>OU612027.1:2500000-5000000 GCA_914767945.1 Eilema depressum | reverse complement strand
ACTTAATGCTAGGTAGTTAGATTTAAATGAATACTTCTAGACACATTTACTATATTAAATTTTCATACCTGAATTTCATCAACCCCCAACCCCGATAGGAAAGCACCAGGGCCTAATCCTGGTGAAGATGAGGCCCTGGTGCTTTCCTTCGTTAGCAGGTATACCAGCGTATAGATGAGGTTAATTTAGGCCCCGAATATACAACCATTTTATTTAAGAACCCATTTTATATAAGCAGGTGGTTCATATTAATAAAGGGGTATCCGTACATGGACAAACATTAAAACCATATTTGCACGTAACAAACTTTTTACATTCGAAGTTGGAGTCTATAATTGTTTTGTGAGAAGCAAAAACAATGGACAAAAACATTATCCAGTTTTTAAATCTGTTTATCTTTCATCGCACGTTGAATGACACGTAGAATTACGTAAATACACTGGATTTATTTATTATAATGTCAACTATTTTTAACTTACCTAAAAAAAATTAGTTTTTTATACCGAATTGTCCTGGGTACGTGTGTGAGTGTGTAAGTTGCTCTACTAGGGAGTATCCTCCCTGGTAGAGCCACTTTCAATGCACATTATTCCGTTACCTAATAGCGGCTAGACCTAGCGGACGGCTATAAGTACATGAGTGTGATGAACATCCTTACAAGATATAATTGATCGGTATTTACTATGGTTCAGGGAAGGAGTGCCACCATCACAGATACCAATACTAAATCAGATGCTTTTTCACACCCTGCTTAAAGAACCCGGGACTGTAGGAAGAAGGAAACACGTGTAAAGAATTCCAAGACTATGGTGCGGGAATATAGGGCTTTATTAACAGAGGTAAGCTCAAGAAAAGATGAATGGATTGCGTGAATGGCAAAGAAGAGAATTACTGAGAACATGACATCTTTCAGGAATGTTTTTTTTTCACCACCGCAGGGAGTTCATTCCACAGCTTGAGTGTGCGTGGGATGAACTGCCTTTTAAACCGCACAGTGCGCACCGTTTCCGGACGCAATGTGTGAGGATGAACTCCCTGCCTGTGGCGAGAGGTGCGATGATAGAATTTAGCTGTTGGCATCATATCAAACAGTTCTTCTGAGCACAAACCATTGTATAGACGGTAAAACACACAGTGAGGCAAAGTCTCTTCTGAGACTGAGAGGTTCCACATCGCCTGCGAGTTTGGGATTGCCGACGAGCCTCAACGCCCGTCTTTGTACCCACACATGTATGGTGAGAATGTCATGTTGCGCCGACCCCAAATAATTGGGGAGGAAGATGATGATGATGCGGCAAGATATCCTGCTAGATCAAACCCAATCTACCAAATACTAGTTTAACTAGTAGGTATGCTGTTTCAAAATATATTTCCTAACTAACCCGTATAACAAAAAACTTAACATTACTACTATCGCATAATCACAATGACCGCGCCAAGGTTGTCTGAATCAGTTCAACGTACTACGAATAATGGTATAATTAAAACGATTTTGGAACATATTGTTGTGTTGTCAAGGCCTTAGGGTCACACTATCCTTGACATCGACAGTTGTGGACAGACTATCCCGGGATAGGGAGGCTCCCATATAACGTAGGTCAGAATTATCGGACACTTTCGCAACAAGAAAGACGTAGTATTTAATAGTGATGTGCCGTATATGTTTTTCTCTCGCGGATATCCGCGTATACGGACGCGGATATCCGATGGAGAAATAAGATCCGTATCCATTATTTTTTTGGCGGATCTTTCACCTTATTTTACCTGATACTTTACATATATGAAATACTATGTTCAGGTAATTAGGTAGCAGTGAAAAACTATTAAATTCCATTAAAATTATTTGTCATCTCTTAAAATCCTTTGGGTGTCGTAGAAGGCGACCTAGGGGATAGTGCTATTCTGCAGTTCTGCACCCGACAGTAAACATGATTGATGATTCTCGCCCCCTATTACGTGGGACCGAAAATCATAGTTGTCAAAATGTGGATGATATGATAATACACCTCTACCTACCCCTTCGGGGATTTACAGGGTTGAGTATAATGTATTATTTATCTTGAAATCAAATATAGAAGACCTGTGCAATACAAGTCGAAACATGTTCTATCACGCAAACCGTCAAATGACGTCAACTATCAGTTTCAAGGTTACGCGCACTCATACCGATTGAGTTAAAATTTGAGATCCGTATCGGCATTCGCGGATACACCAAATATCCGTATCCGCGGATACACCAAATATTCGTATCTGCGGATATACGTTTTTGAAGAACTAGCACTGGATGTTTATACTAGGTATTGGGTAGCAGACCATGACTTCACCATCAAGTCTTTTCTTTCGGTAGCGTCTTTTAGAAATGAAGTATCGAGTGCTGTGGAATACATTTATGGTACCAATTTTGATACCTAGAAACATCAGTTTGAAAGTAGACTCAAACTACGTGGTACCAAAAATATTATTACCGAAATATGTTATTTTTCTACCACTTAGGTCGCAGACAAGCAATCGACCCACCTAATGGAAAGTGGTTACCGTGGCCACTTAATACAGATGCAAGTAAATCGCTTTCAGGGATATATAGACACAAGTAAATTAATTTACAGTAAACTCTATAATAATGCACAATACATACGTCCTCCGCAGTCATCTTGGATATAATTGATCAGAAACTTGTATTATAATTTAGCAGCCAGCTGTTAATGAACTCGGTACTAATTATTATTAATTAATACGTCGTGACAATAGGTATTGTTTATGTGCGGCGCCCGTTGCCAACGTGTCGATATTCACAATTGTTATGGCAATCTATTGTAGCATGAACTATATAACACAGTATATATTATGTTTCTATCCCAGAAACACGTGTACGACTAAGGTGTCACCCTCAGACGGAACGCAAAGGACTAACAAGTGAAGCCGTTGAAAGTAATACCAGGTAATACTAAAGTTGTACTATTTCGCTCGCACTCTTGTGTGCACGCGCTTGTGCGAGCGATACAGTACTACATAGGTATTACTGTGTACTGTTTCACAAAATCGACAGGACGCATAGAACTAGTGTGGCCGCTTATTAGCCGAAATTTCTGCGGTGCGGCGCCGCAACGCATCATGTGCCCCCGTTCTTAGTCCCGGTTACGTCCGAAGTCTTTACCTGGAGTCCAGTGTCCGCATAAATATGTGATGTCCCTTCACATTTTCAGCTATATTGAGTACATTTTAAGTATTTATAATTAGCGTGTTTTTTTTTTACCATCTGTTTTATTGGTGACTCTTGTTTAACTGAGACTTCACCCTTAGCTTACTCTGTGAATCTGCAAGCCCGCTGGACCGTTATATTCATTGTAATTGTTAAAAAATCTTTTATGAAAATATTTCAATTTCTACATTCGGTTCAATACAGGCAGCAAAGTGAATACTTTCAAAAAGTACTTTACACAATTACATAGCCGTACTACACAATGTAATGTTGGTAGTTGTTAAAAAAAAACTATAATAATTACTTGGCAACATTATCAGATTTAGCGGAAAAGATATGAGTCATGGGGTCGACGACTGACGGAGGTCACGCAGCTGACACGGGGCAAAAAAGTTATAATATAATATATGTAGTGACATTTGAGCGCAATGGACGACAGAACGGATTAATAGCCTGACAGGAAATACTTCACGACGTGGGGCTAATATTGTACACTAGATGTTGTTTATGGCCCCACCCATGTGGGGTAACTTGGGCCCAGGTAAGTGGGCCCGTGGGGTAACTGCGCCCATGGGGTAACTACAGCAATTTATTTTGAGATAGTACTGTTTTTGTTAATTTCTGGGGCATTCTTATACAACGTTGCTTAGACTCAAAGTGGGTTCTAGAAGGTGGAATACTTAGATACATTTATTTTCTTTTTTAAACACATACCTACCTATCATAGAAACGAAAAAGGAAAGTTTCATTAGCTTAAAGAAGTTAGTCATTTATTATGTAATCCATACTAATATTATAAATGCGAAAGTAACTCTATCTGTCCGTCTTTCTGTCTGTCTGTTATACTTTCACTTTGTTAACCTAAACCACTGAACCGATTTTGATGAAATTTGGTACAGAGATGGATTAGACCATGGGAAAGGACTTAAGCTATGTTTGGTCGCAATAACCGGTACCCCCACGGGCGGATCCGCAGGCAACAGCTAGTTATAAATACATAGATAGATTAAACAAAGCTTAACTTACCTTTACTACGTCATAAATAAAACCGCAATAAACCTAAAAGCTCAAAGGAGTTTGCACTAAAACATGAAAGCGAAGAGTTAAACAGTGACCACCGGGGAAGGGAAAGTGCCCTCACAAACACTTACCTACCGGGACCGAATAGTCACGAGACACCGTAATGGGTTTACTTTGAAAAATGCTCAGAATAAGGACATTGGTACACTTTGTTACGTTTCAGTTTTCAATTTTGTAGTGGGAGTTATATGTGTTTAATAAAGTTGTTTGCGTGAAAGGAAGTAAGTAAATGTAAGCTGCTCGTACGTACCATTTTGTTTTTGAGTGATATATTAAGACCTACGTCTCGTCGGACAGTCCGAATACAGAATACTGCGGCTCTAATAAGCTCGTGTTGCGTATCCGCCGGTAAGTAGGGTAGCCAGAGCTCACTGGAGTGTTTCCCTCTTCCTACTGTACACTGTACAGTCCTCGGGTCCTTTAAGCGGGGCGTGAAAAAGCATCTGATGAAGCTGTCAAGCTTAGTGCCACCATTGTAACATGGTATCTTCTTCTCTATAATATAAAAATGAATCCCTAAATGTGTTGCTAAGCGCAAAACGCGAGAACGGCTGAACCGATTCCGCTAGTTCTTTTTTTAGAATATTCCTTAAAGTACGAGGATGGTTACTTACGAGAGAAAAATAAAAAAAAATAAAGAATCGACTGTTCGGCGGTACGAAGTTCGCGGGGTCAGCTAGTGTGTCTTATAATGGTAACCCTCTTTACCGAGACTTTGCCTTTAGCTTATCATCAGGCTAGGTGAAGTCAAAATGTCGTGCCTATATAAAAAAGACACCTCATATTAAAGCCATATGCACACTGTATCCAAGTAAATATACATACTAGTGGTCACTATAGTACTAGTTTCTCACGGGCAGCATGTAATACGATACATCTGCCATATGGTTAAGGAATTTCGCTTGACTGATTTGACGGTTGTATCAACAATTACGTAGGCATACTGTGTGCAACGTACCTAATTATGTAGAGATGTCATGGGACTAACCAGGTCTAGGTATGTAAGGTTTTGTTAGTATTTAATAGTGATGTGCCCGGAAATCCGTATCCGCAGATATCCGACGGAGAAAATCCGTTTAATTTTTGGCGGATATTTTTCTTTAACAATTTTTATTATGAAGATGAAATTTTTATTGAATAGGGTGTTTAGTATTAGGGTTTTTTTATACCACTTAGGTGGCAAACATACAGACGGCCCACTTGAAGAAAAGTGGTTACCGTGGCCTATGGAAGTATGCAACACCAGGGGCGTCACACATACCTACCGTTATTTTTAGATGTGACCACTTTACAAAAAAATAATTGTACCTACCTTTAAATTATGTCAGATATTTTGTGTTAATAAGTACACGCACTCGCACATATTATAATAATACTATAGGCGTGGAATTCGTTTTACCTCCTTAGGAGTACAGTTTCGTAAAATCCGTTCTTAGCGGATGTCTACACCCTTTATGGAACCTTGTAGGTGTTATAGTTTCTGAGATTTTCGTGAATCAGAGCCATCAGTGGTATTTCGCTTTTATGTATAGATTAGTAGTCTTCTTCACCCTAGCGTTAATTCCCAGTCGCATCCGAAGCTTTTTTCAGCTCGGAATCTGGGGTCCGCTTTACCAGTCTTAACTACGGATTTGGCTAGACCTCGATATTTTCCGTGAAGCGATTGTCATCTGACCTCCACAGCCCAATGGTAGCATTAGACGATATCGAAGCTTTACAGCTAGACCGTTGTTTTTGGACTTTTTTTAGGGCTCCAACTACCCGTAATGACTGTCATAGCTGATGTTCTTATGGCAACCGGGACCGACGGCTTAACGTGCTCTCCTAGGCACGACCAGACCAATGTAAATACCCATATTTCATGCACACAAATATTTGCATTGAGCGGGGATCGAACCCGCGCCTCCTGCGTAGCAGCCGCGTTCACTACCGCTACGCAACGAATTTATACTATGGTAGTATAATGAAAAATGTAATGATTGAAATGAATCAGTCCATGTCGGTATCAAGTACATTTTACTAGTTCATACGAGTATTCCTGGTAAAGTCAATGTACTATAATAGTACTGGTTGATAAATGATAACGCACGCAATGCGGTAAAGGTATCTGTTCACTGCAGTGTAGCTTACACGCTTCCTTTTATACTACTTAGGTCGCAGTCAAGCACAAGGTCCCCCTGATGGTAAGAGGTTATCGTGGCCTATGGGCGAGTGCAACACCAGGGGAGTCACACTCATGCTGTCGACCCTGTAAGAACATAGAGATTCTGTGCCGTCAGCGCAAAAGATAAGTAGAACCAATCCTTTGGTTTTCCCACTGACAGCACAAAATCTCTCCAGTGAGCTCTGGCTACCCTACTCACCGTCGGAAACACAACACGAGGTTATTACGCTGCGGTCTTCTGTAGGGCGGAGGTACTTCTCCAGTAAGCTTTTCACAATATAGATCTTTATTAGTGTATCACTTTCTATCCTATCCTACTATTATGAATGTGGAAGTTTGTGAAGGTGTTTGCATGTTTGTTACTCAATCACGCTCTATCCTCTAAACAAATCTGGATGGATAGCGCGAATGAGATCTATATATCAGCTAGTTGAAATATAATTTTGTACAGAAAAAAGAGTGATCGAAAGTGAATAATATTTGAGTGTAATTCACAAACCTCATATTTTGATAAAGGCATTGTGGTTACTTGCTGAGTGAATAAAATTATTTCGTATGGGTGTATTGTATTGATCCCATATTGTATGACTTCAGGGCCCAAACCTGCAAGTCGGTAACAGTACACTGTCTCGAAGGTTAAAAAAAAAACTAGAACATTTTTAAAATTGTCATACCTACTTTTAAATTATTCTATTCCAGTGGACAAATACCTTTACAATTTTAAAGGATGTGTTGACATACTCCAATGCCCTTATTTTAGTAATGTTAAAGTCAAGATTTATTTGATTAAGAAAGTGCCACTTACGGTAATTTATGTGTGATTTGTGGTAAATAAACCATAAAGTGACGGTTAAGGGGGTCGTTAGTGTTAGTGTGGGTTGTAGAGCCTTATGGCAACCGCAAATTGCCTGAGAGACTTGCGTAATAGTGTGGAGTACTTTTAAAATTTTGCCTACAGATTAAAATAAAGCATTTTTACCCGACTGCGCCAGCGAGGGTAATAATGCTTTTATTTTAAACGCGTATGTATGTAGTTTTCTTTGTTCCCCTCTACAGGCCGAACGAATGGACGGATTTCAATATTTTCAATGAATGAGGTCTCAAATGAAAGGTATTAATCTTCCGAGTATCATAGGCTATATAAAATACGGAGTCCAATTGACGTGTCCTATATAAAAAAAACAATAAAACTGTACGTTGGGTTTTGCTGCTAAAATGTGTGTTGGTGAAATTTGTGTTAAAAAAACCGACTGCGTTTGAAAAGGTCGAAATAGGGTTGATACTCGTAGCAGGCGGTACCCATTAATTTTCTCTAGGCTTATAATTGGTTAATGGGTACCTACCGCCTGCTATCAACCTTATTTCTAACTTTTCAAAAGCTTCGGTAAAAAAATAATTATTAAAGAAACCAACCGTTTCTTTAATAATCTGGGGGCACGGCAGTGCCCCCGCCAAGTCGAGCAAAAAAGAGCGGCAACAGCGGCCGTAACACTATTTTCTCGAAGCACTTCAGGCCATTTTCGATTATTTTTTTCACGAATTCTATCGCGATTTATTTGGTTTTATCTATATTTAGTCCGATGTTTCGGATATTTTTCAGCAGCCATAGATAGCCAGATTATAATATTGTAGTTGTAGAGTCTTTCGGAAGACAGTACTAATGTGTAAATGTGGTATAGGTATTTATTTTATACCTTCAGGTTTTACGCTTCTGGGAACTTTCTAGAAAAAAGCCCATCCTTTTAATAAATTTACTTACACGAGTTGCATAGATTGAATAAACCAAGGGAATCGTCTCTTACCTGTAATATAAATAAATTCGTTATTAAATAATATAAAGTAGTACAATAAGGAATGATTGATGAGAATGTATCTTAATAATATTATGTGAAGGTTTGTGTAGATATTTAGATGTTATGATGTTTGTTAGGTTCTATTCCAGGTAGAAGTAGCCTGCCCATATTTTTCTTCTTCATCCTAGCGTTAATTCCCAGTCGCATCCGAAGCTTTCAGTTTTGAGTCTGGGGTCGGCTTTTCCAGTCTACGGATTTGGCTAGACCTCGATATTATTCCGTGAAGCGATTGCCATCTGACCTCAACAACCCTATGGTAACATTAGGCGATATCGAAGCTTTGCCGCTAGACATCGTTTTTGGACTTTTTAGGGCTCCCAGTAGCCTGCCCATACCCGGGGGCTAGATGAAGACTCCGAGGTCCCCACACCCGAAGAGGACCAGCTCGAAAGAAATGGCCCTGAGTGGACCGAGGTGTGAGAGATATATTATGTCTCCGACAATTTCAACTCCGGCAACCTACAACCCACAGACGGCATGCGTTTTAGTTGGTTTAAGTCCTACATAACCTCCCCCACTACCTCCTGGGGTTTGGGGAAGGAGGAAGGTATCTGGATGGATTTTCATTCCAGACTATATATCCCTGTATCATTTCAGCCAGATTTATACAGCCGGTTAAGCATAATTCGGTAACAAACATCCAAGTATCATCACAAATTCAACAAAATTAAAATTAAATTCTTATGACCAATAAAATCTCATTGCCAACATAAAAACCGAAGCTACCAAATAAATTTCCGAACGAGAAATAATAACCACGTGATGACATCACAACACACGAGATTAATTTCCGAACAGAAATGGCTCCCTGATTGCTGGACGAGTCGTGACAATTTTACATTTTATTCAACGAAACGAGATCATTAAACAATGATTGTCAGTATTTCTGTGCCAAATTATTTATTGCGTAAATATACATCGGGACTCGTATCTTGGACCCAAATCGCGAGACAAACGATACCCTAGCGCGCGCGGATGATATATAGTGAACTAGCTTTTACCTGCGGCTCCGCCCGCGTGGATATCGGTTATCGCAACCAAACACAGCCTATGTCCTTTTCCATTGTCTAATCCATCTCTATGCCAAATTTCATCAAAATCGTTTCAGTGGTTTAGACGTGAAAGCGTAACAGACAGACAGACAGGCAGACAGACATACAGACAGAGTTACTTTCGCATTTATAATAATAGTATGGTAGTTTATTTTAAATGGTGTAAGTACAAAAAGTGTATATAAATAAAATATAAATAAATAAATAAGTATGGATATTCCTAGAGTGGAGACCGCGCGTAGGAAAACGGAGGGTAGGACATCCCCTAGCCAGATGGACCGACGACCTGCGAAAGGTGGCTGGGACGGACTGGATGCGGAAGGCGGAGGATCGGGAAACGTGGCGCACATTGGGGGAGGCCTATGTCCAGCAGTGGACTGCAGTAGGCTAATTGATTGATGGATATGGATTTGAGCTCGTCCACCGTCTTAGCACCTCGTGCTATCCTCAAAAGACACTCTAGAAACGTGTACTGCGCGCATAGAGCACATTGCAAGCTCATTTTTGGTTCAATTATATCTCGACTAATCTCGAGCAATACGTAGGTACCATTTTTGGTTCAATTATATCTCGACTAATCTCGAGCAATACGTAGGTACCATTTTTGGTTCAATTATATCTCGACTAATCTCGAGCAATACGTAGGTACCATTTTTTGTCGTGCAGACAGCCTCTGTGTGTAGTGAACGCGGCCGCTATGCAGGAGGCGCAGGTTTTGGTCTGGTCGTGCCTCTGAGAGCATGAAAAGCCGTCGGTCCCGGTTCCCATACGAACATCTATATCAGTCGTTACGGGTAGTTGGAGCCCTAAAAATCCGACTAGTCTAACTACAGAACTTCGATATCACCAATAGATGGCAGTCTTTTCACGAATTGAATTATACGATTGAATTACCCCTTCATCTTAGCAAAATCATTTTTAAGAATAGGTTTACGTCAGTAATGTAATGGCTAGAATTTGAATCTTGGACTTCTCGATGGTGTCTAAGGCTGACATCCTAACCATTAAGTTAACAACACTTAACTTTAAAAAAGAATATAGAAAGTAAAAGAGGTACAAGTTTTTACTAATACATTAGCTATTCATTCCTAGCTCTTTTTATACGCAGCTTCAAGACGCCTTCCAAAGGATCGCCAAAGGCCCTACTTATCTGAACAACTTCTACATCGCCAATCGTTTTACGCTCTAAGTATTCAGAAACTACTGAACAATCTGGAAGCTACTTGATACAACCTTTCGAACAAAGGAAAAACACTACAAATAAAAAGTATTGGGGAGTATCTGTAGTTCTAAGTACACAGATCACCCTTCGGAGTGGTTCGAAGGCATCGGCGGCACTCAGTAAATAAACATATTAACCATAAGTGGGAACCCGGGATGTAACGCGTTATTTCTTGTTTGGCGCAAGTCATAAGATTCAGCTGTTTTTCTTATATCGACAACATCGGCAGATCCCGAAAAAGTAGGCGGGGCAAAATACACCTAAAATACGAAATTGTAGTTTTATTTCTAAATAAATACATATACTTACGCCTGTATATCCCCGAAGGGGTAGGCAGAGGTGTTATACAAGAAGGCGAGCTCAAATAATTGCGAATAACTCCATTACCGTCTGTCAGGTTATTTCTGTGTAGCATTGATGTATAAAGGATAAAAGGAAAACTCTAATAACAATTCGAAAGGCGGACCCTGGACTTCCAGATGAGTGACTAGGATACGACTGAAACTAACACGAAGAAGACGATGATGATTTAATAACTATTCACCAGACTCATAAATCAAACTCAGTGCCTCACAATGGCATAGAATCAAAGAAACAATATTCCTTAGAGATAAAACACAACTTCTAGTCAAACATTAACGTGAACAAAAACTAAAGGAATAAGTCTAAAGAAAAGTTATTTCATAATACAGGACTAATTTTATTAAGTCTAACACTGGCTCTAAGCCAGGATGAAGGTCAATTCAACAAGAAACGTACCGGGTGCCGCCGAGAGCTTTAGTCCTGGCGAAAGCAATCCCAGATTAGGCACTTAGGGTTACAACTTGTAATTGAATGATTTAATTACTTGCCAGCTATAGTTTTGCTTTTAATGGAAGAGAACTATAATACCGAAATGAATAACATATGAATTCTTTTTCGATATAATAGTTTTAGGCACACGTGAAATAGTAATTCTATGGGAACATAATCGCGCACTAAAAAGTAGCCTATGTGATTTTTTAAACTATAATCTATAATCTGAGCAAAGTTTCACCCAGATACTTTTAGCCGATTCAGCGTTATTTAAGTGTTAAACATTTAAACATTACAATTAAATTTTCACATTTATAATATTACTAAAAAGTATGTTTTTTTACGGCAACTCAAGCATTGTAGTCCAGTACGGCAGAAATTTCAAGCAGTGATGAGTGATTAGAAGTTTTTATAATTAAACTTTTTATTTTTTTAATATAATTATTTTCTTCTGGCATACATAGCCACATCATTAAAATCGAATCAAAAATGTCTAAAATTTGTATGTCATCAATAAGTACCTATTATATTAACTCGCTAACCGCTTATGCCTCACATCCGCCCAAGATCTCTTTGGATACGCTGACTGAATGTTTAATTTTATTGAATTCCCATCGATCGCGTACCCACAGATGTTTGGTAACTGCCAACTTATCCCTCCATCCATGCCTTTCCATTCAAATTTTTCATGTAAAGTACTATTTTTTTTTGGAACGTTTTATGCACTTGAGAGAGGATTCTTCCAAATGTTTTAGGTGTATGTCTTCTATCGACATCACCCATTTGCGTTTCATCTTTGATAGTGTAGGGAATGTTATAGTGGGATCCGAATCTCAGCACTTCATGGATTCACCGTGCGGTCGCCGGGTTCATAGCGTGATACAGAGAGGAACACCGTGACGGCGACTGGGACTTGCGACCCAGATGTAGGTTTAGGGTGGCCACCTTGTGATGCATCAGCGCTCACCTCCACCGTCAGTAGTATTCCCCTCCCTACCTATCCAAATTTGGTAAGATCCTATCAATGCCGCTTTTGATATTCGATTTAGTACAGAGCTTACTGAAGCTCTTGGCAATCCGAGGTCTTTAAGTAAGTTGTACAGGGATTTAGCTGGAATTCCTACTTCTACGGCGTAGAGTTTAACCACTTTGTATATTCCACCTTGGAACCCAGAAATCGGGCAATAAATTATTCTTATGGGAAGGATCTTAATTAATGCATCTTTTGATAGGAAAAAGGTACATTATCGAGGATGTCTTACGTTAAATTCACAAGTTAAACAGTATTAGTGTGTGCTTAACACTGTGTTATCTTATCATACATATCTATGTCCTCGCATTAACCCCCTAAAACTTCAACTAAACTTATTATAAAGTACTCAGTTCTATTGGAGCAGCCTCACCGCATTTACCTCTCTCCCGTATCCTGCTGTACCTACTTCTTTTCTTATTACTCAGCTACTAATAAGTAACTTTAGCAAGATGTTTAATAGCATAAAACCTTGTCCAAGAACTAGGCTATCAATTAAAAAAATATTTTTTCATATAACACAAGTAGTTCTAGAGATAAACGCGTTCAAATAAACACAAACTTTTTAGCTTTATCCATACTTCCATACTAATATTATAAATGCGAAACTAACTCTGTCTGTCTGTCTGTTACGCTTTCACGCCTAAACAACTGAACTGATTTAGATGAAATTTGGTATAAGGGTAGATTAGACCTTGAGAAAGGACATAGGTTATGTTTGGTCGCGATAACCGACATCCACGGGGGCGGAGCCGCGGGCAAAAGCTGGTGGTGTTCACTGGTGGTAGGACTTTGATGACACAAAATTGTCACTAAATCCGACCGGGTAGGTACCACCGTGCACTTTGCGAAAAGCCCTTAAATAGTAACCCAATTTCGGTTGGATTGCGTTCAGGGTTCAGCAGGTGCATAGCCGGGCTGAGGTGATCGTGGTCGCAGCATTAGTGTGACCAGTGGGTCTTGGCGGAGTCTAGTGGGGATGGCACGGGGCGACACGCCGGGCAGGGAGACCCGTAGAAACGGTGGTGCCGCTGGCCGCCCGCGGCATAGTACAGGGGCCCAACTGGGGCTAACCACCCCGGGAGGCTGCCTCACCAGGCCGCGCATAATCCCGATATGGCTCGTCGTGCCGGTTGGTGACCGGATACGGGAACCCGGCGACCATATTCGGGGGGGTACGGGGGCCCTTCCGTTCGGCGTGTCGGCTCTCGCCATGCCTCACGTTAATAGACGAAACCAAAATCCCGCGCTTTGTCACGCTGTGCTGCGACGACAATCACCTCTTCTTCACGCCCTCTCCTTTCCGTTCTCATTATGGCAGCGCAGAACAAAGAGCATAGACTCACAGCGGCTCTTCAATTTCCCGTAAGCTCGCTTTTTGAGGTGGAGTCCACTAACATCTGTGGGCTCCATACAAACCTCAACGCCGTCCACCAACACCTCGAGACGGCGAATCCAGCTATGCTTTTTCTGACGGAGACGCAAATACGCCGCCCTGACGACACGTCTTACTTGCTCTACCCCGGCTACGTTATGGAGGAAAATTTCCGTGCAAAGGCCGGGGTGTGTGTGTTTGTTAGGGCGGATGTTTGTTGTCGCCGTCTGCGCTGCCTAGAGGACCCATCCTTTTCAACCCTTTGGGTACACGTAGACCATGGCTCAACGAGTCAGATCTATGTGTGCCTCTACCGTTCCCATACAGGAGATACCGAGACAACTCGACTCTTCGATCATCTGAGTCAGGCAGCAGATGATGCGCAGGAACGGTTTCCGAACGCTGAATTGGTTTTTTTGGGGGATTTTAACGCCCACCACGAGATCTGGTTGGGCTCCGCCAAAACAGACCATGCGGGAAGAGCCGCCCATGCATTTGCTCTGGCGCACGGCCTGACCCAACTGGTACACGAGGTCACCAGGATACCAAGAAGGTCGGGCCTAGCACCCTCTCTGCTGGACCTTCTGCTGACGAGTCAACCAGATCAGTACAGTGTTTCGGTGCGAGCCGCCTTAGGCAACTCCGACCATTGTCTGGTTTGTTCCAAGGTGCCAACTATAGCGCCCCCACGACCCGAACAGGGAAAGCGGCGTCTCTGGCACTACTCGTCAGCGGACTGGGATGGGATGCGTGAGTATTTTGCATCCATCCCGTGGGTTGCACGTTGCTTTGAAGGTAAGAACCCCTCGGATAGTGCTACTGCTGTCGCCGGTGAGATCAGCTTGGTTATGGAATACTATATCCCCTACACTGATGTCACCGGTGCCCGCAGAGCGCGCCCTTGGTTCGGCCGCGAGTGCGCGGAGGCTGTTAATCAAAAGCAGTCTGCGTACCGCGCCTGGGTAAGGGCGCGCGCCACGCGCGATCCTAACGTGGGTCACTTCAAGGCAGCGTACAACAAAGCCACAAAGGTCTGCAAGAGGGCTTGCGTTAGAGCGGATGCCCAGCGCATAGCGCGGCTTGGCCAAGAGCTTGCGGCGCATCCCACGGGTAGCCGTGGCTACTGGCGATTGGCCAAAGCCGTGCAAGCCAACTTTTGCCAGCCTTCGCTGCCCCCGTTGCGCAAACTTGATGGATCCCTGGCCCATGAGCCGCAGGAGAAAGCTAATGCGTTGGTTAATCTCTTTGCGGCCAACTCCCGGATCGATGATTGCGGTATGCAGCCACCGACACTGCCCTTTTGTGGCCATGCGATGCCTGATATCCGTATCAGGCAACGCGATGTCCGTGCTGTATTGCGGTCACTCGATGTCCGGAAAGCCAGCGGACCGGATGGTATTCCAGCGGTGGTTCTTCAAAAATGTGCAGCGGAGTTGTCTCCAATGCTGGCGCGGTTGTACCGGATGTCGTACATCTCGGGTACAGTGCCTTCGGCTTGGAGGGAGGCGAATGTACAGCCGATCCCCAAGAAGGGTGATCGCTCGGACCCTACCAACTATAGGCCCATAGCCGTCACCTCAGTACTGTGCAAAGTACTTGAGCACATTATCAACAAACAGCTCATGTGTTACCTAGAGGATCACTCCTTAATCAACGACCGGCAATATGGTTTTAGACCGAAGCGGTCAACGGGTGATCTTCTAGCGTACGTTACCCATCTTTGGGGTGAGGCTATGGACAAGCATGGCGAGTCGCTGGCTATAAGTCTTGACATCGCCAAAGCGTTTGATAGGGTCTGGCACAAATCGCTTCTTTCCAAGTTACCAGCCTTTGGTCTGCCTCCTAGACTGTGCGACTGGGTGGCTAGCTTCCTGCAGGGGCGCCGTATTCGCGTCCTCTGTGATGGTCGAACTTCGGAGTTCTTGCAGGTAAATGCTGGCGTGCCGCAGGGGTCCGTCTTATCACCCACTCTCTTTCTTCTGCATATCAACGACATGCTGTCCACTGGCAGCATTCACTGCTATGCAGACGATAGCACCTTACACGGGAGTTATCACGGACATCCTGCGGCCAAGCAGTCTGATATCGCGGAAAGGAGGCAGCTTCTTGTTAGTGAACTTGACCAGACCCTGAACCTCGTTTCTCAATGGGGCTCTGAAAACCTGGTTGAGTTCAATGCCAAGAAGACGCAGGCATGCGCGTTTACAGCAAAGGTATCTTCTTTCCTTCCCCTTCCAACTCTTCAGAGCACGCCACTGCCACTACAGGACAATCTCAATATCCTAGGTATGGATGTTCGCTGCAAACTGAACAACAAAAACTACATCGAGAGTATCATCAAAACAGCATCGCGTAAACTCGGAGTCCTGAACAAAGTGAGACGTTTTTTCACGCCGGAGCAGCGGTGTCTTCTCTACAAGACACAAATTCGCTCTTGCGTGGAATACTGCTCGCATCTCTGGGATGGCTCCGCAAAGTACTTACTAGATGCTCTCGACAGGTTGCAGCGACGTGCGGTCCGCATTATTGGGAATCCTGTGATCACTTACACCCTTGAGCCTTTGCAGTTGCGTAGAGATGTGGCATCTTTGGCGGTATTTTACCGTCTCTACCATGGTGAATGTTCTGATGAGCTCTTCCAAGTAATCCCACCCTCTCCTTTCCTATATAGGACAACACGTGCAGGACTCAGATGCCACCCGCATACGGTGCAAAATATTCCATCAAGAACCAAGCGATTCGGCGACTCCTTCTTCTGCCGCACTATTAAGACTTGGAATTCCTTACCAGCTCACGTGTTTCCCTCCTCCTATAGTCCCGGGTCCTTTAAGCGGGGCGTGAAAAAGCATCTGATGAGGCCGTCAAGCTGAGTGCCACCATTGTAACATGGTACATGTCTGTAATGGTGACCCTCTTTTCAGAGACTTTGCCTTTAGCTTACCATCAGGCGAGGCAAAGTCAAATTGACGTGTCCTATATAAAAAAAAAAAAAAAAAAAAGTTATTGATATAGTCTAATAAACAACCCATGAAATTTCTTCAAAACTTAAATACATTAACAAGTACCGCTAACTTTGCTCCCACTACGGATGTGGGTGGTACTTATCTCGTATAATAAATAATATTAAATAATAAAACAGTAAGTTCTCGAACACGTCCGTAAGAAGTTACTCGTATAACCGCGAATTCTCGTAGGTTGAATTAATTTCCGTGTAGCGGTTAGTATCAGCGGAACCATTACGCGAAGACAACATCAAACAAGATGGCGGCCTAAACTCCTCGAAGTTATCCGAAGTTAGCCGAACTTGGCCGAAGTTGAACAACTTACGGTCGATTGCATAAAACTTTGATTGAGCGTTAGGTTTAACCAGGATTATTATAATCGATGGATTACGTGTTAAACTGAGTTTAAGTGCCTGTTTGTTTTGGGAGATTAGTTGATAATATGGGTGAGTTGCCCAAGCGGGAAGTAAATATCGACAGAATTTATATTAATCAAGTAAAAACAAGTTAATTAAGTTGTTCCTCAAACATCATACACAGTGGTAAGCTCCTAGACTTCACTGGAGCGAACAGTCGGACATAAGCCATATTATATTCTTAAATGACTTATAATTTTTTTTTTAACTTTTCAGATAAAACTGATAACTAAATAACTATAATTACGAGTATGTATATCTGTTTTACAAATTCTTAAACCAGCGGAAAAAAGAAACAAAACATAAAAATAATCATTTTACAAAATACAAAATCATTTTTTAAAAGACGTTTATATCTCAAAATTTATATTTTTTTAAGGAGGACACGTCAATTTGATGTCTCCTCGAATGATGGTAAGCTGGAGGTAAAGTCACGGAAAAGAGGGTCACCATTATACATACACATACATACATACAATATTATTGTATACATGTACCATGTTACAATGGTGACACTCAGCTTGACGGCCTCATCAGATGCTTTTTCACGCCCCGTTTAAAGGACCCGGGACTTGCCAGTTTAACGCTGTTAATTTTTAATTTCTTATCTATTTCTACACAAGTATTCACTAGATCAAAGTCCATTTAAAAACGTTTTTCACGTTCATGCCCTCAATGTAACCCCATAATGCCAAGCAAGATTACTCCGTACTTACGTCGGTTCATTTAGGTACGTAAGTACGCAAAAATAAAGTTATCGCGCTAAAAGCCTGCACTTTGCATGTAAAAGCTGAAATTTGTAAAAAAGATTGGTTACCAAAAACATTTTCGTTAAATATTAGCCGAGCACTCTGAAGGCGCATAAAGGAATTTCTCTTTTACGGCTGCTTGCATCTTGTTGGAATATTGAAACGTCGAGTGGTGGGTGGGGTGCTACTGTGAGCGGGTTTTGGGCTATGTACCCGTACGACCTCAAAGTTTGGACCTCATCCCATTTTGTGATAGGGTCTAAACTAGGACTGCTGTAAGGGTATGTTGCCGGATTTTGTATCAGCTGGTAGGCTATACACATTTATGAGGCGACGATGAATGGGGTACCCCATTCATAGTAAAGGTTGGCATTAGTTTGTTCAGATGGAACATTTAAAAGATTCTTCAAACTCTTCTGATTCTTTTGATATGCCTTTCATGGGAGTGACAGCTTTCTGGTTAGGTTTAGCCCCGAAGATCTTGCTGGAGCCCCGTACATGCTATTTTATAATTCACTAGCTGTTGCCCGCGGCCCCGCCCGCGTGGAATTCTGACCCCGTTCATCGCTGATATATAGCCTATATATTAATCCAGGGTATAACCTATATACATACCAAATTTCAACCAAATCGGTCCAGCCGTTTATGCGTGAAAGAGTAACAAACATCCACACATCCATTCTCACAAACTTTCACATTTATAATATTAGTAGGATTTATACATACATATGCTCACGCCTATTGCCTGCCGGGATAGGTAGAAACAACAGCTCTATCTTTACATACTTCATGAGGTTCCTTTACGGTCATTAATCCTTTCATGCAAGCCCAGATTTTGAGTACTTCTGACATATATGTAATTCAATGTCATACATATGCACTATTTCAAACTGATATTATGATGATAATTTTAAATCTTATATATACAAATTTATCATCAAACCTCGTCAAACTTTAGGTTATGTAAGGTAATAAGTCGTCTCCGGCAACCCACAGACGGCGTGCGTTTTAGTTGGTTCAAGTCTGACATAAGCTCCTCCACCGGCTCCGGCGAGGGGTATCCGTAGGGATTTTTCGCACGATAAAAAAAAAGATAATGTATCGCTAACAATGGGACCATACCTCGTCTAGTCGTTACGAACAGCAACTCTCATTGGTGGCAGCTTATTGCAGCTGCGTCGGCATTTTCCAAACTTATTAAATTACGGCATATTGTTGTCTATCGTAATTTTAAACCCACTTTGTATTGCGAGACGAGGGTACCTAGAAGAGACGAGCACTTTAAGTATTAGTGTAAGTACTGTGATTGCCGACGTTGAAAGCAGACCAGCTTCCAATTTATTAGTAAGTTAATATATTCTTGACTAAAATTTGCGTAGTAGTTGCTTTGCGATTTTCACCCTTATTTACTGTGCGTTAAGAAACATGTTAGTTTATGTAATGAAAACGATTCGGAAAACTTGCAGAGGAGGTATTTAACACAGGTTTAGAACAGGGTACCCACAGTGCGTATTTAATTGTATGAAAACCTGTTTTTTTTTTATACCACTTAGGTGGCAGACAAGCACACGGCCCACCTGATGGAAAGTGGTTACCGTGGCCTATGGACGTATGCAACACCAGGGGCGTCACACTCGTGCTGCCGATTCCATTTATTCCCACCACCGCCGATGACATTAACAACCGTATTCACAAACTATACTGTGAGGTCTCATAGTGTGCTCGAGCGTATAGGGCTGGTAAAATTAATTCACAAACATCACGGAGCAGTATCGAACGCAGTGCGTTCCCTCAACGAAGTATTACTTAAGTGTTATCAATGAATAAAAAGGCTTGCCAAAACGAACGCACTGAGAATTTGTTGTTCTTTGCACAGTTTTGGTAGTACGCATAGCGAAGTATTGTTTGTGAATACGGGTGTAAGCGTTTTAGGGTTCAATCATGACATGACTTAAAGTGAACGCAGATCTAGCCGCACCGCATGCACTGCAGTCGCCGCATCCCGAATTCTTTATATGAAGTTCTATGCAACCTCGCACACCTATCCGCGTCGCAGTAGCCGCAGTACCCGAAGTGATCGCATACAAAAGCGGACTGCGGTGAGTGCGGTGCGGCTAGGTCTGCGTTCACCCTTAGGGGGTCAAACTACCCTCAACTGTTTCAGTTCCATACAAACCTACAAAACCATACAAACTTCCTTTAGCACCCGTATTCACAAACAACACTGTGAGGTCTCATAGTGTGCTCGAGCGCATAGGGCTGGTAAAATTAATTCACAAACATCACGGAGCAGTATCTAACGCAGTGCGTTCCCTCAACGAAGTATTACTTATGTGTTTTCTATGAATAAAAGTTGCCAGAACGAACGCACTGAGAATTTGTCGTTCTTTGCACAGATTTGATAGTACGCATAGCGAAGTATTGTTTGCGAATACGGGTGTAACTCTTTATCCTCATTGAGACGTATTTTCCTGATTACTTCCGAGGCCAAGGTGTACTCGGAGCTCAAGGTCCGCCTTCCGGCTCTTCCTCTCCCACTACACACGATCTTGGGCGTCCATGATAGTGAGGCAATTGGCACGCATGTCACCACCCCACACCAATCTAACTAACACAGAATACTTGTCGAACTGCAGATCTTCGATATCGCCAGTGGGTTGTGCAGGTCAGATAGCAGTCGTAACACAGAAAATATCGAAATGCGGCTGTAATATAGACTGATAACCAACCCAAATTGAATTGGGTCAGCACTGGTGTGTCTATTCAGTGTTTGGGTAAATGCTTTTCCTTTGAGAGTATTTAAAAAAAAAAAATATGTATGTCTGTGCATTGAGAGCAGAGGAGGAAAGAGCATAGCCATGAAAGGAGTAATTGAGAAAATGACATCTGGCAGCAAAGTATAAAAGAAAATGAAATACTGTTCCAATCCTAATTGGGACAAGGTCAGACAGTTGTTAATGATAAAAGATCACAACTTTTGAAATTCCTTCCTTTTCTCGAATATGTTTCTAGAATTTTTCTGTTGTGAATCCTGTCAACCAAGAAATATAAGCGATTCCCGAGGGCACGTGAAGCTAGCAGAAGTTAGTGTTAGATATTTGTCTGACCTACAAATATCGGGACCAAGGTTGGAGAACATTCGTTAAAACCCTCTCGAGAATATTTACGTCCAATATTTTATCAAATGTTTGTGTGAAAAAAATATTTATGACCAATGTTACTTAGGCGGGCACTAACAACATATTCGTATGAGCTTACGAACCATTCATACAAATGAGTTTATGTTTACATTTGTATTTTTTTCAAATAAAGAAATGCTTCATTCAGCATCATTCTTGCGTAAATCGCTTTTGTAACTAAGTCGGATATCGGAGTCCAGAGTCTGCTTAAATGTGAGATAGCTTGATTTTTTGGCTGTATTGGGAGCCACTACCATCTGTCCTCCCCGTTTAAGTTGCAGCAGTGACACCGCTGATAGAGTTATTCTCAGGTCGTCCATATAGGCTTCTGCCATGACCAACTTGACCTAACAACTATTGACAGCCGGGACAGACATTTTGACCTCCGAAGCAGACGCGAGACGAGAGCACTGAGGTAATCCAAATAGCAACCGTGTCTACAGCTGAACCTATGGATCGTTTACCGAATAGAGTGACTGTCATCAAGACCCCCTGCCCCTCTAGACAAGTGGCAATTCGTTGCTCGGCGTATGATGGAATAGAATGCCAAATGTATGGGATTTGACGTACATGACAGGCGTCAACCAATGTCAAAAACGTCAAATCCTATACATTTGTCTTTCTATTCCATCATACGTCGAGCAACGAATTGCCACTTGTCTAGGGGGGCTGATAGGAAAGGCTATGCCAGAACTTCATCTGCAAATCAGCAGAGAGAGGAAAAAAAAAAATTCTTGCCGCAGTCTTCTCAGGTAGGCGTATTCTAGAATAGAATGACGAATTTATGAGATTTGACGTATATGACACAGTCGTCATCGTATGTCATAAATGTCAAATTCCATACATTCATCATTTTATTCACTTTATTCACATTCACTCATATTTATTTGCCACTTGTCTAGGGGGTAGGACAGGGCCGCGTTTTGAACCGGCGCGGAGGTGGTCCATCTGCTTAACTAGTCGTCTGCTGTTTTCGGAGTGCCGTTTTAATGGTCTATACAAAATAAATGATTTTTGACTTTAACTTCGACTTTGACTTTGACTTTTGAGGTTATAAATTCAAAGAATAGTCAAGTGCGAGTAGTGCCTTAATGCAAACAATTATAACATACCCTCTGGCATTTAATAAACTCCGCGCTCCCGCCACATGTGCCGGTAGGTAAACTATGTAAGTTTGCAACTATCCCGTGTCGCAGTCCGTAACTCTGTTCAGTGATGTTTACAATGTTACTAGGTTTACTAGCTGATCTGGGAATGTTTTACTGGTAGTACAAAATGGGGGTTGGTAGTAGAAGGGTGAAAATTTAGGGCTGTATGTATTTTTTAATGCCAAATCATCCGTACTAATGGATTAAGAAAGAGAAAAGAGAATCGACCTCGGGCGGGATACGAACCCGTAATCTTTCCCTTACGGGGCAATGCTCTGACCACTAAGCCACCGAGACTCACACGAAACCAATCCAAATTCGATAATAAATGCTTCAAAATTACATCTATACTAATATTATAAAGCTGGAGAGTTTGTTTGTTTGGTTGTTTGAACGTACTAATCTCAGGAACTACTGGTTCGAATTCAGAAATTCGTTTTGCTTTGAATAACTCGTTTGTCGACGAAGGTAGGCATCATGCTACTACTAAAGGGAGCGTAGCAGTGATCATAATCCGGCAGATTGCCAAATATTATTTTGGAGACTGAAAAATTACGGGCTCAAAGGTATTTCTGAGGTGGATCGACTAGTAATTAAATAAAAAGAATTGCCAAAAAATAAGAAGAAAAATTAGGATGGGCGACTCTTATAATTTATGGGTTTAAAAATAATTTGCAACCGATTCTTAGATATGCCAAATATGCACAAAAACTTCCGCACGAATAAAAGGATACAATATTATTCACGTTTCTAAACGACGACGGATCTTAGTGACGTAGTTATAAATTAATAGCTTTGTTGAATCAACTCTTAACAACAAAAACAAATATAGCTGCAAACCCCTTATTCAAACACTTAGGTACGTTGTTCTATTCAAATTTATTTTTAACCAAAACTTTGCGGAAATCTGCAAAATTTACGCAATTTTATTTTATTTTAAGTCATCTGTGCCTTGCGGTGATTCTTGACGTAAATTACACGAACTTGGGACAATACACGTGACGGTCAATTAATAAAATTCGTTATAAAAGTATTTTTTGTTTCGAAGCTAATTGCGAATACGGCTTTCCGTTATGTTTTAAAATTGGAATATTAGGCAACGTGATGACGTGCATACCTCAATAAGAAAGAGACGTTATAGCGTAGGATTATGTGGGGTCTTTCAGACAAGGTGGACCCACGGTATGAATGCGGAGCTACGCTGCAGACTATGACCCACCTGCTAAAGTGTGCTGCCTGCCCAAGCATGTGTGTCCTGGAGGAACTTATGAGTGCCTCTAAGAACACTATCGAAATGGCTGCACACTGGGCAAGCAAAATATGACCACGATATGCCGTTGACTCGAAGAAGCGTCGGTAGCTTAGTGGTTAAGGAGTCGGCCTTACAATCGAGAGGTCCAGGGTTCGAATCCTGGCCATTACACTACCGACGTGAACCCACTCCTAGCACACGCAATTTAGCTTAGTTGGAGGGGTTAACGGGAATGTTAGTAATTACAGTTGCTAATATTCTATACAAAAAAAAAGAAAAAATAATTTAAGATCAATTCATTTTAAAATGCAAACCTGTTACAAGTTACTTACCCTTGTGTTCTCGTAATGTAAAGAATGGTCACCCATCCAAAACCCGACCCAGCCAATGACCTACAGGGTTGTGTAAAAGTAGAAACAGTACAAATTTGGATTCGGGGGCATCGGCTACGGGGGCGTCGACCACCGGGTGCCTAAGCCACGAACCCGTTAGGCAGAACCCGTAGGGTTAGTCAGAGGCTGGTGTGTTAATCACTAACTAATTAAAAAAAATAATGCAAGATAATTTCATAATCCTACGAGGGTAATTGGTAATTGAGCCTTAGAATAATTAATGTTTATTTTAATTAACTTCTGTAGCATGAAGAGAGAGTAATTAAAGATTAACGACCCTGGATATATTAGATATTACATTATATTTCAATTTCCTTGTATGTATATAATTATATTTTGAATGAAATTTTAAAGCATTTACTATACTAAACTATTAAAATCGATTAAGATAGAAAAAGCTAATACAGATCCGGCGGGACTCGAACCGGTGATTTTTCCCTTACAGGGGGAATACTCTGACCACTGAGCTACTGAGCCTCGCCCTCTTGATGATTTTTGCTGAGCCATACTAATATTATAAATGCGAAAGTAACTCTGTCTGTCTGCCTGTCTGTTACGCTTTCACGCCTAAACCACTGAACCGATTTTAATAAAATTTGGTACCTACAGAGATAGCTTAGACCTTAAGAAAGGCAAAGGCTATGTTTGATCGCGATAACCAATATTCACGCGAACGGAGCCGCGGGCAACAGCTAGTATTTTTTAAATATTGAATACAACCGGGACCGACGGCTTAACGTGCTCTCCGAGACACGACCAGTCCAATGCAAATACTCATAATCATGCATACATTTATTTGCACTGAGCGGGGATCGAACCCGCGCCTCCTGCGTAGCGGCCGCGTTCACTACCGCTACGCCACAGAGGTTTGGCGGAGGCTACCTCTACTATTGTAATAAGGTTGAAATCCAGTCCAATAACTTTCTTCATCTACATTGTAAATGCACTAAAACAGCGTAAG
Source organism: Eilema depressum (assembly GCA_914767945.1). Classification (NCBI taxonomy): domain Eukaryota; kingdom Metazoa; phylum Arthropoda; class Insecta; order Lepidoptera; family Erebidae; genus Eilema; species Eilema depressum. The sequence continues at coordinate 4,975,131 of OU612027.1, read as the reverse complement.
TCTAAGATATTCGAATGACAATAACGACCTTCTAAACCTGACTCCGTACTTCGGTTTAGCTGTCTCGAGTGAGTATATTAACATTGTAAGGTGTCGTATGCACTAAAACAATCTCTTTCTAGACCGACAATGTGGGTGAAGCTACATTCGCGGTAAGGGTAATTCACTACAACATTAGTTTTATGTAATAATTTCACTAAACGCAGCTTAAATATTCAGCTTATTCCCAAATCCCCCTTTTACCGTTTCCCCCCAAATAGGTAAACTTTTCTCATCCACTGTACGACCTTGATTACACGCTATTATAAAATTTATACATTTTCGGGGGGAATTGGTAAAAGAAGGAATGGCGCATAAGCTAGTATTTTATAGCGACTTGGGCGACCACGCGCAGGGCACGCCGTAGTAGCGGCGGTAAGACCCATCATGGGGGAGTGGCTAGAGAGGCCACACGGCGGCCTCTCGTTCTGGCTGACGCAGATAATCACCAGTCATGGGTGTTTCGGGCGGTATCTGCATCGGATCGCGAAGAAAGAGCCAACGTCCGAGTGCCATCACTGCGACGCGAGCGAGGACTCGGCGCTGCACACGCTCACCGAGTGTCCGGCGTGGGAGACGCCGAGACGGGAGCTGGTGGCGACCTTGGGAGTGAGAGTTCTCACGCTCGCTACTTTGCTCGCAGCGATGGTTCGCTGCGCGGATGCGTGGGCCGCCGGCGCCTCCTTCTGCGAGCAAATAATGCTCGTGAAATGGGAGGCGGAGCGGGAGCGAAGGAGAATCGCAGACCTTGCGGCCCGCGAAGAGCGTAGGAGAATCGCTAACCGCGCGGCCCGTAACGAGCGACGGCAACTCGGGCGTCGGAGGTCGCAGAACGACCTCCGTCCCCCATGAGCGCGGGCCTGGGGGTGACGGGTGGAGCCGCCTGTCACCCTAGCAGAAGCAGGCCACGGCGGCGGTGCGCATTGCGTGCCTCCCCATACCCGGGGGCGAGTTGGGACTCTACGGTCCCCACATCGGGAGAGGGCCAGATCGAGAGATATGGCCCTGGGTCGGCCGGGGTGCGAGGGATATGGCTACAACAATCTCACCTCCGGCAACGGACGGCCCACAGCCGGCGTGCGTTTTAGTCGGTTCGAGTCCGACATAACCTCCTCTTCCGGCTCCGGCGGGGGAGGTATCCGAGGGGATTTTTCGCACGATAAAAAAAAAAAAAAAAAAAGCTAGTATTTTATAAATTTTTCGGATTTATTTTCGGAATATCATAGGAACGCGTTGAATTTCGTGGTCGATACGTCTAGACTAGGCAAAATATAAAAATAATGTTCTGTTAAGTAATGAAAATGAGTATAAATGAAAACGCAAAACATTTTAATATAAAAAAATAATACGACTTTTAATGTACCTACCTGATATTGAAACAGGTATTTTCCCAAGAAATTTTGTGACATAATTGCAACTCGATGTTGTTTTTGCGTTCCTTGTTTTATTAAATTAAGCTAAAATGGCATATTTTCACAATGTTTTACCGTTCCTTTGTTAAAGTAAAATGCTCTCTAAATAAATTCTCGTTATTGAAATTTAAGATTTAATATTATTTAAGAGTACTTACATGAATGAAAATAGCCATAAAACTTTAAATTCAGTTGAAATGTATAGTACAGAAAAGTTTATGTAGCGTTAAAATACTCTTACATGAATTTAAGATAGAAATAGTAAAGAAGTCTGATTTTAAAATTCTTGAAAGTTTACAAAGTAAAATATATGTTCTCGACATGTTAACTGCGAAATTTCAGCTGCAACAGCCAGAATGCATGAATTTTTAAATATATATTCTACCGGCAGCTACAATGTTAATGCATTATTGGGCTATACAAATTTGCAGAAAAGCTTAACTTTTTGTTAGAACTAGATAGATTTAAATGCTGGATTATTCTATCTATACTAATATTATAAAGAGGCTGCAGGAGTTAGGATACGACCGTATTTCCGTCCCAATCGAACAGTCCGACTGAGGAAGTACCTCCGCCCTACAGAATACCGCGGCTAAATAACCTCGTGTTGTGTTCCCGGCGGCAACTTTTCAGTAGCCATGGTCGCGGGTTGACTAAAGATTCCAGTTGTCACGTAGTTTAAAGTATAAGTTACCTCAAAGTACCCGAAACATGATGAATTGTTGGTGTTACTATTTACGCAGTAGCCTACTATAGGCCACTGCTGGACATAGACTTCTCCCAATCCCAGCCACCTTTTTTAAGACGTTCGTCTATCTTGCTAAGGGGCGTCCCACATTCCGTTTTACGATTCGCGGTCACTACTCTAAGTCCCATAATCTAAAATTGTACTCACAGGTACTCATTTCTGAATCTCGATCTACTCTCAGATAAATCGAGATTCAAGACTGAAGTCGTTCTAGAATACGGGCTAGGACTCGCTTGTACCATCGGACCCAATTATTACTCTAGCAATTTCTCCAAACGTACATTTTCGCAATGTAACCGCAACACAACCCCGGTAGTACACCATTGTACATTCATAATGAAAGTTTTCCTATGACATAGTTCTCAGTCTTATTTGCTTACGTAATAGGCTATTTGACAACATTAAAAATATACTACAAATTGTGGCCATCCTATTAGAAAATAACGTTAAAAGACCTACGAGACTACAATTTACTCTCAAATATGTGTATTTTATGAGAATTTCAAATATAAAAATGTTATATTTTGTTGATTTATTGTCTATGACAAAAACGCTCGTGATTGGTTTGAGCTCTGGGTGACGTCGTTGCTACCAAAATATCTCCAGTTGTATGAGCTATTATTGTTTGTTTCGGTGTTATTATTTGCTTTTTCCTTGATTATCGCGAGTTTTATGGACATATTTTGTGATTAAGTTCGAAATGGATACAAATTTTGTGCGAGTCGATGATAACAGCAACTTACCTACAATAGAGTGACGTCACAAATCACATGCATCGCCATGTTTAAATATCCTAGCGTTTTTCGCGCACTTTTGAAAATTTAAACTTTAGCATTGATTTCTTAACATAATGCATTGTTTTTTTATAGAAATATTAATGTGATATGTTTATACTGTAATAAGCAATCATTTGAAATGGTTTTTGAAAATTAGTCAAATAGCCTATTAGTGGTGCTTAGGGCGAGTGCACATCGCACGTTGCATATGCAGCCTAACTTGGCTTACTCACTAAGGAAGTTGCACATTGAGGTTCAGAGGAGTTCCGAACTGTGCTGTGTCTGCTTCCGTCAGTTGTGTCGTCTTTGAGAGGAATTAATTTGTTTGTCGATATGTATAATAAATTTTGATAGTTGTAGTTATTCTCTATGTAGCTGTTGCGTACGGCTCTGTCTATGTAAAATACTTTTTTTGCGCCCCTTTTTCCGTAAGAACTTTTTTTTTAATATAGAATATTAGAAAAATAAAGAAAAAATAAAATCGGTAAAATTGTTCCCGGTTGTATTCAAAGCTTCAACTTTGAAACTCAATCTATTCGTTTTACAACAGTTTAGTTTATTATGAGTGACCGCCGTCTAACCTTCCCAGCAAACCTCCGCTTCCTTCAGTTGTGGTTGGCACCGTAGGCACCCATACTCTCAACTTGGAACATACTACGTTAGCTCAAAAGGTGGTAGGCAGAAGCTACCTGGTATCAGTACCCTAAATAATAAAATTTAAGAATTTATCTATCGGTTTTCCACTTGAGCGGCCTAAGTAATTAATGATGTTATATAATTTGCTAGTTCAGTGTACAAAGCGGCTTTGACTGACAACCCTCTGAGGATTATAGGGATCTGTGATGATAAGCCGTTAGTTACATCGATTCCCTATTAACTGGCACAGATGTGAGGTCGAATGTGTGTGCGTGTGTGTAAGTATGTATGTGATTTGGGATGAGTTGGGATTGGGCAAATAATTTGCGGTTTACTGTAAGCTGATTTTAAACGAGACTCTTTAAATTTCCGTGTCGAATAAAGGTTAATCAATCAATTATTTATTGTTCATTAACTTTTTGAAAGCTTTCATTAAAATAGGTGTTATAGGCATAGGTACTTTATGTGTAATTTATTGGCAACACATAAATCCGTGTTGCCAATAAATTGTGTACAAAATTAAATTTAAAAGAATGAATAGCTTTAATTTTTTATTTATTGTTACTTTAAGTATTAGTAGGTACCTATACTACCTTAATCGTATAAAGACTTTTTACTAGTCGTTTATCCGCGATTTCTCCTGCTTGCATGGTAGCGATAAATAATAATATTGTTCCCTATATGTCGACATTAATATTTAATATTTATACAAGCTTTCTTGGACTCAGAATTATTTAAGTAGTCCTTAAGATGTCCAATTTTCTACTATTCATGTCGTAAAACAATTACACTATAAAATTTTATAAATCAAATACCTGTTGATGATAGCATAAAAATACTTTACTTATTATCATGTACGTTTTGACAATAGTCTGCAGGCAGAAAATACGCCACATCTTGTAGCTTCCGTACATCTAAATTCCAATGTGTGTATGTGTGTGTGTTGATAAATATATAATTGAATTTCGTTGTTTGTAATTGTGTTTACTGTTCGATGAATTTTCGTTAGCTTTCAGAATAGAGTGGTGTGTCTTGTTAGACGATACTTTGACGAGGGTGTGTTTTAAATGTATTAAAGTCATTTTAAAACATTTCACGTAGGTACAAGCATTAAAAAATGGACGTAGGTAGAAATTGTGACCTTAGATTAAGTTATCATAAATTAGGATTTCTGAAAACATCTATAGTCTTTTATGAAATAAACCTGATACAAACCTCTTAAAGTACAGGGTATTCCCTAGTTTGAGAGGCAGAGTTTCTAGCATATAAAGTAAGTTGAATGAAAGTAAAAATGTCAGAAAGTACAGCCTTGAAACATTATTGAAATTGTGTATATATTATTAAAGACTTTAGACATTTTGTATATATAGGTATCCTATTTATTAAACTTAATTTAACAACAATATAGACAGTGAATTCCGCTTCTTCTTTTCACCTTAGTTTAGCTTTTATCGGAATAACTCCCTTCTGAATTCACTACAACCCCAAGAGGCAAGGTAAGGGTAAGGGCGCGCGCCACGCGCGATCCTAACGTGGGTCACTTCAAGGCAGCGTACAACAAAGCCACAAAGGTCTGCAAGAGGGCTTGCGTTAGAGCGGATGCCCAGCGCATAGCGCGGCTTGGCCAAGAGCTTGCGGCGCATCCCACGGGTAGCCGTGGCTACTGGCGATTGGCCAAAGCCGTGCAAGCCAACTTTTGCCAGCCTTCGCTGCCCCCGTTGCGCAAACTTGATGGATCCCTGGCCCATGAGCCGCAAGAGAAAGCTAATTTGTTGGTTAATCTCTTTGCGGCCAACTCCCGGATCGATGATTGCGGTATGCAGCCACCGACACTGCCCTTTTGTGGCCATGCGATGCCTGATATCCGTATCAGGCAACGCGATGTCCGTGCTGTATTGCGGTCACTCGATGTCCGGAAAGCCAGCGGACCGGATGGTATTCCAGCGGTGGTTCTTCAAAAATGTGCAGCGGAGTTGTCTCCAATGCTGGCGCGGTTGTACCGGATGTCGTACATCTCGGGTACAGTGCCTTCGGCTTGGAGGGAGGCGAATGTACAGCCGATCCCCAAGAAGGGTGATCGCTCGGACCCTACCAACTATAGGCCCATAGCCGTCACCTCAGTACTGTGTAAAGTACTTGAGCACATTATCAACAAACAGCTCATGCGTTACCTAGAGGATCACTCCTTAATCAACGACCGGCAATATGGTTTTAGACCGAAGCGGTCAACGGGTGATCTTCTAGCGTACGTTACCCATCTTTGGGGTGAGGCTATGGACAAGCATGGCGAGTCGCTGGCTATAAGTCTTGACATCGCCAAAGCGTTTGATAGGGTCTGGCACAAATCGCTTCTTTCCAAGTTACCAGCCTTTGGTCTGCCTCCTAGACTGTGCGACTGGGTGGCTAGCTTCCTGCAGGGGCGCCGTATTCGCGTCCTCTGTGATGGTCGAACTTCGGAGTTCTTGCAGGTAAATGCTGGCGTGCCGCAGGGGTCCGTCTTATCACCCACTCTCTTTCTTCTGCATATCAACGACATGCTGTCCACTGGCAGCATTCACTGCTATGCAGACGATAGCACCTTACACGGGAGTTATCACGGACATCCTGCGGCCAAGCAGTCTGATATCGCGGAAAGGAGGCAGCTTCTTGTTAGTGAACTTGACCAGATCCTGAACCTCGTTTCTCAATGGGGCTCTGAAAACCTGGTTGAGTTCAATGCCAAGAAGACGCAGGCATGCGCGTTTACAGCAAAGGTATCTTCTTTCCTTCCCCTTCCAACTCTTCAGAGCACGCCACTGCCACTACAGGACAATCTCAATATCCTAGGTATGGATGTTCGCTGCAAACTGAACAACAAAAACTACATCGAGAGTATCATCAAAACAGCATCGCGTAAACTCGGAGTCCTGAACAAAGTGAGACGTTTTTTCACGCCGGAGCAGCGGTGTCTTCTCTACAAGACACAAATTCGCTCTTGCGTGGAATACTGCTCGCATCTCTGGGATGGCTCCGCAAAGTACTTACTAGATGCTCTCGACAGGTTGCAGCGACGTGCGGTCCGCATTATTGGGAATCCTGAGATCACTTACACCCTTGAGCCTTTGCAGTTGCGTAGAGATGTGGCATCTTTGGCGGTATTTTACCGTCTCTACCATGGTGAATGTTCTGATGAGCTCTTCCAAGTAATCCCACCCTCTCCTTTCCTATATAGGACAACACGTGCAGGACTCAGATGCCACCCGCATACGGTGCAAAATATTCCATCAAGAACCAAGCGATTCGGCGACTCCTTCTTCTGCCGCACTATTAAGACTTGGAATTCCTTACCAGCTCACGTGTTTCCCTCCTCCTATAGTCCCGGGTCCTTTAAGCGGGGCGTGAAAAAGCATCTGATGAGGCCGTCAAGCTGAGTGCCACCATTGTAACATGGTACATGTCTGTAATGGTGACCCTCTTTTCAGAGACTTTGCCTTCAGCTTACCATCAGGCGAGGCAAGGTCAAATTGACGTGTCCTATATAAAAAAAAAAAAAAAAAAAAAAAAAAGAGGGAAACCTGCCTTACCAGAGCCTCACTCGTCAACCGGAGCTTGACTAGAGCTCCGAGATTTTTGGTGGGACCCCAAAACAGCCCAAATGTAAAGTATCGTTAATGAATAATTTCATAACCATTATTTTGTCTTGAATGTAAAAGCTCATGTCAATGTAAATGCACTCTGATGAGGTGACCTACGAATACCTAGTACTTAGTCTATACACAAACTCTATATACACAGTCTGTAATGTCCAATACAACGCGGCGTAAAAAACAGCTACTTATATGGTACAAGTATGAAATACACTATACATCCTATAACATGGACATAATTGTCAGTATAAAGAACAATATTGACATTGGCTTACTCACATATAATGCGATTTCGAGCTGGCTTTCAAATCAAATCAAATCAAATCAAAATTATTTATTTTCAACTAGCTTTTGCCCGCGGCTCCACCCGCGTGGATGTCGGTTATCGCGACCAAACATAGCCTATGTCCTTTCTCAAGGTCTAACCTACCTCTATACCAAATTTCATCAAAATCGGTTCAGCGGTTTAGTCGTAAAAGCGAGACAGACAGACAGACAGACAGACAGACAGACAGACAGAGTTACTTTCGCATTTATAATATTAGTAGGGATTTATGGCTTTCGCGATGCATTTTATTAAAGTGTCTATAAAGTGTATAGTCAAAGACTTAGTACTTCAAAACAGCAAAGTGTACGTTAGTACCGCTTCATCAATTTGCAAGTTCCGAAGAATAGCTGACCTGTACAAGCCTGTAAGTATAAGTGGCCTGGAACTTGGGCCAGTTAATTAAGTCGTGAGTGTAGTCCCAGGCAGCATCTAAGACAGTTTGCACTTGTTGGTACCAAGCCATAAATTAGTGTAGTTCGAGAACATAGGTTTTGTTTTTCGTGCACTACTTGTGATTTAAGACTCAGAACTTTGCTCATGTTGTTGGTGAATACTGATTTATAGGGAAACTTGGATCTTTTCTTATTACATGTTTTTTTTTTACATACAGGTGTGGGTGAATTAATGAGCATGTGTATGGAATTGGGTGTTTGATAGGCAGCATTTTTCTTACTATAATAAATCGAAAGATTTTACGGCGCCAGAACAATTGAGTAGATAAATTTTCGCAATAAAAATGTTCAAAAGTCAGTTTTCTTGTATCAAAATCAAATGGAATGTCAAAAACTATCACGATTTTAATAAAAACTTTCCATCAGGTGGAACGTGTGCTTGTCTGCGACCTAAGTTGTATAAAATCTAGACCTAATATTTCATAGATTATGAACGTACGATTTGAAATTTTCTACTCATAATCATCATCCTCCTAGCGTTAATCCCTGTCCGAAGCTTTTCAATTTGGAGTCCAGGGTCCGGTTTTTTTTCTAACTGCTTATTTGGCTGAACTTCAATATTTTCTTGAAGGGTTTTTGATAAACCAATTATCGAAACCAAATTAAAAAAAAAAAAAACAAAAAAAAATTGTGTGCAAAATTTTATATTACTAAATTTGATTCGGAAAGCTCCCTATAATTTTGACAAACCATCCCTTCAGGAAGGCAAGGCATGGTTGTCACAAATTTCCATATACACGCAGTTCCGCTCTATCGGACAAGCGTGGGCGTTCATTGTGTAACCGTTAAGCTTATATAAAAGCTTATCGGATTTCTAGGGGACACACGGTTGAACAGATTGGATACCGCATACGGTGCAGAATATTCCATCAAGAACCAAGCGGTTCGGTCACTCCTTCTTCTGCCGCACCACTAAGACCTGGAATTCTTTACCAGCTCACGTGTTACCCTCCTCCTACAGTCCCGGGTCCTTTAAGCGGGGCATGAAAAAGCATCTGATGAGGCCGTCAAGCTGAGTGCCACCATTGTAGCATGGTACGTGTCTATAATGGTGACCCTCTTGCCAAGACTTTGCCCTCAGCTCACCATCAGACAAGGCGAAGTCAAATTTGACGTGTCCTATATAAAAAAATGATGTTGTTAAAAAGTTGTGAAAGTTTCAGATCATTGTGTTTTTATGTCAGTAAGTTGCAGAGTGTGTATACACTTTTTTGAAGTGTAGTATAATGTAATCTTTATTCCACAATTTATTTCGTATATTCTTGTAAGGGAACTCAATATTGTTATAATAATATATATGTGTTAATAGAAAATAAGCTCCTTAGCGTGTATCTACAAGATGTATCTATTTATGGCAAAAAAAAGTACTTATATAATGAATTACTACAAATAATATTATAAAACGGCTAACCGTACGCAGTTTTTCTCGAGCCAGACAAAGTATTTTTGAATATTTCTACAGCAGTACAGACACTCGAAATATGGCTTGTAAGTAAGTACAATACACACATATACTCAAGCCTGTAAATCCTCGAAAGGAAACCCACATTTCGCCAATTATGATTTTCGCTCTCACGCACGTAATAGTGACGAGCCTATTGCCGTCTAGCGGGCATTTTGTCATGAGCTTTATGTTTACTGTCGGATGGAGAAGTGGCTTGTAAGTAACCGACATAAATAGGTAAAACGAACGTTTCTTAACCACACAGGCACATGCGATAAAGGTTATCGCTAATTTTTTTAAAGGACATCTAAGGACATTTTGTTAGCCACCAAGTTGCCTGTCCTAATCAGCAGTGTGTCCAACACATTTATCAAGCATTACGTAAGTAGCGAGTTAGCAATCTGTAGCGTGTTTCCCAACCTAGGTTATGTCAGCCCTACAATTATGTCACGAGCTAGTCGACAATGTAAATCTTCTTGCTATTTTCTATATATAAAACCTTTCATAGAAACTGTTATGGTGTTGTAACGGGTATGAATCAGACCCAACTCTGCCGAGACTCTTTTAGTAAATTTTTTATGAGTTGGTTTCATGTAGCGCAGTCATCATCATCGTCATTATTGCTGGTTGCATCCAAAGTTTGTAATTCCGGAATTTCCACCTCTTACGTGTTTGGCACTTGATGTTATCTGGGCTTTCACAGGAGCACGTATTGTTTGAATTGAACCCTGAACCAGGCCTCCGTCACTCGCCCGTAGCTGCGGAGATAAGCACCTACGAGACGCACCAAACCCCTGAGTTGTTATAGCAGTGGGGGCCGGCGCGCGACGGCGAGCACACGCGTGACGTAATTTGCGTATTGTGATCGCATCATATTGGGATCGCAATACAAATAAAGAACTCTAAATTCTCTTTTTTTAAATTAGAAGAGCGTAAAATGTAAGTTTTTACTATTTTTATGCACAGATTACTTTTTGATGAATTAGTACCAAAGCCATTAGGTACGTTCTACTTGACACCTTCGTATTATTTATGTAGGTAGTTAAATAACTAAATCGTCGTGAACCTACGACATTGGTACTTACCTATTATAGGCCTACCTATAATAATGAGTTCGTAAGAACTAAAAATTGTTCTGTAGGTACTTATTTTGAAATAAGTATGTATTTATGTCGTGCTGGTATTTTAATGACTACCTAGTTTATTTAATTTGTATTAGTACCGCACCCACTACATGATGAATGATGATCATCGAAAGATTTATATCGGTGAACGCCGTAGAAAATTTACTGAACATGATACTATTGCAAAAAGCTGTTAACTTGCATAAAATGTACTTATTTCATCGTTTCATTCAAAGTTTCGTTTCAACCAAGGTCAAGGCACAGCGAACGTGGCCGCCGGCGTCTCCTTCTGCAAGCAAGTAATGCTCGTGAAGAAGGCGGCGGAGCGGGAGCGAAGCAGAATAGCAGTCCTTGCGGCCCGCGAAGAGCGGAGGAGAATCGCAAACCGCGCGGCCCGCGACGAGCGGCGGCAACTCGGGCGTCGGAGGTCGCAGAATGACCTCCGTCCCCCATGAGCGCGGGCCTGGGGGTGATGGGTGGAGTCGCCTGTCACCCTAGCAGAAGCAGGCCGGAGTTGGGGACTCTGTGGTCCCCACACCGGAAGAGGGCCAGATCGAGAGATATGGTCCTAGGTCGGCCGGGGTGCGAGGGATATGGCTATGACAATCTCACCTCCGGCAACTGACGGCCCACAGACGGCGTGCGTTATAGTCGGTTCGAGTCCGACATAACCTCCTCCTCCGGCTCCGGCGGGGGAGTATCCGTAGGGATTTTTCGCACGATAAAAAAAAAGGCACAGCGAACGTGTGTTCGGCTGTGTTCGACTAGGTTCGGCTGTACTCGTACCTCAGTCGCCCACACTCATCATTATTTTATTATTATAACACCCAGCCATTTTTGCGTCGGGGTTTACAAAATGAATAGTGATTGTAAACATTTTATCGGATTGTTTTATTTTATTTTCTGACAAGGTGACAATGACAACCCTAACACTCAAGTTGGCGGCGTTGGATATTCGGAACAATGGGCGATTCCAAGAAAATATCGTAGGTTAATATAACGGCGGCTTTCATCTATAATAAAGGAGTGCAACTTCTGTACGTAGTACTATTACTTATTCTGTGCCTGAACCTCGAGATAAACCTGCACCAGAGTGTCGTCTGTCATGATTATTTACATTATTCCCGATAAGTAATAACAGTAGAGGATGCTCGTGAAGTACGTAGAGATAGAGATAAATGGCGGGTTATTGTCTCTGCCTACCCCAGATGTAAACAGGTGTGAGCTGAGCATATGTATGTATGTGTTCCTAAAGCTGGGTCCACATTTTTATCATTTGCCTGATCCGATCACCGTATCCATATCGGCGACGCGTATCATGATCACAATGTATATATCAGTGATACGCGTATCATCACCCGTCCACATATGCGATACGGTGCTCGGATCGGGCAAATGATACAAAATATGTGGACCCAGCTTAACATGTCGCTCAAATCATTGAAATGTATAATAAACTCAATACCCAAACTTTCTAACTACAAACAGCAACATAAATCGAAATCACATATTGTCACATAACCCCTGGAGACAAGTTCAGACGTCACCAACATTTGTCATAATTCAACTTTTATTATAACTTTTCTATTACTATTCTATTCCCTCCTCCCGAGGGAGGGTACAAATATCAAAGCATTTACACTGTGTTATCAGCACTCCCAGAGTTCCTTCAGACGCTGTCGTTATTATTGTCAAAATGATGTAATAACTCAACAAAATATACTTGGCTTCTTTTGAAACTCGTACCTGTGGAGCCAGGGTAAAAAAATATACAGTAGTATAACTAATTATGATTTTATTAAAGAATCAAAGAATCAATTTCGTTTATTCAGTTTAGGCATTAGGGCACATATTGAACTTCATAATATTACAATTACGTCAAAAGTATTTTTTTTAATTGGCTAGTATTTAGAAGAAATCAGCAATAGTTCTTAGTTTGGGAACCAGCGTAGTACTAAAATGCGAACATCAAAATATGCTTTAGTTTTAAGACCATTACTTGTGTACCTGATAAATTACTGAGTCAATAAACATTTTTTTTTTCTTCCGAAAGCCAATTTCGGTTACATCCAAAGTTTGCTCTTTCGAGCCTGTGGTCTGTTCTCCTGCAGTTCTATTATAGGCACAGATAGATTATAGGTCTATCTTGACTTTCACTATATTGCCTGTCATTTGATCCCCCTTTTGCGTAAATCGCCCTTCTGGCTGGAGCCAGCGGTGATTATTGATTATGTCGGACTCCGATACAAACGAAAAAAAAAACGATAAAAACCACACGTTGTCTTAGGACATTTTTTGTTGGAGGCAAATTAGAAAGAGTTGTAAAGCATTGCAATGAAAGAATGTTCCATCGAAATATCAAATGATAAGTATTAGTGGAGCAAACCACAAACCCTTCAATAATATAGGTACGTTGGCAACTACCCTATTAAGCTCAATCTTTTTAGGCAGCGAAAAGTGTTTCGTATCAAAGGACTTATGTTTCTAACAACGTCACACCCGAGACTGATCTGATTACTATACAAGAAAGTAGACATACGCACAAGTCTACTTACGTGTGAACATCGTAGTACTAAATTATTCAGGAAAAGCTACCAGGCGCGTAAACTGAGAATCAAGAGTATTGAGTGAGTTGACACACGATCTAAGGTTCATACGGTCTGCTTACCATCTTCATTTATTCATTAGGGCCAAAAACCTTCTTCGTAGTCTTATTCACTTGTTTTAAAAATTGATATTATTTATTTACCATGTCCTTGTACTTGGTTTAGTATACGGAAAGGTAGTAACTTCATTGTGGGGCAGATCTGTTCTGTTTATTGTACTGTAAGATATTATTAAATAAATAAAGTAACAGGTTGTAATTATATAATCTTACTAGCTGCCCCGGCGAACTTCGTACCGCCATATTTTCGGCCCGCGTGGTATTCAAATCCCGTTCCCGCTGCACCCTTAGCACTTAGGGGTATGAAAAATAGATGTTGGCCGATTCTCATAGATACCGGATAAGCACAAAAAATTTCATCAAAATCGGTCAAGCCGTTTCGGAGGAGTATGGCAACGAAAACTGTGACACGAGAATTTTATATATTAGATTATCATAATCATCAACATCGTCACTGTATTAGGTAGTGTTATTATTTATTCTCCCAACCTTGAGAAGAAAGTCAGAGGCTCGTCCATCAATCTGTAAGGATACCGGCTAGCAGTTGGAGTTGGCTTGAACGCCGAAGTTATACCAAAACACCCATATTTTTACTGTTACAATAAAACAGAAAGCGAAAACAAATCAAGTCCGTATAACATCAAAGTTACATTCATTTGCATATCAAATTACATTCATATTAAATTCTCAGAAACATAATGTCATAAATTTCTCAAATACAAATCAAAATGGAACTACTATCCTTGATCTATATTATGGCGCGATCTTTCACGTTCATGGTAAAACTGACTTTATTACAAGGACAATAAAATCGAAAATTGGTAGCATTTAATTTACACAACATAATATCGAGTCGTATCATATGAACCGAATATAAAATAACTCGTAATAATTTTATGAGCTTTATTACGAGGGCATAAAGTTGAAAGCTGTATGTAATGAAAAATAAATAAGGCTGGTATGTGAGAGAGCATTTCTTTATTTGGGCAAGTCTATTCATTTTAAGAGGCTATACCTACACTGGATAATTAGGACAAAATAATGACCGGTAAATACCTTCTTAAATTTAAATTGTGAATCGATGCAGGCTGCACTACTCTTTGTGGCTTATAAAGCGTTCGACTGCTAAGTCGGGGGTTACAGGTTCAATTTCCGCTCAGTGCAAATATGCAATAATATGGTAGACGACGGATTGACGCGCTCTCCGAGACACGACCAGAACAATTCTGGTCGTGTCTCGGAGAGCGCGTCAATCCGTCGTCGGTCCCGATTGCCATAGCTACGAACATCTACGGCAGTCTTTACGGGTAGTTGGAGCCCTAAAAAGTCCAACAACTGGCCTAACTGCAATGCGTCGATATCGCCAATGGGTTGTAGATGTCAAATGGCAATCGCTTCACAGAAAATATTGAAGTTCAGCCAAACCTGCAGTTAGACTGGAAAAAGCGGACCCCAGACTCCGAGGTGAAAGCTTCGGATGCGACTGGGATTAACGCTACGATGAAGAAGAAGAAGAAAATCTCCTATAATATTTATTATTTGTTTTATTTATTACTAGCTTTTGCCCCCGTGGCTCCGCCCGCGTGGATGTCGGTTATCGCGACCAAACAAAGCCTATGTCCTTTCTCAAGGTCTAACCTACATCTATACCAAATTTCATCAAAATCGGTTCAGCGATTTAGTCGTAAAAGTGAGACAGACAGACAGACAGACAGAGTTACTTTCGCATTTATAATATTAGTAGGGATTAATTTATGTTGTGTGACTTCATCCGGGTGGAATTCTGTTCCCGTTCCCGTGATTCATGAGAACTTTTTTTATACACACCTAAGGAACATACCAAAAAATATCCGAGTTAGTCGAGCCATTCTTGAGTTTTGCAACATCCATTTTCAATTTTTTTTTTTACATAGGGCACGTCAAATTGAATTCACCTCGCCTGATGGTAAGCTGAAGGCAAAGTCTCTGAAAAGAGGGTCACCATTACAGACATATACCATGTTACAATGGTGGCACTCAGCTTAAAGGACCCCGGACTGTAGGAGGAGGGAAACACGTGAACTGGTAAGGAATTCCAAGACTTAATAGTAATTCATTTCTAGAAATTACTAGTGGCCTTGTAACTTCGTACGCGTGTAGTTCGTTTTACCCCCTTTGGTGTGGAATTTCGTAAAATCCGTTCTTAGTGGATATCTACACCCTATATGGAACCTACCTGCCAAATTTCAAGTTTGTAGGTACTATAGTTTCTGAGATTTCATATCAGTTTTACATCGCTTTTATATAAGTATACAGATTAATAAAAGTCTCTAAGCTAACGAAGTCATCTTCTCTTCAATGCTTAAATATTCTGTGAAGCAGAGTCATTTAGTCGTGAGTTCGTGACGTCATCGATGCTTGCCTCCATAAAATGGCCATAGCCCGCCTTCACTGCATTTTTTACGTCTTGTCGTAAAAGAAACGTAAAACTGTTATATTGTCAGACGGTTATATTATGGGCATAGGCAGATTACTTCAATTTGCAAGCAATATTGAACATCTGTCATCATCATCATCATCATCAGTAGCAGTGTTCCCGGTTACATCTGAGACTTCGAAGTTTCGTTTGGTTTATATTATTTTTATGAGAGCGACTGCCATATTACCACCCAATCCCGAGAGGAAAGACTGTGCCACCTATTTGGCTGAAGTGTCATTCCTATGGGAATATAAATATATATAGTGTAAATAATAATTCCACTTAAAACGGTTTAGTATTTTTGTTTATACATTCATGATTGTTCTTGTAGGTACATAGAAACACTCAAACCAATGCAAATCTATACTTAATATTTTAAACGCGAAAGCAACTTTGTCTATCTGTCTGTACGTACGCTTTCACGCCTAAACCACTGAACCGATTTTGATGAAATTTGGAACAGAGATAGCGTAGGTAAGGTTGGTAGACCTTGGGAAAGTTCAACAGCTAGTTATTGATATTCATGCTTATAAATATTAGCGCTTAAACGGGAACCAAACCTGCGAACTAGCAGTAGAAAGTTTACCACGTCACGCAGGTCCTATACACCTTTATCAATATTTACCTCTGATATTGTAACTATAAAGGCCTATACACACGGGTGTTATAATGGCTCATTTTGTAGCTCGAATCATCGCTTAATCCCAAATATTAATTACACTTAATACAGCTATTATTTCAGAGCACCGATCCCGCCTACCAACAATAAATAATTTACATACATAAATATTAATTAATAATGTATATCGGTGACATTCGCGAAACGATTCACCCTTGAGTATTAGAGCTATAATACTGCAAATTGAAATGTAAGCATCTATACTACGTACTAAGATTGTATATATTGGTCGTGTCTGTACGTTAGAGATATTAAAAAAATAATTGAGTTATGTCGAATATGTGGGATGATAGAGACAAGAATACAAGTCCCCATCTCATCCGAAGGGTGTCATAAGAGGCGACTAACGGAAAAATACGCAGACGATCTTCTTCCTCTTAGCGTTAATTCCCAGTCGCATCCGAAGCTTTTAGCTCGGAGTCTGGGGTCCGCTTTACCAGTCTTAACTACGGATTTGGCTACACCTCGATATTTTCCGTGAAGCGATTGTCATCTGACCTCCACAACCCAATCTTAACATTAGGCGATATCGAAGCTTTGCAGCTAGACCGTTGTTTTTGGATTTTTTAGGGCTCCAACTACCCGTAACGACTGCCATAGATGTTCTTATGGCAACCGGGACCGACGGCTTAACGTGCTCTCTGAGGCACGACCAGACCAATGCAAATACTCATATTTCACGCACACAAATATTTGCACTGAGCGGGGATCGAACCCGCGCCTCCTGCGTAGCGGCCGCGTTCATTACCGCTACGCCACGGAGGTTGTCAGGAAAAATACGCAGAAGATATCTGAAAGAAAGGAAAACTTGAAATAAGACCCTGTACACGTCTGGCCAGCGTGGAAACAGTAGGCCGAAGCCTCACAACATTGGGAGTGACCTATGTCCAGCAGTGGACTGCGATAGGCTAATCGATTGATATATTGAATGAAAACAAAAATACATTATATTTTGGAATTCTTGTCTGTTTATCTGCTTGTTCGCATTATAGACGTAAGGACACTAAGCAGATTTCTATACGGTTTTTTCATCATCATCATCATGCTCATGTAGACGCATCATACTGATTGCATCCGTCAGCCAAGATGACCTCGGAGCTCAGGGTCCGCCTTCCGGCTCTTCCTCTTCCACTTCGCACGATCTTGGTCGTCCATAGTAGTGAGACCATTTGCACGCATGTCACCCTCCACGACGCGGCGACGTCAAGTTAGGACTTCTTGGGTCTATCCCTTCTACCTGGACCCGGCAGGGGCAACATTGCCAGGCATTTATTCCCCACGTAGCCTGGCGGTTATCGCAAAACGGTTTTTTATGAAAAAGTTTTGGTAAGACCTAACATCTGTCAATTATTTTATCGCAATTGATTGAATAGAGCCGGAGATATGGGCGACGGATCCACTGGTCTCCTAAAATTCATCCTCCGGAATAAAAGTTGTAGATTCGTTCCCTACATAGGTCCCCTTTTAGGGGATCCCTTTCATTAACATAAAATGTTTTGTCCTAAAATGTTTTGGCATAATGAATTTGGCCAATTTTTTTTGGCATAATTATACTTGGCATAATTTTACTATGTAATTATGCCAAAAGATCATTAGTCTAAATTACCATATGCCAAAATAGGTTATGGTTATTTTTTATGCAAATGCATAGTGAACCCCCTTTTAGAAGCCCAGTTAACCTTAATTTATTTTTAAGCTTCATCCCCTGGATTATTGACCAAAAGAAATACATGCGAGCGGAGTCGTAGGGATTAGCTAGTTCAGTATCTATAGTTATTTTATGGCGAACGTTTCAAAATTGTTCGGGTAATAATATCAATTGAGTTAGAACCATGTGAAATTGCGGAAATGCAAATACGAATAGTGGGACTGAAATAATTGATAAGGACTTATAGGGTGTTGTTTTGGGGCAGGTACTAGGGATTGGGAATATGTACTATTCCAACCCTTATTTGACTATATTTATTATTAAAAATATGAGTGAAACATTATGCGATGAGTGAATAATGGGTGAAACACTGTTTTCTGTAAAAATTAATAAGTTAACTAGTATTCTAGGTATTAAATGAAAATGAATCACCAAATCTGTTTCTAACATAATTATCTTGACTGCCTCTGTGGCGTAGCGGTAGCACAGAACAGATTGAACGCGGCTGCTACGCAGGAGGCGCGGGTTCGATCCCCGCTCAATGCAAATATTTGTATGCATGAATATGAATATTTGCATTGGTCTGGGTGTTTTCTATGTATAGTATGTATGTATTTAAAAAAAAAATGTATCTAAGTATGTTTATCCGCATTCTAGAACCCATAACACAAGCTAGTTAAGCTATGCTTACTTTGGGTCTAGTTAACGTTGTGTAGAATGTCCTACAATATTTATTTTTATTTATTTATATCTCGAGAACGGCTTGACCAATTCGGATAAATTTCTTTTTCAAATTTTCGTTGTATTCAAGAACAAAAAATTCCACGATATACTATGTATACTCGTAGTATACTCTAAGTCCATATTAATATTATAAATGTTAAAGTAACTTCCTCTCTCTGTCTGTCTTTCTGTCTGTTATCCTTTTACGCCTAAACCACTGAATTGATTTTCATTAAATTTGGTAGAAGGATAGAGAGTCCTTGGGCTTGGCGAGGCCGCGGGCAACAGCAAGTATTCTATAAGTACTCTTTAAGTTTAAATTTCACCAAAATCCATCCAGCTGTTTTAACCTGATTAAATAGATAGTAATATAAAAACGTATTAGTTAAGATTTTAGCATAAAATAATATTTCATAACACCTAAGACATTAATTTGCATTAATAATAAGGTAATAATACCGAAGGATTTGTAGGTGTCAGTGCGTCTGTTGATATTATTATAATTCATGAATAATTTTGTAAATCAAGACGAGATCTGATAATAATCAAGTTAATTTTTGGCAGCCATATTAATATTTATAAGCGAGGTTTCATGAATATTCCTTTTAAAATTAACACTTATAAGTATATTAATAACACTTTTTTTGGTACAGTCAACAAAAGAGATACGGTTTCGCCTTTACGTACAACTTTATATGAAAAAGTGTAAATGGGTACACTTGAATGAAAAATTAAAGTATTTAGTATGCTAAACACACAGCACAACACAAACACACATTGTAGGTATAGGATAGGTAGGTACACTTTTTCATAAAATTTTGTATGTAATATTTTTTTTTTTATACCACTTAGGTGGCAGACAAGCACACGGCCCACCTGATGGAAAGTGGTTACCGTGGCCTATGGACGTATGCAACACCAGAGGCGTCACACTCGTGCTGCCGACCCTGAAGAAACCTTCTAATGCCCTTCTTGAAGAACCCCATATTGTAGTCGCTTGGGAAAACCATCGCGGGGAGTTCATTCCACAGCTTGAGTGTGCGAGGGATGAAGTTCCTTTCATACCGCACAGTGCGCACCATTTCCGGTCGCAGTGTGTGAGGATGAACTCCCCGCCTATGACGAGAAGTGCGATGATAGAATGTAGCTGTGGGCATCATGTCAAACAATTCATCTGAGCACAAACCATTGTATAGGCGGTAAAACACACACAGTGAAACAAAGTCTCTCCTGAGACTGAGAGGTTCCACATCCCCTGTGAGTATGGGATTGCCGACGAGCCTCAACGCCCGTCTTTGTACCGAGTCGAAAGGGTCAAGCTGGCACGCAGGCGCTCCGGCAAAAAGCTGACAGTAGTACTCCATGTGGAGCCGAACCTGTGCCTTATAATTATCTTATTCTTAATGCAAATTAATGTCTTAGGTGTAATGAAATATTATTTTGAATTAAAATCCTAATATATTTGTATAATACACTGGATAGACGGCCTCTGTGGCGTAGCGGTAGAACGTTCGACTGCTACGCAGGTGGAGCGGGTTCGATTCCCGCTCAGTGCAAATATTTGTATGCATGAATATGTATATTTGCATTGGTCTGGGTGTTTCTACGTACGCCACTGATAAACACGAATAATATTCAACAGTTTTGAATTGCAAACTGAATACTGCATGGGCTCGTGAGGCCTAACGAGTGTTTGTGAAATTATTACTAGAACCATTGTTGGCTTTAGTTATTACGGCTGATGTCCTCGTTAGAATGAAAATGTTAGTTTTGTATGTACATTTTCATTTGTCTGTTAGTTCGTGATGTACCCAAAAACAGCTGAATGAAATTTTGATTCGATTTTTTTTTTGGTAGGTAAGGCTCGCTAGACGGCCATAGGCACGTCCGGCACGTCCCCTATTAGGTACGTGAGAGCGAAAATCTTATTTGGCAAAATGTGGGTGTTAATATAACTCTGCCTACCCCTTCAGGTGTTTACAGGCGTGAGTATAAGTATGTTTCTTTTTGAAGTTAAATCTTTCATCAATCATATTTGACCAGAAAATAGAATCACACAATCTATAAACACGTGGGCAGAGTCGTAGGCGCCATATCGCGTCATCCGCCCATCTATATTCTTCTTCTTTACTATTATATAATTGTAAAGTGGTCGTGTCTGTACATTGGAGATATTTAAAAAAAAAATACTTGAGTTATGTTATGTTAAAGATACTGAACACGAAAATATTTTTTTTTGAATTTCCTGTCTGTTTGTCTGTTTGTTCGCGATGGACGCAGAAACTACTGGACGGATTTTGATGCGGTTTTTTTTGTTAGAAAGGGCTTACTCAGACTTAAAATCTTACGTTTGTTTGATCGCAATCGGTTGAGTAGAACCGAATATATGAGCAAAGGTCGCGTTAACCGAGATGCACGCGGGCGGAGCCGCGGGCAAAAGCTAGTATATTATAATTTAAAAGTGGGTTGGTTCAGAAGAATACGGCCACCCTGTGTCTTTTCGTGGGTGTCGTAGAAAGCGACTAAAGGTATGATTCCGAAGGCGACCGCATACGAAAACTGCAGACGCACGCAGCAGGATACAGCGTACCCATTGTTGGGGCCTTAGACAAAGTGACATTCTATTGGCGAAAACTCCAGTGGAATAGCTAATTATAGTATGAAATTGACATAAATCATTAATATAACTATATTTTTTAAATGAAAGGAGAACGGGCACTTTTGTATGAGCTGCGTCCCAACCCTTGTAACAAGTTGCGACTAGTGTAAACATGTTCATTTAGTTTATTTATATGTAAAAATGAAAGATTTTTATCAGAAATTCGTGCTGGTCCAAAGTTATAAGGGTGTAAGTAAAAAATATTTTTTGTGCAATTAGGCTTTGCAGTATAGTTCTACGGTTTTGTATCATTTCGCCGACGGTCATTACAACTACGGTTGACTCAACTAGGGTTAATTCACCTACTGGTTGACATGGTTCATGGTTGTACCGATCACATATTTTTAACAAAAAAAGAGGGGTGTTATAAGTTTGACGTGTGAGTGTGTGTGTGTGTGTGTATGTGTGTGCGTGTGTATGTGTGTGCGTGTGTGTCAGTCTGTCTGTGGCATAGTAGCTCCCAAACGGCTGAACCGAATTCAATTCTGTTTCTTTTGATCGAAAGATGGTTTAGTCGAGAGTATTCTTAGCTATGTTTCATAAAAATCGGTTCAACCATTTGAAATATATTATGAAGAATGAAAATCAATCCAAAATCTAATCTATTT
This sequence comes from Eilema depressum, assembly GCA_914767945.1. Classification (NCBI taxonomy): domain Eukaryota; kingdom Metazoa; phylum Arthropoda; class Insecta; order Lepidoptera; family Erebidae; genus Eilema; species Eilema depressum. The sequence continues at coordinate 4,953,106 of OU612027.1, read as the reverse complement.
TAAAATAAACGATATGACCTTTCATTCGATACCCGTATTGGGTATCGAATGAAAGGTCATAATTTATACATCACGATACAGCAGGTTTTATGGAAATCGGTTCAGCGGTAGTAACCGCTGAACCGATTTCCATAAAACCTGCTATTATTATAGGTATATAAAAAGCATGAAACAAAAAAAATTAAAAGCAGAAACCAATATTTTAATCTTCTCTTTCTAAATCGATTTGAATAGTTAGCATAATAAATGCTTCAAAAGAACATTATTCACGCTGCATACATTTTTGGTCCAAAATTGAAAGTGCTGGCCAAATACGATATTTCGTTAGAACTTGTTCTTATTGGGGCGTCAAAGTTGAGGGACCACTTCCTTCGGTTTTATTTGAGTTCGAAAATCTAGAAAACATACATTTTTTATGACACAAACTATTGAAAATGGATAAAAAATGTCGTGCTACATTGGAAGAATAGTTAATAAAACTAATAAAAAATAAACCCCATACTGCACACCGTTGTTTTTCGTCTATTTATTTAGGTGCTAAATTGAAAATAAGTAGCGGCCAAAGAATACAAATATGACATTCCATTAGTCGGGCAGTGGACCCTCAGCTTTGACGCCATAATAAAAAATGCTAATGAGGACAAGCTCTAACAGAATATCATACTCGTATTCTTTGGCCGGCACTTTCAATTTTGGACCTAAATAAATGGGTGAAAAACAACGGTGTGCAGAATGGGGTTTATTTATTATTGATTTTATTGACCATTCTTCCAATATAGAACAATGATTTTTATTCGTTTTTAATCATTCATATCATAAAAATGTATGGTTCCAAGATATTTGAACTCAAATAAAACTGGGAGCAGTGGTCCCTCAGCTTTGACGCCATAGTAAAAAATGCTAACGAGGACAAGCTCTAACGGAATTTCATATTTGTATAGGTACTTTGGCCAGCACTTTCCATTATGGACCTAAATAAATGGACGAAATACAACGATGTGCAATATGGGGTTATTTTTTATTGCTTTTATTAACTATTGTTTCAATATAGAATAAAGTTTTTCATTTATTTTTAATAATTCGTATCATAAAAAATGTATGTTTCCAAGATTTTTAAATTCAAATAAAACCAAGCGCAGTGGTCCCTCAACTTTGACGTGGTAATAGAAAATGCTAGCGAGGACAAGTTCTAACGGAATATCGTATTTATTTTCTTTGGCCGGCACTTTCAATTTTGGACTAAAATGGGTGATGTCCTTTCATTCAAAAATCCCAATAATTTATACATATTTGAAATGTACTAATTAAGGCCTTTAATTTGATATCAAACACGGCATATTTACTTCAATTTTATTTTTTAACGCAGTACTTTATGACCGCTAGAGGGCGCCACATTAAATTCAGTGACACATTATATAGCCTATAATAAGTGGACGATCAAGACACTTCTAACGATACCTTACTTGTCCAGTTCTAATTAGTAGTTGAAGAGCTATGAGGGAATTAGTGAATATACATACATAGTTCATACATACATACATAGCCTGTCAAAATCATAATCCTCCTTTGGCTTTAACATAGTCGGGTAAAAATAGCATAAATAAATAAGTATTTTGTCATAAAAACACTAATTATTTAAAATAAATTAAATACTTTCTTAGTAACTGAAACCCCCACAACTTTTACCCTGCACGAAATACAGATTTATGTCCATACAAAAAAATAATACACTCATTGAGACCTTTCATTTGATATAGGTCAAAAAGTGTTACACCATATGGGACGAAACGCCCATTCGCCTTTGAGTCTTTGAAACTCGAAATACATTATTTAACTTATCATTATTAGTATAACCACCGCAATGTCCCGAAATCCATTGTTAAAACCTTAAAAATGGTTCGCTTCCGCGCTTCCATCAATAGAATGTCACTTTGTCTAGGGCCCCTGGTTAAACTCCGATACGGATAAAGGGGACCATTGAGAAGCCGCAATAAATTCCGCGTATCTACTGCATGCGTTTGCAGTTGTCGTATGCGGTTGCCTTCGAAATCAAACCTTAAGGTCCAACCCCACCAAACGGACGGCATCGGCCCGGATTTTAATATCTTTAAACAAAATTAAATCTTATTATCACAGTGTTTGAAGTTTATATTACCAAGTCACGCACAACAGCTTGACAGCGACGTGCGGCGGCATGACGCACGTCAAGCTGTCATGCGTGACTTGGTAATATAAACTTTAAATGCTGTGATATAAGATTTAATTTTGTTTAAAGATTGTAAAATCCGGGCCGATGCCGTCCGTTTGGTGGAGTTGGACCTTAGTCGCCTTCTACGACACCCACATTCTAGATACGCGTAATTCATTGCGGTCTTTCAATGGTCTTTGCCGTATCGGAGTTTAACAAGTAATGGGAACGCTGTATCTACTGCATGCGTCTGTAGTTGTCATAATGCGGTCGGGTTCGGAATCATACCTTTAGGGATAGGGTGAGGGGGCTCACCCCCTGTTGTGTGGGACTGAAAACCGTAGTTGACGAAATGTAGGTGTTAATACACCTTTCCTATCTTCGATAATTCACAGGCGTGAATAATTTTATTGTATGTGTGTAAGTAACAAACACCTCTGTAATAATAATTCCACTCATCGATGCGACACAAACGAATTATACTATATCTATTGCACCAGTGTGCAGCAATCAATACGGAATTGAATTAACAAGACGGGCAATGGACACGCCTTTGAAGTTTATAGACAGGTCGACTGACCATGTTAACGATATATTATTGGATTGATTGGATTTCAGTGTGATTTTAATTGAAGTGCTTTCATTGAACTGACATCAGTTAGTTCATCAATTCCAATGGATAATACTAGTTTCTTCATAGACTTCTACATATCCCACATATCTACCTTATTTTTGACCTTCACAATATTCAGCACAAAATTTACCTGTAACAAAAAGAAAATAATAATATTAGTGCTCATGTATTTATTTCGAATAAGATGGTTAAAAATTATACGAATAAAATTTATTCATATTTATTATTATAATTATAGTTCAAGGCCGTCCACTGTCTCATGCGTGTCACGCATACGGGCCTCCGCTCCGCACTGCATACTGTTTTTTTTACTGTTTGGTACATATTCATTCATACATACATATTTTATACTCACGCCTGTAAATCCGTGGGTCGGCAGAGATGTATTAACACCCACATTTCGCCAAATATGATTTTCGGTCCCACATAATAGAGGGGCTCGCTATTGCCGTAAAGCAAAGAACAGCCATATCTCTTAGTCGTCTTCTACCACCCTCATAGGAAGATAATATAGGCCACGCTGGCCTTATTATACCTTAACATGACACGAAATAGGCTAAGCGGCTCACTCGGTTAAGCCGTCCCCTGACTCAAGCGTGTGCACACGGGCGTGCATATGCTTGAGTCAGCGGACAGCCTAACCAAGTGAGACAAAAAAAAAAAAAAAACAAAAAAAAAAAAAAAACATTGCAAGCCTCGAAACAACAGATCGACTCCAATAATCATTCCATACTGATGAGGGCCTCGTGCAATTACGACGCAAGTATATTCAAACACTCTGTTCACCCAGAACAATGCTTCATCGACTACAATAATCCAGCTGTCCCTCGCAATCCACCAAAACTGATTAGGGCACGTCTAATAACTACGTTAAGTGAATGTATCGATTCTCGAAACCCATCTCTCTCTTGCCTCAAATGGTGAGTTGTTGTGACATTTGGCACGACCGTAAACTCACGTGTGATTTTTAAAATGTATTTTGGTGTAAAGTACGTTAATCGAAATTTATGTCAACACATGATATTTATGAAAATGTGTATTTTTAGTCTATGAGTTGCGTTTCGTGTTAGATTAAAAATCATAATCTTATTATGCTTCTTTTTATTTAAACTTGGTGTCGTTCATGTAGGTAACATCTATATTTTTTTGTGCAACACTTCATTACATCTGAGTGGAGAAATGTATTATACCTTACTAGCGGTTGCTAGCGGTTGCTAGCGGCTCCGCACGCGTGGACGTTGGTAATCGCGACCAAACATAGCATATATCCTTTCCCAAGGTTCAATCTTCCTCTGTATCGAATTTCATAAAAATTGGTTCAGTGGTTTAGGTGTGAAAGTGTGACAGACAGACAGACAAACAGACAGAAAAACAGACAGACAGAGTTACTTTAGAATTTATAATATTAGTATGGAGCAAGGGTGCCCAACCTTTTTAGCTGTCGGGCCAAACTTACGATTTGGACATTTTTGGCGGGCCAGTATATCTTTTTACTACATCCACCCCCCCCCCCCCCCCCGTTTTGGAAGATAAAATTGGCTGATCTCTTGCCCATCTCCCTCGAGCCGGCTCTCTTCAGGTATTGGGACCATCGCATCCTCATCTAGCCCCTGGGAATGGGGAGGTGCAGGCGGCTCCACCCGTCACCACCCTCAGGCCCATGATCATGAGGGACAGAGGCCTGTTCTGCACCTCCGACGCCCGCGTCCCCTACGCTCGTCACGGGCTGTGCGGGCTGCGAATCCCCTCCGTTCCTACCCCGCCGTCTCCTTTTGGAATATTACTTGCTCACAAAAGAAGGGGCGGCAGCCCACGCGCTCGCGCAGCGTACTATCGCCGTGAGCAAGGTGGCAAGCGAGAGAACTCTCACTCCTACGGTGATGGCGTCTCCCGCGTCATAACGATGGCATTCGGTGGTTGGCTCTTACCGGATCCGACGCAGAAAATCCCCGAAGTATCCGTGCCCGGTGATAAACTGCAGGATGGAGGAGTGGCTAGAGAGGCTACATGGCGGCCTCTCTAGCTTTCCCCCATGATGGGTCTTATCGCCGCTACTACGGTGTGCCCTTCACGGCTCGGGTTCGTGTCCCCGTTCCCGCGCCTTTTTTCGGTAACGATATGGCACCGAAAGAACTTTTTTTATAACGTCAATTAGACTTCACCTCGCCTGCTGGTAAGCTGGAGGCAGTCTCGGAAAAGAGGGTCATCATTATAGACACGTAAGTATCGTGTTACAATGGTGGCACTCAGCTTGTTGGCCTCATCACATGCTTTTTCGCGCCCCACTTATAGGATCCGGGACTGTAGGAAGAGGGAACCTGGTAAGGAATTCCAGGAGTTAATGGTACGGCAGAGGAAGGAGTCACCGAATATTTTGCACCGTATGCGGGTGACATCTATGTCCTGCACGCGTTGTTCTGTGTAGGAAAGGATAGGGTGGGATTAATTGGAAAAGCTCATCAGAACATTCACCATAGCAGAGACGGTAAAATTAAAATACTGCCAAGTATGCACAACTGCATCTGCAGAGGCTCGAGGGTGTTCGTGATCTCAGGGATCCCAATAATGCGGACCGTACGACACTGGAACCTGTCGAGTGTATCAAGTAAGTACTTTGCGAAGCCATCCCAGAGATGCGAGCAGTATTCCACGCAGGAGACAGAAGACACCGCTGCTCCGGCGTGTTAACACATCTCACTTTGTTCAGGACTCCGAGTTTACGCGAGGCTGTTTTGATGATACTCTCAATATAATTTTTGTTGTTCAGTAGGCAGCGAACATCCATACCGAGAATACTGAGATTGTCCCGCAGTGGCAGTCACCACGCCACAGAGGGAAGGAAAAAAGATAACTTTGCTGTAAATGCACATGCCTGTGTCTTGTTGGCATTGAACTCGACCAGGTTCTCAGAGCCCTATTGGGAAATACGATTAAGGATCCGGTCGAGCTCAGTGACAAGAAGCTGCTTTTTTTTCCCGCGCTCAGACTATATATCAGACTGCTCGGCCGCAGTATGCCCATGATAATACCCGTGTAAGATGCTATCGTCTGCATAGCAATGAATGCTGCCGGGTGGTCAGAATATCGTTGATATGTAGAAGAGAGAGAACAGGTGATAAGACAGACCACTGCGGCACGCCAGTATTTACCTGCAAAAACTACGAAGTTCGTCCATCACAAAGGACGCGAATATGGTGCTCCTGCAAGAAGCTAACCACCCAGTCGCACAGTCTGAGAGGCAGACCAAAGGCTGGTAGCTTGGAAAGAAGCGATTTGTGGCAGACTCTATAAAAGCTTTGGCGATGTCAAGATTAATTGCCGGTGACTCACCATGTTTGTCCATAGCCTCGCTCTCCGAGATCCGGCAAGAAAACTCGCCGCGTCATAGGATATCGTGCGGTAACCCCTGATGGTCTTAATGCCCATCGTCTCTTGCTGTGCACGCGGTAGGTGCACGTGCCTAGACTTCAGGGAATCCACTCACACGGAACACCCGTATAGGGCAATGGAGCGTACGATTCCCGCAGCATCTGCCTCCTGCTCTGCTCTGGCTCCCTCATATTGAACAGCAGCCACGCCAGAGCGTTAGCTGTGCATCTTAATTTGGGAGCCAGACTACGGAGACGCTCCCCGATACCTGGGCCATCGAACACGAGCCCCAGATATGTCATCTGGGGCCTGATGCCGATGAGAGTGTCTCCCACTGTGAGGTTGGATCCCTCCGGTGGTGCACGCCGAGGCCTATGAGAGAACATGGCCTCAGTTTTGTACAGAGTCACCTCAGACCCAGCCGCCGGATCCGTTCCACGCCAGTGACAGCTCCTATTTTACTACATTTTTACGCGTATAAATTATAACTCAATAATATGGAATGTAACTACAAAAATTAGTATAATAACAAAGTGCACTAGTACAATATTAAGTTTATTATAATACCAAACTATCAATACAATCAAAATCATAAAAATAAAATTATTTTAAACTTTTTAGTTATGATATGAAGAGATAATATAATTTTGATGAATACTCGATAGATTTGAGTGAAAAGAAAAAATAGCATAGCATTTGCGACTAATGCAATTGCTTTTGTACAAGCTTTTTTTTTTTGCTCCTCTCGCAGTGCCTTGCGCGTGCCACCCGAAATTCGTCCGCGGGCCACTATGTGGCCCGCGTGCCTAGGGTTGGGCACCCTTGGTATGGAGTATGGATGTTATAGTTTCTTCCAAAATATTTTAACCAGAAAATTATCTTCTGCTACCTACACTTCCTCCACATGAGATCATTGGATGAGGTTTGCCTCGCTAAAAGCCTCACGTAATTAATGGACACCCTCTGAACTTACAGCGAAAACATATCACACATTCATATAGCAAGGATGATAGCAATCCGACCAAATTAACGAGTCGATATACACGCCACGAGCGCATTATTCTCGGCGACCCTCAAACGACTATGGGGGGCGGATTTTAATCATGACGTCACATTTGAGACCTCCAATTTTGCAAGATAGCCTCAGCTTTGTTGTAACCATGATTTATCAAAATTGGGGATAATTCTTTATACATTTACTATGTATATTCAGAAGGACTAAGCAAATATGTTATTTTACTATGTTTTTCGTTCCCAAGTAATTGGGAGAGAGTCTCTTATCGTTATCCATAATAATCATCTTATCCTTACTCGCAGTTGTTTGGATACAACTGAGGTAAAGAAACTCCAGGTCCGATAAAATAACACTCCCCCTATACATTAAATTGTAACAAACTACAAACTTGAAAAAAATAAATACATCGGCTGTATGTTCATGATGACTTTTCTCCATCTGTCAGTCAGTCATCGGTCATCCGTTTAGTCCCGGAAGCATTCAAAACATGTACTTTAGAGCCTAGAATCTGTTCTCCTACTCGCTCTCCTATATTTCTTTTTCTTGGTTTTTGCGAGAACTATTGTCTCCGACCCTAAATCATTTTAGAATTGTTCGCAATTGTACCTGATTGTTTTTCACTTAGGAACTCAGGGTCTGCTTACTTCTTGTTTTCCTCCGGGTAAGGCTTTTAATGTTGTTTTTTTATGAGAACAGTTGCCGTTCTATCTCTCAACCCCGAGAGGAATTAATATTGCTTAAAGTTGGAGATGGACAAGTATAGATTTCATATATACTAAGGTTAAGTAAAACACGTTTAATTTTTTGTTTCGAATATCCGAGTAAGTTCCTTTATTACGGTTACCTTAAAATCCGTACTTTCAGTGATAATGTACTGAAATTTCGTTCGACTGCGGGCTTAAACCGTTCTGAATGAACGACCGAATGAAGTCATTTTTTACAATTCATGGATGACCTGTATAATACAGGTTTCGTCAATTTTCTCACTGGAGAGTTTTTGTGCTGTCAGTGGGAAGGTGGCTGACAAGCACACGGCCTGATAGAAAATGGTTACCGTAACACCAGGGGAGTCACACTCGTGATACCAACCCTGAAGTAACAGAGTTTTTAAGCCGTCAGTATAGAAGACAAAACAGGACAAGCCTTTGGTTTTATCACTAACAGCACATCTCCAGTGAGCTCTGGCTACTCACCACCGGGAACACAACACACCAAACCTTGATTTTCCCCGAACAATTCTCATAAACGGCCAACAATTTCTGAGATGATAGAGGAAATAAGATTTTATTGAAATAGTTAATGGCCGCCACAGGAGCATGTGAAAAGATTGGCCATAAAGTAAGAGCAATCTTTGTTACAGATCGATTGAACATTATAGGTGTGATCAATCTTATTGCACAAGAAAAAGTGGGGGCGGATTGAGCCGATTATTGCGGCTAGACTTTGATTGCGTGGTAAGCAGAAATGTATAACCTTTTTTAAAGATAAATCTATCTTCAATGACATATATTAGTAACTTGATTTAAGTACCTATATAAAATTTATTACCTATTTTGGTTCATGCAAACTGGTCTCCTACCAGGGCACCAAGGAGCCCATATAGGGGATAAATCTGCAACTTTTATTCCGGGGACAATTTTTAGGAGACCAGTGGGTTTGTCACCTAATTACACAAGTAATTACACAAAGGTGTATAGGGCAGGTCATGATTTTATTGCAGTGTTATTTATTAAAAAAATCCTCAGACACCTTTTTAAGATCGACTGCATCTGGAATAGTGACCTGTCATTTAAACTTTAGACTTCATCCTTCATACCATCCACCGGGGTACAGACGGACTGAATATGAAAAGTGTTCTTTACAATGAAAAATTTCCCCGATCACCCAAAAAATGAGGAAAATCCACAACCTCAACCCAAGTATAAAATCGAACAAAAAATCACATTACTTAAATCATTGCCAGCCCAAAAAATTAAATTTCTCCCAAATCCGGACACAAAACTCCTCACTTTACTGATGTCAGTTAATAATTGGATCTGAAAGCCTGACTCATTATGACGCCTCATCAATCTGTCAAGCCCGAACCGATTTGTTCACACAAATTGGGATCTTATTCCTTCCCAGGCATGGGGCCCACGGAATTGATGTAACCTAGTTATGTATTAGATTCGCCCTCATTATTCTAAGGACTAAGGACTTGAATTATTTAAAAGTAAAACGGGCTTGGTGACAACTAACAAGCCTTCTGTATAAGAGTCGTGAATACGAAAAAAATAAGCTCCTTTTACATACACAATAATAACCAAATATCGACAACTATCCCGAATGCAACCTCCGTGGCGTAGTGAACGCGGCCGCTACGCAGGAGGCGCGGGTTCGATCCCCGCTCAGTGTAAATATTTGTATGCATGAATATGGGTATTTGCATTGGTTTGGTCATGCTTCGGAGAGCACGTTAAGCCGTCGGTTCGGGTTGCCATACGAACATCTATAGCAGTCGTTACGGGTAGTTGGGAGCCCTAAAAAGTCCAACAGCAACGGTCTAGCTGCACTACTTCGATATCGCCCAATGTCTGCATTGGGTTGTGGAGGTCAGATGGCAGTCGCTTCACGGAAAATATCGAGGTCTAGCCAAATCTGTAGTTAAGACTGGTAAAGCGGACCCCAGACTCCGAGCTGAAAAGCTTCGGATGCGACTGGGAATTAACGCTAGGATGAAGAGATCGACAACTATCATTTTTGAATTCATGATTATGATATGTACCCGTGGTTAATTTGATCCCGTTCCCGAAACGTATTCAAGAGATAAATTTCAAATGATTTTTTGGCTGTCTTTTTGTAACACCGGTAATCTCCGAAACGGCTGAGGCGATATTGACGGTATTTTTACTGAAGATAGCTGAAGTTATAAGGCGTAAATAAGGCTATGTTTATTTTAGAAAAAATATTAGCGTTCCGCACAAAAATATCAAACAAAACTCAGATAGACTAAGGAAATCGTGGGTATAGCTAATATTCAATAATACATATACAAATATTCACCCTGAACAATAATCAAACCCGCAATCTTAGCAATCGAACATTACCGCTACACACATAAAAACCTCTTTCTATTGAAGACTTATATAAAACACAATTCGAGTAGAAAATCCCTGTGTGACGTCACTGGCCTTGGGTCACCCGTGGCGCCTGAGCCCGGGTCGCGATAACTCAATCATGTCCACCCTTCTTGAAAGCTTGCCTAATAGTTGCCAACGGTGTATGAAATCTGACTGCCTACCTTTTAGAGAAGATGGATTGTGCTACTATTTTGTAAAAAGCGGTTGGAAAATGTTTTGATAGTGTTTTTTTGCTCGAAAATTTGGGCGTGATTGTTGGTGAATTAAAATATTGGAATTGTAGATAAAGTGACATTCTGTTAGCAGAATTGCTTTGAAGTGAACCCTTTTCTATTTTTATATCATGTGACACTTTTATTAAGTAGTCCGAGAGCTGGTACGATTTTTTGACTACATTCTTGAGGCAAGCTGAAAATTTGTCACACAACTCTTCTGTTATACTCCAACATGAAGCTGCAGACTTCGCTGGTGGGTCAACCCCTGATTTAAAAAAAAATGTAAAAAATATTTCCAAAAAAAAAACATGTTTGAGGCAATTTGTAATTTTTATAATGTTGGAGTTTAATGTTAAAGGAATATATAGAAAGAAGACAGGCGATTTGGTGGGGGCTTTACCATTGCCAGGCGGGTAACACCAAACACAAGCCCACTTTGAAGTGCTTCCAACCTTTCCTAACCCATTATTACCCCAATCGCAATACACATACATAACACATTCAATCCAAATACACAGAATTTATAAGAAACAAAAGAAACACATCACTTTATCCCCCGACCCTACTCAGCGAAGGTTCGCTCACCACTCATTACACAGATAGATGGCTCTGTCAGCACTCGGCCCATTCATTCCAACAAGCCACGCTAATTTCACATTTATTGTCTGTTCTTATATAAAATACTTTTTTCGGCTAAGTACCCGTTCGACCTCAAAAAATTCCTGTATTTATTTAACATACCTTGTACTTCATCATCGTCATCATCATCATACAGACAAGTATGACACCCCTGGTGTTGCACTCGCCCATAGACAACCACATTCCATCAGACGGGCCGTGTGCTTGTCTGAGAACTAAGTAGTATAAAAAAGCAATCGATCAAAAGTATGAGCAGTCGTTTGTCTCACTCATACGATCCTCAAATTTTGACGTCATAAGGGTGGAACGTTTTGGATACATAGTCGCACAATCTCAATGTTGGACCCCATCCCAATCACATCCGTGTGACCCTCATTTGAAGAATAATTTTTAGATGAAGTTCAAAATTTGAGGTCATAAGGGTACGTGGAAAGTTTTGCGCTACCTCAATGTTGGATACCAGTCCAATCACGCCCATACTACCCTCATTTTAAGACTCACTTATAGATGAAGTCGATCATTTGAGGTCGTATGGGTACGTAGCTTTTTAGTTATGTACTCCTAAAACCTCAAGATCTTAGAGTATTACTCTAAGCTCAAGATGGATGCAACACATCCTATAATGAAAGCACCGTTAAAGCCCTCATATTAAGATCCAGTTATAGATGAGGTTTGAATTTTGGTCGTATGCGTTCGTAGCAATTTTTGGCTATGTACCCGATCGACCTCAAAGTTCCTAAAAGACTCTATCGGGCTTAGAGTATACATTATAAATATAGAGCGCGCCTATCAGACTCAGGTCTTTGGCGCCGAGTGTTAGCAGATACTTTGCGATGATATAGCGCACCTATAGTGACGTTTCATGCATTACCGAAAATATCAATAGATGTACTTATTAATTTAGTTTCTTGTTATGAAGTTTTTTGTTCGATTTGATATGCATGGATAAAATTAAAGCCAAAATACAATAAAATAGCGTCATTTTGCGGTATTTTTGCGTCATTATTAATACAAATATACGATGTTGTATAACATTTTGATTTAACATATCGAATTAAATATTATTTGCGAAGTCATTTGGATGGGTATTGTGTTACTACTGAGATTGAGCCAGGAGCCTCGGTACTGTTCATACCCGTGATAGCAGTTCATACTTGTAAAGCGCGCTCTATAGCAATGTATACTCTAAGCTATCGGGCCTATCATAGAAACACTCGTACGATTTCGTACGAAACATAAGAATTAATGATCATCCTGATTACGTTTATTTTTATACCTGCTGCCATATAATTAAATTAGGTTCATTGTTGACTGTCTATGTTTGCTGAATTAATGTTACCTACGATTTTGGTATTGGATTGCCATCTGTGTTATCATAAACAGTAATATTTAGTTACTGTTATGTGTGTTGTGTTACACCTGAAATGTATAAAAAATATGTCATGATCGTTTTTATAATATTTCAGGTGTAACACACATGAGTGAGTTCGCCTGTGAGGTTCAAATGGACTTCAAAGAATTTAGACTGTAGGTATATCTACGAGTATATTAATGAATAATTATACTCATATCTAAGATAGCGAGATACGAGAGTCAGGCCGACCTACCAACAGCCCTGAGTCACACGCAAGATCTCTTTTTAGGTACTAAATACTTCAGTGAAAAAAAAAGATTGTAAATAGGTATATTTATTGTTAAAAAAGGTATACAATACATAGAGAACGATTTGATTGATTTCATCACCATTAACAGTGAAATGAAAAAAATACAAAATGAAACAGTCATGGAGCTTTCAAACGCACATTTTCACGACTATTCCTTTAACAAACTTCCAAAGAATACAAAACAAAGACTTCGACAGACACGTTAATAATCTATTTAACGTGCCTGCCACACAGGAAACACGTCAGCGCGAATAAAAGACAGTAGAACATGTTAACAAGACAATAAAACAGGAGTTTTCAACAAAAGTACCTCATCGTGCCCGACAGGTGTGCGATAGATTATGACGTGCCCTATCGCGTTTAATAAAGCCCTGCTTTTTTGATGATGGTGCAAGTTTTGAGAGGTTGCGATTTGAGTTGGGTATGTAAATAGGTGGGTGGGTATGTAATAAAGTTGTCTTACAGTTAATTGACTGCTTACTTTTACGAAAAAGTTTGTTGAAGAGGGTTCTAAATGTTTATGCCTGTATAAACATGACCATTTGCGTTTCCACAGGTAGGGAACTGTATATTATTAAGCTTTTTATGTGCTTATTTAGGACGAAAGTGATGTAAACAAAGGTTTTACTTTTGCTTACCTCAAATTTGCCGAGATGTAACAAACTAGCCAACTAGGTGTTTCTTGTTCAGAATGAGAAAAAAGATATCTACTTAACGTTTGTGACGAATTAAACAAATGTAATAAGAAGGACAGATTTATTACCTAGTAGATACAGTCATAAAACATAATTATTATGTAATTAATTTTTTGAGCAAAATGTTAACCCTTTTAACTTTCCTGAATCGTTAAACTGTGTAGTTTAATAAAAACTTTTCCAGTAAAATCTTTTTTGCAATTGGTACTAACTTCAAGAAATATTGAAAAGTCACAGTATTGAAAGTATTAGAGATAGCATGACTTTTTATTTGGTACTAGCTGACCCGGCGAACTTCGTACCGCCATATTTTCTGATCCCGTTCCCGCTGCATATTTCTAAATTTATCAGTGTTCCTCTACAATATTATGCATGTATTATACATATAAACCTTCCTCTTGAATTACTTTTTATCTATTAAAAAAAATCGCATTAAAATCCGTTGCGTAGTTTTGAAGATTTAAGCATACATAGGGACGGACAGACAGCGACAGCGACTTTGTTTTATAATATGTAGTGATTATCAAAGTGGAATTCAAATCGCTACTTCTCACGCGTTAGACCGAGTAACCCGAAGACCTCAGGCGGTACCCTTCCTTCAATAACAATCTATATCAATAATCAAATCATGGCTCGAGTAAATCTACTTCTTAAAATTGTTACTCTTTTTATTTTGCTGCTCCGCCTCTCCAAATGATGTTAGCGTGCTAATAAATATGTTTTTTGGATTATTTATTTTTATGCTTTCGATTTATTTTGTATAGGACACGTTAATTTGACTTCACCTCGCTTGATGGTAAGCTGAAGGTAAAGTCTCAGGAAAAGAGGGTCACCATTGAATACACGTATCTACCATGTTATTACAATGGTGGCACTCAGCTTGACAGCCTTTTAATTCGCGGATTTTTAGTTCATTTTAGTAATATTATGGTTTCTAGTTTTTATTCAATTTAGTATTATTTATGTTATACTTTCATTATATTAAATAAATAAACTGTTATTACATAAGAACTGGTAATGTCCTCCAGGATTGTTCCATCTCCAAACGTATTTTCTCAAGTTACGTAATTAGTTTACGTTAACGGTTTTCCCGAAACCTGCCCTCTCTCTTCCACACAATTCTCTCAGTAATGTTTATTATATTCTTATTATTTTCATGTAATAAGTACATTATTAAGTAACAAGCATGAAAATAAGAGTTTATTGTTGATAATAAACGAAAGCCTTTTATGTTATTACACTTATTACCTTTATTATGAAGTGTAGTAATGGCCGACTTATTGTTACAATATTCTTTTGTAAAACATTGTATTATATAGTTTTTTTTTATACAGAATATTAGCAACTGAAATAACCAATATTCCTTTTAACCCCTCCAACTAAGCTAAATTGCTTGAGCCCTAAGTGGGTTCACACCGGTAGTGTAATGGAAATTTCCAGGATTCGAACCTAGGACCTGTCGATCGTAAGGCCGACTCCTTAATCACTTAGGAATAGGAATTAGTTTCATTTATTCATTGAAGATACTAGAGGCCTATGGGTCCATTGAGACTTTCGGGGCCCAAACCAAACCGAACTATCACCTCACCTTTTTTATGTAAGTAGGGTATATCAATTTGACTTCACCTCGCCTGATAGTAAGCTGAAGGCAAAGTCTCGGAAAAGCGATTCGGTGACTCCTTCTTCTGCCGCACCTTCCTTACCAGTTCACGTGTTTCCCTCCTCCTACAGTCCCGGGTCCCTTTAAGCGGGGCGTGAAAAAGCATCTGATGAGGCCGTCAAGCTGAGTGCCACCATTGTAGCATGGTACGTGTCTATAATGGTGACCCTCTTTCCAAGACTTTGCCCTTAGCTTACCATCAGGCAAGGCGAAGTCAAATTGACGTGTACTAAAAAAAGAAAAGAATGAAGGTTACCGTTATAGACAGGGCACATAAATTAATGTGGCATCTTTTTGTGAGTATGTTGTATCTTGGTATACAATTGAGCCGAAAGACGAAAAATATCAGAAAATTACAAATATGAACATGCAAATAAAAGGCAAATGAAGCTGTTTGCAGCTCAGCGACGATCGCATCGCGTGACGTCATTCGTGCGACATGTGACGCGGCCGGCGCGGCGCAGGCGGCGATATTCTTCAAGTATTGAGGGGGTCTGTTTTCTCTGACGCTGACTGTACCATCTTATACCCTGGCACGCGGGGATTGTTTTGTAATAATCTAGTCTTGGTGAATTTGTGCTCGTCCACCGCAGTAGCACCCCGTGGTATCCTCAAAAGACACCTAAGAAACGCTTTTTAGGTCCAAAGTATCTATATGTCCTGAGCAATACTGGTGACGGCACTACCACAGTGGTGGCTCTCAGCTTGACGGCCTATTTCAATGTTCTTTTATTGTTACTATTAATTAACTCTAATATATTTATATTTTTCCTTGATTCCAATAATTCGCAAGATAAACCGGTTACCCGTCCAAATATGGAGGGTAATTTAATTCAGTTTTCGTAAATAAATAAAGGCCGGGATGTCGACGTCTTGATTTTGCCCATTCAAGCGATGAATTGGCCAATCTGGCTCGGGTTTGTTTGACCCCCCGATTGTGTGGGTGGCAACTTTGGTGACGGTGGCAAAGATGGGTTGACTGTAACACTAGTTTTTGTTGGCTTATTATATTTTTTGTGTCCATGTATTTTTCTATTACTTGTCTTGTCGCCTTTTTTAACGAACCGAAACTAAAATGATTTGTTTTTTTTATGACTTTGCTAGTTGAACTAATATATTGTGACGTCAAACGATAAGATAAATTAGAGGAATACATTTTTCAAAGGCTTTTCGTAGATGTTTTACGTGTGTGAATTATTAAAATATAGGTAATTAAAACCCGCTGAAAACATCGAACAAATTTGATAGCAAGCGGTATTTGCAAATCGTAAACCTTATGAAAATTTATGGGTTCCGCCTGCTATCAAAGCAGTTTCGATCTTTTTAACAGCATTCAAGTTTTTTTAATATTAATAGTTATTACTTCTTTTTTTCTACTTTACTACATTTTTCTTAATTGAAATTGTTTATATTTTTGATATTTTACGTTGTCTATCCGTATGGTATCCCGTGACAGCATGTTAAAAAAGAAATAGTGATAAGTGGAATAGGAAAAGTTAAAGAGAAGGAAACAAAAGAAAAAATAATTATGTAAGAAGGAAACGGCGGACTGTTGTCTCTGCTTATCCTAAAACGCACATGAACGAGCACACGTGTGTCGGCGTTAATTAATTTAGTATTCACGTTCGTATTTAGCATATGAATTATCATTTGTCAATTAGCAAATTAAACAGAGACGAGAAATTTCGTGAATGAATTATTACATCGTAATTGGAGTTTACTTTATTTTCACGTAGTATGTGCGCTCTCTTTCGCACATGTTCGAATTCAAATGTATTGAAAGAGATATTAAATAGATGTTTTTGGGGTTCGCTCAAGATCTAGGCCGGTGCAACTGCAAACCTGTACAACTACAAGCCGATACACCTGCAAGCCGATGCACCTTGAAGTCGATAGACCTGAAAGCCGGTGCACGTGCAAGCCGATACACTTCATGCCTGATAGACGAGGCTCTGTCGAAGATTTTTTTCTCAAGTCTAAAAGTTTAGACGGCAGTCTCTCTCATAAAAGCCATGGTAATCTTCATGGGCCCCATAGGCGATATTTTACTACTAAGTCACGTTATTAGATACTTCACCTCAATTAACCATTAACCATCTCACTTGTAGTACATTAACCGTACCACTAGGTGTAGGACTAACCTATTCATTTGCTCCAAAATAAATACCGTGTGCTCGTATTTCGATCACGACTCGTGCCCACAGACTAAGTATATTATTCCGTTTTATGACACTCGTAAAGTTTCACCCCTTGCCCCCTCACCCCGATTTCACCCCTTGCACCGACGTATAAATGTATTGGTTTTCTTTTATTTATAGAGTTGTGGTCAAGAACTGATTATAGATGTGATCTCAAATAGCATACGGGGGCCAAATAAGGGGGCAATAAAAGTGACTTGTTGACCCCGTGACGTAAGTTTTTTTATATAGGACACGTCAATATGACTTCACCTCGCTCGATGGAAAGGCAAAGCTTCAGGAAAGAAGGTCACCATTACAGACATCAACAATGCTATTTTTTTTTAAAGAGTTACAGTAACTGAAATAATGGTGGCTCTCAGCTTGAAGGCCTCATCAAATGCTTTTTCACGGTCCGCCTAAAGGACCCTGGACTGTATCTTTTACACTTTCTTTCTTCTTTCATGATTTGATGGTGCGGCAAGGAAAAGAGACACCGAAATGTTTGGTCCTGGGTTCGGTTCTGGGAAAGAATAGAATCTTTCACTCACTACTGACATTATGCTCATCATTATGCAGAGAGTAACACCAGGGAAACCACACTCGTGCTGCCAACCCTGTAAGAACAGAGAGATTCTGTGCCATCAGCGCAGAAGATAAGTAGGATAAGCCTTTGGTCTTCCTAATGACAGCACAAAACCTCTCCAGTGAGCTCTGGCTACCCTACTCACCACCGGGAACACAACACACGGTTATTTAGCCGCGGTACTCTATAGGGCTGCTTGATTAGGACAGCAATACCGTCGTGTCATACCTACTTGCAGGTGATGAGGCAATAAAATATAAGAAGAGGACGTTAACGAGAGAGTTAACTTTAGTGACATATAGTTAACCCTCTCCTACTATACAGTTAGTAAGTCTACACTCACAATTTCGAAGCGCAGTACCATGTACCACGTACATCATTATTTATTACTACATGTAGATGCTCTTAGTACAATTTTGTACCGTCTGATCGAGTTATACCTAGTTACTATGTTGCAGGCAGAAGCTACCGAAGTACCGACTTACATTGCAATCTTCATATAGGATGGTTTACTTTGTATACGATTCGATTAAAATGACTAACTTGTAAGTTTCAGTTACGTGTAGAGCGAGAATTTCATCATTGTAAGAATGCGAGAATGGTAAAGTGAGTAAGAAACTGTGATTGGATAATTTTCTAGATACAATGTAAGGAAAAATGTATTCGGAATACGTTCTATCATAGGCGAAGATCCTAGTCTTTTGTTGAGAGTATAAAAGAAATGAAAATCAAAAATATTTTAGTTAAAATCTGGTTGAAAAAAAGGGCTGTTCTCCATCCGACAGTAAACATATAGCCCATGACTAAGTACCCGTTTGACGGCAATTGGCTCGTCCCCTATTACTTGGGACCGAAAATCATAGGGCGAAATGTGAGTGTTTATACACCTGTGCCTAACCCTTCAGGGATTTACAGGCGTGAATGTGTGTGTGTATGTATTAAAAACTTGATTAGCACTTGATTAGTAATGAACGATCGGCGCACCTACTAGTTACCCCAAATGAAGTCATAGGTAGCAGCTAGTCTACAGAAATAACCGATTTCCATAAAATTTGCTGAATCGTGATGTATAAATTACGACCTTTCATTTGATACCCAACCCGGGTATATTTGAAAATATTAAATTTTGCATTGCCACTTTCACTCCTCATATTTTTCAAATGGCTGAACCGATTTTTATGAAACATAGCTAAGAACACTCTCGACTAAACCATCTTTCAAACAAAAGAAACAAAATCGAAATCGGTTCAGCCGTTTGGGAGCTACGATGCCACAGACAGACTGGCACACACACACACACACCCATACACACTTCAAACTTATAACACCCCTCTTTTTTGCCGGGGGTTAATAACACCCCTCTTTTTTGTGGGGGATTAAACACCATTGAAGTGTCGGTTTGTAATATTAAAATAACAATCTTGTAATAAATATATAATCTAAGTGTATGTATTGCACGATATTTAACAAACAATTTTTATATTTTTGCCTGACTGTCTATCTTTCTCCATTTGTGCCAGGTAATCTGCGAAGTTCTACGTAAAAAAAATCATCCCATATCAGAGTCCACGCGGACGAAGTCTCGAACGAATATATAGAGTGCACCTCTAGAAGACTAAAAGTCCGCTCTACTAGAGGTGAACTCCGCTAGGGAAGCGGTACGTATTAGTAGATTTTACGACAGTCGTAAACACGGCTATGTAATGACACCTTTGTGTTCAACCGTTATTATTTTTTATTTTATGGAACCCGCGGTGTGCACCAGACATTATTATGTTCACAAATTATGAGGCTTAGACCGAGTTATGTTTATAGAGGTAATGGATAATGGGAACTCCCTTTTTTAGGTATATTTTGACTCAGTGTAATGGAGATATACCCCCATTAGAAAAGACCAATATGTTGATTGAACATAGGTAGTATTAACGGTTTAGCCGTTGCTTTTGTGCTGGGCCTGACTGTACTCTGCTTCTGTCGAACACCTGTAGCAAGAAAAACTGGCTTGACATAGTTAAAGAAGACATGGCTATCGAGGACCGTGTTAAGTGGAGAAGAAGAAGCAAAAGAGCAGATCCTGGAAGGTTCCCCTTAGTTATCAAAGGACGAGTATACTTCAGGCCGAATCACTTCCGACTATACAGAGGCCTTTCATCAAACAGTAATAATCCTGAGGCATCACATGCAGACGTTGTACCAATCTTCATACTTATAGTGGGTGAACATTTAATTCTTATATATTAAAAGTAATAATTAAGCCTTTCACAAATCTAAATAAGTGAAACCAGTCAACGCTAGTAAGACACAAAACCAGGAGTACCCCAAGGTAGTATTTTGAGACCATAAAATTTATATAATCATGATATCACCTAAACTAGAATCAGGCTCGTATGCAACGAAAGCACAAGTGCATTAACGACTCCAGTTTACGAGCTGTGACAGTCTGTGCCGGTTTATGGCGGCGTCAGCAGTAACCGACGGGAAGTTATTCGAGTGCGACTAAGACTTAATGACGGCTTAGTACAATCGTTAATGTGCGCATGCTGAGAACTGTGTATGTGCGCTAATTGAGTTTTGTGGAACCGAGTTTCCGGAAAGTAAAGGTGTTGTGTGGTCGTGGCTTAAAACCTTTGAAGACTTATTTAGGGTAACTGTTGGTCAGAATAGGTGGCTACAATTGTTATAGTTCGACGAGAACTAAGTATAAAGGTATGGTAATTGTAAAAATTAGTAAAATAGAGATGATTAGTGAAGGAAAGTACGTTGAGCACTCATAAACTAGAGTATGACCATTACAACTTGAAATCTGATCTGATCAATCAAATCAAATCACTAAACATGGTAAATATCCTATTATACTTTGTTTATAATCACGACCATGTCGATATAAAATCATACATTGAAATTATGATCCTTACCTTTTTAAGTTGCCAAAAGTTTTCATCATAGGATTACGTAATATTAGATATTTAAGTAGCAAAGGAGTGATTAGATAGCCAGTGAAATTAAATACTCCAGTAAAGGTTAGTTCCTTGATAGGTAGACCATTTAAAACATTGCCAAATGTGTGCATTGCCAAATCGAGCAACTCAAAATATACAAGATAGCAATTTTGTTCTTTCAATTTTATTTGTACCTTAGAAATTTGCGGTGTGTAAAAATTGTACAAAACCAGAACATCAGCATACTATTCGGCGGTGAAATGTGTCGTTTTACGCGCCTTATCCTTGCCTTATTTAGCAAACACGAAAACCAGAACATAATACCAACACAAATAGGTGCTTACGCAAATATTCGCGCAAACACAGACGGGCCGCGAGGAAAATAAATAAAAGCGAACAACCAAGTGTAGAAATATAGGATGAAAGTATACTGGAAGTGATACTAATAAATTTAGTTTTGGGTCCATAGGAATATTATTCATTTATTATAATAAGATCATTAGCATCTTTATAGAGATTTTCTAGTTGGTTTATTATTTTTGATCGGTATGTTGGTTTTTCTGGGAGTAATTGCCGTTTGGCCTCCCAACTTTGAAAGGAACCTTATCCAATGTTTTGCAGATGTACCAACTTGCAGGATAGATCAGCTTGAAGGATTTTGGTAGTTAAGTGCCCTCTACACCTTCAACCTGAACAGATAGCTGTATAGTAACTTGATTACCAAGTGAAGATTCTTCATTACCTATTTCATTATTACTTGATGTAAGCTTAATTATGTTAAGTCGCAAGATAAAGGAATCATACTAATGCAAGAGCAATCTTTAGAAACGGGACTCACCTTTTTCCATTTTAAACTCGAACTTTTTGAAGAAATCTTTCAAGAAAATGGCAACGACTTTTAACTAAAAAGGGAAGTTTAAAGAAAGTTTTTAAAGTATGGATAACTTTGTTAGAGTTAATACTTCTAAAAGCCATAAACTGACATGTACAATGTCAGTTTATGGCTGATAAAATCAAGTTTTTCGTCTTTGCTACATTCTACGAACATATTACAGAGTAGAGTTATAAAATCCATATCAATCAAATTAGAACATATTGAAAGTAAAGTCATAACTGTCATAAGGGAGGCATTAACTAGGGAAGTGGACGGCTACAAAGAGAGAGGAAGACCTAAGAGGAGATGGATGGACTGTGTAAAAGATGATATGGTGAGGAAGGGAGAAATGTGACCAGAGATGAATAGCAAAAGTAAACAATTGTTCTATGGACCTCAAATAAATTAGGATAAGGGCAAGAGGATGAGGGTTCGTGGCTCGTTGTGGCGAGGCCCCCGAATCCAAGATGATGATGAAGATTAAAACTCTATATAAAAGCGTAGACGCAAATAACCATTAATCATTAAGTTAAGCAATAACAAGCGTACAGTATGAGATTTCTTAATATACATACCTTCTTTTTGTCTATCCTTAACGAGGTAATAAAATTTGTGAAGTCGTGCGAGTGTAAACGCGTGCGCCATTACTAGCCAACTAATTAGCGAGCGGTATTTCGACAACAGCGCCATCTTCGAGTTCAATATTATTTTTTACACACCTTGTTTTGACAATCATGACTAACAAATTGATAAAACAAGTGACACGTATTTGACATTTATGACAGACGTCAACGTATGTTATGTCAATTTAGAATGGAAATAGTGAATCGGCGGGACTCCAATCCGCGACCAGACCCTTACAGGCAAATGCTCTGACCACTGAGCTACCGGGCCCCGCCTGATAGTCAATCATACTAATTGCTTTAAAATTTTATTCAAATATTGTATACTATGTCAGTCTTTTACATTGATCAATATATTCTATTGTATTCTATTCTACAAACATATTATGCCACTTGTCAATACGTAGGCATATATGGGTGACCTGAACATTCTGAACAACTGTCAGTGGTGAGCCACTCCACTAGCTATAACTCAAGCTAGAAGGTCAGGCCCTCAGTCACACCCAATGAAGCAGAATGCCAAGTCACATAATATGAAAGCGAAACTCTAGTTTCTGAGCGGAAGGCGGGAACGAATTTTAAATTTTAATTTAGGTTCCGTTCCAAATTCGAAATTCAAAATTGGGTCCCGGTGGAATAGGTATGTGTAAAATGTCCTACAATATTTATTAAAGAGAATTCAGTATGCTTACCCACATTTTCTCTGCCAACTACGCCCCAGCCACTTCCATTAAATATGTCAACCGTCAACCATCAGACCGTAAAATTTTGAACAGTGCTGCCTCCACGTAACGTTGTAAATAAGACTTTACAACTTCACCCCACCCCTAGGCCCTTGGGGGTGATTGTATAACTCGGTGTGACGTCATAGATAATTAATTTCGGGTTGAGGTAGTTCGTGAAAATGTTTTCAGTATTTAGGAACAATTATAAAACCATTTGGCAATATAGCGGTGACGTTAATGATACTAGCTGTTACCATTGGCTTCGGTCGTGTAGAATACTGATGCTGTTCATGTAATCCGTTGGATTCTATTCGAAGAATAAAGATAGCAAAAGTCCTATTTTCGTATTATGTACGTACTAAGTGTAAAAGTTTAGTCAAATTCATGCAGCCGTTTTTGCGTAATTGAGTAACAAACACATTAGCACTTCTAATATTAGTCGAGACTAGCTATTATAAAGCTAATCCTGCCATAAGGGGAAGAGAAAATCATCCTATAAAGGAAGTCTTCAATTTTCCCGAAAGACCTAGGGAAATATCCCAGATATCCCGATTTATTAAAGAATCAATGTATCACTTATTAAAGACTCAATGTATAACTTTTTAAAGAATCAATGTATCACTTTTTGAAGAATCAATGTATCACTTTGTAAAGAATCATTGTATCACTTTTTAAAGAATCAATGTATCATTTTTTACCTCATCTGAAGATGTACACAACTGACACTATAAAGACATGTGCCCATCACGCTCGCATCTCATATTAAAACACGTCCCACAGTCGTTCCGGCGCCGTCACGTCTCGTTAGGTATGTATACAGTACTACGAGTATAGCCTTGTAGTAATTGTTTTTGTGATTAAACTCCATCACAAAAACAATTACTATAAGAAGTCTAAGTAATTCAGGGCTCGTTTACAAAAGTTCTAATCTATTCAACTATTTAAGTAGGGTTAGGCCTTTGCTTCTGTAAACAGTAATTAATGTTACAGAATATTTTAGTAGGTAGTGGTAGTGGTTTCATATCGTTCTTTTTTCAAAATAGCATCATTTTTAGCATTAACTCCTATGACATTGACTCCCATTCGACAAACTGTTTAGAAAAAAAAAATGGCGTCACGGTTCCTGAGTGAGGGGAGAATGAATTTGAAGTTTTGAATTTGGAACGGGACATAGAAACTAGATGAATGAGTGTGCCGGCTAGCGCGCCTTTTTTAATGTCAACTGTATGACAGCTGCAAAAA
Source organism: Eilema depressum (assembly GCA_914767945.1). Lineage (NCBI taxonomy): Eukaryota > Metazoa > Arthropoda > Insecta > Lepidoptera > Erebidae > Eilema > Eilema depressum. Next base: position 4,928,742 of record OU612027.1, on the reverse strand, counting down.
AGTAACGTTTTATTACTGGTCCTCCGCGATACCATTTTTTTTGTTCCATACAGTCGGTCTATTGAAAATGTAATTTAAAAAAATAATAATAAAAATAGACATCGAATAGGATAGGAATAGTTTTTTCCGAATCTACTAGATCTATATAGATATTTTAAAACAGTCTGCGTACCGCGCCTGGGTAAGGGCGCGTGCCACGCGCGATCTCAACGTGGGCCACTTCAAGGCGGCGTACAATAAAGCCACAAAGGTCTGCAGGAGGGCTTACGTCAGGGCGGATGCCCAGCGCATAGCGCGGCTTGGTCAAGAGCTAGTGGCGCATCCCACGGGCAGCCGTGGCTACTGGCGACTGGCCAAAGCCGTGCAAGCCAACTTCTGCCAGCCTTCGCTGCCCCCGTTGCGCAACCCTGATGGATCCCTGGCCCATGAGCCGCAAGAGAAAGCAAATTTGCTGGTCAATCTCTTTGCGGCCAACTCCCGAATCGATGATTGCGGTAAGCAGCCACTGACAATGCCCACCTGTGACCACGCAATGCCTGAGATCCGTATCAGGCAGCGCGATGTCCGTGCTGTGCTGCAGTCACTCGATGTCCGGAAAGCCAGCGGACCGGACGGTATTCCAGCGGTGGTTCTTCAAAAATGTGCAGCGGAGTTGTCTCCAGTGCTGACGCGGTTGTACCGGATGTCATACATCTCGGGTACAGTGCCATCGGCTTGGAAGGAGGCGAATGTGCAGCCGATCCCCAAGAAGGGGGATCGCTCGGACCCAGGCAACTATCGGCCCATAGCCGTCACCTCAGTGCTGTGCAAAGTGCTAGAGCACATAATTAACAAACAGCTCATGCGTCACCTAGAGGATCATTCCTTAATCAATGACCGGCAATATGGATTCAGACCGAAGCGGTCAACGGGTGATCTTCTGGCGTACATTACCCATCTTTGGGGTGAGGCTATGGACAAGCATGGCGAGTCACTGGCAATTAGTCTTGACATCGCCAAAGCTTTCGATAGAGTCTGGCACAAGTCGCTTCTTTCCAAGTTACCAGCCTTTGGTCTGCCTTCCGGACTGTGCGACTGGGTGGCTAGCTTCCTGCAGGGGCGCCGTATTCGCGTCCTCTGTGATGGTCGAACTTCGGAGTTCCTGCAGGTAAATGCTGGCGTGCCGCAGGGGTCCGTCTTATCACCCACTCTCTTTCTTCTGCATATCAACGACATGCTGTCCACTGGCAGCATTCATTGCTATGCAGACGATAGCACCTTACACGGGAGTTATCACGGACATCCTGCGGCCAAGCAGTCTGATATCGCGGAAAGGAGGCAGCTTCTCGTCAGTGAACTTGACCGGATCCTGAGCCTCGTTTCACAATGGGGCTCTGAAAACCTGGTTGAGTTCAATGCCAAGAAGACGCAGGCATGCGCGTTTACAGCAAAGGTATCTTCTTTCCTTCCCCTTCCAACTCTTCAGAGCACGCCACTGCCACTACAGGACAATCTCAATATCCTGGGTATGGATGTTCGCTGCAAACTGAACAACAAAAACTACATCGAGAGTATCATCAAAACAGCCTCACGTAAACTCGGAGTCCTGAACAAAGTGAGACGTTTTTTCACGCCGGAGCAGCGGTGTCTTCTCTACAAGACACAAATTCGCTCTTGCGTGGAATACTGCTCGCATCTCTGGGATGGCTCCGCAAAGTACTTACTAGATGCTCTCGACAGGTTGCAGCGACGTGCGGTCCGCATTATTGGGAATCCTGAGGTCACTAACACCCTCGAGCCTTTGCAGTTGCGTAGAGATGTGGCATCTTTGGCGGCTTTTTACCGTCTCTACCATGGTGAATGTTCTGATGAGCTCTTCCAAGTAATCCCACCCTCTCCTTTCCTATATAGGACAACACGTGCAGGACTTAGATGCCACCCGCATACGGTGCAGAATATTCCATCAAGAACCAAGCGATTCGGCGACTCCTTCCTCTGCCGCACTATTAAGACTTGGAATTCCTTGCCAGCTCACGTGTTTCCTTCCTCCTATAGTCCCGGGTCCTTTAAGCGGGGCGTGAAAAAGCATCTGATGAGGCCGTCAAGCTGAGTGCCACCATTGTAACATGGTACGTGTTGTAATGGTGGCCCTCTTTTCAGAGACTTTGCCTTCAGCTTACCATCAGGCGAGGCGAAGTCAAATTGACGTGTCCTATATAAAAAAAAAAAAAAAAAAAAAAAAAAAAAAAATATGGCAGTGGGCAGGGCACATAGCACGGAGGACTGATGACCGATGGGGTCGAAAAGTCCTCGAATGGAGGCCACGTATCGGCAAGCGCAGCGTAGGACGTCCACCCACAAGGTGGACAGACGACTTCATTAAGGCCGCGGGAACCGCTGGATGCGAGCCGCTTCCAACCGGTCCTACTGGAGATCTATAGGGGAGGCCTATGTCCAGCAGTGGACTTCCTATGGCTGAAATGATGATGATGATGATGATGATGATATAGATATCTAAGTATTCCAGAAAGATAATTTATAATCAGTCCTCACTCTTGATTTATAACTCACTAGTTACTGAAACTAGATTGTAAGATGACAGTTCTAATATCAATGTGAGAGTCAATTCACAACTGAGAGTTGTTCTGGAATACGGGCCATAGACTTTAAAATAGCTGTTCGGCTCCAAAACGACTACAAAATTACAGTATATCTGAACTTCTCATTCTATAAACTGCCAGATCTAACAGTCGCTCTCGCACATTAACATGGGCCCCAGCACCCTCTTACGAGCAGCCAGGTACGCCATCTTTGACGAAAACTGCATAATGCACCGGTCATACGATTTCCCGCTTACCTTACATTTATTTTACACTAACTGTTGCCAGCGGCTCCACCCGCATGGATGTCGGATATCGCGACCAAATATGGTCTATGCCCTTTTCCAAGGTCTAATCTATCTCTGAACCAAATATCATCAAAATCGGTCCAGTGGTTTAGGCGTGAAAGCGTAACGAACAAACAGATGGACGGCGACATTTATTATATTAGCATGGTGGATGTATTGTAATAAAGAAGTTCAATCATTCATTTTCCAGATATCCATTAAGTAATGCATTCTTCCATTCATTTCTTCAATCGTATTTTTATTCATTCGTTCGATTTCATTGCATCTGTTGACACAGTATGCTAGAAAGGCAATATGTCAAAGTATAAGGACAACAAAAAACTTATGTGAATTCAGGGGACCTCATTTCAGATCTCTACAGTGCTTACAAATATATGTAATGCATGTAATATTTTTAACGTGAGCGTCTCGTTGAAATGCACATTAATTTACTATGTACATTATTTTTAATTATAATAAAACAAATCTAATAAAACAACTCCAAGGCTACATGTATACCACTGGCCGGTGTAACATTGCAACATTTGCACGTCATGTGTCAAGATTTTAATTAAAGAAATAAGAATCCGCGAACAATTGTTTCGAATTAGCATTCTGTTCCACGTGTAAATTTGATACGGTTGCGTAACTACTTGCATAACACCGAAGAAAATAACTGACATTGATACTACATAGTGAAAGTATTATACGCTCTCCATCACGCTAAAATATACCTTAATAACAAGTATTATAGTCTATTTTAAGTTTTGTGTAAGATAGTTTATCGCGGTCAACGCGTTCTTTTTTCAAATCGTCAGTGGTGTTGATGTCACGCAGTGAATTGACACTGGCCGATTTAAATTGGCACCGTGTTCTACATAAATGAATAATAAATTATTTAAAAATGGTAGTGTTTTTTTTTAAACTTAAGTTTGCCGCCTAAAATAGTTTGTAGGTCAAGTTTTATTGTTGAGTGTGTTAAAGTAGGTACCTATTCATTTTATTATTTTGTATGCAATTGCAATATTGCAGACTCATTGTCGATTCACTAGTAAGCCTCCGTGAACATTTTTCAGAAATAGAATATTTATGAGTAGATTTTCCAATATTTATTTGTTTGAATTTTTATTCAAAAACTTCTACGAGCATAAGTACAAGCAGTTAGAAAAAAAAAGTATCAAAGTTCGGAAATGTGGAGAGAAGGCGTCTCCTTCTCCAGAGTACTTCAGTGATAAAAATAGTTATGTAAGTACCTACTTCAATAAAAAAAATCACATAAAATAGTTAAGCAATTACTGAAACAACATTTTTAGAAGTTTTTTCAGTAAGAAATGTTATAATTTTTTTATCACACTTTTGTCACTTGCTTTGCACGAATTAACGGAAAAGTTCGTGAAATACGTCTTAGGTGCATAATTTTTAGATGACAACTAATGACGGATCAAGATTTTTATTCCTTATAGCTGGATCAAACTCTTCTTTAACCTTACATCATTTTCAGTCGTATCCAAATACCGCTGACTTTGACTGTTTCTGAACTCCAAACTCTGAGAGGAAAATGCCTGTACCTGAGCCTCATCCATCTATCAGTAGGTGCACCGGCTTCAAGCTTACAGGTTAGATCGATTTGGGTCCTGATGATCTTTACAGGGCCCCATGTTTCTAACGGGTTCCACTCCCAGAGGTCTATAATTATAAAATCCTATTGTTTTGAATACAACTGTGGTTCCAAAAATACAAGTTCGTACTATGATTGCCAATGGCTTCACGTTAGTATAAAAGTTATTTTGTATAAAAATTACATACATACATACACGCCTCTTTCCCAGTGGGGTAGGCAGAGACCACAGTCTTCTACTTGCTCCCCAATTGTCCCATCATCATCAAAAATCCCAACAATTATTTTTTTTACATTTATCGTGCTCATAAAAAAATAACAAAAGAATCTGTCGACGCAATATCGTCATACGCCCAGTTTCCGAAAGGCTGATCAACGTCAAATCAAGTAATCGGCTGTCAAATCTCTTGTCAAGTAGCAATTGATCATCGTGTCGGTTAAAATAAATGATTAACCAACACTATGATCAAATTATACTATTTAACCATGCTTTTAGCAACCCAATTGCTACTTGAAAAAAAAATTAACAGCCGATTAGTTAATTTGACATTGATCAGCCTTTCGGAAACTGGGCGATAGAACTAAATTATGTAGTGCAGTTTATTGTTCATGTTTTATACACGAATATAAACAATATAGGTTAATAATTACACGTGAATTTTGATAATAATGGACAGAAATAGGAAGTTACGTAAGAGGAAACCGTATTTCCCGGTATTATAGTGCTAAACACAAACTTGTTTACAATTTAAATATTGGTATGTTGCAGTCAAAACTATGTATCGGTTAAAAAGAGATTTTACTGGAAAATTTAGTCAATTGTACTTTTTATACCTCTGGCTGATATTTCAAATTAAATTTTAGTACCTACTTTTTTTTTTATTTTTGCACTACCGCCGGATGAATAGTGGTTACCGTGGCCTATGGACGCGTCGCGTGTGACACCAAGGGCGTCACACTCTTGCTGCTGACCTTGTAGGAATGACTTTTTTGAAGAACCCCATATTGTAATCGCTTAGAGGAAAATTTATATGTAATCTGCCGACATAATTCAATTTCAGCACTGAATCTGTTCATAATTTCCATTAAAAAATAAAATCAGATGACATAGATGTTGCCCAAAAAATAAATTAACTCTCAATGAAGTTTATTATAAAATTACCAACAACCAATTTAAAAAACATTGCCAGCGCACAAAAACAAGGCATAATAAAAAAGCTACCAAAGAGTTATTGACATGGCTCGTGTTTTTTTTTCAAAATGGCGTCCGGTATTGTCGCCTAATGGGGATCCGTACATCACATTTTAGGGAAAGCGAAACCTTCATAATTTATTGTTTTGTTCGCGGAAAATTTATAAGTCGTTAACGAATTGTTATTATCAGCGTTTATTGAGAGAAAAAGTTGTGTACGTTTTTTGTTCTGGTAATGATTTAATGTATGTCACGGGCCGTTGGGTTTTCGAATGAATGGAGGGGACAAATTGTAAAGGTAATATTAAATATTTTTGAACGAGATTTTTTTTTAATTGGCTTTCTTTGTAGTGTTTTTTTTTTTATAAATGTACTTTGTGAACTGTTTTTAAATGTTCAAGTTGAAAAAAATAAATACACGGACCAACTGACGGTAAGTGGTTAGCTTGCGACAGAGCCTATTTAAACAAATATATTGTCAGAAATATCAGCCTAATATGATCGGTCTATAGATTGAAAGAAAGTGACTATTATACTTATTTTAAATTATGAAAGTTTTGGTGAGTTTGTGTGTGTATTAGGTGTGTGTACACACGCACACACACACACGTGTTAGATGTAGGGGGTGTTTTTTTAATTTTGGTACGCTGAAACATTTGAATGGACTTGGATCTAATCTGGAAGAGCCTTATATCTTGGATTGACAGGTAAGCTACTTTACACTGCAATAAAAAAATAACAGCTAGCAAGTTATAAATAATCTAGAGATAGGTATATCATCATCATCATCATCATTTCAGCCATAGGAAGTCCACTGCTGGACATAGGCCTCCCCTATAGATCTCCAATAGGACCGGTTGGAAGCGTCTCGCATCCAGCGCGTTCCCGCGGCCTTTATGAGGTCGTCTGTCCACCTTGTGGGTGGATGTCCTACGCTGCGCTTGCCGATACGTGGCCTCCACTCGAGGACTTTTCGACCCCATCGGTCATCAGTCCTCCGTGCTATGTGCCCTGCCCACTGCCATTTCAACTTGCTAATCCGCTGGGCTATGTCGGTAACCTTGGTTCTTCTACGGATCTCCTCATTTCTGATTCGATCTCGCAGAGAGACTCCGAGCATAGCCCTCTCCATAGCTCGTTGGGCTACTTTGAGCTTACTCATAAGGCCCATAGTGAGGGACCACGTTTCAGTGCCATAAGTCATCACTGGTAACACACACTGGTCGAAAACCTTCGACTTGAGACACTGAGGTATGTCGGACGAGAAGACATTGCGTAATTTTCCGAACGCTGCCCAGCCGAGTTGGATTCGGCGATTTACCTCTTTCTTGAAGTTGGACCTACCTAACTGGACTACTTGTCCTAGGTAGACGTACGAGTCAACAACTTCAAGAACCGAGCTCTCAACAGATATCGGGGTAGGTACAACATGGGCATTGCACATCACCTTTGTCTTGTCCATGTTCATTTTAAGACCCACCTGTTGAGAAACTCGGTTGAGGCCTTCGAGCATCGTGTTGAGATCTTCCATCGATTCTGCCATGACTACAATATCGTCGGCAAACCGGAGGTGAGTGATGTATTCGCCATTAATATTGATGCCGAATCCTTTCCATTCCAGGAGCTTGAAGGCATTCTCCAAAGTGGCCGTAAACAGTTTCGGAGATATCACGTCTCCCTGTCTTACGCCTCTTTTCAAAGGGATCGCCCTCGAACTCTGTTCCTGTACTCGAACCGACATGGTGGCGTTATTATACAAACACTTCAACACTTCGATGTACCGATAGTCAATACGGCACCGCTGGAGAGACTCAAGCACAGCCCATGTCTCGACCGAATCAAAGGCTTTCTCATAGTCCACAAACGCTAAGCAAAGTGGTAAATTATACTCTTCGGTCTTCTGTATAACTTGCCGCAGCGTATGGATGTGGTCTATGGTACTGTAGCCTCTACGGAAACCGGCTTGTTCGGGAGGCTGGAAGTCATCAAGCCTGCGCTCGAGACGGTTCGTAATGACCCTTGAAAACAGCTTGTAAACATGGCTCAGAAGCGAGATGGGTCTGTAATTCTTCAGTAAGGTATTGTCACCTTTCTTAAAGAACAGCACCACCACGCCTCTGTTCCACGCTTCTGGCGTTATGCCCTCGAGGACGACGGTGTTAAAAAGCCTCTGAAGGACTTTAAGTACCGGTGTTCCACCCGCTTTCAGAAGCTCTGAAGTGATTCCGTCGTCACCCGGTGCCTTGTTGTTCTTAAGCTGATTCAGGGCCATTCTAATCTCGTACAGGCTGATGTCCGGGATATCCTCGGTGAAGTGTCGGGTCAACTTGGCTCTTGGGTCGGTCGCCATGTTGCCAGCAGGATTAGCGACCGAAGCGTATAGCTGTCTATACGCTATACTGCCATCTTCTCTCTTCAGCTTAGTCAACTGGCTTTGCCCAACAGACAGATTTCTTGCGAACACTTTGGAGCCTTTGTTCCGCTCGATTGTCTCTTTAATATGTTCAGTATTAAAGAGACGTATGTCGTGTCGCAGAGATTTGGAAATCTGTCTGTTGAGCTGCCTATATGACTCTGCATCATCGGAAGACTGCAGTCGAAGTGAGCGTCGTTTAGCCATGAGTTTTTGGGTGTGATCGGAGAGTTTCTGAGGTCTATTTGAACGGCGGGGTCTGAAGTGCTTAGAGCCCACCGTCTGGACAGTTTCTACGAGCCTGTTGTTTATCTCGTCCACCGACGCAAAGTTCTCTAGGCAATCAAAGCGACTTGAAAGCTCAAGTTGAAAGTTCTCGGGGTTTTGGATTTGGACACGAGTAGGTCGGAGTGTAGACTTCATCAGGCGGGACCTTTCGAGTTTAACGTTAATACCCAATGTGCCTCTTACGATTCTGTGATCACTACCGGTTTTCACCCTGTGGATCACGGAGACATCACTGAATATTCGTTTCTCGTTGGTCATGATGAAGTCTATCTCATTCCTCGTGGAATCATCAGGGCTCATCCAGGTCCATTTCCTGTGCGGCGGCTTCTGAAAGAAAGAGTTCATCATGAAGAGTCCCTCTTTCTCCAGAAAGGCAGCCAGCCTCTGTCCCCGCGGGTTCCGTTGTCCATATCCAAATTTCCCTACTCTCAACTCATCATCGCTTTTCTTACCCAACTTTGCGTTGAAATCTCCCATAACAACAGTGAAGTGGGTCTTAGACGTATGTATGGCCCTACTTACGTCCTCATACATAGTCTCCACTTCATCATCTGGGCGTTTCGAGGTCGGTGCGTACACCTGAATGACCTTCAGCGAATACCTCTTGGATATTCTGAGTATTAGGTATACAACCCTGCTCGACACACTTTCGATGGTAATGATGTTGTTAATGAGGGATCTGTGAACGAGAAAACCGACACCACCTTGCGACTGCTGGTCGCCTTCCCGGTGGTAGAGCAGGTTGCCGGATCCTTGGGTTATCGTGTCCTCGCCCTCTCTACGGACTTCAGACAACCCCACAATATCCCAGCGCAACTTACTCAACTCTTCTTCCAGCTCAGCAAGCCTCTCGTCAGTCCTCATCGTGCGTACGTTGTGCGTTACTAGGGCCAGTCGTCGTTTGGGGTGGTAGCCGGATCTCTGCCGGGGATTCTTAGCACCCCCTGCTCCGCCGTTACCCTGGCCGCTACCGGAGCCAGGTCTAGCGGAGCTGCCGGGGACTAGGGGCCTGGTCCTATTTGTGCCTGTCATAGGGGGAGTTTGCCCATAATCGCCACGCTGGGTAGGCGTGTTGGCAATCGCAGGACGTAGCTTCGCGTAGGTATATATTAATAATCTATCCTCTGACCTGAGTGTGGAAAACGCAATTCAAAAGAAAGTTCGTATCGCAAGGAATTTAATAAGACTAAAAAGTTCTGTACCGATTGAAATAGAGAGCTAAGACTGCGTAACTAGACACTGAAAAAAAAATAGCACAATTCAATTACCTATTATCACAATCTAGAACTGCGCCTTGGTTATTTTATATTATTTATTAAAACTAATTGTTTTATTAATTCACTATCAAAAATAGTAAAGAATGCCTGTCTATTGTGACATCACCATTCTGTTTTTTTTTTTCAGTGGCAGACCACGTACAATTCTGAAAATAAGCTCAGATTGTAGCTAAGCAATTTGTCAATTACTAAAACCTTCACGAAAAGGCACTTAGTCACGGAGAATTATAATAGTGCGATCTAGAAAAACGGCATCTATCAACACGCAAGTTGACGTTGATAAAACTTTAAGCATACATATTATATTTCACTAATATTATACGTGGTTCCCAGCAGAGTAGAATTTGGACCACCCCATCTCCTCCCATGTGGTGTCGTACAAGGCGACTAAGGGATAGGGCTGTTCTCCATCCGACAGTAAACATACAGCCCATGACAAAGTACCCGCTAGACGGTAATAGGACCTGGGACCGAAAATCATAGTTGGCGAAATGTGGGTGTTAATACACCTCTGCTTACCCCCTAGTGAAAATAACTTTTCCGTTCGGATGCTGGATGACTGGATTGATTGGATGCATAAACTAGTTGATCTGTTCTAATATTATAGGGTTGTATTTAACGCGGCCACAAATTAATCCGAAAAGCAGGTAGTTGGCAGCTATTGTGAAGAATCATTTAATTTAATTTATGGGTGTCAAACTTACTGAATGTGGCGTACAAAAATACTAAGTGAGCTATGGATGGTTATAAAAAAATTACCACGAAGGCTAAAGCGGGAGCGGAGCGGAGCGGAGCGGAGCGGAGCTTAGCGCGTTAGCCTTCTAACCTAACCTATCCAAGTTGGGGCGCGCTATACTCGAATCCTCATAACTTCACAATTTAGCAACACACGGGTCACTCAGTATTTTAGTCGCCCACTCAGTATTTAAAGTAACTCATTAACAGTCGTCCATTTATTATTTTTGTCGCACAGTTTATTATATCCCTATTATAAATATGAAAGTAACTCTGTCTATTTGTTCCGCTTTCATAGCTAAACCACACCGGTTTTGATGAAATTTGGTACAGGGGTAGATTAGATCTTGGGAAAGGACATAGGCTATGTTTAATCGCGATAACCGACATAATTATAATCAGGTGGAGCCGCGGGCAACAGCTAGTTACGTATACAAATTTAAAGACATCCTGTTTATATCATAGCTCGAAGCTATTTTCATAACTGCTATTAAAATAGCATCAAAAATTGATACAACGTTGACCTCCAAGGCTATCTAGGACCATTGACACTTGCCGAAAATCATCACCGATTTCGGTTCAAGGATCAAACAAATTCTCATTACCTCCACCACTATATCATTACTATGACTCATACAAATTTGAACTTTAGTTCATTGTAATAAGAGTGGTGTAGTACGCATAATAAGCGTGTATTTTTGGGTAATCGTTTCGGAAATGCTTGAAGGAGTTCTCCAGTGCGTTAACCTTAAGAGTTGAGACGTTACGTATGAGGGGAAATTCAAGGTTTTCGACTGTTCCGCTTCGTAACACTGTGTTATTGTCTTTAGTAACTTGTAATGCTGCGTAATATAGAATGAATATACTCTATTAAGATATGATTCGAGTTTTGATTGAAGTCGACCACGTACAACGACAGACGCATGCAGCATGCTGCAGATACAGCGTACGGTACGCATTACTAGTTAAACTCCGATACGGATAAAGAAGACCATTGAGAGGCCGCAATGAATTACGCGCATATGCTGCGTGTCGGCAGTTGTCGGCTTCGGAATCACACCTTTACTATAGCACTCGTGGCCAGGTGCGCTCACAGTTTGGTATACGATTAGTGGGTTAAGATTAGACTATTATACTCTAAATATAGATACAGTAAGTGGTACTATAACAGCAATAAGGCCGCCCTTTGTACTTATCCTGTCTTCTTAATTTCTGTATAAAAATATTGTAATTTGGCGTACAATAAAGTATAAAATAAATAAATAAATAAATAACCGTAGTACTATTACTTATTCTGTGCTATAACGCGGGTTAAAAAAGATATACTTACAACTTTTATACCAATTGACATTATATACGAGTATCATCCCTTAACATGCACGTAAATTGACAGTTTAAAGATAAATATTGACATTAGCTTACGTCACACCTAACGCGTATTTCAAGCCAATTTTCAAGTCTTTTGTGATGCGTTTTGTTAGATGAACTGTGTCTATGCAGTGAAAGATTTCAACTTGCATTTTTTCATTATATGCAGCTGTCATACTGTGCTCACTGACATTTTATATTGTAGATACTACCTCTATTCGTGGAGACCTATAATTTGGCTGTTTGTCACCTATTTTAAAACTGTATTTTGTTAACTAATAGCTGTTGGTCTCCCAAAAAAAGTCTATACAGGGATAGATTATAGTCTGGAATAACATATAAGTTACCTACTTTTTATCCTTGGAATTGTTTTATAATGTAGCAGGAACAGGGTCAGACTACCACACGAACAGAGCCATGCGCAACAGCCAGTATTAAATAAGAGAATATAATATACTTAAACAACTTAAACCGAATAATAACATTATAAACTAATACAATAAACCAACAAAAGCACTTAAAACTCAACAAACAAACAAACTAAGTAATTTACTTCGTTAATGTGGCAATGACCTTGGGAACTGTCTCCAAATTAACCCTGCCACTCTCGGGGACAACTGACCTTGACCTCGGGCTACATTTTGATGTACGCATATAGAAAGGTCCCTTGGGTTTTATATTTACAGACAAAAAATAAGTGTACAAGTATTCTGAAGGTCAATCCACTTTTATAAAAATAAAAGTTATGACAAGAATTGAAAAAGTTTGCTGTTTTTCTTTTACCACTTAGGTGGTAAACAAGCATACGACCCACCAGATAGAAAGTGGTTACCGTGGCCTATAGACGTGTGCAACACCAGAGGAGTCAAACTTGTGCTGGCGACCCTGTAAGAACAGAAAGTTTCTGTGCCGTTAGTGCAGAAGACAAAGCAGAAGAAGCATTTGGTCTTCCCACTGATAGTACAAAAACTCTCCAGTGAACTCTGGCTACTCTATTCACCGCCAGAAATACAGCAAAAGGTTATTATGGATGCGGTATTCTGTAGAGCGGTGGTATTTCCCGTCACACTGCTCAGTTGGGACGGGAATAGCGTATGCTCTACCGCCATGAGGTAGTTTGGGTACGTAAAGTCAAAATTAAAAACCTTTCTATTGGTAAAAGTATCTTTGAAATCGGCATAGTAGTTTTTCAGTTCGTCACATGCAAAAATACGAAATCTTTCCTCTTTATAATATTAGTATAGATCAATTTAACTTAACGTCGTAACAAAACGTCAAAAAGAGAGGAGATTGTGATGTGTGCTTTTTTTTTGGAATGATTTTGGCTTTCAAAGACCTTTGAGCCATGTGCATTTTTTAATATTTTATTATCATTATTTGGATGAGGATGAGGATGATGTTGATGATGATGGTGAGTTGATGACGATGATGATGAAGATGATGATGATTGCTGCCTCAGTAAAGTCGTGGAAACTTTACTAAAGGCTTCTAAGGAGATTTGAAACCAACACGAGAAGTCACAATCCACTGTAATATTTCACTTTCCTACTCTTGTGCGCGTTTTCCAAGACGTTATGTCTAAAATTCCACCATATTTACACATAAAAACTCGAACTCACACGAATTTCAGAAAATAAAATAACACCGTGATGCGTCTCCTAGAATTGCCGCCAAAAACTCCCTGTGATGTGTGCTATGGACGTGTAGTGTGGATGGAGAATAAATTCGAATTTTGAATATTTGTAGGAAGTTTCATAGAACATCATACTCGCTACGCTACATAGCATAGCACAGTGGAAACGATTACATAGTTACATAGCTTAGCTTTTATATCCTCCTAGCATAGCAGCACAGCATATCTCTGAAGCAGCCTAACCCTAAAAGTACCAACTAGAAATCCATACTTCCATACTAACATTATAAATGCGAAAGTAACTCTGTCTGTCTGTCTGTTTTCATGCCTAAACCACTGAACCAATTTTGATAAAATTTGGTACATAATAATATATAGATTAGACCTTGGTAAAAGACATAGGGTATGTTTGGTCGCGATAAACGACATGCACGCGAGCGGAGCCGCGGGCAACGGCTACTAATTCATATAGCGTCAATTCTTTACTTAGTTATTGAAACAAGTAGAAAGCTCTAGAAGCTTACAGAAATGTGTTTCATTGGTATCTAGTCCCAAAGTTATAAGCGTATTAAGTTACCCTGATAGCACTTAATCATAATTTACGATACCCAGAGCGACGATAGGGTTGATCCATAACTGGGATTACGGCTTGACCTAATTAATGATACTGCTCTGTAAATATTGTTTATGGATACAATTTTTTTTTATTTCATTTTACGGGGGTCATAAATTGTTGCTTTTTTCTTATTAATTCCGTTAACCAAGGTGAATTTATTATAAAAAGGTACCCGAAGGTGTTGTTAATTTTTCTATTTTCGGTTTTTTACATGGGGGTATGTGCCTACGAGTATAAGCATAGCTATAAAGGAAGGAAGGACCGATGGCCGTTGGAGCAAACGAGTCCTAAAGTGGAGACCGCGAGAAGGCAAATGTAAGTTAGGACGCCCCCAGGTAGACTGACGGCCTGAAAAAGGCAGTGACCTTTTTCAGGCCGTCAGTCTACCTGGCTGCGGACTGGATAGTCTGGAAGATGGAGGACAGCAGTGGACTGCAATAGGCTAATAAAATTGATTGAATAATTGATGTTCCTATAAAAAATATACTTAATAGTTCTACTAAAGTAGCAAACAACTACTCCATTCACCGGTTAGTAAGTGGTCACCATAGCCAAAAAAAGGTTGCAATAAGAATAATTTGCCATTTACCACATCACAATTTAGCAACAAGTGAGATAATACTCAAACGCGAATTTTTCCCGTGTGCTTGTTTGCGGCAGACAAGCACACGGGTCACCTGGTGGAAAGTGGTTACCGTGGCCTATGGACGGGGTCAATACCAGGCGTCACTCTCGCGCTGCCGATCTTTTATATTAATAAAGAAAGGAAGATAGAAAGTTTTTGATTACCCCGAAAATGTAGGTGGGGAAAAGATACCCTCAACAGTAATTAAATAACATCAAATGTTAATAAACAAAGCAATAAAATCAACAAATTAATTTCGTAATATTCAAAGCTCAAAGTTGGAAACAATCGAAAATTTATGCGAATGGCCAATTTTACCTGAATATATTTAATTGAGTGAACGAATGAACGCCTCCTGTTAACGCCAATACCTGTGAACAAGACAACATTGTTACTTAATAAGTTGTTCATGAAACAGGGTTAAAGTTATTTTCTGTTCATTTAGGAAACGGTTTAGTGAAGTTTATCTTCGCGTGAAAGTGATTTATTCTAAAAACTACTCCTTCAAACTACTGTGGCGATACCACATGTACTCAGCTCCATCTAGCGACAGCAAGCCGAACTACGTCACTACGAATCCTGCATCGCGAAAGTGAAGTTCTAGCGCCGGGACAATATATATAATACATCACGACGACAATCGTTAGGCCGCGGTCCGCCAGGAGTGATCACCTTGCCTGATCGGAGGATCCTTCCTTTGTGTTGGAGGGACTTCACACCTCGTTCCTCCACACTGCCACTTCTTTGTCCCATCTGCTTCTATCCTTACATACTTCAATATCTTCCTCTACTGTCATCAACCCTTTCTTGAAAGGAACTTCATGCCACGCACGGTCAATCTGGGGAATGAAATCTCTCTGTGGTTTATCCAAGTGACTATAATATGGGGTTCTTCAAGAAGGGCATTATAAGATTCTTGCAGGGTCGGCAGCATGAGTGTGACGCCCCTGGTGTTGCACATGTCCACAGGACATGGTTACCACTTCCCATCAGGTGGACCAGTTTAATCCAGCCTTAAACTATTTGTTAACTGTCATATAAAGAACAGCTCTATTTCTCTCACATCTTAAACGACACCTACGGGAATATGACAGAGAACTTTACATTATGCCTGATATATATAACGACATAAATAATACCATTACTATAACGTTATAAATAATATTTACAAATAAGCTGTCGAGAATAAGCCGTATTACACCACAAAATGAGTAGTTACTTGCAAAATAATATACTATTAGCATAACAAACTTGTTACATTTAGACTACAAGCTTGAAACACGACAATCATAAATTAACTTAACATTACATACAATAAACAAACATAACAGTTAATATTCATATAAAATTCATACAAAATATTACTCATTCGTTATTGTTAACCAAATTAGCGGCAAGAGAAGCCTCTTTTCTCTGTTAAACGAAATTGAACTCTAGGATTCAGTGTTAGAGTTGAAAATCGCGTGTAGTGACAAAGTAATTATCATTAATTTCGGTGTAATGTCAATGAACTTTGCAAATATTATGCTAAATAATATATAATTATTCAAATTGATAATTATTTATTGATGTATTGTTTACTAAGTGTATTGTTAAGATTTAAGTTATTAATAAGTTCATAGGGGGAGAGTCCCAAAATCTCAATTGGCATTTTCTTCAAAAAATAATGATATTATTTCGTAAATATTATTATTATTATTTTGTTGTCTTTATGTTGCGTAAGAGGTCCCTGGTTCGAATCTTAGTTATTAAACTTCCGACGTGAACCTATGCCTAACACAAGCAATTTAGCTTAGCTAGAAGGGTTGTACAGATGTATACCAGGATCGTAGCAAGTGGAAAACTATGGTCTCTGCCTACCCCACTGGGAAAGAGGCGTGACTGTATGTATGTATGTATGTATGTAGAAGGGTATTACGGGGAATATTAGTAAAATTTTTTTAGTAATAATCCTTTTAAAACATTTTTTTATATTTTTCTTAACCCCTCCTGAAAATTAAACCTATACGACCATCTGATGAAGAAGGTGGCAATGGGTCAGTCGGGTTGCGAGAGATATGCCAGTGGCAACCTCACCTTCGGAAACTGATGACCCGAGATGACATCATGGTCTTGGACGGTTCGGGTCTGACATAACCGGCTTCACGCTGGCTCCGACAAGAGAGGGATTCGTGGGGATTTCCGCAGTATATAAAAATATACCTACACACATCTTCCGTCCATAGCATAGTTACCTACAGTAAGTCGGATTTTTGTCACAACTGAGTTAGATATACAGCCGTGATCACGACAACGAGATCTACATTTATATCTTACCCATTTCTTTGTATCGCTTTTTAATGCAAAGGTAACAATTAGAAATTTGCAGTAAGTCAAGCATTTTTATACATCACTATGCATAAATACAATAATTACACTTACAGCAGCGGTTCTTATTCAGTGTCTCTCGGCTTAAGTACAGTATGACATCTATACCATATGATATCACATGCTAAACTTAAACTTTTTTTTTATACAACTTAAGTTGCAGACTAGCACACGGCCCACCTGATGGAAAGTGGTTACCCTGGCTTATGGACGAGTGCAACACTAGGAGAGTCACACTCGTGCTGCCAACCCTATAAGAACGGAGAGATTATGTGTCATCAGCGAAGAAGACGTGCAAGATGAGCTTCGGTCTTCCCACAGACAGCACAAAACCTCTCCAGTGAGCTCTGGCTACCCTACTCACCGCTGGCTATCACATTATCTTAGTGATTAGCTACTTAGCAAGCTAAATCATCAGACACGTTGAAAAACCTCGGCCAATTTGAGTGCATATCACGTCATGGGGTCATCGCACGGTACAAACGACACTGTGCGGCACGTCACTGTCACTGTATCGTGATACGGACCCACTAATGTGTATAATCACTGTATAATAGGTCGTTCAGCGAACGCGTGGCTCACGAACTACGTTTTATATTAGTTATACTATTTTATATAATGTGACGTTGTTTTAAAAGTATTATGTTGGATTTATATATTTAGGTTGTGTGTGACTGCACCCCGCCTGATAAAATTACCCGGGATCGTATGAAGGAGGGAACGCGTTTGACGGAAAAACGTTTTTCCGTTATCATTAAATAAGGCTTTCAATTCCGAGCCTAATGTCCACTTACTCCTTTTCCTACTTTTGACGTGGTTAATACGACTTTTTTAAGCAGTGACTGCCGTCTGACCTCCAAACCAAAGAAAACGCGGCACCAAAGGTTCTACCGTTGTTTAGCAAGTGCACCGAGCTGGTGTGAAATTGGCTTTAGAAGGCCCTATACACCCATTCCCGTAAATCTTATTACTAACTAAAACCGTGCAAGTGCGAGTTAATCATAAACGGGTTACTAATAAATCAATTACGTCATCTTTAAGGTTACAAAAAAATTTCTTGCATCTAAAATTAACCTTTAATGACGTACTTTGACTAACTTTTCTGAACCAATTAAGGTTAAATTTATTCCCGTTGTGCAAGCACCATTAGTTCCGCCCCTTAAGACAAACACGTCATAATTATTCAAACTTTGTTTTACTCCAGACTCGGTCCAAGGATTCTTTCTATTTTCTTATGTACACATTTAGAAATTTTTGCGCAATTCATTCCTCAATATGATTCATGACGCAAATACAAACTTGGTGGTAGTTTTTTTGGCTTCATGGCTGTTTAAATATTATGTTGGTTCCTGGTGGAGTAGGGTAGGGCTAGGGCTACCCCATCCCTTCGCTTGGGTGTCGTAGAAGGTGATTAAAGGATAGAACTGTTGTCCATCCGAGAGTATACATAGAGCCTGTGGTGAAAAACTCTTTCAAGTTTTACATGAAATTTTCACTGTGTCTTTCACACATATTCCCAGTTGACATCAATAGTTTCATGCCCACTGGTAGCAAATGGAAACGAAATTTATGGCGACGATATTTTTTTATTGTGACTTAGCCGGCGTGTGTGGTTATGTCGGACTCGAACCGGCTAAAACGCAAGCCCTCTTTGGGTCTTCGGATGTCGGATGAGAGAGGAGATGAGCGGTGTCAACTAGGGATATTTTGTACTGTTTTGCATTTTTTTTTGCTAACTGTAAGATTTTTGCAAAATCTGTAAATGCAGTTCACAATATCTCAAAAAAAGTTAGGGCAGGTCTCCTAATAACGTTTTGCTGTAACTTCAACGGTTAAGGTGCTTGCCCTTACTGCCCCGTTTCAAAAATACACCCTGTATATATTTTGAACTTAAAATAATAGTCTATTCACTGTTTCTTCAACTTTAAGATGCCAGCTTGTATAAGACAATAGTAAGTACTATCAGAAACAGCGTACACTATTTACCCCTTCAACTAAGCCGAAGCTTGTGAAGCACAAGTTCACATCAGTACCGGTATTGTTCGAACTCGCAACTTTTCAACCGAACTCTAATCAACTCGCGATAAGTCTTCTCGAAGTTCCTCTACAAACACCAGAACTCAGGCAAATGTTGAAGAACTCCAACAGTATTTCTACATACCTATATTTTACTTCACAATAAACAACTCGCATTATTTTGATGTAAGTACTGAGCAAATGTTGTTCCATGTTTTATTAGCATTAGGTTTATGTGCCACTGTAAGCGGGTAGGGTAAGAATATCGCTTACTCGCTGTATTGGACTGTATTTCCGAACTGTATGACTGTACTTCTATTGGGGGCACTAAAGGATAACGGATAATTTCACTTGCAATATGGGCGGGCCATTTAATCCATTCTTATACATTAACTATCAATATTCTTTCCTTTATCTTACTGAGGTGGTAAACAAGCATACAAGTGTAGAACTGTATGCTTATATTTGCGTTGCGTTTACGTTTGTGTTAGATACAATCGTATTTTGTTCAAAGGTGAAGATACCTAAAAAGGGAATGAAGAGAAAAGAAAAGGTACAGACTCAACGATCTAATAGTTCTAGGCAAAAAATCTGTTATAACAACATAGAAATCCTTTCAAGCATAAATTGTTTGATTTTAAGTCCTTTATAATTAACGCACTAATCTTCCAGCTTTAGGATTCCAATGTTAAGCGGTTACCTTTAAATTCCGACAAAAAGTACGCTGCCAATGTAGGCAACTATTTTTGCACGTAACATGTTCACACATACATTCACACGTAACATATTGAAAAACGATTTAACCCCTTAGCTTTTACATTTCGAACTGCACAGTCTAATAATGATTAATTTCTTTTTGTCAACTTTATTCAATAAAAGAATACCGCACCGCTATCAGTCACACCTCGCCGTACGCACTGTAGAAAGCACGTGTTTTGCGCCGTATATGTTTTACATGGAGTTGCTAACACACATTAATCACACGTTAACTTGGTACACATGCTGTAGTGCTTCAATTCCTACTGTATTATTTATAATACCTGCCTAGGTGGCATAGTTTGTTCTCTGTGTATCTGTGTAATAACATTATGTTAAGACTTTGGCGGTCATGAGGAGATTATACATTAGGACTCGTAGAAACAACTGGAGAAGGTAGGACACGACGGTATATCCGTCCCAATCGAGCAGTCCGACTGGGGAAGTACCTCCGCCCTACAGAAGACCGCGGCTTAATAACCTCATGTTGTGTTTCCGACGGTGAGTAGGGTTTTGTGCTGTCAGTAGGAAAACCAAAGACTTTGTCCTACTTATCTTTTGCACTGACGGCACAAAATCTCTCTGTTCTTACAGGGTTGGCAGCACGAGTGTGATTCCCCTGGTGTTGCACTCGCCCATAGGCCACGGCCACGGTAACCACTTACAATCAGGAGGGCCGTTTGCTTGTCTGCGACCTAAGTACTATAAAAAAATCTAAAATAGAGGTTTTTCAAAGTCCTAGAACAAAATATTTGGTCCTGAAGTTAGGGTTGCAAGACAACACCCGTGGGGCCATCTCGAAACCAAAAATGGCCCTGGGTCAACCGGGGTGAAAGAGATATATGTCAATGTCTATCTCATTTTCGGCAAGAAGAAAATGGCGTGAAGACCCAAGATGGTATGAGGCTTTAGCTGGTTTGAATCCGACATAACCACCCTCTGGCTCTGGAGGGGGGGGGGGAGGGGAGGTCGATTCGAGGAGATTTACAATACCTATAAAAAGGGGATGCAAGCCGGTACATCTGTTAGTTGACAGAGCTTCGTCTGTCGCAGACTTTCCTCTCGGGGTTGAAAGGTCAGACGACAGTCGCTCCTTCCGAGTAGAAGTACCAGCCTATGTTTCTGCACTGAGATAACTTAGACATGATTAAGTAGCAAGGGAGTCCTGTGATACTAGAATAATAATCTTGATGTTACAGATGCGTTAAGGTATGATTCCGGAGCCGACCGCATACGACAACTGCAGACGCATGCAGCAGATACAGCGTACCCATTACTTGTTAAACTCCGATACGGATAAAGGGGACTATTGAGAAGCCGCAATGAATTACGCGTATGTGCTGCGTGCATCTCAAGTTGTCGTATGCGGTCAACTTCCGAATCATCCCTATCCCTACTAATATTATAAATGCGAAAGTAACTCTGTCTGTCTGTCTGTCTGTCTGTCTGTCTCGCTTTTACGACTAAACCGCTGAACCGATTTTGATGAAATTTGGTATAGAGGTAGGTTAGACCTTGAGAAAGGACATAGGCTATGTTTGGTCGCGATAACCGACATCCACGCGGGCGGAGCCGCGGGCAAAAGCTAGTACCTTATAATTAAAAAGTATAGTATTGTCATCATGATATGATTTTTTCTTATATTCCTTGCCATTATTTACAATAACACACTAGTGTATGCATTTGCATGCAGAAACAGGAATAATTAATTACCTACAAAAAAGCATTGCAAAGAGAAATAGCTGAGCGCTAATGCTACGTACTCCCTGAGCAAGATTTTTTAATTAAAGTATGGTTGAAACTGTGTAATTATCATTAATATTCCTCCCGGGAATGCATAGCATACCAACTAGGTACCACACAACACAAAAAAAGTGATAAATATTAAGGAACGAATTAAACAGATACAGGTAGTCTAGCGATGGTATTGTACATTTGTTTTTATACTTATTAGGTCGCAGACAAGCACATGGTCCACCTGATGGTAAATGGTTGCCGTGAACTATGGGCGAGTGCAACACCAGGGGAGTTACACTCGTGCTGCCGACCCTGTTAGAACGGAGAGATTCTATGTCGTCAGCGCAAAAGATATTATATTTTTTTCTATAAAGAGGGGTGCATTGGAACTTACATGGTGTTTTTTATGGCTGATAGACTCGCGTTTGATCACTATCTCACCTGTTGGTGAGTAACGATGTGGTCGACGGTATAGTACGCTTGCCTAGAAATAACCTATTAACTTTACTCTTGAAGACACAGAATGGTTTTGCTATAGGTACAAATATTTGGACCCCTAAAAATGTCCAACTAGTTTAACTACAGATCTTCAATATCACCAATAGGTTCTGGAGGTCAGATGACATTCAATTCACTGAAAATATTGAAGTTCAGCTGCATCAGAGTAAAACCGGCCCCAACTTTGTTGGAAAAAGGTTCAAACAATGATGATGGGTTTGAAGATATAGCTATAAAATATATAGATAGAGTTAAAGTACAAAGTAAATGAAATGTTGGTGTCTAATGGCTCTGCCTAACCCTCTGGGGATAAAGGCGTGATTGTATGTATGTAAAGTACAAGAGATATATATATATATTTTTTTTATTTATTATACTAGCCTTCCGCCCGCGTGCATCTCGTTTACCGCGATTTTTGCTCATATCTTCGGTTCTACTCAACCGATTGCGATCAAACAAACGTAAGCTTTTAAGTCTGAGTAAGCCCTTTCTAACAAAAAAAACCGCATCAAAACCCGTCCAGTAGTTTTTGCGTCCATCGCGGACAAACAGACAAATAGACAGGAAGTTCAAAAAAAATATTTTCGTGTTCAGTATCGTTAACATAACATAACCCAAGTATTTTTTTTTAAATATCTCCAATGTACAGACACGACCACTTTACAATTATATAATAGTATAGATGTTTGAGTACTATTACATATTTTCATGAAGCCACATCGTCCAACCTCCTCCTTACTCAAGCCTCTTACAAAATTAGGGTATAGAGTCGGTTGGGGCTATCGCCATTAATTAAAGATATTATT
Organism: Eilema depressum; assembly: GCA_914767945.1. Classification (NCBI taxonomy): domain Eukaryota; kingdom Metazoa; phylum Arthropoda; class Insecta; order Lepidoptera; family Erebidae; genus Eilema; species Eilema depressum. The sequence goes on along the minus strand of OU612027.1, from coordinate 4,905,931 downwards.
ATTTGGTGTTTCAATTTATTTGGTAGCTTCTCAGCAGCCATCGTTGAATATCGTCGAGACAGCTATATAGTTAATACTAATACATACATACACATTTTCAATAATTAAATTTACAAAGATAAACCAAATAAATCTCCTAAAATTCGTCTTAAGAGCTACTCTTGTAAATTAATATTGAAACTTGAGGCAGGCGCTGCTGTGAAACATTCACGAGTAAATTGACGAGACGGCGTAGATAAATAAAACAAATACGTAAGAACGAAAAAGGGTCAAACAACACATCCATTTTCATGTAAATTTAGGGTAAGGACAGGTCGCGACGCGAGATGAGCGGAGCGGAATGTTGCTGAAAGAACCTAAAGCCACTGTAAAAATAATAGTACTACGTACTAAAGCTTATATCAGACGCTTTACTCGATTGATTGTTCACTCGGGTGATTGCTTAATTTTTAATTCAATTTATATTCACACAACAACGAAATAGAATAGAACATTTTTTTTTTTAATATGTCGTTGATTGAGGTCGTGTGTCTTGGAAAGTTTAAACGCAATACCTACAGAGAAAAATCATATTGACACAACATGGTATCCGTCAGCAGCTGCAGGACTCGAGACAAAATGACTGAATCCGAATGAATTTTCAATCAGTGTTCAGTTAAAAATTACAGAATCCGAAGCCATTAATCACAAATTATTAAAGGTCAATGGTAATGATTATGTAAACATCTCAAATATCATTAATTTATGCCATTAAATAGAGTAGGTATGTGTGCCCCGATAGTGCCTAATCACTTAAGTTTATCAGTTTTACGTTGTGAGGTTATAGGTGAAAATATGAATCTTATGTTTCGTATGTTTGCCTTCATTTTTGCCTGTAAGCTTACTAATTGATGAACTAGCACTATGATACCTTCGGGTTTCGGGTTCACGACCCGGGGTTGAGAGGTCAGAGATCCGATTCCCAGCACTCCATAGATTCACCGTGCGGTCGGCGGGTCCATAGCGTGATACAGAGAGGAACACCGTGACGGCGACTGGAACTTGCGACCCAGATGTAGGTTTAGGGTGGCCACCTTGTGATGCATCAGCGCTCACCTCCACCGTCAGTAGTGTTCCCCCCCTACCTATCCAAATTTGGTAGGATCCTATCAATGCCGCGTTTGATATTCGATTTAGTAAAGAGCTTACAGAAACTCTTGGCAATCCGAGGTCTTTAAGTAAGTTTAAGTAAGGGATACAGCTAAAAAAAAGACAGAGTAAACGGAACATCGCCAAAACCTATATCCATACTTCCATACTCCATACTAATAGTATAAATGCGAAAGTAACTCTGTCTGTCTGTCTGTCTGTCTGTGACGCTTTCACGCCTAAACCACTGAACCAGCGCAGCAGACCTGTGTTCCAACTGCGGACCGCTCCCCCACCCCAGGGACGAGGAATGCCCGAGGGACGGCTTCCGTCCCACCTGTATAAATTGCTTCCGGGAGACAGGGGAGAAGGCCTACCACCATGCCTTCTTTGAAGACTGCCCGGTGCGAAAAAGGTGGGACGCAGTGGCCAGGGCATTGGTGGCCTACGTGTAGCGGTGCCCTGGAGACTGTGTTGGGAACATGTGCTTTTACCCTATGTTTACATGGGGTAAAGGCACATGTTTTCATCCACCTTATGTTGTTATTTTCTTTATTTGGCGATTGTGCCGGCCGCCCTGTCTTTTCCTTTACTTTTATTTTACATGTACTACCTTACTTTATTTTATTTTATTTTTATTGTTTTATTATCACTTGTACTCTGTTATTTTGACTGTGCTGGGAATATGTGCTTTTACCCTATGTAAACAGGCATGGGGTGGAGGCACATATTTCCACCACCTTACTTGATTTTATTTTAATTAATTTTAATCTTATTTTTATGTTTGTTCTATGTTTGTTCTTGTATAATTTACATTATGGTTTTTGTTTTTACCGTCAATTTACCCCATTTTGTTTACGTACGGTAATTTACATGTAATCAAACTTAAGAGCAACAATTTTCGTATAAACACAAACCTATACTGTACATAAAACTCTTTACATGAAACTAGGACATACACCTCACGATTAACACATGCACCACATCAAAATTAATTTCCTACACACCGGGTGTTCTGTATTTTGTACCAGACAAAATTACAAAATAAACCGGATACACAACTACACGTATAACACAAACCTACACAAATAACAACCAGGAACAAACCAAACAGAATCATAGTGCAATTGCATAAAACATCCAACAAAAATTTCTCATTCTTTAAAGAAACACTAAAAATATAATTATTTGATGAATACCCCCAATTAATTACTTTCTCTATAAACCTTCTTTCTGTTATAATGAACTTCCAATGTTTTTATTCCCTATATATGTAAACACAACTATACATTATTATTCAATTAATTCTATCCTACGTTTAATACATTTGTGGAAATTTTCCTTATGAAAATAGAAACAATATGCATCTGTACCAAACCTTCATTCTATCTTACAAACTAGTAATCTATCAATCATCTCAAACATATATTTACATATACATATATACTATTTATATACATACATCTTAAAAAACTTTATACTATTACAAAACATATATATGCAGTGTATATACTTAATATTTATCTTTATAACATATTAATATAACATACCTATACACTTCTCAATTCTAAAACATAAAATGCTTTCTTATAATTTCTAATGTACAATATATACAAGTACTTGTGGATATTCGATTGCTTAAAATAGTTTTAAGATAATTGGAACTGCGTATTGGTGTATTGTACATTTAGTAAAACAATTAGCAACTATTTATTTAATTAATTATTTACTAACTATTTATTAATTATTTCATTAAGGTAACTGTACCAATGGTAGACACTTTAAGGAAAAATAAAATTTCAATCTAAAAAATTTAACAAATTAATTACAGTATGGTCGTTACATTCTTTTTTAACTGTTACAGCAACAATTAGACATTAACTTTTGCCCATAAAATCTTTAAAATCTATCATACTTTTACTTTAAATTAAATTATTATGCACTTGGTCGAAAACACCAATGCTAGACATCATTGTCCCAATGGTTCAAGTATGTCAATAACTTCAATATTTATAACGTTTATACTAAAATTAGTAATAATCATAACTTATAAACAAAAAAATCACACCTATAAAAATCAGTACCCTTGGCAAAAATCTTAAGAAATAACACGACCGTGTTCACGGAGTCACATTATTTGCTGTCAACAGTCTTTCTAAATTTACTTCGGATGGTGTTGCGAATATTTGAACATAATCTTATAGATACCATTAGGCATCTTTTAAGTCAATAGTCTTATAAAACAAATGGATAATTTTGTCAAAATACTGGGTTTTGTTCGAAAGTGTCTAGCATTGGTACAGTGTCGAGCATTGGTACAGTTACCTTACTTAATTATTATCTATTTATTATTTATTTACTTACTCTATTTTCTAATACTGTCACTGATTTTAACATGTAAAAAGGGCCAAAAAAAAAAAAAAAAAAAAAAAAAAAAAAAAAAAAAAAAAAAAACCACCGAACCGATTTTGATGAAATTTGGTACAGGGGTGGTTTAGCCAAGGAAATAGGCTATGTTTGGTCGCGATAACCGACATCTACGCGGGCGGAGCCGCGGGCAAAAGCTAGTTAATAATAAAAGCGAAAATATAACACTCACTGATTAATCACGAAAATCTCAGAAACTATAACACCTTCAAACTTGAAATTTCAACGCGGATTCGAACTGCTGCGTACAAAGTCGCCAGCGGCCGCAGCGCCAGACCCTCTGTCATTTTCGCTCATCTCGCAGTACACCCAACCCTTTGTAGGCATCTTGGAGTCTTCAATCTTTGATGTGCTGGGGAGGCACCCTCCCCCCCTCATAAAGAACAAAGGTGAGATAAAATAAGATGTTTACTGTAACGCCATGTTTAGTCAAAGGATAACAAATGGTTTTTATCAGAAATATAGACAAGCCGGAGTGCGTGGGCGATGAATAAATGTCAAGATTACTTGTTAGTTTGGTGTGAAAAATATTATATTTTTGGAGCAAAAGGTTTTGATATAAAATGATTGTGATTGCCAGGGAGAAAGCAAAGTTAAGACGTGTTTTCACGGTCACAACAGAAGACTCCGATGTAATGCATGGTTTTTTAAATCACAGAACTAATTGGGGAAAATACCGGTAGATTTATCTACAGAATTACTCAATAGAACAGGTGGGAATCCTTGAGATAAGTCCGGTGTACAGCATAGGTTGTAAGTCGGAGAACTAATTGGAAATAAATTCATTTTAACTGGAATAATCTACTTACGAACAGAAAAAGAATTTTCAAAATCCGTCTACAATTGGCTTCACAATCGCGTAACAAACATAGGTACAAAAAAAAAATGGGTACGAATTGAGAACCTCCTTTTTTGAAGTCGGTTAAAAAGCCCAGTACTTCTGTCAACAGAACAGTTGGTTAAGTATCTCTGCCTACCCCAGCAGGAAAAGGCATAGGTATATTTGTTTATGCATAGCAAAAATATAAAGCGCTTTATATTTGTTTATAACTTATACATGTACAATACCTAGTCACAGTGTACGTAATTCATTTAGGTATTTAATTATTACATTTCTGTTTACCATATTTACTTAGTCATCTTTTCTCATCACTACTTTTCGAGCAATCTTGATTTAGGAATCTCAGCTTATAAACACTCCTATATAGACAGTCTTTTCTGTGCCAAAAAATTAACTTATATAATAAAAAAAGTTTTGGAATATTTTACCATATTTCTCCCAAAATAAAATACCACATTGTATCCCCAACTTCTCAGAAATTATGGAGAAAAATTACTCTTACGGAACTATAAGTAATATCACTTTACTAAAAACAACTTTACCCGATCACACTATCGTGGGCGACTGTACTTTATCAGAACCAGATGTTTTCCTCCCAGAGTAACAAATATGATTTACGTCACGAGTACAGTCCGTGACAAAACTGTGAACTTTAGCTCCAATGAAATCGTCTCATCTGATAACTTTCGGCGTGAGCTACGCACAGACAATATGAATATACCTATTTTTTTCATCTTATAAATGTGTCTTCATATTACAGAAGATCTTCATAACACAAACCAATCCCGGTTGCAGCTTTGGAGCCTGAGGTCCGTAATCCTACTCTTTCTTTTCGAGGTTATTACGGAAGCAGCTGCCATCTGACACCCCAAATTTCAGAGCAAAGCTTGTGTCAAAGTCTCGTCCATCAATTTGCACAGTAAACTAATCTTAGCGTAGGCCTCAAAGATCTTCAATCAACCAATTAGCTTATCGCAGTCCACTGCTGGATATAGGCCTCTGCCAATGTTGGCAAGCATTGGCCTACTGTTTCCACGTTGGCCATACGAATTAGTAAACCCTGTATAGTATAGGCCCTGTGTAGGCCAATTCGTTTGACCAACGGGTACCGTATACAGTATAGGTATATATATTTCGAGGTTTCCTTCTCTTCTCCTTCTTGTACCTAGACGATTCCAAAGATTTTAGTGGGGTCAAATACACCCAATTTCAGTGTTAACTTTGGACATTAAAACTGTACCACTTAAACTTTTTTAAATCCTATCGTCAGCTGCTTAAACAAATCCTTGATATAAAACCTAATGCATACTGCAGCAAAACTTACAAAGTAATCTGGTTTTATTAGCAGAATGGCCTTAAATAAGGTCTTAAGAACAAGTTCATCGGTCAAACTGTCTCAAGGGCAACTGGACTACATCACATCGAAGCGTAACAACATAGTTCACACGTATTTTTTTCTCATTTAAAACTAGCTATTGCCCGCGGTTCCGTCTGCTGTAAACAAGAATAATAAACCAAGTAAAGCTCCGTCCGCGCGGATGTCTGTTACCGCGACTTTTGCTCATATCTCCGTTCCATTGATTGCGATCAAAACAACGTAAGATTTTCAGTTTGACTAAGACCTTTCAAACAAAAACCGCATTAAAATCTGTTCAGTAGTTTTTATGTCCATTGCAAACAAATAATCATATTTGAAAAAAAGAGATATTTTCGTGTTCACTATCGATAATAATATTATAGCGTAACCCAAGTGTTTTTTTTTAATGTCTCCAATGTAGCGATCATTTTACAGTTAAAGTATGTGAAGATGATGACGATGAGAATAAGATTCTAGAGATCTGTAAACTAAGCGTGAACATAATATTGGAATTAAACGTAGGTATTTTGTGAATTTTCATGTAGCTGTATACCTAATAAGCGCTTTGGTGCAAACTGTAAGCTTATATTGCTAATAATAATAATTCATTAAATTGAATATATCTTATCTTAAACACAATCTATTTGTTACGGTACGGTGTGAACTACGGCCTAATTATGGCATTGCCCACATTATTCTGCGCGTAGTCATTTATCAAGATGTTTTCTGGACGCCATTTTTCAATTTTTGTAAATTAACGCAGAATTTATTATGTTAGACTACTAATATTAATGTGATATACGTATTTCATGTCTTAATGTTAAAAGCTTATTTATATACAGGCTTGCCCCCTATTAAAAGTGACCAAAAATAATAATTGACAAAATATGGGTGTCAGCACACTTCTCTACCCCTTCCCCTAAAGGGGTAGACAGAAGGACAGAAGAAGAACCTACATACATATATTAACGCCTGTTACTCCCCAGTTACAGGCGTTAATATATGTATGTAGGTATGTTCTTATATAACAGTCAATCTCCGAGACTTCAAGACCTTCAGACCTCCACAACCTACTGGCGATATAAAAGTTCTGTAGTTACTTGGGTCCCAAAAAGAACTATACACTACTATAAGGCAAAAAGCATCCTTGAACTATGGTAATCGCTTGCCATTGCACTGACCATTTCCTAGTTTGTCATCTTAGTGGTCAAAAAAATGTGTAATTCATGAAATAGGACTAGTATGGACATGAAGATAAGTTATAGTACATGAACTGAACATATGAATAATGTATTTGGACCTTGTGAGCGTCAAGCATTTGGTATTGTAATCAATTGGGGTTCCAGTATAAGCGGATTGATGCCCGCTTATAGTTAATCGTTATTGCTAATAGTCACGGGGAGTATTCCATCGTGGTTGAGTCGAAAAATAACTGGCAAGTCCGGGGTTCTCTTTTCCAGTCTAAATGCGATGTGGCTGAACCACTGAACTCCACAAATTATTGGATATAATGTTTATTGCAGTACATGATAACCTGATTTTTTTTTCTTCAAAACTCGCCATCACTGGGACCGTCTCATATTGGCTGTATATTCTTTTACTAAGCGATTTAAATCACAACATGTTGTATTGATCGTCTATTCACGTTTGAGTTCTAAGGCATAGGTTAATGGCAGGACTGTTTAGAGGGCGACAGAGCAATGTATGAATAAGAATTCTAATTTTAAAGATTTATGTTCAAAGTCTGTTGAGATTACTTGAGATCTACGGCGCAATAAATGTATGAAGTGATTGGTAGAGTTACACCTCTACTATCGTCCATAAAAATATAAATGTGAAAGTAACTTGGTCTGGCTGTCTGTCTGTTACACTTTCACACCTAAACTACTGAACCGATTTTGATGAAATTTGGTATAGGGGTAGATTAGACCTTGGGAAAGGACATAGGCTATGTTGCGTTTAACACATTAAACTCAATTTTAGTGATAGGGGTTCACTAAATTTGGCTTTCTTGACTTTTGTGGGAGTTACAGCACTCTGACCTACCCTCCCAACTCGGAGAAAGAAAGAAGAAGAAAGAAAAATCGTTTCATTGCGGATCACGCATATACACATATAAAATTGAAAAACAAAATTAACAACTAAACAAACAAATAAAATTAATTATTAAAAAATAAAAAAACCCGACTGCTGTCTAAAAGATTGAAACAAGCTTGATAGCAGGCGGTACCCATTTGCCAATCATAAACCGAAAGAAATTTAATGGGTACCGCCTGCTATCAAGCTTGTTTCAATCTTTTAGACAGCAGTCGGGTTTTTATATTTTTTAATAATTAATTTTATTTTAACCTTTTTAGTTAGGATATGACATCTATATATTTTTGTAATCTCCTTATAATTTTCTTCATTTTGATACCCTACTCGATAAATTTGAATGAAAAAAAATTTTGGCCAACACATATTTTAGCATCAAAAATCTACCGTATAGTTTTTGTTGGAATTTTATGTACCCTATGACACTCGGGAGATGAATACCTTTCATTTGAGACCCTATTCATCAAAACCCGTCCAGGCGTTAGGCCTGTAGAGGGGAACAAAGAAAACTACATACACACATAGACACATACATACATACATACGCGCGAAACACATTAGCCTCTCGCTGGCGCAGTCGGGTAAAAATAAGAAAGGCGACATTAACATTAATCAGTGGCAGGTATAGGCACAGATTAAAATATCCAATAGAAACTAATCCATTTCAAATCTACCAGACATCCAGTGACGTCCAGCTGTGTTGTGCAATTCTCCATATATTGTAACTAGCTGTTGCCCGCGGCTCCGCCCGAATGGAGTTCGGATTCTGGTCCAACTTTAATGTATGGAAATCTGCCCGATTTATTGACATTTATGCTCACTGCTCCGCTCCCTTTAGTAGTAGCGTGATGTTATATAGCCTATGTTACTCCCAGATAGTGTAGGTTTCTATAGGTGAAAGAATTATTGAAATCGGTACAGTAGTTCCGGAGCCTATTCATTACAAACATACAAAAATAGGTACAAATCTTTCCTCTTTATAATATTAGTGTAGATGTAGATTGGTCGATATCCAGTGACTTCACGCAGTCCGACCAATGACAATCATCAATTTCCTATTCCCATTCCTATCAAGGTTGTCGCAACGTTGTGCTCGACGCTGTGTGCTTATCAAATTGCAAAGCAGCCTTCTTTTTAAATAGGAAGCTATTTATACGAGTCTTCTTCGCTAGATAGTGAATACAGTAAACAATTCCGACCCTCAATCGACGCTCGGCTGTTTTCAAACGAAGCACTCCATTGAGCAAACGATAAGTTGTATCAATGAGCTAGTTTGAACTCGAGCCAAATTATTTACGAGAACACCACTGGGCGTTTTCTTTGATAAATACGAGAATATATTTAGAGATAAGTAGTAATGTAGGATAATATTAATAGCTAGCTGCTATAACTGGGATATAATCCCGTTTCCACAACCCATGGGAACTTATTCCAATTATGTCCTAGAACATAAACATAACATAAACTCACGCCTATATCCCCGAAGGGGTAGGCAGAGGTGCTAGCACCCACATTTCACCGTTTATGTTTGGGTCCCAATGTAATAGGTGGCGAGCCTATTGCCATTAACCGGGCACTTATAACCCTGCGATAAATACACACATAACTTCGAAAAGCATTGAAAAGTCATTGGTGTGTGCCATGGTAAAACCTGGGATCGAACCCGAGACTTCGTCTCAGCAGTCCATTACCCATACCACTAGGCAACTGCGGTTATGTCCTAATAATATGTATATAGCCTGTGTTATTCCAGATTATAATCTATCATGGGCCAAATTTCAACCAGATCCGTTCAGCTGTTTGAGCGTGTTTGATTTTTTTCATCAACACCAGCCCCCACAAACAAGTGGCAATTCTTTCGCCAGTGTATTGTAGAATACAATGACGAATGTGTGGAATTTCGTTGACGTCTTCAACGCATGTCATAAACGACAAATCCCATAAATTCGTCATTCTATTCCACAGGCGGTCAACGAATTGCCACTTGTCTAGGGGGGCAGGGGAGTCACACTCGTGCTACCGACCATGAGGAGAGTCACACTCGTGCTACCGATCCTGAGGAGAGTCACACTCGTGCTACCGACCCTGAGGAGAGTCACACTTGTGCTACCGACCCTGAGGAGAGTCACACTCGTGCTACCGACCCTGAGGAGAGTCACACTCGTGCTACCGACCCTGAGAAGAGTCACTACCGACCCTGAGAAGAGTCACTACCGACCCTGAGGAGAGTCACACTCGTGCTACCGACCCTGAGAAGAGTCACTACCGACCCTGAGGAGAGTCACACTCGTGCTACCGACCCTGAGGAGAGTCTCTACCGACCCTGAGGAGAGTCACACTCGTGCTACCGACCCTGAGGAGAGTCACACTCGTGCTACCGACCCTGTAAGAACAGAGAGTTTCTGGACCGTCAGTGCAGAAGACAAAGCAGGACAAGCCTTTGGTCTTCCCACTGACAGCACAAAACATCTCCAATGAGCTCTGGCTACCCTACTCACCGCCGGGAACACAACACGAGCTTAATAAGGCCACGGTATTCTGTATGGCATTCAAATGTACACACAAAAATTTAGAGTAGAACGAATATTATTATACATAATATACTCACGCCTGTAAATTCCTGAAGGGGTAGGCAGAGGTGTATTAACACCCACATTTCGTCAACTATAATTTTGGTTCCACGTTACAAGAGGCGAGCCTATTGCCGTGTAGCGGGCACTTTACGAACGAATATATGGAAAAAAATCGCGATAACTTACATCCAGGTGGGCAGAGTCACAGGTTTAAGCTAGTAATGTTATAAACAACCTGATGACACTACATTGTCACTAAACATTCAAGTAATTACGTCAACTACGAGCGTGAAGTGTAATCACCATTTAACTATCTATAATATGAATGACTCTTTGAACCATTAGCTATGCAAATTTTTATAGCAAATTAGCTCACCTATAAATAAATGAAGGATTGTAGGACATTTTACACAGTGCTATCTAGACCCAAATTACTTTACTAACTAGCTTGAAATACTATTAGGTTTTTTTTGTACATAGGTACATACTAAGTACTTCTTCATCCTCCGTCATCTACCCAGGTGCGATCGGTGTCGGCCGGAGAGAGATGTCGTGCGGTGTTCCGCAGGGATCGGTCCTGGGGCCGCTCCTGTGGAACATCGGATACGACTGGGTGCTTCGCAGTGAGCTTGTGGATGGTGCCGCCGTGACGTGTTATGCGGACGACACGCTAGTGACGGCGAGCGGGGCTACACACCGCGAAGCGACCCGGAAGGCCACGACTGCGGTTGCCCAAGTCGTGGAACGGATCCGGAGGCTGGGTCTCGAGGTGGATCCGCAGAAAACCAAGGCCATGTTCTTTCATGGACCTCGGCGCGGACCACCAGCGGGATCCAGCTTAACAGTGGGAGACACTCTCATCGCCATCAAGCCCCAGATGAAATATCTGGGGCTCTTGCTCGACAGTCGGTGGGACTTCGGGGAGCATCTCCGAAGTCTGGTCCCCAAATTGGTGCTCACAGCTAACGCTCTGACGCGGCTGCTGCCCAATTTGAGGGGCCCGGAGGACTCCTGCAGGAGACTCTATGCGGGTGTCGTGCGGTCCATGGCTCTATACGGGTGCCCCGTATGGGCGGATAACCTGAAGGCCAGGCACGCGGACAAGCTGCATGAACCGCAGCGGACAGTGGCTATCAGGGTCATCAGGGGGTACCGCACGATATCCTTCGAAGCAGCGAGTCTCCTTGCCGGATCGCTACCATGGATCCTGGAAGCGAGAACCCTTTCGGCGCTATATCGGTTCCGAAAGGAGGCGCGGGAGCGGGGACATGATCCTGAGCCTGAAGAAATTCGGGCCGTGAAATCCCGGCTCCACAGGGACATGGTAGCGGAGTGGGAGCTGCGACTTGGGCGACCACGCGCAGGGCACGCCATAGTAGCGGCGGTAAGACCCATCATGGGGGAGTGGCTAGAGAGGCCACACGGCGGCCTCTCGTTCTGGCTGACGCAGATAATCACCAGTCATGGGTGTTTCGGGCGGTATCTGCATCGGATCGCGAAGAAAGAGCCAACGTCCGAGTGCCATCACTGCGACGCGAGCGAGGACTCGGCGCTGCACACGCTCACCGAGTGTCCGGCGTGGGAGACGCCGAGACGGGAGCTGGTGGCGACCTTGGGAGTGAGAGTTCTCACGCTCGCTACTTTGCTCGCAGCGATGGTTCACTGCGCGGATGCGTGGGCCGCCGGCGCCTCCTTCTGCGAGCAAATAATGCTCGTGAAATGGGAGGCGGAGCGGGAGCGAAGGAGAATCGCAGACCTTGCGGCCCGCGAAGAGCGTAGGAGAATCGCTAACCGCGCGGCCCGTAACGAGCGACGGCAACTCGGGCGTCGGAGGTCGCAGAACGACCTCCGTCCCCCATGAGCGCGGGCCTGGGGGTGACGGGTGGAGCCGCCTGTCACCCTAGCAGAAGCAGGCCACGGCGGCGGTGCGAATTGCGTGCCTCCCCATACCCGGGGGCGAGTTGGGGACTCTACGGTCCCCACATCGGGAGGGGGCCAGATCGAGAGATATGGTCCTGGGTCAGCCGGGGTGCGAGGGATATGGCTACAACAATCTCACCTCCGGCAACTGACGGCCCACAGTCGGCGTGCGTTTTAGTCGGTTCGAGTCCGACATAACCTCCTCCTCCGGCTCCGGCGGCGGAGGTATCCGCGGGGATTTTTCGCACGATAAAAAAAACAAAAAAAAAAGTACTTCTTCATCCTAGCGTTAATTCCCAGTCGCATCCGAAACTTTCAGCTCGTAGTCTGGGGTCCGCTTTATCAGTCTTAACTGCGGATTTGGCTGGACCTCGACATTTTCCGTGAAGCGACCTCCACAACCCAATAATAACATTAGGCGATATCGAAGTATTGCAGCTAGACCGTTGTTGTTGGAATTTTTAAGGCTCCAACTACCCCTAACGACTGCCATATACGTTACATCTGTATATCTGTACCAAATTTCATCAGAATCGGTTCAGTGGTTTAGGCGTGAAAGAGTAGATAACAGACAGACAGACAGACAGAAAGACAGGCCGACAGACAGATATACAGAGTTACTCTCGCATTTATAATATTAGTATGGATAAAAGAGAAGCCTACTCAAAACCACATGATAAAGCAACTAATAATAGATACCCATCATCAAAAGTCAACACCACATTTTCATTATTACTTGTGGTCGTAGAGTACTCTAGCATTGACATGAAAAAATATAGATACTCTGCGTGAATGGGTGCGGGTTTGGCTCCGTGCCAGGTAATCCGTCCTACTTGACAACAATAGTCATTTCTTTATTTACACCCATTTTGCCAAGAAAATATGTTTGGGATTCTATTAGCTTCATAAGGAATGTATTTTATGTTTAAAAATGTTTATCTTTTTGCGGTTTACGTTCTGCTATTATCTTTTTAAAATGGAAAAGAAATTAGTAACCAAAATTACTAATATTCTCACTTACCCCTTCTACTAAGTTAATAACCCTTTCTACTAATGGAACCCGAGACATCTCGACCGTAAGACCGACTCCTTAATCATTAAGCTACTCGGACTCGGTAGTTGAAGCGTAATAAATAGAATATTCCGCAATATATTCTCATAGCGCCATCTAGATTAAATCTAAGCATAACTACTAACATCGGTTCTAGAATAATGATAAACTCTCTCATACATCAATTCTATTCAACAATTAATAAACTCGACTTTATAACATCAACGTTATTCAAATGAAATCAGCTCAAATATATTTGTATCTTTTATGACACACCACCGTCACATATCCAATTCACTCATGACCATACGTTTCACAAAAGACACGTACTTCATAGTGCTGAATATGCATGTGATCAGAGACAATAGACCACAGTGTGGGCGACCAGTCTCATTGACCTCTTTGTAAAGGAAAACTTCATTAGTGGACTGGTTGACATTGTACATAATGGATTGGCGCTTAATTGGCACAGATTTTTATTTACTGCTAACAACGCGAACTGGAACACGAGTGATCTGATATATTGCTTTTTACAAAGGTGGCAGACAAGCACATGGCCCATTTGTTGGAAAGTGTGGATAGATGCGTGCAACACCAGGGGAGTCACACTCGTGCTGCCGATCCTATAGAGGAATTTTAATGCCCTTCTTGAAGAACACAACATATTAGTCACTTGACATTAAAATTGAAATAATTTGCATTACGATAGTTGATGGATTACTTATATTTCTTGTCTCAAGACAGCCCATGATCGAAGTCCCGGGACGGGCCGGGACTATGAAAACGTCGGGCATTTCCAAACCCTACTTTACGGCGTGCGGTTTTAGCTAAGTCTAGAAGTTTAGGTCACAATGTACGAGTTATGGACGTCACGACACGATTAGTGTAGTAAATAATTATGTTTCCCATGCGACTACAATATCGGGTTCTTCAAGAAGGGTATTAGAAAGTTCTTAAAGAGTTCGCATCACGGGGAGCCCCTTGTTTCGCAGACAGAAATTTCATAGAACTTCGTTTCACAGAAAATGTTTCACATAATATTTGGTACTTATATTTTTATTTCGAATATTATTGTTTCAAAGACAATTTACCAGAATGAAACATATTTCACAGAAAAACAATTTAATGAATTTTTATTTTCATTTTTTTGTTTAATAAACTTATCCAACAGTAGAATTATTTTTTAAGGAATATTAAACCACCACCATAATCGAAAATAATTTGGTCAAACGTTTAATAAATTAGAACACGTCATTATAGTTTACACCCTGACTCAGAGTACCCCGACTTGGATAGGTTAGGTTAGAAGGCTAAGGCGGGAGCGGAGCTCCCGCCTTAGGCCTTCGTGGTTATTTTTTTTAAAACCACCCAGAAATAGGAGCCACGCGGAGCGGGGCTCCGTCGAATTATCTTAGCGCAAATAAGTTTTATATCTTTTGAGTGGTATGTCAAACGATTTTATATTTAATATATTATTATGTTATGATAATAAAGAATATTTGATTTGTTATTCTATGATATGATTATTCTAACATTAAACTTTATGTGAAACAAAAATCAATGATTGAAAATCTTCAAAGTAAGTATTCTGTGTATTGATTATTCTATGAAACGAAAATATGAGAAAATTTTTATGTGAAACGAAATTCTATAAAACAATTAGCTATAAAACAACGCACACCCCGCATCACGACTAATCACGAGCATGAAGTCGCTAACTACCGCTTGACCACTACCCATCAGATGAGCTGTGTGCGAAAAAATCGAAGGTATCACATAGCACCATCTAGTCGGTGTGTAGCTTTTATTTTACAAAAGTATGTTTTGTGCGTCCCGATTTAACACTCAAAGTCCTGATTAGTTTTAACATTTGTCCCAATTTAACATGGCAACACTAGACCGACTTTAACAAACCCTCCGAAGCACGGAACCGCTCAAAAGAAATACCAATACAGATTAGAGCAATTATGTGCTTATCTTAATAAAAATGAATTATTCTGAGCATATGCACAGCATTACAGCACTACATGGAACTTCATAATCTAACTCTGTACATACTCCTCTAGATAATTTAGCGCACTATAACATTCAGGAAACCACAGGAGCCAAATCCATTACCATGTAACCAAAGTTTAATTAATAGTAATAACTGTGCGAAGTTTTCAAACATCATTAATTATGCCATTAGTATGGAGTATCTTGATTCTGACTGATCACTTTGGATTATCAGGTTTATGAGATGGCTTTTATGTTATAACAGATATTGAACGTGGGTCTTTACAATCGCAGTCAAGCGAAGAGTTGTGTAAGAGATCCTTCAAATCGTGATCCTGAAAACCGAGATTCTGTTCTGTTCGGCAACCAGCTCACGTGTTTCCCTCCTCCTACAGTCCCGGGTCCTTTAAGCGGGGCGTGAAAAAGCATCTGATGAGGCCGTCGAGCTGAGTGCCACCATTGTAGCATGGTACGTGTCTATAATGGTAGCCCTCTTTCCAAGACTTTGCCCTCAGCTTACCATCAGGCAAGGCGAAGTCAAATTGACGTGTCCTATATAAAAAAAAAGTCTTTTTTGGATGGATAGGTCATCCATCGGTCTAGCTGCAAAGCTTTAATATCGCCTAATGTTATCATTGGGCTGTAGAGGTCAGATGGCAATCGCTTCACGAAAAAATATCGAGGTCTAGCCAAATCTGTAGTTAAGACTGGTAAAGCGGACCCCAGACTCCGAGTTGAAAAGCTTCGGATGCGACTGGGAATTAACGCTAGGATGAGAGAGAGGTCATCCATCAAGTAAAGGTGAAGTAAAAAAATCAAGAAGGTTTTTATAGGGTCGGCGGCATGATGCACATGTCCATAAGTTACGGTATCAATCAATTAATTAGCCTACTGCAGTCCACTGCTGGACATAGGCCTCCCCCAATGTGCGCCACGTTTGCCGATCGTCCGCCTTCCGCATCTAGTCCGTCCCAGCCACCTTTCGCAGGTTGTCGGTCCATATGGCTAGGGGATGTACTACCCTCCGTTTTCCTACGCGCGGTCTCCACTCTAGGACTCGTTTGCTACCCGTCACGGTAACCACTTCCCATTAGGTGGACCTGGGTTTGTCTGCCACCTAAGTAGTATAAAAAAGGTATTTCTGCAAAATCTCACACAAGTTCAAGATAATACTGTCGGGTGCAGGCCACTGCGGCGGCGCGCATTGCGTGCCTCCCCATACCTGGGGGCGAGTTGGGGACTCCTTGGTCCCAACACAAGAAGAGGGCCAGATCGAGAGATATGGCCCTGGGTCGGCCGGGGTGCGAGGGATATGTTTACATAATGTCACCTCCGGCAACCGACGACCGACGGCGTGCGTTTTAGTCGGTGCAAGTCCGATATAACCCCCTAGGGTATCCGTGGGGATTATTCGCACGATAAAAAATCGGTAATACTGTCGTGAGTTAATGCGAATATCACTCAATGAACTAAGGCTCGTATTCTAGAATGGTATTCAATTCTGAAACGCGAATTATCTGAGGACAGATTGTATAGACAATTTGTCAAATCTGTCGATCTGTCTATACAATCTGTCATCATAACTCGAGATTCAGGACAATGTCTGTAGTGTCTTTCTAGGATAAGGCCTAAAACTATTTGAGTAAGTTCTATCGCGATTCTCTTTTTTTTTTTTCATTTTACTATGAGTGAAACGTTTTGGTAGCTTTTCAGCAGTGACGGGGAAAAATAATATTGAATAAATTGGTGAGCGTTTGGACCGCGGGTGTACCGATCAGAATTCTGCTGATTTCTTACAGGATGATAGTACCTATAGTGTATCTCAGTTTACCTTTAATAGAATTCAGTGTACCGCGGTCTAAACATTTAGACCGCGGGTGTAGTTATTTTGTTATACAACTTTTTATTAAAAGAGGTACACTGAATTCTATTAAAGGTACACTGAGGTACACTATAGGTACCCGCGGTCCAAACGCTCACAATAAATTGCCATAGAAACCGCTAAACACATTTTTATTCCAATAAGTGCAACCTTCGTCACAGAATATACAAGAATACTAAACAAAAGATGAACCCAACAAAACGTACTCCGACAAACAACGTTTTATTTACATGGCTTTATGTGAGATTAACGTTTTAATACCTCCTCTGTCATCCCCCAAATGCGAAGACTACATCCGTTGACGTTTGAAACGCGGCTTAACCTATAAACTGGTCTCGACAGACCAGGGGTTATTAAAACATAAACAGCCAGTATAAAGCTGTGGGGCTGGCCATTATTCACGTGATGTTTTTTTTTTTAACCCCCCCCCCTCCCCCATGGTGATACGTGGTGAGGTTTTAGACTAACCCCCCCCCCACCCTAGCCAAAACCACATGTATTTTTTATTCATTATTTAATGCTAAAAAACTAAGAATCGTGACAAAAATCGCGAGTTATAAGAAAAAATAAATACACGTGATATCTCAATATACCCCTCCCTCCCCCCTGGTGATGTTTCGTGATTTTTTCCGGACCCCCCCCCCCCTTTCGAGCCTCACGTGATTAATGGACAGCCCCTGTCTTTCCACCTGAGATGTATTACAGTTATGCAACAATGCTAAGAGGATGTCATAACTAAGCTATTACCGTTTACACTGTGCTATGCTTTTTAGGGGATACCTTTCGTTAACATAATATATTTACTCCTAAAATGTTTTGGCACAATGAATTCGGCATACTTTTTTGGCATAATTATACTTGGGCATAATTAATTTTTAACAGCATTGTAAATTAGCATAATCATATTTAAGCCATAATCATATTATGTAGCATAAATGTTTTGTCCTAAAATGTTTTGGCATAATGAAGTTGGCTTAATTTTTTTGGCATAATTATACTTGGCATAAAATTATGCCAAAAGATCATAGTAATTTTACTATAATGCCAAAATAGGTTATGGTTATTTTTTTTATGCAAATAGATAGTTATGCTTAAATATGATTATGCTAATTTTA
Source organism: Eilema depressum (assembly GCA_914767945.1). Lineage (NCBI taxonomy): Eukaryota > Metazoa > Arthropoda > Insecta > Lepidoptera > Erebidae > Eilema > Eilema depressum. The sequence goes on along the minus strand of OU612027.1, from coordinate 4,887,548 downwards.
TTTATGATTAAGACAAATATGCTAAATTTTACTATGGAAAAAAAATATGCATAAATATCATTAGTCTAAATTACCAATTACCTATGCCAAAATATTTTATGGTTAATATTTTTATGCAAATGGATAGTGAACCGCTATGAAGCGTAGCGAAGATGTGCTATGAAACTTCCTACAAATCGATTAAGATTTAGATTCCATTCTCTGGAAACCAGGGGGAATGCTCTGACCACCAAGCCACTGAGGCCCGCCCGAAGTCGATCCAAATTCTTCTATATATTCTTTCTTTAATTCTTTATTGCACACACACAATACAGAGGTTAAACATAATTAAAGAAGCATGTACAAAGGCGAGCTTAACTCGATATGAGTTCTCTCCCAGCAAACCTTCGAGTAGCAGAGAAGTACATTGTAATGAGTTCTTCTTCTTGGGGTGACTCTTTCTATATCTTTTCTTTAGTCATTCTATTTTCTATATCTTAATCAATTTGAATAGCTAATGATTTAAAAATTCATTCCTACAAATATTCAAAATTCGAATCTATTCTCCATTCATAGCACACATCAACCTCTTTTCACCAGTGCAGTGCTAAGCTATGTGAACCAATGAATATGATTGGTGGATATCAAACGCTTCCAGAGTAACGTAGCATAAATCCAGTAAAAATAAAGATTTGAGCTTGCATAAATTCGCATAGAGCTGAAAATTGGTGGGGAGCTTAACTACACCATATTGAAAGAAATATCAAAAGTCCCCATCGATTGGACTTCTGCATTCTTTCATTATGGTGTCTTTAAGAGCCCCACCAATTTTCAGCTCTATGCGAATTTATGCAAGCTTACCATTTTATTTCGTTTATTTTAACGGGGCTACATAGCAAATCTCTGGTGGATAACAGCCTTACTGTCACCATTTTTGCCTATTCCGTTTACAGTAATCAGCATAATATATCTTAACCGCACTTAATCATATGCGCAGTAGGCATTTTTGGGGGTCTTCTGAGGATAGCACTGGGTGTACTACAGCGGCAATGGAGCTCAAATCCTTATCAATCAAATCATAGATTACATCAAAACAAGCCGCGTTTCTCTCGCGACTTAGGGTCAAGTTATATGCTAGGAACTATACGAGAATATATTGTAATTTACATATATATACGGCTAGATATAGAAGGGATAAGACGGTTCTCTATCCGATAGTAACACAGCCGTACAAAGTGCCGTCAGGCAACAGGCTCGACCCTTATTACGTAGAACAACAATCGTAGATGGCGAAATGTGGGTGTTAATACACGTTACCTGTAGCACAGAATAAATAATAGTACTACGTCCTGTAGGTACATTCATCACACTTCAAGTATTTTTATTACTTTTCAATGTTTGTTCACTTTCATACTCTCACGGAACAGAAACGGAACCAAGAAGTTCAGGCGACTCGAAAAGTTCAATAGTTGAACTACGAGTAGTGTTGTGGAAGTGACTTTCATCTTTTCATTTTTGTGTAAAAGGAGTTTGGTTTATTAAAGGTTTCTTTAGACTTTATATGTTTTCATAGCTTTTGTTCTCTATCTATATCTTAGATTCTAATTTAGGTAGGTATAGCTTGTCTGCACTGAAATGAGGCGTAAAATCTTAGTTTGTTTTCGGACTATTTATACTGTTGAATACACATTAGTACTTTTCCATAATATTGTGGAAAAGTACAAGTGCGTATTAAATAATGTAGATTGTTTCGTGAACTATGACATATTATGCGAACCTTGCGGTAGACTAGTCGTAGGATAAATCTGAGTACGCTCTGTGTGTGGACTAACATATTGTATAGGACAAGACATCCGCTCGCTCGCGCATTCTGTCACATTATGACTAATTGACCAACAAATCCGAAAACAATCGTCGTCAATTTACTTGTGTGCATAAGAGAAGGGAGGAGCATCATTTGGGCTTAGGCAGGCTCTTCGCGGTTGCCCTCTAAGAACAAAAAAGCTACCAGTGTTACCTTTAACAGGATCAGACGTAGGTTAAGATTACTCCGTACCTGTAATGAACAAGAAATTAAGTTATAAATATTATTAACAAAAATAATACAATTTACGATATCATTTTTTATACCACGTAGGTGGCAGACAAGAACACGACCCACCCCTGATAGAAAGTGGTTACCATGGCCTACAGAAGTGTGTAACACCAGGGGAGTTCTTCTATTCTGTCGACCCTGTAAGAACAGAGTTTCTGTGTCGTCTGTGCAGAAGACAAAGCAGGAATTTGGTCTTCCTACTAACAGCACAAAACCTCTGCAGTGAGTTCTGGTTACCCTACTCACCTCCGAGAACACAACACGAGTTTATTATAGCCGTGGTATTTTGTAGGGCGGAGGTACTTACTACACAACCTGCTGGTACACATACTGAGCAATGGACGTGACTCTGGCACAAGTTTTACAACTTTCTAGGGTTGGGATTTTTAGGAGGTCAGACGACAGTCTAGGAGGAGGTACGGCACGAAGGTATTCCCAATTAAGCAGTCCGACTGGTGAAGTACCTCCGCCCTACAGAATACAGCGGGTATAATAACCTTGTCTTGTGTTTCCAGCGGTGAGTAGGTCGTCAACGTATGTCACATACGTCATATTTATCCCATACTCAGATGAATTGTTTGACATGATGCCCACAGCTACATTCTATCATCGCACTTCTCGTCCTAGGCGGGGAGTTCATCCTCACACATTGCGACCGGAGACGGTGCGCACTGTGCGGTATGAAAGGAACTTCATCCCTCGCACACTCAAGCTGTGGAATGAACTCCCCGCGATGGTTTTCCCAAGCGACTACAATATGGGGTTCTTCAAGAAGGGCATTAGAAGGTTTCTTCAGGGTCGGCAGCACGAGTGTGACGCCCCTGGTGTTGCATACGTCCATAGGCCACGGTAACCACTTTCCATCAGGTGGGCCGTGTGCTTGTCTGCCACCTAAGTGGTATAAAAAAAAAATACATGCATCATTCTATTCTACAATACAACGAATTATGGCTTGTCTAGGGGGCATATCACAATGGCTACGACAATCTCACCTCCGGCAACTGACGGCCCACAGACGGCATGCGTTTTAGTCGGTTCGAGTCCGACATAACCTCCTCCTCCGGCTACGGTGGGGGAGGTATCCGTGGGGATTTTGCGCACGATAAAAAAAAAAAAAAAAAGGGGGCATATCACAAAACGCTGTATACAGGGTGATACGAATATCTAAATCCTAGTTTTAAATTTCGTCATATCACTAAACTATGACACATACTAGGTATTCCCCAATGTCCTTCATGATTAATTCACAAAGTAACTCACAATTACTGCCAAGGGACACCGAGTTCATAAAGCCTGTGAATTCAAGGTAACGAGTGACGTCACAGCTATAAACACCATGCTATTAAGACATGAAAAATGTGTACTAAACTAAGTAGATAAGGGTAATTAATTTAGTTATTATGAGTTAGTTTATTTGTGTGTTGTAATGTGTTGTGTTTTAATGTGTGTAATTAGAAGTAACACAGAATTAGTTACTTTTAGTTTTTTTTTCTACTTTATTGTGGTGCTGTCTTGGTTCGCGGTGAAGTAGAAAATGGCCACCCCATCTTTTGCTGTGGGTGTCGTATAAGGCGACTAAGGAATAGGATCTCCATCCGACAGTAAACATACAGTCCAGGACAAAGTGCCCGCTAGATTGCAATAGGCTCGCGTAGGACCGAAATCTGGGTGTTAATACCTAGCCATTCAAATATAGTTTACTAATATTTTTTAAGCATATTCACTGAAAGAAACTAAACTAAAATCTAGAGCAGGAATATTAATCGAGAAGTGAAGCCAGTTACTACAATACTAACGAGAATCGAATCGACTTCTTAGGTTAGTAAAATTAGTTCTCGTATACACAGTAGCATGGTTCTCTATTTTTATTCCTACAATTTTATGTCATAATTTAACATTGCATAATGTTACTTGTCCTAACATTATTTACGCATAATACTCATTTGCTATAACTTTTTAATCATAATTTTTTAAATCCTATTTACTATAAGCATAATATTTTATAAGCATACTGTCCCAAAGCATAAGTTTACTTAAGCATAACGACGCGTAACCATAACTATTTTAAGCCAGAATGTTCATTTGACTAAATAAAGTTCTACATGGTTATAAAAAAAAATAACCACGAAGGCCTAATGCGGGAGCTTCGCTTCGCTTCGCTCCGCTCCCGCATTAGCCTTCTAACCTAATCTATCCAAGTCGGAATCAGGGACTTTCTCAATAAATCTGCCAAATAACTATTAGACAAATAAACAATATGCTTTACAACTTTATGCATATCAAAGTTATGAATAAAAACATTAGGATATACAATATTTATGCTTAATAACATAGTATGCTAAAAACCAATTATGGCACACTATTATTATGACAAAGAAAATTATGCCTAACTTGTTATGACAATTTAAATTAGGACAAAAATCATTATGAGAAAAAATGGGATCCCCAGTAGCATAGGTTGGATATTCTGGTGCCCCACCAAGATCTCCCAATTCAACCTCACTTGCAAGCCAATGCATCTGCTGATTAACAAGGATACATTTTCATATCTTTTACTTCTCGCTGGTGAAATTCCGTATTTTTATTGTGCATTCACTCAGTGCCTCCAGGTTGCGAGGGAAATGCTTCATTTACTAAAACTAGGAACATACTATGCAACTGAAAATAACTTATTTACAATAGCAGCTAAATTAACTCCAATTTGCCTAATAAAACTCGTACAGTAATCCTTTGAACATGCTATAAAGGGTAAACTGGGGTATATGACCCTACTACAATAAAAACTGCATGAAACCATCCGGGCTAAAATTGTAAAGTCGACGCACTTAATAACTGCCTTGACCTTAAAAACATACAAACAAATATCAACCAAACTCCCTTAACTGTTAAGAACATTTCACAAAACCAATAAACTGTCGTTACGCTCTTTCTAAAATTAATAACAATTGCCATTGAAGTCTGTACTACATATCTTACGACCTAACTCTTGTACTATCTCAACCTAATATAGTACTAATATTTAGGTTACTAAAGATGAGATTCCTTTGAGAGCTAAACCAATGTCTGGATAATGCCCTATTCCAGTGCGTAAGTTTTTCATAACCGACCTATTTGTTCTGAAAATACTGTTCATTTTTCCCCGTTGCCCCCTTTCTATTCAAAACAAGAACGATCGAATCGACATCTGGAATCTCAGTCAATTTTATGCTCTTTGCTAGTTGTAATAAGGTATGTATTCAGTTTTATTGGCTAGTGTTTATGTCTGTGGTGCCTCGACATTGCATTCCTGGCGATGCGAATGACTCCAAGATGACAACGACCAGACAAGGGCAAGATAGTTACTCATACGAGGCTGGGAGTACTTGTGCTGTGAGAGTTAATAGACTGAGAGATATGGGTGTCGTATGAATAAAATGTGTTGGATATTATAGTTGGATTGCTACGTTAGAGGTTACGGATTCCATTCCCGTTCGGAGTAAATATTTTGTTGTGTGATATAAAGATTTCTATTGGTCTGAGACGGGTGTTTTTATCTCCAATCTCCATACATATAAAAAAAATATATGAGGTGTATATTTTTTTTTTTTGGTAGGTACTATTATTAAAAATTAAAGAGTCTGATTGTTTTTTTAGTTGAACGCGCTATTCTCAGGAATTACTGGTTCGAATTGAAAAAATATTTTTGTATTGAATATTCCGTTTATCGAGAAAGCTATATAACATCACGTTACTACACAAAGGAGCAGTAATTATAAATGTCAACAAATCCTGCAAATTCCCATGTAATACCTTATTTGAAAATTAATAGATTCTTCTTCATCCTAGCGTAGCTTTCACATGCTTTCACCTCCGGAGTCTGGGGTCCGCTTTACCAGTCTTAACTGCGTATTTGGCTGGACCTAGATATTTTCCGTGAAGCGACTGCCATCTGACCTCCACAACCCAATGGTGACATTAGGCGATATCGAAGCATTGATAGATTAATAGTTTGCAGGCATATATTCCTTTAAGGTAGTAGGCGTCGAATTATATCACGTGTGGAGACAGGGCGAGCTGGCTAGTACATTATTTTTTTTTTAATAATAATAATAATTTATTGTTTTCAAAATAAACATGTACATTAAGGTGTCATATGCATACAGTACCGTGAAGACATAACCTAGACACAATACATACTGATTCTCTGAACCCCACACTAGGATACCCTGTGTCGTAGAGTTCAGTTTCTTTATTATATTCCAAATATTAGTTAAAGGTGACCTTGAAACATGTCCTACCTATTTATCTATAGCTATCTATCCTTTTTGGTTGGGAATCAATCTGGTCGCCAAAAAACGAAAGGCCTGCGTCATCGCCAAACTTTAGGTAATTGAGTCGCACACGGGCAGATGACGTAGGTACTATAGACACTGTCCTATGTTTGCTAAGCTCGTTGTTAGCATGATAGAATACTAGTTGTTACCCGCGGCTCCGCTTGCGTGAATTTCGGTTATAGCACTTATAGCCTATGTCCTTTCTCAAGCTCTAGCCTATTCTTGTTACTTTCGAATTTATAATATTAGTATGAATAAAATAGACGTTTTTGAGATTTCATTTTTAAAATTTCTGATGTATTAAAACGACTGTTTATACTGGAGATTGATGGCACTTGGTGGAACTTGCTACACATATTCAATGTGTAAAAACGAATATAATGAATGTATGCAAGGGATGTACTGATTTCAATTACGCTATATCACAACTGTACCACTAAATGTTTTAATAAAACCTGATTTCAAATTAAGTTTTTTTTTATTATTCAGTTTACTTTATATATCCATCCATACTAATATTATAAATGCGAAAGTAACTCTGTCTGTCTGTCTGTTACGCTTTCACGCCTAAACCACTGAACCGATTTTGATAAAATTTGGTATAGGGGTAGATTAGACCTTGAGAAAGGACATAGGCTATGTTTGGTCGCGATAACCGACATCCACGCGGGCGGAGCCGCGGGCAAAAGCTATATATCATATATTTCATTAAAGGGTTTAATAAGAATATTAACCACCATCTTGGTGCGGCTAAAGAATTTCTCTTTAAATGCCATATTTAGATTAAATACAGAAAGGATTTTTCTCAAGAAATATTTTCAATTAAAAATTCTAGAAGTAAAATGTAACATCTTACGGCACGTCCGCGATATTTTATATAACTTCGGCTGCTCCCCAGTATTTTATTTCTCAGATAAAATACTGAGTTAGCTTCGTGCCGGTGGAAGCCACCCGTCCAATTACGTATAGAATAAGGCGTTGGGAGAATAAAGAAGGAATATTGTTTTAACTTTTCGACAAAGAGTAAAATGTTATTTAAAAGAAGGAGAACATACATACATACATACAATCACGCCTCCATCCCCGGAGGGTTAGGCATAGGTGAATTAACACCCACATTTCACCAATCATTGTAATATTAGGTCCCACGTAATAGGGGGTGAGCCTATTGCCGTTTTCCGGGCGCTATTGTTGACTCGAGCCATGTATAGGCTGAGCCTGGACTGTATCACTATCACTACATATTAAAAAACAAAGTCGCTGTCTGTCCGTCCCTATGTATGCTTAAATCTTCAAAACTACGCAACGGATTTTGAAGCGGCTTTTTTCAATAGATAGAGTGATTCAAGAGGAAGGTTTATATGTATAATACATGCATAATATTGTAGAAAAACACTGATAAATTTAGAGATATGCAGCGGGAACGGGATCAGAAAATATGGCGGTACGAAGTTCGCCGGATCAGCTAGTACTGTATAATATATCTTTCTGATGTTAAACAGCCCGTAGCCCGAAGGAGAAGGGGACCGAAAATCAGGGTTGGCGAAATGTGGGTGTTAATACACCTCTACCCACGCCTACCCACGCCTACCCCTTCGGGGATTTACACAGGCGTGAGTGTATGTATGTAAGAAGGAGAATGGGTAACAGAACGTTCTGATATGGTGGACCAAGATAGATAATGGAGTGAAATTTTAAAGCATTTAGTATGCCGACTATTCAATTCGATTAAGATAGAAAAAACTAACACAGGGATTCGAACCCACGATCTTTCCCTTGGAGGAGGAACGCTATGACCACTGAGTCGCCGAGTCTCGCCCGCAGCTGATCAAAATCTAATATATAAAATTCTCGTGTCACAGTTTTCATTGCCATACTCCTCCGAAACGGCTTGACCGATTTTGATGAAATTTTTTGTGCTTATACGGTATCTATGAGAATCGGCCAACATCTATTTTTCATCCCCCTAAGTGATAAGGGTGCAGCGGGAACGGGATTTGAATACCACGCGGGCCGAAAATATGGCGGTACGAAGTTCGCCGGGGCAGCTAGTTTCTCTATACATCCGTCTTGGGCGGTGGTGGGGTTCGGTGGCTCTGTGGTCAGAGTATTCCCCCTGTAAGGGAAAGATCGCGGATTCGAGTTCCGCCTGAGCTGTATTCGCTTTTTCTATCTAAATCGATTTGAATAGTTATCAAACTAAATTCTCTAAAATTTCACTACTTTTACTATGGTACGTGTCTGTAATGGTGACCCTCTTTCCTGAGACTACTCGTACCATTGATAATACTCGTACCTATTGATGTATTATTCCCAGTAGTACCGTCAATGGTACTAGTGGAACAAAAATATACCCAGTTGTACCATTAAGGAAGAGCGGGGCAATTACATCACGGGGTTATTACGTCAAAATGGTTTTTAGCCTGCAATTTAACTCTTACTCAAAAGTGATATCTATGTGCTTGTAGGAAAAAAAGTTTTATTTAATATAATTACTTGATGGTGTTGTTAGCGTGTATGCTGTTCGACCGACATGCATAATTGCATAGACGCCATATTTCTTGCATACAAGTGAGTAGACGCTCCGCAAGTTTATTACTGTCTATAGTAGTGTTTCTGAATTTTGCGAAGTTTGAGCAAGATAAGAACGTTTGCTACATGTTATAGAGTATCTATAAACAATTACTTTTATTCTACGCTTTGATTTCACAATGTTATATAGTCTAACGTAATAGCCCCCTGAATTTGTGATGGCGGGGAAATTCAGTCAGATTTAATGACGTGATAACCCCGTCGTTTTTGTATGAAGTTGCAAAACAATAGTGATGTCCATAGTGTCGATATACAGATGACGATATTATTATCGTCTCTTCTTTTTTGGTCCACGAGAGATACTTTAAAAAAGAAATTGTTTTGCTTTGACTTCCAAACCAGGTCAATAGTATAATGGTGACAACTTAAAATTTAATTATTGTTTTAGATGGTCCGAAACTATAATCGGTTAAAAAATAAAGATTAAACTGAACTGCATTACATCCATTTGCAATAAGTTTTTTTTTAAGTTTATTTGAAGATGTCTACTTTTTGATTGTATAAAAGATTTAAGTATCTGTAATTCACGACTTATGAGAAAAGAGCTTTAATTTTAATAGATAACATTTTTTTATAAACTTATTGACGTACAAAAAATGATTTTTTTATTTTTTTTATTTCATAAATCAATAGAGATAATTTTAAGGCATTTAGTATGCTAAACTAAACAAATTATAATGAATTGGAAAAAGCGAAATCAATGCTCAGGTGGGACTCGAACCCGCGATCTTTCCCTTACATAAATCAATAATGAATTATACCCTTTATGTACTTCTTTCATCTTATTTATCTCAGTAGGAGTGACGTCATCGGTCAGCCCATATCGATAATTATCAGCACATCCCTAAAATGATAGAAACTTGGCGGAATAACCCCACGAAAATTTAAAACTATATTTTCTCGGAACTGGACCTTATTACTGCAGTATAAAGTGCAGATTCTAATGCTCTCAGTCGTCAGTAGTGTCCAGCTCTAAGTCTTATCACAAATTATACATAGATGGCGTTTTTATTATACTTTGACGTAATAACCCGCCGCGGGGTTATTACATCAGTATTCAGTTTTCTCAACATGTTAGTTATTTTTTCAATTATGACACGCGTTTTCTGCTATACAGATATTACAGATAGAATATCAGATAATTATTTCATTAGATAGCTTTCTTAAATTTACTGTAGCTTTATGTTACACAAAATTACAGACGTGTGAAATTTTGACTTTCATATTTGTGATGGAAAGTAGCTATATTTTACGACTCCCCCCATGTGGATCTCTTATCTCTATTTTTTAATCAACTGATTACAATCAAACAAACAAGATTTTAAGTCTGACCAATCTTTCAAACAAAAAAAAACCGCATCAAAATCCGCTCAGTAGGTAGTTTTTGAGTCCATCGCAAACAAACATTTCCAATGTACAATTACATAATATTCGTAGTATAGATAAGTAGTGTTTGCGCCATTTTTGGAAGCCTTTATGTTCCTGTATGATATCTATTAACAATACGTCATTGGTTAACCCCACAATTTTGTCTAACCACTGCAAAAATGTGCCAGGCCAAGCTCAATAATTCCCTTATCCTCTTGGCACTAGTATGACTAGTATCAAGACCTGGTGGTTCATTGAAGTTTCACTTGAGCTGGATCGTTGCCAAGTTTTGGCGAATTTTGTACGTGCAAAGAGATGTGGATGCTGTTAATGTAACATAAACGAGACTTTGAAATGTACGTTATCTGCACGGTTTAGGAAGTTAGCTGTGATAAAAAGGCTTAGGTTGTCGCATTAATAAAATTAAACTACAGTAGCGGCGTGAAATACTGGTCACATTCCTGTAATGCGCAGGGATCCGTTGTTACCTGACTACGGCAAAGTCAAAGGAATGATTTTTACCTGACTACGGCAATGCCCAAAGGAGGGGTATTATTTTTACTTGATCACGACAAAGTCAAAAGAGGACCTTACGATTTTAACAGGCTATGTATGTATGTATGTTCAACTGTTCCCTCATAGCTCTTCAACTACTTATTCGAACTGGACCATTGAGTTATCGTTAGAAGCGTCTTGATCGTCCGCTGGTTATAGGCTATATGACGCGTCACTGACTCTAATGTGGCGCCCTCTAGCGGTCATAAAGTACTGTGTTAGAAATAAATGTAAAATAAATATATCGTGTTTGGTATCGAATGAAAGGGCTTAATTAGCACATTTTAAATATGTATAAATTATTAGCTGTTACTTGCCGTAGTAATATAAAAATTGAGTTTAAAAGTAAAGCCCAACTACTTATTGAAAATCACGCTCTAAAAAGTAATAATCCAACAAAATATCATGGATAACAGTGGTCGTATGCCACTTTTTCCTAGAATGTATTGTTTTATTAGAGTAAGTGGCATACGACCACGGCTATTCTTGATGTTTTCTTGTTTAATACTGTTTAGAGCGTGGTTTTCAGGAGATGAGTTTTAGTTTTTGAACTTCAATATAATAATAATATTTCGTGAAGTTGGCATTCCGCGAAGTTGTCATTTCGAGAAGTTGGCAATTTGCGAGTTCTCAGAATTTGGCATTCTGAGATGAATCAATATTATGTATTGATTTTATTCCAGTTAAGGTAGGTATATTATACCTTTACAAAAAGCTGCAATTAAAATCTACCTCTGTACCGAATTTCATTCAGTTTCGATCAGTTGAGGATTTACGTATATCTACACATTTTTTTTAATGAGAATATTAGTAACCTATATTATGAATCGAGAAATTCAACTGTAAATTAATGCTACAAAAATGTTAGTGGAAAAGCTCATTACTATCAAAGAGAATCAGTAATAAGTTTCTAAACCGAACGAAACTCAAGATATTTTAGTTTAAAATAGGACTGAAATGTTTACTTCAGAAGTCATTAATTATTTATGGCTGATTAGTTACCTGAAGTTGCCAGTTCTACTTGGTAAATTCTAGAAATTATTCAGTTATTCGTAGGAATTCGATGTGTCTTTGGAACTTTTAGTGGGTCAGTCAAGGGTTGATAGATTTATTTGTCTGGAAATATTTTGTTTATGCCATGTATAATGATTATACTACTACTCGGAACATGGTGAACTAGAGCAAAAAAAAAAAGGCGGAAAGCGGACCCCGGACTCCGAGGTGGAGGCCAGGAATGCGACCGGGTCTAACGTGAGGATGATGATGATTATTTAATTAAGAAACACTTAAGGTCTCTGTATACGTAACGGGTTTTTTCACGGACGGGACGGGACGTGAAGTTTTGGAAATATCGTTTCATACAAAATGTATGCGGCAATGCATATGTCACAGGGCCACGGACGGGACGGGACGAGACGGGCCGGCTTCACGTCCCGTCCCGTCCGTGAAAAAACCCGTTACGTATGCAGAGACCTTTATTATCTAAAATCCATATCCATCCATACTAATATTATAAATGCGAAAGTAACTGTCTGTCTGTCTGTCTGTTACGCTTTCACGCCTAAACCACTGAAACGATTTTGATGAAATTTGGTATAGGGGTAGATTAGACCTTGAGAAAGGACATAGGTTATGTTTGGTCGCGATAATCGACATCCACGCTGGCGGAGCCGCAGGCGAAAGCTAGTATATCATAATTTCGTTTAGGTACATTTTTTAAATATTAAAATCAGTACCTTGCTGTCAATAACTTTGTCTTCTACGCGTAAGAATGTTTCTTTTTACTCTTTTTTCTTTTCTTTGTCACATAGTAAAGACACATGTTGTCATTGGTTTCTTCTTCTTAAAATCCCGGGTCTTCGAAGCGTTAGGTAGGTGTATGAAAAGTCATCTGATAAGACCGTCAAGCTGAAGACCACTATTATATTATTGTTGATTAACTGATGTCCGCGGCTTCACTCGCATTATATTTTGATCCCGTGCCCTCTACCCATGAAAATGTATTCCCGGGATAATTTATTTTTATCCCGGGAATATATTTCCATGGGTAGCCTTTGTGTTACACCTGAATATAATCTATTTCTGTACGAAATTGCAGTCTGATTCGTTCAGCCGTTACAGCATGATTGAAAAACACCCAAATATCTTCACAAAATTTCACATTTACAATATTAGTAGGATATCTGTATTGGGAACCCTCTTCCTCTTCAAACCTTTAGCTTACCATCAGGCGAGGTGAAGACAGATCAACGTGATTAAAAAATAATTACACAGGCATCAGTCAGTGACTATTCTTCGTCAGTAGGCGAGTCGCTGTGCATCTAGTCGCCGATGCAGTTTTGCATATAAATAACTCAATCGGGGATGTGAGGCACGATCGCGCCTGTCGTGCCATTGTCTGACGCGACACAGCCCGGGTGATAAACTTGGCTTGGAAATTAATGTAATATTGTAATGTAATGTCTCGCGTATTATTAGAAAATGATAAATAGATATTATTTATTGCACAATGCACACCAACAGGGCTTCATATTGAATGAAATATTGATGAATGAAATGAAATGAACGCAAATAAAGACTTTGACTTTAACTTTGACTTTGAACATCCATACTTAATATTGTAAATGTGAAAGTAAAAGTCGGGCAGAGAATTTCCGCACGTTAAAAAAGGGTTTGGCGCAAGTTTTTTCTCTCGGGGTTACAAAGCTCTTGTAAAAGGCAACAAACTAATTCTAAAATGACAATCATAGTCTAGGTGGTATCAAGTGTACACTCTGGACTCAATCAGGAAACCCCTATGAAGATGATGAGGTCACGCCAAGGAAAGTGAATAGTTGTCATGGCAACGAAAGGCCATGAACACATTTCGCCGTCCCCAAAATAATTAGGACAAGGACAACCAGATGATATTCGGCACATTTGTAACTTTTTCTCCCCAAAATATGGGAAAATCACCCTTATAAACATCGTAATTAGTAAAAGGATCTAACAAATTGATGTAATCAAGGCGGTGTGAGGAAAGTCATTATGGTAGGTATTCGAGACCACGTACTTGACGGTGTGCAATTACATGATCGTATAACTGACAATACTTTGAACGTCATGCTCGGTAACGGACATTTGAGATTTACTTTTAGACTGTTCTGTTGTAGTGAGATTTTATTGAATGAATTTTCGGTAGAACGTTTTTTTAGGGTTCTGTACCTGAAAAAGGACACAACGGAACCTTTAAATATCACTTCGTTCTCCATCTGAGCAAATCAAACTGTATATTGATTTTTTTTTGTTTTTAAAGAAAGAATATTATTATTATTATTTTTTTTTATATAGGACACGTCAATTTGACTTCGCCTCGCCTGATGGTAAGCTGAAGGCAAAGTATCTGAAAAGAGGGTCACCATTACAGACACGTATCATGTTACAATGGTGGCACTCAGCTTGGCGGCCTCATCAGATGCTTTTTCACGCCCCGCTTAAAGGACCCGGGACTGTAGGAGGAGGGAAACACGTGAACTGGTAAGGAATTCCAAGACTTAATGGTGCGGCAGAAGAAGGAGTCACCGAACCGCTTGGTTCTTGTTGGAATATTCTGCACCGTATGCGGGTGGCATCTAAGCCCTGCACGTGTTGTCCTATATAGGAAAGGAGAGCAACCGAAATTACTAATATTCCCTTTAATCCCTCCAACTAAGCTAAATTGCTTATGCTAGGAGCGGGTATAACTCCAGACACGTATCTTGGACCTAAATCGCAAGACAAACGAGGCTCTGGCGCCCGCGGAATGCTTTGTAATAATCTATGCTTGGTGAATTTGAGTTCGTCCACCCTAGTAGCACCCCGTGCTATCCTCAAAAGACACCCAAAAAATGTGTACTGCGCGTATAGGGTACATTTTGAGCACATTTTAGGTTCAAGATACGGGTCCGGAGTTATAACGTCGGTAGTGTAATGGCCAGGATTCGGACCCGGGACTTCTCGATCGTAAGGCCGACTTCTTAACCACTAAGCGACCAACGAAAATTTAAATTGTATCAATCAGTCTACAGGAGGGAGGGGGGGGGGGATACCAAGGCATTACGATGATTTTGAGTATTTCGTCAAGATTGATATGATGCTGAACAAGACTAGACTCCACAAGAAGTAAACAAACAACTAATCTTACTGCACAACAAAGTTCATAGCACTTAGCACACTAACACTTTGTACAAATGTGTCATGTTAACTCATTAGCGAGTGTTAGCGAGTTCACTCGCTCGCTCGCCGACACTTTAGTAATGAATGAATCACTACAACAGACTGAGTAAATATTATGATTTATTAGAATGGAAAAGTTGCAGTTGAAAACGGCAAAGTAACATAATAAAAATATTATTTAGCCTACCTACGTATTACATACCTACCTATACTAGCGACCACCCGCGACTTCATACGCGTGGAGTTCGTTTTACCCCCTTAGGTGTGGAATTTCGTAAAATCCGTTCTTAGCAGATGTCTACACCTTATAAGAAACCTACCTGTTAAATTTCTAGTTTGTATTTTTTATAGTTTCTGATATTTCACTAGACTACGCTTGTCTGCGACCTAAGTAGTATAAAAAAAATAGATATCTGATGGAGTGGGCAGAGTTGCTGTCACACAGTTAACATATAACTTATTTTATCTAGTGTCTGCGTCCCGCCGGAACAAGAATTACAGATAGTATTTTAATAAAAAATTTAAAATATCTAAATTAAAACTGATAAGTAGTTTAAGAGCAGATTCTTTGCGAAATATGAATCACTTTGATTAAAATATAATTTTTAAATAAAATCTGAAAATGGTCATCGAATTTCGACGCTGACTGTACTACCGAAACCCAATTCATTTAACCCCTATTCAAACATTCCTTAGCAGTTAAATCATTTTCTTTTCCTTTACCTTTGGATCAGCAATATTGGGCTCTTGAACAAGCGGTAGTAGGTACAATCACAAAGTCAAGTTTCTGGAACCTTCAATATATAACGTTTATCCTCAACTCCCGGTCCAACAAACACAAATGAGATTCTTTTTAATCAATTAAGTGGAAAATCCTCAACACATGACGTCGGCACTCTAAAACCCTAAAACGATTGGCGTGAGTGGCCAATCTCGAAAAAAAACGGTATGGTCCAAGTGAAAAGATACTGGACCGTTATTTTTTCTTTTGAAAATTTTACAGCTACTAAAATGAGATTAAAACAATAATAGTAGTACCTACATGAAGGTCATTTCTATTGGCTGTGTAATTTGAAAAACATAACCTAACACCTAAACTAGGACAGGTCCTGTATATTAGGCTATGAAGCCGCCACAATAATGAATTGTACTACAGATTATTTAATATTATTAGTATGTTTTCTGTTAAAGTTTTAATTAGAAGTTTTTTCTTGTAAATACAGAGGTTACGATTACCTTATATAAGGTGTAAAATGAAAAATTATAGACAGAAGTAATCGATAATACCACTATTCACAGTATTTACCCCTCAATGAAAGCATCCAAAGAAAGTTAGAGTCAAGCGCGACTGCAAGCCCACTACCACTACTACACATTGTTGGAGGCTTTAGTGCAAGCCTTCAGATAAAAGACAAGTAATTAAAAACTAAATTATTATTATTAAGACCAAAAAGAAAAGGAGTACTTACTCCTTTTCTTTTTGGTCTTCCACTTGGACACCGACCTCCAAAGTTCAAGCTTCACTACATATTATAAAACAAAGTCGCTGTCGCTGTCTGTCCGTCCCTATGTATGCTTAAATCTTCAAAACTCCGCAACGGATTTTGAAGCGGTTTTTTTTAATAGATAGAGTGATTCAAGAGGAAGGTTTATATGTATATTACATGCATAATATTGTAGAGAAACTCTGATAAATTTAGAGATAATACCACGCGGGCGGAAAATATGGCGGTACGAAGTTCGCCGAGTCAGCTAGTTGAATATAATTGTGACTGACGAATGACGTTGTTTCAGTTTTCGCACAAAAAACGCTATCGCCTGTAATCTAGGCCCTCGTATAGGTAAGAGCCGAACACTCAGCCCTACAAGATTGGTTCTCGAGTGCCATTACACTAAGTTCAGCCGAACGTACAGCTTTATTACCTTTTATTTCGCATCTAAACCGTTGACTTGGTGTATAACATACGTATAACTAACTGCATCATTTATTTTTTGAGTTATTTTTTACGATTAGGTCGAAATACTAATCGATGAGCGTGGGGAGGAAAATTTACAAAAATACACAAGTGAAGAGTTATATTGTTACTAACATCTCGGGATACGTATCTTGGACCTAAAATGTGCTCAAAATGTGCCCAATACGCGCAGTACACATTTCTTGGGTGTTTTTGAGGATAGCACGGAGTGCTACACACTGCGGCGGACGAACTCAAATTCACCAAGCATAGATTATTACAAAGCAATCCGCCTATTTAAATTGAAATCTATTAATACACTTTTGTCTCTAACTGTACATAATAGAAGCATGTTAGTTGAAACTGCTTTAACCATTTTTGAATTGAATGGGTTCGTCGTTTTCCTTTATTTAAACAGAAATAAAATGTTCTAGACGATTCGAAAGACGTTCTAGACGTTCATTGATGTCTCAAGCGTCGATCTTATCGGCTGCTGTTTGAATGCCTTCCTCCAAGATTACGTGTCTTGCGTTTAGGTGGCGTCGAAGCGCAACCAATAAATTTTCATGTTACGAAGTTATATTGAGATTGACTGTAACTAAAAGTATGTAAGTAGGTACCTACATGTATGTGTGCTTGTCAGGGTAAAGTATTTTTTACTGTATAATAATTTGGTCAGTTAGTCATGGTTTGGCCCGGTTCCCACCAAAGCAGAAAGGAGAGGAGACGAGAAGAGAAGTGTTTTGAATAACCAATCAGATGTCGTTATTTCCACGTCTTCTCTCCGCTCAGCTTCAGTAGAAGCTTCGGAGCAAGCGGACTGCGGAAAGAGATAATATATGTCAATTTTTTTTTATAGAATTTTTTTTCGCGAGCGGCCAAGCGGTGTGGCAGACCGGCGAAGTGTGTGACCGGTGGCTCGATAACCAGCATCTTATACAGCCCTCGAACATACACACAGCTCACATCTCCTCTCCGTTACGCATCTCTTCTTCGTTTTGGTGGAAATTACCTGGCAGGTTCGCAGCTTTTCTTCTCTCTTCTCCTCTACGCTTTGATGGAAACCGGGTCTAAATCTCTTAATTGTGTACTAGCCTTCAAAGCTAGCTAGCCTGCTTACGTACTAGCCTTTAAAAATAATAGCATCAAAATTCGTTAAGTACTTTTGCAACCATCGCGACCAAACAGACAAACAAATAGGATATAGAAAAAATGTGTTCAGAATCCTTATTACAAGTAATATATAGGTATATTAAACCCAAGTTTTTTTTAATATCTCCAATGTACAGACACGACCACTTTACAATTATATCATAAATATAGACAGACTATCTTAATACACTCAAGAAACCAAAACTAGAGAATTAATTGAAAACAAACATAGCCGTTTAATAAATATAGAATATCATAAATGTTAATATTTAATCGTTTGATCATCCCCATTTAAATTACTACCGATTGTTTCAGGTTCAACCGGCGATTGTTTGAATTGTAAACGTTGATTTGAGAAATTCATTTCAAGACGATTGAAGTCTGTGTTGAGATATTGATGGATTATTAATTAAAGGGGGGAGAGGGTGGTTAGCAACCGGAGGGTTACTATGAATCTAAGATGCGAAACTTCGCGGTCGCATGAAACACGAATGAAATACGTAACATTTATGTAGGTATTTCAATGACTTCTACACCAAATTTAAAATAAAAATTGCCTTTGTCCTGGATCCGTATCCAGGACGGAGGCAGGAATAATATATTTGAGTTTCGAATTTGACTTCTGTGTCCCGTTACAGACACAGAAGTCGATATTGATTGATAAATGTGTTTAATGAATTCTGAGACCGAAATAGCGCACGTAATTCCTTCTAACATGTGTTAGCATTTATTAAAATAACTACATTGTTTATTTTTAAACATAAAGTAGCTATACTGACTAGCAACATGCATTTAGCAGTCATCTATTTTTATCGATTTAATGTGATCCTCAAAATATTACAAATAACAGTTAAAATAAATCTAGATATTATTAATGTATATAAATATTTTTTATGAACTTACTATCCGGTCAAATACATTGATTAAATTAGCCATTTAGATATTTACGTCAACAACTGTCATGGCGTACTTCCGCCCGAGTTGATTTTTGACCGGCTAGTAAGGATGAGATCATTATCGTGTCGACCGTCGAACAGTGTACTGTGTTTTATTGTGAAGCTATAAGCTGTGAACTATTGGAAAATATATGTATCGCCGAGTATCATGGATTTCATTAACTGACCCCTTTTATACATGATAGCTACAAAAAAAGAATTTGCAAAATAGGTTCACAAATGACGGAGTAATCAACAAACATCGATCGATCTATCGATGAATTCTAGGTTTACGTCCAATATTCCTCTTTTTTTAAAGTCGATTAAAAGGATAGTGTCAGGCTGTGATTTTGAAGTGATATTAATTTTTTATTCCGCTCAGCCTGTCTTCTACACAGCATGCATATAGATCATTAATATCATAAAGTTACTTACGATATCTTTCGGTGGGTTCAAGTCGAATGAAGTGTCGAGATTTATAGCATCAATTGGCCCGAAACATCGGGCTGTAGCTTCGGATGTACGTTGTACGTCCCATGGTAGGGTCGACATTTCATTATTATATCGCTCTTTGATTTGGAGAGAACGTTTCGAAATCTATGGAGATGTAATTAATACCCACTTTGTGAGTAAAGTTTGTGTATAATATCAAAGTAATTATTATTATATACGTCTGTAATAAGAGACATCTATTGTGACTGTAATAATACGCTATTTGTATTATTGGAAGTGATTTTAAGTTATAAACTATGGGATATTTTTAAATGCACATCTGTATATTTTTTCAGCAAACTACGTAACTCCACTAAGTTACTGACTTGCACACTAATTAAATCAAATGATAGGTTTATTGAAAAAGGTGCGCAATCCGTTGAAAAAGGTGCGCAATCCGACTTGGATAGATTATGTTAGAAGGCTAATGCAGGAGTGGAGCGAAGCGGAGCTCCCGCATTAGCCTTCGTGGTTATTTTTTTTATTTAACCAAAGGAATTGTTCTGCAAATTTCATTAAACAGTATATTTAATTTGATTTAGTTAGTGTACATAATTAGTGTGCAAGTCAGTATTTTTGATATAACTTTGAAATATTTTGTTAGAAAAAAGGGAATATATAAATATCGATTTAAATACATGCCATGCCATAAACTATTAGGATGAATACATACACTCACGCCTGTAAATTCCCGAACGGTTTAGGGAGAGGTGTATTAACACCCTCATTACGTCGGTCCTACGTAATAGGGGGCGAGTCAGTTGCCATCAAGTGGGCACATATTCATGGGCTGTACATGTTATATGTTTACTGTCCGATGGAGAACAGCCCACTCCCTTAGTCGCCTTCTACGATACTCATAGAAAGAGATGGGGTGGATACTACTCCACCGGAACCAACATGGCTATTATACTGTATAAAAATGATAGCCAAACTCGCAGTTAGACTGGAAAAGCGGACTCCAGACTCTGAGGTGAAAGCTTTGGATGCGACTAGGATTAACGCTAGGATGAAAAACACTGATTCCGATCTAACTCGGGGTGAAAGTAGCTAATCTAATGTTTGATTGTATTCAACCTATCGGTTTTGTAAAATTACACCCAAATTAATCTAAATAATCGCCTAATTTGTTCATTGCCTAATTTTAAAAGCACGAGAAAGTTCTTAAAAATAGCGAAAAAAACATTTTCATCCCACCATCTCGGAAAGACTATTTTTGCTCTTCGATAACTGAGCGTAAAAGTCGTTTTTATCCTCTAGAGAGGTAAAGTAAATTTGAATTTAGAACATCGTGTGTACTAGGTTTGTGGACTCAAAACATCATTAAACCTATTTACTTCTACCTCTATGGTGCCGAATTTATCATACAACTTTTTTTTAATTCATGAAAAACTCAGACTCGTAACCTCCTTGGTGTACTTTTTTTTTAATTTGCTTTGCGCGCATCAATTTTTTTCACGTCATATTGTTGACATTGTTGTTGAATTTTTATTTTGTTGTATTTTATTACTAGTATTAATACACATATTATACAGCCTCCATGGCGTAGTAGTATTGAACGCGGCCGCTACGCAGGAGGCACGGGTTCGATCCCCGCTCAGTGCAAATATTTTTTATGCATGAAAATGGGTATTTGCATTGGTCTGGTCGTGCCTTGGAGAGCACGTTAAGCCGTCGGTCACGGATGCCATACGAACATCTATGGCAATCGTTACGGGTAGTTGGAGCCCTAAAAAGTTCAACAACAACGGTCTGGCTGCAATGCTTCGATATCGCCTAATGTCATCATTGGGTTGTGGAGGTCAGATGGCAGTCGCTTCACGGCAAATATCGAGGTCCAGCCAAATCCGCAGTTAAGGCTGGTAAAGCGGACCCCGGACTCCGAGGTGAAAGCTTCGGATGCTGACTGGGAATTAACGCTAGGAAGGAGAAGCATTTCATTATTTCCTCGCTGAGGTGGGATGAAAAGTTACGTGTTGCACTCGAGTGCAAAGATTTTTCACCTTGTGCTCTTTTGATTCCCTCGCTAACGCTCAAGATTCTAATTTGTGAATCACTCGCTACGCTCGTGATTCAAATTTAGAATCTTTCGCTTGCTCGGTCATCAAAAATGAGCACGCGGTTAAAAAGCAACTTTGCACTCTTGTATAACAATAGTTATTTGTTATACAAGAGTGCAAAGTTGCTTTTTAACCGCGTGCTCAGTTTTGATGACCGAGCAAGCGAAAGATTCTAAATTTGAATCACGAGCATAGCGAGTGATTCATAAATTAGAATCTTGAGCGTTAGCGAGGGAATCAAAAGAGCACAAGGTGTAAAATCTTTGCACTCGAGTGCAACACGTAACTTTTCATCCCACCTCAGCGAGGAAATAATGAAATGCTTCTTCTTCCTAGCGTTAATTCCCAGTCGCATCCGAAGCTTTCACCTCGGAGTTCGGCGTCCGCTTTACCAGTCTTAACTGCGGATTTGGCTGGACCTCGATATTTTTCGTAAAGCGACTGCCATGTGACCTCCACAACCCAATGGTGACATTAGGCGATATCGAAGCATTGCAGCTAGACCGTTGTTGTTGAACTTTTTATGCATACAAATATTTGCACTGAGCGGGGATCGGACCCGCGCCTCCTGCGTTGCGGCCACGTTCACTACCACTACGCCACGGAGGCTGTATAATAATTATGTGTAATAATACTAATAATAAAATATCAACAAATAAAATTCAACAACAATTTTCAACCATAGGACGTGAAAAAAAAATTATGCGCGCAAAGCAAATTTAAAAAAAAAAGTAGGTACACAAAGGAGGTTCCGAGTTGAGTTTTTCATAAATTAAAAAAAAGTTGTATGATAAATCGGCACCATAGAGGTAGAAGTAAATAGGTTTAATGATGTTTTGAGTTCACAAACCTAGTACACACGATGTTCTAAATTCAAATTTACTTTACCACTCTAGAGGATAAAAGCGACTTATACACTCAGATATCGAAGAAAAAAAGTACTCTTTCCGAGATGGTGGGATGAAAATAACTATTTTCTTTTCCAATAACATCAACAGTTATACAATGACTACTTTTCTGCTACTGAAAGGTTTGCTGGGAGAGATTTCATATTGAGTGAAGCCCGCTTTTGTCCCTTCATATTTCTTGTAATTCTCTTTGTGTATGAGCTCTGAATAAAATTGTGCGTGTGCAATAAAGAATTGAGAACAAAAGAAAAAATACGTGTAAAATATTTGGCGTGTCCAGTTGACGTAATAATAAATTAATTATTTGATGATTTAATAAAGTGATTAGTTAATGAAGGTGATTATTGAGTTAAGAACAGAAAATAAATAAATATGCAGTGGGATCAATGCGACATAAACAGTATGTACAACATCTATTGTACCACATTCTAACAAATAAATCGACCACACCTACGCATAAGGTCGAAACGCTAAAAAGCTGTTTTTTCAGGAGAGCCGTTTTAAGATATTTTCTTGTCTAATTCGATTTTTTAAATCTTTTTCACCGATGTTTTTGTGTAATGTTATGAATAATTGACATAATAATATTGTGCCGAAATATGGATTTCATAAAAGTCATATTTACGAAAATATAGCCTTATTTAGTGAATTACGACCTTATACGAGTAGTCCAAAGGTCGTATGTCATTGTTATGACCATATACCGCTATTCAGACCAATTTAGACAACACGAATAAGGTCGTGTGTTTAAGTTACGACGGTATACCGCGTAGTATTTCACCTGGCATACCGTTATACATCTAAGAAAAACAGTCGTATCAGGGTATCACACAATACGAAACTGCAATAATGCTTATTCAAATCATACACAATGTTTGTTCTCTATAAACATCCCTGTAATATTATTTTTTATTGATATAAAACATAAAATTTAACGGAACTTCTCTGTGAGTCTTTGCTTGAAAAATAAAGATTAATTAATAATAAATGATAATGTAGTACCTATGATATGAGAACAACTTTAATCCAATTTATTAAATAAAATGCGAAAAAGTAGTTACATTTTGTGAATTTTGGCATTTAATTAGGTATATTAGGTGAGTGTCTATTGCTCTAATATTTTAGACACCTGTTGGAATAAAAAAATCATACTTATATATGTGAATTTTTTATAACTATAATGGATGCGGAAGGTGGAGGATCGGCAAACGTGGCGCACATTGGGGGAGGCCTATGTCCAGCAGTGGACTGCAGTAGGTTAATTGATTGATTGATAACTATAATAACCTAATTCTTGAAAATATAGAAGGAAGTTACCTGTAAAACTATTTTAAAGGTAACAGGAATCTAACAGGTAAGGACAGGAGTCTAACCGTATTACACAAACAAAATTATTCAGATAATTCTAGTGAAATTTTACTGTGGACCGAAAGTATGCTACTTGCGGGCTCCTTTACTGGATTACTATACTTGCCTTTACGTTTTTAATTGACGTCAGAAAACATGTTGTTGTATTGCATTATTTTGAGGAACAAAATTACTTCCTCATTACACACAGATATACCTCAGCCTCTACGACGTCAAGCTAGCTCGTTTTGGGTCTACCCCTTACCAGAACCCAGTGAAGGAGCCCTTGCCAGTTATTTGTTTCCCACGTTGCTTGGCGGTAGCCACAAAACATAACCGTAGCAGCAAAGAAGACCTACCGTTTTATCTGGGATGTTACGTATATGAAACCAGCCGTGGATACGGGAGTATCTCACGTGATCATTATGAGTGACTCCGTACATCCAACGCAGTATTTTTATCTCCATGACGAGCAGCTCCTGCTTATATCACACCAGCAGCTACATATAGAAAGACAGACCTAATGGTCCCTTATAAACGTTGATCAATACTTAACAAATAATTAAAATAAATGTAGCTCATGTAATAGGTAAAGGAACAACATAAAATTGGTCCAAAAGTCCTGAATCTTACAAAACTTTTTAACTAGTTTAGCAACGTATGCACCATGCTTTCTTGCAATAATAATTTAACTATAAAAAGCAAATACATATGTCAGTTTCTGTTGGATTTTGTAAACCTAATCATTCGTCATCATTCTTTGGATAAAATTAGCAAAAATTTTGCGCGCATAATAATATTTAACCGGGACCAGTAACTTTTAGGGCATGTTAAGACCTTCCGTCTCACTGTTTGGTTTCATCACCTATAAAAATAGGTCCAGTTTACTCCAACCAATCCTGAGAAACAGATCATTTACCTAAGTACCAATTTTTTATAATGTTTGAACTATTCTCTTCCCTATTGAAAGAGTGTAAAGGAATTTTGTTTTAAAGATGAACTCCTTAAAAGGTATATCCGAGTTAGATTTAGTAAAAGGTACGATTAACAATGTAATTTTATTACCTAGAATGATACCCGAGTTGTAGTGGTGTACATTTTCATATAATTATCTGTATTCCTTTTGCTATTAGTCCATCTTCCTTGTTACATTATCCTAATTTTAGAAGAATTTTGCCCAGAAATTGAACATGGTACTTAGTGCGCGCTCCATTTTTACTCAAATAAATGCACTTTCCTCAACTATTCAAATATTTTAATTTCATATTTTTGCAATCTTTACGTTGATTCACTGTTATTAGACAAACAAACTAAAGTATTCTGATTCAAAATGGTAGTGAACTGTGTACTGGCTCTCCTAACACTGATTGATGATTAAAATCTGAAACTCAGTTTCAAGTGCCACCGGTACTTCGAACACATAGGGAAATAATGATTATTGACATAAATTGTACAATATCTACGAAAAAGTAAAATTTTAACAGTATTTATGTGAATTATTAAAAAACAAATAGCAGTATCTTTAGTATGTAACATAGCATACAGTCTTATCTTTGTGATACGCCTATATACGCTTGTATAATTTTAAATTACAACAGCGCATATGGCCGTAAGTATAAGTTACGACCCCAGGTGTAATATTTTTGAAGAGTATTAAGTCGTAACTAACCACAAAATATGCAAATAGACTGTCACATAGAGTCGTAACATGCATGTTACGACGTTGTGCGTTGGAACCATGTGTCATACGACGTCGGAACTCTGTTGAGTTTGACCCATGCGCAATCAACTGATCGGCGCATATGATTGTAACTTGCAATGCAACTGTATGCGCCGGTGTGTTTAAAAGTTACAACTGTTATCGATTGAAAATCTCCTTATTTATTGACATTTTAAAAATTCTGTCTTCATGAAAAGTTAGTATAATATAATATTGTTCTGATGGCACAAAAATCTCAATTTGTGAAAAAATCGCGTTACGACTTAATGCGTAGGCGTGGTCGAAATATTTGATTTGATTTGATTTATGACTTATTACCTTTCAAAACGGTATATGTTTTAGTGGTATTAACCGTTTTCATACCACTAAAACTCATACCATTACCGTTTTAACAACCCTGAAATACGTTTTACACAAGACTGTTTGATTTGACCCAATTTATTTTGAGTCTCCTAGGTGATATCACTCGCTTATCATTCGTAAATTGCGCAGAATATTCTCGAAGGATTCTCAAGCTACGGGCCCACTTTCCATTACGTTCCTTTGAAGTTCGAGCCCTTACTTAAAGGGGAAGGTTCTCTTCGTAATCTCAAGTGTTTAATGTGTAGAAGTGTGTGAATTTCGATTAAATCGGGAGCAGGTATTTTTAGAAGATGTAATTATTGGGCATGTTTGATTTGATTGATGTTGTTCAATCATGTAATGCTTTGATTAATAATCTTCATATTTCTGTAGTAGCGAAGTAGGTAGATACCTATCGGATTTGCAATTTAATTTAAGCCTAATAACTCTTATACATACATACATACATACATACATACATACATACATACATACATACATACATACATACATTGACATGTTCTTTCTTTATGTCTTCGATCTGTCTGACATACGTATGTCTACCCCTACCGGGTTGCCCATTCACCCTCGCTTCATAAATCTGTTTCGTCAGTCTTCTTTCGTCCATCCTCTCCACGTGTCCTCTGCCTTTAACTCTAATATCTATACTATTATATAATTGTAAAGTGGTCGTGTCTGTACATTGGAGATATTAAAAAAAATACTTGGGTTATGTTATTTTAACGATACTGAACACAGAAATATTTTTTTGTCCGCGATGGACGCAAAAACTACTGGACGGATTTTGATGCGGTTTTTTTTGTTAGAGAGGGCTCACACAGACTTAAAACCTTACGTTTGTTTGATCGCAATCGGTTGAGTAGAACCGAAGATATGAGCAAAGGTCGCGTTAACCGAGATGCACGCGGGCGGAGCCGCGGACGGAAGTCTAGTACGTAAAATAAAAACGAAACCGCGACTGATGCTAAAAAGATCAAAAAAAGTTTGATAGCAGGCGGTACCCATTAATTTTCATCCAGTTTATGATTTGCAAATGGGTACCGCCTGCTATAGACCCGAAAATCAAAAGACATTTATCACAGTATAACAACACTTTCTTAAAAAGTGTTGAAAAGGAGCCCTTATTGAATAAAAGGGTCCGCCATTTGCGAATTGTAGAAGACTTTTGAAACATTTTTTTATGAATTTTGATTGCCTAATAAAATTCCAAGTTAATCAAATTTCCTCCTTGAAAACGAATGTTTCTTTCAATGCCTTTCTATTCTTTGAATTGACAGATTTTAAGTTCGCCTTCACTCTGAAAAGAATGATGAAGTAATGAATTTTTGAAGGGTTCCAACTTTTTCTTATAAATTCAGATTGGAAAAAGTCCGTTTCAAGTTTTAATTTTTATTTACGCGTCTTTTAAGTGGAATCTAGTTATCTTGAGGGCAAAAACCTCAGTAGCTTAGCGGGCGAGGCTACGGCGCTGGTTTCTCTTTAGGGATTGAGGGTCATATGGCAGTCAATTCGACAAAATCCGAAGGGCGAGTAGATTCCGATCTGCAAAGTGCAAGGTTTAGACATAATCGTGTTTGGCACTAGTATGAAGACTAGGGGCCCTTCTGCCCGCTTGTCAGTGGTGGCATGAAGTCTTGCTTTGTCTTCTGCACTGACGGCACACAAATCATCTCCCCCCTTCTGTTCTTACAGGGTCGGCAGCGCGAGTGACTCCCCTAGTGTTGCATACGTCCATAGGCCACGGTATCCACTTTCCACCAGATGCACTGTGAGTTTGTCTACCTCTTAAGTGGTATAAATAATGGACTTTTATTAATTTTACACTGTTTTGTGATTACCTATGCGCAGTATGGGAAAAAATGGAAGGAAATTCCTTATTTCTCATTCTCCTATTATATTTTTTCGATGTCTCAATAATGAAAAACTGCTCAAGCAATCACCAATCTAGTAAGAGGCTTTTTAAGGGTCTGAGAAAACCTTTATATCCCATTTTGTGTTATTTTGTAGAAATTTCCAATCTTCTACCTTATCTTATTAAATAGATTCTCATTGTTGTCTGTAAGAATTAAATAAGAATTGACATCCGAAACAAATAATAGCAAGATTATATCCGATGTTAATATTAAATTCGGTGGCTTTTGTTTCACGAATTATTAATTATTTACTTTGAAGATCCGATTTCATTTAATTTTCGGGGGAAACCATCGAGTATGAGGTAATGGTCTTTAAATTAATGGTGGCATGAAAGAGAGGTTATTTTGTATTCAGAATACATGTATATATAAGAAGGGAACTAAACATCATTATAAATATTTTGTAGAAAAAGACGTACGTTTCCCTGAATTGAAAAAAAAACACACAAAAAAAATCAAATCAAATCAGTAGGTGTCAGTCAAGTAAGTATTGTACACACTAACCATGTACAACATAATTATCATTACGCTAAGCGAAATTTCATGTTATCTTGATGACTGATTTTATTTTTAACCCCCGACAAAAAGAGGGGTTTATTATGCGTGTAATCTTTTTATATACAATAGCTAATTGTCTTTAAAAATATATAATGTTATCAATAAAATAAAATATTGTGAATAGTTTTTGCCCCTCTTGGACTAATGTTTTCATCATCAAATTTTTCATAATAATTAAAGATCAAATATTTAATAATGGTCAAATTTAGAATAATGATTACAATTAAATTTAGAATAATGATTATGATACAATTTAGAATAATACACCACAATAGTTAACACAGATAGTAAACTGTAAACAACATTACTTTACCACCATTCGTCCTTTACCAAAATATCTTGATGTGAAGCAATCTGTTGAACAAACAGTCTTTAAAGCGACGTTCTAACGAAGCGTCGGCGTCGCCGTCGTGAATATTCAGAACTTAACAGAATACAGGAACATGTACCTACGGACATTCCGCAAATGCCGGGGAATAATTCCGATTTAGTATTCGTCGTTAGCTAAAGGGTGATATGGTTTGTAATAGAGCTATGTATGTTTGTGTATTTATGTTAAATATGACGTAATGGTTGACATAAATTGCAGAAGTTTAACTCTGGTACTGGCGATGTGGTATATACCAGAGTTGAATTACTACTTGAGTCTAAAAAATAATTTTATTTCTTCAGTTGAGTCTATTACGAGTATTATGCCTTCAGAAATTTTAAACAAGTTTTTATGGAAGTCACTGCTGTCTGACCTCAAATTAAGAGAGTAAAGCGTGTTTTTTAAACACCAATTCTTGAGTAGACAAACATATTTATTTATTAAAATATGTACCACTGTCTTCAAAGATTTAAGGTGGAGTTAATCGACAATTAATCACTAATTGAATTCCTCTTTGGTTGCCATATATAGGTAAGTAGATTTAGACCAAACGCACATAGACCTTATTTACAGCGTTTACATAAAAAAGAACAACGAGCGAATGTTCTGTCACTGTTTACGAGTACACTAATAGAATTTGACATAGAGGAGATAAATGAGCATTCGGTCGTTTGTTGTGGTCATTTGGCGCATATTGGGAGAGGCCTATGTCCAGCAGTGGATTGCAATAGGCTAATTGATTGATTGACTGAATATAATTTTATCTTTTCAGGTTATGTTGAACTATTATAGTTGCAGGAAATTCTAATCATAGCGTGTCAAAATAGTGGACTCCGGGTTGGTTTCTGAGGGCTGCCTCAAATTCAAATTTTCAATTACAAAAATTATGCAATCTTGTTCCAAACTCTAGACTCTGTCAATTACTCTATAATTTTAATTGTTCGCTTGTTGATCTTGCTTCATTGTAATTCAGAAACTTCGTTAGTGTAACGAACCACCACTATGTGCTCTGTTAACAAATTCACGCACCTTAGATTTTATTGGTACAGTTGGCGAAATGTGGGTGTTAATACACCTCTGCTGCCTACTCATTCAGAGATTTACAGGCGTGAGTATATGTATGTACCTAAGTTAGATTTTGTCTGTGGAGGTACATAAGACTAATGACAAAGAAGTAATAAATTCTAGATTTACTTAAGCAATCAGTCAGTCAGTTAGCCTATCACAGTCCACTGCTGGACATAGATCACATAGACCTCTTTCAATATAAGGACGCGATGTATTTTTATATAGATCTAGATGTTATAGTATGTAGTATGATTCTAAGAGTCTACTACCAGCGTCATAACCAAACTGTCCGTCTGAACGTCCGTCCCCAATTTCCCCACGTATATATACATATATAAACTAGAAGAGATTTAGGTCGGGAGCAGTGCTCTAAATCGCAAATATAATTAATTCATGCCCACCGGGAACCCCCGTAATGGAATGAGGCATTAACCTGCCCGTGAATGCCTGTTAGCTTTTAATTTATATTAAGTGACCCCTGAAACGCGTTTTAACTTACAGATTGGATCGAATGGTTAAGTAAAGGGAAGATTGGACTATATTTGGGTAGAAGAGATTCTATAAATGTTTAGATTAACTATTGATTAGAAAATTTTACTAGATACTAGGTATTATAAAATTTATAGTAGGTATTTTAACTTGTTTACTAGATATTATAAATTTTTTACTAGGTATTGTAACATTTTTACTAGGTATTATAATGTTTATGCTAGGTATTATAACATTCCTGAAGAAATTCAAGCCGTGAGATCCCGGCTCCATAGGGATATGGTGGCGGAGTGGGAGCTAGAACTTGGGCGACCACGCGCAGGGCGCGCCGTGGCTGACGCAGATTGTCACCGAGCATGGATGCTTCGGGCGGTATCTGCATAGGATCGCGAAGAAAGAGCCGACGTCCGAGTGCCATCACTGCGACGCGAGCGAGGACTCGGCGCTGCACATGCTCACCGAGTGTCCGGCGTGGGAGTCGCCTAGACGGGAGCTGGTGGAGGCCCTGGGAGTGAGAGTTCTCACGCTCTCCGCCTTACTTGCGGCGATAGTTCATTGCGCGGATGCGTGGGCCAGCACCTCCTTCTGCGAGCAAGTTATGCTCGTGAAGGAGGCGGTGCAGCGGGAGCGAAGGAGAATCACCACCCGCGCGGCCCGTGACGAGCGGAGGCAACTCGGGCTTCGGAGGTCGCAGAATGTCCTCGGCTCGGCTGAGCGCGGGCCTGGGGGTAACAGGTCAACAATCAAGCCCTTGAAAACCAAACTAGGGTCGACGTTAGATGTTCATGGAGAGGTTAAACAAGGATATTCAAGAATATTTATTTTGTTTTATTTTTTGTTTTGTCGTAGTCCCTTCATTTAAAAAAAAAAGCGTCGATACATAAATACCGAAAACCTACAGTACTATACTTAAGTAAGGAAGGGAAAAAAGTACATGCGGTTCATTAGAATAGTAGCAAACACAACAATATAATCTAGTTTAAATATGGAATTCAACAGCAGCTACATAAAACGAACTGCAAAAAATACAGTAAGTATCGACCACTGACCAAAATGTAGTATTTCCGCCGTTTCAGCAAATAAAAGGCTATATAATTGAGGGCAATCACGATATTGTGAAATTTTCTACACACTGTGCATGTTTGTATGTACAACTGCACAGTGCTCACATTGCAATTTCGGTCCGGCCAACAATATATTTTATGTAAATTCGAAATTATTACTTTTGTTCCACACATTTCCCTCAACAATTATGGAAATTTAATAAGCTAAAAATTTGCCCGCAGTGCATTTTATTCCACAGCCGCATAATACGAGCGTTATTTTTTTATAGTGGTTCGTTTGGCATTGTGGAGGTTGACCCATTTCACTCATTTTTTGACAGTTCAATCTCATATTTGCATAATATCTTAGATTGTGTCAAAAAAATCTTTTGTGGATATGTAATTCGCATTTCTGAATGTGTGTAATTTAATTTGGTGGTGATTTAAGGTGTCAAATATATTATTTTAATTAAGATTTTTTAACTTACCCCTTTCATCAAAACGTCAAAAAAGAGGTTGTAAGTGCTTATCAAATACGTTTTATGTGGATATATAAATAAAATAAATAAATAAAATAAAAAATAAATAAATAAAGTCATTTAAATGAATCCGGCAACTGGGACCGCGGTCCCAGTCGCCGGAATCCTCAGGTTTAGGTTACCGCTTTCTGTCAGGGTCACTCCCCTTCTCTTGGATTGTTTTGACTTTCATGAGAGTGACTTCCATCTGACCTCGCAAGCCCGAGAGAAAAATCTACACCAGACCCCTGTCTGCCAATCAGCTGGTGTACTGATTTACAGATGAAGTTTTGGTGCTGTCTCAAAAATTATTCTTATCATTCCTTTTTTTATTCTTCAAGGTTTTCCTTTTATGTCCTGTTAACAATACGTGGGTAACACTACTGGGGTTGCAAACGTCCATAGGCTACGTCAATGATGTGCGATATAACACTTAATTGAAATGAAATAGAAGGGAAGGACAGGTACTGCCTACACTTTCATAAATCACTTTGAATGTGGCATACTATTACTTAACGTCGATATGAAGTAAAAGGAAAACTATAGTATGAGACTATTTACGTTGAAATCATGGTTCTAGAACCTACAAATTCCTTATTCATAAAAGTAATTGGTTATTGATGCCCAAAGGAGCAACAAGCTTGTGGTTTTTGCAAATATTTGAATTGAAAAGTAATTACTTAACTTGTTTCTAATATTTATAATATTATGTAAAGTTTAATTACAAAATATATGTACTACAATTATCTCGCTTGACCTTATACACAGTACATAAATAAATAATTATTAATTTATAATAATCAAACAACTAACCTTATATCTCAATAAATCACAATTTTTTCATACCATATCACTATTCGAACACAACCAATTTTGAAAATCACACAAAAAAAAAACACAAAACCATTCGAAATTCCAATCGCACAAAAGCTTCAACGGACAATTATTTTCGAAAATGGAACCGACAAATCACGTAATCCGAACAACGTCCGCGCTAAGTAGTGTTAGGTCGCCAGTCATACGTACACTGAGTCCGCGATAACCGATTGCAAGCATAGTGACGTGACCACTCACCGATATCGATGATGTAATTTAATTATATGGCATTTCGATTTTCTTTTTCAACATCGATTAAACATCACGGTGAGAATTTAGTAGATAAGCTCAGTACTCGTGTGTTCAGAATTAAATTACCGAACAATTGTATTTGAAATTATTAATTTAATTACGCTTTTTAAACGTAACTATGACGAAATAGTTATGGTTTATGTTACTTACGTAATATAAGGTGTATAAATCAATTATTTACGTAACGTAATATAGACATAAAAATGTTACTACTGTACAAAGAACATGAAAATAATGAAATAATTTCCCAAGTTATTACAATATAGGGTTCTTTCAAGAGGGCGTTAGATTAGAAGCTTCCTTTAGGGTCGGCAGCACGAGTGTAACACCCCTGGTGTTGCATACGTTCATAGGCCACGGTACCCATCAGACGGGCCATGTGCTTATCTGCCACCCAAGTGGTTTAAAAAAAGTAATTTTGATCACTAAATACACTCAATTATATCGGTAGTTCCCAGAAAATCATCACGTCTCTATTTTTACGGACTCTGTTAACCCGTGTCTCGCTTGATAGGAAATTGAGGAACTATTTGTGTGAAAATCTCATGCACCGAAATTCAATTTTCCAGGATGTCAAAACGTACCTCAGAGTCAATAGCCTTTCACCTGTATTGAGGGGTTAAATTTTGTCAGCTGTATTTTATACGCGAATAGCTCCCTCATTCATGTACTTATACCGACTCTGAGCTCTTAAACTTTTTTTTAATGCAACTAAGTAATGTATGTATTATTCTAAAACCGTACGTAATAAATGAAATAGGTGTATGAGAATGGCATACGACCTTATTATAAATTAACATAGCAGTTATAACATTTCCTGATACTTAGGCCCTAGAACGATATTCAGTCCTGAATAATCACCTAACAATGTGTCCTCAGATAAATCTAGATCGAAGGACAGATTGTTTAGTAATAAATTAACGAAACTTCCTTTTTTATATGAAGCCTACTCAACAAATGGGTTCAGTGGGGTGAGCACGAACAACTATCGTATTCGTATCGCAAACGTAACGAGAGCACGGAGCATTGCGATTGGTCGCCTGCCTGAAGCCTGCCAATCGCAATGCTCCTTGCTCTCGTTACGTTCACGCTACGATTACGATAGTTTTTCGTGCTCACCCCACAGGGGTGTATCGTCCGGTTCGCAAAACGTTTGTTGAGAAAAAAAGTTCATTTCGCATATTGTCATAATCGCGAAACGGTCGATTTGTGTAATATCCTATTCATAATACGTCCGATTTCATATAAACAAAATCTTTAACATAATTGCTAACGTAAAATGCTTAAGAATAAAAATAAATAAAAAGAAAATGTAATAATCTAATATAATGTATAATCTATAAATCTTATTGAATGAATAACTTATCATTATTGTAATAATTGTAACATTTGTGTTGACACCTTCATAATTATATTAATTTTTGTTCAATAAATTGTCAGTTCAATTTAAAATAATAATTACTTTTGACATATTTTATTAATAATTTTGCAATATGTTATGCAGATCAAATCTTACTGGAATATATTAATAAGTAGTCTAGTAAGATTTTATCACCATAATTTCGGCAGAATTATTCTCTGCGTTAATTTAATGACATTGACACCTGTGTACTGACCAATCAAAGGACATCATTCAGATTGGGCTAATTTTTATTTTGCCGGCCAAAGAAAAAAAATACAATATTCGGTTAGAGCTTGTTCTTACTAACATTTTTTATTAGTGCGTCGAAGTTGAGGGACCACTTCCAATGGTTTTATTAGAGTTTGAAAATCTTAAAAATATACACTTTTTATGATACGAACTATTCAAAATAAATGAAAAATATTGTTATACATTGGAAGAATAGTTAATAAAAGCAATAAAAAATAAACCCCATACTGCATATTGTTGTTTTTCGTCCATTTATTTACGGCTAAAATTAAAAGTGTCGATTAAAGAAAATAAAATCCGCTAGAATTTTTCCTTATTAGCATTTTTTATTATGGCGTCAAAGCTGAGGGACCACTTCCCTCAGTTTTATTTATATTCGAAAATCTTGAAAACATACATTTTTTATGATACGAACTATTGAAAATGAATTAAAAATATTGTTCTATATTGGAAGAGTAGTTCATATAAGTAATAAAAAATAAACCGCATATTACATATCGTTGTTTTTCATCCATTTATCTAGGTTAAAAATTGAAAGTGCCAGTCAAAGAAAACAAATGTGATATTCCGCTAGAGCTTGTACGCGTTTGCATTTTTATTATGGTGTCAAAGCTGAAGGACAACTTCCCTTGGTTTTTTTTTTTGAGTTCAAAAATCTTGGATATAATACATTTTTTTAAACGTATTATTGAAAATGAATGAGAAATATTGATTTATATTGGTTAAAGGTGCATTTCCAATTATTGAACTTAGTAAATGTGTTGATCATATTCCACAGTTACAAGGCACTAATGGCAATGCCATAAGGTAGATTCGTGGACGATAGCAATCACGTCATGTCCAGGTTCGTCAACATTATATATACATTATCACGTTATCACATAACATTATAACGGAATATCGTATTTTTTTCCTTTGGCCGGCACTTTCAAAACTAGCCCAGATTTGTATGGAGAGTGAATGTTGTCCTTTATTCTTGCAAATAAATTGATTAATGAGTTACAGTTTTTTTTGTAGGACACGTCAATTTGACTTCACCTAGCCTGATGGAAGGCAAAGTTTTAGTAAAGAGGGTCACCATTACAGACACGTAACATGTTACAATGGTGGAACTCAGCTTGACGGCCTCATCAGATCCTTTTGCATGCCCCGCTAAAATTACCCGGGATTCTAGGAAGAAGGAAACGTTACATGTGATCATATTTTTCAATCAGGTTTTCTATTTACCTCACCCCCCCCCCCACCCCCCCTTTCCTTCTTTAGGAGATTGATCCCTGCGAAATCATCCTTAAGCTAGGTAACTGCTTACTATAGAACGAGAAGTCTGATTGTTTGCTACCTTACTATAGTTTCTTTTATAATATTGGTAGGTATTCGAAATTAATACCCCCCTAACCTGTAAGTAGTTTAATAGCCAGAGGATTGGAACCCGGACCTCTCGATCGAAATGCTGACTCCTTAACCAGCAATCTACCGATGCCGTCTATAAAACCTAGCTTTCAAAATAAAAACACTATTTCATCTCGAGGTCGTTAACCTGTTATATTTATCTAAAAACACAAATACAAAAATAACTAATAACATTCATAAGTCACACAATTATTCCTCAAGTTCAAACTTAATTACCAACGACATACGGTCGTAAATCAAACAGCTCATTCCGGAAAGTTGAAGTGATAAATTTAATTATCGCTTTGTCTGCGAGTTGAATTATTAATTATGTACAGTATGATTATGTTATGAACTCATTAAAAACAGCTGTGCTGTAGGTCAAGGATGTTGTCTGAGTCGGCGACTGACGAGCTACTTTCAAAATTGTATGAGTGCCTTTTTTTTTTAACGTGCGAAAAATCCCCACGGATACCGGAGCCGGAGGAGGAGGTTATGTCGGACTCGAACCGACTAAAACGCACGCCGTCTGTGGGCCGTCGATTGCCGGAGGTGAGGTTGTCGTAGCCATATCCCTCGTACCCCGGCCGACCCAGGGCCAAATCTCTCGATCTGGCCCTCATCCGGTGAATCCCGGTTATCCCAGGATTAGATTATTTGTTTTCTAATTGGGATCAAATGAAAAAAACTTGAAATTTTTGTTCCAAACAGCTCGTCTCATATAGGTACATTAGAAGTCATCGCTACATAATATACAGATAATGTAACTAATATGTTTGTTTGTTTTACTAAGGGCTGTCTCGTGTCAACACAGTACACAGTTCAATTTGATGCACAATAAACATTCATTGTTTGGCAACAGCTAGCAACAGACAACACTCGTTTAGCCGCTAAAAACAAAACACAACAAATAAACACGTTTCCTTGTTGTTGTTTCGCACTTTTGTTGATAGTTTGTCAAAATGTTGATTGCATCAGCTTACGTTTAAAAAACATTTTGATTTCACTCAGGAGTAAGTGGCTTATTTGCTTTAAAGGAAACTTATTACATACTTTCACCGCTTGACGGCAATAGGCTTGCCCCTTATGGGACTGAAAATCGTAATTGGCGAAATGTGGGTGTCCACCTCTGTCTACCCCTTCGGGGATTTACGGGCGTAAGTATATCTATGTACCTATGTATTTGTACGTATATATGATAAACATTAATCTATTACAATTATTATGTCGAGTTTAAGTATTTCTAATTTATAATGTAGGTAGGTATACAGGAAACTGCTCTACATCCTTTATTAACTTATGGCTGCCGGGTGCCAGCCAGGAGGACTGACGACCTGCGAAAGGTGGCTGGGACGGACTGGATGCGGAAGGCGGAGGATCGCCAAACGTAGCGTATATTGGGAGAGGCCTACGTGCAGTAGTAGACTGCAATAGGCTAATTGATTGATTGATAAACGTACTTACTGTTAAATATTAATCCATTACAATTGTATATCGAGTTTAAGTATTTCTAATTTATATGTAGACTAGCTGACCCGGCGAAATTCGTACCGCCATATTTTCCGCCCGCGTGGTATTATCTCTAAATTTATCAGTGTTTCTCTACAATATAATGCATGTATTATATATATAAACCTTCCTCTTGAATCACTCTATCTATTAAAAAAACCGCTTCAAAATCCGTTGCGTAGTTTTAAAGATTTAAGCATACATAGGGACGGACAGACAGCGACAGCGACTTTGTTTTATAATATGTAGTGAAGTGATATACAGGAAACTGCTCTAGGTACATCCTCTTTTAACTCATGTTGGCCAGTCAGAGATGGTCTTCATTATCGCCTCTACCTCGTTGTGCCCAGTTCTTTTCTTCATATTAGCGTTAATCCCAGTCGCATCCGAAGCTTTCACTTAGGAGTCTGGGGTCCGCTTTACCAGTCTAACTGTGGATTTGGCTGGACTTCGATATCTTCAGGTGAACAAACACTCATCATCATCATTTCATCATCATTTCAGCCATAGGAAGTCCACTGCTGGACATAGGCCTCCCCTATAGATCTCCAATAGGACCGGTTGGAAGCGTCTCGCATCCAGCGCGTTCCCGCGGCCTTTATGAGGTCGTCTGTCCACCTTGTGGGTGGATGTCCCACGCTGCGCTTGCCGATACGTGGCCTCCACTCGAGGACTTTTCGACCCCATCGGTCATCAGTCCTCCGTGCTATGTGCCCTGCCCACTGCCATTTCAACTTGCTAATCCGCTGGGCTATGTCGGTAACCTTGGTTCTTCTACGGATCTCCTCATTTCTGATTCGATCTCGCAGAGAGACTCCGAGCATAGCCCTCTCCATCGCTCGTTAGGCTACTTTGAGCTTACTCATAAGGC
This sequence comes from Eilema depressum, assembly GCA_914767945.1. Lineage (NCBI taxonomy): Eukaryota > Metazoa > Arthropoda > Insecta > Lepidoptera > Erebidae > Eilema > Eilema depressum. The sequence goes on along the minus strand of OU612027.1, from coordinate 4,849,013 downwards.
CCATAGTGAGGGACCACGTTTCAGTGCCATAAGTCATCACTGGTAACACACACTGGTCGAAAACCTTCGACTTGAGACACTGAGGTATGTCGGACGAGAAGACATTGCGTAATTTTCCGAACGCTGCCCAGCCGAGTTGGATTCGGCGATTGACCTCTTTCTTGAAGTTGGACCTACCTAACTGGACTACTTGTCCTAGGTAGACGTACGAGTCAACAACTTCAAGAACCGAGCTCTCAACAGATATCGGGGTAGGTACAACATGGGCATTGCACATCACCTTTGTCTTGTCCATGTTCATTTTAAGACCCACCTGTTGAGAAACTCGGTTGAGGCCTTCGAGCATCGTGTTGAGATCTTCCATCGATTCTGCCATGACTACAATATCGTCGGCAAACCGGAGGTGAGTGATGTATTCGCCATTAATATTGATGCCGAATCCTTTCCATTCCAGGAGCTTGAAGGCATTGTCCAAAGTGGCCGTAAACAGTTTCGGAGATATCACGTCTCCCTGTCTTACGCCTCTTTTCAAAGGGATCGCCCTCGAACTCTGTTCCTGTACTCGAACCGACATGGTGGCGTTATTATACAAACACTTCAACACTTCGATGTACCGATAGTCAATACGGCACCGCTGGAGAGACTCAAGCACAGCCCATGTCTCGACCGAATCAAAGGCTTTCTCATAGTCCACAAACGCTAAGCAAAGTGGTAAATTATACTCTTCGGTCTTCTGTATAACTTGCCGCAGCGTATGGATGGATATACAGCGTATGGTATTCGTCAAATATGATATTTGGTTCGCCAAATACATACCTATATACATACATACAATCACGCCTTTATCCCCGAAGGGTAAGGCAGATGTGATATTATATTAGGTCCCACGTAATAGGGGGTGAGCCTATTGCCGTATTCCGGGCACTATTGTTGACTCGGACCATGTATCTGAGGCTGATTCGCCAAATAATATATGTTCGTATATACCTGCCACCAAATTGCAGTAATATATTTCACTCCTTTTACAATGCCAGATTAATAACCCGGTTAAATAACCCCTCGAATTCACTTACAGTACAGTTTTATTCACTACCGAAAAAAGAAAATATATCCTGGGATATATCCCTCTAAACTATAAAATATAATTTTACTTTCAACTAAGAAACCTAACTCAATTTTTTGTTCGCAACCAAGTGGCGAAAGCAATCATTCTTCATTACTTTTTATAGCCTCAATATTGGTAGCTTTAGTCCTGAACTCAGCCGTCGTGACTTGGGTACAAAACGACCTATTCTTTCCTTCCAAACTTATTTCAACTCGGCGCCAAAACGTTTTTAATCAAGGCTGAGTCCTTAGGCCTGTTGTTGTGTTCTTGTCAGCGGTATCTGAATATGGATCTGAGTAAATATTTATAGGCGAAATAAGTTCTAAGAATTTGGAACATGCTATGCTTATAAAAAGTTCGGGTTATGTTTTTTTCTTTATTTTTTACTAGCTATTACCGCGTGGCTGTCAGTTATCAGGACCAAACATAGTATATGTTCTTTCCTAAGCTCACCTCCATATCTGTTCCAAATTTCATCAAAATTGGTTTAGTGGTTTAGTCGTAAAAGCGACAGACAAACAGACAGAAAGACAGAGTTACTTTCGTATTTCTGATTTTCTTCATCCTAACGTTAATCTCAGTGGCATTCGAAGCCTTCGCCTCGGAATCTGGGGTCCGCTTCAGTCTAGTTGCGTATTTGGCTGGACTATTATATTTTCCGTGAATACACTGCCATCTGATCTCCTCAACCCAATAGCCATATAAGTAGATCATGGCGATATCGAAACATTGCAGCTAAATTAGTTATTGAACTTTTTAGACCTTCAACTATCCGTAACGACTGCCATAGATGTTCGTATGGCCACCGGGACCGAAAAAAAGAAAATTGAGACGAATTTTTATTTCAATTATTAACAACAATATCGATCTATTAAGAAAGAGAAAAGAGATTGAATAGTTAGCATAATAAATGCTTCAAAATTTCATTCAACAATATCGACTCTAGATATCACAACCCTATCATGCATTTATCGATATTATTATCTACTCGACTACGAGGACAAGAAAATCACAGTATACTTTAATATTCATGATGAATTTTTACATCGATTAGGTATTATTAATGACATAGCATGCTATGTTACTACATCTAATGTCTTTTTTATTTTTCACTATTTAGGTTAATGTTCACTTCTGATGCAAATTGCAGTAGTGAACACGTCATAAATCATATAATCTGTATTTATTACATGGATTGGTAGGCAAAATGCTAAAAGTAGGAAATTAGTGAATCAATGGTGTTTTCAAACATCTTGGCGTAGCGTTCGCGGAGGCGCGGGTTCGATCCCCGCACAGTGCAAATATTTGTGTGCATGAAATATGGGTATTTGGTCTGGTCTGGTCGTGCCTCGGAGAGCACGTTAAGCCGTCGGTCCCGGTTGCTATAAGAACATCTATGGCAGTCGTTACGGGTAGTTTTAAAACATCGTAGTTGAAAACCCTATAGGTAGTTGAATGAAATTTTAAAGCATGCATTTAGTATGCTGCTTATTCGAATTGATTAACACCCGTATTCACAAACAATACTTCGCTATGCGTACTACCAAAACTGTGCAAAGAACGACAAATTCTCAGTGCGTTCGTTTTGGCAAGCCTTTTCATTCATTGATAACACTTAAGTAATACTTCGTTGAGGGAACGCACTGCGTTAGATACTGCTCCGTGATGTTTGTGAATTAATTTTACCAGCCCTATGCGCTCGAGCACACTATGAGACCTCACAGTATTGTTTGTGAATACGGGTGTTAGATACAAAATGCAAATCCGTCGCCCCAAGACGGATATATAGGAAAATTTGGATAGCTTCAGGCGTGACTCGGTCGCTCAGTAGTCAGAGATTCCCCTGTAAGGGAAAGTTGCCGGTTCGAGTCCCGCCTGAGCTGATTTACTTTTTCCTATCTTAATTCAGTTTTTCGCCACTTACATTAAAATTAAATAGAACCCAAAAAGTTTTTTTTTAACCTCCCCTTATTCCAATATTATTTGAGGGTAACTCAGCCTTTTTAGGGTTCCGTAGCCAAATGGCAAAAAATGGAACCCTTATAGATTCATCATGTCTGTCCGTCCGTCTGTCTGTCCGTCCGTATGTCACAGCCACTTTTCTCCGAAACTATAAGGCTTATGCTGTTGAAACTTGGTAAGAGGATGTATTCTGTGAACCGCATTAAGAATTTCACACAAAAATAAAAAAAGCATTAAATTTTGGGGGTCCCCATACTTAGAACTGAAACTCAAAATTTTTTTTTTCATCAATCCCATACGTGTGGGGTATCTATAGATAGGTCTTTAAAAATGCTATTGAGGTTTGTAACATAATTTTTTTCTAAACTGAATAGAGCGAGAGACACTTCCAAAGTGGAAAAATGTGTCCCCCCCCCCCCGCTCTAACTTCTAAAATAAGAGAATGATAAATCTAAAAAAAAATATATGATAGACAGATAGATAGATAGATCCAGATCCAGTCAGTAGTTTTTTTTTAATACGTCATAAACCGCAATTGTCGCCTTTGCTACTACGGAACCCTTCATGGGCGAGTCCGACTCGCACTTGGCCGATTTTTTTTAATATGTTTGGTATGTCAATTCACCGCACTCCGCTATGGTAAAAAGCTGAGGTCTAGTTCAGAAGATACGGACTACGATAGCTATTGGTCTTAAAATGGTGGTTCCTAACTTGACGGCCTTGACATCTATCACGCCCTGCTTGAAGGACCCGGGACTGTAGGAAGAGGGAAACACGTGCGTGGGAGAGCCCTCCAGCTCTTTATCGTGCTAAAGTCGCGGTAACCGACATCCACGCGGGCAGAGCTGCAGGCATCAGCTACCAATATACATTATTATAGATAATATCGATCAAATTATCACATTACTTCACATAGAAAGTAGAGCGTCGAGGCGTAGGAGCATTATCAATAAACTTACTTAATATCGACATTATTCAATTATTTCACAAGCCAGTACGTTCAGGTGTTGCGATATTTCTGAATGTAAGTCCGAAGCGCTCCCTGAGTGCACTGAATGTATTCTTGATGATGTTCGTTGCACGGGTTTGTGTAATAAAAGTAGGAATCTGTGAGCTCTTCAGGTAAGATACGGTACTCGCTAATCCATTTTTGAATTTGTTAAGAAATTTTAAATTTCGTATTTTAGAGTTTGAAGAGTTAAGTTGTGTATAATAATGAGAGCACATATTTATTTGATAGTTTAGTGAAAGAAAGAAAGGAACATTACAATTGTATAATAATTGTAATAATTATTATACACTTTTAGTACATATAAAAACGCAATTAGCATATTTTCTGTACATTTTATACTTGTTTTCGTACATTACTTTTGCGCTGACGGCACAGAATCTCTCTGTTCTTACAGGGTCGGTAGCACAAGTGTGACTCCCCTGGTGTTGCACTCGCCTGTAGGCCACGGTACCACTTACCATCAGAAGGCCGTGTGCTTATCTGCGACCTAAGTAGTATAAACAAAATACATGCTGTATCGACACTATTACTATTGACCTCCTAAATTAGTAGTATGATATTTTGAACTGCTGATCTCGTAGTTATTAAACAGAACTGTTAGATACAATTTCTAGAGTTACTATGTACAAATTGGACGCATCAAATTAGTAGCGATTCAGGTTTCATAACCTCACGAAAGCGTAGGTAAGTATAATTTTGACAAACCATAACGAACACCAAAGAATTAAAAATTATCTACCTGATAATCGAAATGAAATCACGCGTTTTTTTAAACCTGGCATTACTGAATAGCTAACACTCCAAGAGATATCAAAAGCGCTCGTAGACACTGCTACAAACGCTTTTAAACTTAGTTTAACAACTGTAATACCAGTTAAAAGTTAAGATGACCCGTTTAATCGCGATCAGTTCTTAACGCTTGACTGTTAAAACGTTGTTACATAACAACATGAAGCCAAGAGTCAGTTTGAAACTTAATAAAAGCGTAGTTTAGCGTCGCCGTTAACAACATCTAGGCGGACACCGTACTGAAAGGATAAGGGTCGGGTTATATTACAAGAGAATTAGCGGAAATATACTTTGGAAGAAACAAGCGGATTTATTATTCAATTTTCCTTCTCCTGCTCTAAGCTTTTTACTAACTCAATTAGGGTTGACTAACAGTGGGCCTACGAAATTATCGATTTTTTTGTTATTATTATTACAATTAGCCTATTGCAGTCCACTGTTGGACTGAGGCCTCTCCCAATATGCGCCACGTTTGCCGATCCTCCGCCTTCCGCATCCAGCCCGTCCCAGCTACCTTTCTATAAATATGTAGGTACCATCTATACTATACTAGTAATCAAACTTATTAGTACTTCCGCTACCCCTCCAGCTAACTTAAATTACTTGTTTTAGGAGTGGTTAGTGGTCAGGATTTTAACCCAGATACTTTCGATCGTAATAGGCCGACTCCATACCCACTAAGCTACCGGTGCTTCATAGATCACAGAGAGGTGTCACTCCATTTAGAATGGTCACTCATGCTAAGATTGGCCTAACTGGTAATGCTACTCACCCTCACAATCTTTCACATGTTATCAGGAAGGCCCCGAATCAGATTAGCATCGAAAAGTCGGTATTTTCGAAACCGTTTTTCTTTTTAACTATAAAACCTAGAGATCTGGAATTTAAATGCCTGCATGCTATAGGATATAGAAAATAACTTCTCCATTTAATAAAATAAATAAAAAAGGAGGAAATAGTTGAAAAGGGGCTCTGAACATCACTTTACTCTTTCTTATGAAACCGAATAATTTCTACAATATGTATCCAATTAATCTAAAATGTCACATGTATGTTAAATAAATGTATTAGCATGAGGTGACCTTCTTAGTTTGTAATCGCCCCCTATAAAATTATCTATTAAAATTAGTTTTACTGATTTTTACGGCTGAAAAACGAGCGAATGACCTTGAGCATTTATATGGTCAAAGTCATTCGCGTATGTAATCACCTCTGCGCTCTTGTCAGTGAAGTAATCGCCACCCTTTCTCTCTCTTTCGAGAATCCTAGGAAGTAAGATATAATTAGGATAATCGCTCCCGCCTCCGCTTCTGCCTTATCCAACCTCTCACCCTTACCTTTCGCAACAATTGCATTTAGAATCCATTTTGTGTAATAGAGCTCTTTTGTTATTTGCATAGAAATTGTCACCAAACTATTTGAATATTGTACTGTTTTGATCGTATTGTGGTTATACATGGGATTATTATTGTACCATTATATTTATTGCCTAGTAGTATTTAATTAGTAGTACTAGTAACTTTGATATCGCCAATTTATTGGTTGTGGAAGTCAGTGGCAGTCGTTTCACGGAAAATTTGTCTGCCACCTAAGGCCCAACGCAAACAGGAGACGATACGGCGCAAATACGGCGCAGACGAGATATCTGCGTTAACAGCGTGGCGTTTGCGCAGATATCACGTGGTACTAAAGGATACTATTCGAAAAAAAAAATAAACGGATGTGCATTAAGTATTATTTTCACTAAATAGCATCTTTTATAATAATAATCCGAGCCGTACCATTTCCACGCTGTTTGCGCAGATATTGCGTCTGCGCCGTATCTGCGCCGTATCGTCTCCTGTGTGCGTTGCGCCTAAGTGGTATAAAAAATGTTTCGTCTCAAAATCTTTTGAAAAGCTTCGTAAACATATCATAAAGCTTGAATGCTGAAAAGTTAAGACAGTAGCATAATACATTTGCAATAACCCAATACATTTAGCAAGTCAACCCTTTAATTATCATCCCCTTTCATTTGCACCTGTTTCCATTTATTCAGCGCACTCGAACGCCGAACCCCATAGAATGTTTTCATTTAACTTTGTTAATTTTCACCCCCTCCGGCGAAGATAGGCGCTTTTCCCAAATTATTTTGATCTCAATGAAGCCTCTGATTTTAGAATGGATAATTTATATAGCTGAAGTTTTTCCTTATATTATTCTGTAGTAGTTGATTAAAAAGTTAAATTGGGGGTAAGTTTGACGTGTGTACTTTGAGATTGCTTTCAAATTTTACCTCCTTAGGGGTGAACTTTTGAAAAATTCTTCTTTAGTGAATGGCTGTATACTAATTTAATTGTAAAGTGGTCGTGTCTGTATACTGAAATAGATAAGAAAAATACTTGGGTAATGTAATAATATTAACGATACTAAACCATTTATCCATAATATCCATATCCATACTAATATTATATTATTTTTTTGTCACTTCTTAAAGAAATAAAGTTATCTTATCTTAATAAAGTTATCTTATCTTATCTTATCTTATAAATGTGAAAGTAACTCTGTCTGTTACGCTTTCACGCCTAAACCACTGAACCGATTTTGATGAAATTTGGTAAAGAGGTAGATTAGACCTTGAGAAAGGACATAGGCTATGTTTGATCGCGATAACCGACATCCACGTGGGCGGAGCCTTGGGCAAAAGCTTTTTAAATATCTGTGTCTGTTTGCGATGAACGCAAAAACTACTGAAATAATTTTGATGCAGTTATTTGTTTCAAAGGACTTATTAAATCTTATGGTTGTTTGAGTAGAACCGGAGATATTACCAAAATAGTCGACATAGACACAGGCAGAGTCATGGACTTCAGCTAGCACAATATAAAAGGCATTAAAGGTCGTGCCTCGGCAAGCACGTTAAGCCGTCGTCGGTCCCGGTTGCCATAAGAACATCTATGGCAGTCGTTACGGGTAGTTGGAGCCCTAAAAAGTCCAAAACAACGGTCTAGCTGCAAAGCTTCGATATCGCCTAATGTTAACATTGAGTTGTGGAGGTCAGATGGAAATCGCTTCACGGATAATATCGAGGTCTAGCCAAATCTGTAGTTAAGACTGGTAAAGCGGACCCCAGACTCCGAGGTGAAAGCTTCGGATGCGACTGGGAATTAACGCTAAGAGGAAGAAATATAAAAGGCATAATGTATGACTGTAAATGTGTAATAGGTTTAAGACTCTGCATTGATCAATCAGTCAGGACAAGTAATTAATTGTATTGTATAGAAGACGTACTACGGAGTATGTACATCTTCTACACATAACTAGACGACTACAGAACACATAGAAGCCAAGCACATACCTGACAAGTCCTATGTCTTGTGTACACTACTGTACATCAAAATCACAGTACGACTCGATGTACTGTCGCAGACAAACTAATTAATGTGTTATAACTGTGTCCCAATATGTACATACATTATTAGTTATACATGTATCGCATATATGTGCTATTAATGCCTTCAGGAAACACGGTACTTGAGCGGCTGCCTGGTGAAACATATCAACATTAGGGATGTGAATGTGACGTTTTATATCGATATCGATAAAAATATTAGGAGGTTTTGGTTAACTCTTTTATTTTTGCTTGTGATAAGGATGGGTTAACGTTAGTATTCTCTACAGCTTTGGGTGATTATAGTATCAGCTCTATAAAATATTGTACGAAAGTAACATAAAGAATATGTTAAAGAAATACTAAAAAATGCGAAAGAAATACGTTAAAATTTCGACAATTTGAGCAAACTAAAAAATCAAAAACATACATACACTAATCAAATTTTCTATAGGATTATTATGAATAAAATACTTAGATATAACTTAACTGCAAGACTTACAACCTACAATGTCTATCTGTTTTTGGCACGGAATTTGTATATTTAACGGACTTCAAAATAGCAGGAGGTTATTCGATATTCGAGATTTTTACCGCCTATACAATGGTTTGTGCTCGGATGAATTGTTTGACATGATGCCCACAGCTACATTCTATCATCGCACTTCTCGTCATAGGCGGGGAGTTCATCCTCACACATTGCGACCGGAAACGGTGCGCACTGTGCGGTATGAAAGGAACTTCATCCCTCGCACACTCAAGCTGTGGAATGAACTCCCCGCGATGGTTTTCCCAAGCGACTACAATATGGGGTTCTTCAAGAAGGGCATTAGAAGGTTTCTTAAGGGTCGGCAGCACGAGTGTGACGCCCCTGGTGTTGCATACGTCCATAGGCCACGGTAACCACTTTCCATCAGGTGGGCCGTGTGCTTGTCTGCCACCTAAGTGGTATAAAAAAAAAAAAAAAAAAAAAAATTCCGTCATTTTATGAACCGATTTAAAAAAAAAAAAAATTTTATTAACTACTATCTGTTGCCCACGGATCCACCCGCGACCGAACTTAGCCTATGTCCTTTCCCAAGGTCTGATCTATCTCTGTACCTAATTTCATCAAAATCGGTTCAGTGGTTTAAACGTGAAGGCGTAACAGACAGATAGATAGGCAGACAGAGTTACTTTCGCATTTATAATATTAGTATGGAGTATGAATTAACTATCGATATCGATACCGACTGATGTCCCATCTCTACAAGAAACGTGTCTTGCAGATTGGCCTGGAGTTATACCTGCTCTGTTAGTAAGTACCTGAGCACAGGAACTTGTACTTACCTTGAAATTCTGCTCGATAGAATATGGTCGTAAGTTCAGCTTGCAAACTACTTAAACGGAGAACAATGGTCGTTCCTAAGTTGTTGAGCGTCTCCTATTTGAGCACTGCGATTCTGGTATACCGCATTAGATAGTAACAGGATAGTACCTATACACTACGCTATAAATCCCCGAAGGGGTAGGTAGGGGTGTATTAACACCCACATTTCGCCAACTAAGGCATTCGGTCCCGTGGCCGCGAGGTTCCCGGCAGATTAGAATTTGGGCCACCCCATCTCTTCCCATGCGGTGTCGTACAACCGGCTAAGGGATACGGTTGTTTAACATCAGACAGACATGTACAGCCCAGACTCAACCTCAGATGTATGGCTCAAGTTAACAATGGTGCCCGGGAAACAGCAATAGGCTCACCCCTATTACGTGGGACCTAATTTATTGATTGGTGAAATGTGGGTGTTAATTCACCTCTGCCTAACCCTCCAGGGATAAAGGCGTGATTGTATGTATATATGTCTGTATGTATGTATGCATGTATGTATCAGACTTAGGATAAGGCACCCTCTCTCCTGAAACTTTGCCTTCAGCTTACTATCAGGCGAGGAGAAGTGAAATTGACGTGTCACATATGAAAAAAAAGTAACCATGTCTGATCTAGCTAGTATTACTTATCCTTGTAATGTGCAGTTACTACTTAGCCTCATGAACCTGCTTTTCTACCAAAAACTACACGTTTATTCAGCAGCACACCTGTTGAACACAGTCGGACGGACGTATAATTTGTTTACATAATGAGAATTGCATCTTCCGTTGTCAAGTTTGTATAGGACTGGCAAATGAAGTGGTTTGTGTTGCAAGCGTTTTTAGCGTCCTGTTGCTGACAATAAGAATTAATTGGATGTTTCGTTATATTGTTATGAGAATTTTGTATGTTTTAGGACTTAAAGGTTAAATGTAATTATTTGTTTACATTTTATATATAGGGTTTTACATTTTTGAGGCAGACAGAGACAACACTCTGTAATCAATTCTAAGAACCTTTTTCTGACTCAGTTGGGGTCGTCCACTCTGTCTGTTTCCTTAAGCGACTTCTATCTGACCTACACAACCAACGATTTCGAAAAAAAATATGGCATTTTATATATGTGAGTTTATTATTTTCAATTTAGCTGTACCTATAGAGAAATCTTTTTTCTTCTGACTAATGTTATCAATAAATGTGCTAATGTTTGGATGTTTGTTCGTTAATCACGCTCAAGCGGCTGGACAGATTTGGTTGAAATTTGGTACAGGGATAGATCATAGTTTCAAATAACACATAGGCTATTTTCATCCCTAAATAGGAACGGAGAGAACTGCCTATGGTTCCCGTTGGCAACAGCTGGTTTATAACATTTGTAGGATTCTCGATGCACTGAATTATCTTCTATTATCTATTATTGTTATTACTATTATATAATATTGTGAACTAGAAATGTTTGTTCGCAATGGACGCAAAAAGTTTTGAACGGATTTTGATGCGGTTTTTTTAGTTAGAAAGATCTTGGTCAGACTTAAAATCTTACGTTTGTTTGATTGCAATCGGTTAAGTATAACCGGTGATAAGGAATCCACGTGGGCGGAGCCGCGGGCGGAAGGCTAGTATGATATATACGTATTAAATACGTACCTACCTATGTGGCGTAGCGGTAGTGAACGCGGCCGCTACGCAGGAGGCACGGGTTCGATCCCCGCTCAGTGCAAATATTTGTGTGCATGAAATATGAATATTTACATTGGTCTGGGTGTTTCCATGTATAATATGTATGTATTTACAAAAAAAAAATGTATCTAAGTATGTTTATCCGCATTCTAGAACCCATAACACAAGCTAGTTAAGCTATGCTTACTTTGGGTCTAGATAGCGTTGTGTAGAATGTCCTACAATATTTATTTATTTATATTTATATTTAATATCCAATATTTCAGACATCATAAATCATGTTTAACATAGAAACAGAATACTAAGTACTTTAGCAGACTAACCTTGTGTACTAAAAGCTGACGGCTCGGTTTAACGTGCTCTCAGATTTCAGAGCTAAAATGCATATTGTCTATGTTCAGATTTCAGGTCGAAATCAAGGTTGACCTGAAATCTGGCAGACCTTTTTTGCTTCTTCTACTTTTATAATTGTATTCATACTGTACACACACCGATTTCTTAAAACATCCAAATTGTTAAATCTATCCTATTTTTACATTTGTTATTTTATATTCACCCTAATACGCAACAAGAGTACCACAATTACAAACAAGAAATCGTTAGCGCCAACACCAGCAAACGCTTTGTCGCTTATGAATACTTTCAGTAACAAATCGCCTACAATTTCAATGGGTGCCGTGACAATAAAATGGCAACAATCACACTTCCCCGTGATGATTCAGATTGCTTCATCCCAGTTATTACCCTTTGTGATATTTTTAAACGTATCTTTGTACGAAATAAGGGAGTTTGCCCGCAGACATTGTAAGGGGAGGCTAATAAATCGGCTAACTCGAGTCCTTGGCCCTTCTGTGATGAAGTAAAAAAAGTACTTTGATGTTGTGCAATTGATGTCGGAAAATTTTTGCTCGAAAGTTTTTGAATAACAAATTTTATGATTGAACAAAGACGGAAAAATGTTTCATATTTAAAAAATAAAAGGTAGAAAGAAAAATATTATGTTCAGGAAATTGCACAATATTAAGAGATCACAACCATCAAAGCCACATGAGTCAAATGGTAAATCCGTGATCAAAAAATGAGTGCGTGATGTTACTATTAGAACTATCGGTATATTTACCATGTATTGCACCATGATGACGGATCATGCTTGCAACAGCGCCGAAATATCGGATACTCGAAACAATACAATAGTAATGTGAACGACCATGAAAGCTTAAATACCTATAGAGTGTGTAATGTTTCTGATGTACGCAAAATCCTCGTGGATACCTCCCCATCGGAACCGGCGGTAGGGGTTCTATTGGACTCAAACCGCATCACAGTGGTGGCACTCGAACCTTAGCTCCTTTTAGATCCGACGCAGGTATTGCTCCGGACATAATTATATCTTGGACCTAAAATGTGCTCTATACGCGCAGTATACGTTTCTCGAGTGACTTTTGAGGATAGCACGGGTGCTTCAGCGATGGACGAGCTCTAATTGACCAAGCATCGATTATTACAAAACAATCCGCGGGCGCCAAGGCCTCGTTTGCCTCACGATTTAAGTCTAAAATACGTGTCTCGAGGTATAATCCTCGATGCACCGATGCCCGGTTTTCACCTGCATCAGCCGGTACGAGAGGCTATCGTGTGGCTTTGAGTCACTCCCGCATGATGACTCTGACGGTTCACTCTATAAGAGCGGGGGCACACGATGCGTTGCGGCGCCGCACCGCAGCAATTTCGGCCAATCGGCGGCCACACGAGCCGATTGGCCGAAATTTTTGCGGTGTGGCGCCGCAACGCACCGTGTGCCCCCGCAGTAAGTCTCGGCGTATAACACACGACAGGTTGTATAATATAACTGAAAACGATAGCGATCCGATAAAAAAATATTGTTCATAAAATATATTATTGGAAGGAACGATCCTTTTCAACGACTTGTCAAGCAATCACTCCGTTAAATGTCACTGTGTTCGGACGATGAATCGAATTGACAGTTTATTGGATGGACGAACTGATATTGGTTCATCAGATTAAGGATATGGGTAGGTTTCATGTATTCGGATGAAAGATGAGAATAATTGTGTTCGAGTTCAAATAAATAGGGAAGGAACACAGTTTTGTTCTCAAGGGTGTATAGGGCAACACCAGGATCTTTATGGTCTTAGACACCGGTACATCTACTGCTTATTGTATCTATTTATACTAATATACGTAATCCTACATTGGAGATGTATGTTCGCGATGGACGCATAAACTACTGAACGGATTTTGATGCGGCTTTTTGTTGCAAAGATCTTGGTCAGACTTAAAATCTTACGTTTGTTTGATTGCAATCTCTTACCTCCTATTCTACTCAAACAGGAGATAAGAGATCCACGCGGGCGAAAGGCTAGTTATAAAAAAGAAATGTTTCCATGCCTGTATTCTCTATGTCACTGTGTCTTGTGGATTTATGTGCAGCAATATCTTCTGTCTTTCATTTTTCTACCTAATGAACGAGGATCTGGCGGAGGCTTTCTTCTTAGATTTTTGGAGTCAAATGGCAGTCACTCTCTTAAATGTCAAGATCCGACCTCTGACGTACAATCTTTGGATGTAACCAGGACTAACACTCTGATGATGATGATGATGATGATTTACTGTCCACCCTCGTTCCTATCCTATCTATCTATATACCCATCTAATCTTCCAAACGTATATTAAATTCAGTGCTATCCATCACTACAAACGAGAAAATCACTTACGCGATCTACGAATTGGCTCCAAAAGTATCTTAATTCCGGGGACATTGTGGAAAAGATATATGCGGAAAATCGCTCCTTAGATGAAAGGGCTTTCATAAGGACGAGTGGGATTGTTCGATTGATACCCGATACCAAGTACACGATACCAAGAATGGGTATCAGTTATATCTCTAAGGGTTTTTTTGCTATGTTAGAAGTCAGATTACAAAACGTCAGATTAACTTTTCGTATGTAAAAGGGGTTGGTAACTTTATAGGGTTTGTTGTGGCAGAGAAATACGATTTTCTTTATTTAAAAATGAGTTTTTCGTATTGGTCGAGGCACAGACAAACTCGTGTATTAAGCTCCTCATGCAGACAGTAATTTCGTGCAAAGACTTTCCGTTGCGACTTTCAATGCGAGTATACAACAACATTTCAATATTAACCTTAAATAATTTTATTATCTTATATTGATCCACTATTGCCCGCGGCTCCGTGGTCTCTTTCCCAAGGTCTAATCTACCCCAAATTTCGCCAAAATCGGTTCAGTGGTTTAGGCATAAAAGTGTAACAAACAGAGGTATTATCGCATTTATAATAATTATCAGTTTAAATATAGATTGAGGTAGTAATATTTCATGTAAGTTTACTTCAATAATATCACAATATCAAAAGTATACTTTTGTGTGTGAACAGACATAACCAACAAAATTGTTTCAAAATAATAAATAATCATCTAATTTAATAATAATTTGACATCCAACCGAAATTCAATGTCACAAACGAGCTAACTCCACAAAGAAAGTACTTAATATTTCTTTTAATACTTATTCTGTAGCGAGTTAGCAAAATGGAAGGCATGATCGTTTATCACGCTGACAGATCTACCCTCCGTGGAACTCTGTGGCACTCCGTGGCACTTTGCAATGACAAATGTGGCGGTCAGGTAAAAAGGTTTCTATATCTTAAATATCACTTTAATGTTTACTGATGACTTGCTTTATAACCTTTTTGTACTTAAATTGATTTCTTTTCTTTGGAGACTGTCTTGTGGATTTAAAAGTGAACGCGACTGCTTAAATACGGCGCAGGTTCCATTCCCGCTCATTGCCTGTTTTTTTTCCTATTTTTAGGTGGTAGACAAGCACACGGCCCACCGGATAGAAAGTGGTTACCGTGGCTTATAGACGCGTGCAACACCAGTGGCGCCACACTCGCGCTGCCAACTCTATTAGAAACTTCTAATGCCGTTCTTGAACCCCACATTATAAGCATGTACGAGTTAGTAAGCTAGGTATTTCCAAACCTCGAAGAGTAAATTAAACCGTTGGTCCCGGTTGTCACACGAATATCTATGACAGTCGTTACGGGTAGTTGGAGCCCTATAAAATGCAACAACTGGTCTAATTGCAATACTTCGATATCGCCAATGGGTTATGGAGGTTAGAGGGTAATCGCTTCACGGGAAACATCGAACTTCAGCCGTTTCATAGTACCATTGTAACATGATACGTGTCTGTAATGGTGACCCTCTTTTCAGAGACTTTGCCTTCAGATTACCATCAGGCGAGGCGAAGACAAATTGACGTGTCCTATATAAAACAAAAAGGTAGATATCCTCTGCCTCAGAGCCTTTACTCAACTCATTTAGGGTCCCCAACTGAGTTGGGAAAATACTCTAAGTGAGATGATAAAGTTATTGAGTGACACCTATTCAGTTATACGCCTATTTCATGGGATGAAAAAAGGCTATAGCTGATAAAATGTGGGTGTAGTGTTGTGTTGGTTCCTGGTGGAGTACAATACGGCCAGTCCATCTCTTCCTGTGGGTGTCATAGAAGGGGACTAAGAATAGGGCTGCTCTCCTTCTAACAGTAAATAAACAGCCCATGACAAAATGTCCGCTTGACGCCAATAGGCTCGCCCCCTATTACAATCAAAAATCATATTTGGCAAAATGTGGGTTTTAGTACACCTCTGCTTACGCCTTCAGGGATTTACAGGCGTAAATTTTAAATATATGTATGTAGTACACTTTTGTTTATCCCTCCGAGATATAGGTACAGGCGTATCACATATTACAACATATTTATCTAAATATAATGTAGGCATATCAAACCTTATCTTCTCTACACCCAATTCTCCATAATGGGTTTTACGGCCATAATTGGGACGAGCACTTCAAAGTGTAAATCGGACGTCTGGAAGTGAGGGTAAATTGAATTAAAATATCCCACCATATAGGTACCCACATACATAATATACCTACATACACAAGAGAGGTTGGTCGAGCTTCAATCGGATTGTTGGTTTCAAGCTTCGAGAGATGAGAGCTGTGGGAAATAAGGACCCCAGGATCCTAAATAATGCTATCGATACCCCATCATTATCTAAATGGTAGATACTGGTTGCAGATATAATCTAGTTTTGAAGCCCGGGTAAATAAGACAGCCTACTGATTTCTTCGTTCCCGGCAGAGTAGAATTTGGGCAACCCCTTTTCCTCCCATGCGGTGTCATACAAGGCGACTAAGGGATAGGGCTGTTTAACATCAGACAGATATATACAGCCCAGACTCGGCCTATACATGGCTCGAGCCAACAATAGTGCCCGGAAAACCGCAATACGCTCATCCCCTATTACGTGGGACCTAATACAATGATTGGTGAAATGTGGGTGTTAATTCACCTCTGCCTAACCCTCCGGGAATAAAGGCGTGATTGTATGTATGTATGTATTGATTTATTTGGTGCTAGTTTCCAATCAAGAACGTTAATTGAGATTGGTTGGACGGACTTATCACCAATAGTGATTTCTTTCAGGCAACCTTAACACTGTCACAGCACAGAGACTGCGAGAAAATTCCATTTGATTTTAGCCTATGAAGTAATGCATTAGTTTGAAATTAGTTGGCTTTTTGTAGAGTGAATAACAAAGTTTAATGAAACTTTTAAGGTTCCGTAGCCAAATGGCAAAAAACGGAACCCTTATAGATTCGTCATGTCTGTCCGTCCGTCTGCCTGTCTGTCCGTCCGTATGTCACAGCCACTTTTATCCGAAACTATAAGGCCTATGCTATGAAAGGACGACTGATGAATGGATAACATGTGCAAAGAACTGGGCTATCAAATGCAAAAATAATTCTTCACATCGCACATATAGTTTTACAGATTAGCCCGTCCAAACAAACAAATAATAAACAAACTCTTCAGCTTTATCATTAGTTTAGGTATACTGTTACTATTGCTCGTTAAATTGTGTTAAATACATTAAACACAAAGCTAACACAAGTCTTTATGCAAACCAACAAACATTTTGTCAATTTCTTCCATCATAACCTACGACATTAGCACTCCAATATGCCAGGTATTTTTGCAATCCAATCCCATTACGATAAGGTCTATTTTCGATCACATATTTCTTGGCAGGATTCCTACATTTAAATGTGAATATGTCATTTGGGCCCCACTTTGTGAGGCCGACGAGGTGATTTATATTCGGGTCCCAGGTTATCTGTGAGGCTGACATTGAGTCACTCAAATGGGCCCTCACTTTTAATGTGACATTACGTATGAATAGTTTTGGTATAGCTGTCGGGGTATCCTCAAGGGTGGATCTCGATGTAACTTCACTATCTAGCTATGGATTTACTTATCTAGATTTTGTTTAATAGCTTTTTTGGGTTCTGTAGCTTAAAGGTAAGTAATCGAACCCGATTTCTAAAGGTTGATTTTCATCAATCAAAGAATCAAAGAATCAATTTCGTTTATTCAATTTAGGCACATATGAACGTCAAAATATTACAATTGTGTCAAGAAGTAAACAAAAAATAATATATATAAAATATTAAATAAATTCAAGTAAACCATTTGATTCTTTCGCTGGTTCGGTAGTTGGTTCTACTGAGAAGATACCAGCAAGAAACTCAGAGCTCATCATGAGCGAATGCTCAATCTATCCCTTCTTCGTCCAATTCTATTACTGTCAATAGTGACAGAACTTTTATGTTCGTTGTCCTTTCATATGTAAACGCTGAAAACTATAGGTTTTGTAACATGCCACGTAACAAGGCACGTGTCTGTAATGGTGATCTACTTATCAGAGACTTTGCCTTGAACCTACCTTTTTTTTATCGTGCGAAAAATCCCCACGGATACCTCCCCCGCCGGAGCCGGAGGAGGAGGTTATGTCGGACTCGAACTGACTAAAACGCACGCCGTCTGTGGGCCGTCGGTTGCCGGAGGTGAGGTTTTCGTAGCCATATCCCTCGCACCCCGGCCGACCCAGGCCCAGACTTTGTAGTGAAAGCCTCGGATACAACCAGGACCAACGTTTAGACAATAATGATTGGTAGTAAGGTTTCCTATTTTTATTGACTTGGAAATTCAATATGCGTGAAGTGGATATACCCATTTATGTCAATAGTCCCTTTCATCATCATCATCATCATCATAATGATGCAATTTCCTCATTGCCGTGGCCAAGATTACCTCGGAGCTCAGGGTCCACCATCCGGCTCTTCCTCCTCTACTTCGCACGATCTTGAGCGTCTAGGGTAGTGAGACCATTTGCACGCATGCTATTGTCCACGACGTCAAGCCAGAACTTCTTAGACCTACCCCTTCTACCTGGACCCGGCGGGGGCGCCATTGCCAGACATTCCTAATTTTATTGACTTGGAAATTCAATATGCGAGAAGTGGATGTACCTACCCATTTATGTCAAAAGTCCACTTCACCTAACACTATCGTGGCGCACTAATCCTCCTAATGCTAGCGTCGTGAACCCGCTTTAACATAAGCATTCAGCTTAGAGGGATTCACTAGTGAATTGGCGTAGGATTTGCGACCTAAAATCTTGTAGTATTATGATTTCAATTTAAGTTTCATCATCATCATCATTTCAGCCATAGGAAGTCCACTGCTGGACATAGGCCTCCCCTATAGATCTCCAATAAGACCGGTTGGAAGCGGCTCGCATCCAGCGCGTTCCCGCGGCCTTAATGAGGTCGTCTGTCCACCTTGTGGGTGGATGTCCTACACTGCGCTTGCCGATACGTGGCCTCCACTCGAGGACTTTTCGACCCCATCGGTCATCAGTCCTACAATTACAATTTAAGTTTAATGTACTCTATTTATAGTAGACCAATGGTGAAGGGTGAAAATTTCAAAACGGAAGCGTATCGAAAAGTTTGTTATGCACCAGCGACCCATTGGGAAGCCGACAGGAATTGAGTTATGAAGACCCCTCGTCACTGTATTAGATTAAACATTGCAAACTATATTATGAAACTGAAAACTATACGGTTTAAAGAACTATAAACTATGGTTTTACAATGTCATTACAATATAGGGTTCAAGAACCTACATCCATAGACTACGGTGACAACTTACCATCAGGTTATATAAAAAACCAGTGAGCTTAGGTGACATAAAAAAGGAAGCCGAAAGAAAACAAAACTTCAATCTAGTTTGCCATGCACCATGCGACACATTAGCAAGCCGGAAGGAATCGGACCCCTCACTACTAATAATAATAAATACACACAACACATAATTTCCCCATACAACAAACAACAAAAAATAAATTACCTCCTAAAGCTATCCCATCTAAAACTAATACTATTAACTCAGCTTTGTGCTTTAAAACGCATAGACCACAAAAAAAAACTATCAGTGCTAAGCGAGGCAAAACTAAATAACCTCTTTTTTTCAAAGTCGGTTAAAAATAAAAAGCTCTACGGTATTACTACAGGGGTTATTTCCGCCAACCACTAAACCATAATAATTCCAATTTCACCTCACAAAGGAAACATTATCTAAGGGCCATTTAAAAGTACGAAGCACCCGACTAAATTCACTTTTCTTCGCAATAAGGGTGCTGCTGTTGATATTGAGGAATGGGTAGCTGGCATTTTATATTTACAACATTTGGCCGTAAAAAGTTTGTGAGGATGAAGTATGCTTTTGAGTATGTAGATTTTTGTTTTGTATGAAAGATTATGCAAAAATGGGTGAACGGTTATTGATGAAATTTAGTGCAAAATAAGATTATTATAGTTTAGAATACTATAAGGCTGCCTCTGTGGCGTAGCGGTAGTGAACGTGGCCACTACGCAGGAGGCGCGGGTTCGAACCCCGCTCAGTGCAAATATTTGTATGCATGAATATAGGTATTTGCATTGGTCTGGGTGTTTCTATGTATAATATGTATGTATTTACGAAAAAAAAAAATATCTAAGTAAAGTATGTTTATCCGCATTCTAGAACCCATAACACAAGCTAGTTAAGCTATGCTTACTTTGGATCTAGATAGCGCTGTGTAGAATGCCCCACAACATTTATTATAAGGCTGCTTTTTTAACTGGGGAAGAGGTTTCTATCAGTCACGGGGCTGAAATCAGTCTTCATTCAGTTTACAAATAAATATAAGTATTTATCCCGTTCTTAGAAACCTCTAAAAGGAAGTCCTTTTAGAGGTTTCTAAGAACGGGATAAATGTTTCATGCAAACAGATCTGCCAACAACAGCTAGTAGTTAAGAATAATATGGAATACTAAGAAAGAGTGAAACAAATAAAATCTTTACCCAAATGCAAAACAAAACAAATCGAATCTTATTCTTACATCACTTGTAAATTTGAATTGTTACAAATAATATTACAACGTCTTATAAAACCAGACAGTACTGGTTCTCACAGGAAGTGACAATTATAGCTGGTTCAAATTTTATACATTATGTATAACGGTGAGGGCCTTACAAAATAGTGATACAATCTTTATTATAGTCTTTATTACCCTTGTGTTGTAAAACTATTGTTTAAAAAATGTAATATAAATGTAATGGGAAGGCATTTTAGCACAGATGATGTAAATAGGTATTTAATTATAAATGGAAATTGTAAAAATACCACAAAGATAAGCCCGCTGAGTTTATTGTTGAGGCCATGTTCTGAACCCAGCTAGTTAAGTAGGTAGTTCATAATTTAGTGTCTTTTTTACGCTCTTTGGTACCTATCGTTGGTCAAAATAGAATAAATAATTATTTTTTTAGACTACTTAGGTCGCAGACAAGCACACAGCCCGCTTGTTGGTTTATTGGTTTCATAAAAACAACTTAAAATCCTTTTAATGATCTTATTGTATTAACTTAATTGATAATGGATCATATTTTACGATAATGATTTATATAATAGGCGTGTTATTTTATTAAAAACTATAAAATAAATTACAAGTACTAGCACAATAATAATAAAATTGTCGCCAAGAATTAATTTTACGAAATCATCTGGATAATTAACAACTCATCCTTATTATTTAAATGGAAATAGCACTAACATTTACTTATGTTAGGCTAAATTAATAAACTCAGTTGAACTTAAGTTAATAAAGTTTCATCATACACTTTTTAACCAATCTCTTGGCATTGGTCAAAATACATTAAACTTTATCAGTTTATAAGTTAAATAACGTGACGTAGACAAATGACTAGTATTATCATTAATATCTTCAATTATGCAAAACTGCTACTGCTAGGAGTGTGGTCACGTCCATAGTATACTGGGTACAGTTACTACATTGACTATTACACCATCAACACTTGAAAAACTCATTACTCACCTAAAATTATAGTTTTATTTCATATCAATACTATTCTTTCTTTCTTTTTTTTGAACAGGTGGTATTAGCAGGTGAATAAACCTTCAATATGTTTGTATCAAAAGATCTGTTGATTGATTTTACGTAATCGATGTATTTTTTGTCTGTAATTAGAGCACCTTATTGAAAACAAAACTCTCCCGTTATACACATACCATCACTCTTTTGGCGGCCGATTTAAAGGGCTTTTCAAGTTCAAGATCGCACTTGACAGTATCATTAAAGATCATGTTTATTTTTTTTGGTGTTTTTACATGGTGGACGGGCACCAGTGTCTAATACTTAATGCTACAAAGTTCTAGACTCGCTTGTTACCTAGATACATAAATGAATAAAGAAATTAAGCCTTATCTCTTTCTATAACAGCTATAATATCTCGTTAGAAATTCTCAGAATGTCCTTATTGTATAACTTCCTTGTTATTCTTGAAGCGTTCATCTCCTCACGAGCGCAAGCCTTCTAAGCACGATCTAAGCAGATAAGGTTAAGCTGTACTTAGGTCGATAGCCTCAGTTGCATATTTGTATGGTAATGGAACTGGCCATGCGCCAGAAATTATTCGTATGGGGAATCGATTTATTTAGATGCTGCAATTAGATTGCAAACACAGGCACAATTATAATGGATTTTTGTAATATAGGTGTGAATCATCTTTAATCATGTGTGAATTCATACTTTGTTATTTACTGTTTGGCCGGGCATCAAATTTATGTGAAATACTTGTGTTGTTGAAAATTAGGATCTGACTTCTCTCTCTCTCTGATTATTATCTGATGCCCGCAACTCCACGCGCGTGAAATTTCGGTCCCTTTCCCGCTACCCATGGAAACCTAGTCCTGGGATATAATGAAGCTTATTCCAGACTATAATTTATCCCTGTAACAAATTCCAATCAGATCCGTTCCGTGTTAGAAAGTTTGACATTTAAGATATTAATTGGATAACCCCATTTTTATGCAAGAAAAACGTTTCATTAAATCTTTAAAAAATGTCACATACCGCATTCTCTTTTACAGCAGCCCTTATTCAATTTTTGCTTCTTGAAAGCCTTCAATATCTCGATCAGTGCTCGGTCGTTTAGTATCAAAGATAATAATATATTGGATAAGACTGCCTACTCCGTGATATAGATATTGTTGACAGATTTGATTATACATCAAAGAGACAGGAAACCCGTAGCAACAGGTCAGTCCTTAAATAAATTGACTACCTCTGTGGCGTAGCGGTAGAGCGTTCGACTGCTTTGTAGGTCCCGTGTTCGATTCCAGCTTAATGCAAATATTTGAATCCATGATAGGTTTTTATGTATAATAATTTAATAAACTAGCGGTTACCCGCGGCTCCGCCCGTGTGGAAGTTAGTTATCCCGACCAAACATAGTCTATGACCTTTCCCAAGGTGTAATCTATCTCTGTACCAAATTTCATCAAAATCGGTTCAGTGGTTTAAGCGTGAAAGCGCAACAGACGAAGTTACTTTCGCATTTATCATATTAGTATGGAAGTAAGTATGGACATAAAAGTGAAATACCACTCACTGAATAATCACGAAATCTCAGAAACTAAAACATCTACAAACTTGAAATTTGGCAGGTAGGTTCCTTATAGAGTGTAGATATCCGCTAATATCGGATTTTACGAAACTCCACCCCTAAGGGGGTAAAACGAACTCCACGCGTCGCGGGCGGCCTCTAGTATCATCACTTCACTACATATTATAAAACAAAGTCGCTGTCGCTGTCTGTCCGTCGCTATGTATGCTTAAATTTTCAAAACTACGCAACGGATTTTGAAGCGGTTTTGTTTAATAGATAGAGTGATTCAAGAGGAAGGTTTATATGTATAATACATGCATAATATTGTAGAGAAACACTGGTAAATCAGGATCAGAATACCACGGTGCGGTTTGTTCATCCCACGCACACTCAAGCTGTGGAATGAACTCCCCGCGGTGGTTTTCCCAAGCGACTACAATATTGGGTTCTTCAAGATTAGAAGGTTTCTTCAGGGTCGGTAGCGCGAGTGTGACGCCCCTGGTGTTGCATACGTCCATAGGCCACGGTGACCGCTTCCCATCAGGTGGGCCGTGTTCTTGTCTGCCAACTAAGTAGTAAAAAAAAACGCGGGCGGAAAATATTGCGGTACGAAGTTCGCCGGGTCAGCTAGTTAAATATATAAAGTACTTAGTATTTAATTACTTGTATCAGTAACTACATTTTTGAGCCGTTTGGAGTCGAAACGTTGGGTCCGTGGGGTCGAAGCGCGCGCGCGCTACTCAAAGACATAGCGAAGCGGCTTATCGACACTTCCCGTGACCATAGGGCTGGCCTTTACCTCGCTCAGAGAATTGGCATCGCCATTCAGCGAGGTAATGCCGCCAGCCTTCTGGGCACGGTACCAGTAGAGATCGATGGGGAGGAATTTTTCGATGACTAGTGTTATAGTCACTCCCTACCTACTTTTTTTTTGTATATACAGTAGGTAGCTTAGTTTTTTATGGTATATTTTATAAGTAATTGTATATGTTTTTTTCTCATGTTTTTAAAATAAGCTAGTTTAATTGTAAATAATATTGTCTTGTATCAGTGACGTTGTAATACATATCTGTGCATATCTGCTACTGCGGAGCGCACTTGGCCCAGTTGGGTGTCGAAACGGCTGCAATCTGAGTACCACGAGTGTTGAGACGTGAAGTGAGCGGTGGCACTCAAGGATGCGGCAACAATCGGCTAGTTTTGTAACCACGATGCCATTAATGAAGGGGATGCCCTTAGTTCTTTTATCCCCAGATGCAAAATTTGTGTGTACGTGTGTCAGTCTATTTGTGACAACGTAGCTCCCAAACGGATGCCCGATGGATATTTTTTGTTTTTGTTATTCTTTTTTTTTTGGGGTCGGGAGGCTTATTATATTTTTAATTTGATTTTTTTTTAATAGATGTGGAGATAAAACGAGGGTTATGTGTTTTACCTGTATGTGAGTTGAGAATGCCGTAAGGCGAAACCGGTCAGGCAATAAAAATAAAATAATTGTGGAAAAGTACAAGTGCTTTATTCAATATGTAAGATGTGTATGTTTATCACCTCGAGATTAAATTACCAAAACTACCAAACAGTTGAAAGATATGTTCATCATTGTTCTCATATCATGAGAGACAATAATATTTCCAATTCGATTAAGAAAGAGAAAAGAGAATCGACCTCGGGCGGGACTCGAACCTGCGATCTTTCCTTTACAGGGGGAATGCTCTGACCACTAAGCCACCGAGACGCGTGAAATTTCATTCAAATATTTCCAATTGTTAAGGCACGATTCCGAAGCCTATCGCATAAGCAAAACTTTTTTTTTATACCACTTACTTGGCAGACACACGGCCCACCTGATGGGAAGCAGTCACCGTGGCCTATGGACGTATGCAACACCAGGGGCGTCAGACTCGCGCTGCCGACCCTGAAGAAACCTTCTAATGTATCTGCTTCGCATGAAGCAGATACAGCGTACCCATTACTTGTTAAACTCCAATGCGGATAAAGGGAACCATTGAGAAGCCGCAATGAATTACGCGCATGTGCTGCGTGTGTCGGCAGTTATCGTATTCGGAATCATACTTGGTCACCCTCCTAGCGAAGTCGCGTCGTGTCTAAAGTTTACACTTTGGGGCCCGGGGTCCACGTGTAATTTTTGGTTGTTTTTTTTTTTGACTTTTACGAGAACGACTGCCAATGCGAATCTTCCAATCTTTAACAGATAATGGAGGTTTCAACTAGTAGTAGGGCCCTGTGCATCCTAAAGAGGTAGGTACTCACCTAGTTATAAATTGATGAACATTTGATTGGTGCTGACGCTTACCTGTAAAAATTATAAAATAAATATTATAATAAATTATGCCTTACAATAAACTATTGTAATATTTTTCAAATAAATATTAAAACATATATTTATGTTAAAAAATAATGTTCACATCATTGTATTTTCTATTTATACAAAACGACCTTTTTTATTATATTTTATTCGCAGATTATGTATCTTAATGAGAAAAGAACCGTAGCACACTAAAACTTGGGCAATATTATGTAGAAACAGACTCCTAGACTACTAGAAATAACCTTATACAGAGTCACATTTGAATTGCCACAATCTGTCACAAGAGGTGTAGGTAACGGTGTCGCAAGTGCCACCTTTATCCCCATTTCAAAAAATGCTCTAAGAAATAATAATAAAAGTACAGGGTGTGCACAAACGTTCGTCTACACACACAGATTAATAATAAATATTATAACATTATTTCTAAAATTGCATTCGCCACTTCAATTGCCATTCTAATAGTTACCTTAACCTATTAAGGCTCAAATTGCATTGTGATTGCACATTTGACATTATGTCAGTATCCATCGCCGGCTCTGAGTGCATATCATTTGAATGTGTGACCTTCAGATTAGTTACAGACTATTAATAGTATTTTTATTGAAATAAAATGGATTTTAATGCTTTAACTGTTGTGTAAGATAGAATAACGAGGGGTCACACTGGTAATACCTATCAATTATCGTATTGCATTCCGTTGTTTTTTTTTTTAATATAGGACTCGTCAATTTCAGTTCGCCTCGTCTGATGGTAAGCTGAAGGCAAAGTCTCTGAAAAGAGGGTCACCATTACAGACACGTATCATGTTACAATGGTGGCACTCAGCTTGACGGCCTCATCAGATGCTTTTTCACGCCCCGCTTAAAGGACCTGGGACTGTAGGAGGAGGGAAGCACGTGAACTGGTAAGGAATTCCAAGATTTAATGGTGCGGCAGAAGGATATATGCTATGCTTCTCACAATCCATTAGCCTAAAACTTGAAAAATGCTAACTTATGAAGTAGCTGAAGTCCACGGCTTCGTCCACGTAGAATTTTGATCTTGTTCCCAAGACACATGGTAGGTTCTCATGGTAATTTGGGAATGGGAACATTCCTGGGATAAAAATTAGTTATAAAACCCTCTATTAGGTGGCGTTAAAATATGTTTTCATGCTACTAGTAAAGAGTTTGAGAACTACTAGGTGTTAACAACGGTATCAGTAACAGTGTCGCAAGTTCATTGGTTTTAACCTTAGATACATTGCTATAGAGCGCGCCTTATAAGTATGAACTGCTATCACGGGTATGAACATTACCGAGGCTCCTGGCTCAACCTCAATCAGTAGCAAAACAATACCCGTCAAAATGACTTCGCAAATAATATTTAATTCGATATGTTAAATCAAAATTTTATACAACATCGTATATTTGTAGTATTAATGACGCAAAAATACCGCAAAATGACGCCATTTTTTTGTATTTTGGCTTTAATTTCATCCATGCATATCAAATCGAACAAAAAACTTAATAAAAACAAACTACATTAATAAGTGCATCTATTGATATTTTCGGTAATGCATGAAACGTCACTATAGGTGCGCTATACCATCGTAAAGTATCTGCTAACACTCGGCGCCGAAGACCTGGCCCTCGATTCTGCTAAAGCACAACCACTGTCACACCACAGAGACTGCGCGAAAATTCCATTTGAATTTAGCATATAAAGTAATGTATTTAAAGTTTAAAATTAAATGGCTTTATGTAGAGCGAAGGAAAGAGTGTAATGACACTCTTTTCATTTAATTTTGTGACTGTAAGTCTATAGAAATAAGGTCCAAAATTTATTTGCAATCTCTGTGGTGTGTCAGTGGTTGTGCTTTAGCAGAATCGAGGGCCTGAGTGATAGGCGCGCTCTATATTTATAATGGTTTTAACCCATTCCAAAAAATGCCCAACGCGCCAAAGAAGTTTTTACTGTCCAACGCGTATTTCATTTATATCACTGAGGTTGCAGACAAGCATACGGCCCACCTGATGGTGAGTGGTTACCGTGACCTGTGGATGAGTGCAATACCAGGGGTCAGACTCGTGCTGCCAACCCTGTAAGAACAGAGAGACTCTGTGATGTTAGTTACAAAACCTCTCCAGTAGCCACCCTACTCACCGCTACTGTTCTGGCTACCCTACTAACTGCTGGCACAGAATACATAATAGTACTATGCCGCCGGGAACACAACAGGAGGTTATTATGAATGCGGTATTCTGTAGGGCTGAGGTATTTCCCCAGTCAGACTGCTCGTTTTGGAGGGAAATACCGCCTCCTGTGTGGGTTTAAATAAGTTTTGACTTCAAAAGAAATTAGTTAGACTGCCCTTAACACCGATTTGAGAAAAGGCTTAGAGGATGAGGACTATGTTTAATTCATCTCTGTTTAATCATTTGGAAGGCTACAGGCACGGCTACAGGTATTACATTATTTGATTTACGACCATATCATTCTCGCATTTAACATGTATGATGTCGGTACATGTCACTATACAGGTTGAATTCAATAAATTCATCGATATTTTCAATTTTCATTTGCAAAGCGAGATTCGTTCACAGATACCGATGATTGATTTAGCTCCAGCCTCCATTCCTATTAGTAGTTTTATCGTTCATTCATTCAATTCCAAATTTAAATGCTCGAATTGTGAATGAGTGATTCGTTGACGTTCGATTTTTACTTCTGAAAGAAGCTTTTTTTGGTAGTTGTATTAATTGTGGGTCGAAGTGATAGTATTCAAAGTTAAAAATTATTTTACGTTCTTAAATTATGTCATCATTATTATCCCAGCGATGGCCTTGGCACATGAAGCTTGTACTTTGAAGCCCAGACTACGGCACTCCCTTTATACCACTTAGGTGGCAGACAAGAACACGGCTCTCGTGATACAATTTGGTTACCATGGCCTATGGACGTATGCAACACCAAGGGTACCACACTCGCGCTGTCGACCCCGTAAGAAACTTCTAATGTCCTTCTGAAGAATCCCATACTGTTGTGGTCTCCTACTCTACTTCATAATTTAACGTACTTGACTTTTATGGTAGTGATTGCCGTTTGACACCCCAGTACTGAGAGGAAAGTTAGCGCCAAATCTTCCTTGTTTCTTGATCGCCAGGTGTAGGTACTGTCTAGCCAGGGAAATGAGACGGCAGTAGCTCCCGGAAAAGCCTACAGCTCCATAATAACCTCGTGTTGTATTTCCGGCGGTGAGTAGAGCTCACTGAAGAGTTTTTGTACTGACAGTGGGAAGACCAAAGGCTTGTCAACTACTTTCCATCATGTGGGCCGTGTGCTTGTATGCGGAGGATGATGATGATCTACTTCTAAACAAGATTTATTCACAGGCGATGTGGAACCTCTCAGTCTCAGGAGAGACTTTGCTTCACTGTGTGTGTTTTACCGCCTATAGGTACAATGGTTTGTGCTCAGATGAATTGTTTGACATGATGCCCACAGCTACATTCTATCATCGCACTTCTCGTCATAGGCGGGGGAGTTCATCCTCACACATTGCGACCGGAAATGGTGCGCACTGTGCGGTATGAAAGGAACTTCATCCCTCGCACACTCAAGCTGTGGAATGAACTCCCCGCGATTGTTTTCCCAAGCGACTACAATATGGGGTTCTTCAAGAAGGGCATTAGAAGGTTTCTTCAGGGTCGGCAGCACGAGTGTGACGCCCCTGGTGTTGCATACGTCCATAGGCCACGGTAACCACTTTCCATCAGGTGGGCCGTGTGCTTGTCTGCCACCTAAGTGGTATAAAAAAAAAATGTCCGAATAATAAAACCAGTTTGTGCACAATTTAATCTGAATCGGACAAGCGGTAGGAATGTCGCGTAATCCGTCTGTCCCTTTCGTTTTCTACGGTATGCATAGCCCTTTCCCTTTTGTTTGGGACCGGTTGACTCTTGCGCATCGCATGCCATATTACGAGTTCATCGCGGTTCACGGAATTTGTTTTTGATATTTTTAAATTAGCAAATCAGTTGACAGTCTGCTGGTGTGGTTATCTGGTATGTTAAAGGTAGCGGGTTTGAACTCCGCTCTGTGCAATTATTTGAAGGCATGAATAACACTATTAAGGTTCAACCCCACCAAACGGACGGCATCGGAACGGATTTTACAATCTTTAAACAAAATAAATCTTATATCACAGCATTTAAAGTTTATATTACCAAGTCACGCATGACAGCTTGACGTGCGTCATGCCGCCGCACGTCGCTGTCATAATAAGATTTAATTTTGTTTAAAGATTGTAAAATCCGTTCCGATGCCGTCCGTTTGGTGGGGTTGGACCTTTAATATTTGCAATATTCTGTTTTTTTTTTATGTATGATACTTATTATGAAAAAGTCAAAAAAGTTAACCTAGACATTTTAAGCTGTGTTTTCTTCTAGCATAGCTATGTATTGTGTCGTACTCATTCATACCCTAATATGGATTCAAGAATATCAAATTAATGCTTGGGTTTATACGACTCTGTGCAATATCACTTACATTCTAGCAGATTATCACCTGTCAAAAACATTAACTTTTTTGCCTGTAACGCATTATGTTTTTACAGTGTAGAGTCTAAGTGTGCGTAATAAAGTTTCTCCGTACACAAACGGAACTGTGTTTGTGTGTATGAACGTGTGTATGTATGTCTGCTCATAAATATTTTCAAGTAAGTACCTATGTGTGTACTTGAACGTGTGTCAAGGCGAGGAATGCGCTCCAGCCCGTCCGACTTGTAAACCAGGTCCCTTAGACCTTGGATGCTGATGCAAATGTAGTGAATTTTGCATCATTTTTCACTAATATTATAAATGCGAAAGTAACTTTGTTTGTCTGTCTGTTACGCTTTCACGCCTAAACCACTGAACCGATGTTGATGAAATCTGGTACAGGGATAAGTTAGACCTTGGGAAAGGACATAGGCTATGTTTGATCGCGATAACCGACATCCACGCGGGCGAGCCCGCGGACAACAGCTAGTTATAAATATTTGTATGCATGAATATGTTTATTTGCATTCGTCTAGGTATTTTCTTGCACAGAGACCACTTTAAGCCATCGGTCCAGTGTCCAGTCGGGAGGGTTGCTCACTCATCTGGTCCCAAACCCACACTTTCCAGCGAGAGTATCCTTTTACATTAGGTACTTTCATTTTAAATATAAAACGAAATTAGAATAACTAGTACTAGTACATTGATAATCACAAAGTACCTTCACTTAACGACTCAATTTACATACCTTATAGTTGAGCCAGTGAGTCTTTGATGTATAACTTTTTGACCTAGTTCACCTAATTCAGAATACAATGAGCAGTTTTCCAGTAGGTATTTATAACGTTCCTAAAGACAAGCTAGATGGCGCAGCCGGCACTTTTGGTAAGTAGAGTGAGGTCTCATATCTAGTGTTCCCTAATTTTTGGAAAAAATGTTCTTCGGTTTTGTAATTACATAAATGTTTTGACATTTTTTTTTGAGAAAATTATTTTAAATATAATATTATTTGAAATTACAGACAGTGACACGAAAAGAATTAAGCGTTTTATCATATTTTATCTATTGTAATATGGATAAATGAAATTAAACTTTGGCAACATCTCACAAATAAACCACAGAGTACATTAAAATTACCAAAAGCTATGCTAGCGCCATCTCTTGATGATTTAAAAACCAACTGATTATTATACCTACTGGAAAACTGCTCATTAACTCCTACAACGAGCTCCAAGTAATTTAACTTTTCTTTCTAATTTCTCTTATTTAAATCCCTGAATAAAGGATTATTTTTATTTATGTACATACTTGAGCTCACAACCTCTCAAGCCCCTGTGTCGTGGTCGCAGTGAACGCGACGGCTACCCAGGGTGCGTGGGTTCGATTCTCACTCAGTGCAATTATTTGTATGCATGAATACATTTTTCATTGGTGGCGGTATTTATTTACCACTACGCTTCGATATTAAATCTGTATTTCTTTTAAAAGAAACTCAGATAGAAGATTAGTCTTAAGATTTCTCGGTACTTTTACGCCGAATAATTCAGAGTGATTTTTTTCTTAGCATTTCGTGCCTTTTTTCTTCACTAGTATGTCAGCTTTACTTCGGTTAAGAAGACAGGCTTGTATATACTTGTGACGTGTGAGACGTGGCTGGAAAACGTGAGAGTATCGTTTGTTTGGAAACTCACACAATTGGTTAGGGATTGTTGAGCAAAGATATCAGGGTAGGGAAAAGAAAGTTTCTTAGATCTTTTTTTATTGTTTTCGATAATCACTTTTTAAGGTATTTGTTATATTATAAAATAGGTTTCAGATTATGTTCTTCGATGTCTCAGTCGCCTCCGTGCTTTTTTATACTAATTTAGTGGCAGACAAGCACATGGCCCACCTGATCGAAAGTGGTTACCGTGGCCTTTAGGCGAGAGCAACACCAGGGGAGTTACAGTCGTGCTGCCAACCCAGTAAGAACAGAGAGCTTCTGTGCCGTCAGCACAGATGACTAAGCAGGTGAATCCTTTGGTTTTCCCACTGTTAGCACAAAAACTCTCTAGTGAGCTCTGGCTACTCTACTCACCATCGGGAATACAAAACGAGGTTATTGTGCCCGCGGTATTCTGTAGGGCGGAGGTACTACCCAGTCGAACTGCTCATTTGGGACTCCCTCCGTCCGTCGTGGGCTTTAAACTAAAAACGTGGAGTTAAATGAGTCTCTCCTGAGCCCGCTCCACCAGCTCCTTCTCGAGTATGACTTGCTCACAGAAGGAGGTAGAAGCAAAAATCTCTGAGACTCTTGCAGCCCTTGGTCACCAACAAGGGCGACCCTTTGAGTTATGAAGGGATCAAACCCCTCTCTCCATATGCATACGTTTCTGCTGATATTCGGAAGACGACTACCCTAACATTAGCCTTACTTCATTCAATCAATTAGCCTATTGCAGTCCACTACTGGACATACGAGTATACCTCTCTATATGAGCCAAGTCTGCCGATCCTCCAGCTTCCGCATCCAGTCTGTCTCAGCCACCTTTTTCAGGTCATCAGTCCATCTGGCTACGGGGCGTTCCACTTTCCGTTTTCCTTCTCGCGGTCTCCACTCTAGGACTCGTCTTCTCCAACGAGTATCAGTCCTTTGATAGAGCCTTACTTACCACAGAATAAATAATAGTACTACGCGTCCCACACTCACGATACAAGCTCATGTTTTTCGAGGTAACAGTGTTTTAGCTTAGTCATTCGACATGAATAGTATGACTGTATACATGGTAGTTATTGTTAGTGCCTCACTCGACGACGGTTCAGTGACATCGGATTGCCTCTATTAACGTAATTACGTACCCATATTGTCAGTTCATTCACTTATATCCAAGCGTTCATTGGCGGAATTTGCGTCATAGAGTGTACTAATTTTGTGCTGGAATTATGCTAACCTGGTACTTTTTTGTTGGGTTTATTTTATTATCTTTTTTATTCGTTGTGTGTGTTTAAAATGAAAATATATGTTTATTAAACATACTAGATGATCCCGCGAACTTCGTACCGCCTAACACTTAACAGTCCATCCTCGTACTTCACGGAATATTCTAAAAAAAGAATTAGCGAAATCGGTTCAGCCGTTCTCAAGATTTACGCTTAGCAACACATTTAGGGATTCATTTTTATATTATAGATGAATACACCAAAAGCTGTACTTTTTATTGCTGAAATGGTTACGGAAACGTGATCAGAATTTTAGGGGCGCAGAACTAAGCTTACAGTTAGTTTTATAATTATTATTCACGCATAGTCACTTTAGAGACGGAGCTTCGCTTTTATGCTCCTCCTTCTATTAGTTTAGAAGCGACTGCCAACTGACCTCTTAATCTCGAGAGGAGACCTGCACCAGAGCCTCGTATTCCAATCAGTAGGTGCACCGGCCAGCAGGTGAAATATCGAAATTGGCTTGGGTGATCCACCTGTCGTCCAAGCCGATAATTGTGCCTTATGCCGCCCTAGTATGGCCGCCGCGGGTGGACGGAACGCAGTTAGCCCTCCACCCGCAGTAGAAGCCTTCTCAGAAGGGCCGATTCTCTCTGGTGTGCCCGGATACGCCGAACCAGAAGACGAGTCCGCACACTTTTGCGGTCCGTTGACGAGTTAGTGTGGTGAGAGTCCCATATGGTAAAACCGGGATAGATGCCCCAGTTTTGGTACTATGTGTTAGGGAACGTCCCTATGCCGTTAATATTTTACTATACCAGCGCGGTTTCCACAAGCCCGTGAAATACGAAAGGTACATTTTTTGCTTGCCTAAAAGGGGCCTAGAATTCTAGATCCACCTATAACCATGAGTACGTTTATACACATAATACTCTTAATATCAGTATAATACACATACATCTAGTAATTATGCGTCCTATTTCACACCTGATACCCAAGACCTCTGTACAACTTTGTGAAGTGTGATTTGCGTAGTCTATGAATAATTTCATTCCGTAGGCCTCCGCGACAAACCGCAACACAGAGCTTTACTGACATTTACATATTAATTCAAACATGTTCGTTGGGGACATGTTTATTAGGATGTGGGAGAGAGGCTTTGTCAGCTTAAATAGGTGATTCAACCCGGGAATTATTATTTTGGAGAATAGTAATTGGGTGGTGCCATGTTGGTTTCTTCCTGTGGGTGTTGGAGATGGCGACCTAGGGCTGTTCTCCATAGGGGCTGTCCTTTAATCACGTGATGTTTTTTTTAGCAATTTTCTAACCCCCCCTCCCCCATGATGATACGTGGTGAGGTTTTAGACTACCCCCCCCCCCCCCTTCCCAACGAAAATCACGTGTATTTTTTTATTTATTATTTAATGCTAGAAAACTAAATATCGTGACAAAAATCGCGAGTTATAAGAAAAAATAAATACACGTGATATCTCAATATACGGTCCTGGTGATTCGTGATTTTTTTTTTTTACAAATGTTCGTTTTGATTAAAAAATAAGATATTAAAATCAATCATTTAATTCATTGATTTTAATGCCTTATTGGAGATCTATAGGGGAAGAGGCCTATGTCCAGCAGTGGTCTTCCTGTGGCTGAAATGATGATGATGATGAATGCCTTAATAAATATGGATTCTTCTACAATAATCTCGTCATGTTTGAGTTTTATAGTACCATCTAATGCTGTCTTTACTACTTATAAAATAAAATCAATTTCATTCAATATCATTCAATCGTTCACTCTATTAGATAATCGTTTCTGACAACGATCCATCATTCATTCATGAATTAAATTGATTCATAATATGCAGCCTGATTGAATTAATTCCGCTTTTCCAATCACTTTGACAAAGAGATTAATTTTGTAATAACGACTATAAAGCTTTTAATATTCATTGTATGCACTTACGTTATTGAAACGTATTATAACAATGCTATTACTTCATTGTATGAGGCGATAATATTTTTCAAAGACTTATTAGAGAATACGAAGGGGTGGCCAAGAACTTTAGGGTCACTACTACCCTCATTTGTATATTCCCGAAAGGGAAGCATTAATGTATATTTCAACAAGTTTTTTTTGGTCTTTCGTGCTTCATCTCAGGTAAGTGTCAAGTTAGGATTAGTCGGCATTTGGTCCCATAAAAGCCGAGAAAATCACATTAGAAATAGGAGCATAGTGTAGTAAGTGGACCTCCGGCTAAGAGTTCCATTTATATAATACTGGCTGTTGCCCGCGGCTCCGCCCGTGCGGTTATTGCGACCAAACATAGCCTATATCCTTTCCCAAGGTCTAGTCTACCCCTGTACCAAATGTCATTAAGATCGGTTCAGTGGTTTAGGCGTGAAAGCGCAACAGACAGACATAGTTACTTTCGCATTTATAATATTAGTATTGATTTAATTTAGTTATTTCAGTTTTAACCCTTCGGTCAAAGTTGTTAATTTAGTATTATTTTTCTTTAATTTGTATTGTAATAAGAGTAAATAACATGGAAAATCGAATAAATCCATTAAGTACATATTATAGGTATTATGGAAGCTCACTGACTTAGTGTAGCTAACCACCCATCGCTAACAATCGCTTTGATCGCTCAGCCGGCAACTTCGCTAAGCGTGTGTGCAACTGGACCAAAACTATTTTGCGAATGTTAATTTTCATTTGCAGTTTGGAAATGCGACAGTTTTCATCGTTTTAATTTGGTTAGTTGATCGAGCGAGCGAGAACCTCCGTTTTGACAAGGAGGCCGATTTTGCTTTTGTACGTATCTGTCTGTTTGTTAGTTCCGGTTTAGAGGGCGTATTTCTTAACCGATTATTACCAAACTTTGCACACATGTTCTTTGATTTAAAACACAAATTTTGTATTGAGCTTTTTTTTTATACCACTTACGTGGCAGTCAAGCACACGGCCCACCTTATGGGACGTGGTTACCGTGGCCTATGGACGTATGCAACACCAGAGGCGTCACACTCGTGCTGCCGACCCTGAAGAAACATTCTAATACCCTTCTTGAAGAACCCCATATTGTGGTCGCTTTTTTGGTAGGTGGGAAAATGGGGGAGAAAAAGGGGGTAGTTTTCTGTCGCGTTATTTATAGACGGATCTTGATGATATTTGTCTGTAACATCCGTCTCGAACATCTCGAACATCCTTTAAAGCTGTTACGAATCGAATAGTTCTCTGACCACTTTTTTCTAGATTATCTATGAACTGCTAATAATTGCATTAAAATCTTTATTAAAGTCCCATTTAGACGGGGAGAGTTACTCGCCTGCAAGATACGATTATCAAAAGAATAAAAAGAATAAAAACATTCGCAAAAACAATTACCGTTCGCTCGTCCACGCTGGCGAGAATTGCCTCGCAATAGAATATTGATAGTGTCCATCTAAACAGAATTTTAAAGCTATAATCGCATTTTGACATAGGCGATGTGTCACTTGCGAATTTCGTATGATAATATTAATGTCGTACAAGGCGACTAAGGGATTGGGCTGTTTAACATCAGACAGATATATACAGCCCAGACTCAGCCTCAGATACATGGCTCGAGTCAACAATAGTGCCCGGGAAACGGTAATAGGCTCACCCCCTATTACGTGAGACCTAATACTTATAATGATTGGTGAAATGTGGGTGTTAATTCACCTCTGCCTAACCCTCCAGGGATAAAGGCGTGATTGTATGTATGTATGTATGTATGTATGTAATATTAATCGTAGGCGAGAATTTAGTGTTTACCTGTGTGTAAACATTTTGATACGATAATGGTATGGCGATTTTTGCTAGTGATAGTAGCGACCGATTTCTCAAACTGAACGTGCGAGAATCTCTTCGTCTAAATAACGCTGAAACCCATGAAATCAGTGAATACACTCTCAATTTTTATATCAATACTGGCCACCAGAATTCCAAGTTCCATTTTCAAAATTAATATCCGCATTTCGCCGTACCGAACGACCATTCGTTCAGTGACCGGTCGGTTGCGTTTAAAAGGTTCACTCGGTCGTTCAGTTCAGTCGTTTTGTACTAAGAGACGTAACACGAGTACAATGCGCGGCTATTGTTGTGATTGGAAGTTCCATTCAATTCAGTTCCTCCAGTAACTTGTATGGGATCAGCCTTTATTGTCTGTATTTGTTATGCAATTTTTAAATGAATCGGCTAAGTGAGAGTCGAATTCGCGCACGAAGGGTTCCGTATCCATAGTCATCTTTAGACTTCTTAAATATTTATGTTATTCTGTTTTTAGTTTTTTGTTGTGATATAACGGCAACAGATATACATCATCTGTGAACATTTCAACTGTCTAGCTATCAAGGTTCTTGATGACAGACAGACAGGACATCTTGTAATTGTTTTTTTTTATTTAGAACATGTGAATATCATTTTGACTGCCTCTGTGGCGTAGCGGTAGTGAACTTGGCTGCTACGCAGGAGGTGCGGGTTCGATCCCCGCTCAGTGCAAATATTTGTATGCATGAATATGAATATTCACATTGGTCTGGGTGTTTTCTATGTATAATATGTATATGTATTTACAAAAAAAAAATGTATCTATGTATGTTTATCCGCATTCTAGAACCCATAACACAAGCTAGTCAAGCTATGCTTACTTTGGGTCTAGATAGCGTTGTGTAGATTGTCGTACAATATTTATTAAGCCATTGCATAGCTTCTATCGCGGGCCTTGAGCGCAGCGTGGAGACCGAATCCAGAAATTTCGTAACGAAAAAAAACTAACACCCCGAAGCTCGCACGAATCGAGCCGAGCTGCTCCGAAGTAGCTCCGCTTAACGTAAGTAATTATAATTGCATAAGTTGATAAAAAATGCTATGCAATAGCTTTACCGCGGCAGTCCCCGAGTGCCACACGTCTTTTTTTTTTATTTATTTCGCCTCGTGTGTTGATTGAATTTAGAGGGAAGTATTAGAAAAGAGGGTTACCTACAGACGCCAACAATCTTTCAATGGTGGTTTTTCAATGGGGTATACAATAT
The DNA here is from genome assembly GCA_914767945.1 of Eilema depressum. Lineage (NCBI taxonomy): Eukaryota > Metazoa > Arthropoda > Insecta > Lepidoptera > Erebidae > Eilema > Eilema depressum. The sequence goes on along the minus strand of OU612027.1, from coordinate 4,811,009 downwards.
CATCATGATGACAAAACACGAAACTATTTAAGACTCCAAGATACAAGAGGATTGGTGTCGTTCCCGATAGCATCCGTGACTTTCACTATGGAACCTAAGGGCCACTTACTCCGGCTTTTTTGTGCAGGACAACGTAAATTTGACTTCGCCTCGCCTGATGGTAAGCGTAAGGCAAAGTCTCAGGAAATGGTGACCCCATTACGGACACGCACCGTGTTACAATGGTGGCACACAACTTGACGGCTTCATCAGATGCTTTTTCACGCCCCACTTAAAGAACCCGGGACTGTAGGAGGAGGGAAACACGTGAACTGGTAAGGAATTCCTGGTCTTAAGCCGGCAAAGAATTGGCTTCCTTTGAAGTGACTTATACGGATTTTATGAGAACGACTGCCTTCTAACCTCCCAACCTACCAGAACAGTCATTCAGTAGAAGTAACAGCTTGCAAGTGACATTGTCTTGACCTCAAGGTTAGGGGCCCCACCAACATTCATAAAATTTTCTACACTGAATCATTATTTATATTATAGTTACAGAATTTAGTTTGCATTTATTACATTATCAAAATTAATCAATAATTCAGCATGCGTGCCGTAATCAAATCAGCTTCACAAAACGAATTTGTCTGATTTACATGTCAAGGTAACACGTGCAATGAATTTATTAATGAAAAGCAATAAAATAATTATTATTACTAATATTACATGATTAGATTGTAATCGAAATGGTTATAGAGCTATTATGAGAATTACGGTAATCAAATCTGATGCAATGGTAATGTGGACATGCCACTGTGAATAATTTATATACATGTATACCGTTTTGGTTCCCAGTAGAGTAGATAGGGCTACCCTATCTTCCCGTGAGTGTCGTAGAAGGGGACCAAGGAATAGGGCTGTATAACATCAGAAACGTTTTTGGCGATTTCTGTCTTTCCTAGTACTCAAAGCTAAAATAGTCCGTAGAGTCTTTTGATCCCCACATGAAATAGAATCGATTGGCACAGATTTTTTTTTTTTGGATTTTTGTATTTTTTTTTTGGTAACTGTAAGATTTTTCCAAAATCTGTGAATGCAGTTCAAAATATCTCAAAAAGTTAGGGAAGGTCTCATAAGAACGTTTTACTGTAACTACAACGGTTAAGGTACTTGCCCTTACTGCCCCGTTTCACAAATACACCCTGTATACAGCCCGGACTCAGCTTCAGATGCATGGCTCACCTTCTATTACATGCAGCGGAATACATTGACTAATGAAATGTGGAAGTTCAAATCTCTTCTCTTCTTCCTGTGGGTGTAGTAAAAGGGATAGGGCTGTTCTTTTTTTTTTCTAAAAAGAATATTAGCAACCGAAATTACTAATACATATTCCCTTTAACCCCTCCAACTAAGCTAAATTGCTTGTGATAGGAGTGGGTTAACGTCGGTAGTGTAATGGCCAGGATTCGAACCCGGGACCTCTCGATCGTAAGGCCGACTCCTTAACCACTAAGCCACCGACGTTTAAATTCTTCATCCGACAGTTAAACATAGGTACAGCCATGGGCTAAGTGCTCGCTTGACGGCAATAGGCTCGCCGCCTATTACGTGGGACTGAAAATATGTGGGTGTTAATACACCTCTGCCTACCCCTTCGGGGATTTACAGGCGTGAGTACCTATATGAATTTAATACATAATTACGTGGTATCTAGCCCACTCTCAGACTTGTTACACGATTTAACAGTCTTTCTCATACTAAAACCAACAATATAAATTGTTAATCTGCGTCGTGTTGGTGCATTAATAAGCTACAACGCCATCTATCGGGTCCCAAGCGTAGTTATAAGCCATCTCAAGTCTGTTCTTATGAATATTATTGTGATAGTGTGATCTGCTGGTTTATCCTTATTATTCTCTACTAATGCGTGGATATAGTAGGAAATTTAATATAGATACAGTCAGCAACAAAAGTAGTTGAATGTTTATTATTTTACAAACAGGCCCAAGTTAACCTCATCCTTATTAATTTAGCTCATCATCATCTTCACGTTGCATCCAAAGGTATCAGGTTTTTTTGGTTATGAACCTGTACGACCTCAAATTTTGTATTACTTTTACATAAGAATCGTACGACCGTCTTATTAGAACCCATTTATAGACGAGGTCAAAACTTTGAGGTCGAACAGGTACACTTTTTAAGGTGAAGAATATTCCCTCCAATTTTAGAGAAGCGCCACAGTAGCGAGAACACGTCCTTACACTTATAATAATAAAAAATAAATGTGTATACTCCTCACGGCTAAAATTTAACCGTAACATAATTTTTTAAATTAATTTCCTATATCCACTAACCATTGTAAATTGAACGTTATTGTCTTTACTATAAAGTCGTTTTTTTCCTCGCAATTTATTCGCAAGAGGTGTGTACATTCACTTCATATAAATGCCTATTCATTTTTATGTTACATCGTAAAGATGAAACCGTCATTCCCAAGTTGTTTGTATAAAATATATTTTACCTGCATTATATTTAATATCTGACTAAGTTGCTTACCCGCGCTATGAGAACATTTTCTCATGAATATATATAATATTACGAACGGTGCGTACATTTTTTGTTTTGTATCTGAAGGGAAAAAATGTTTTTTTCTCGGTAAGAATATGTAATACTCAAGTCGAAAACTTTTTTCTATTTTCTCTTTTGTCGGAATATGTAAGTGTTTTGTGCAGTCGACAGAATTTTTAATGTAAGAATTATATGTAACGTATATATTATACATGTATATTCATATAACATGCGAGAGATTTATTTCTTCTTTGTTTGTAAACGTCTGAATGGAATGTTAAACGACACCATGAAAGCAATTTGAACATAAGTATATTTTGTTTCTTTTTTTCGCTAGAATTAGAACAAGGGAAATATTTTATTCATATACTTACGTTTTTTTTTGTTTTGTAATAACTTACAGGTACAATAGTATATTGTGACACTGTAAAAGATATAATAATAAGCTTTGTGAGAATGAGGAAAAAATGTAAAAAAAAAACATCTGTTGACACGTTTTTTCACACCGTACTTAAAAAAGTCTCCCCTTTTCTCCCTCAATCTTCAAAGTGTGACACAATTTTTGCTCTAAACAGCTCATCTAGTGGAAGTATAAACGGCAAAAGATAATTATAAGTATACAGTTTTAATTTTTATTAAGAAAACGGGGGTCCCAATACTCGGGGGATGGATGGGGACACACCCGGGGAGGGCCAGCTCGGGTACGAGACATGTTGCGGGCTGTCTCACCTATACAATACGAGTCCTACTATCTACGCAACAACAAATGGAAAAAAGGTATTCCCCGTGACACTACCAGTAGTGTCAAGTAGGTATATTGGTTGTGTTATGGGGAATATTTTTTCCCATGGACACTACCGGTAGTACCATGGGGATAGAATTTTACCCTTGACACTACCAGTAGTGCCATTGGGTAGTGCCACGGGGCAGTCACCGCTTTCACGCCTAAACCACTGAACTGATTTTGGTACAGAGATAGATTAGACCTTGGGAACGGACATAGGCTATGTTTAGTCGCGATAACCAACATTCGCCGCGGGCAAAAGCTAGTACTTTATAAAAATACTGTTTTATAAGAAAAGGTGTACACTTATCTCCTTTGTCGTGTGTACATAATTATCGGGCTCGAAGTAAATACAAATAAAGTGAAGTAGGTATTGGACACTGGGACCTCGCGGAAGTGAGCCAGACTGTGGAAGATCACGACTCGGTCACAGGTCAACGCTGCAGTCACGATGTCTTTTACCTAACTCGCAACATACAGGTGCAAGCGATATTGAACTTTTATAACAGTATTTAGAGTAGGTTTTAGAATAAAACTGCAGTTGAAAGTCTAGGAAGTTAGTAAATGGATATGTGGTTATTATGATTGAAATTATTTTAAATTGTTTTTTGTTAGATGTTTTTATTATCTTATGACTAACTGTGTTTGCAAAACTACTTGTGTAGAGTGCTTATAGAATGTTTTACTGCTTAAGGTCTAGCTGCAATGCTTCGATATCGCCTAATGTCACCATTCACACCATGTCAGGCATTCCTAACTGCGGATTTGGCTAGACCTCGATATTTTCCGTGAAGCGATCGCCATCTGACCTCCACAACCCAAGTTTTCTCTTGAAGTCTGGGGTCCGCTTTACCATTGTGAAGCGGACCCCAGACTTCAAGATGAAAGCTTCGGATGCGACTGGGAATAATTAACGCTAGGGTGAAGAAGAAGCAGCCTGAGTCTGGCTTTCTTCTTCCTCTTAGCGTTAATTCCCAGTCGCATCCGAAGCTTTCAGCTCGGAGTCTGGGGTCCGCTTCTGCCAGTCTTAACTACGGATTTGGCTAGACCTCGATATTTTCTGTGAAGCGATTGCCATCTGACCTCCACATCCCAATGGTAACATTAGGCGATATCGAAGCTTTGCAGCTAGACTGTTATTTTTGGATTTTTGAGGGCTCCAACTACCCGTAACGACTGCCATAGATGTTCTTATGGCAACCGGGACCGACGGCTTAACGTGCTCTCCGAGGCACGACCAGACCAATGCAAATACCCATATTTCATGAACACAAATATTTGCACTGAGCGGGGATCGAACCCGCGCCTCCTGCGTAGCGGCCGGCGATTGAGTCTGGCTTTGACCAGGAATAAATTTGTAAAAAAATCCTGTAACTCGATTGCAGTGAATTCTTAGTTACGATATAGGTATTATTTATTTTAATTTCATCTTAGCAATATTTTTCAGTTATAAGGTGAGTATACATGAATGAACTTTCAGACAAAATGTATCTAGTTTTTATAAAAATTTCACAAAAAATCTCATTCAATTTATTCGTTCTTCTACAAAGAAGATTGCATTCGCAACATATATCTTGGCAAAGGAACTATTGTTCATGGAGCTGTGCTTATTGGCGTAGCTAATGACACACAAACGAGTCTCTTTATAGTCTTCTCCTTTGTACCACTGACTATTCTGAAATTAAAATACTTGCAAATATAAAGACTGTGTTTCTAGGATTAAAACTATGCAAAATGAGTATTCATATCGATTTAGATTGGAAAAAATAATGCTCAAGTGGGTTTGAACCCGCGACCAGTATTTTACAGAGGGAATGCTCTGACCTGACTGAGCTAGGCCAGTTCGTATGATTTTCGACAGGTGGCTTCCAAAGTCGCCCCAAGATGGTTGTATAGGAGAAGTACGCCTTGAGGCGTAGCTTAGCAGTTTAGTGGTCGAAGCAAGTAAGCTTCCGGAGTCCCCTTTGAGCTTTCACTGTTTCCAATGTAAATCGAAATGAATAATTAGAATACTAATTGCTTTAAAATAAAAAAGTAAAATTCTTAGAGTATACATTGCTATAGAGCGCGCCTTACAAGTATGAACTGCTATCACGGGTATGATCAGTACCGAGGCTCCTGGCTCAACCTTAATCAGTAGCAAAACAATACCCATCAAAATGACTTGGCAAGTAATATTTAATTCGATATGTTAAATCAAAATTTTATACAACATCGTATATTTGTAGTAATAATGACGCAAAAATACCGCAAAAATACCGCAAAATGACGCCTTTTTTGTATATTTAATTTTATCCATGCATATTAAATCGAACAAAAAACTTCATAACTTACAACAAACTACATTAATAAGTGCATCTGTTTATATTTTCGGTAATGCATGAAACGTCACTATTGGTGCGATATACCATCGCAAAGTATCTGCTAACACTCGCCGCCAAAGACCTGAGTGATAGGCGCGCTCTAGGTATATTTATAATGTATACTCTAAGGTAATATTGCTTTATTCTATGGAATATTTTTTTTAAATCTATTACGCGGCGACGGGAACAGAATTCCATGCCAACGAACGAGAACGGCAACTGAATTTCACGCAGGCAAAGCCACGTAAATTTTATACGAAATTGAGTTTTTTTTGTTATTCACAAATTCAAATATATTGTTATAGTTGCAGAATAACCCGCTCCTATTAGCAGTGTCGCTGTAGAGCACTTGGCGCTCTCGCCATAATGAGCTGCCTGTGTATCTCTAGCTTGTTTTGTTCTTAGTAAACAAAAATAAAAAAGATTGGATGTTTTTTTTTTTCTTTTTGCTGCTTTGTTTCTTTAGGCCATTATCAGCTAAGTGTTGATTCTCAATCGCATTCAAAGCTTTCACCTTAGATTCTGAGATCCATTTTCCAGGCTTCCGTCCACTTTCGTAACCTACAGGAATCTATTTCGGGGTTAAAAATTAATCTGTGTGTTATTTTTGATCAATATCTGTCTTTGTGTCTAATTTCATCCAAATACCTTTAAAAGTTCTGGCATTTATTCGTTAATAAATCCCTCCATACATCTCCATACATTCCCAGGCACCTGACTTGATGAATAACGAATGAATTTTCCTGACTTACCCCAGTACGAGATTAGGAATGAACCGTAATCAATCAATTTACCTATTGCAGTCCACTGCTGGACGTAGGCCTCCCCCAATATGCGCCACGTTTGCCGATCCTCCGCCTTTCGCATCCAGTTCGTCCCAGCTACCCTTCGCAGGTTCGTAATGGGACACTTCAATTAACCTTGGACCCTTAACAGAGGTAGATCGAAATGAGGACAAAACTTAATCTTCTATATTACTTAATCATCCAATACCAATCTAGCTATATAAAAATGATTCGCTGAAATGTATGTATGCACATAATCTGTCGAAAAACTGCACCAAAATGTGACACTTGCTTGATTCTTTTAGTATTGAGCTCATTATTGTTAGGACAAGGTTTAGAAATAATATTTTGATAATATACTAAGATGCTATAATTGCACCAAAGCGAAACCGCGCCCAATATAATTTTTAAATTACGCATATTCCTTTTAAATAACATTTTTAGCATGCTTAAAGTACCTACATAATAACAATATATCCATAGTTTCGTACACATTACTGCACAACAACAATATTCTGAAGACGACGAATCTCTGACCTGCCTCAACACGTTACTGATAGGGTAAGGGCATCGGACCGAGGCGTGCGTGAATGCAGCATTGCGCAAACACTAAAACATGATATCACGTAGGTAGATGCGACACGATCGTAAATATTTTATTTTTTACCTACTTCCTGGGTTCAGACGTACCTACATAAAAAGGGCCAATGGGGACCAATCTTTTGCAAAATATAAATAATCGATTCATATATTTTGAAGAAAATTTAAAAAGGTCTAACAATGAAGTCGTGCTGGTGTTTTTGTGAGTCTAAACTAGGAAGTCGTTAGGGTATGTAGCCAAATTAACGTTGGATTGAACAAAAATGTAAAACTTTATTTTTAATTCAAGATCAATAATGCGTTTTGATTTTCGTTACTTATGTTATTATTATATAGAGACGAGACAAGAGCTTGAGGGGTAGAGCTAGAGTCGCATCATTCGTTTTAAAACAAAGTAACTACATAGTTAAATAATAAATAAGTTCTTTGAACAGTATATACTCAATGCGTGCAATTTACTAGGTAGACGAAATCAATTTAGTATGGAAAATAGATGTTTTAAGATTTATTCATCATGTTTATGAAACAGAATATTCATCATAACTGTAATAGTCAATACTAGTTGTTTGACACAGCTTTATGCGACTAGTCACTCGAAGTTTAGTATGTATTAACATTCAAATGTCACAGATGGTATAGCTATTTACAACATGTAATTATGTCTTTGTTCATCATTCATTCATAAATAATTGCTGTACATTAATCCCTTTAAGAAATCATTTATACTGTCGGTTTTCACAAACGTCTACTATTAAAACTTAATGCATTATTTACGTAAGTAATTATCTGAAATACTAACGCATTACATTTTCTCCTAGAATAATAACAAATTTAGGCAAAAACTGATACCAGCATTACTCATCTACAGCTATTATTCTCTGCGATTCTTGACCCCGCTCGTGACTGGCGAGCGTTGCACCGCATCGTACTCAATTGGACTTCGTGTACCTACGAGTACATAGATCGTATACGTAGGTAGATATAGGTATAATTATGTTCAGCAGTTACGCATCTACGTGGGAGCTAATCTATGATGTTATTATTACATTTTATTGTCTAATTTACTGAGCACTTAAATGATTTGTTACTTTGTAATGGTTTTGATTTGTTGTTCGTGAAATGAGTACGAGAGAGTTGTGTTTTGAGATACTTACTAGTTATATTGCAGTTTGTAAGAAATTAAACTCTAACTATATTAACTAACAATATAATACTAGGTATAAGACAGCCTCCGTGGCGTAGCAGTAGTAAATGCGGCCGCTGCGCAGGAGACGCGTGTTCGATCCAAATATTTATATGTATTTGCATTGGTCTGGTCGTGCCTCGGGGAGCCCGTTAAGCCGTCGGTCCCGGTTGCCATACGAACATCTATGGCAGTCGTTACGGGTAGTTGGAGCCCTAAAAAGTTCAACAACAACGGTCTCGCTGCAATGCCTCGATATCGCCTAATATCACCATTGGGTTGTGGAGGTCAGATGGCAGTCGCTTCACGGAAAATATCCAGCCAAGTCGGCAGATTAAGACTGGTAAAGCGGACCCAAGACTCCGAGGTGAAAGCTTTGGATGCGACTGGGAATTAACGCTAGGATAAAGAGATAATACTAGGTATACAGTGGCATTTAAATAAAAAAATTGCCACTTGTCAAGGAGAGGAGGGGGGCGGGGGGGGGGCTGAAATAGTCCAACAATAATCTTCATCCGAGCGCTAATCTTATCTCACACATTGGAGCTTAGTATCTGTTCTCTTGCTTCTTTTTATTGGTAAACTTTTACGAGAGCGACTGTCATCTGACCTCCCAACCTCGAGGGGAAAGCCTACACCAGAGCTTCGTCCGTCAATCAGCAGATATACCGATTTGCATACACACATTATACTCACGCCTGAAAATCCCCGAAGGGGTAGGCAGAGGTGTATTAACACCCACATTTCGCCAACTATGATTTTCGGTCCCACGTAATAGGGGGCGACCCTAATGACGTCAAACGGTCACTTATTCATGTTTACTGCCGGATGCAGAACTACCCTATCCCTTTATCGCCTTCTAGGACACTCACAGGAAGATCCTATCTAGGGTGCCCCTATTCTACTCCGGGAACCAACACGGTCAATTTGCTTTTGGCGTTAAACTCGGTCTCAAAGATCTTAGTAAAGTATGGGTAGGGCTTAGAGTATATATTGCTCTAGAGCGTGCCTTACAAGTATGAACTGCAGCTATCACGGATAGGAACAGTACCGAGGCTCCTGGCTCAATCTCAATCAGTAGCAAAACAATACCCGTCAAAATGACTTCGCAAATAACATTTAATTCGATATGTTATATCAAAATTTTATACAACATCGTATATTTGTAGTAATAATGACACAAAAATAATGCAAAATGACGCCATTTTTTTTGTATTTTGGCTTTAATTTTATCAATACATATCAAATCGAACAAAATACTTCATAAAAACAAACTATGTATATTAATAAGTGCATCTATTGATATTTTCGGTAATGCATGAAACGTCACTATAGGTGCGCCCTACCATCGCAAATTATCTGCTAACACTCGGCGTCAAAGACCTGAGTGATACGCGCGCTCTATATAATATAATGTATACTCTAAGGGGTAGGGTAACCACTTTCTACTAAAACTGCTATCTTAAACGAGCCCAACAAAATACTTCCGTCATTACTACAAATCATAGTATGTTACAACAATGCCGGTATCGATAGATCAGTTCTAACTAGGTGACTGAGTCAGCGCCTAACTGGTTGTCAGCATCGCAGCTGGTTCTAACGACCCACGTGGCTTTGAGTTGCCTCATACACCGGTTTTCTATGGTAAGGCGATGGTTCGACTGCAAGCGGTGAGAAAGAACACAAAATTATTACAATTTTGTGTGTTTTCTTTCCGAACATGGTAATTGATAAGTCGCAAAACGGTGATGATTTTTACTTTTAAAATACTTACTTTTAATAATTTTGTAAGTGTTCAACATAAGCTATTCCATAGGTACTGTCAATTACTATTGAGTTTTTTTGTTCAAAATTATAATTAAACACGTCCGTGTTTTATCGACAGTTGAAAATGTATTAGTAGATATTATAGTTGGCAATATTAGTTTCGCTACTAACGAGGTTTGTGGGTGCTTCCACTTGATATTATACAGGCCCTCGATTCTGCCAAAGCAAAACCACTGTCGTGCCACAGTCTCTGCAATAATTGGCATTAAATTTTAGACTTTATTTCTATAGAATTAAAGTCCAAAATTAAATGACAATATTTTCATTACATGCTTTCGTTCACTCTACAAAAAGCCATTTAATTTCAAACTTTAACTGAATTAATTTAAAGGCTAAAATCAAATGGCATTATCTCGCAGTCTCTGTGGTGTGACAGTGGTTGTGCTTTAGCAGAATCGAGGCCTGGCCTGTATATATACGTTTGATGTTAAGCAGCTCCATCCCTTAGTTACCTTGTACGACACTAAATCGGAGGAGATGGAGAGTCCCAAATTCTACTCTGCCGGGACAACATACAGTAAGAAAAATAAGTAACTCCCGCTTTCAGTCGCACCTCGCCCTATTGTTGCGTAACGTCAAATGCTTGACGTCTAGTAATTATTGCTATAGTTCCACCTTATATAGGTAAGTACAGGGTGTTGCGTAAACTTTCGCCTAACTCCTAACTGCTTCAGTTTATGGTTTCCGTGAGTTGATAAGGTTTTTGACCCACTTTAGTTTTAATACCTTCTTCGTATTGTTTTGAAGTGAGTGACATCAAATTTTTATTTACGTGAAAGTTGAAGGGATATCGTTTTATAGATTTAATTTGAGGAGTATTCGTGGTTACTCCAACTCTCACTGTACTAGTAGCATTGTGTGCAGGGTCCTATCAATAGTGGACCTGCTAGTCACATTTAAAAAAAAGTGAGGTTCTCACTAAGACTTTCCTATTGAGTATGGGAGGGCACACGGTAGTTACTCAAAAAGCGAAGGCCAGGCTGCTTCAGATACAAACTTTGGACGTAATGGGAAAACCACTATCAGAATAATGATGATTTTGACGTTCACAAGGGAGTCCAATCGAAGCGAACTAAAGACAATAACTTTAAGTTTGTGCCTCACTCCACTGTACTCAGGGTTTCAAACAAAACTGGATTGAAACCTGACCGACATTTTTATGTTAACTTGAGGAACAAATTACTAACGCCTACAACTCGACGTAAATTGGTGAAATCCAGTAAAATTAAACTAAACAATAGCCTGAATCAACACAGCTGTTCGATTGCGCCTACACACTTAGATTTACGCGGCACAACAATATGCAAATGACACAACTGGCTATGCACTGTGGCGACCGACTTGACGACAATTTTGCAACGATTAGAATGCTGTTTGGCATTGCGCATTTAGGTACATTTTTGGGGCAAATTTGGAATGCATCGTGGCAATCCTTTTAAATCAGCATGTACAGTCAGCGTCAGAGAAAACAGACCCCCTCAATACTTAAAGAATATCGCCGCCTGCGCCGGCCGCGTCACATGACTCACGAATGACGTCACGACTCACGCGATGCGATCGTCGCTGAGCTGCAAACAGCTTCATCTGCCTTTTATTTGCATGTTCATATTTGTAATTTTCTGATATTTTTCGTCTTTCGGCTCAATTGTATACCAAGATACAACATACTCACAAAAAGATGCCACATTAATTTATGTGCCGTTTGAGGATTCGAACCCGCATCTCCAGCGCCAGCCGATTACTTAGACCGCGCCTTACTCCACTAGGCTACGGTTCACTTGATAATAATGGCGAAAATATAAATAACATTACCTACTCCTATTATCGAACAAAGTTGATTACGGTGTTATTTTGTAGATCTTAAGGTTTAAATTTCAACTACACCATAATAATAACTGCTCAATTGACTAAAAGATAAGGTTGAAATTAGTATAGATTTCTCGTTTAGTTCAATAGATTACGCTTGATACAGCTTATTGCACTACCGTCATTTTGTTTTTTACTTCAAAAACTTATCTGCTGTATGAGCTGCGGCTATAGTATTTTAATATCTGTGACAGCGCGCTAAGGTTGCAATTAGAATACTTCTTTGTCTTATTTACTAAACTGTGATTGAAGGTAACTTTATAATTCGTGGTAATTTGCATTGGTGTTAATCCTCCTCGTAATATTATTCAATTTATTAAGTTGTTGATCAGTTTTTTGAGTAAATTGAAAGTATGGTTCGAATAACAACATTTTTGAAAGCTAAAATTGTTATTCTCTGGGAGCAAGAATAGAGGCATAACGGTAAGAGTTACGATAAAAATATATTATATACCTATTTATTGCTTAATCATGTTACATTTTCATTTACAAGTTAGATTTTTGGAGTTTCTTTTATTTATTATCATTTTCATTACAGAGAAATACAGTGCGTAGATGGATTCGAAGGTATCAAGCGACGGGTGATATAAAATATGAACGTCAAGGACCTCGCCCAGTTGCTTACACTCCGACGGCGCCATGATATTGTGGAAGTTCACTCAGTGGCACCCTTCAACCCTAAAAACGTATAAGACTTAAACAAGCGGGCGGTTAACATTAGGTAGGTAAGTAAATGATTATAATAATATTCTTTAAAATAAAATCACAAAAAAAAAAAACAGATTTGAAAAGGTTTATTATTTCAGGTTACTGGAGATGGATGTCCTCAATGGGCCCAGGCGAGCTAGTGGTAGTTGAAGTGTTGAAAGACGTAATGCTGCGCATAATCAGTGCGGGTCGCATATCCAGAAGGACAAATTTACCTGGTTCAGGATAACCCTTTAGTGCATCCCGAATTGTGCAAGACTGGCTAAATGCACAAGAAGATATAACGGTGTTTGAGTGGCCGGCTAAAAGCCAGGATCTTAATCCTATAAAAAACTTGTGGGGTCAGATGGTTTTAAACTGGAACTAAGGTAAATAGAACTTGGGAACTAATACGAAATAGTGTCCTAACATTCATAATAATAATATAAATTATTATTAATACCTAATCCCATTACTCTTGTTTACAAGTTTAGTAATCTTCTAATGTGTTAACGATGCACCATCTGACCTCACATATTTTTCTAATGTTGTGTTAAAAGGGTTACTTATCAGAAAATGTGATCAAAGAGGAAGATGTATATTGCTATACTGTTATAGTTTAGCATGTTGGTTCTTTCTTTGTGATTCACAGGCATAAATAACATTTCATTTTTCAACCATTCTTTTATATTCAAAGATTATACAGAGTGTAAAAAATTAATGTTTGCAACTTTAAATAAATAAGTAAATAAATATTGTAGTTATGCTTCTAGAACTATGTATAATATTAAACATTTTTATACTTCACTTAGACCCTAAGTGAAGTAAACATTTTATACTTAGGGTATTGTGTTTTGTCAATAAATTTACGTTCCAAAAATAAGTAAATCTAAAAATAAGTAACCCCAATTTAACTCAGATAGAAAAACTGTATACTCAACCAGGAAATGGACTCCATGTAGTCCTAGAAATGTAATTCGAGAAATAAATTAATATTGTTTATACAACAAGCCTATCTTTTCTTGCAAACCTCATACCTACTATAAAATTTGATTCCTTAAATAATAATTAACAAAAGTGCTTATGAGAATAAAAAAATAATTATACGAAATAAAAAACGAACTTTGTGTCTGAGGATTTGAACCCTCGGTTACCGTATTCACAAAGCATAGGTCATAACCACTAGACCAACATGACATTTACACAAAGTTTCAAAAAACTTCAATGCTTTCATGTCATTATCAAGGGGGGTCCCTTTTCTCTGAAGCTTACTGTACATGTTGTAGGAATATTTCGAACGATCGAACGAACTCGACAGTTAATTCCGCGGTGAGATTTCAATTTCGCATGCTGTAAATTTGAAAAAATGCTCAAAAGTTGTTTAGAATTAATTTTCCTACATTCAAGATGGCGAAGAATGCAATGAACCGAATACCACGCAAATCGAAATTTAGACTGCCAGTGACCTCCCTCAACGAATTCCAAAAGAAAATTGCTACTAAGAATTTTTTTTCTTGGCAAATCATATTTTCATTGTACTATATTTGAAAAAAAAAAAATATCGTAATATTTTATTTACTTCGTACGGGTAGTTTATAGCACTATTATGTCCCTGGGGATGGGGGGACTGCCAGCTCCTGTGGTTTAAGGCACTCAAACTACCCTCTTGTTGCCGATTTGTCAATTTCCTTTCACAATGAAAGTATACCGTTCTCTCTCCACATATTCATATTTCTGGAGTGACAGTCAACCAACATTATCATCACTACATTACAAAACAAATTCGCTGTCGCTAATGTATGCTTAAATCTTCATAACTACGCATCGGATTTAGAAGCGGTTTTTTTTAATGTAGAGTGATTCAAGAGGATAATACATGCATAATATTGTAGAGAAACACTGATAAATTTAGAGATATGCAGCGGGAACGGGATCAGAAAATATGGCGGTACGAAGTTCGCCGGGTCAGCTAGTAAATAGCGATCCGCCTAGACTAAGTTGTGTTTATCATATTTACATCTTCAAATTGTAAGCTGAGGTGGTTGTAAAGGGTGTAAATTTTGAAAAGGAAAGCCGTAGATAAAAAAAAATCTAAGATTTTTTCCTTCTATATAATTATAGGAGGAAGATTTTTTCTACTGCCTTCCCTTTGGTTATTAAACCATAAGCAATTTTGTATGAAATTCAACCAAGGCTTCTCTTTGCAGAGCAAGCCAGTAGGGATCGGATTACAGGGACTCCTCGCCACTGTGGGATGCAGTCCAAAGAATAATGGCACTTTACACCCGGCTTAAAGGACCCGAGCGAGACTGTAAGTCGTGTAGAAGGTTTTCGTAAGTTTTGAATTCACATGTTTTCAAAACTTTCAGTCTTTAACGTACGTTTACGTTACGTTCGTTATAGACTGCTATCTTGTTAGTCTTCTTAATGAAATAGCAAAAATCTACGAAGTGAATAAAATGACTCATTTTATTGGTCAACAAAATGCTAACCCTTTTTTAAACTTCACTATAATTTCTTACCACCAGATAAGTTCAGATGATTGACTGATTGAATTCAAAACGGCAATACGATAGATTTACCTGACATTTAAGAGAAATTTCCGACCTCAATATCCTCAAGAAAATTCACAGAGATGCAATTTTATTCAGCTTCTATAAACATGAAATTTATGTTTAATGGCGTGCACATGAATTTGACCGACTTCTGATGATATCGTTAGGAAGAACATTAAAAATGCTATCTAATTTTATTCTAAGGCATAATACCACTGCACAGAAGTACCACAGTAGTTCAAGTCCTTTTATACAACACAGAAACATATATTGCTCGCAAATGTGAGGCTCGAATCGGAAAATACAACCCGATCACTCTTTTAACAATCTTTAATAAGTAAAGGTATGATTCCGTAGCCGACTGCATACGACAACTGCCGACGTATGCAGCAGATGCACGTAATTCATTGCGGCTTCTCAATGGCTCCCTTTATCCGTATCGGAGTTTGACAAGTAATGGGTACGATGTATGTGCTGCATGCGTCGGCAGTTGTCGTATGCGGCCGGCTACGGAATCATACCTTAACAGTGTGCTGCATTTCATACTCTATGTTAGGGTGTAAAGTTCTTGTCTTTCTCTCTTGCCTTTTATTCTGTTTTCCAGCCTGGATATTGCACAGCACAGTGTTTTTAAAGCACTCAGTTAATGTAACTGTTTTGTAAAACTGTGTTATTGAAGTCGATGCTACATTAAACCCCATGCATAAAATGTTCCGATGCATTGATAACCTCCCTTCTTTTGAAGTTGGGTAAAAATTGATCACAAATTATGAAAAATATTTTTTATTTTTATTCTAATAATTGAAGTTAACAACGCCAACTCAAACTTATTCCATCAAACGTAAAAAAAAATTAATGTCAAAATTGGTAAATTTTAATAAAAATATTATAAATGTCGATATTAAGATAACATTGAGATAATTAGATTAATGAATTGTAATAATTATAGATGTCAAGAATAATAATAATGTCTTTTTGTTATACCTATACTTTTATTTTTTTAAACCAATTTTATTTCAATATCCCATAGTCAATTCTATTCAAACTTGAATTTACTTCGTATTTTTTTGTACAGTGACCGAAATGTTTACGACATTTTATATATCCTGCGATGGCTAGAACTCATAAATAAAGCAGTAAAACCATTCCATTTATTAAGTACTATGGGCACCAAGGCGTCAAGCCATTCCAGACGTATCTATTTCACCTGAATAGTTTCAGACTGCAATTTTTTTGAACTTGTAGACTTTTGCGTGATCAAATACATTTTCAATGACCTCATTTGACTCCGAGTCCGACTCGCACTTGGCCGGGCTTGCTTTCAAATGAGGTCATTGAACCTACCGAAAGCCTGATGGCTGTTGGAGCAGACGAGTCCTAGAGTGGAGTCTGCGAGAAGGAAAACGGAAGGTGGGACTGGGAAAAAGCCAGGTGGACTGACGACCTACGAAAGCTGGCAGGGATAGATTGGATGCGGAAGGCGGAGGACCGGTAAACCGTAAACGTGAGAGGCCTATGTCCAGCAGTGGACTGCAATTGATTGATTGATTTAGGTCATTGAAAGCAACTCCAGCTAAGTGCGAGTCGACGTAGAGTTTTAAGTTAAACGCGTTTTTAAGTGGGCTAGGTAATGGTGCGGCCATTAAATAGCCTCCATAAAATCACGTTTTTTCTCCGTGAACCCCCCTTAAATATTTAATTTATTTTCAGTATTTATGGCGGCAACAAAAATACATCATTCTGTGAAATTTTTAATTAAAACACAGTCAGAGATACAGTCTGGTGATAGACAGATAAAGAGTCAACTCTTTAGTAATAGGATTAGGTATGTTTTTACCCTTTGGGTATGGAATTCTAAAAATGCAATTATCGTGCTCACATGTAATTACTAGGTAGGAAAGTGAGGCCTCCATTGCTCTCACAAATTATATGAAATGCAGTACCAAGTGCCAGAACGAGGACCCTGGACTCAGAGGCCTTGGAGTTCGAAGTCCATTTTACTACTTTCGAATTAACGCTAAACCGATGATGTTGAGTTATATGAACTATTTTGTGAAATTAAGAGAAGAGTATTTTTATAGTGCGGAAATCCGATCAGTTCAGATTGCCACTGGCATATCTCTCGGACCCTGGCTGAACTAGAGGCATCTCCGGTATCAAAGTGGCCCCCTCGGGTCAAATATCCTCAGGTTGAGTACCCCTAAGATACACAACTCAAAAACAATCATACAATACTAAATGAAAGAAAATAATGGACCGTAACTGGTATTTTATCTCCATAATTGTATTTTAGGATGAACACAATTTCACACGGTTAAACATCAAAGCCAAAACTTCATAACTTACATCAACACTTCACAGGAAAATGTTCTAAACTTGATACAGAAACATTGCAAAATGGACTTTTTCTCACAATCGTCGATGTCACTTACAACCTTTTTAACTTACAACTGTCGATATGAATCTTTCTATTAATAGGAACATTACGCAATACCAGTCCGCTGTCACTGACCGTGCCTCAGGATGTTACGTAGTAACTAAGTCACGTTCGTGTATTAAATAGATGTACTGTGGTGCTAGACTGAATAGGTTCTTAGTCTAATGAATATTCTCAAAGTGAATTTTTAGCCGTGTGGTATCACCACCCCATCTCATTCGAAGAGTGTCGTGAGAGGCGACGAACGGAGAGAAATCACTGCGAGAGACGGTAAACTCGAAATAAAACCCCCCTAGCCAGGGTTGAAACAGTAGGTCTCCCATCATTAGGAGAGGCCAGCAGTGGACTACGATAGGCTAGTTGATTGACTGATTGAATTTTCATCAAAACATACATATCGAAGAATGTCAGAAGGCAGTCGCTTCACGGAAAATATCGAAGTCCAGCCAAATCCGCAGTTAGACTGGTAAAGCGGAACCCAGACTTCGTGGTGAAAGCTTCGAATGCGACTAGGATTAACACTAGGATGATGAAGAAGAAGAGTACAGTTCTTCTGTGATAAATTGACTGGTACATTTTGATATTGACTAATAAAAATCTTGCAAGAAAAAAAACACTATGAGCTAGTCCTCAGAAACTATAACTTTTTAAGTGAAATAAAAGTAGGAAAAAGCGTAGATTCTCTCCTTACTAATACTTACCTAGATTGGATACTAGTTAATTGCTAGAAACCTTGTAATTGGGCCGTATTAGTAAAAGGCACAACGTTCGCCTTCAACTTCTAATGGAGGAAGCTCTCGAATATTGAAACGGTCCTTCAGAAACTTAATTAAGAAGCCAGATGGTACTGGTTGACTGGAAGAGCCAAATTGCCTCGTAAATGTGAGTGAAAAGTAAAGATTTTAAACATTTCGAACCGGATTTAGCACCTGGACGGAATATAAATGAAACACTGAAAAAAAACAGTTCAAGTATTCTGAAATAAGATCTTGGAGCATCAATTGGATGAACTTGTTATATAACTGTTAAGTCAATTAAGCTTTTTTTTAATTAAATGTCAAAATTTTCATGTAAACTTGTATGAAATACGAGCCTTCCATCTATGGATCCGCCTGCGTGGATGTAGATTATCGCGGCTTTTGGTCATATGTATATCTGGTTTTAAGTCTAACCAAAACAAAAAAAAACGTACAACGTAAATCCATACTAATATTATAGATGCGAAAGTAACTCTGTCTGTCTGTCTGTTACGCTTTCGCGCCTAAACCACCATAGTCTATGTTTGGTCGCGATAACCGACATCCACGCGGGCGGAGCCGCGGGCAAAAGCTAGTGTTTTATATAGAAATGACACGCACCTACGAAAGAGCCTTTTTCATTACTATTAGAGATATTTGTGTATTTGCCATACTGTTTTGAATTTCTAAATATCGACAACTCAAAATAATAGGTACATAGTAAATAACGCGATATCTACATCTATCTACACTAATATTATAAAGAGGAAAGATTTGTACCTATTTTTGTATGTTTGTATGTTTGTAATGAATAGGCTCCGGAACTGCTGTACCGATTTCAATAATTCTTTCAGCTATAGAAAGCTACACTACCTGGGAGTAACATAGGCTATATAACATCACGCTACTACTAAAGGGAGCGGAGCAGTGAGCATAAATGTCAATAAATCGGGCAGATTTCCATACATTAAAGTTCGAAAATCCGAATTCCACGCGGGCAAGGCCGCGGGCAACAGCTAGTCTCTAACACTACTCACAGTAATACACGTAGTATTACTGTGAGTGACAATGAGTTTAAAAAAATCTTTTGTAAGGGCCTGCAGCTTATTTTACCTTCTTAGTTTCTTAGTAGACATTAACCCACAACTACTGAAACTAGAAGTTTACCTGTAACAATAAAAAAACATAACATTAATCACCTGTTATGGTAAAGTTTAGAAAAATCAACACACAGAACTGTCAACTCATTCAAATCCGTTCAGCCATTCCCGAGTATTTGAGTAACAAACATCAATAATTATGTTTCGTTTTTTTATATTGCACTTATAAGTATGACTTACTTAAGTTAAGCCTTGCCTGGTGTAAGTCTAAGGATAGAGGGTCACCATTACATTACATTACATACACCAACAATTTGACTGCCTCTGTGGCGTAGCGGTAGTGAACGCGGCTGCTACGCAGGAGGCGCAGGTTCGATCCCCGCTCAGTGTCAATATTTTTATGCATGAATATAAATATTTGCATTGGTCTGGGTGTTTCTATGTATAATATGTATGTATTTACAAAAAAAAAAGTATCTAAGTATTTATATCCGCATTCTAGATTCCATAACATAAGCTAATTATGCTTACCATGGGTCTAGATAGCGTTGTGTAGAATGTTGTAGAATATTTATTATTATTATTTAATTTTAGATACAATAGCGGCACTCAGCTTGACGGCCTCATCAGATGCTTTTTCACACCCCGGTTAAAGAACCCGCGACCGTAGAAAGAAGGAAACACTATCTTTTGCGCTATAGCAGTTATTAAGATATGAACTAATGATTCATCATCACAATAGTACAATACAAAACGCTCATAAACTGAAAATAGTCATAAAACTGCGGGGTCGTTACACTGCAAATAGTAACAATTCAAATTATACGACACCAGTTGTTGCCCGCGGCGCTACTCTCGTGAGGATATACTGTAAGTTTATTGACTGGCTGGGACAAGCTAGCTGCAATGGTAGTGGGCTGGCCACATCTGTTGGAGGACCGATGGCCGTTGGAGCAGACGAGTCCTAGAGTGGAGACCGCGAGAAGGCAAACGGGAGGTAGAACGCCTCTAGGCAGACGGATTAACGACCTAAAAAGGGTGACTGGGACAGGTTGGATGCGGAAGGCGGAGGATCAGCAGAAATTTATGCCTTTTTTATATTTGATCAATACAGATGGGCTCTATCATAAACGAAAGAAATTGCCTCCTGTCATCAGTTGACTTCGAAAACGATAGACTTTCATACAAACTTTTAGCCCCTATTTGAACCCCTTTATCTCATTTTTTCCGCGATTAAAAATTACCTATGTCTTTTCCCAAGCTTCAGTCTATCTCTGTACCAATTTTAATCAATATCAGTTCAGTAGTTTAGGCGTGAAAGCGTACATACAGACAGACATGCAGATTTACTTTCGTATTTATAATACTAGCTGTTGTCCGCGGCTCCCCTGGCGTGGATGTCGGTTATCGTGACCAATCATAGCCTATGTCCTTTCCCAAAGTCTAACCTATCCCTGTACCAAATTTCATCAAAATCGGTTCAGTAGCCTGACCGCGTAACAGACAGACAGATACACAGACAGAATGAGTTACTTTCGCATTTATAATATTAGTATGGATTATGGATGATGTCATATATCCTTTAGCACACATTGTACTTGCTTCGCGTCATCATAAGGAAAAGGAAATATCTGAGCTATTTATAGTCTGTGTGAGCTGGGTTATTGATCTGGTAATGAGTTTAAGTAACCACGATGATGATGATTATGCCTCTGATATTGCGTCCGCTTTTGTACAGTTGACAAAGTATACATGTATACACTTTTCAGTGGGGAAGGCTGTAAATTTTTATATGGTGGCACTTCACATGGCTATTTATATTTGCGTATTTGATATATTTGACAAACAATTCTTCTTTTCTTTAATTCTTGTCTTTTTTTTAAATATAATTATGGTCCGTCAATGGAAAGCACCAGATCTCGCTAGATGGTAAAAAGCTGAGGTGCAGTCCAAAAGTTCCGGACCACCATTTGCACTTAGCGAGAATTGAACCCTCGCCCCCTGTGTGGCAGTCGCGTTCACTACCACTACGCCATAGAGGCTATCGATTACTACTAACTATTAATTTATGGAATGGATTGGATAGTGTTTCTCGCCTACAATATAATATTATCGAAAGGATAAAAAAGAAAATTACTTCATCTAAACATCCGCACAAACAATAGCCGCTCGCTCGTCCGCGCTAGCGAGAATTGCCTCGCAATTGAATATTGATAGTGTCCGTCTATACAGAATTTTAAAGCAATAATCATATTTCGACTTAGGTGATAATGTTACTTGTGAATCTCGTATAATCGTAGGCGAGAATTATTATCTTTTTTTTATATAGGACACGTCAAATTGACTTCGCCTAGCCTGATGGTAAGCTGAAGGCAAAGTCTCTGAAAAGAGGGTCACCATTACAGACATGTAACATGTTACAATGGTGGCACTCAGCTTGACGGCCTCATCAGATGCTTTTTCACGCCCCGCTTAAAGGACCCGGGACTGTAGGAGGAGGGTAACACGTGAACTGGTAAGGAATTCCAAGACTTAATAGTGCGGCAGAAGAAGGCATCTGCCTGTATATAAACATTTTGATATGACAATAATTGTACGCCGATTATTACTAGTGATAATATCGTACGATTTCTCGAACTGAAATGTGCGAGAAACTAGTCTAAATTGCACTTAATCCAAAATCAATATCAAGACCTAAATAACCTAAACAATGCTCTTGGTAAATACTTCGCTTTGTTAACCCTGCACTCGAGCTGAATACCAAGGCATCCGATGCAAGGATACTCTAAGCTTACACGTCGGTTCGTAATAGCAGGTATTCAACGAGAGATTGCTGGCTTCGTTCCCTTGAGGACCACTTCAGTACTACATGCTGGTTAGATTCAGATTGCGGACATTCGATCTGGTATTTGTTGATTAAAAGTAAGGTTTAGGAGGACTTGTGCAGCTGTATGATAGATTTATTTACTAATTTTTTGGGTTCCGTGCTCAAAAGGGTAAAGGAAGTCTATTACCGAGATTTCGCTGTCCGTATGTCTGTCACGAAGATGTATCTCATGAACCGTGATAGCTAGAGAGCTGGAATTTTCATAGACGATGTATTTTGGTTGTCGCTATAACAACAAAATACTAAAAAAAAAAAAATATTTAAGTGTCGCTACCATACGACAAACAAGATTTTTATTACCGTTTTTTGCTCGATATTCATAACAGCAATAGGTACGCGATTGAAATATTCACAAAATATTTGAATATTCACTTCAAAAATAAATAAATAATAAAAACTGGTGACTCTCGCTCTAGCTCGTACCAGATCCAAAGGCTAGCCATTGCGATCCAACGAGCAAATGCTCCTTTGCACCGGACACGATCCGTGGCGGGTTATCTACATGACAAAAGCCAGGCTGGCTATTTGTATTTGACATCTTAATTCCTATCTCTTCTTCTGCTCCCCCTTAGCCTTCTTCTCATTATCTGGGGTCGGCTCTCCTTGTCTGCCTCCTCCATCTTCCTCTAACCTTTGCTGTTTCGGCGTGTATGTCGGATTCTTTCAGGTCTTTCTGTACCGTCGTCAACCAAGTGGCGGGGGGCCTTCCGCCTTCCGCCAAATCTTAATTCCTATCTACACTAATATTATAAAGAGGAAAGATTTGTACCTATTTTTGTATGTTTGTATGTTTGAAATGAATAGGCTCCGGAACTACTGTACCGATTTCAATAATTCTTTCACCTATAGAAAGCTACACTATCTGGGAGTAACATAGGCTATATAACATCACGCTACTACTGAAGGGAGCGGAGCAGTGAGCATAAATGTCAATAAATCGGGCAGATTTCCATACATTAAAGTTGGACCGGAATCCAAATTCCACGCGGGCGGAGCCTAAAATAAATAAATTAGTCCATCTTACTAGTCTAAAATAAATAATTAAAATAAAATGATAAATCAAGGGGTGTTTAATATTAGATAAAGGTATCTTCGGAACCCTTCATGTTCGATTCCGACTCGCACTTGGCCCATCAATTGAATACGTACATAAAAACATATACCTCCAACACATAACCTACCTTTTTGACTTCACCGCAATCGGATAATAATTCGTTCTCAGTAAAAAGAAGTCTGAATTGTCAATATTGACCGTGTTATATGAGCTTTGGGGCTTGTCGTTCGATGCTCGGGGAGGGATAAAGTCCATTCGAAGTCTCTAAGATCATTTGCTGACTGTACTGAAGTAGAAAATACGGGTTTGCGTTAATCGGCATATTATGTTTCGGTTTATTGAACGAGTTTTATTGGTATAGGTTGAATGGGTTGTAAGAATTCATTGCTTTGGTCCCTATAGACCTCATTTTACAGGTAATTTTTTTAAGAATTAAGTTCAATTCGTGCGAATCGTCCAATAACCCTTGCCAAAGAATGATTAAATTTTTCACGCGTATTTTGCTTGTTTCTATGTAAGTTTGTGATTTTCTTCACTTTATTCATTTTCGCTCCACTTTATTCATTTTCGAAACATAGAAATTACATATACATACATAATTATACGCCTGTAAATCCCTGAAGGGGTAGGCAGAGGTGTATTAACACCCACATTTCGCCAACTTTGATTTTCGGTCCCACGTAATAGGGAGCGAGCCTATTGCCGTCCAGCGGACACTTAGTGATGGGCTGTATGTTTACTGTCGGATGGAAAACAGCCCTATCTCTTAGTCGCCTTCTACTACACCCACAGGAAGAGATGGGGTGGCCCTATTCTACGGGACCAACACGACTTCACGGACAAACAAGACAAGAATTAAAAAAAAAATGTGTTAATATAACATAACCCAAGTATGTTTTTTTAAATATCTCCAATGTACAGACACGATCACTTTACAATATTATACAATAGTACAGATAGAAAATAAACGCCAACCAATTTTTTACTACTATTATATAAAGAGGATATTGTTAAGCTTGCCACCCGGCTCCGCCTGACAATCCAATTTCATCTCGACTAGTTCTCTCAAGGGGTTTATTCGATAGACAACAATCCCGTGGATACAAAGTATTGGAGTGAGCCAGTTGCCATACTTTAAACATACCTAACTGATTGCTCGGTTCACGAACTTATTTTGTTTTACTATTGTTCTATTGGGAATTTAACAACGAATAATGTCTGTCTGTTGTTTTTATACTAGGTAGGTGTCAGACAAGCACACGGCCCACCTGGGACTCGATTCTGCTAGAGCAAAACCACTGTCATGCCACTGACACAGCAAGAAAATTCTATTTAATTTTAGCCTTTGACACAAAGCATTTAAAGTTTAAAATTAAATGGCTTTTTGTAGAGTGAATGAAAGAGTGTAATGAAAATTTTTTCATTTAATTTTTGATTGTAAGTCTATAGACATGCGTGCATGGTGGGTGATATGCGTGATAACGGTCTCACGCCAAAGATCGTGCGAAGTGGAGGAGGAAGAGCAGGTAGGCGGACCCTGAGCCCCGTGGTCATTGTGGCCACGGATGCAATCAGGAAAATACGTCTACGTGAAGATGATGATGTAAGTCTATAGACATAAGGTCTAAAATTTTATGCATTTTTTTACAATCTCTGTGGTATGTCAGTGGTTGTGCTTTAGCAGAATCGAGGGCCTGGTGAAAAGTGGTCACCGTGGCCTATGGACGTATGCAACACCAGGGGTGTCATACTCGTGCTGCCGACCCTGCAAGAACCTACTAATGCCCTTATTGAAGAATCTCATATTATAGTTGCTTAGAAAAACCACAGCAGGGAGACATTCCTTAGCTTAAGTGTGCGTGGAATGAAGTATGTCTACCTTACTTAACTTACTAGACTGACATCCGTATTCACAAACAATACTTCGCTATGCGTACTACCAAAACTATGCAAAGAACGACAAATTCTCAGTGCGTTCGTTTTGGCAAGCCTTTTTATTCATTGATAACACTTATGTAATACTTCGTTGAGGGAACGCACTGCGTTGGATACTGCTCCGTGATGTTTGTGAATTAATTTTACCAGCCCTATGCGCTCGAGCACACTATGAGACCTCACAGTATTGTTTGTGAATACGGGTGTGATACTTCAAGCACCTACTTCGACAAATCTCTGCATCACCCTAAAGATATGATTCCGTAGCCGACAGCATACGACAACTGCCGACGCACGCAGCACATGCGCGTAGCTCATTGCGGCTTCTCAATGGTCCCCTTTATTCATATCGGAGTTTAACAAGTAATAAGTACGCTGTATGTGCTGCATGCTGCATGCGTCGGCAGTTGTCGTATGCGGTCGGCTCCGGAATCATACCTTAAGGTTGACTGGTAGAAAATGCCCTTGGCATTAAGTCCGCGTTTGTACACTTATTTTATATTTGTGCATAAAGATTAAATAAATAAATAAATGAAGTTCCTTTAATACGTCATTTTAAAATAGCATATTTCGCGTTTGAAACTTGATTAAATATAATAGGCCTACGCCATATGTCTTCACGCTAGTCGCTTTATCCAATCCCTGGTTCTCCCGAGGGATAAGCTTCCGCGTCGCATGGAAGATGTCATGGCGAATGAAATATATTTTATTTACTTCTATTTTATAGACTCTCGTTGGTTTATTCTGGGAAAAAGACGTAATAATATATACATTTTGCTGACTATATCTAGTGTGAATCTATTGGCGACAAATGGGAAAAAAAGAAAATAAAATGCTATAGAAAATTTTGTAGCAAAAATAAATCATCAGTCATCTTGAATAGCAGTCTTTAAAGGTCTGAAAACTGGATCAAAAATCACTTGACTGAGTCTTGTTCGGTCATCTTTTCACCATCGGAGTTATCACAGTCAAAGATGTTAATATTTAGTGATTCTAGTCCAATTAATTTCAATTAATTAGCTGGCTAATTTAACATATAATTTATAAGAGGACTGCAATAGCAATAACAGGACTAAAATAGAGTCACTAGACCGATTCTTGGTCAGAATCTTTAAAGGCTGATTTATTTTGTCTCTTTTCTTATATCATCAAATATGTAGGTGTATTCTAGAAGCTTAAATAAAAGATAACCTACATAGTGCAGACTGGAGCCCACTCCCTTGAGACTCGAGAATCTCGAGACGTTTTATCTAAGATTTATTGCTCATTAAATTAACAAACGGTGTCTATTTGTTGAAACAACATTCTTACACGCCCCTTTGAAGTTTAATCGCTCATAAGTATTTATAATCTGGTGCTTAACATTTTTGTATGTATGAATATGTCAGTGTCGACAAATTTACACCTACAACAAATTATACAACCTATGGGCATACAAACGCACCAGCTTCCCTAGACAAGTGACAATTCGTTGACATATTGTAGAATAGAAAGATGAATGTATGAGATTTGACGTATATGACAGGCGTCAACGTATGTCATATACGTCAAAATACATGTCATATACGTCAAATGCATACCATACATTCACATTCTATTCTACAATACACCGGTCAAACAATTTCCACTGGTATAAGATTGCTGTTACCATCGGAGCAGGCAAAGACATTAAATTACTAACAGTCCAGCCCCTCTAGACAAGTGGCAATTCGTTGCTCGGCGTATGATGGAATAGAATGACAAATGTATGGGATTTGACGTATATGACAGGCGTCAACGAATGTCAAAAACGTCAAATCCTATACATTGTCATTCTATTCCATCATACGCCGAGTAATGAATTGCCACGTGTCTAGGGGGGCTGGCTTAGATACGTCTTCAAATTCGATAAATCTATACTTAATATTGTGGGTCATTCATTAACTCGCTATTATAATTCGGCACTCGCTAGCGCGTGCGAGTTAGCATTTGTAATGCGAATGAAAAATGCGAAAGTAACTTCATCTGTCTGTTTGTCTATCGGGTTGTCCCCCACTCTGTCTGTTACGCTTTCAAGCCAATGCAGTTTCTCTATGAGCACCCTAACAAATGTACCGATTTTGATGAAATTTAGTACAGACCGTGGCAAAGACATAGGCTATGTTTGTCGCATTAACCGACATCCACGCGGGCGTAACTCCGGGCAACAGTTAGGACAACATAATATAAAACACTCCCAAGTACTCAATAAGTAGTACTAACACTGTCGAGATTCACCCACACTTCGAAAACGAAACACCACACACAATCCGGTCAAACTTCATACATACACACAACTATATAGTGACTATACTATACCAAGTATCTATAGACCAGTTTGCGAATTTGTGACGTAAATGCGATCATTGCGTAACACCCTTCGGACCGGCCGAGACGCCCGTTAACAACACTATGTATACACAACACACGGTCGTATAAAATAACCAGCTAGATGTTGGGTCTGAAAATATTTAAAACTTTTCTACAAGGGTTTAAGTGGAAGGCTCACTAATTAGAAAGTGTAGAACTAAACTATACTAATAAAGCTGAGGAGTTTGTTAATTTGTTTGATTGAACGCGCTAATCTCAGGAACTACTGGATCGAATTGAACAATAATTTTTGTGTTGAATAGTCCGTTCATCAAGAAAGATTATATTTTATAGATGACTAGCTTTTCCCGCGGCTCCGCCCGCGTGGATGTCGGTTATCGCGACCAAACATAGCCTATGTCCTTTCTCAAGGTCTAACCTACCTCTATACCAAATTTCATCAAAATCGGTTCAGCGGTTTAGTCGTAAAAGTGAGACAGACAGACAGACAGACAGAGTTACTTTCGCATTTATAATATTAGAAGGGATCACGCTACTACTTAAGGAAATGGAACTGTAATCATTAAGATCAAGAAGACCTGCAATTATTTTAAGTTATTTTTGGAAATTAATAAATTGCCAGCCCATAGGTAGGTATATCGCTTAAAGGGGTGATACGGGGTTTCGAAATATGCCACAGGCGAAGCCGGGGCTGATCGGTTAGTTATCTATAAGATCTGGATTTCAGGGCACCAGTTTTTGTTCGTCGCTCTGAAGAGAAAACAGTGGAGAAGCAACAGAGGGCGGGTGGGTTAACCATCCCTGGATTTTCACTTTTTAGGGTTCCGTAGCCAAATGGCAAAAAATGGAACCCTTATAGATTCGTCATGTCTGTCTGTCTGTCCGTCTGTCTGTCTGTCTGTCCGTCCATATGTCACAGCCACTTTTCTCCGAAACTATAAGACATATGCTGTTGAAACTTGGTAAGAAGATGTATTCTGTGAACCGCATTAAGAATTTCACAAAAAAAAATAAAAAAAGCACAACATTTTGGGGGTCTCCATACTTAGAACTGAAACTCATTTTTTTTTTTCATTAAACCCATACGAATGGGGTATCTATAGATAGGTCTTTAAAAATGCTATTGAGGTTTCTAACATATTTTTTTTCTAAACTGAATAGTTTGCGCGATAGACACTTCCAAAGTGGAAAAATGTGTCCCCCCCCCCCCTCCTCCCTCTAACTTCTAAAATAAGATAATGATAAATCTAAAAGAAATATATGATGTAAATTGCCATGCAAACTTCCACTAAAAATTGGTTCGAACGAGATCCAGTCAGTAGTTTTTTTTTAATACGTCATAGACCGCAATTTTCGCCTTTGCTACTACGGAACCCTTCATGGGCGAGTCCGACTCGCACTTGGCCGATTTTATTTTATCTCGGGTCATGCTAAAACGTAATTTTTACCAGTATTTGATAAGAACAAGGATTATAATTGCGGCCCCAAACTCCCGTGAGGTGCCTCCTGGAGGCTTTTGGCACGAGTCTTTACGAGGCGGCAGGAGTGTTAGCCATCCACACTCTCGATTTATTCAGTTGCCCGCTACGTCTGCTATAATGCACTTTGACTCACGCCCAAAGAACAAACACAAAGCGGAACGACAGTGAGGCAAGGTGAAGGAAATACAAGCGCACCGTCGTTCACACGTTCTCGTGTAGTCTCATGTAGAGTCTGAAGCGGCCATAACAGTATAGGTACTTGGGTTTCATATAAATCACCGTCAATTCCAACTTACCAACTTACCACATGGAACGGTCCATCCGGCAAGAGGTAGACCAATGGAGAGTTAGCTAGATGAAATCTTAAAGATAGTGGAAAACAACTGGACGGAAAAAGCTGTAAACAGAGATATTTGGAAAAAATGTAGGAGGCCTTTACT
Organism: Eilema depressum; assembly: GCA_914767945.1. Classification (NCBI taxonomy): domain Eukaryota; kingdom Metazoa; phylum Arthropoda; class Insecta; order Lepidoptera; family Erebidae; genus Eilema; species Eilema depressum. The sequence continues at coordinate 4,781,392 of OU612027.1, read as the reverse complement.
CTGTAAAAAGGTCCTTTATAAGTCAACCTGTATTTATTATTTATTGTATGCTTTCTATGAAGGAATAAATGAGGCTTTATTATTGTTATTATTAATTCCAACTTGCTTGTTTGTATATCTGCCCGTGTGTTTAATGTCACCACATCGCGTGCGCAAGAGCACGTGTGCGGTGCGGTGCTGTGAAGCGATAACCTGCATGAACACTTTCTTTGTTTTAAAGCAAGCGCGTTGAGAATACGTTAACCATATGTGGTATGTAAACATACGCATGCACACACTCTCGTCTGTGCACCGAGTTCGATAGCACGTAAACGTTACCAATTTGCTAACATGCTCGCATGATTTCAAATCGATTATAAAGAAAATCATACACAATACTTTGATATTCAGTATGATCTGTCAAGCCACCTGTCACCCTAGTAGAAGCAGGCCGCGGCAGTGGCGATGCCTGCTTCTCTATTCTAGGGGGCTAGGGTAGGACTCCGTTATCCCGGGTTGTCACCACACTCGAAAAGGACTAGTTCGAAAGAGATGGCCCTGGGGCGGCCGGGGTGCGAGGGATATGTCTAAGACAATCTCACCTCCGGCAACTAACGACCCACAGACGGTCGGTTTGGTCGGTTCAAGTCCGATATAACCTCCCCTGCCGGCTCTGGCTGAGAGGGTTTCCGTGAGGATTTTGCGAACGATAAAAGTAAAGATTGATGCTAAAACACAACGCAGCTATTTTTCATGAGGATATTAAATTCTCAGAATCACTACGTAAATTTTGATATCATGCGTTTTAAAAAGAGGTATAAGGTAAGGTAAGAGGTATTTGTAGATGAGGTCCAAACTATACGTAGCCGCAATTTTGCGTAGGTATTTTTAAAACATTATTTTTAACTATGTATTTTCTTAACTTCTTATTACTCCACGCACATACCACATCATAGTACCTACCTATACATTACCTAATAGAATATTTCGCTGAAGAGCACCTCGTTTAAGTAAACAGTGGTGTCGGCAGCAGGGTGCTTAGTATTCAGCGGAGACAGGAGGGGACGACAAAGAAACGTGGCCGCAAATGTGTAACTTACTCTTGAATAGGTAATGTAGTTGAAAAACGAAAGATATGGACTTCTAAGGAGAATTCGAGTCTTTTTCACTTTAGGAAAACATTTTGGAGTATTTATTATGTATATCTATATGATAAAATTGTATATGAGCTTCTGTGACGTGGCGGTAATGAACACGGCCGTTACGCAGGAGGCGCGGGTTCGATCCCCGCTCAATGCAAATATTTTGTATGTATGAATATGGGTATCTATTTGCATTGGTCTGGTCGTGCCTCGGAGAACATGTTAAGCTGTCGGTTCCGGTCGTCATACGAACATCTTTAACAGTCGTTACAGGTAGTTGGAGCCCTAAAAAGTGGTAATGCTCTAGCTGCAATGCTTCGATATCGATCAATATCGTCATTGATCAGATTCAGATGGTAATATTGAAGTTCAGCGAAATCCACAGTTAGACTGGTAAAGCGGACCTCAGACTCCGAGGTGAAAGCTTCGGACATCTTCGGATGTAACTGGGATTAATGCTACGATGAAGTAGAAGAATATATATTTGATTACAACTATTTGAGAAGAAATGGTAGGTAACCGAAATTCACGAAAGCGCAGCCATTCTCTTACGAGTATAAAGACCTTCGAAAATATTGAAACAAACATAATTGGTATAATGGCGGTTGGTATAATCTCTCGCATGAAACCACATGACAAATGAAACAGTAACAACTTGACTGATTACAGTAATAACTGCGGGACACGCGACGTCAACAGGTACCACTGCCCCAGATTGGAATAGAGCTGTAAAAATAGGTGTGATATAGCGGAATTTATAAGCCTTATTTAGCCAGTACTGTACCGCGCCCTAGGAAAGCGCGGCGTGGCGGGGGAAGAGGTAAAGAAAGGGAAAGTGGAGAGCGAGCGAGATAACGTCGTGAGCGTTGACGGCGTACTGACCAAATCTGTAGGCACATGCTGTAAGAACATTTCGAACGATCAAACGAACTCGAAAGCTGAATCTGCAGTGATATTTCAATATCGCATGCTGTTTTGGTGATGTCACGTTGTCGAACACGTAAACATACATCACCCTCATGCTCAAGAACGTGACGACACAAAATTTACAGCAAGCAGAAGGGAAATATCGCCGCGGATTGAGCTGTCGAGTTCGTTCGATCGTTCGAAATGTTCTTACAGCATGTGCCTACTGATCAATGACCATCGATTGGTCGATACTTCTCCCTTACCGCGCACATATCCAAGGCGCGGTACAGCGAATACGGTCGATCTATAAAGGTATGATTTCGAAGCCGACCGTATACGACAACGAAAGACGTATGCAGCACATACAGCGTACATAATACGGATACGGATAAAAGGGAGCATTGAGAAGCCGCAATGAATCATGCGCATGTGCTGCGTGCGTCGGTAGTTGTCGTACCTATGCGGTCGCCTACGGAATCATACCTTAAGCTGAAGCTTCCTTGGCCAGATCGTATCAAGTATCTATCTGTCTATACTATTATATAATTGTAAAGTGGTCGTGTCTGTACATTGGAGATATTAAAAAAAAATACTTGATTTCCTGTCTGTTTGTCTGTTTGTCTGTTTGTTCGCGATGGACGCAAAAACTACTGGATGGATTTTGATGCGGTTTTTTTTGTTAGAAAGGGCTTGATCAGACTTAAAATCTTACGTTCGTTTGATCGCAATCGGTTGAGTAGAACCGAAGATATGAGCAAAGGTCACGTTACCCGAGATGCACGCGGGCGGAGCCGCGGGCGGAAGGCTAGTAGCCTATAAAACCAAACTATAAACGAACCCGGACCCCGAGGTGAAGGCGTCTAATGCGACCGGGACTCTACCCTACCATGTGTGTCACAGTGGCAAAGAACACAATTATCTACAATGCATAAAACTTCGACATAGAAACAAAACACCCAAATCAATGCAAATATTATACATATTCATGCATATAAATATTTGTCCTATCGCGGGAAATGATTCCGTGACCCCTGATTTGGCAATCAAACAATCTACGACTACACTACAAACGTAAGGTATGAAAGAGTGACAGAGAGTTTTCAGTCCTCTATCAGAAGACCATTTTTGGTAGCATAATGGTGAAAACCAAGTAAAGTCTAATATTCAAATGACATAAAATACGTATAATATTTTTGACCTTCAACAATAGAAAATATCATTTTATATAGAAACCTCCTCTAAATATTCGCAGGAAAATAATGATTTGCTCCAGTGGGTATGACGTCACCAACGGAAAATTTACGAAGACATTTAAACCCTCCGCGTACGGAAACCCCTTTTACGGATGTATACGGATGCCTACGGATTCAAATTCACTCATCCGTTACGGTATGATTGAGACTTAAGGTGGCACCATACTTATTCACCCTTTTCAGTTTCTCTATTTTTTTTTCCACTTATATAACATAACATAACATAAACTCACGCCTGTATCCCCGAAGGGGTAGGCAGAGGTGCTAGCACCCACATTTCGCCGTTTATGTTTAGGTCCCAATGTAATAGGTGGCGAGCCTATTGCCATTAACCGGGCACTTATAAACCTGCGATAAATACACACATAACTTCGAAAAGCATCGAAAAGTCATTGGTGTGTGCCATGGTAAAACCTGGGATCGAACCCGAGACCTCGTCTCAGCAGTCCATTACCCATACCACTAGGCTACCGCTACCATTTCCACTTATATCGCAGGAAAGAGGTTACCTTGGCCTATGGACGAGTGCAACACCAGGGTAGGCACACTCGTGCTTTCTACCTTAAAAGAACAGAAAGATTATGTGCCATCAGCACAGAAGACAAGCAGGACGAACCTTTGGTCTTCCCACTGACTGCACGTAACCTCTCTAGGGAGCTCTGGTTAAGTCTGGTTACTCTAGGCACCGCCAGGAACACAACACGAGGTTACTATAGCCGCGGTATTCTGTAGGGCGGCGGTATTTCCCCAGTCGGACTGTTCGATTGGGACAGAATTGCTGTTCTGTCCTATCTCCTACAGAATATCTTCCACTTTAGTCCTATCTATCAGTACTATTAGTGCACTTGTCCGTTTTTGACACATATCAAAGGACACGAATCCAGGCAACGACTCGAACCGACTAAAATCGCACGTCGGACAACTTAGGTGGTAGACAAGCACACGGCCCACCTGATGGAAAGTGGTTACCGTGGCCTATGGACATAAATGCAATACCAGGGGCGTCACATTCAACAAGGATGACCCAAAAGACACATACATATTTCATACGTTTTACTGCCTCCGACATTGGATCGACATCGGTATCGGTTCGGATAATCTAAAAACACTGTTAGAGGCCTGGTAATAATACTGGTTCCACATTTAAATTCGAGAACATATTCACAATAGGGAAAAATAATATCGAAACCAATTAAAGCTTGGGATAGGACATTATCAGCTACAACGGGGTCAGAGTAAGGTCGCCCAGAGTTTATCGCCGCCCACCTCCTGGCGGTATCAACGGAAGGCGATAAATCCGTGGGTACAATAACCCTGAAACAACTAGTACACGTCATGGTACACGATACATTGCGATGGCTTATTTGGGGTATATGTATAGGAACCTATCAACATCCTTGGAGTCTAAGTCAATCTTACGTGCTAGTCGGGGCACCTACTAAACATCGGACGGGGTTCTATATTAAATATCTGTTACCCCGCGTTTACATACTGCCGCTCGCATTGCTCATCGTGTTACCAGAAATATTCGCGCGATTAATGCCCTAGCATTCACACACTCCCATCCCATCATCGCGTTGGTCCGCATTACAGTATTCGCCCTGCAACGGAGACGGACGTAAACGTATGGAGGACAACGCTGTAGCAGTGTACGCAATAAGCTTTTACAGCATAGCGAATTAATTAAATAGATTATTAATAAAAACTATCACTTTCAACTACTATACACTTTCCGTAGATCGATATAAATATTTTTAAAAGTAAATATTCGAGGAGCAATAACGAAAGTCGTGTTTTATTTAGCTTAGCGCCATCTAGCGGTCTCGTATAGTTCATCGCGCTAGTATTTGCGCAACATACGCGGCAGTACTCGCGGCATGACGAATATACCATTCACACCACGTCTCTGCCCACTTCTCTCGCCTCTTCCCTCGCTCTGCCGCGAGTATGTAAACGTAGCATTATATATGTATATATATTATGAAAAAAAAAAAACAAAATGAAATGAATCAAAATGAAACGAAACAAAACAAAATGGAATGAAACAAAACGAAATAAAATTCGGGACAACTTTCGTGGGATCAATACGGAACAACCCAAATAAAAGATGATTTGGTTAAGTGAGTCATAAAGTTATTTTACTATCTCTCTTTCCTTGTCACATCTTCAAAAAATGTAAGTTGACGAAATAAGAGAAGTCTGCCTTGTCCAGTTTGTGAAGAACCTATATCATAAAACATTAAGCAAAAGCAGCCAATGACAAACTCCCCGCTTGACGGCAATAGGTCAACCTGAGACGGAAACTCATCCATATCCGTACTAATAATTAACAAAAAGTAACTCTATCTGTCTGTCTGTTACGCTTTCACGTCTAAACCACTGAACTGATTTTGATGATATGATTTGGTATAGGGGTAGATTAAACCTTGGGAAAGGACACAGGCTATGTTTGGTCGCGATGACCAAGATCCACGCGGGCGGAGACGCGAGCAACAGCCTAGTAGGTAATAAAATGTGGATGTTTAATACACCTCCGGTAATTACAGGTGTCAATGCATATGAATGTATGTAAACAAGAGAAATTACAACAGTTCAAAGATCAATTCAACGTTTTAATCTATAATACATTAGATATACAATCATTGTAGGTACTTCTGTTTGATAATAATTTTATTTGTTTTCACTTGCCATTTCCATTGTGTTATTGTTACCGCTATCTATAATGTTTTGCTACCGTTAGCTCATTGTTGCGTATCAAAATATAAACTTAGGGCATGTAAGAAGTATCTGGGTGTGCTGCTTCCGCTGGGCCCCGGTAGGAGAGGAAGACTTCACCCAGGCGCGGTCGCAGCTTGAAGTTGGGGGGTGTCACTCCGGAAATTCCTTAAGAAATTTAACCCCCCCTCCCCTCGTACTGGGACTTTTCAATATGACGTGCATGGTTTTGGGGGGGTCACGTCCCCTGTGACCCCCCCCCCCCTCGGACCGTGCCTTCACCCTAGCAGTAGCAGACCACGGTGGCGGCACGCATTGCGCGTCTCTCCCTAACCGGGGTCGAGTTGGGGACTCCGTGGTCCCCACACCGGAACAGGGCCAGATCGAGAGATATGGCCCTGGGTTGGCCGGCGTCCACTATAATCTCACCGCCGGCAACCGACGGTCCACAGACGGCGTGCGTTTTAGTTGGTTCGAGTCCGGCCGCCGTATCCGTGGGGATTTTTCGCACGATAAAAAAAGGTAGGAGAGGAAGACTGCACGCTTGAAGTCGTAAGAGATGTTGAGATGTGGAGGAAGAAAAAGCAGGAAAGCGCCATAAAACACCTACACCTACACCTGCACCTACACCTTTTTTTTTTTTTTTTTTTTATCGTGCGAAAAATCCCCACGGATACCTCCCCCGCCGGAGCCGGAGGAAGAGGTTATGTCGGACTCGAACCGACTAAAACGCACGCCGTCTGTGGGCCGTCGGTTGCCGAAGGTGAGGTTGTCGTAGCCATATCCCTCGCACCCCGGCCGACCCAGGGCCAAATCTCTCGATCTGGCCCTCAACCCGTGTGGGGACCACAGAGTCCCCAACTCGCCCCGGGTATGGGGAGGCACGCAATGCGCGCCGCCGCCGCGGCCTGCTTCTGCTAGGGTGACAGGCGGCTCCACCCGTCACCCCCAGGCCCGCGCTCATGGGGGACGGAGGTCATTCTGCGACCTCCGACGCCCGAGTTGCCGCCGCTCGTTGCGGGCCGCGCGGTTAGCGATTCTCCTGCGCTCCTCGCGGGCGGCAAGGTCTGCGATTGTCCTTCGCTCCCGCTCCGCCGCCCACTTTACGAGCATGATTTGCTCGCAGAAGGAGGCGCCCGCGGCCCACGCATCCGCGCAGCGAACCATCGCTGCGAGCAGAGTGGCGAGCGTGAGAGCTCTCACTCCCAGGGTCGCCACCAGCTCCCGTCTCGGCGCCTCCCACGCCGGACACTCGGTGAGCGTGTGCAGCGCCGAATCCTCGCTCGCGTCGCAGTGATGGCACTCGGACGTTGGCTCTTTCTTCGCGGTCCGATGCAGATACCGCCCGAAGCATCCATGATTGGTGATTATCTGCGTACCTGCACCTACACCTGAAACTGCGGAGGCTACTCAGACATCAGAGGTCACTCAACGACCTTCGGGCTCCCACACATAAACACGATACGACGTCGCGTCCTGGAAATCTACGACACGACGTCGTAACGTGTCGATGCACGATACGACGTCGTGACGTTAGGAACTCACGATGCAATCCTGCGCAGTTGGTATTCGAAATCCAGTATCTTCTGACTATCTGTCTTTTCTTTCTTCGTCTTCTTATTAACAGCAGAAGCAGAATGCGTCTAGTGCGGTCCATTTTTCGGAATAAAATAACACCACCCCACTGCACTGTATCGACGGCATCGTGCCATGTATCGTGCGTGGCACATTACGTTACGATGTCGTGTTTTTTACGATGCTCATCGTAGATTTCCACGACGCGACGCGACGTCGTATCGTGTTTATGTGTAGGAGCCCTTCGTCCTCCATGAGCGTAAACCAAGCCCTCGATTCTCCTAAAGTAAAATCACTGCCACAACAAGGACACTGCAAAACTATTTGAATTAAAAATTGAATGACTTTTGTAGAGTGAATTAAAAAGTGTAATGAAACTCTTTCCATTTAATTTTCGACTGAAGTCTGTGTAGTGTAGTGTGTGTATGTCAGTGTTTACGCTTTAGCAAAATCGAGGGTCTGGACGTACAGGTTGGCGCTATGGGGACCCTTTCCTCAAACCTTTACCCGTGGGGGCCATCTCGAAACCGGAGAAGGCCCAGTGTGAGCCAGGATTTAAGGGAAACGCCTTATTGGGTCAACTTACACCCTGGCATTTGAGTGTAGGCTGTAGTGTATTTGTATAATATTTTTTATATATCCAGATAGGTAACTAAAAAGTGTACACATCTAATTTTCCACTAATAGGCAAGAAAAGGTCAAATTTAGTTACTCGAACATTTCCTCTAATTTAATTAATCAACAAGAGAATTTCTGTTGGCAACACAAAACTTAAAGCCTATTTCGTTGTTCGATACTGTCGGGCATTGTAAAATAAGAACATGAACTAAGAACATTTTACATCGTCTAGTAAATACGAAAAGTTCTTAAAATTATTTGTCAGATTACCTTAGAAACTTGGAAGTTTATTTTAGCTAGCAACACCAACAGAGAATTAGATTAAACAAGGTAAGTACCGCATCTGAATTATTTATCATCTTCATAGAGATTTCCCAGTTGCATCCAAAATTTCCACTTTGGAGCTCAGTGCATTTATTGCTTTTGATTAGTACGTCGGCTTTTCTGGGAACTAATGCCATTTGTTCCCAGAAGCCGTGGTAGAGATGTTTAAATTTATACTTAGCAACTGAAATTCAATACATATTGAATAAAGCACTTGCACTTTACACAAATATTTATTATTTTGAACCTTAGCTTTAACCAAATATTGTAGTTTTTAGAAGTATAACTAATAGTTTATACCATTGTAAACCTTTGAAAATGCCGTAAGGCGAAACCGGTAAGGTTCCAAATAATAAATATTTGTGGAAAAGTGCGAGTGCTTTATTCAATATGTGTAGCAAGTTCCACCAAGCGCCATCAATCTCCAGTATAAACAGTCTGAAATTCAGTATAACTGAATTTCATTCAATATCTGAAATCAAAACCCCCGGAAGTCCATAGAACATTGCTATGGTCGTTCGATGAACTGGATGCGGAAGGTGATTCTTAGATCTTGGTGAAACCTCCAAACATCCAATCTGATATCAGTCTTCTTCATAGTTGGTGAATTATGTACCTACTAAACTACTACTAAAGGGGTAGGCCCTTTGGGGATTTACAAACGGGAATATAGATATATTATGTATGTACATTTATACCTATTTTAAGTTTACTTATGAATTTATTTAATACTAACTGTTGCCGTCCGCTCGTGTGGATATCGGTTATCGCGACCAAACATAACCTATGTCCTTTCGCAAGGTCTAATTTACCTCTGTATCAAATTTCATCAAAATCGGTTTAGCGGTTTAGACGCGATTGTAACAGACGATTGTTACTTTCGCATTTTAATACATATTAAGTAGTATGGATATGGATCATTTGGTACCTAATTTATTGTATTTTTATGTCAAGCAATATCTGTGTTTGTCATCACAACGACCGCAGACGTAGCTCATAAATTCATAAGATCATCGACTCACGCGCAGCTGTCGCTTATTGCTATAACACTTGAGGGCGAAAGGTTAATTGCGCCTTCCTGCACCGAATTGTATGCCAGCACTGTCATACAGGAAAAGTACGTTTATATAATTTGATCAAGAATATTATCCTATGCATTCGTGCAAATCACATACATACATTCACAACTCTTTTTCATAGGGGTAGACAGAAATAATAGCTTTCTACTGGTAATGATCCTGTCATAGGGTGCTTACATAAAGACCACTTATCCATACATTAGTATGGATAAGTCATATTAGTAATATTAGTAGGGAATTAGGGATTAGTATTAGTATAAGTATTAGTATTTAATACTTATACTAATACTAATACTAATCCCTACTTCCCTACTAATATTATAAATGTGAAAGTAACTCTGTCTGTCTGTCTGTCTGTCTGTCTGTTACGCTTTCATGCCTTTTTTTTTTTTTTTTTTTTTTTCGTGCGAAAAACCCCCAGGGATACCTCCCCCGCCGGGGTCGGAGGAGGAGGTTATGTCGGACTCGAACCGACTAAAACGCACGCCTTCTGTGGGCCATCAGTTGCCGGAGGTGAGATTGTCGTAGCCATATCCCTCGCACCCCGGCCGACCCAGGGCCATATCTCTCGATCTGGCCCTACGCTTTCATGCCTAAACCACTGAACAGATTTTTATGAAATTTGGTATAGGGGTAATTTAGACCTTGAGAAAGGACATAGGCTATGTTTGGTCGCGATAACCGACATCCACGCGGGCGGAGCCGCGGGCAAAAGCTAGTATTATATATATCGGCTATCGGTTGCCAGCATGTCAATTCGTTTGTTCAAAAAAAAAATCACGCTTCATACGCGCAGTACACGTTTTCTTGGGGGTCTTTTGAGGATAGCACGGGGTGCTACTGCGGTGGACGAACTCAAATTCATCAAGCACAGATTATTACGATAATATTGGTTACGATATCTTACTGACATAGGAAAATCTCCGTCCCTTTTTCAATAGAGATTGCTTGCAAATTGATTTAACGAACAACAAAATTGCTTGTCCACGACACAAATCATCCCCCCTCCCTACTCCCCCCATTCTTTATGCAAACTACGTTGGACACATTTTAATGGTGTTTAATACTGCGGAGAACAATGGCAGAATACGCGGCACGTTGCGGAACAATAGTAGAGATTCGTTAGTGATACGTAAGCGGAAATACTACCAAGGGAACTCGAAAGAAATTCACTTTTAACATATTTTTGAATTGCAACTTGGTTATAATCAGAAAAGTGAAATGCTCAGATGGTACTTCAACCCACGACCAGTCCCTTAAGGGGGTGATGCATTGGCGAGCAAAACCGCTGGTACGCCAACGAACTCGCGAGCCAAAGGTCTAAACCGCTAATGGAGCACTTTTGTAAGTCCGTGGACTTACAAACAGACGGTTTTGCTCGCTGGCTCTTGGTGCATGCTTGAAATTCTAAGTCCGTGGTGCGAATTTATTGTTTTTATTTTAATAATTTATTTGTTCTGTCTCCTGATGTTACAGTATACCCAATGAGCAGTTTTCCAGTAGGTATTTATAGCGTTCCTAAAGACAAGCTAGATGGCGCAGCCGGCACTTTTGGTAAATAGAGTGTGGTCTCACATCTAGTGTTCCCTAATTTATGGAAAAAATGTTCTTCGGTTTTGTAATGATTTACTTGACATTTTTTTTTGATAAAATTATTTTAAATATAATATTATTTTAAATTACAGACAGTGACGCGAAAAGAATTAAGCGTTTTATATATATTTATCTATTGTAATATGGGTAAATGAAATTAAACATTGGCAACATCGTACAAATAAACCACAGAGTACATTAAAATTACCAAAAGCTATGCTAGCGCCATCTCTTGATGATTTAAAAACCAACTGATTATTATACCTACTGGAAAACTGCTCATTAACGAAGTAACTCCGTCTGGGAACACGCCATGACTTCGCCAACGATGAGAGTAGACTGTTTGGTACGCTAATGGATACCAAAGCGGTTCGACGAGCCAACTCTCCGGCTGGCCAGTGGATCACCCCTTTTATAGAAGAATGCTAACTAACTTTTCAGTCACTTACTTAGTTCATAAGTACCTACCAAAACATGTTGGATAAATTACGATTTTTTTTTGGAAGGAATATTACAAATTAGTCACAAAAATTGTCAATTTTTATTATCAAGATACACGTCAAATAGGATTCCGGCGACTGGGACCGCAATTAAATTTATTTAAAATTTAAAATTTTTCTTCCGGCGACTGGGACCACCCATAAAAAAGAACAAAAAAATTATAGGTATTTAAACTTTCATGGTCGTTCACATAACTATTAGAACTATCGGGATATTTACCATGTATTATAAATTTACCATGTATTATAAACAATACATGGTAAATATCCCGATAGTTCTAATAGTTATAAAAAAATTATAGTTAAAACCAAAAATAAACCAAAAACCACAGCAAGAAAAGCATTTGAATTCTTAACGTAAACGTATTGATAGAACGGAGCATTGCGATTGGCAGGCTTCACACACACACAGGTTTACAGAAGGAAGGCGGCCAATCGCATGCTTCGTTCTTTTGATACGTTTACGTTACGAATTCAAATATTTTTCGTGCTCGCGGAACGGAGCGGACGTCAAACTCACTACTTCCGATTCTTGTTATCGAGAACGCTGAGTAGTGGCTTATGGCCATACCAGGGCTATAGAACAATACTGTATGAGGCTTTGTTCGTGGTCTCGATCGGACAACACCGCCATATTAGCGACACAACGTATGCGGTGAACCATATTTCTAAAATTAACCTCTTTTAGTTGCATATTTGACAAAGAAAATTGATTGGATGATACAATTACAGTCTCTCTAGACACGTGGCTATACGTTTGTACACTAGATTAGATGGGTTGACGATTGTAATAAACGTCATAAACGTCAAAAATTTCAAAATACGTGTCAATCCCATACATTCATCATTCTATCCTACAGAATACAGGTCAACATATTCCCACTAGTCTATACTCTATTCAGTTAGGTACTAAAGGAAAACAATCTTGTAGCGATTATTTAAAAAAAACACATAAATTTATGAACTGAGTTTTTAAATAAAAGATATCAAGTAAACACATCAAGATTGTTTACGTTTAGTAAGTACCTAACCGAATGGAGTATTAGGAGGGCAGGGGCCTTAGACAAAGTGACATTCTATTGGCGAAAACGCTAGTGGAATCGCTAATTGTAGTATGAAATTGACATAAATCATTATTATAACTTTATTTTTTTTATGAAATTTGAGTCTTTGTAACTCGAAATACATTATTTAACTTATCATTATTACTATAACCATCGCAATGTCCCGAAATCCTATGATAAAACCTTAAAAATGGTTCGCTTCAGCGCGATTCCATCAATAGAATGTCACTTTGTCTAGGGCCCCAGGTCTGTCGGTCACTCTTCTTACAGTCATCATCATTATCATCATCAGCATCTTCATCATTATCTGGTTTACTCTGTCTCCTCCTTTCTATTTAGCTTATTTTGACTTTTATGGAAACGACTGCTATTGAAAAGAAAATCTGTCTCAAAGCCACTTTCATCAATCAGCAAATGACTTGGAGGAGAGAGGTGAGGTTGGCAACCCCGAGATATTGACGGGCCCCCCATACACCCAACATATAAAATTTTACTATCAAAAGTAACTGTGTCACCTAATTCACACTTCACTGGGTACGTATGGTTTGGTACAGTCGCCCTCAGAAATACACAACACTAAGAATTTATAAACGATTTCCATATTGAAATTAATTTTGCATACGTCCATAGGCCATTTTTTTTCTTTTATTTCCATTTACCAATCGTATACTTATTTGTGAAAAGTTAAAAGCAAGGAATATTATAATCAGTAACTTAAGAAATTCCGCCTACTGCGAAATAATTGAACAGTCCAAGGAAATCCATGAAAATGGCGATCTGGCGTTCGTTAAAAAGAAGATAGAGTCTCCGTCTTCTTTCTATAGACCATCGTGTTGTACTCAGTTGACCGAACTACAGCTCTCCGAAAGACTACGCCCAGTTTCCGAAAGGCTGATCAACGTCAAATTAACTAATCGGCTGTTAATTTTTTTGTCAAGTAGTAATTGGGTTGCTAGAAGCATGGTTATATAGTATAATTTGATCATCGTGTTGGTTAACCAGTTATTTTAACCAACACGATGATCAAATTAAACTATTTAACCATGCTTCTAGCAACCCAATTGCTACTTGAATAGAGATTTAACAGCCGATTAGTTAATTTGACGTTGATTAGCCTTTCGGAAACTGGGCGTAAGTGATGGCCCGCTACGTGTGTTCTCAACACGGGCAAGCGGCAGACTGAGGCCGTGGCGGCCCGTGGGCAGTCTGATAGTGAATTCCCTGCTATAGATGATCTACTAGATTTTCTACGGGATACACCCCATTTAGTGTACCGAAGAAAACCGCCGCCGACTGTACCAGTCGTGGTGGCATCACCATTCATAATAAAACCGTACTCTATCTATAACCTCAAGGGCAGGTTATCTTAATGGCTTAAGTCATTATAAATGTCCCATCGCATTATCGGTTAACGACTTATTTTTATAGGTCACTGTTATTTGAGGACAAACAGACATACTTACGTTTAGATACTTATATCTATAGTGTGTACAAGGCCTTACTAATATGCTAGAGGCCTTATCACCTGCTAGTCTCACACATCGGTGCGCACTATGCGGTATGAAAGGAACTTCATCCCGCGCCCGCTGTGGAATGAATCTCTACGGGTCTATAAATGGTGACCCTCTTATCCGAGACTTTGCCTTTAGCTTACCATCAGGCGAGGTGAAGTCAAATTCACGTGTCCTATATAAGAAAAATATGTTCACAATCGAGGGATCCCTATAACCCGATTCCTGCCGGCTTCCGTATGTATAGATGGTAGAGATGTTATTTGATGAACTAGAATGAGGGAAGATTTTTTCTTCACCGGATTCCATTTTGAAAATTTTCAAGTATTTTTTTTTAAATATCATCAATGATAGAACTTTTTAACAACTAATAAAAGTAATAAGTGCGATAATAGTAATAGTATTAATAGTAATAGATATATGTAGGTATAATAGTACCATATGGGATTATACAATATAAATAACAGATGTTTGTTACGTCCGTCTGTCACTTTGTTGACCTTGTCGCGGTGGAACACGTTCAAAAACGTCCCTATGACACAAAAACTGGTTCCGCAAGGACACCGGTTTGATCCCATTGCTTTTGTAAACGACATTCATTGTCCTTTTACAATACAATAATATAATACAAGGCGACTAAGGGACAGGGCTGTTCTCCTCTCTCATCCTAGCGTTAATTCCCAGTCGCATCCGAAGCTTTTCAACTCGGAGTCTGGGGTCCGCTTTACCGTCATAACTACAGATTTGGCTAGACCTCGACATTTTTTCGTGAAGCGATTGCCATCTGACCTCCACAGCCCAATTATAACATTAGGCGATATCGAAGCTTTGCAGCTAGACCGTTGTTTTTAGATTTTTTAGGGCTTCAACTACCCGTAACGACTGCCATAGATGTTCTTATGGCAACCGGGACCGACGGCTTAACGTGCTCTCCGAGGCACGACCAGACCAATGCAAATACCCATATTTCATGAACACAAATATTTGCACTGAGCGGGGATTGAACCCGCGCCTCCTGCGTAGCGGCCGCGTTCACTACCGCTACACCACGGAGGCTGTCGGATAGGGCTGTTCTCCATCCGATAGTAAACTACAGCTAAGAATAAGTGCCCGCTTGACGGCAATAGGCTTGTTCGCTGTTACGTGGGACCGAAAATCATAGTTAACCAAATGTGGGTGATAATACAACTCTGCCTACCCCTTCGGGGATTCACAGGTGTGAGTATATGTATGTATATGTAATCCCTACTAATATTATAAATGCGAAAGTAACTCTGTCTATCTTTCTGTCTGTCTGTCTGTCTGTCTGTCTGTCTGTCTGTCACGCTTTCACGCCTAAACCACTGAACCGATTTTGATGAAATTTGGTATAGAGGTAGATTAGACCTTGAGAAAGGACATAGGCTATGTTTGGTCGCGATAACCGACATCAACGAGGGCGGAGCCGCGGGCGAAAGCTAGTATTAGATAATGCCCGCATCTTCGCCCGTGTGGAATTGTAATAAAATATCTGTATCAAAACATAAAAATTTCTTTAGCTAAGAGTGTCAACATTAAACCCGCTACCTGTCACACGGTAACCGTACACTTAACCACTGCTCCAATGGAGAAAATATTTGAGCTAATTGTTAGAAGAAATTGCAACGCATTAGTTAGTATAATAATACTTATTTCTATAAATAGACTATACATTTGCAAAAAGAAAGTATCTCAAAAATAAATACAATAACATTTGCTAAATTACATACCTACCTATTTTAATTTAGAAAAAAATACAGTCATTTTTAAAAAAAATATGACCCCCTTTTTATTATGTACAAATATAACCACTTTTTTTCACGTCAAAATGTAATAATAATATGTAATTTAAAATATTTTATAACAAAATAAAATAAATTACAAAGTGAAATTGAATATTTTTCCTAGGTATATTATTCTAAACAGTGAAAGAAATAAAATAAAAAAAAACTCAAACTCAACTTTTTTACTACATAATATCGTGAAATAGCTCTATTAGTTCCTCTTTGTTTCCAATTTGTAACAATAATAATAATAATAATAAATATTCTACAACATTCTACACAACGCTATCTAGACCCATGGTAAGCTTAATTAGCTTGTGTTATGGAATTTGGAATTACAAAATGTTTTTCTTTTTAATTTCACCCACTATCTAGTTATTTAATGTTTTGAAAGACAAATTTATTTATCATCGTAAATAATATGAAATAAATCCTACATTAAATTTTACAGTAGGTACTAAAAATTAAAGTAGAAGTTAACTATGAATACTGTAAAAGGAAGTCAAATTTTCTACATCAGTGGGGTTGAGGAACCAATTTCCTCCGTATTACCGAGCCCCCCTTAACGACTGGGGAAACTCTTTAACAGACCTCGAGGGCCTTCCTTCACTGAGGGACATCAATGTACCCTTATTGAACCTCAACGGCAGACCGCCGTGAACTATGCCAACCTACAACGCCGGGGACCAACGACGTGTGGGGGCCACGAATCGCATTTACTGCGTCACTATACCACAATAGCTATTACCTTTACAGCATATTGGGTTCACATTGGGGGTAGGATTAGAACAGCCCTACCCCCATCACTGCTTTACTGTGTAGAAACGGACTCCCCAATTCCGGAGATGTAATTCCTGTATATATACTGCCAGACGTAAAAACATTCATATCGCGATTCAGAACTTTCTTGAATAACTCCTAAAATAATACAAATATTGACGTAATTTTTTTTGTTTACGTTATCAAATAATACTCGGAACAAATTGAATTGTAAAAGGTATTGAAAATTAAAAATTTTAATATTTAATTTACAACGATAAGGATAGACATATGCCAGTTTTCCCGTGCTGATAAGGACGGCAATTGTAGCTGATAAAAGAGTAGTCTAAGTGCTGCCATCTCGTTTCAGCTATTGGAAGTAGCCGACCTATTTTGTATAGAAATTATTTTATTTAGATAACATTTTTTTTATTTTATGGATGTGATTTTAATGTTATTTAATTAGTAGAATAATGAAATCGTTTTAACTTCATTGTTAACCTTGAGTTTTATTATAATAATATCAATATTCTTGTATTGGTTCTTGTATTGTCGTAATGTATTGACTTTAATAGATAATGACTCTTCATAGAATTGAAATTAAACTATTTTTACGGATTGTATCGCGATTTAACTTACTTCCTCTTAGCGTTAATTCCCAGTCGCATCCGAAGCTTTCAGCTCGGAGTCTGGGGTCCGCTTTTTACCAGTCTTAACCACGAATTTGACTAGACCTCGATATTTTCCGTGAAGCGATTGTCATCTGACCTCCACAACCCAATGTTAACATTAGGCGATATCGAAGTTTTAGCAGTTAGACCGTTGTTTTTGGATTTTTGAGGGCTCCAACTACCCGTAACGATTGCCATAGATGTTCTCATGGCAACCGGGACCGACGGCTTAACGTGCTCTCCGAGGCACGACCAGACCAATGCAAATACTCATATTTCATTCACACAAATATTTGCACTGAGCGGGGATCGAACCCGCGCCTCCTGCGTAGCGGCCGCGTTCACTACCGTTACGCCACGGAGGCTGTCATGTCTGTGTGTATCGCGATTTAACATCACTACATAATTATAAAACAAAGTCGCTGTCGCTGTCTGTCCGTCCCTATGTATATGCTTAAATCTTCAAAATTACGCAACGGATTTTGAAGCGGTTTTGTAATAGATAGAGTGATTCAAGAGGAAAGTTTATATGTATAATACATACATAATATTGTAGAGAAACACTGATAAGTTCGCCGGGTCAGCTAGTTTTGTATAATTATTGTTCATTATCGTCCTGTCTGGCTACTTTTCAGTTGCCAAGGTCATGGGGAACCTTATACTACAACTAAATCATTCTTAATAGAACTAATTACATACATACGCTCACGCCTATCTCCCTGCGGGTTAGGCAGAGAGAACAGCCCGCCATTTGACTCTATCCTTACATACTTCAGGAGCTTCCTCTACTGTAATAAATCCTTTCACGCAAGTCCACTGGTTTCTTATCTAGTACTTCTGACCTGTCCTTTCTTCAAAATTTTATTATTTAGGCCAATGTGTGTACTGCGAGGTTGACCCCAGCAGCTGGTCTGCTCATTCACCTATGCCTTACATATTATAACTTAGTTATTACTGAAATTTAATTATTATTTTGATATAACTAAGGTAGTAAAACTTTACGTCAGTTTGATGCCATTGGTCTGGGTGTTTCTATGTATAATCAATTAATTATGTATGTATTTACAAAAAAAAATGTATCTAAGTATGTTTATTCGCATTCTAGAACCCATAACACAAGCTAGTTAAGCTATGCTTGCTTTGGGTCTAGATAGCGTTATGTAGAATGTCCTACAATAGTTATTTATATTTATTTATGTTAAGCGGTTACCAATATCTAGATGTGTTGCTATCTATCTTGAAGTTCAATAAATATGCTTAACGGCGTTTTTTGAATTTTAGAGCAAAATAAATAAATATTCTAAGATATATTATATTCCATACAGCTATTTGGATCTAAAATAAATATAATTGGTAATTCTTTGTTAGCTATAATAGAGTACAATCGATATGTGTTTAGATGCCCCAATAAAATCAAAGTGTCCTTTGAGTCCTTTATGTGGGGCGTGAAAAAACATCTGATGAGCCAGTTGAGCTGAGTGCCACCATTATAACATGGCACCTACGTATTTTTAACGGGGTCACTACTACAGATACTCTTTCCTGAGAATCAGTATACCAACAGGCGAGGTGAAGTCAAATTGACGTGCCGCCAGACGGTAGTCGCTCTCACAAAGGTCACGATTGTAGCATGCTACGTGTCTGTAATGGTGACTCTCTTTCGTGAAACTTTGTCTACAGCTTACCATCAGGCGAGGCGAAGTCAAATTGATGTGTCGTACATTAAAAAAAAACGTTTTCCTACAAAGCATGATATAATAATATTGTAGCTAAATCGCGATATAATTTTTTTCATAAATGCTTATCTTTACGGCAATTTTGAGGGCACGGGAGTCAGCTGTTAATGTGGGCCATAAATTATAACGGGTGTGGGCCATAAATTGTATGTGATAATGGACCAAATGATCTTGTACAATTTATCGGAGATAAAAATGTGACCGTATTAGGCGGGGGTTTACATAAAACCTGTTTTGGAGATCTCTGTGGCGTGGTGTTAGAGTGTTTAGCTGCTAAGTTAAAATAGCGGGTTCGATTCCTGCTCAATGGAAACGAATACATCTAATCTTGGTTTTTACAAGAGGGTCTGCCCGATGGCTAGTGAGGATCGGTGAGCAGATGTACTGGGTTGCAAGGAAAGATAGCTTGGGTAATATTGATGAGACACACTCACATAAAATGAGGACATCCTAATATTAAGGTTTATTTACATCTGACGAGTGAATGCTCAATCTCACCATTCTACGTCAAATTCTATTAGTATAAACAGTGACAGAACATTCGTACGTTGTTCTTTCTTATATTATGTAAACGCTGAAAATAAGGTTTCATTTGTACTAAAATATTAAGATAGAATGTTCTTGTTCTAGCTCTAGATCTAATTGCACCTTTACATAATAATTAGAGAATCTATGGAAGGATTTTTAAACGGAACATAATAGTACAGTTAGTTCCAAAAGTGGATGATGACTGCAAACATTTAAATTTTTTTTTTTACTGGAATATACTGTCAATGCCAAAAGTGGATGATGATAACACTGATGATAAAAAATAAATAAAAGAAAGCAAAATATATAATAATATAGTAATAAAATAAAATAAAGTCCAATAAGTAGTTAAAAATATTTTTATTAATAAATATTAAGTCGTTTCTCAAAAACTACTTCTTAATATTAAAAATGGCAAAGCCATACACGTGTTCATCATAATTCTACCAATTAGTATAATATAACGACACAGAAGTTGACAAGTAATTCTTTTGGCACTTCAACCATTTTAGTGCCTACATTTTTAGTCTCTGAAAGAGTAAAAATATAAGCAAATCCGTACGTATAACTTCTCTTTAGTAGGTCCAGTTTATTGGCAATAAATGCACAAGCTCACTTAAGGAAGAGGTTGGAGTGAGGTACGGTGTGTGCCACAGGGCATAAGATATAGCGATTTTATTTTCAATGCTGCAAAATATTAGAGACCTTCAAACGCTTTCATTCTTCAAGTACCTCCCTTCCTCCTTCATACGATTCCTGGTTCTTTAAACGGGGCGTGAAAACGCATCTGTCGAGGCTGTCAAAGTAGAGACTGTCAGTCTGGACAGTATCTGAAATGGCAGCCACTATTCTTTGGACTGCATCAAGTGGGATGCAGTTAATTTGGCAATAAAACTATTATGCCTCTGTGGCGTAGCGGTAGTGAACGCGGCTGCTACGCAGGAGGCGCGGGTTCGATCCCCGCTCAGTGCCAATATTTATATGCATGAATATAAATATTTGCATTGGTCTGGGTGTTTCTATGTATAATAAGTATGTATTTACAAAAAAAAAAGTATCTAAGTATGTATATCCGCATTCTAGATTCCATAACACAAGCTAATTAAGCTTATCATGGGTCTAGAAAGCGTTGTGTAGAATGTTGTGGAATATTTATTTATTTATTATTTATTTATGCAACAAAAAAAAAGTGTGTTGAGGTTTAAGATGTCGGTTGTAGTGAAGATGATCCTGATGACATAGAGTCTTCCCTGTACTCGTGTCACATCTAAAGCTTGTGTTGTGAAGCCTGAGGACTGCTCTCCTCCTCTCTCTCGATTTGATTAATTTCGGCTTTTGTGAGAGCGATTACCGTCGGACTTACTAACAGAAAAAGGAAAGATTTATGAGACCTACCAACTACTAAAGGAAAGTTTGCGTCAGAGCCTCTTCTGTTAATGAGCAGGTGTATTGGTTAACTGGTGAGATTAACTTGGGCCTTTAAGGGTAAGGCCCCCAATGCCCCTGTACGCCCTTGTTGTTAATATCATAGCATTATAAAAGCATTAACTACAGTCAGAACCAACACAAAGGATAATAAAAATTCAGAAATCACCCATTTTCTTATGCCTTAGACCACCCATTCCCGATAAATTAGTGCAGTTACCCCTTGGCACTTACTGCCAAACTTACGGTTATAGTACACTTAGCAAATGGTCCACTTGTGCTGCGCCTTTTTTGGTAAAACACAACAATTAAGTACGCTTTCGTGAGGTAGAAAGTTTTAGTCTAGGCATTAAGATCGGGAGAACAAAACTCTATTGTATTTTGTTGGATCGACTCGAATAAATGGTTATTTTCTTTTGTAAGCTTTATGTTACGATGTTAGGCAGTTTTTGGGGTCCCATCAAAATCTTCGGAATCCAAGATCTAAATCTAACCTGGGCCTCGATTCTGCTAAAGCACAACCACTGTCACACCACAGAGACTGCGAGAAAATTCCATTTGATTTTAGCCTTTAAATTAATGTGGTTAAAGTTTAAAATTAAATGACTTTTTGTAGAGTGAATGAAAGAGTGTAATGAAACTCTTTTCATTTAATTTTGTGACTGTAAGTTTATATAATTAAGGTCTAAAACGTGCATAATATCCCCATGGATACCCCGGCGGGGGTATTTATATCGAACTCGAGCCGACTAAAACGCACACCGTCTGTGGAGCATAGGTTGCTGTAGGCTTTGAGCTGACCTTCTTCGGGTTTGGGGACCACGGTGTCCCCAACTAGCCCTCGAATTCGAGGACTATAGGTCTGCTTGTGCTAGGGTGACAGGTGGCTCCACCCGTCACCCCCAGGCCTACGCTCATTGGGTACGGAGGTTGTTCTGTGACCTCCGACGCCCAAGTCGCCTCCGCTCGTTCCATTGACCATTGAAACAGTTTACCATCAAATTGATAGTGCTATTTTTGGCTTATTAAAATAAAAAGCCGAAAAAACTCTCTAGTACAATCGTTTTGTTAAAACGTAGAACAAAAATCTTCACGCGAAACACATTTTCCGGGCCTGCGAGCGCTAAATAAAGCAAGTAGCGACTACACGTTGCCTGGGCCTATGAACACGGCACCTGAAAGGAGACAATTGCTGGCAGGAAATAGCCGGATGGCTGCGACCGAATAAAAAAACTGGCTAGCGCCGGAATATGACGGCGAAATGTGCGCTAGGGTTGGCAGTTTTATATGAAATTTAAATATTAAATGTTATTGCTATTGGTACTACTATACTGGTTAAGGAATCGACTTTACGTTCGAAAGCTCGGGGGTTCAATTTCTGGACATTATATTACCGAATACCGGTATGCATTGATTTAAATTGTTTTTTAATAGTGAAACTACATACACCTGATACAAGTAATTACGGTGAGCACTCTAAAAAATTTGAAACGAACCGAGCAGTATTAATTTATTAAATTAAATTAAATAATCATTTCTTTCATTGAAATAATATCATATTAAAAATGCCAGCAGTAATAGATATAATAATGATATTTGCGGAATCCTTTATAATAGTTTTATTTCAATGGTTAATGAATCTAAACAATGCCAAACCAGTATATACATAATTTATGTGTATATAGTATACGTTAATTTCACTTCACCTCGCCTGATGGCAAGCTGAAGACGAAGTCTCAGGAAAGAGGATCACCATTATAGACACTTAGCATGTTAAAATGATGGCACTCAGCTTGACGGCCTATTCAGGTGCCTTTTCACGCCTCGCTTAAGGACCCGGGACTGTAGGAAGAGGGAAACACGTGTACTGGTAAGGAATTCCAGGTCTTAATGATGCGGCAAAAGAAGAAGTCACTGACCCACTATAAATAGAATTAATAGAATCGAGAGGGCAAATCGAAAGATTTCTCATTCCTAAAATAACCTACAAACAAAATTGAATATTTTTCGAAATTCGAACAATACGCCCTAACCTTCAACGGTTCGTGGCCACCAATTCAGAACCCGCACCCTTTCCTAAATAAATAAACACATTCTGGAAATGAAGACACCGTCTGGCAAATGAAATGAATGAGTGGCAACCCTAACTTGACAGGTGAAGGGGTACAAACAAGTAGAAATATTGCAGGACACATTCAAACTGGCAGTGATTGGTTTTTGGGCTTCAAGCTTTCGATGAGGTGTTATATTTTTATTTTTCGTGGTGAAATTTTCGATCACGATGATTGCTGGCGAATCTTTAGCGATTGAGCTGTGATTGAGATAGAAGGAACGAGTTGAATCAATTGGCGAAGGATCGCGGTACAAAATTTATATTGTCGTACTCATAAAACTAGCGAACGTGATCATGAGGCGACACTAGAAGTAGGAATTAAGGTAAGGTACAAAACACAATTTTTCAGAACAGTCGGAAAACATTTTTTTTACAAATTCATGTGTAACTTTTTGTCGCCTATTCTGATCTCAATGGTCTCTATGACTAAGTGTCTTAAAATTTCCGTCTCTTTAAAGCCATATGAGAAAGATTTACGTAATCTTACTGGTTTCAAAAATAGCACGTCCTTTCCTTTACCTTCCTTCACTATAAGGCATGCCTAAATCACGCTTCTTCTATATTCATATTACTTTGATACATTCACGTCGCGCTGCGGTAGCTCTTGGTATTCTTGCCCTGCAGGTCTACTAAACACCTGGCAGCATACCAGTGGTTCAGAGGGATAGGGATAGAGCTATGCACCCTATATAACCCGTCCCTCTTCTTCTGAATCGAGACACAGAACCTAATCGATTAAGAAACAAAATGCGAATCCAGCTCAAGCGGGACTCTAATCTTTAGAGATTTGAAAAGTTAGCATACTTAAATCCTTTTGAATTAAATTTTGAAAAATTTATTACGCTAACTATTAAAATCGATTTTTTTAAGCTATTGCATAGCTTCTATCGCGGGCCTTGAGCGTGGAGACCGAATCCAGAAATTCCGTAACGAAAAAAACCTAACACCGCCCACTCCCAGCTCGCACGAATCGAGCCGAGCTGCTCCGAAGTAGCTCCGCTTAATGTAAGTTATTATAATTGCATAAGTTGATAATATATATATGCAATATATGCAATAGCTTTACCGCGGCAGTCCCCGAGTGCCACACGTCTTTTTTTTTTATATAGGACACGTCAATTTGACTTCGCCTCGCCTGATGGTAAGCTGAAGGCAAAGTCTCTGAAAAGAGGGTTTACAGACACGTATCATGTTACAATGGTGGCACTCAGCTTGACGAGAGAGACCCCCTAGAGTCGCCCCAAAGACGGGTGTATAGAGGAATTTGGATCGGCTTCAAGCGGGCCTCGGTGGCTTAGTGGTCAGAGCATTCCTCCTGTAAGCGAAAGATCGTGGGTTCTGGTCCCGCCCGAGGTCGATTCTCTTTTCTCTTTCTAAATCTTTTTTTTTTGTGTGTGGCAGTGACTTAAGTGGCAGACAAGCACACGGCCCACCTGATGGGAAACTGTCAACTTAGCTTATCCTTAAAAAAATCAATCATTAAAACACAATGATAACCACGTCTTGGTGTCCTTGGTCCTTAAAATTGTCACTTTATTACAAACAGAGTATTATGTAAACTACTTAACCAGAATAATCTGAAACTACTAACTAAAACATACGGAGGTTCGAAGCGTGTACTTGTAGCCGAAGGGTATGTACTACCTGCAAACAAAGAGAAATTATTAATATCAAAGTTAGATGGAAATGTTCGGGGAGCAAACATGGTGGTTCAGTGGATGAAAATGCATACAATGGTTAAAATTCTTCTTTCGATGAGGTGATAAGTATATTTTTTTTTATTTCGTGGTAAAATTTTCGATCACGATGATGGCTGGCGAGGCTGGCTATGTATGTAAACACTAAATTCTCGCCTACGATTAATATTAGATACATACATACATACTTACATACAATCACGCCTTTATCCCCGGAGGGATAGGCAGAGGTGAATTAACACCCACATTTCACCTATCATTGTATTAGGTCCCACGTAATAGGAAGTGAGCTATTGCCGTATTCCGGGCACTATTGTTGACTCGAGCCATGTAGGTATCTCTATTCTTTAGGGCAGAGGTACCGGTGCAGTCCGACTGGGGAATTAGACCCAGTCGGACTGCAAAATTGGGATAGAAATAACGTCTTGTCCTACGTACTTCCGTCCTCCTTACTCCGTCTCATAACATACCTACATATTTTGTTTATTATTATCACAGCTAGCTTGTTAGAATAACCTAATAAAAATAAAATGACTAAGTCATTTCAGTTCTATGAAATGTATTAAATAATTTGCAGCTTCAATTGCATATAAATTTTTGTTTTTAACTAAAACAGTACCTAGTAATATTTAAACAGTTTCAAAAGACCATTCAAATACACTCGTAACAATTCAAACGGAAGCCTTGCCCGGCGCCAAAAAGCCACTAAAAAGTTTCGAGTTAAACAGGACGAAAACAAGAAATGTATTACACGCCAGTGGCAAAGGCAACGTTGAAAACAGGATAAAAAAAAGAAACGAATTTCGAATGGGAAGGAATTGAAACCGAATTTCCTGTGAAGACTGAAAAAGAATAAAAACATCTGATACGACGCTAAAGAGTTTCGACGACGGCGTCCACGTCTAGAACAATTTGAAATTGGAAAAACCGTTTTCGAGTTGAAAATGGAAATACCGTTCTAGAAGTTCTGAATTTGAATTTTCTCGATCTAGCCTATTAGGAGTAGTATCGATTTTATACCAGTCATTTGGGAGTGTGGAAATGGAGCTTACACTCAAAATTGACAATTAAATGTTTATTTCAATATTTGGCAGAAATATACAATTACATGCTGCTGTTAATGCATTGAGGGTTCAGTGGCGTCAGTGGCGCGGCGGTAGTCAGTTCGACAGCTACGTCAGGGGTTTGAATTCCGCTCAGTGTAAATATTATGCCATATATACCCATACAATACCCATAACAAGCTATACCTACTTAGATTGGGTCTAGATTATAATGTATAAAAATAGATGTCCTAGAATGTTTATTTATAATGTTTATTTTTAGTAGAAATTATAATGTTTAATTAGTAGAAAAATATGGATAACTTGACTTGATCACATCAATAATATAGTTAATGGGATGGGTTAGTGTTAACGGTTAAAAAGTCATAAAATATTTTCGTAAACGATCATAAAATCTATGGCCTCGCTTATGCAAGGAGTAAAAAAAATCTGATCGTATGAAATTATTAAAAACGCTGAAGAACATCATGTAATGCGTCAAGCAGACAAGCACTCGGCCCACCTGGGAAGCGGCAACCGTGGCCTATTGACGTAAGCAATACCAGGGACGTTACACTCATGCTGCCGGCACCGAAGAAACCTTCTAATCCCCTTTTTGAATAACTCCATCCTTACACTTTATCGACCTCAGTATCTACTTGTTAATCCTCTAAAATTATGATGCTGAGCAATAAACAAATAAACATTAAAAACCGTGAAAGTAGACAGACAGAACCGCGACTTCTCAACGGAAGCACTCCCAAGAACAAAAGAGACGGAATAATAATTCATTCCATTAAATTGTTCATTACCTTCTGTCTACGTATTGTTTTATTTTTCAGTCACAAGTAAAGTACTTGTTGTAGTTTCTTGAGAACAATCTGCAGCGCTCCAGTTAAAATGTGTGGTTGGATGAATTGAAATGTATTGTCTACTTGACTTTGCTATCCTTGTATTCTCTAGGTAGTTGTCTGTGTTCTGTAGGTTTTGCTTTTTCTAGTTTATGATCATCCTTTTTTGAATAGGTATTATTTAAATTTGAATCTCGTTCCCACGACTTTTGGGAATCTATTACAGTGATAAAAGTGGTCTATGTGTTATTCTAAATTATAATCTATCTCTGTGTCAGCCAGATATGTTCAGCTGTTGGAGCGTGAATGAATATTAAACACCGAAAGATCTTCACAAACTTTAATAATCATAATATTAGTTGATAGAAGAAGATTATAGTGGTATTGATTGTGTTCATAACGAGCTGTTTGCTGTGGCTGTAGAGCACTTGATTACTTCGTCAGATATTTGATGCTCATTCAGTGTAAATATTAAAATATTACACTTCAAAAGCTAATTCATTATAACCTAATTCAATTTTAAAAACTCACTCTCATTCGAAATAAAGCTCTATCGTTAAATAAAGATGATTCAATTTTCAGTAACAAGTGCATTTTAAAATTTACTGCCTACATTTCCGCACTGGCCGTATATGCACATTCAAACGTTTCTTTGTCAGATACGGCTTCCAGAAAAAGTTTACAAAGGCTGGCCGTTGCCGCGTTGTAGCGCGGGTAACTTACAGTTGCATTTTGTTTGGTCACTTTTGTTGCACGTTTTTAATCCCACTTCTGATTATTTCGTTGTACTTTTTTATTCAGTTTCGTGTATTCCAATTTTGAATATTTAAAAAGTTTAGATTTCATCTTTTTTGAAGGACTTTTTTAATCCTGCTTCTGCAGTGTTTATTTCATTGCGCTTTGGGTTATTCTGATTTTAAATTTTTTAGAAGTTTAGATTTTTTTGGATGACTTTTTAGTTCCTGTTCTGCATTTCATTGAATAAATTAGTGATAGTGATAAAAGGTGATGATAAATTAAATGATTATGATGAATGATAATTAATTTTATGATTGATGATATAAAATGAAAATAATTTATGATAATGATAAATATAAGTAGTGATGATCAATAACTTATTTGCACGAAATATGGCATGCTTCTGATAAAAGATCTGTGAACTCTTTAATAATACATATTGTGTTTTATTTTTACATTAAATTTAATATAGATTTCTCGGGTGCTGTAATTTCGACGATTGTTAAACAACAGTAAATATAAGTTATTATAGGTAACCAATAATTGGATAACAAGCATCCCAACAAATCCCACAGCATGCCGACTTTGTGGTACCAAACTTCAATTAAACCCATCCAACAGGAATTTGGTATACATCAACACAATACCGAGACGAAACAATAAGATTACGGAAACCGTTCCTTTGACCATTAGCCTGTTCAGACCTCCTCATAAAACCGGAGTTTCAATGAAAACAAAGTTACGAACTTAGCCACAAATACCTATTTGAATATTTAATCTAAAGTTTAATCCCAATTAATTCAGTAATATCTTAATTAAACTCGATGAGAAGCGGTGGATCAATTACAACGGCTAAAGGAAAAAATCTTGTAAAAAGTTGTAAATCGAAAAATATTTTTTCGAAACAACGTTTTTGAGATATTTTTCGATGTTCATCAGAAACTTATCAATCAGTTCAATCACTGTTCGATATTTTACCTCAAACTTTACGTTAGATACGTTAGATTTTTTATCTCTTTTTGTGTTTTGTTACATTCGGCCGTTTGAACTAAATGACAGCCCTCCACTATTACCCCAATAATACCTCAATAAGTATATTTTGAGTTATATTAATTTTAAAAAACCTTTTAGTTTAATTTTCTACAACTTCAAGGCTCCATTTTTTCCTATTGAGGTACGAAATTCAAAAAAATTAAACTTAACCCAAATAAAAAGAATGAACTGAAAATATTAAAAATTCTTTAACTGCGCACAACAGTTCTAATTTCAAAACTTTATATTTTTTAATTCACGAAATAATACAAAAGCGAAACGAACGTATAGCTGAAGACATATGTCTTGGACCCTGCGCAGTAGACGATTTTTAGGTCCCCTTTGAGGAAAGCACGGGGGTGCGACGGCGGAGGAAATACGACGCATCCACCAATCATAGAGCTGCGTGCCAACGTTTTAAACCAATCAGCGGGCGCTAAACTCCCGCGTCCTTCTCCGTACACGTGCGTGCAAAAATAAACCACAATAATTATTTCGAATTAGTATATTTATACAATATAATTTTTTAAGATATCATATAAGTTTTTTATTTTGCGATTTATATGTTGATCTTGATTTATACGGTTTTTGTTTACCCTAGGAAACCTACTAGCTTTTTTAACGCGAGCGTAGGCACATACTCTTTGTGATTATTAAACTATTTTTATCATCGGGAGCTTAGTGGTTAAGGAGTCGGCCTTACGAGCGAGAGGTCCCGTGTTCGAATAAAACTTGGGACGGGTTCAAATACTACGGGACTGCTGACGTGAACTCCTAACACACGCAATTTGGCTTAGCTGGAGGGGTGAGGGGTTAATGAGAATATTAGTAATTTTGGTTACTATTTTTTTATACTACTTAGGTCGCAGACAAGCACACGGCCCTCCTGGTGGTAAGTGGTTACCGTGGCCTATAGGCGAGTGCAACACCAGGGGAGCCACACTCGTGCTGCCGACCCGGTAAGAACAGAGAGATTGTGTGCCATTAACCGAAAAGATAGTAGGACAAAGCCTTTGGTTTTCCCACTGACATGACAGCACAAAACCTCTCCTGTGAGCTCTGGCTACCCTACTCACCATCGGAACCACAACACGAGGTTATTAATTCTGTAGGTTAGTACCTATCTATTGGTATAGTTAATAAATAAATAAATTGACAGAATAAGATACATTTTTTATACTGTTGACAATTAAATATATTCTAATTTCTAACCATTAAATTATAGCGTTTCATGATATAATACGCTTACAATCATGTTGACGGGGATTAACTCGATTAACTGTTAAATATTATTACGTAACAATTTCTACATAATACCTAAATAATTTAAATAGGTAATTTAAAATGAAGATTTTTAATAGTTCGGGCGATAAATGTCAGAAACGCTAAAACACAAAATAGAGTAGCCATTTTTTTGTCCGGTAGTGCACCATGCGCGAACTTGCCGATTTAGGTCCATCACTCGTGTCCACAGTTATACGACTTTACGTTTTTACCATTGACTAGAGTTCAAACGAATTGAGTTTAGACTTTGTTCCACGTTTGAAACTTTTCGTCCACTTGGCTTAATGTCAAAGTGGAACTCAGGCATATCGCTTCGGAACTAAATTTGACAGAAAAGTATTACCCGCATATTGCTAAGCGTAGACAGTAGGAAACTAAAGTCTGAGTCTATTTGAGTTCATAAAAAGTATGCCGGAGTTTTTGGGCGCGTACAGTCCACGGCAATAGTTACATCAATAAAATATTTACGATTTTTTTGTTTACATTAAAATACCTACATGTTCGAAAGTGCGATGAGCCTCTCTGAATGCTGGAAGGCGAAACTGGTCAGGTTCAATAATAAAATATTGTGGAAAAGTACAATATAAGCTCTATTAATAATTTTATAATCCACTTAGCAGAAACTTTATTAGGTATATTTGATGCATTATCTATTTTTCATAAAAGTTTTATGTAGGTAGTTCATACTTAGAGTATCTATACATTATAAAATGTATAGGTACTCTAAGGTTCCATATATTAAATTTGGTAAGCTTGGCTGTAAAACGAACAGGTTATTTTGAAAATCATGTTAAATTAGTAAACGAAATTAATAATATTCCCTGTAACACCTCCAGCTAATATAAATTGTTTGTAATAGAAGTAGGTTCACATCAGTAGTGTATTGACCAGGATTCAAACCCCGGACCTCTCAATCGTAAGGCCGACTTAACCACTCGCCTGACAACCGAAATTTAATCACGTATAATTGACCAAAATATCCACTTACGGAGTGCCCTACCTATCCCCTCTCAAAAAGGACATACCTGGTCGTTAAGCGTTAATATAAATGTAAAGTAAGTTCTAAAAGTGACGATCAAACCTGTTTCAAAGGCAGGTAGACGATAAAGTGGTCTGAATCCAAACGTGAATTACGTGGCATTTCAATCAGATCACGAAAGATTCATCTTAAAAACTTGTGAGCGTACTATTGATTGAGATATCTCCCTTGACGGCAAATAGCGTGATAGTCATGCCGTCATATCGATTTTACGTTTATCAATTTATTATTGTAATTAGGACTATTTTAGGCATTAAAAATATTTAAAAGTTTGAATGGTAGATATGGATGTTTGTGACCCAATCATGCCAGAAAGATTGAATGTTTTTTTTTATACTACTTAGGTCACAGACAAGCACACGACCCTCCTGATGGTAAGAGGTTACCGTTGCCTATGGGCGAGTGCAACACCAGGGAAGTCATACTCGTGCTGTCGACCCTGTAAAAACAGAGAGATTCTGAATGAATCTGGAATTTTGTGATAAATTAAAGTACCGAATAGCAGTCTATCCTGGCTACTGCTTAACCATGTAATGTGACATGAGCTCCTCTCAAAATTATCGTGTGTAGGTACTTCTATCTATCTATACTATTATATAATTGTAAAGTTGTCGTGTCTGTATATTGGAGATATTTAAAAAAAATTACTTGGGTTATGTTATGTTAACGATACTGAACACGAAAATATTTTTTTTGAATTTCCTGTCTGTTTGTCTGTTTGTCCGCGATGGACGCAAAAACTACTGGACGGATTTTGATGCGGTTTTGTTAGAAAGGGCTTGTTCAAACTTAAAATCTTACGTTTGTTTGATCGCAATCGGTTGAGTAGAACTGAAGATATGAGCAAAGGTCGCGTTAACCGAGATGCACGCGGGCGGAGTCGCGGGCGGAAGGCTAGTATTAAAAAAAAATAGGGAAATATTGCGCCACTATGTAGAAAATAGTTATAGATTCATAAATTTTCCAGTGTTTAAATATAATATTTTAGTACAAACTCATGCAAGCAAAACCAGTGGCAGTTAGTAATAAAACAATTATGTAAAACAGTCATAACTCTTAATAGCTCGGCAGTAAACAATTGTTCGCAACTCATTCACACATTTTGTATGGCACAGTAGCGCCGCGAGGCATGGACGCTCGCCAATGTATATTGTCAAATCTATTATACTCAAAGTTTAGTGACAAAACTTCGTTTATTGAGTTCTAGCGAGAAGTTTCATTTTGTATTTAGATTGATTTGATTGGGGAAGCACGTTTTCCCCTTTTTCTCGTGTATCACCTCAATGAGGGTACCAGTGAGGGGGAAAAATCTTAGTCGTATTTTATAGCTTATTCTGCATTCTTTTTTTAAAATATTTTTAAATAATAAGATTACCCCAATCCCAAGTAACCCTTTAGTTATCTGGAGCAAAAATCAAAATTCAAAATTGACTCAACCATTTTGGAGATTATCTAACGAACAGAAGGAAAGACGGACCGACAGGAAATTAAAATAGTTGTGTTTCTTAATGTATTGATTATCGTGTAATACGTATGCATTAATTAAGAGTTATTATTTTAGCGCCTTCGCTGCGTTTAGCGGGTGCGAGTCGCGGGTGCGGGTCGCGGATGCGCGCGCAGTGCGTCCGCCTGTCCGTCGCGTGTGACAGGTATCCGCCTCAAGCAGCACTGCTCTTGAAATAACATGAAACAAGCACGCGAAGCGGACGTCCGCGCCGTGCGCCCGCTAAACGCAGCGAAGGCGCTTAAACAACAAACAGGCAAAATAAATTTAAATATAGACTACTAACAAAAATATCGGAACGTGACCAAACTGGGAAAGTTGCCAGGATCGTATAAGATGGTTGCGTACGCACATGTAGGTATTGTATGCTAAATAATATATCATTGTATGTTGTAACTATTAAGGATACTGCGACATCTATGTTAGGTCAGCCATTGTCCAACGATTTTATCTGTATTAACATTTATGTGTATCTACATATACATATAGTCACGCCTGTAAATCGCTGAAGGGGTAGGCTGAGGTGTATTAACACCCATATTTCGCCTACGATGATTTTCAGTTCCTCGTAATAGGGGGCGAGCTCCGTGCCGTCAAACGGGCACTTACGCCCAGCGGCCTTACCATAAACCTTAAAACAGGTCAATAATTGAACTGCTGTCATTCTACCAACTGCAAATGTCTGTTAATTTTTTTGTCAAGTAGCAATTGGGTTGCTAGAAGCATGGTTAAATAGTATAATTTGATCATCGTGTTGGTTAACCAGCTATTTTAACCGATACGATGATCAAATTAAACTATTTAACCATGATTCTAGCAACCCAATTGCTACTTGACAAGAGATTTTACAGCCGATTAGTTAATTTGACGTTGATCAGCCTTTCGGAAACTGGGCGTTAGTCATCCCTACTAATATTATAAATGCGAAAGTAACTCTGTCTGTCTATCTGTCTGTCTGTCTCGCTTTTACGACTAAACCGCTGAACCGATTTTGATGAAATTTGGTATAGGGGTAGTTTAGACCTTGAGAAAGGACATAGGCTATGTTTGGTCGCGATAACCGACATCCACGCGGGCGGAGCCGCGGGCAAAAGCTATATGTTTACTGTCGGACGGAAGAACAGCCCTGTCCCTTAGTCGCCTTTTACGATACCCACAGGAAGAGATGGGCTGGTCCTATTCTACTCCACCGGAAATTTCCAATTTTATACATAAAATATCCAGATAAAAATATATATTTGTGAATAAAACGGGCAAGGCATATAAGGCCCTAGCAAGAGTTTTAGGGTACAAACCAAGTTCACCTGCAAGCCGGTATACCTGTCAATGGACTGACAAGGCTCTGGTTGGGGATCAGACGGTAGTCGCTCTCAGAATTGTCGAAATAAATCACTACACATTATAAAACAAAGTCGCTGTCACTGTCTGTCCGTCCCTATGTATGCTTAAATCTTCAAAACTACGCAACGGATTTTAAAGCGGTTTTTTTAATAGATAGAGTGATTCATGAGGAAGGTTTATGTGTATAATACATGCATAATATTGTAGAGAGACACTGATAAATCGGGATCAGAATACCACGCGGGCGGAAAATATGGCGTTACGGGTCAGCTAGTAAAAAAATATAAGGAGAGCAGCGAAAGAACCAAAATTTGGGTGCAACCGAGTAAGACACCACAAGTACCTAATACATACATATGCTCACGCTTATTTTCCTCCGAGGTAGGCAGATACAGATTCCCGCTATTTGCATCTATCCTTACAAACTTTACGAGCTTTGTCTTCATCCTCTAGTAAGTACTAATCCCTTTGAGGGCCTGGGGGTGACGGGTGGAGCCGCCTGTCACCCTAGCAGAACCAGGCCGCGGCGGTAGCGCGCATTGCGTGCCTCCCCATACTCGGGGGCGAGTTGGGGAATCTTTGGTCCCCACACCGGAAGAGGGCCAGATCGAGAGACATGGCCCTGGGTCGGCCTGTGTGCGAGGGATATGGCTACGACAATCCCCCCTCCGGCAACCGACGGCCCACAGACGGCGTGCGTTTTAGTCGGTTCGAGTCCGACATAACCTCCTCCTCCGGCTCCGGCGGGGGAGGTATCCGTGGGGATTTTTTGCACGATAAAAAAAAAGTACTTATCCCTTATTACATGTCACCAAATAGGTACGTCACATAAGCCCAAGTCCTGTTTTATTCAAGTATAATATTCCCAGCAATGGCATCTAAATACCCTCACAAACGTTAGCCTAACTCCTAATTTCCCAGTAAAGCCTCATTACATAAAGATGTGTACACAAGATAGGTACATAAAACGTTGCTCAAGTCTTTATGGATAAACTAACAAGAAACGCCTCATTTGGACCATTTAGTAAGACTAAAGGAGAACGAAAATCTTAAGAACATTTTCGTCCTTCCAACCTTGAGAGATATAAGGTAGGTGTTATAGTGTATCCGGGTAGCGGAGCGTTTAGTGCGGTAAATGATTTAACAACACACCTGCTCATAAAATTGCTATTATTTCACGGCAATTAGGCACGTAATGACATCTATTATCAAACTGTGACTTTTTCATTACTATTATTCACAAGTGAGTTATAGATTATTTTTTAAATTTTATAGGTTAAGTTTCTGTTCTTAAAAAAGTTTCGATACAAAAAAGAACGTGTTTAATAGTAAGAATAAACTAATATACCTATTGTATGGTCATTTGATGCATTTTCGTATTTAAATAAATAATTTCAACTTGTAATACTTGTATACCTAATAAACAAAATATTCACTCAAATTTATCTTTTTTTTTCTATAAGTACCTACAGAAAAAAAAAGTTAAATTCAAACCTCATTCTTTTAAATATGGCCGATCGCCATTGTTAGATGCGCGCGCATAGGACAACGAATTAGTTTGTAAAAGAAAGAAAGAAAGAAAGAAAAGTAAAAGAAAGACGCTTGAATATATTGAATAAATCACTTGTACTTTTCCACAATTATTTATTTATTTGAACCTTACCGACCGAAACCGGTAAGGTTCAAATAAATAAATAATTGTGGAAAAGTTGAACCTTACCGACCGAAACCGGTAAGGTTCAAATAAATAAATATTGTGGAAAAGTACAAGTGATTTATTCAATATGTGTAGCAAGTTCCACCAAGTGCCATCAATCTCCAGTAGGTATAAACAGTCTAAAGACTGTTTATAGATTATGATGATGGTTTTCTTTATACATATATCCAAATAATCTGAGCATGCCTGTTTAAATGTCTGTTATAATACTTGGCGATGTTTCTCTTTGCATATCAAAATCATATAAGCATCCCAGCTGTCTAAATCTTTGTCACTCTAAATATTACCCCGTAACATTATAATAA
Organism: Eilema depressum; assembly: GCA_914767945.1. Classification (NCBI taxonomy): domain Eukaryota; kingdom Metazoa; phylum Arthropoda; class Insecta; order Lepidoptera; family Erebidae; genus Eilema; species Eilema depressum. The sequence continues at coordinate 4,745,545 of OU612027.1, read as the reverse complement.
GTACTCACCTAAATTAATTTAGGTATAGATAAAATCGCTCCGCTGATCGCTCCGCTTATCCAACTTATCAACGCTAAGACCCCAAGTAATTTTGACCATCACACCTTTCCTTTCTACCAATTTATTGGGATAAAGGGATTACGAACCTACATATATTCGATATAGTGCGGAATTGAAAACCTAATGGACATTAAAGTGTATTTTTGTGCAGGAAATATACGAGAAAGATATTTATTTTGAACCAACTTATAAAATAGGAGGTTCCCAATTATTCTTTTATTTACGAAACTTTTAGTAATAAGCTTTGATAAGTTATAACACGCGATAGAAAGCTGTTAAAACGAAGTTATTGTGTTTTCAATAATCCAAATTAAGTAGGTATGAAGTATTGAAATCTATTACATACGGGGTGTTATTGAGATAAAAATAAACTAATTCTTTGACAATTTATTATGTATTTCGCTCGCTCCCTCTTCGCTATTTAGCAGCCATGATCACGGGAATTTCAGTAAACTTAGTTTTACTATTATATTTTAATGTGTAGATGTTGTGTATTAATGGTGTAAAGTTTCGACAGTATCGAAAGACACCTCCTTCCGAAGGTCCCCCCTTATTCATTCCATGCAGAGGAAAGTCATGACAGATGTATGAACCTTCCCTGGTTTCGGCAGCCCGATCATCGTCTGGATAGCACGACTCCACACCAACATATTTGGTACAAGGAGGATAATAATAACGTCCTTTTAGATAAAAAAAACCTACCTATGTAATTTTAATAAAATTTTAAAAGACTCAAAATCTCTGCTAGAAGTTCTAAAGTGAAACACTCAACTAATTTATATGAAGCGTTGGTTTTAATTACATAGTCGTAAGTACTCGTTCCATCCAAACTTTCTGGCCGACTCCGCCATTATGCAGTCTTAGGCTACCCGGGAATTTAGTTTTAAATCCGTGAATAAAGACTCTGGGTACTTTTAAAGGGTTAAAATGGTTTTATTGTAACGTTCTAGAGCGCTTTTCTGCTTTTTAAGGTTGTTTTTTGTTTGATTATCATCTTGGTGTTATTCCCTGTTGCATTTTGAACCTCTTTTTTTTTTATTAGGACACGTCAATTTGACTTCACCTCGCCTGATGGTATGCTGAAGGTAAAGTCTCGGAAAAGAGGGTAACTAAATTATAGACATGTACCGTGTTACAATGGTGGCACTCAACTTGACGGCCCCATCAGATGCTTTTTTACGCCCCACTTAAAGGACCCGGGACTGTAGGAAGAGGGAAACACGTGTACTGGTAAGGATTTCCAGGTCTTAATGGTGCGGCACAAGTAGGAATCGCTGAACCACTTGCTCTCACTTCAGTGGCCGTAGTTTAATTCCCCTTCTCGTTTTGATTTGATTTGACTCATGCTTGTAGATCTTAGGTGCTTTAAGCGGGGCGTGAAAAAGCATCTGATGATGCCGTCAAGCTGAGGGCCACCGCTGTAACAATGAATTTTGAAAGTGTCTTTGTTATACTATGGTGGGGTCACACTACTAGAAAAAGTACAGAACCAATAATGGTTTTGTTATTTTTCTAGTAGTGCGACCCCACCAGGGCCCATATTCAACTTGACCAACTGTATAGTAAAAGTAACTACGCGCGTTCCTATAAACCCGACAGTTTTGATTAAGTAAGTTTTATGTCAGTTCTACCTTCTTGAAATCCACCGTCTACTCACGTTACGAGTGCGTTTGAAACTCATTTTCAAGTAGAAGAATACACCAGATTATTTGAGCATTCTACAAGTATTCATAAGCATGTAAATTATCTTGTATTGCATTCTAATTATAAATGCTAATAGTAAACAATTTGATGTGAAACGCATTTAATGGCGAGATATTCCTAGAATGTTTACAAGGCGCGTCTAATAGCCGGTTACGCGAGTAGTTATATAAATTATCACATACAGGATGAAAACCCACATCCGAGGGGTCATCTCAAAGCCGTAGATGGACCAGAGTCAGCTGGGGTGTGAAGGAATTGTCTTATTGGGCTACCTCACACCGTGACCTGAGACAGCGTGAGATTTTAATCGGTTTGACTCTATATAACCTGGCCAACGGCCCCTCCGTATCTGGAAGATAAATCTGCATTAAAAATTGCATTTACTGAATATATTCCCGAAAATTCACGAATCCACTTAATTTGCTAATTGCTAAATGATAATATAGGCATTTAAACTATCATGGTCATTCATATTAACATTAGAGCTTGCAACAGCGCCAAAATATCGGAAACTCCAAACAATACAATACATGGTAAATATCCCGATAGCTCTATTATCACTACATATTATAAAACAAAGTCGCTGTCGCTGTCTGTCCGTCCCTATGTATATGTTAAATCTTCAAAACTACGCAACGGATTTTGAAGCGGTTTTTTTTTAATAGATAGAGTGATTCAAGAGGAAGGTTTATATGTATAATACATGCATAATATTGTAGAGATCCACTGATAAATTTAAAGCACAGAATAAGTTTAAAGATAATACCACGCGGGCGGAAAATATGGCGGTACGAAGTTCGCCGGGTCAGCTAGTTAATGATTTATAAACAAGAGGTTTAGTGCTAACACGACAGCCTCCGTGGCGTAGCGGTAATGAACGTGGCCGCTACGCTGGAGGCGCGGGTTCGATCCCCGCTCAATGCAAATATTTGTGTGCATGAAATATGGGTATTTGCATTGGTCTGCGTGCCTCGGAGAGCACGTTAAGCCGTCGGTGACGGTAGCCATAAGAACATCTATGGCAGTTCTTACGAGTAGTTGAAGCCCTAAAAAGTCCAAAAACAACGGTCTAGCTGCAAAGCTTCGATATCGCCTAATGTTACCATTGGGTTGTGGAGGTCAGATGACAATCGCTTCACGGAAAATATCGAGGTCTAGCCAAATCCGTAGTTAAAACTGGTAAAGCGAACCCCAGACTCCGAGCTGAAAAAGCTTCGGATGCGACTGGGAATTAACGCTAGGATGAAGAAGATGTAACATAGTTTTTATTATTAGAGAATGTATAGAGAAAATTGAGAAGTTAGTTTGAATTGGATATTATAGTCACTGAATTTGTCAGTTGACATGGGTTGCAGAAACAGGTCAGAATGCCTGGGGGCACACGATGCATTGCGGCGGTGGTGCGGCGCCAGAGCGGCGTCGCTGCGTCGTTTTACAGAAATATCTGTGGCATGTCACACGATGCGCTGCGCCGCCGCACCGGATTTGAAACCACCGAGACGAGGCGGGGAGGGGTGAATGCGTTGCGACGCCGGAGCGGCACCGCTGAGTTGTTTATGCGTCACAAGGAACTTAACAGACTGTCCAACGGCCACGCTGCTGGGGCGCACGCGGCGCTGCGTCATAACAACGCAGCGGCGCCGCGTCATAACAACGCAGCGTCGCCGGCGCCGCACCGCTCGTGTGCCCGCCAATATGCGGTGAAATTTCTGCGGTGCGGAACGCATCGTGTGCCCCCGCTCTGGCTGAGCTGTGGGCAACAGCTAGTTTATAATAAGATTGGCTTATCTATACTGATGCCTATCATATCCTGTTCACACCTGTTATAGGGAGGTAGTATGATGCATACTAATAAGGCCCCAGGTGATACCAATGTCACACCACTAGCTTAAAAACACAAAGGACGATTATTTATGCGATTGGAATAAATTGACATGCAGTGGAGCGTTGCATCTATGCAAATGTTTGTCAATAAAGCGAATGTTTAATCAAAATGGTAATCCTTGCCAATTTTCTGTAAGCTATGTATGTAATCCTACAGACTCAAGGATTTTAAACTTGCATTCTATACTTGCAAATTTTATAATTACTAATAGAATCCATTCAGTACAACGAACATATTCCAGTGATAAAACAAACTATAGTCTATTCTTGCCCGAAATTTCAGTGCGATATAGCTGGTTCAGCCGTTTGAGCATGATTCAGTAATAAACATTGAAATTTCTATACATCCTAATATATGCAAAGACTTTCGCATATTTAAACTATCAGCAGGAAGTAGCTCGGACAAATACAAATAATTGCATTGTTTGCACTGAGCAGAAATCGAACCCTAACCTTTTTTTTTAAAGAATATTATTAAATTAAATATTATAAAATTACTAATTATCCCTATAACCCCTCCAGCTAAGCTGAATTGTTTGTGTTAGGAGGTTTAAGTCGTTAGTGTAATGGCCAGGATTCGAACCCTGGAACTCTCGATCGTAAGGCCGACCCCTTAACCACCTAAGCTACCGAGCGACGCTTCAACTTAGCAATAGAACGCTCTACGACTACACGCTACACACCAGTTTACTAAGTTAAACTATTACAAGCTGTAGTAGGACTACCAAGTCCTACTACAGCTTGTAATAGTTTGTCCCTAATTCACAAACTCCTTCAATGACCAACAAATCCTTAAAATAATCAAATCATTGCAGCAACAACTAAGTAACCATCAAAGATAATACGACTAAGATCGCAAGTGACCCCACTATCCTCATTTTCCTTACACCTTGATGTACCAGCCATTTTTGTTGGCTTATCGTCCCTCGCAGTATCTTGGAGGCGGGCTATCAGGCAAGGTTACCCTATATACTTTGCGACAATACCTACGGGGACTGCGGAACTTTGATAAGCTGGAGCGACAACAGACGAGGCGACGTACTTAGGAATGTGGTCTAGAAGATGAGATTACAGCGTTATAGGATATTTTTTCTTAATGGGCTTAGGTTTGATGTTATAACGCGGTTTGCCTAATAGGAACTTATTCACTTAAGGCTTGAAGATTCCCCGGTTATAACTTTCTGAAAACAATGTCGCAATAAAAATACTATACTTATTTTATTATTTTATTTCTCCGAAAGCAGCATTGGTATTTGTAGCATAGAATAAATATTAGTAGGTACACTTGTAGCATTCAAAGTATTGTAAGGTATTTATTTTCAAGTATAAATAACGTCCAATTCAAGATGTTTACTGACTGATATTTGTACTTAAACTTGGATAGAAAAACTTGAACGGCTGAGGAGTTCTAGAAGATTCCACTGTTCATATCCCGGCTAAAATATATTATAAAAAATACATCGTAAAAAACGTATTTTGTAAAAAATACTTTGTATATACATTCATACCTTACTGAAATTATTGGAAAAACTAAATGATAGTTTTTAAAAGAGTACGGGGTAAGTTGGGCTAAAATTAAATGTCATAATGTCCAATGTATCAAAATGACAAGGAAACAATGTTCAATTAGCTTCAGCCCAAATTTAGAAGTAAATCGCTGCCACCTAACACTTGGGTCACGGTCGTCGCCGTCATAGCGGAAGCGTAATGAGCAATTCATGGAACAGACTGATAGCGTTAGTCAGACATTTTGTGCCACTATCGTTATTTGTTACATTTTTTTAGTTAAATGCAACTAATGTTGAATGAACGAGCTACATAATTCTTCAAAAACTAATTACATAGCTCTATTAGAAACTGACTTAGTACACCATACTACCCAAAATTAGAACTCAAACTGTTTTCTCCATCCAATGGTTGCCTGTAAGAGATTGCCACTAGGTGATAAGGCCGCCTATTGTTTATACCTAAATGTACTACCTAATGACACAAACATGTTTTCTCTTTGGTGTGCACAATAAAGATATACTTTACTTTTACTTTTTTAGATTTGCAGCTATAGGATAAAGGTATGATTCTGAAGCTGCCGACGCACGCAGCAGATGCGCGTAATTCATTGCGGCTTCTCAATGGTCCGCTTTATCCGTATCGGAATTTAACAAGCAATGGGTACGCTTTATCTGCTGCATGCGTCTGTTGTTGGCGTATGAGGTCGGCTTCGAAACCATACCTTTAAGTTATTCCTCTGCCTAATCCATCGAGAATAAAGGCCTGATTATATGTATGTAGCCTTCCGCCTGCGGCTCCGCCCGCGTGCATCTCGGTTAACGCGACCTTTGCTTATATCTTCGGTTCTACTCAACCGATTGCGATCAAACAAACGTAAGATTTAAAGTCTGATCAAGCCCTTTCTAACAAAAAAATCGCATCAAAATCCGTCCAGTAGTTTTTGCGTCCATCGCGGACAAACAGACAAACAGACAAACAGACAGGAAATTCTAAAAAAATATTTTCGTGTTCAGTATCGTTAACATAACATAACCCAAGTATTTATTTTTAAATATCTCTAATGTACAGACACGACCACTTTACAATTAAATAGTATATAGATTAGTAGCTCTACTACGGGACATTGGCGGAATTGATGCTAAAAGCACAGAGCCATTCATTTAAAAAAAATATGTGTTTTTTTATAGGTATTGTATGTATGTATTGTATAATATGTATGTATGCTGTGTTCAGTATCCCATATTTCAGAGCAGTTGAAAGTACCATGATCACGAAGGAACTGGCAGTCAACCGAAAAAAGTACCAAGAGTGCATGAATATATCTGATAATACGGAATTATAGGGAGCGAGTGACGTTTGACCTCCCAACCCCGGCAGATAAACCTACGCTAGTCAATCAACAGGTGTACCGACTTGCTCCAAAAACTATCAAATGAAAGCAAAAAATACAAATACCATTTTTTTATATCCGTTATATCGGGTTGTTCCCGATTCCCCCTGTTATTGATTGCCCCCGAAATTTTATCAGTATTATAATAGAGTTTTATTACGGTGGTACGGCTTATTAAGTCAGTTGGCTGCGACAAATACACCTACTAGCAGTATTATTATCTTATTTGTGCTACTAGTACTAAAATGATTATATATTTTAATCCCTGAATCTTATCCCTTAGCTACCCTTAACGTAACGTCTTCCCCCCCAATCCCACTTAACTCTGCAACACCTGATTAATATTAATCAAATAACCCTTTGATCGCTAGCGGATCGTAACTCAAAGGAGACTATAATTAAGATTACACCTCTTCTTAACAGATATTAACAGCAGATTACGAAGGGCGTTTTAGGGTTAAGTAGATACTACTTAGTAACCCTTGCATTTGTGATGAGCTTTTGACTTTTATTAAAAAAATTCTGAGAAAAATGAACATTAAGTACATATATTCACGCCTATAAATCCCTGAAGAGGTAGGCAAAAGTGCTTTACACCACAAGTCAACTATGACTTTCGTTCCCACTAAAAAGAGAGCGAGTATATTACCATCAAGCGGGCACTATGTCACGTGCTGCCAACTGTTGGATGTAGAACAGCCCTATCCCTTAGTTGCCTTTTACGATACCCACGGGAAGATATGAGTTGGCCCTATATTTCTCCACCGGGAACCAAGATTATGTAATGTTTTTATTAAAAAAAAATATATTTGGGGAATATGGCTATTATAAAAAATATGACATTCTATTGGCGAAAACGCCAGTGGAATCGCTAATCGTAGTATGAAATTGACATAAATCATTAATATAACTATATTTTTTATGAGTCTTTGTAACTCGAAATACATTATTTAACTTATCATTATTACTATAACCACCGCAATGTCCCGAAATCCATTGTTAAAACCTTAAAAATGGTTCGCTTCAGCGCGATTCCATCAATAGAATGTCACTTTGTCTGGGGCCCCAGGGTTCCACTAGCAATGTCAAATTTGGACACTAGTTACATTCGACATTAAAAGATTTTCTATGTAGATCATAATATTCTAGCCAACTTTTCTTGTGGAAAATGAGCTTTTACTAAGACGTGCAATAGACACAGCGGAAATGGAATAGGGGAAACTATTACTTGCCCCTCTCACCTGGGGGGTGGAAAGTGCAAAACGATATCCGGCCTCATAGGACTATATTCTAATAATCCCTATATCCCTACTAATATTATAAATGCGAAAGTAACTCTGTCTGTCTGTCTGTCTGTCTGTCTGTCCGCCTGTCTGTCCTAAACCACTGAACCGATTTTGATGAAATTTGGTATAGAGGTAGATTAGACCTTGAGAAAGGACATAGGCTATGTTCGGTCGCGATAACCGACATCCACGCGGGCGGAGCCGCGGGCAAAAGCTAGTCTGACAATATTCTTTCATCGCACGAATATATTTCCCTTTAAAATTAATACATAAGTACATACAGTCACGCTTCTTTTGCAATGTAGTAGACAGAGACGCTACGACCCTTGCGAAAGAATTATGAAAGCAGAAGAAGCGAAAGATGTATCTTTTTCTTTTTAAAATCAATATACCTAACTACAACACCCCGCGAAAATGGGTTATTACCGATTCCCCCATAACGAAAGGAAACATAAATACTTTTTGACTGTTTTCTATTTTTTATCACTATCATCACTACATATTATTATAAAACAAAGTCGCTGTCGCTGTCTGTCCGTCCCTATGTATGCTTAAATCTTCAAAACTACGCAACGGATTTTGAAGTGGTTTTTTCAATATATAGAGTGATTCAAGAGGAAGGTTTATATGTATAATACATGCATAATATTGTAGAGACACTGATAAATTTAGAGATATGCAGCGGGAACGGGATCAGAAAATATGGCGGTACGAAGTTCGCCGGGTCAGTTAGTATATTATATAGGACAATATGAATCCTCTCGCCTGATGATACGCTAGACGCAGATAAGTCTCAAGAACAAGAGTCACCATTACAGACACCATCAATATTACATTTACATAGTGGCTCTCGCTTGACAGCCTCGTCAAATGCTTTTTCACGCCCCGCTTAAAGGATCGGTATTGTGTAATGGAATCTATCTATCTATCTATACTATTATATAATTGTAAAGTGGTCGTGCCTGTACATTGGAGATATTTAAAAAAAATACTTGGGTTATGTTAAGTTAACGAAACACGAAATTATTTTTTTTGAATTTCCTGGCTGTTTGTCCGCGATGGACGCAAAAACTACTTGACGGATTTTGATGCGGTTTTTTATTAGAAAGGGCTTACTCAGACTTAAAATCTTACGTTTGTTTGATCGCAATCGGTTGAGTAGAACCGAAGATATGAGACGTTAACCGAGATGCACGCGGGCGGAGCCACGGGCGGAAGGCTAGTACTATTATATAATAGTAAATTGAAAATGTTTGTCCGCGATAGGCGCAAAAACTACAGAACAGATTTTGATGCAGTTTTTTTTATTAGAAAGGTCTTGTTCAGACCTAAAATCTTATGTTTGTTTGATTACAATCGGTTGAGTAGAACCGGAGATAAGAGATCCACGCGGGTGGAGCCGCGGGCGAAAGGCTAGTGAAGAATATAATGAGATTTTATGTATATGACACGTATTTTTACGTTTATGACATACGTTGACGGCTGTCATATACGTCAAATCCATACATTCATTGTAATCTACAACACGCAAGACTGTCGGAAGGAAGAAACACGCGTGCTAGTAAAAAAAATCCAAGACTTTATGATGCGGCAAAGAAAAGATTTGCCGAACCTCTTGATTCGTAATGGAATTGTTTGATTCTTAATGAAATAAACTCTAAAAAGTTTTTCTTGTAAGCTCTAGGAGTAATAAATCACTACTAGGAGATAAGCCGTCCCTACTGAATTACACTGAGGCAGAGAATCGCTATTGAAGCACATTTGCATCGCAATGAAATAAATTTTAATGAACCAGCAATGTGCTAATGTATTTTAATTTATTGGTTTAAATAGTGTCAGTGTAAAGCACTGCGAGAAAGTACTTAAAACGCACAATAGTTACTATAATAGTCACCATATTTATTTTATTCTCGATCTGACAGTAATCATACAGCCCATGACAATTGACAGCAATAGACTCGCCCCTTATTAGGTGGGACCGAAAATCTATTTGGTGAAATGAGGGTGTTGATACACCTCTGCCTACCCCGTCGGAATTTTATTGGCGTGAATATGTGTGTGTGTGTGTGTGTGTGTGTATTCATTTATTTAAGAGACATCTATACTATTATGTAATTGTAAAGTGGTCGTGTCTGTACATTGCAGATATTTAAAAAAAAATACTTGGGTTATGTTATGTTAACGATACTGTACACGAATTTTTTTTTTTTTAACTTCCTGTCTGTTTGTCCGTTTGTCCGCGATGGACGCAAAAACTACTGGACGGATTTTGATGGGGTTTTTTTTGTTAGAAAGGGCTTGCTCAGACTTAAAATCTTACGTTTGTTTGATCGCAATCGGTTAAGTAGAACCGAAGATATGAGCAAAGGTCGCGTTAACCGAGATGCACGCGGGCGGATACAGACTTTTAACTTTTAAAGTTTTATATTAGATTCTATTATGTACTTGTGATAAATCAGTGTAGCGACTGCCATCTGACCTCCATAATCCGATGGTGATATCAAAAGTCTGTAAGTAGACTAGGTTCCAGCTACCCATAACGTAAGCAACCTAACGTACTCTGTGAGGCACGGAGTTGCCTCAATGGTCACCTATCTTGAGACTGGCAGGGCTATCCTACAAATACGCCGGCCAACAAATTGCGACATGTCTAGAGAGGCAGTTAGCTCCTCGACTACAAACACAAGTCAAAATGATTGTACCACTACATTACAACAAACAACTTTGCCTCTTCATAAACCGTCGAATACAATTTCAAAATAATTTGTATCATGTGACCGCACAAAAGCGACTTTCCACGTTCGGGCCAAACCGGGTAAAGTTGTTCGTATAACCCCGACCTCTCATTTGTTGGGTCCGCCCACTTAACAAACAAACCGAGCGTAATTTTTCAGACAACCTTGGTCTATTTGTTGCGTTTCACCACCTATTATTCAAATTTATTTTACCAGGTACTGCATGCGTTACATTGCCCACAATTTGGAATCACACCTCCATCTGATTTAAATTGGATGCGTATTTCGAGGAACCAATTATCGAACTTTTGTGTTATCAATAAAAATATTTTGGAAACAATTTTTTAAATCGATCAAAGTCAAAGTCAAAGTCAAAAATCATTTATTCTGTATAGACCATTAAAACGGCACTTACAAAACGTCAAAAATATATAATTATGTACTAAAGACTAGCTTAGCAAATGGACCACCGGTTCGAAACGCGGCCCTGGCCTGAGAAGACTCCGGCAAGAAACGCAGCGGGCTTTTTTTTTTTGGTCTATTTACAAATAATGCTTAGTCTACTTAGTCTAAATACAATAATTTGTTTGAGAAGCATGCATGAGTGAACAGCTCATTTCCAAGCTAGTTTATCATCTAAATATTCTTGTATTTTATAATAGCCCTTTTGGCACAATCTCCACTGTCGCCCCAAAGACGGGTGTATAGAGGAATTTGGATCGGCTTCGTGCGGACCTCGGTGGCTTAGTGGTCAGAGCATTCCCCCTGTAAGGGAAAGATGTGGGTTCGAGTCTTATCTGAGGTCGATTCTCTTTCCTTTTTCTAAATCGATTCGAATAGTTAGCTTAATAAATGCTTCAATTTTTTATTCCAAAAATGCATTAAAATGTAGGTACTCCAAAACTGTGTATTTTTTATTAGTAAGGTCCTATATAACAATGAGAAGGTATTTGTGCCCGGTTGCAGCCAAAGCTTTCACCTCGGAGTTTGGAGCCCTTCTCCTCCTCCCGATTTGGCTTTTATCGAAGCCATTATCGTCTGACCACCCAACCCCGAGAGAAAACCCTACACCAGGACCTCAACCATCAACCAGCAAGTCTGCTATCGTCAGCCTGTGACCACGGCCGGTGTAACCTAGACAAGTGGCAATTCGTCGGCCGGCATTTTGTAGAATAGAATGCCAAATGTACAGGATTTGACGTATATGACAGGCGTCAACGAATGTCAAAAACGTCAAATCCTATACATTCGTCATTCTATTCCATGATAGGTACGAGCAACGAATTGCCACTTGTCTAAAGGGGCTGGTCAAAACGTCAGGCAAATCAAAGGTACTTATACATATGTACTTATATTATGATCGTGTTAATTCTTGTTCACATTGTTGTAGGTATAGGTATCATGGAACTCGATGGATTAAAAGTTATTATAGCAAGTCTACTAGCTTGCTGATGACATTGACTTGGCCCCAAAGATATTACTACGGCTTTATATACCTTTTTTTTATCGTGCGAAAAATCCCTACGGATACCTCCCCCGTTGGAACCGGAGGAGGTTATGTCGGACTCGAACCGACTAAAACGCACGCTGACTGTGGGCCGTCGGTTGCCGGAGGTGAGATTGTCGTAGCCATATCCCTCGCACCCCGGCCGACCTAGGGCCATATCTCTCGAACTGGCCCACATCCGGTGTGGGGACCACGGAGTCCCCAACTCGCCCCCGGGTATAGGGTGGCACGCAATGCGCGCCGCCGCCGCGGCCTGCTTCTGATAGGGTGACAGGCGGCTCCACCCGTCACCCCCAGGCCCGGGGCTCTATATGTACCAGAACGTACACACAGAATACGTACGATAATTTATTTACTATAAAGGCAATAAATATTGAATAGCAACAGTGAGAGTCGAAACAAAGAAACATTAATCAAGTCAATGTAGCAAAAAGACTTTCACCCTATATAGATATGTACAATGTAGGTACGTTGTAGCCTACCTTCCCTTACGCCCTGTAGGAATCGTTACAGATGGGCTATTTTTAGAACACGTTCCTAAAGCTACGAAAGGTTTAGCGAACCTTTTCAATTTGTTTTTCTTTTTATACTACTATAACTGATTCAACGTGGCTTCGCGTGCGAAAATACATCTATACTATTATAATTGTAAAGTGGTCGTGTCTGTACATTGGAGATATTTAAAAAAAAATACTTGGGTTATGTTATGTTAACGATACTGAACACGAAAATTTTTTTTTTGAATTTCCTGTCTGTTTGTCCGCGATGGACGCAAAAACTACTGGACGGATTTTGATGCGGTTTTTTTTGTTAGAAAGGGCTTACTCAGACTTAAAATCTTACGTTAGTTTGATCGCAATCGGTTGGGTAGAACCGAAGATATGAGCAAAAGTCGCGTTAACCGAGGTGCACGCGGGCGGAGCCGCGGGCGGAAGGCTAGTATAATTATATGTTGCAGCTGACTAGCTTAATGAGCCGTTCAATTAACCACCTAGGCTGTTAACTAAGCAGCGTCGTTCAATTTACGGCCTAAATGAAATAATATTATTGATTTAAATTATATTATCCCTTTTTTTTATCGTGCGAAAATTCCCCACGGATACCTCCCCCGCCGGAGCCGGAGGAGGAGGTTATGTCGGACTGGAACCGACTAAAACGCTCGCTGACTGTGGGCCGACAGTTACCGGAGGTGAGATTGTCGTAGCCATATCCCTCGCACCCCGGCCGACCCAGGGCCATAACCCTCGATCATAGCCGCCGCCGCGGCCTGCTTCTGCTAGGGTGACAGGCGGCTCCACCCGTCACCCTCAGGCCCGCGCTCATAGGGGACCGAGGTCATTCTGCGACCTCCAACGTCCAAGTTGCCGCTGCTAATTATATTATCCCTATTTATTACTACAGGTGTGTACCAAATATCAGAACAAATCAGTCAACAGGAATACTATTTTGAGTACATCCCTAGTCAAGATAGATCTGATGCTACTTTTAGAAAACCAGTGACTGAAAACCAGTGCTGTTTGGTTTTTCCGGTAGGCGGGCAGCAGCAGGCCGCAATAGGCGTCAACTGCTAAACTAAATTGCTTGGGCTAGAAGTGGTTTCACGGTATTCGAACTCGGGACCCATCGATCATTCGACCAACTCCATAAGCACTAGAAACTGCCAACGCAAATGCTAACTCGCACGCGCTGGCGCGCATTAGCGAGTTGATGAATGACCCACCTTTTTAAGATATTTAAATGGGCTTCGGTCTCGTGTCTCCCCTGATGCCCCCCAGGGGAGACATCAGGATTTTTTCCATTCCTGTTGTCTCCTCTAGACTAGGGAGACACCAGTAATGGGTTTCGATAGATAGCTATGCTAGATAGCTACATTCTATCATCACACCTCTCGCCATAGGCGGGGAATTCATCCTCACACATTGTGACCGGAAACGGTGCACACTGTGCGGTATGAAAGGAACTTCATCCCTCGCACACTCAAGCTGTGGAATGAACTCCCCGCGATGGTTTTCCCAAGCGACTACAATATGGGGTTTTTCAAGAAGGGCATTAGAAGGTTTCTACAGGGTCAGCAGCACGAGTGTGACGCCCCTGGTGTTGCATACGTCCATAGGCCACGGTAACCACTTTCCATCAGGTGGGCCGTGTGCTTGTCTGCCACCTAAGTGGTATAAAAAAAAGTAATGTTTTCTAACCGTCTGTGTGCAAATATCTTTTAGAATAAAAATATTTTCTTTCTTTTCTTTTTCTTCTAGCACCGTATTATTCTTCGGAACAATATTCTCCAGTCGGCGCTAGTGAGGTAATTTCCCGGTACATTCTGCGGCCAGTATTGTTCACGTACATATAAATGCGTATAAGTTATGGTCTCGTTATTTATCTGAGGCGTGAAAGTGTGTTTCTCTATACTAAAATTATATAGATAGGTATAATTTAGTGAAGTAGAAAATACTATTATATACGGGAATATATGTATTTGTGTGTACTTTCGACAGTCTCTGTGGGGTGGCGATAGTGAACGCGGGTTCGATCTCCGCTCAGTGCAAATATTTGTATGCATGAATATCTATTTTCATTGGTCTAGGTGTTTCTATGTATACCTAATATTTATGTACTTATTTACAAAAAAAATCTAAGTATACATTGTATATACGCATTCTAGATTCCATAACACAAGCTAGTTAAGCTGTGCTTTGGGTCTAGATAGCGATGTGTAGAATGTCAAAAGATATTTTTAAAAAATTGTATCGAGCTACAGTACAAATATCTAACATTACAATCTTCTAATATATAAAAATCAATGGCACTTTTCGTTGTTATTTTATAACTCAAGAACGGCTGAACCGATTTGGCTAATTTTAGTCTTGAAATATTCGTGGGTGTCCAGAGAAGGTTTAAAGGATGAGAAAATAGGTGCAGCGGGAACGGGAAAAATATGGCGGTACGAAGTTCGCCGGGACAGCTAGTATGTTGTAAAATACAACCACAATTTTTGGAAAATGAGGCCATGACGCTGATGTTGATACGAGTACTGTCAATTTTGACATAGTTAAGTTTTAATTTGGCCAATTAAACGACTGTGTATTTATTCAATTATTAAATTATACTAACAAAGGAGGGTCTAACGATATAGTTTCCAATTAAAGGCATCTAAACATTTCCAAGTCTATTTTAATTAATAACAAAAACGGTTTCTTCAATAATATATTTAGTAATAATTATGAAGGTAACGTCTAGTCTAGGGATTTCATTAAGACTGAGAGTATAAAAATACACAGTTGTAACTCAAACAAAGTTACTGAATAAAACTAATTTTGAAATGTTTATATTAACATATTGGTATTAGAACATTTTGAAAATAATTTTGAGAATCTGGGTATAATTTCATGACTTTATATTTCAGACTAGAGAAATACACATAGACTAGAGAAATACATAATATAGATAGATTTAGGACTAGAGAAGAGCTATATTTCGGTTACGCGGTCTTATCTATCTCTGTACCAAATTTTATCAAAGCGGTTCAGTGGTTTAGGCGTGAAAGCGTAACAGACAGACAGAGTTACTTTCACATTTATAATATTAGTATGGATATGGAATTATGGATATGGATAAAATTCTTTACAAAAATAAAAACATTGGCACATGTAGATTCATAGTGTACAGAGGTATCACAACATGTGATTTGATACAATCAATTAATAGTCACAATCTGTAACAAGCTGTGTCGGTAATAGTGTCGTGACTTCAGTGACTTTTCCTACCTAAAAAATTTTTTTCACCGAAAAATGCTCAACGTGTATCATAAAAAAAAATTCACGACAAAAGTAGGAAGTTTGGGGCCTACTTTCCATAATTTTTTTTTAAATTTATTTACTAGCGGATCCAGCGAACTTCGTACCATTAGTCCCATTTCACCCCTGGTAGTAAAATTTTACACCATCTCAACACCGATGGTCAATTAGAACTAAAATCGTCCCATTTTATCACTAGTGGTGAATTGGGAATAAGTTTTTCCCAGTTGACCACCAGTGGTGAAATGGGGTAGTTTCCGTCTCAACTGACCACCGGTGGCAAGTTCATGGTGGTCAGATGGTCCGGAGGGCATATTTTCTGATCCAGTGTCCGCTTCATATCTCTAAATTTATCAGTGTTTCTCTACAATATTATGCATGTGAGAAGTGCTCCTTCCGCGTAATGCACATTTTGCGTCGAGTGCTCATTTTGCGAAGTGCGCATTCTGCGTCAAACCCTATTATACATAAAAACCTTCCTCTTGAATCACTCTATCTATTAAAAAAATCCGCATCAAAATCCGTTGCGTAGTTTTGAAGATTTAAGCATACATAGGGACGGACAGACAGCGACAGCGACTTTGTTTTATAATAATTATGTAGTGATTAACATACACTACACAAATAATATAAAATGTCACACCATAAACCACGAAGAAATGTACCAACTTTCAACTTCCTTTGTATGTATATTTTTTTCTGTGTGTGCATGAATATTAAATAAATAAATAAATAAAGGGTTTGTTCAGAGTGCCATGCATTCCGAACAAAATTTAAATTGCCCTACATCCATTTTGAAGTTTTATTTACAAAACAATCATCTTCATTTTATCGACAGTTCACATCCCTATCGTTATCGTACTACGCAACTCGCCCCTTCTATATCAATCATCTGTAACCTGACAAAGTAATCTGCGAGCAATAAGTGGATTCCACAATTGTTTGTTCGAATCTCAAGGTGATTCCGAAGTCAGATGTCATGCTTCAAGGTCGGGAGTCATTGATTTTTATGGTAATGTTTTTATTTTGGTTACTAGACTTAGCTCGCGGTTTCGCTCACATGGGTATCGAGTGATTTTACTTTAATAAACTTTTAATATACTTATTTGAAAAAATATTTTTTACATGACTATACTCTGTCCAGTTGAGAATCTGTCCAAATGCGCCGGAGGCTCAGTTTTTTGCGTTTTTTTTACCATACTGAAGTTCTATCAACCGATTGCTTTCAAAAATAGGTAAGGTTATAAGTCCGACTAAGACCTCAGAAGGTTTTTACAGGGTCGGCAATACGAGTATGATGCCCCCCTGGTGTTGCACACGTCCATAAACCATGGTAACCACTTGCCATCAAGTGGTCCGTGTATTTGCCTGCCACCTAAGTGGTATAAAAAAAACTTGCAAGCAAAAAAGCACCATTAATATAAAATTACCCAAGTATTTTTTTAAATACGTACCGCCAATATACAGACAAGACCACTTTACAATTACATAATATAGATAAATTTATTTGAAGATGGGCCCGTGGAATACTTATTAGCGACGACGTAAGCCGCCATCTTCGCGGCTTTATTTTTATTTCTTTTTGTTTATTTTTTCTTTCGTTCTCATAATAGGGTGGTTGAATTTGGAGACATGCAATTGGATTATTTTTGCCAAGCGTTGTTGCTCGGGTACAGACAAAAATACAAACTCGTTGCGAAGTTTAACTTACTTATATAAATAAAGTCACGATATTTTCTCATTGGGGTAGGCAGCCACTCTTGGCTCCGAAGTAAAAATCGTGGATGCAACTGGGATTGTCGTAAATATAATGGTGAGTTTAAAATGTGATGTTTTGGGTTCGAATCACCGGTCGAGCAAAGTAATACTAAACTGTGTTTGTATTCCATCCCCAAGCAAAACTTTCCTGTCAATCAAATTTTATATTTCATGCTTTTTATACTATTGAGGTGGCAGATAAGCATACGGTTCCTCTGAGGGAAAGCCATTATTATTTTATGAAAAGTTTTATAGTTACTGTTTATTATGCTTGCTTGCTACTTCTGAGGTCGACTATATCACTCTACTTACCCTTTCAGTGATATTTAAGCGTGACTATGCGAAAATTTAGGTACCTACTCCTACTAACTAGTAAGTCTATACACAAAATATTTTTTAACTCAATTCATAAAACAGTTCTTAAGCAATTGACCACTAACTCTTACTTATGCAAATAGACTTATTTACTACCTGAGTAGTAGCTTCAAGGAATAATTTGAAGCGATATTTGAAAATCGTTTTAGAGCAAGTCCTCCTACCTGGGAGTAAGTCAGCCTGCCTCCAGGATAAATTGGAGCAATTTAGCTGGCACAAACAAATTTATTACTGGTAAGCACTCGGATGAGAGGCACCAAGATCTATTTCTCATTCAATGGTGTATGAAACTGCGACATTAGTTCAAGGAATGAGTGAAGCGATTTGTCTAGCCACTTGGATTTACTCGTAGTTTGAGTATATTTCACATAGAGCGTTCAGGCAACTGAGTCAATGAACCATAGCCTCTGAGGCGTAACGGTAGAACGTTTAATTGCTACGCAGGGACGCGGGTTCGATTCCCACTCAGTGTATGCATGAACATGAATATTTGCCAGCGACTTGGTCGATAGCGACTATTACTTTCATAGCGACTATTTCACCGGTTGCTTGCCTATGTTTTTGTCACCGGCACGGCGGTGGCACGGCGGTGACTACACCTCTGCTTGCCCCATTCAGGAATAAGGCGTAAATATAAATAAGAAAAATCTGCCAGGGTCGAGATGGCTCTAAAAACGTATTCATTAAACTACTTATCACAAAGTGGTTCACATACTTGTTAGCAACCTTCGTATTATAGATACGTTTATGAGACAATAGATAGCCTTATTCTAATACTACCGTTATTGAACATTATCAATACAGACAGACTATACGACTGTTCTAAATAATATACGACCCACACTGGGTCGAACGACCTGTAGGTGTAGGACACCGCAAAAACTTTCGAACATTGACTTATAGACTTATATTTGTTTGTAATACTAAATACTTAGGTAGGATAAGTACTAGAATATAGTCAGTAGTAGGCGGTTACCGTTGCTTATGAAGATTAGTAACATTAGTGGTGTCACTATGATGAAATAAAGATACGTAACTCGTTTTTTCACAAGTCAAGAAAATTTTAGTACGAGTACTTAAAAGTAAAATAAACAGGCATACGATTGGATCCTCCTAATTCCACCTGCGGTATACACAACTCAGCAATTCAAGCAATCACTGATCTGATTTTACACCCGTATTCACAAACAATACTGTGAGGTCTCATAGTGTGCTCGAGCGCATTGGGCTGGTAAAATTAATTCACAAACATCACGGAGCAATATTTAACGCAGTGCGTTCCCTCAACGAAGTATCACTTAAGTGTTGTCTATGAATAAAAGGCTTGCCAAAACGAACCCACTGAGAATTTGTCGTTCTTTGCACAGTTTTGGTAGTACGCATAGCGAAGTATTGTTTGTGAATACGGGTGTTAGCCCATTACCTAGACATAGACCTTTCCCAATATGTGTAATAGCTACCGATTCTACTACTCGATTTTTCACAAAAATTCTGATCAAGTTCCCAGGTGCTGATATTCGAGATAAAAAGTAGCTTACGTTAATTTGTAAATTTCGTCCAGATCGTTTAGGTGATTTTGTGTGAAAGAGTAACAAACCAAAAGCTTTCGCGTTTATAATTTTAGTCATCATCATCATCATTTCAGCCATAGGAAGTCCACTGCTGGACATGGGCCTCCCCTATAGATCTCCAATAGGACCGGTTGGAAGCGGCTCGCATCCAGCGCGTTCCCGCGGCCTTAATGAGGTCGTCTGTCCACCTTGTGGGTGGACGTCCTACGCTGCGCTTGCCAATACGTGGCCTCCACTCGAGGACTTTTCGACCCCATCGGTCATCAGTCCTCCGTGCTATGTGCCCTGCCCACTGCCATTTCAACTTGCTAATCCGCTGGGCTATGTCGGTAACCTAATATAATTTAAGTGTGTACCTAAAATGTGTGTTGAATTAATTATAGCCTTTGCCTTTACAAAAGATTAGAATGAGCAATATGTTATCCATATAGTACATTTAATCTAGAAAAGTAACAAGGCGAGATAATGGAACAAATTACTCAAATCAATGAAAGGAATGCATTAGGCTCAATTTGAGCTAAGTGACTTTTTAGATCGAAATCATCGTGTACACCATTTTTAACTTTATTTCTAGGAAGTAACGTACATATTCCGCGTGCAATTAAACTGAAAACGATTACCACATATCCCCGATAATTCTCGAGAGCTCGCGCAACTTCTTTCATTAATAAAAAAATATAGACATGTAGATAAGCCTCTGTCCCATTGGGGTAGGAGAGACTGTGTGTTTCTATTTGCTGTAATCCTGGCATACGTTTTACTTATACTGCTTTCATAGGTTTTTATTATAAAGGTATGATTAAGAAACAAACGCTTAATAGACGCTAGCCGTGACCAGAGGGCTGGTTTATTCCTTGCACAAAGGATTGGCATTGCCATTCAACGTGGCCATGCCGCCAGCCTTCTGGCCACCCTCCCAGTTGACGTCGATGGGGAGGAATTCTTTGACGCTTGAACCTACAAATTGTATATAGGTATATTAAGTGTTGCTTTTTTTATGTAATTATGTAAATATTCCTTTTAATTTATTTTATTTCATATTGTAATGTAAATAAGTAGAACTACCGACCGTGCAGCGGATACAGGGTACCCATTACTTGTTAAACTTCCTTGCGGATAAAGGGGACCATTGAAAAGCTGCAATGAACTACGCGTATCTGTTACGTGCGTCTGCAGTTGTCGTATGCAGACACCTTCAGAATCATGCCTTAAGTACGCTTGCCAGTTGCCTGGGGGTGACAAGTGAAGCTGCCAGTAACCCTAGCAGAATCACTACAAGATAGGTACTATTAGAGTCATCGAGAGCAATTTACCTTGTTTTGTTTGGAGTTTCCGATATTATGACGCTGTTGCAAGCACCAAGGTCACGAATACCGGATGTATAGAAAAATTTGGATCAGTTTCGAACGAGACTCAGTGGTTTAGCGGTCAGAGCATTCCTCCTGTAAGGGAAGATCGCGGGTTCGAGTCCCGCCTGAACTGTATTCGCATTTTTCTTCTTCATCCTAGCGTTAATTCCCAGTCGCATCCGAAGCTTTTCAGCTCGGAGTCTGGGGTCCGCTTTACCAGTCCCAACCCAACTACAGACTTGGCTAGACCTCGATATTTGCCGTGAAGCGATTGCCATTTGACCTCCACGACCCAATAGTAACATTAGTAGATATCGAAGCTTTGCAGCTAGACGCTGTTTTTGGACTTTTTAGGGCTCCAACTACCCGTAACGACTGCCATAGATGTTCTTGTGGTAACCGGGACCAACGGCTTAACGTGCTCTCCGAGGCACGACCAGAGTAATGCAAATACCCATATTTTATGAACACAAATATTTGCACTAAGCGGGGATCGAACCCGCGCCTCCTGCGTTGCAGCCGCGTTCACTACCGCTACGCCACGGAGGCTGTCCGCGTTCGCAATCTTAATCGATTTAACAAAATATGATTTCTAATAATTCTGTATACGGAGTGAAAGATTTCGTTCTTGCCTTTTTTTTTTTTTTTTTTTTTTATCGTGCGAAAAATCCCCACGGATACCTCCCCCGCCGGAGCCGGAGGAAGAGGTTATGTCGGACTCGAACCGACTAAAACGCACGCCGTCTGTGGGCCGTCGGTTGCCGAAGGTGAGGTTGTCGTAGCCATATCCCTCGCACCCCGGCCGACCCAGGGCCAAATCTCTCGATCTGGCCCTCATCCCGTGTGGGGACCACAGAGTCCCCAACTCGCCCCGGGTATGGGGAGGCACGCAATGCGCGCCGCCGCCGCGGCCTGCTTCTGCTAGGGTGACAGGCGGCTCCACCCGTCACCCCCAGGCCCGCGCTCATGGGGGACGGAGGTCATTCTGCGACCTCCGACGCCCGAGTTGCCACCGCTCGTTGCGGGCCGCGCGGTTAGCGATTCTCCTGCGCTCCTCGCGGGCGGCAAGGTCTGCGATTGTCCTTCGCTCCCGCTCCGCCGCCCACTTTACGAGCATGATTTGCTCGCAGAAGGAGGCGCCCGCGGCCCACGCATCCGCGCAGCGAACCATCGCTGCGAGCAGAGTGGCGAGCGTGAGAGCTCTCACTCCCAGGGTCGCCACCAGCTCCCGTCTCGGCGCCTCCCACGCCGGACACTCGGTGAGCGTGTGCAGCGCCGAATCCTCGCTCGCGTCGCAGTGATGGCACTCGGACGTTGGCTCTTTCTTCGCGATCCGATGCAGATACCGCCCGAAGCATCCATGGTTGGTGATGATCTGCGTCAGCCAGAACGAGAGGCCACCGTGTGGCCTCTCTAGCCACTCCCCCATGATGGGTCTTACCGCCGCTACTACGGCGTGCCCTGCGCGTGGTCGCCCAAGTCGTAGCTCCCACTCCGCTACCATGTCCCTGTGGAGCCGGGATTTCACGGCCCGAATTTCTTCAGGCTCAGGATTGTGTCCCCGCTCCCGCGCCTCCTTTCGGAAACGATATAGCGCCGAAAGGGTTCTCGCTTCCAGGATCCACGGTAGCGATCCGGCAAGGAGACTCGCTGCTTCAAAGGATATCGTGCGGTACCCCCTGATGGCCCTGATGGCCACTATCCGCTGCGGTTCATGCAGCCGGTCCACGTGCCTGGCCTTCAGGTTGTCCGCCCATACGGGGCTACCGTATAGAGCCATGGACCGCACGACACCCGCATAGAGTCTCCTGCAGGAGTCCTCTGGCCCCCTCAAATTGGGCAGCAGCCGCGTCAGAGCGTTAGCTGTGAGCACCAATTTGGGGACCAGACTTCGGAAATGCTCCCCGAAGTCCCACCGACCGTCGAGCACGAGCCCCAGATATTTCATCCGGGGCTTGATGTCGATGAGAGTGTCTCCCACTGTGATTCTGGATCCCGCCGGTGGCCCGCGCCGAGGTCCATGAAAGAACATGGCCTCGGTTTTCTGCAGAGCCACCTCGAGACCCAGCCGCCGGATTCGTTCCACGACTTGGGCAACCGCGGTCGTGGCCTTCAGGGTTGCCTCGCGGTGTGTAGCCCCGCTTGCCGTCACTAGCGTGTCGTCCGCATAACACGTCACGGCGGCACCATGCGCGAGCTCACTGCGAAGCACCCAGTCGTATCCGATGTTCCACAGGAGCGGCCCCAGGACCGATCCCTGCGGAACACCGCACGACATCTCTCGCCGACCGACACCGGTCGCACTTGGGTAGATGACGGCTCTCTCCGTCAGGTACGCCCCGACTATACGGCGGAGGTAGAGAGGCACATCGTGGTACGCGAGCGCCTCCATAATGCAACTCCAGGGCAAGGTGTTGAACGCGTTGGAGATGTCCAAGGCCACCGCCAACATCACCTCGCCCCGAGCGACCGCATCCTCCGCCAGAGTCCTCACGCGCATGATTGCATCTACGGTGGAACGCCCTCGGCGGAAGCCATATTGGGCATCCGCCAGATCCGGCCCCTCCCTAGAGAGGTGCTCGACGAGGCGCTTCGCAATAACTCTTTCAAAGAGCTTGCCCACCTCATCGAGCAACACTATGGGCCGGTAGCCGGACGGTGAGTCCACCGGGCGCCCCTCCTTCCGGATGAGTACCAGTTTCCCCGTCTTCCACATCTTCGGAAACTGGCCACGCTCCATACATGCGCTGAGGAAACCTCTAAATCGAGGCTCGAGAGCGTCTTCCCCTAGAGCTAGGACCCATGCGCGGCCTGGAATACCGTCGGGTCCCGGGGCGGTGTTCTTCTTGGCGCTAAGCCTTCGCACCGCCAGCTCTAGTTCTACCCAAGTGACCTCGGGCACGTCGTCATCAACCGCGCTGGGCACCACAGGCGACTGAGGTGGCAGAGTCATCCGCGGTGGAACGTGTTCCGCCCGCGTCGGGAACAGGGATTCAACCACTCCTCCGAGCAGAGCCGGCTGGAGAACCTGGGTCAGCGGCGGAGCCCGGGGGCGGAGCTTTCCTCTTACCATATAGTAAGGCCGCCCCCATGGGTCCCTCTCCAGCGTCTCCATCAGCTCTTTAAAAGCCGCAGCTTTAGCCCGCTTAATCTCCGCTCGGAGGGCATTTCTGGCCTCTCTGTATCCCTCATGAAGCTCCGCCACTCGGGGCTCCGTATCTGCGGGTCGGCTACGCCTCCTACGGAATCTGGCCCACCGACGGTGCGCGATTACGCAGGCTTGCCACAGCCTCGCAATCTCCGCAGACCACCAGTAGACCCGACGCCTCGGACTATAGGGCGGAGCCCTAGGCATACCCGCATCGCAGACACGTGTCATGGCCTCCCGAAACCACGCCGCCTCGTCGTCTATATCGACAGGCCTGTCCGGCGCAATGGCCCAAGCCTGAACGGCGGCGGCCTCCAGGAGGACCTCCCGATTCAGTCCCTTAAGTACCCAGCGCGGCTCGCGTGGGGCCGGTATGACCGGCGCATCACCCGCGGGGTGTGAGACATCAAACCTAACGTAACGATGATCCGCCAATGTCTCCACCCCGACAACGACCCGCCAGTCCCGCACACGGTGTGACAGCGAAGCGCCCGCGAACGTAAGGTCTACGATCGAACTGCGCCCCGCGGCCATGAACGTGGCTTCGGCCCCGCTATTCTGGAGAACTAGACCGAGTGTAGCGGCCCAGCTCTCCAGTGCCCTTCCTCGCGGGTTCGTGCGCTGGGAACCCCAGGTCACTGACCAGGCGTTAAAGTCCCCAAGCACAAGAACCGGGCGAGGGTAACAGGCATTGACGACGTCGGCCAGCCGATCCAACGATTGCTGGTATTGGCTTATGAGTCGGTGTCGACTCGGCGTGAGGTAGACGGCCACAACCGCTATCTCCCCCACAAGAGCCGCCACGTAGCCATGCCCCCTTGCAATGGTTGCAAGGGGGGGGCTACCTGCAGCGGCGTTATGCACCAGTGCCGCCGACCCATCCAGGTCGATCACCCAGGCAGGCCCGGGAGATCGGTGGGTGTATGGATCGGCGACAGCGGCGATATTTATGGACCACTGTGCCATGCTCTGGAGCAGAAGTGCCTGAGCATCGACACCGTGGCCCACGTTCGCCTGCAGGATGCGGAGTTGAGGATCCATTATGGAACCCTCTCCTCCGCACCCCGCCGCGAACTAGATGCGGAACGCCCGCCTCGCGGCTTCGGCTCCCCCCCGGTGCAGGTTTTGCTGCCAACCCTGTGGTTGGCCGGCTTGCCCTCCGCCGCACACCTAAAGCAGTGTGGCGGTGCTTCGCACTCTCCGGCCACATGACCGGGTTGGCCACAGCGGAAGCAGCGGTCACCGACCGTCACCTCCGCAGTGCACTGCACACCCAAGTGGCCGACCGACAGGCACCTGAAGCACCTGGCCGGTCGAGCCTGCAGGAGCCGTACCTGCACCTTTGCAATGCCTCCTACCGCGAGGCTCCTCTGGTCGGCAGCCTTTTGGGCTGCGGCGATGGGGCAGCCGACAACTGCCGCCCCCTGTCCATAGCGGCCGAAGCGGATCGCTCCGACCTTGACCGCTTCCAGGGGACAGCCCCCAGCCTCCGCCACGGTGAGCCTTAGCTCCTCTGCCGAAATGGAGTCGTCCAAGCCCGAGATGCGCAGTTCTGCACACTTGTTGGGCCTGGACACCCGGACATCGGCTGCGTCCAGCGACTCCCTGAGCGTCGCTGCTATGGCGTCGGCTTGAGGACCGCTGGTGGCGCCGGGGACCGCAATGAGCGTGGCACCCGTCCGCGTGCGCCTGAACGTCATGGGCCCGGAGATGTTTAGGGCTTTCATGTCGATGAAGCCCTTGGCCTTAGTCACGATCGGGCCCAGCTTCACGCCCCTCTCTGCCGCCTCCGCTGTCAGTGACAGAACGACAGCCGTAGATCGAGGTGCGCGCAGCCTCCCCGGCACTCCCTTCGCGGCAGCCTCGGCTTTCTTAGCCTTTTTGGCTGCCTTTTTTCGGGCGTTCCGCCTCTTTTTGTTGTCTCCAACTACCTCCCAGCCCCCTTCCGGTGGAGAGCTCATGGAGGCAGTCGGAGCCGTACCCTGGGCCGGGGATACCTTCCCCTTGCCCTTCCCCTTCCCCTTGGCCTGGGCGCCCTGAGGGCCCCCAGCTCCGGCAGCAAGAGTAGCGGGAGCGGAAGGCGCGGCAGTCAGACCGCGGGCCGACACTTTCGAGGTCGCCACCACAGCCGGACGGGTACCACCCCTCCCGACTGCATCGGCATACCCGGTCGGTGGCGCAAGGGCCGGACGGCGGATGGAGTCCAAAATAGTCTCCACCATACGCCGTGTGCGCTCCTCAAGCGCGGCCTGCCGCGCCTCCTGACGCTGTTCCATGGCGGCCATGGCTGCCATGCAGGCCGCAAATTGATCTTTTGATCGGGTTGGCTGCAGCACTGGCGACACCGACCGGTTTGGCAGCGTCGGTGGGACCGGCCGCTCCGGCTCCGCCGCAAGCGCCCGCTGCAACGAACGTGTTACGCGCACCTGTGGCATATCGGCCACCATTTTTTTAAGGCCCGCTATCTCAGCCGTCATTTTCCTGTACTCGGCCTGTCGCCGAGCCTCTTGCCGCTCGGCGTCAGCCCGGAACGTGGCCAGCTCCGCCTTAAGGGACTCGGCCCATTCGGCAAGGCGCCATGTGGTCTGCAGGACCCGCTCGTCCTCAGGCCTCGGCGTCCCTGTCTGGGTACTCGCCATCGTCTGGAGGGCCTCCACTGCCTCCCTGGTGACCGTGTCGGTCCATTGCGGGTCCGCCGCCGAGGTGGAGGGTCGCGGCGGCGCCCGCACGTCCTCCGGGGCCGGGGCCCACAGGGAGAGGGGGGCTCGGGGGGTAACCATCTTGGCGTCTCGGCGGCCGACCGCTACGACTTTGTAGGGGGGAGGGCGTAGCAGCTCCTCGCCACCGTAGCTGCTGCTCGAGGACGAGTCAGTCAGGGTGAGGTCCAGATCTGACTCGGCCCTCGACTTTTTCTTCTTCCTCTTCCTTTTCCGTGCAGATTTCTGGGTCTGCAGACCCACCGGGCTGTTGGCCCTGCTCCTCTCATTGGCGGTGTCGAATTTCTCCGACACCACCGAGGCGTTGGACGCGACCTCCGCGTCGTGGCGCTGCGCGACCTCCGCGCAGACTATTTCACTAGGTTGGGGGGTTTTATTAACGTTGATTTCGTTCTTGCCTGGAGGGAAAGTACTCTAAATAGCGGAAGTAGCGAGTTTCACTCAAAGGAAACATTTCTCATAATTTTTAAAGGAAGCATACTAAATGCTTTAAAAGTTCATTCGTTTAATAAAGTCCAAAAGATCACGTTCATCAGAAACCTAGACCGTGTCAATGTAAAACTCTCAGTTTTACTACAAGCCTATCCTAAAACTGTTAATCAGACCATAACTCAACCGTAAATTCATTTATAACTAAACAATGATCCGGAGCTTCAATGGGAGAGTGAATGGGCGACCGATTGTCACATTGTTATCAATGAAACTGACAGATTGGTACAACATTTCACTAACGTTACTCGGAATTGTTATATATTAGTCTATTTATCAGCCACTTTTCGTCAAGAAGTGTGCCTGTTGTGGCGATAAGTGAGATGTAATTTGACAATATTTAAGTAGTAAAGAATGACAGAAGTTGTTTAACACTAAAAGTTTAGGACATTCATAGCATAACAAGCTTATATTACAATATAACACAATAACAATTGATAGTACAATATTAATAATAGGTACCTATAGATCATCACTCCGATACGCAAGCGCGCCATCGGTTATCTGTTAGTGGTTTTCAGCACTATAAATAGAAACTATGCAAATACCTTTTACTTGTATTGGAAACAGAAGAATGGGTGATGATTTACCTGTAAAAAAAATACTTTTAATAAATCTATTATCTACTAGGTTAGTCACGGTTACCATGTTGTTGATTTCCCCCGATTTTTTGCCTTGTAAAACGCCATTTTACGGAGGAAACCACAAGAATCGCGGGCAACCCCAATTACTAAAAAAATATACATAGAGATGAACATATAAATAGACAACAGTTTACTCAACAATGTATTGAAGAACATTATTAAGACACATTTTAAGGTCATCCATTCACTTCCAAGCTTAGAGTTTACATTAACTATAGAGCGTGGCTATTGAGTAAAATCTGTAAGCATGAGTATTGTTCATACCTAGGCAGGAGTCTATTGAGACTGATTGCGGTTGAGGCTCCTGCAATACAATACCCGTCTAAGTGACCTCACAAATGATATTTAATTCAACATTTTATATCAGTATTTTATGATATTACATCTTATATTTTGTAGTATTTATTGTTCTCGTAATACGTAAAATGCTACCATTATTTTGTGTCTTGGTTTTAATTTTGTCCCTCCAAAGAAATCGAACAAAATAATTCACAACATTATACTGAATTCATAAGTCCAACTTTTGTTATTTTCGGTAATACATAAAACGTCACTATAAGCACAGATTAATAAATAATATAGGTGCGCTTAAATCATCGTTAAGCATCAGTCACGGGTATTAACTAGTGTTGTAAATATAAGCGCTGAGAGTCGAGCGTTTAGCGCTGAGTCGACGCTTTTGAGCGCTAAAGACTTGAGCGTCAAACGCTTAAGCGTTGAACGTTTGCGAGCGTTAAGACTCGCAACTTAAACGCTCGAGCTACCAGCTCAAGCGTCGCGACGCGTTCGTTATAAGTTTTAAATGTGGGTATTTAACAAATAACCAAATATTAAATATTAGAATAAAATATTGTGACAGTAACTTTATGCAGGTTGAGTGGTTAGTCAGCCACGCAGTATAATTAGTGAAATAAAAAAAATAAAAACAAAAAAGACCACTCTAAACAGGATGATCAATCCAAATGGGTCAGTAATGGGAAGTCAGAAACTATGATAGATAGCGAGATCTGTTCTTAGGAACCATGGCTTAAGACAGACAGACAAAGTTACTTTCGCATTTATAATATTAGTATGGATTTGAAAATGCAACACTTAATAACTTTTTTCACCATTGACGCTCGAAAAAGAGCCCGTGATTCATCAAAAACAGTGAATAAAACGCTCTTTATTTCACTGAGTGAATAAAAAAATTTGAATTTGGAACATGCGCGAATGTACGGATTGTACAGTGTTCAAGTGTACAATGTACACTTGAAAATATTTAAGAGATACGATTTGACAGATGTCTGGATTCATGGTACGTAACTAGGCACTATTGAAAGGATACATGAAACTGTTATAAATTAAGTTAAACCATTTCTAAATACGTAATAACTTATAATAGTAAGTATAAAAAAATGATGTGACATATTTCACTTTAAATTAATACAAATATTTTAAGAATTGCTACAAATAATTTAAAATAAGACGTGATTCTTCATTTTTCGAAATCTCGTGTGACAGCTACGTCATATCGTTCTTATTTTTTCATTTGAGTGTTGCGGCTGTGTTCTCTATGGTTGTTACATTTTAATCGTATGGAGTTTATGTCAACTCGTTACGTTTATGGTCGGCGTTGCCAGAATGTAACTTTTGTAATAGGTATTATGTATTACTTTTTACCCTCTTATGTTTCTTCTAAGTAATACAAATGAAAATATTGCTTAGATTTTTCTTTTATCGTATCGCATACTAGAGACAAGGAATTTTTTTTATTTTTTTTCTGATACTGAAATCGAAAGTAGCTCAGACAGTGAATATATAAAAATTATAAATACCCATTTCGTATTTTCATTTACCCTGCTTTATTAACATTATATATCCTGAACCTAATATCAATACTAGATAAATATTAAATTGATTGTAAAAATGCACCTCTTAGATTATTTTGCCTACCAGCATCATCATGCGCATGGAGACGTATTTTCCTAATTGCATCTGAGGCCAAAGCTTGCCAAAGCTATAATTTTTAGGTTTTTAGGTTTCCCGTAGGAGCCGCGTGGTTCCCGGCAGAGTAGAACTTGGGCCTCCCCATCTCTTCTTATGCGGTGTCGTACCAGGCGACTAAGGGATAGGGCTGTTTATCACCAGACAGTTATATAGGTACAGCCACAACTTAGCCTCAGATGCATACCTCGAGTCAACAATAGTGCCAGGAATATGGCAATAGGCTCACCCCCTATTACGTGGGACCGAATAACTACAAATACCTATTTATCTATTATTTTTAACCTATTTATCTATTTTTTTTGTATGTTTGTTATGCGATTGTGAAGCCAATTCTAGACGGATTTTGAAAATTCTTTTTTTGTTCGTAAGTAGATTATTTCGAAATGGTCCCATTTAAATTTTGTAAAGATCTGATGATGGGCTTCCGAGATTAGACCAAGGAACTCTTCAAAAAGTACCAGGAAATCAGCCGCGATTGCTGCAATCGCATATTATTGCAATGTTTTCATTAGGCCTAACACATATAGGTACTAATCCAAATATCAATACTAGATATATTACATGATTAATCAGTGTTGCCAGGGCCAGATAGTCTAGTGTAAATGTAAACAAGATAGCTTAAAAAGTTACTTAACAGGGAAAAAGTAACGTTGTTTTATGGTATGGAAATCTTGTCGGATAATTATTATATTGCGCGGTTATGATGAATAGTTTTATTTATTTACAATGTTACAAAAGTTACATTTTGGCAGCTATGCGATTAATCTTTTGTTACTTGAATCGATTATTCTGACAATTGATTTAAGAAGCTCCATCCCTAGACTATAAACGTCAAATCGTATCTTTTAAATATTTTCAACTGTAGTAAAACATGCAAAGAGGTTGCACACTCTCACTATAAAAACGTACTAAAAGCCATCTAAATGTTATCACTGGCTGGATGGAATGTGATGTGGCTCAGTTTAAATTTAAAAAAAAAATTCCGCCATTTTTTTGTGCAATTTTTCTTGTAATAGTTTCTGTTTGTTTCTTAATCTTAAAATGACTTCATCCAGTGATGAAAATGAAATCCTCGAACGCGAAAAGACTCCGGAGTCTTTTCGCGCTAAAGCGGTTGCTATTACTGATAATTTGCGGCTTCTTTTATGTACTATCCATAACAAAATTTAATTCATGATCACAGAGTAATTGTTTTCTCGTAGTCAATGGTGAAAAGTAGCGTACCTAACACATGAAAAAAGAATTCATCTCGGCTCTTGTATCCCTCGATCCGCTCAGGTTTCTATCTAGAATCCCTCGCTACGCTCGGGATTCTACCGCAGGAACCTTCGCTCCTCTCGGGATACAACTTAGTGCCTCGAAAAGAATTCATCTTTTTTTCACTAGTTGGGTAGTCTACTATTGTTTTCTTGGGATGAATATTGTGTTTTAAATCAAACGAGTCTTTTCAAACCACTTTGTGTTAATTGTAGATAACTATCGCATTATTATTGTGTTATGTGCTATGCACTGTGACTTATGATTCGCATCATCAACAATAACAACGAAAAAAAAAACGAAGAAAGAATCTGAATTTGTTTACTGAGATTTCGACCAGATTCGATTCCTGGTTATGTATGAGAGTTTGAAGAAAAGTTTGAATATCATCATTATTAAATCTAAAATCGATGTCATGGTTCCTAAGAACAGATGTCGCTATCTCTCATGGTTTCTGACTTCTCCCTACTGACCCATTTGGATTGATCACCCTGTATACGCAATTCTTTTGCAAAAATACAGAAAGTAGAGCAAAAATACTTAATTATTTTCTGTTTATTTTGATTACCTAATCCTTTTTTATTTTATTTTAGATTATAATAAAATATTGTTTAATGGTAAAGTTATATAATTAAATATAACATAAATAGGAATAAATCTCTCTTAAAGTTATTTCTCGTTTGACGCTCAAGCTGGAATCGAGCGTGGAAGCGTCGAGTTCGAAGCTCCGAATGAGCTTTTTTACTAAAACGCTCAAGCCATTGCTCGAGCGTTTTAGACCCGACTAGAGTTCCGACTCAAGCGTTTACAAACTGCTCGAGCGCCGACTCGAGCATTTAAGCTTCGACTCGAGCGTTTTTACAACACTAGTATTAACCGTGTATTAACATAAAGTGTCATCACTCGGCTCAACGGACTTGAGCGGTACGCGCGCTCTATATACATATAGGTATATACTCTAAGCTTCCAAGTCTCAAAAGCCAGATCACAACATCACTGAAATGGCTGCAAAACTTTCATCGCACATCCCTGTCCTTTCGCCGTCCCCTACCATAATAACTCATTTACATTCTAAATTGCTACAAAACTCGCCCAACTTTTACGATAGACATTATTTAGGCACTCTTTATAAAATTCTTAGCGACTTTACGTAGATTAATATGGCGTAGTAATTATAGAAGTTTGGACAGAGAGTGAGACTAGAATATTAATAATATCTTTGTACGGCCAATCACTAAACTTGTTTCTATCAAGGCTCTATTTAATTTTATGAGTCATTACGTTCGCTTGTTTGAATTCGGTTCGCCGTTATATCGATTTACGAGACAATGGTATCATTTAGGTTTAGGGCTGCTCGTATTAAAGAAACCTTTTTGGTAAATTAAATTTAAATGAATTGGCTGAAGTCTCGAAACTTGAAAGTGATGAAGTGGTTTTAATTTTAAGGAACACTTAATATGTTGGTATATTCATGAAGAGATAGGCATAGATACGTTATTTCACTTGCATTTCTTTATCACATTACTCCAAACTGAAACGAAAGGCTTATTAAGGACATTAGAGGATGCTCAGGAAGTGTGTAGGTAAGGATAGGGGCAAAATGTCGGGTTGCTGTCTCTGCCTACACTGAAATAGACGTGAGCATAAGTATGTCTGTATTCCTCTAGGGTATACAAGAGGGGTGAGCACCCACTGGTCCCCTGGAATTCGTCCCCAGTGCCCATTCGTCCTTTCTTAATTTTAAGGTGCCCACTCGACCTCTGGTCTATTTTATAATTAAGTTATTATTTATTTTTGTCATTTACTCTGGTCCCTGTGGTTGTGGTACAATCGCGCAGTAGAAAGGCTCCCTACCAGGCTTGAATAATTCGAGAAGCAGGAAGACTGAAAGGCTTTCCTTTCGAGATTGGGAGGTCAGAGAGCAGTCCCGTAAAAGCTGTATAAGTCATAATCTAAAGGAGGAGTAAGTGTAAACGAACCCTGGACTACGGGATGTTTCATCTCTCCCTGTCCCCACAGTATACAGTATAGTACCTTATCCATTGGCTCCCTAAATAACTTTCACATAACCATATTTAAAACGTATCCTAAAAAAAGACTAACAAAAAATATCCAATTTGTACCAAAATGACAATTATTTTGGCAGTTATACGCGTACATACATTCAGCGATTTATCAAAATTAATTAATGTTGTTCATTATCTGTAGACCGTACATTGTATTCTTTTAAAATTAATATTTTTATGTATTTTAATGTATATTTATCCGCATTTTAGCATCTATTCCACAATTCAAACTTAATTTAAGTTTAAATAGCGTTGTGTAAAATCAAAAATATTTTTCATAACTTATTTATTTGATCAAAAGATTTTTCATCCACATTCTATATCAAAAACATAATAATATTATCTCTTCCTTATAAAAAGTTATATCAAAGCGTCGAGTTTTTCATCTCGCCCACTGAACCCTAAAATCAAACGTGATGCAATTAAGCCGGCTTGCTCTGAAACGTTGGTAACTCGATAACGCGCTGAAAGCCTAAGGGTTCCACTCGCGGCTCGATTATAATCTATTTAGTTTGACTGCGGCTGTCAAATGTAGGGGACATGGAATATTATGTACTGTGGTTTCGAATATAGCAACGCATGTACCGTGCGAAAAACGGATATCTCCCACGCCGAAAGCTGGTGAAAGAGGTTATGTCGGATTCGAACCGACTAAAACGCATGCTGTCTTTTGATCGTCGGTTGCTGGAGGTGAGATTATCTAAGACATAACCCTCACAACCCGGCCGGCTCAGGGCCATATCTCTCGATATGGCCCTCTTCCGGTGTGGGGACCACGGAGTCCCCAACTCGCTTCCGAGTATGGGGAGGAACTATTATACTCCCTGACGAATAACACATAGTATCTTCCCTATTCTAAATCCATAAAATGAAGCTACTTCGAAAAGTAGCTACAATATAAATTTTCAACAACAGTAGTCTGTCATAAGTACTCGTAATTCAAAATAAACTAGGCTCATTTATTCGGGGCTGCAAAGTCTTATATAAATGGATCCCAATTTATTAGGAGTATGCCAAGCTTGATATAACTTTGCGAAGAGATAAACCAAACTGGTTACGGCTCTTTCGTAATACGCAGTCGTGAGGACTGGGGGGCTACTACCATTTCCAGGAATATTACTCCAGTTTTTAATAACATTTGATAGCAATTAGTAAACCATTACTATCGATTTAAATAGTAAAATGGGAATGCTCAAGACGGGACTTCATTTAGCGACCAGTCCCTCACAGAGGGAATGCCCTGGCCAACTGAAGTCAAAGTCAAGAGTCATTTCTCCTGTATAGATAATTACAATGGCACTTACAAAACGTCAAAAGTACGTAGTTGGTACAGTTTACTCTTCTCTTAATTTTACATCAGGGAGTTTGTTAAATAAGTGTAATATACAGTTGCGCGGTAAAGAATTTTTTTTTTTTAGGGGAGATTTGGAGAATAGGTGCTACAAAAAATCATACCTCACAACACTTGACCAATTGCCACTACCAACAGACTTGACGAGTTAGTACTTTTTACAGAATTGACGAATTGGAACAAGAACCATGTACAAAAAAAACAGCTTGACGAATAGAAACATTTTTATTTTGTTTTCTTAGTGTTGTGTTCATAACATACCTTCAACAAAATACAAATACAAGAAGAAATATCTCGTTCAACGACAACAATTCCAGTCCGAATCATACAATGAAAGTAAAGTTATATTAAAATTTGCTTTAAGAGCTCATAGTAGGCTACCAGATAGCCCATCTCACTCATCTGTACTTTTTGTTTAAGGAGAAGTTTTTCTGAAGTACAGGATTAGACTTAATTTGGAAGTTGGTATTGTAGCAAGTTTAGGGAACGAGGCCGTAAAGGTATTAGTAAAACTAGGCAAAAGTTTAATTCGTTCGGCGAGTCCCTGAGATTAGTTTCGTTATGAAATGTTCACTTTTTTGTTACTTGACTACGATACAGTCTTTTAGACTATATCGTAGGATTGTGACTAAAACAGTTTGTCATTGTGTATAATACACATACACATGACAAACTGTTTTACTCGTAATCATTTGTACGAAAATTCTCCATCCGTTCTCCATCCGACATCCCATGAAAAAGTAAATAAATAAATATTGTAGGACATTCTACACAACGCTATCTAGACCCAAATTAAGCATAGCATTTACTAGCTTGAGTTATGGGTTCTAGAATGTGGATAAACATACTTAGATACATTTTTTTTGTAATTTTTTTTGTAAACATATTTATTATACATAGAAACACCCAAATCAATGCAAATATCCATATTCATGCATACAAATATTTGCACTGAGCGGGGATCGAACGCGCGCCTCCTGCGTAACGGCCGGGTTCACTACCGCCACGCCAGATAGGTATTTTTAGGGCTCCAACTACTCGTAACAACTGCCATATATATTCGTATGGCAACCGGGACCGATGGCTTAACATGCTCTCCGAGGCACGACCAGACCAATGCAAATACTCATATTCATGCATACAAATATTTGCACTGAGCGGGAATCAAAGATTTATTACACTAATAAAGTAATTCTGCTAGTTAAATAAGGCTTGATTCCCATGAATCGAAGCGATCAGACCAACGGTTTTATTACTCACGAATCAAAATCAAACAGCCGAGGAACTCAAAGCGGATAATCCGATTTATTTGTTACTTCTTTATACATTCAGTTCAACATCTGCCAATGTAGACGTTCGCAAATCCGGATGAAAATAATAATACGGATTTGTGAATCTGGTGACAATGGAAAGAATGCGGGGATTTCACTTCATGAATATGATGTTTTTTGAGACCACGCTTAGATTTTTGGGATCTAAGTTAACCTTATTTGTAAGCTGGTATACCTGCTGATGGACAAGCCTCTGACACAGGCGTTCCTCTCAGGATTGGGAGGGCAGACGGCAGTGGCATCCGTAAATGTCTAAATTGACCAACTTGTGGAGAAGACAGTGGACCTCAAACCTCAAAATACAGGCTTTGGATGCTAATAGAGCTGACACTCGGTGCTAAAAGGTTACTTCAGGTGTTATATTCACTGGATGTTCAGATCCTCTCAGGGTACAGAAGAGGCAGAGTGAAAAAATGGAATTTACTCTATTTTTCAATTCCCACTCCCGCCATTGGTACACTGATCTTGATAAAAACATCGCAGTGACGTCATTAATTAAAACTAGCTGATAAAAGTACTATTTCATAAAAATTATAATGAAAACAAATTGACACATATATGAACGACTCATAATGAGGTCGTGACGTAACACAATACTACTCATGTGAACGAATGAACTCTTTCCCTCACTCGTTCATTCACTCGTTCGTTCTTTACATGTCATGTAGGGCTGCCAATTACTTTCAACGCTGAATTTCGAATGTTATTTACGTAACAATAGTACGTAACCGTAATAAAAAGTAGGAGATTATTCTGTTTTTAATAAAAAATGCTTTTGCATTATTGAACATACATTATTGAGCAAGCATAGTTTATCTAGCTTGTGTTATGGGTTCTAGAATGCGGATAAGCATACTTAGATTTTTTTTTCGCAAATACACAGAGTTTACATTATTGAAATATTCATATTATCATCATTATACACAAATGAACCAGGACATCATACAAAACCCTTGGACCCAACCCAATCTCTTGCTGCTGATAGGACTTGCTGTCTGATGTAGCTTTTCTTCTCGGGGTTGGGAGAACAGACGGCAATAGCTCCCATAAAAAAACAGATTTTTTTTTATGTAAAGCTCTCTCAGTATCTTGCATGACTTCATCTATACTGTAACCTGTCTCCAAACGAAGCTCTAAGTAAAATAATTTACTAAAAAGGCATCGCCATTTCTTGTTCATTTCTTCGAAGAATTTTTGTTTAAAAGTTCGGAAAGCAAGAGCAAAGAAACGACTAAAAAGTTACGGAAACTTTTAACAAACAAACGGCCTTACCATAAACTCTTAAAACAGGTCAATAATTGAACTGCTGTCACTATACCAACTGCAAATGTCACTTTGTAATCCTATATATTTAAATGACATTACAAAGTGACATTTGCAGTTTGTAGAATGACAGCAGTTCAATTATTGACCTGTTTTAAGAGTTTATGGTATGGGCCCAGGGCTATTTTGGTCTCTTTGCAGCCGAATTTTAACTCTAACTACAGAATATAACATCAAGAAGAAGTGCCTTTTTTAAATGCGGATATCCCCACTGATACCCTCCCCCTTCCTTTCATTGGAGCCAGCAGGGATGGTTATATCGGACTCGAACCGACTAATACCGCACGTCACCTTGGGTGAAGCTACTGTTAAAAATGTTCAACTTAATTTACAGAAGCCACTCGCTGTCGCCACGGTAACCACTTTACATCATGTGGGCTGTGTGCTTGTCTACCATCTAAGTGGTGTAAAAAATACCTAACTTACATTTTAAGCTGGCCGGGACTAAAGCAAAGATAATGATGATTGTTATAATAAAAAACATAAAAATTGTTGTGTTGGTTCCCAGTGGAGTAGAACAGGTCCACCCCACAGATCTTCCACAAACACTTCCTATGGGTGTCGTAGAAGGCGTTGCATATTTGGTGTTGCATACGTCCATAGGCCACGGTGACCACTTCCCATCAGGTGGGCCGTGTGCTTGTCTGCCACCCAAGTGGTATAAAAAAAGACGACTAAGAGATAGGGCTGTTCTTCATCCGAAAGTAAACATACAGCCCATGAATAAGTGCCCAATTGACGGCAATAGGCTCGCCCCCTATTACGTGGGACCGAAAATCATAGTTGGCGAAATGTGGGTGTTAATACACCTCTGCCTACCCCTTCGGGGATTTTCTGGCGTGAGTATATGTATGTATGTAAAAAACAGAAAAAAGTCACCACACCATCCTCCCTTATGCATTTTAATGCTCTTAATACGAACCCACGGCCAAAACAAATGGAAGATATTACAAATCCAATAATGTACCAAGTTTGTTGTTCCAAACAACGGCCATGTTTAATTACCAACAGATGCCTTTAACGAGTTCATTAATATTAGATGGATCCGTTGAAACTTTAAATTAATCAGTTTAGCCGTGTATTCCCGGCGAATACACGGGCCTATCCCTCTGTTCCTGATTGTGTTGTATAAGTCGAATAGGGATAGGGCTGTACAGTACCTATATTAACTTTTATGTGAGATTTATGAGTTAATACTAAAATAAAAAAATATTCTACAATTATCTACACAGCGTTACCTAGACTTAAAGAAAGCATAGCTTAACTAGCTTGTATAACACCCAGACCATTGCAAATAGACATGGATACAATTATTTGCACTGAGCGAGAATAGAACCCGCGCTACCTACGTAGCAGTCGAATGCTCTATTGCTACGCCGCAGAAGCCGATACTTAGAAGGGCATTAGAAGGTTTCTTCAGGGTCGGCAGCGCGAGTGTGACGCCCCTGCTGTTGCATACGTCCATAGGCCACGGTGACCACTTCACATCAGGTAGGCCGTGTGCTTGTCTGCCACCTGGGTGGTATAGAAAAAAAACACTGCCTAAATCCTTTTAGAATCCTTCTAGTATTATTTTACCCGCCTACGGCCAAATCACATCGTTATATTAAAAACCGATCTTTCATCAATATTAATAAAATATGACAAAAAAAATATTTATAAAAATTTGTCAAACACAAAGATTCATTCTTGAAATCTTGACAAACTTCTCCGAGAATTTATAATTAATTTTGACAACCCTAAATGGTGTCAATCGAAAACAAAAGTCAAATCGGTCACGTCTTTTTCGAGACATGATTTAAAATTCGAATGTAGTGCTGTACATCACTATCTAACTGTTAATCTAGAAGGACGTTTCGGTAAAAACTGATTTGAATAGGTATTTGCCCAACACTAGTGAAAGTAATTGACGAATAGAATATAGATTTTAGAAATTTGGTAGAACTATTAAATACTCGTTAGTGAAGGTTACTACTGGTGAGGACAGCCTCTGTGGCGTAGCGGTAGTGAACGCGGCCGCTTCGCAGAAGGCGCGGGTTCGATCCCCGCTCACTGCAAATATTTGTATGCATGAATATGGGTATTTGCATTGGTCTGGTCAACTATTTTAAGTAAAATACTGTTTGATATACCTACCTTAAATGCACGCTTAATGGCCCAAAAATAAATAAAATAAATATTGTTGAGGTTAAGTGCGGTTAAAGAGTCCTTTTTCCATTCCATACCTATTGTATAATAAAATGAAAAAAAAAAACGAGACTTTCTATCTAAGCACACCAAATACTATACAAGAATTTCTGAACATTTTGCATCTAAGGTGAATTGCCAGGGCGCGCCAGTTCCACCCTAGCACCTCTATGAATTACCCTATCATACAGGTGTTTTTTCGATTTGAATTCCCGATTCTCGATACGATACCGATATTTAAATAATTTCTTTTAACTATTGATTTAAGTACTCTTACGTAATAAGGCGACGTAAACGTAACGACACGTAATTGAGTGTCACGATCTAATGAGCAGTTTTCCAGTAGGTATAATAATCAGTTGGTTTTTAATTCATCAAGAGATGGCGCTAGCATAACTTTTGGTAATTTTAATGTAATCTGTGGTTTGTTGTTGTTCTTTTCGCGTCGGTCTGTAATTTAAAATAATAATATTATAATTTAAAATAATTTCATCAGAAAACATGTCAAAACATCTATGTAAAGTAAATCAATACAAAACCGAAGATCATTTTTTTCCATAAATTAGTTACCAAAAGCGCCGGCTGCGCCATCTAGCTTGTCTTTAGGAACCCTATAAATACCTACTGGAAAACTGCTCATTGAGCGACGGAAGCGCCTGCGCATCCAGTCTAGATACCGCGCAGTACACACTCGTAGATAAACAGTTTCCTTTAGAAATGCTACTATCACTATTGTGTGCTTAGGTTTGTAGTAATTTATAATAATATATCGTATAGGAACTAATTATAACTTCCTTCTCAGAAGGAAGCTTCTCTCCTTCTTTTTCATTAAAGTTAGTCAGTCAATCGATCAGATAGATAGATTGATAGATAATTCTTTATTGTACACCAATCCTTTTTATTTCTTTTTCGCGCACACTAGAACATTGATGTAGGACTCGAAGCGACTGCAACCGTACGGCGGTGTTTCGTCACATCAGCCTGTATGATCGGGGAATCTGGTATACCCTAGACTACCTACTTAAGCTATCCCGATTTGTTATTGGGGATTAAAATCTCTCGTCCCCTATTTCCCCAATCAAGACAATTTGTGGTACCTACAGATCGATTTCAAGATTGCACACATACATACACAGGGGTCGCCAGAGCTGTATTATCACCCACATTCCACCAGTTATGATTTTCGGTCCCACGTAATAGTTAACAAGCCTATTACGGGCACTTAGTTATTTTTGCGTACATTTTGCAAAACCAAAAAACACAAATATCAAAAGTTCCGATCCTAAAGGATCAAAACCCTCAAATGCTCATCAAAGTGCGTCACATCATGTAGCAATGTGTCACTTACAGCTAATCTTTCTTTAAAAGTAATCAAGTATCATAATAATCTTCTCTGTGTTCGGTAACGAGTGGTTCCACGGTTACCTCACAGCGTCAGCTCCTCGCTTAAGAAGAAATTTCGGGTAAATTCACAAATTACGTAACGCAAACGTAAACTTTTCATATGTAATTTAAATACCAACCCGTCATATTAAAATTTGTGTGAAACGCGTACGGTGTTTGGAAACATACGGATTGGTACGAGTATCGAAGTCATTGATGAATTTAATATTCTGAGATTTTTACTTTCTAACAATAAATAAAATAAAAGATAAAAAAGTTTAGGATATGTCAATTTGACTTCACCTCGCCTGATGGTAAGCTGAAGGCAAAATTTCGGAAACCGGTCACCATATAGACGCGTATCATGTTACAATGGTAGCACTCAGCTTGACGGCCTCATCAGGTGCTTTCTCACGCCCCGCTTAAAGGACCCGGTGTTGTAGGAAGAAGGAAACTCGTGTACTGGTAAGGAACTAAACTAAAACTAAAGTAATAAACTAAAATAATTACAAGAATAAAAAGAGGGATCAAAAAATTCAAGCGTCGAGATATTCCTCCCCATCGATGTCGACTGGTAATGCGCCCTATGTTGGCGACATTGCCCTGTTATTATGAGAATTAATTTGATCACTTTCATCGTTTTCGTTTTGGTCTCCGGAAGTGTGCACTATTAGGGACATCATACTCATGCTGGTGACCCTGTAAGAACTTTCCAGTGTCGAGGGTCACATGGTGCATAACATACTAGATCAAGGTAAGATCTTTTTCCACCGAATCCCCTTTTGAAAATTTTCACCCTTCGCCACTAGAACCTTCTAATGCCCTTCTTGAAGAACCCCATATTGTAGAGTAGCTTGAAAAAACGACAGCATGAAGATCATTTCACAACTGATGTCAAACTTTATCCAAAACTTATATCAAAAGTTCTTCATACAGTATCGCGGGCCCGCTAGGTATCTGTGCCCGTATAGGCACATCAACTTTCAAGGAAGTTCCAAATTTCTCAACTCGAAATTGTGTACGCTTAAGTAAATAAAGGTGCCGTATACGTAAGTTACTTCACTCCGAGGGGAGGGGGAGTTCGTGTGAGTTCGTGGACTCTTATCGGAGTTAAAGAGAATATTTGTGTTATGTTTTGTTTCTCCAACACCGTTTGTGAATTGTGATAGATGGAAAGTTTTAGATGGATTGTGACTGATTGGTTCTGGTAAGATTATAAATTATTATAGTTAAGTCATATGGTAAAGTTAAGATGAAGTGTTGGTAGCTTAGTGGTTCAGGAGTCGGCATTACGATCGAGAGGTCACGGGTTCGAATCCTGGCTACTACCGGCGCGTGAAACTACTCCTACCACAAGCAGTTCAGCTTAGTTTGAGAGGTTAAAGGGAATATTAGTAATTTCGGTTGATAATATTCTTTAAAAAAATGGTTAAGTGTAGCGATATTGCAGACATTTGGCTAAACTAGACAGGTTTGGGAGTATGGGGCCTCATCTTGGCCTTAAAGGCGAAGCCAAACTCACCTGTAAGCCGGGTCTGATGCAGGTTTTCTTCAAGGGGTTGGGAGGTCCGATGGCAGTCGTTCTGCCTCTTCCTGTCGCCGGTGAGATCAGTCTAGGTATGGAATACTATATACCATACACTGATGTCACCGGTGTCCGCGGAGCGCGCCCTTGGTTCGGCCGCGAGTGCGCGGAGGCTGTTGAACAAAAACAGTCTGCGTACCGCGCCTGGGTAAGGGCGCGCGCCACGCGCGATCCCAACGTGGGCCACTTCAAGGCGGCGTACAATAAAGCCACAAAGGTCTGCAGGAGGGCTTACGTCAAGGCGGATGCCCAGCGCATGGCGCGGCTTGGTCAAGAGCTAGTGGCACATCCCACGGGCAGCCGTGGCTACTGGCGACTGGCCAAAGCCGTGCAAGCCAACTTCTGCCAGCCTTCGCTGCCCCCGTTGCGCAACCCTGATGGATCCCTGGCCCATGAGCCGCAAGAGAAAGCAAATTTGCTGGTCAATCTCTTTGCGGCCAACTCCCGAATCGATGATTGCGGTAAGCAGCCACTGACAATGCCCACCTGTGACCACGCAATGCCTGAGATCCGTATCAGGCAGCGCGATGTCCGTGCTGTGCTGCAGTCACTCGATGTCCGGAAAGTCAGCGGACCGGATGGTATTCCAGCGGTGGTTCTTCAAAAATGTGCAGCGGAGTTGTCTCCAGTGCTGACGCGATTGTACCGGATGTCATACATCTCGGGTACAGTGCCATCGGCTTGGAAGGAGGCGAATGTGCAGCCGATCCCCAAGAAGGGGGATCGCTCGGACCCAGGCAACTATCGGCCCATAGCCGTCACCTCAGTGCTGTGCAAAGTGTTAGAGCACATAATTCACAAACAGCTCATGCGTCACCTAGACGATCATTCCTTAATCAATGACCGGCAATACGGATTCAGACCGAAGCGGTCAACGGGTGATCTTCTGGCGTACGTTACCCATCTTTGGGGTGAGGCTATGGACAAGCATGGCGAGTCACTAGCAATTAGTCTTGACATCGCCAAAGCTTTCGATAGAGTCTGGCACAAGTCGCTTCTTTCCAAGTT
The DNA here is from genome assembly GCA_914767945.1 of Eilema depressum. NCBI lineage: Eukaryota > Metazoa > Arthropoda > Insecta > Lepidoptera > Erebidae > Eilema > Eilema depressum. Next base: position 4,702,145 of record OU612027.1, on the reverse strand, counting down.
ACCAGCCTTTGGTCTGCCTTCCGGACTGTGCGACTGGGTGGCTAGCTTCCTGCGGGGGCGCCGTATTCGCGTCCTCTGTGATGGTCGAACTTCGGAGTTTCTGCAGGTAAATGCTGGAATACTGCTCGCATCTCTGGGATGGCTCCGCACAGTACTTACTAGATGCTCTCGACAGGTTGCAGCGACGTGCGGTCCGCATTATTGGGAATCCTGAGTTCACTAACACCCTCGAGCCTTTGCAGTTGCGTAGAGATGTGGCATCTTTGGCGGTTTTTTACCGTCTCTACCATGGTGAATGTTCTGATGAGCTCTTCCAAGTAATCCCACCCTCTCCTTTCCTATATAGGACAACACGTGCAGGACTTAGATGCCACCCGCATACGGTGCAGAATATTCCACCAAGAACCAAGCGATTCGGCGACTTCTTCTTCTGCCGCACTATTAAGACTTAGAATTCCTTGCCAGCTCACGTGTTTCCTTCCTCCTATAGTCCCGGGTCCTTTAAGCGGGGCGTGAAAAAGCATCTGATGAGGCCGTCAAGCTGAGTGCCACCATTGTAACATGGTACGTGTTGTAATGGTGGCCCTCTTTTCAGAGACTTTGCCTTCAGCTTACCATCAGGCGAGGCGAAGTCAAATTGACGTGTCCTATATAAAAAAAAAAAAACCCGGACTGAGGCTTCGAATGCGAGTGGGATTAATATTAGGTCCTTACGTATGAAATTAGCGTTTTGTCGTACTGATTAATTTAATCTGAAATATCTCCTCTTTGGTTAAGAATTCCAAATTCAAATTAATAAATTCATTTAGCTGGTTTTTTTTTCTTTGGAATACAGTCATTCATTTGTTATTTTCCTCATTATTTTTTCTTTGGCGTCGCTTATTACCGCGCAATGGAAAACATGAAATATCACTGGTGGCACTAGTGCTGCAGAAACAGCTCGAAGAATTAATGATGTGTACGGCGCTGGTGTCGCTAAAAAAAGCACGGTACGTTTTGGGTTTCAACGTTTTCGTTCTGGAAATTTCGACCTTAACTAACCCCGTGGACGGCCGGAGATCAAAGTGAAAAACGAAGAATTAAAGGCTATTGCGGAAGCGGATCCATCACAAAGCACTTCAGAGATAGAAGCAGGCTTCGGGGTAAGTGACAAAACTGTATTAATCCACTTGAAGCGAATCGGGAAAGTAAAGAAACTCGAACGATGGGTACCTCATGAATTGAGTGAATCGAACTTGCAAACACGGGTCGCCTGCTGTGTTACTTTGCTCAACCGACACAATAATGAAGGGATTTTAAATCGAATCATTACTTGTGATCGGCCGTGGGGTACCGGCAGAGTAGAATAGTACCCCCCTCTAGTACCAGGTGTCGTAGGAGCCGACTGAGGTACAGCGGAACCGACCAATGGCGGTATAACCATTTCAAATCGGCGTAGCTAAAATGGCACAGGGCGAGGATGGGCAGCAGCATCCTCGCCGCGAAGCTACGTCCTGCGATTGCCAACACGCCTGCCCAGCGTGGCGATTATGGGCAAACTCCCCCAATGATAGGCACAAATAGGACCAGGCCCCTAGTCCCCGGCAGCTCCGCTAGCCCTGGCTCCGGTAGCGGCCAGGGTAACGGCGGAGCAGGGGGTGCTAAGAATCCCCGGCAGAGATCCGGCTACCACCCCAAACGACGACTGGCCCTGGTAACACACAACGTACGCACGATGAGGACTGACGAGAGGATTGCTGAGCTGGAAGAAGAGTTGAGTAGGTTGCACTGGGATATTGTGGGGTTGTCTGAAGTCCGTAGAGAGGGTGAGGACACGATAACCCTAGGATCCGGCAACCTGCTCTACTACCGGGAAGGCGACCAGCAGTCGCAAGGTGGTGTCGGCTTTCTCGTTCACAGATCCCTCATTAACAACATCATTACCATCGAAAGTGTGTCGAGCAGGGTTGTATACCTAATACTCAGAATATCCAAGAGGTATTCGCTGAAGGTCATTCAGGTGTACGAACCGACCTCGGCACGCCCAGATGATGAAGTGGAGACTATGTATGAGGACGTAAGTAGGGCCATACATACGTCTAAGACCCACTTCACAGTTGTTATGGGGGACTTCAACGCAAAGTTGGGTAAGAAAAGCGATGATGAGTTGAGAGTGGGGCAATTTGGACATGGACAACGGAACCCGCGGGGACAGAGGCTGGCTGACTTTCTGGAGAAAGAGGGACTCTTTATGATGAACTCTTTCTTTCAGAAGCCGCCGCACAGGAAATGGACCTGGATGAGCCCTGATGGTTCCACGAGGAATGAGATAGACTTCATCATGACCAACGAGAAACGAATATTCAGTGATGTCTCCGTGATCCACAGGGTGAAAACCGGTAGTGATCACAGAATCGTAAGAGGCACATTGGGTATTAACGTTAAACTCGAAAGGTCCCGCCTGATGAAGTCTACACTCCGACCTACTCGTGCCCAAATCCAAAACCCCGAGAACTTTCAACTTGAGCTTTCGAATCGCTTTGATTGCCTAGAAAACTTTGCGTCGGTGGACGAGATCAACAACAGGCTCGTAGAAACTGTCCAAACGGTGGGCTCTAAGCACTTCAGACCCCGCCGTTCAAATAGACCTCAGAAACTCTCCGATCACACCCAAAAACTCATGGCTAAACGACGCTCACTTCGACTGCAGTCTTCCGATGATGCAGAGTCATATAAGCAGCTCAACAGACAGATTTCCAAATCTCTGCGACACGACATACGTCTCTTTAATACTGAACATATTAAAGAGACAATCGAGCGGAACAAAGGCTCCAAAGTGTTCACAAGAAACCTGTCTGTTGGGCAAAGCCAGTTGACTAAGCTGAAGAGAGAAGATGGCAGTATAGCGTCGACCAAGGCTGAGGTTTTGGAGGAGATCGAAAGGTTCTATGGACAGCTATACGCTTCGGTCGCTAATCCTGCTGGCAACATGGCGACCGACCCAAGAGCCAAGTTGACCCGACATTTCACCGAGGATATCCCGGATATCAGCCTGTACGAGATTAGAATGGCCCTGAATCAGCTTAAGAACAACAAGGCACCGGGTGACGACGGAATCACTTCAGAGCTTCTGAAAGCGGGTGGAACACCGGTACTTAAAGTCCTTCAGAGGCTTTTTAACACCGTCGTCCTCGAGGGCATAACGCCAGAAGCGTGGAACAGAGGCGTGGTGGTGCTGTTCTTTAAGAAAGGTGACAATACCTTATTGAAGAATTACGGACCCATCTCGCTTCTGAGCCATGTTTACAAGCTGTTTTCAAGGGTCATTACGAACCGTCTCGAGCGCAGGCTTGATGACTTCCAGCCTTCCGAACAAGCCGGTTTCCGAAGAGGCTACAGTACCATAGACCACATCCATACGCTGAGGCAAGTTATACAGAAGACCGAAGAGTATAATTTGCCACTTTGCTTAGCGTTTGTGGACTATGAGAAAGCCTTTGATTCGGTCGTGACATGGGCTGTGCTTGAGTCTCTCCAGCGGTGCCGTATTGACTATCGGTACATCGAAGTGTTGAAGTGTTTGTATAATAACGCCACCATGTCGGTTCGAGTACAGGAACAGAGTTCGAGGGCGATCCCTTTGAAAAGAGGCGTAAGACAGGGAGACGTGATATCTCCGAAACTGTTTACGGCCACTTTGGAGAATGCCTTCAAGCTCCTGGACTGGAAAGGATTCGGCATCAATATTAATGGCGAATACATCACTCACCTCCGGTTTGCCGACGATATTGTAGTCATGGCAGAATCGATGGAAGATCTCAACACGATGCTCGAAGGCCTCAACCGAGTTTCTCAACAGGTGGGTCTTAAAATGAACATGGACAAGACAAAGGTGATGTGCAATGCCCATGTTGTACCTACCCCAATATCTGTTGAGAGCTCGGTTCTTGAAGTTGTTGACTCGTACGTCTACCTAGGACAAGTAGTCCAGTTAGGTAGGTCCGACTTCAAGAAAGAGGTCAATCGCCGAATCCAACTCGGCTGGGCAGCGTTCGGAAAATTGCGCAATGTCTTCTCGTCCGACATACCTCAGTGTCTCAAGTCGAAGGTTTTCGACCAGTGTGTGTTACCAGTGATGACTTATGGCACTGAAACGTGGTCCCTCACTATGGGCCTTATGAGTAAGCTCAAAGTAGCCCAACGAGCTATGGAGAGGGCTATGCTCGGAGTCTCTCTGCGAGATCGAATCAGAAATGAGGAGATCCGTAGAAGAACCAAGGTTACCGACATAGCCCAGCGGATTAGCAAGTTGAAATGGCAGTGGGCAGGGCACATAGCACGGAGGACTGATGACCGATGGGGTCGAAAAGTCCTCGAGTGGAGGCCACGTATCGGCAAGCGCAGCGTAGGACGTCCACCCACAAGGTGGACAGATGACCTCATTAAGGCCGCGGGAACGCGCTGGATGCGAGCCGCTTCCAACCGGTCCTATTGGAGATCTATAGGGGAGGCCTATGTCCAGCAGTGGACTTCCTATGGCTGAAATTATGATGATGATGATGACTTGTGATGAAAAGTGGATATTGTACGATAATCGAAAGCGCTCATCCTCCCGTTTATTCCTCCCGTACAAAACGCCAATTTCATACGTAAGGACCTAATACAATGATGATGATAATGGCAGTCGTTCTGGCTACAGCCTTAGCAGTCAAATGCCGACTTTATACCGACTCTATACATAGGAGTCATGAGACGAAATTCGAACGACCATACACCCCTTTCCACCTTACCGGCGTAGGTAAAACATGCTTTCTAAGTTTATCCATCTCTTCTTCAATTTAAGTTTATCCATGACGGTTTCCTAAAAATAATGGTGACCTTCTTTTCCGAGACTCTGCCTTCAGTTTACCACCAGGCGAGGCAAAGTCAAATTAACGTGTATAAAATATATAAATAAACCCTAGCGAAGTTCAGTGACCTGCGTACCTACTAATTTATTGTAGGTTATAAGTACTTATTGTCTTATCTTTATTGTATCATCAAAGAGGCCGCTATCACTGCAATCAACGCTGTTTCAACGAAGTGTTATTATAGGTATATGTTGTGTTGTGATATCGTTAAGTAAATATACTGCACAATGTAGATTGTAACTAATCACTGGAAATATTGCAATATTAGATTAACTTTAATATTAAGTATATCTTGTAATAGTAATTCGCTTAATTAGTGTTAGTTATATTTTAATTGTGAAGGAAAGACCCAGTTGCAGATAGGATTTGACGTACCTATATGATAGTCGTCAACGCATGTCTTATTATGTCAAATATCCACAAATCCAAATAGCAACTACAATATGGGGTTCTTCAAGAAGCGCATTAGAAGGTTTCTTCAGGGTCAGCAGCGCTAGTGTGACGCTCCTGGTGTTGCATACGTCCATAGGCCACGGTAACCACTTTCCATCAGGTGGGCCGTGTGCTTGTCTGCCAACTAAGTGGTATAAAAAAAATCCATATATTCGTCTACGAGACAGTATTGGTCAGAAGAGACAAAAAAAAATCTTAGAAAAAAAAGTAAAGAACGGTCACCCATCTTAACACTGACCTAACCTAACAATTTACTAACATAACCACGAGCCCAGTTTAAATAGAAATCGTCATTTAAAACTAACCGCAGGCACTTTTCCTTACCTCATATTTCATACCATTTGTTTAACCCTAGATAATACAGCTAGGTATATACAAAGTGTATATAACACACAGTTTGTTATATAAATAATGTTATAGAACAATATCGGTCGAGGAACCGATGGCCTACATTAACAGGAAATGTTCAATGCTATAAAATCGAACTCTCTGCTAACAATTATGTATTTACTGTTAACACTTGTAATTATTATTATAATTACAACAACTGGTCTAGGTGCATACATACATACATACAATCACGCCGTTATCCCCGGTGGGATAGGCAGAGGTGAATTAATACCCACACCAGGGTCCATACCATGAACTCTTAAAACAGGTCAATAATTGAACTGCTGTCATTCTACCAACTGCAAATGTCACTTTGGAATCCCTTTGTAATCCTATATATTTATATGACAGTACAAAGTGACATTTGCAGTTGGTAGAATGACAGCAGTTCAATTTATTGACCTGTTTTAAGGTTTATGGTAAGGCCGCTTTCTCACCAAACTCGATTTACCCGAGGACAGATTGTATAGAACTAGGGTTGCCATCTCAAAAATCTATGAACCAGGACAAGAAACGTGAAATCCCCGGATTTCGGAGCTCAAAACCCGGACGTTTGAACATCGAACAGGGTATTTTTTCTAAGTTACTCAATAGAATAAAATACAGTTTTTATGGATATAAATCAACTTTTATTCATTTTCATAGATACTTACAAATTGTAATTTGGTAAAAAAAATAGAATGTTCTTAATGTTTTAAAGTCTTCTTACATTCCTTAAAAAAAATTGACTTTTTAAACAAAATATATTATGTAAACTACTGTTTTGCATTGATTTGCAAAAACCAGGCCGCTTTACAAACTACTATTTTTAAATCAGTCTTTAAAACAAACTTTAAGGAACTATATCTTACATTTTAATTGTCTGTATATAAAAATTATACTCTTACATTCCTTAAAAAAATAAATTAGACTTTTTAAACAAAACATATTTAAACTACTAGTTTGCATTGAGTTGGAGATACCAGCCCGCTTTACAAACTACTATTTTTAATCAGTCTTTAAAACAAACTTAAAGGAACTATGTCTTACATTGTAATTGTCTGTAAATAAAAATTATACTCTTACATTCCTTAAAAAAAATTAAACAAAATTAGACTTTTTAAACAAAACATATTTAAACTACTAGTTTGCATTGAGTTGCAGAATCCAGCACACTTTACAAACTACTTTTTCAAATCAGCCTAGTGTAGGGTTGCCATAAGTGTGGGGACCCAGACCGGGACATTTGAAGAAAAATTAGTAAAGGTAGAAATAGGAACTTTTATTACAACAACTTTTAACACTGCCATTAAACAAGCGTTAAACAAGGGGGCAGCGACCCGAGCTTCCTATGTTTTCTGAAAGGCCAAAAATTATCAGAATTAACTTCTGATAATTGTACAAAATATTTTGACGAAATCAACACATTAAGTTAAACATCATCTTCATGTAGACGCTTTCTCCCGATTGCATCCCTGGCCAAGATGACCCCGGAGCTCAGGGTCCGCCTTCCGGCTCTTCCTCCTCCACTTGACACGATCTTGGGCATCCATGGTAGTGAGACCATTTGCACGCATATCACTCTCCACGACGTCAAGCCAGGACTTCTTAGGCCTATGCCTTCTACCTGGACCCGGCGGGGGCGCCATTGTCAGGCATTTGCTACCCACGTATCCTGGCGGTTGCCGCAAGACCTGGCCGCACCAGCGAAGGCGGCTCTCTTGCATTTTATCTGCGATGTCATGGACATGAAGGCTGCCGCGGCTGCAAGAGTTCCTCACGCAGCATTTTTATCTCCGTGACATGCAGCTCTAACGTGCTTACGCTCTTGCTCTCACAACCATGTAAGAGGACAGGCTTAATGATCGTCTTATAGACCTGCCCCTTCAATCTGACTGGCATTTTGGGATCACCCGTGAGTCATTTCTCACCACCTGGCCCAAGCGGAAGCAATGCGTGCCCCAATGTCGTAGTCGATTTCACTGGTCACATGAAGTACAGATCCCAGGTACTTAAACCGAATCATCGCCTATGCGGACCGGTGTGAAATCTGTCGAGTTTAACGCTAAACTTTCTGTCATCGCTAAATTTAGCTATTTACCACCGTTTTCAAGCGCTTCCTTCCACACTTTCACGTGTTGCACCAATTTACTCCTGTCCGCGTCCTTCAGCGCAATATCATCAGCATACATGAGCAACCACGGAGGCTGCTTAAGTGGTTTTCTGATACTATCCAACAAGACGTCTAATACCGAGCTGAACAAGTAAGGACTAAGGACGGATCCTTGGTGTACTCCGATGGTGATGGGGAAGGCTTTTGGGTCACCAAAAGCACTCCGAACCACGGAACCAGAATCATGATACATATCTTGGATGGTGTCAATGTAGATCTCTGGAACTCCCTTAGCCCACAGTACCCACCAGATCACCGCGCGAGGAACACAGTCGAAGGCCTTCTGCATGTCTAAGAATAGGCAGTGCAGGGGCGTGCTCTTCGCCCTGTATTTCCCCACCACAATCCTTAGGGAGAACACCGGATCAATGATCCCGTGCCCGGGACGAAACCCATACTGACACTCCGAGAGTGTACTCTCCTGTCGGATCCGGGAGTCGATTATCTGCTCATAGAGCTTCATGGTGTGGGACATTATCTTTATACCGCGGTTACTACCACACTCCTGCACCGATCCCTTGCCTTTGAATACTGGCGTAATGAAGCTCAGTCTCCACTGGCTCAGGATCTCACGGTGAGAAGTACGCGGTTATACAGATTTGTTAGAATGCTCACACCACGAGCACCCAATGCACCCATTGCCTTCCAAGCCTCGATGGGGATTTCGTCGAGGCCGAATCTGTACTTCTGCGGGCGTTATCGGTGGCACTAGTCCTTGTTTCGGAAAGAGGTCTGGTGGATGCACCTGTCGTTGGAAGTATGAGCGCCATCTGTCCTTCATCGCGTTTTTCTCGTAAAATCATTGGCCCCGGGGTCTTTATTACTCATTAACATATTCATGTATGGAAAAATATCAGCGCTTTCGTCGTTCTATCTACGTATTAATAGCCTAGCTACTTAGTCGCGTTTATTGTAGGTATATTACTGTTTACCAACCAAGTCCAGCTCTCTAATATAATTTATATAATACTAAAAATGTTTAACCGGGACAATTTGCTTATTGGCCGGGACGCCGGGACACCAGGCCTCAAACGGGGACATGTCCCGGCGTACGGGGACGTATGGCAACCCTAGCCTAGTGGTATGGGTAATGGACTGCTGAGACGAGGTCTCGGGTTCGATCCCAGGTTTTACCATGGCACACACCAATGACTTTTCGATGCTTTTCGAAGTTATGTGTGTATTTATCGCAGGTTTATAAGTGCCCGGTTAATGGCAATAGGCTCGCCACCTATTACATTGGGACCTAAACATAAACGGCGAAATGTGGGTGCTAGCACCTCTGCCTACCCCTTCGGGGATATGGGCGTGAGGTTATGTTATGTTATCTTACATTTTAATTGTCTGTAAATAAAAATCAACATATTTCACATAAACTTTTCTTACGAAATAAACTTTAAAAAATCAACTTTAATGATCTGACATTTGTGTTTTATTCGCCTGTTCTACTACTACTACTACTGTATTCTTCTTTTTGATATTTATCACTCTTTCCAATAGCCTTTAAAATATCCTCCTTGCTTAAAATAAATTCATAAAAATCAATACAGTTGTATTCTTTGAAATTATATTTTAATTTAATAATGGACGATACTGTCTCTATTTTTAATAAATTTCTCTCTTTCGTCCATTGCTGAGTAATTAGGGAGAATATTCTTTCGATGTTCGCATTATGCGCAGGAATGCAAAAAAAATATTGGGCAATTTTTAATAAATCCGTACATAAATTAGCATTCAGTGTTCTAAAAAATTTTAACCAAAGTTCATTTGCATTTAGAAGTTTATCTTGCCGGCTCAAATTTTGACTGAAAGATTTTAAATTCACCCACTCGTCTATCATTTTCGTATCGTCAATTTCTATGTTTTTGGCTTTTAAGTGAATAATAGTTTCTTCAATAACACTCCATTGAGTATTCTCATTTATATTTGGCAAAAACATCCAGTATCGAATTGAAGGCTCTATCCAACGTTCAATGTACGATTTTATTTCGTTATAGAATTTTAGAATACATTTTTTAATCTCTTCTTTTGTGTTCTCATCTTCTTTGCTCAAAATGCTCTGAATATTCAACGGCAAGAAACTTTCTTTAATTCGGTCATCTAAACTTTTTGTGATGGATGTAAGTATGGATCTTGTTTCAAGGGCAGAATTATCACTTTTTTCTAGCTTCTCTATTTTTGAGTGAGTGATGTGCATAATAGAGTGTATTAGAAACAAATACGCCTCCGAGAGGGGATTTTCAAAAAACTGTTTAATTAAAATAGGTGGCCTTTCAACGCTTTCAAAATAAGCCTTTAATGGACGGTAGAGCTTCAGAAGTCGTTCGATAGCTGGAAACAGACTTAGCCATCGTGTCTTTGTGTGATAGAGAAGCTGTTTGTATTCGACATCAGCTGTTTCACAAAAGTCCGCGGGGTGAGTGCGAGTCGAGATGAGCGTTCCGAACCGCGCGCGTATTTGAATCAAAACCCGGACTACAAATAAAAACCCGGACTACAAATAAAACCCCGGCCGGACGCCCCCCGGACGCCTTCTAAACTAGGACAAATCCGGGGAAACCCGGACGGATGGCAACCCTATATAGAACTATAGACAATCTGTGACAGCCTGTCAAATCTGTGGCATTACAAACTTGCCTCAGGTAAATCGAGATTCAGCTGAGTGGCATCCTAGAATACGGGCCTTAGTCTCTTAATAATATAGGGATCCATTTTGACCCTTCGAGTACAGAATCCTAGGAACCGGTCTTAATATAATGTCAAATTAATAATTTAGAACAAGTGAGAACATGTCTAGCTGGGAATTCCAAAGAAAAAACAGACACATTCTTTCACAATTGCATTTTTCAGGAGGAAAATTGACACAGCGACATTGATGTGCGAAATTCGATTGTAATAAGGGACACAATGCGTTTAATTGGAAAACATAGGATGCACTCTAGCCACATGTCGTTGACCTGGAGTTTATAGTAGTTAAAGCCGGTTCAAGCTAGTTCATTCGGTCAGGGTTGAAGTTTCAGATTCGCGCTCAATGAATCACATTATGTTCGTATTTTTAGGTTATGAATTGATATCAGCTGATTTGATTTTTTTAACGTTCAATGATTTATTTTATTTGGAATGTTTCCATTATTTAGTGATTTGTTGAGGATTTAGTATGTACATTTTGTAAGTGCCTCATAATAACGATTTAGACCAGTTTGTTTTTTATTTGTCGTTTTTGTCGTAGAAGGCGACTTATGGGCTGCAGTTCTCCTACCGACAGTCCATGACAAACTGCCTGCTTGTCACCAATAGGCTCACCTTCCTATTACGTGGGATCGAATATAATAGTTGGCGAAATATGTCTGTTATTACACCTCTGCTTACCCGTTCGAGGATTTACAGGCATGAATATATAAATTTTAACAGTTTGTATAACAAAAATTGTGCGCCAGCCCGGGGGTGAGGAGATGAATGTAAAATAGCCATTGATTCTGTATTTACAGTGTACATAAATAGATTGTCTAGCAGGTATATAGAAGTCGGGCCATCTGGAAACCGGACATGACCCTCAGTCAGCCGGGGTTGCATGCCCTGGGTCAGGCAATTTCACACCCGTTTGCGAAGATCCAAAGATGCCGTGCGGTTTTAGTCGGTTCAACTCCAACTTAACCGCTCCTGCAATCCGACGGAATTGCCGCAATTTAAAAAACCAAGCTAGGTATATTTAGAAGTCAGTAGACTATATTCTTAGTTTCTTAGATAGTCTTGCAACACATTAGCCACGCGCGAGTTCTCAAAGGTAAGCTAACGGTTAGCAATTTATCAGTCTATTAAACACATTACTAAAGTCTAAGGCTATGCTAACGTTTTAACCGATAGTTATATCATTTTCGACGGTTTATAACGTCGCTGAGATAGGCGGAACTGGTAGCGGAGCGATTACCTAAGCGTTTTATATGCGTCTGCCAGAAATATATTCCGAAAATATTCCACCTCCACCTCGTAAATCTATTTCCATTTCCGTTTCCGTTCTTTCTATGTATCCGAACATCTTAGTGTCATTTTCTTTGTCTTAGCTATGATTTTTATATAACTAGCTTTTACACGTCGTGAGTCGCCCGCTTGGAAGGCTAAACCCGTTCCTGGAAGCCCCATGGCTAAATAGTAACTCATAACAATTACAATTCCAGCCAGAGCCGTTTTGTTGTTTGAGCGTATTTGAGTAGCAAACATCCATACATTATTGCATTTATAATATTAGTAGAATATTGCATTGTTAGCAACATGCATGTACTTTATTTGATAAAATGGTCTAATTTTAATTTCACATTCATTTGTACGCCACGAATTGCAGAATATGCTGTGTCTTGACATGTTTATCACGGTATATGTATATCACCACTGTAAAAAAACCGTATTCACAAATAACTAAAGATTATACTTTTTTATTCTATTCTAATGATTTAATACATTTTGTCGCGATTCAGATGTACCGGACACAAGATCAAAAATCGCTCAAATTACAGCGAATTAAAACCGCTTCACGCCCCGCTACGCTGTACTCAAGTCACACCCTATAAGTTTTAATAAACAATACAAGATATTTGGGTCAAGCCCATAGTCAGTCGGCCAGGTGAGACAATTGTGTTGCGAAATCTTGGTGAATGGTTCCGTAGCCGGCGGATGGTGGCAAGGACTATGAATGGATACTATGTGCACGGCTGTTAGATAAGTGGGTAGGCTGTAGTCATACTGTAATTGAATTTGTCGATACAGCTGGCTGGTTTTGTATCGTAGAGTTCGTGGTGTATTTTATACTTACAGATTTAAAGATTAGGCTAGGCCAGATCACCGTGTGAAATATTATGAAAATTGAATGTCATTTTTTGACATCTCGAAGTCATTATGGTGATACATACAGTCACGTGCCATAAAATGTATACACGGACAGAATTTTGATTTTTCACTCTGAAAATTTCAGAAATAAATAGTCACATTATCAATATATTCTTTGTAATCATCGGGATTTCTCGTAATAATGTAAATTTTTGTCATTTTGCAATTTTTTTGCAGTTTTTGCATTTTGCAAAGTGCACGTGACTGTACATGCATATATTCACGCCTGTAAATCTCCGAAGGAGTAGGCAGAGGTATATTATCACCCACATTTCGCCAACTATAATTTTCGGTTTCACGTAATGGGGGCGAGCCAATTGCCGTTAAGCGGGCACTCATGGGCTGTATGTTTATTGTCGGGCAGAGATGGGATAGCCCTATCCTACTTCACCGGGAGCCAACACAGCTGATTATGGTGATAATACTTACAGAAACAGGATCATTGCAAGCGCAACGCGTCAGTCAGTGCAATTTGTTATTTTTAACCAAGTTCAAATGTGTTTATGTTGTACTAGCGGACCCGGCGAAATTCGTACCGCCATATTTTCTGATCCCGTCCCCGCTGTATATTTTCTAAATTTATCAGTGTTTCTCTACAATATTATGCATGTATTATACATAAAAACCTTCCTCTTGAATCACACATCTATTTAAAAAAACCGCTTCAAAATCCGTTGCGTAGTTTCGAAGATTTGAGCAAACATAGGGACGGACAGACAGCGACAACGAATTTGTTTTATAAGATGTAGTGAAGTGATAGTGATGCTCGCAGTAGCACCCCGTGCTATCCTCAAAAGACGTCCAAGAAACGAGTACTACGCTTATAGAGCAGATTTTGAGCACAACACAGATATACGAATAAGTATGCCCTGAACAATAGGTGTATATGACACTTATTTGACCTTGGTTAGTACTTTTATATTGTTTTTTTTCTTGTTTACTTAATACCAACAACAAATCTACTTGCAAGTAACAATAACAGAATAAACAAAGGAGCTATTTAGCGCGAGGTTGTGCAAGCGGGACGGAAGCTCATTATTGTAGCAGCAGGTGGTATTAGTGCCTGCCTTACAGCATACGGCAACTGGCGACCCGGGGAGCTCAGTAGTGCACGCCCATTAGGCTGGGAATAAGTAAATCTACACAATACATAAAGATTTGAAATTGATCTAGGTATTTTTTCACGCACAATGACTCAAAAAGGAAACTAAGTGCAGATAAAAGATTCCTGTTTCCTAGGTATTTCTGTGCTTTGGAGAGCACTTTAAGCCATCGGTCCCGGTGTCATACAAACATCTATAGCAGTCTTTTCGGATAGTTGGAGCCCTAAAAAGTCCGACAACTGGTCTAATTGCAATTCTTCGGTATCACCAATGGGTTGTGGAGGCCCCTCCCGAAAAAGACATACCACTTAAGCCCGAGGTCCTAGTACTCCGTTCATCCATTTTGTTGAATTATTTATCTATACTACCATCTGACCTCTCGAACCTAAGAAGAAAGCCTGCACCAAAGCCTCGTTCGTAAGTCAGCAGGTGTACTGGCTTGGCCCTTTAGTGTGGGCTCATACGTAACTTAATTTCAATCTAATTCTGTATTGTATTTTACTCTATTTTAACAATAAACTAAAATATATAACCTGCTTGAAGGATTAGCAGAGATTCATCTCCGGGAGGTCTGGTGTTGCGCAAAGTTTATAACTCGCTACACAGTTTCTATCCTAACTTTTTAATAATACTTAGTTAATTTGCGGCCTTCCATTTTAGCTAAAACAATTAAATGGTTTTCAGTCAGTATCACTATAATTATTGTCTACTTTTGCTGAAAAATGATATTTAAATCAACAATTTTGTTAAGTAAGTTTGAAAATAGTTTGATGCATTAAACAAATTATTAAAAGTCTTATTAATTACAATGACTATTAAAATGTTCTTAACTAGAATCATTAAGCTATGTGATTGTAAGTTATATCTCTCAATCAATCATCATCATACAACCTTATCACAAGTCAGTAAACTAACAGTTTAATTATTCTAGAAAACGATTCCATAAAAAATTAAATGAAATCTTCATAAAACTAGGATGAGATTTAATTTCTTTATCTTCTAAAACTGCCTCGAGATTCAATCACACTCCAGTTTTCTATCCTTCAACCCTGACCTGATGTATCTCAAACGGAAGTCTAAAAGATTTATCCACGTTTTGGTATAAATATAAAACCAAAAATATATCTTTAGAATTTTTTATATAAATTTCAAAATCCAATGTTTGTTTTACGAAGACGAAAGAAAAAAAAATACCTAAATGTTTATTGGAAAATGTATGGAAAGGTAGTTAGGTACGGAAATTCAAAGATTCACCGAATGCCAGCAAGAAGACAATTTGTTTTAGTCACCTTTCATGCATGGAGACTTAGATCTATACTTTTATAGGTAAGTTATAAAGGAGTAAGGGTTGTGATATCTAGACTAATATGCTTTCGTTTGTAATACTTCGAATTCAGATATTACACTACACAGAAGGCGCGGGTTCGATCCCCGCTCAGTGCATATATTTGTATGCATGAATATGGGTATTTGCATTGGTCGTGTCTCGGAGAGCATGATAAGCTGCCGCGTCGGTCCCGGTTGCCATACAAACATTCGTTACGAGTTGTTGGAGCCCTAAAAATTCCTACATCTAGTTTAACTGCAATGCTTCGCTATCGCCTAATGTCACCATTGGGTTGTGGAGGTCATATGGTAGTAGTTTCACCGAAAATATCGAAGTTCAGGCAAATTCGCAGGTAGACTAGAGAAAGCGGACCCCAGACTCCGAAGTGAAACCTTCGCATGCGACTGGGATTAACGCTAATAATATGAAGAAGACTCTAAACGACGTATAATATAATAAAGGGTAGAATGATTAACAAAAGGTTAGTTAGATAACTTAGTTTCTATTGAAACGTTTGTAATTAAGTCGTAGGAAACAAAGAGATTATCTTCATCGTCCTTTATGGTAATGTTTAGTAGGATTACAGCGTAGTGTTCGGCTTACTGCTGCGTTGTAAATATTGTTTCAACAATTATAATTTCATTTGCAAAATGTCTATTATCTTGTGTTTTATATCATTTAGACAAGCGCATGTGGGCCGTGTGTTTCATCATTTTCATGCAGACGCATTTTCCTGATTGCATCCATGGCCAAGATAACCTCGGTGCTCAGGGTTAGCCTTCCGGCTCTTCCTCCTCCATATCGCACGATCTTGAGCGTCAATGGTAGTGGAACCATTTACACGCATATCATCCTCCACGCCGTGTGCTTGTCTGATAGAAAGTGCTTACCGTGGCCTATGGATGCGTGCAGCACCAGGGGCGACACACTCGCGCTGCCGACCCTTTTAGAACCTTCTGATGCCCTACTCGAAGAACCCCATATTGTAGTCACTTGGAAAAACCATGAAGTTCCACAGTATAAGCGTGCGGGGGATGAAACTAAGTACAATTAGTTAATTTTAAGATTGGATTTTTTATGTTTTCAATTGCCAAGTAGTCATCTTTCTTAAGTGATTTCTATGATTTTCGATCCCACGTAATAGGGGGCGAGCTTATAGTATACATTGCTATAGAGCGCGCCTTACAAGTATGAACTGCTATCACGGGTATGAACAGTACCGAGGCTCCTGGCTCAACCTCAATCAGTAGCAAAACAATACCTATCAAAATGACTTCGCAAATAATAATTAATTTGATATGTTACATCAAAATTTTATACAACATCGTTTAATTGTAGTAATAATGACGCAAAAATAACGCAAAATAACGCCATTTTTTTCTATTTTGGCTATAATTTTACCCATGCATATCAAATCGAACAAAAAACTTCATAACAACAAACTATCATTAATAAGTGCATCTATTGATATTTTCGGTAATGCATGAAACGCCACTATAGGTGCGCTATACCATCGCAAAGTATCTGATAACACTCGGCGCCAAAGACCTGAGTGATAGGCGCGCTCTATATAATAATATAATGTATACTCTATGGGGGCGAGCCTATTGCCATCTAGCGGGCACTTTGACATGGGCTGTATGTTTACTGTCGGATGGGAAGCAGCCCTATCCCTTAGTCACCTTTTAGGATACCCAGTAAATCTAACTATGGAAAAGATCGCGGAGGGATCTATGGATCTATGGAGAGCGGATCCTAGACTCTAAAGTGCAGTCTTTGGATTAAACCGTGATAGTCAAACAAAGAAAACTACACTAAAATTCATCCAATTGTAGAGCATGTCCCAAAATTTAATCATAATCTCATTACTTAATAATTCACAGCGAACAGTATAACGACTTGAGAGTAAACATATTATGCAAATTTACATTAATGAAGCAGTCACTTAGATTTTATGATTCCACACATAGCACGTGATCTGATCTGAATATATTACACAGATGTTACCGTCGTGTATGATAATGTTACTACAGTCAAAGTTAATAGTATATAAAACTAGCTGACCCCGCGAACTTCGTACCGCCTAACAGTCAATTCTTTTTTTTTTTTCAATTTTTCTCTCCGTAAGAACCATTCCCGTACTCTAAGAAATGTTCTAAAAAAAGAATTAGCGAAATCGGTCCAGCCGTTCACGCGTAATGGCGTGACCAAGGGAAATAGGGATTCATTTTTATATATAGAGATAACAGATTATGAATCGCGATATTGAAGTTTTTGCAACCTTACAAAGGAATATTTGCCTATACATCTTGGGGCGACTCAAAAATCAATGTTTATAATCATTGGTTCCGATAGTTCGTAGGAGAGTAGTGACTCGGTGGCTCAGTGGTCAGGGCATTTTTTTTATACCACTCAGTCGGCAGACAAGCACTCGGCCCACCTCATGGGAAGCGGTCACCGTGGCCACATGCACACCATTATAATACTCCTCTGAAAAAGGCGCCCTGAGGTATTGTCTGTTCGAGCTCGTGCATCCTGCCACTGAGAAAGCCAGTGAGTAGACCGTCTGACACGTTCAGAGGTTACAAATTAACCTTACAAATACATTTCCTCTGTAAGTGAAAGATCGCGGGTTCGAGTTCCACTTGAGCTAATTCGCTTTTTAATATCTTAATCGATTTGAAGAGTTCATACTAAATGCTTTAAAATGTCATACAATTAAAAAGGAATAAGTAAGTACTTTTTAAACTTGAAGTTGACTTTTGATTGAGTGAATAATAGCGTGATGGGAACGTTGAGGTATGGTGGAAGATGTAGTGTCGAAGATAGAGAAAGGGATGCTTAGATGGTTTGAACGCGATGTACAAAAGCAGATTGCCGAAACACAATACGCGGACAAACATTTGTGGTAATTGATATAGATAGAAGACACACACACGCATTTACTCATAAAACTACACACACATACAAAGAGCTTAAAAACGAACCTCGGACTCCGAGATGAAAACCCCAGATACGCTGAGATGACAATGATACTCGAACCCACACGCTCACGCACACATACACACTCAAACACACACACAGTTAAACCAAACAATTATTTTTGGACTACTTTATATTTTGATAGATAAAATTCAATTTTGTTACCAGTTATGCTGATGTCTTCGTCTTGGAAGTGGCCATTAATGGCTACAAAACAGTCCGTGACTAATGTGGCTATTAGCGTTATGTTTTTGCCCCAGTACGTTCATACCTTGTGACGACAAGCAGCTGTTTAGTTTGAAATTTTATTATAGTAGGTACTTTTGCCAAATGCAAAACGTGGACAATGTTATTATTAAACCGTTATTATTGGATACGGTATATTCACTATTTTGATCTGTCAGCATTTGTAAGCGCGAAAACGCTAGTGATTAAGTAGTTTAAATAAATATATTAAAAAAAAATGGTACATTAAATGTCAATCAAAACATGACACTATAATTTCTAATTAATGAAATGAAATAAGTAAAATATTTTCTAAATTATATTATAGACTAGCCTTCCGCCCGCGTGCATCTCGGTTAACGCGACCTTTGCTCATATCTCCGGTTCTATTCAACCGATTGCGATCAAACAAACGTAAGATTTTAAGTCTGAGCAAGCCCTTTCTAACAAAAAAAACCGCGTCAAAATCCGTCCAGTAGTTTTTGCGCCCATCGCGGACAAACAGACAAACAGACAGGAAATTCAAAAAAAATATTTTCGTGTTCAGTATCGTTAACATAACATAACCCAAGTATTTTTTTTTAAATATCTCCAATGTACAGACACGACCACTTTACAATTATATAATAGTATAGATATAGATAGATTTCGTTCTAGGTATATTTGTAAAATAACATATTCCTATTGGGTATGCAGAGTTCTATGAATATTTAGAGGTCCAAGTAAATCTCCCCTGCCAGTCGGCACACCTTCTAAACAACGCACAAAGCTCTAGCGCAGCTCTGGGGTTTAGAAGGTAAGCTGTCATTCCCGGGAAAGCCGATATATAATCAAAAACAATAAACTAACCCAAGGCTACAAGGTGCAAATCGCAACTGGACAATCGCCATGATGAACAATAGATTCCAAATTCCAATACACTCCAAAGCATCTATCGGCCGTTCCCAATAACCTATCTATCGCCAGTTTTGACAATAAAAAGGATAAAAACGTCATCAATCTCTATGGTAACGCAATTCATAGTAGCAAAATAACAATAGGATTTGACAAAGGAACTATCTCAACCTTTACCTTTAACTTTAGATATGTTATTAGGAACGGCCGTAAATGTATTGCAAAATTCCATCAAACAAATATCTATAACTCTTTAGATTACAGAATGCTAAATGATCCGTTACTTATAACTAATAGTTATGACCTGTCAGTAACAAATAGTACAGCCTGCAGAAAAGACGATGCATCAGTCTTAGAAGTTGCAATTATTATTGAAAAGACCATCGTGCAAAGTTTGCATTCCAAAGATGTCTATTATCAAGCTTATAATAAAATTTATCTATACTGCCCCTCTAGACAAGTGGCAATTCGTTGCTCGGCGTATGATGGAATAGAATGCCAAATGTATGGGATTTGAAGTATATGACAGGCGTCAACGAATGTCAAGTACGTCAAATCCTATACATTTGTCATTCTATTCCATCATACGCCGAGCAACGAATTGCCACTTGTCTAGGGGGGCTGATATAACGAAGCAGTGTTGGTTCCCAGTGGAGTAGAATAAGGGTCACCCCATCTTTTCTCGTGTGTGTCGTAAGAGGTGACTAAAGGATAGGTCTGTTCTCCATCCGACAGGAAACATACAGCCCATGACTAGGTGCCCGCTTAACTACAATAGGCTCGTTCCTATTACGTGGGAGCAAAATTCATAGTTGGCGAAATGTGGGTGTTAATGCACCTCTGCCTACCCCTTCGCGGATTAACAGGCTTGAGTATACTTATGTATAATGTAATATCACAAAGTTGAAGACTTTGTTTGTTTTTAGAACGTGTTAATCTCAGTAACTACTGCTTCGAATTGATAAATGCTTTTTGTGTTGAATAGTCCATTTATTAAGGAAGGTTATAGGCTGAATATCATCACGCTATAACTCGAGGGAATGGTGCAGTAGTCATAAATGTCAACAAATTCGGTAGATTTCCATACGTTATGAAAAAGGGGTCATACGGAATTTCGAAGTGTGACACTGACAGAGGCGATGCCGGGGTGAATCGGTTAGTAATGAATTCGTGAATGCAAATGAATTGTGAAAAAAATTTGGTGCTTGATTTTCCTGCGATTGCAGACTAATCTGTTATTTTTTTTTTTATACAGGACACGTCAATTTGACTTCGCCTCGCCTGATGGTAAGCTGAAGGCAAAATCTCTGAAAAGAGGGTCACCATTACAGACACGTATAATGGGGGCACTCAGCTTGACGGCCTCATCAGATGCTTTTTCACGCCTCGCTTAAAGGACTCGGGACTGTAGGAGGAGGGAAACACGTGAACTGGTAAGGAATTCCAAGACTTAATGGTTCGGCAGAAGAAGGAGTCGCCGAACCGCTTGGTTCTTGATGGAATGTTCTGCACCGTATGCGGGTGGCATCTATGCCCTGCACGTGTTGTCCTATATAGGAAAGGAGAGGGTGGGATTAATTGGAAGAGCTCATCAGAACATTCACCATGGTAGAGACGGTAGAATACCGCCAAAGATGCCATTCAAGTGCGTTATATCTTCTTCTACTTCATCTTAGCGTTAATTCCAGTAGCATCCGAAGTTTTCACATCGGAGTATAGGGTCCTCTTTATTTCTATGTGCGTTATAATATCTCCTGTGGCATAAGTGGAGTAGAATAGGACTACTCCATCACTTCCAGTGGGTGTCGTAGAAGGAGGCTAAGAGATAGGGCTGTTCTCCAGCTGCCAGCAAACATACAGTCGACGGTAGCTTAGTGGTTAAGGAGTCGGCCTCACGATCGAGAGGTCCCGGGTTCGAATCCTGGTGTCCCTTCGCCCAGCATACTCACCATGGAATCTTGATATTTCATGAATGCCAAAAAATAGTTCTGAAATAGTTTTAAATAGTTGCGAAAGGAAAAAAATAGTTCTCTTATACTTACGAAATTACAGCCATATTTCTATGAGTATGCTGGGCGAAGGTTTCGTCCAGCATACTCACCTCCGTTTGGGGAATCTGCGTACGCTTCAAACATAATTCATACTTCAAAAAATAGTTCATAAATAGTTCATAACGGTGTCCAAAAAGAAAAAATAGTGCTCTAATAACTCCGGAGTTATAGGCTTTGTTCACTGAGTATGCTGGGCGTAGGTTCTACGCCCAGCATACTCACCTCACTGCGCAAATACCGAACGAGCTATAGATATAATTTATGTCTCAAAAAATAGTTCTTGAAATAGTTGTTAATATCAGTCTAATTTTCGCTTGACTTTTGACCTAGAAAACCATTAAATTTGGTTGTAAACTTCTACATACATTCGATTTTAGTACAGTCGGGTACAAAACTTTCTAATAACTTAGGTACATTTTGTACTAGGTATAACAATTTTTTAACCCCTGATGCAAAAACCGACGGAAGTTTGACGTGTCTGTGTGTATGTCTGTGTACATCGTAGCTCCCGAACCGATTTTTTTTTTTTTTTTGTTTGAAAGGCGAATTAGTCGGGAGTGTTCTTAGCTATGTTTGATGAAAATTGGTTCAGTTGTTTAACCACGGTGTATATATTATGATTACGGAATTGACCTTTATTTCCAATGTGGTAAAGTTCAATATAGTGTGTGCACGTACGGTAGGCACCGGGCGATGCGCGGCGCGGCTTAAACGAGTAGGTTCGTTTATGTTCATATAGATGGCGCTTCTCCGGCTGGCTTCTCCTACATCTTACGATAAGTTTAGGCAAGATTGACTTTTTTCGTCATGGCATGCCGCGGCATCGTTTTCACGTAAAGTAAAATGAATTATAAAGCATATACGATAAGGTTCAAAATAACTTGATTAGTAATAAATTCCATGCCGTGCCATGCCGGTAGTGGGCGCCGGCCCTAAAGCCTACCACAAAGCTAATGCCCTCGGTCGTCTCTTAGGGCCGGCGCCCACTGCCGGCACGGCATGGCATGGCATCCCGCGGCATGCTGCGGCACGCTGTGGCATGCCGAGGCATGCCCGTGGCAACCTGCTAAAAGCCCAGCTACTCTTGCATCTCGGATATCTGTGCTTGCATCATTTTTGCTCTTCGTGGATTCGAAGTTGGTTGTGTGATTGTGTCGTTATGGTTGACTGGGATTTAGTATTAATAATAATAATAAAATAACCTGTAGCTAAGACTGGTAAAGCGGACCCCAGACTCCGAACTGAAAAGCTTCGGATGCGACTGGGAATTAACGCTAGGATGAAGAATGATAATAAAATAAATAAATTATATGTAATAAAATAATAAATAAAAAATATACGACAATCTACACAACGCTATCCAGACCCAAAGTAAGTATAGCTTAACTAGCTTGTGTTATGGGTTCTAGAAAGCCTATAAACATACTTGATACAATTTTTTTTTTGTAAATATATACATATTATACAGCAGCAGACTGTTGCCCACGGCTCCACCCGCGTGAAATTCTGATCCCGTTCATCGCTTAATATAGCCAATACGTTATTCTGATGTACAAGCTATATTATCGTAAAGTTTCATCAATATTCATTCAGTAGTTTTTACGTGAAAGAGTAACAAGTAACAAACATCCTCACATACTTACAAACTTTCATGTTTATAATATTAGTAGGATAGAAACCAGACCAATTCAAATATTCATATACATGCATACAAATATTTGCACTGAGCAGGAATCGAACCCGCGCCTCCTGCTTAGCGGCCGCCTTCACTACTGACAAAGTGGCAGTCAAACGGAATGTGGCACGTCGCGCGGCCTGCCGCGGCATCGTTTGACGAAATAAAGTAAAATTAATTCTAAAGTCACTGTAATAAGATTCAAAATAACTTGATTAGTAATAAAATCCTTTGCCATGCCATGCCGGCAATGGGCCCTTAGGCACTTAACTGAGTTGGATCGTTGATTTTCCAGGCAGTGAGTTATCTGTTCCAACTACATATTAGGTAATCTGTGTTTTAGTGTCCAGATAATTTTTTTGGCAAATAGTTCACCCTTCAAGCAATGAAGTAATAGGATTTATTTACGCTTACAGTTTCATTTATTTTATTATTATTAAAAAATATATACTTACTAGCTAAATGCTAATATATTTTTTTCGACTGTTTTTGAATGTGAGATAATACCACAATATTATTCCCAATCACAACGCCCATCATTAGAATGTTTAATATTTTTATATTATAGAAACATTGTGTGGACGACTGTACCTCATTTAACGTTAGTATGTAGAAGTTTACAACCAAATTTAATGGTTTTCTAGGTCAAAAGTCAAGCGAAAATTAGACTGATATTAACAACTATTTCAAGAACTATTTTTTGAGACATAAATTGTATCTATAGCTCGTTCGGTATTTGCGCAGCGAGGTGAGTATGCTGGGCGTAGAACCTACGCCCAGCATACTCAGTGAACAAAGCCTATAACTCCGGAGTTATTAGAGCACTATTTTTTCTTTTTGGACACCGTTATGAACTATTTATGAACTATTTTTTGAAGTATGAATTATGTTTGAAGCGTACGCAGATTCCCCAAACGGAGGTGAGTATGCTGGACGAAACCTTCGCCCAGCATACTCATAGAAATATGGCTGTAATTTCGTAAGTATAAGAGAACTATTTTTTTCCTTTCGCAACTATTTAAGACTATTTCAGAACTATTTTTTGGCATTCATGAAATATCAAGATTCCATGGTGAGTATGCTGGGCGAAGGGACACGAATCCTGGCCATTACACTACCGGCGTGAACCCACTCCTAGCACAAGCAATTTAGCTTAGTTGGAGGGGTTAAAGGGAATATTAGTAATATCGGTTGCTAATATTCTTATCAAAAAAAAAAAAGAAAAAAAAAAAAAGAAAAAAAAAAAAAGAAATTACCCGCTATTACGTGGGACCGAAAATCATAGAGGGCAAAATGTAGGTACTAATACACCTCTGCCTACCCCTCCAGGGATTTGCACGCGTGAAAATGCCGATTCAATTTGCTATAGTTAAATTTTTATTGCAAAATATTTATATAAGCCTTACTAGCCTTTGAAATGTGAATCTTGATGTTCAAAGTGAATTTCCATGTTACATAATCACTGAAATACAGTTTTGATTTATTTATGACTAGCTGTTGCCCGCGGCTCCGCCCGCGTGGAATTCTGATCCCGTTCATAAGTAGCCAATATGTTAATCCAGGGTATAACTTATATACATACCAAATTTCAACCAAATCGGTCCAGCCGTTTATGCGTGAAAGAGTAACAAACATCCACACATCCATTCTCACAAACTTTCACATTTATAATATTAGTAGGAGTAGGAAGTAGGATTCTATCGATAGTTTATGCGAATGATACACATTGACATATAACTATTTTTAACGGGACTAGCTAAATAAATCTTAGGATGAGTGACCATACCTCTCTGAGCTTTAGAGTATCTAGTTGCAATGCTTCGATATCGCCTAAAGTCACCATTGGGTTGTGGCGGACAGATGGCAGTCGCTTCACGGAAAATATCAAGGTTAGCCAAATCTTAGTTAAGACTGGTAAAGCGGACCCCAGACTCCGAGGTGAAAGCTTCGGATGCGACTGAGAAATTAATGCAAGGATGAAAAAGATAAGACCGAAGCCGGAGTCTTCACATCTCCAAAGGCAGCACCTCCATTATGTGTATGTACTCAGCACTATTCGATCCTAATTGTAGCGGTAATCGTGTTTGTGTGCACGCAATAATACGTACCTAATGCAACTGTAGTAATGAGTTTCCATCAGTTTACATTATCCTCGTACTAAATAAACTCTTTTGTTTAGTTAGCTGCTGCCCGTGGCTTCAACCGCATGGCGTTTTGAATCCGTTCCCGTAATCGATGGGATCTTATTAAGGTGATTACATACGCGAATGACTTTGACCATACAAATGTTCAAGGTCATTCGCTCAAATTTGAACCGTAAAAACCAGTAAAACTAATTTTAATAGATAACTTTATGGGGGACGGTTACTAACTAAGAAGGTCCATACACTTATTTAACATACATGTGGAATTTTAGATTATTTATATACATATTGTAGAAAATATTTGGTTTCATAAGAAAGAGTAGAGTGATGTGCAGAGCCTCTTTTCAACTATTTCCTCCTTTTTTATTTAATTCATGAAAAGGAGAAGTTACTCTGTATATCCTGTAGTATGCAGGCATGTAAATTCCAGATCTGTAGGTTTTATAGTTAAAAAGAAAAACTGTTTCGAAAATACCGGTTTTTCGATGCTGATCTGATTCGGGGCCTTAAATAAAATATTTACATACATAATGCGTTATAAAATTCTTCCGCATTATAACTGACTGGTAGGATATGAGTAAGATTATGTGGCAATGTATTTACCGCCATCTAGTGTAGTTTAGCTCAACTTTTATAGAACGTTTCGTCCTGTATCACGCTATGAAAGTTCTGTCACTGCACAAAATTGAAACTCGGAAGAAAGCTTTGAATGCAAGCGGGAACAGGACTACGCTAAGGTGTTGTCTGCTTTGAACCATAGTACATTATGGTATAAGCGTGTTAAGTTGGTGATTACCGCTGAGGCGACATTGATTGAAAAATACTACATAACACAATCAAAACACAATAGTAAAAATCTATTTGTTTTCATATGCGCGCGCAACTAACATTTTTTTATTTTGTTCCTTTCGGAACAGGCTAAGGTGCTATCACCATTCTGCCTTGTCATCTACTTACTTATTTGAATTATGATTTTTTTTTCTCTGTAAATACTCACAGAAAAAAAAATACATTTTAGTGAAAGTTTTATTTATTAAACACGTATTACAAGTAGAAATTATCTTTTAAAATACGAAGTTGCATGAAATGAGCAAGCAATAGGTATATTAATTCGTTTGTAATATTGGACACGATCTTTTTGTATCGAAACTTTTTTAAGAACAAAGCAACTTAATCAATGAAATTTAAAAAAAAGAAGTCTATAACTCACGACGTGAATAATAATAATGAAAAAGTCACAGTTTTATAATAGGTGTCATTCCGTGCTGAATTGCGGTGAAATAAAAGCCTGTTTATAAGCAAGTGTGTTGAAAAAATCTTTTATACCATCTTGCATAACTGTGACTGCTTGTTACTTAGATTTCATTCTATTTTAATTATCAAATTACCAACTATTTTTAAATCACACAACGTTAATACCTAATTCATAATAAAGATTTATTACGCACTTATATTAATCCAATGACGATTCAGGAAAAACCATTACTGCCGATATATAGGTACCTATACCTACCTATAGATAAACTGCAACATCGTTCACGCACTATTGGCACCGAAGTTACGAACTTATTAGCAATTCAATTTAATATTTAATTCGATATGTTAAATCATTTTTTCATATTACATCGTATATTCGTATATTTGTAGAACTCACAGTACCGTGGGAAACTAATATACCTAAAAGACCACGCTATAAAGACAAACAAATACTTTGACTTGACTAACGAGTTAACCAAAAACGGCTTCGTGATTAAACTCTACGCCGTAGAAGTAGGAGCAAGGGGAATTCCAGCTAAATCCCTGTACAACTTACTTAAAGACCTCGGATTGCCAAGAGCTTCAGTAAGCTCTTCACTAAATCGAATATCAAAAGCATTGATAGGATCTTACGAAATTTGGATAGGTAGGGGGGGAGGGGGAACGCTACTGACTGTGGAGGTGAGCGCTGATGCATCACAAGGTGGCCACCCTAAACCTACATCTGGGTCGCAAGTCCCAGTCGCCGTCACGGTGTTCCTCTCTGTATCACGCTAGGGACCCGGCGACCGCACGGTGAATCCATGGAGTGCTGAGAATCGGATCTCTTTGTAATACATAAAATGACACCATTATTTTGTATCTTGGCTTTAATTTTATCCATCCATACCAAATTCATAACATTACACTACATTCATAAGTGCAACTATTGATATTTTTGGTAATGCATGAAACGTCACTATAGCACAATACCATCTCAAAGTATCTGCCTATGCTCGGCACCAAAGACATGAGTGATACGCGCACTCTATATAAATGTATACTCTAAGATTTTAACCTTAACTTTTTGGGGCCCAGGTTCGATTCCCGCTCAGTGCAAATAATATCTAATGCAATGCAACTACTTGCTCCTTTCTTGGTTATGTTGGCCTTTCGCTTTTATAACTTGTGAAACAAATGCTTCTTACAGTTTTTTTTATTAACATGGTAATAAGTATGTTAACAACCTGTTGAAAGGTATAGAAACATAAAGTGAAAGCTTCGTAATTTTTTTATAACGCTGATTTGGAAGGTATTTGGCTCAACTAGTGGTTAATGATTACATACATAAACATATAATAAAAATGCTTCTTACACAGATAGGTAGAAACAAACTAAGACCTTCCCCACCCCCTACCCCATAAGAAGAAAACTTCACCAACTGGCAAGCTTTATGATCTTCAGAAGAGATGGCATCATCCCAGCGGTAATCCTGCTTACCTTTTGGAGCCTGGAATCCGCTCTCCTACGCTTTCTCTTCCTAATATGACGATATCGACGGTTAAAAGGCGACTTGATTCAAGCGCCATTTTGAGAACTTTACAGGAGAGCATTTTAAAGTTTATTTTTTAAGAAAAAAAATCACTGTTCCTAAAGTATACAATGAAAATGTACAAATCGCCCCAACTAAAAAGCGGTATATTTTATGCTAATTTATGATTATATTATAACAAATACAAGGTGTTTTTAAAGCAAGTTAGATGTAACTTGAGCCATTTTGCACAATTCTTTGATCAGGGCAGAAAGGTCTACGTACACGATAACGATTTATGTATTCAAAGCAAAATAGTTTATGTGTTCCTTGCTTCTTGAACAGATCAAGGATAAATGATTTAAATCACTTACCCATTTGTCAACTGTTCATGGATACATGATTTAAATCACTTACCTATTTGTCCATTGTTCATGGATAAATGAGTTAAACCGCTCACCTAGTTGTAACTGTTCAAGGAGGAATGACTCAAATTACACAGTGTTATAATAACTATTTATAGCAAATTGCTTTAATCGCTAGATTTATTTGAATCTGAATTGAGGAAAATAGCTCAAAGGTAATAAAATAAATTTCACGATATAGGGAAAGCGAATGAAATGACTCATCAATTTTAAGAAAAGTAACTTAAATAGGATAGAAGCGAAGGTTTATGAGGGCGATTTGAGAGGTGCCGTCCGCCTTGTGGTGTCGGACGATTCCTTCGCACAGCGGGATTCCGGTACACTTGCTGCCTTACAGGATAAGCATCCTGCTCCTTCGCGTCCGCTCAGTTTCCCACCAGATCCGGGCTTACCCCTTACAGCAGTGAATGTCGCCGTAGAGGACGTGAGTTCGGCACTAGGGTCATTTTGCACGGGTTCGGCGGCGGGATTAGACGAGATCCGGCCCGGACACCTCAAAGAGTTGATATCTGTGTCGGCGGGGGAGAACGGTAGGCGTCTCTTGGCAAGTTTGACCTATCTGGTAAACTTTTTACTCAGTGGTCAAGTAAATCTTCAAGTGTGTCCATATCCGTACGGGGCCACCCTCTTTGCATTGGCCAAAAAAGATGGAGGCTTGAGACCAATAGCAGTCGGTAGCGTTTTTCGCCGCTTGACTGCCAAAGTGGCTTGCCGTGCTGTCAAAGAGGAGATGGCCGAATACCTACAGCCACACCAACTGGGTTTCGGGACACGCCGTGGATGCGAGGCCGCAATCCACGCCACCCGAGCGTTCTTTATGGTTCTTTATCTTTTTTCTTTATATCTCTAAACTCATCCTCTCAAATGTGGGAGCCCAACAGGGAGATCCACTCGGTCCTCTGGTGTTTAGCCTGGCTATCCATAAAGCGATCCGTGACCTCAAATCCACCCTTAACATATGGTAATTGGATGATGGCACTATCGGGGCCATACCAGAAGACGTATTCCAGGACCTGGAGGCCTTAGTCCCCAGTTTTAGAAACCTGGGTTTGGAGGTCAACCCCTCGAAGTGCGAGTTCTTTCCCTGTGGCACCGAGGCTAGAACACACTTTAATTCCCTTCTCCCCGGCCTCAAGGAACTTTCATTCTCTAACTTCAGCCTTTTGGGATATCCAAAATTTCTCACTGCTATTCCTGAGCCATCACTACTCGGAAGCAACTTCTCCTAACTGCTGTCTGAAAGGCTAGTCCGCGCACGTCGCGATTGTTTTGTTACGGATGTGTTTCGCTCTCCCTAGGGTCACCTATTTAATGCGAACCGCCCCGACTTGGCTCTGCCCTGAGGAAATTTCATCCTCGATGCTGCGCTGAGGTCGGTGGTAGAGTCAGTCCTCAATATCTCCCTGGATGAGACCCAGTGGATTCAGGCGGCTTTGCCAATCAGGTGTGGTGGTCTGGGGGTACGTCGCATGAGTGATCCACATCACCGTCGTCGACGTCAGGCGCCAGGAAAGCCGGCTGGCCCACGCCTGCCGCCTTTCCTGGCGTCTGCTCATGGGGTTGAGAACCTCGTCACTACTTTATTCAATTCTAATGGTGACGGGGGGATCATGCCTTTTGTGTCGGGTGCTATGACCGCTTGATCGGCCATCAGCATGGGAGCATCGATCCCTGAAGCAATGCATCTTCAGCGGGCGTGGGATGATGTGGGGGTGAAGCGACTCCAGGATAAAGTATTAGGAGATGCTACGGGGGCCAATAAGTCCAGGCTGCGGGCGGTGTTGCAACCAGAATCCGAAGCGTGGTTGCAAGCGTTGCCTTCACCTCACCTGGGTACCCTACTCGATGACGACTCTCTGCGGGTGGCAGTTGCTTTTCGCCTGGGCTGTAAGGTGTGTGAACCAAATATATGCACCTGCGGCTCCACGGTGGAAGCAGATGGCCATCATGCTTTGAGTTGTCGGAGGTGCACTGGGAGGTTTCCGCGACACCACGCTCTGAACGATATCGTTCGCAGGGCCCTGATATCGGCGAACGTTCCCTGCGTGCTTGAGCCTCCGGGTCTTAGTAGGTCGGACGGGAAGAGGCCAGACGGGCTGACTTTGGTGCCCTGGATGAACGGCAAGTGCCTAATTTGGGACGCAACCTGCGTCAGCACAGTAGCCGTCAGTCACCTTAGTCGCACCGTTAACGCCCCGTGTGCGGCCGCGGAAGAGGTTAGCTTAAGGAAGAGGCTTAAGTACGCCGACCTGGAGCCGCTTTACAACTTCATAGCAGTGGCCGTGGAGACTCTGAGGAGTTGGGGCAAGGAGGTCAGGGCCTAAAGAAATTGGACAAAGACTGAATAATGCAACAGGAGACTATCGATCCGGGTCGTTCCTGGTGCAAAGACTGGCCATCGAAATCCAACGTGGAAACGTGGCGAGTGTGATGGGCACTTTTCCACCGGGAACGGTCAGGAACAGGCTATGTTATTTGACATCTAAATATAATAATATATAACTCAAAGGTGACTGGCTGACTGACATAGTGATCTATCAACGCACAGCCCAAACGACTGGACAAATCGGGCTGAAATTTGGCATGCAGGTAGATGTTATGACTTAAGCTTCCGCTAAGAAAGGATTTTAAATAATTCTACCCCCAAGGGGATAAAATAGGGGATGAAAGTTTGTATGAAACTTTGTCAATTTTAAACCGATCGGGCTGAGACTTTGCATGCATAAACCTACTATGACGTAGGCATCCACTAAGAAAAGATTTTGATTAATTCTACCCCCAAGGAGATAAAATAGGGGATGAAAGTTTGTATGAAACTTTGTTAATTTTAAACCGACCGGGCTGAGACTTTGCATGCATAAAGCTACTATGACGTAGGCATCCCCTAAGAAAGGATTTTGATTGATTCTACCCCCAAGGGGATAAAATAGGGGATGAAAGTTTGTATGAAACTTTGTCAATTTTAAACCGATTGGGCTGAGACTTTGCATGCATAAAGCTACTATGACGTAGGCATCCGCTAAGAAAGGATTTTGATTAATTCTACCCCCAAGGGGATAAAATAGGGGATGAAAGTTTGTATGAAACTTTGTCAATTTTAAACCGATCGGGCTGAGACTTTGCATGCATAAAGCTACTATGACGTAGGCATCCGCTAAGAAAGGATTTTGATTAATTCTACCCCCAAGGGATGAACAACAATCCGAACTTAACGCGGACGAAGTCACGGACAACAGCTAGTATTATATATTTTAAATATATTCTTATTTTGCATTATACAAAAAGTAAATTTCGGTCACATAAATAGATAAAATTGGCATCCGACTTATCTGGCATCGCGCAGTAGACTGAACCGACCTCGAATCCACGCGCGACACGCGTGTTGTGGGTCCAAGTACCTACCCGCGTTGGTTTGTGTTCTGTTGCTTGAGATAATAAATGCCATTTTTAATGCGAGGTGGAAGAAGTAAACTGATTTAAGTATGACATAAGTTTAATTATTAAATTAATATAAAGGAATCAAACGTGCAGATATTTATTTTAAGCATAGGGAAAATTGATCTAAATGGCATAAACACTAAAAACTGGTCAAGGATAATTAGCACAAGTCATATACTTCCATAATACTTATTCAGGTAAGATTGATTCAAGCGACAGAGATAATGTTCAAATGTTCAAGGCAAAATGATTTAAGTTGCATACATTAATAAATCTGGTTGAAGCAAAATGAATTAACATCCATGTTAAATTATTTATGATCAAGTAAAAACAATTCATACGTCAAAACTATTTTATTTCATCCAGGGATTAATGGTTTAAAGTACAGATAGTAAGAAAAAACGTTTTTTTTGATGGGTCTATATACATGCTTTGAAAAAAACAACCAAAATTGCTACACTTGATACCTCGTAAATAGAAAAGATACCCAAATTCGTAATGGAGCCAAGCGCCAAAAAAGTGCTCAGATTAACCTCAAACCCGGCTCAAACGACGCAGAAAAATTCCACGATTCCAATGATGTATATAACTCAATATCGCCCAAGGTGGCGCTTGAATCAATTCGCCTTTTAACCGTCGATATGGCTTTTTAACGAAAGCAACTACATTCTGACCTCCCTAACCTTGACATAAAAGCCTGTATTGAATGAAATTTTGAAGCATTTATTATAGCATCTAAATAGATAAAAGCCTGTACTAGAGCCTCGTCCCATTAATCAACGGCTGTACCAGCTCCTATATACGGTAGGGTCCCAAAGATCTTCAAAAGACCTGTATGTTTATAAATATTTCATATAAAAACCGTGTGGTTCCCAGCAGAGTAGAATTTGGGCTACCCCATCTCTTCCCTTGCGGTGTCGTACTAGGCGACTCACAGATATCAGCCCAGTTTCAGCCTCATATACATGGCTAGAGTCAACAATAGTACCTGGAATATGGTTATAGACTCACCCCCTATTACGTGGGACTTAATACAATGATTGGTGAAAGTTACGTGTTAATTCATCTTTAGTTAACCCTCCGGGGATAAAAACGTGATTATACATATACAGGGTGGAAAAATAAGTCGGGCCCTGATGGAAACTACCTTAAACCCTTAAGTTGGCTCATTTTACTTAAAGGAGACATTCCCCTATTTTTTTTTTAAAGCGACAAAACTGCATTCAAATTAAAAGTATCTAACATCCTGTATTTTTATGACATCAATCGTTAGGTGTCATTCACAAGAATCAAATTTCTCTAAAAAACATGGTAAATTAAATGAAAGAAAGTCCACAAAATCCAAACGTATATAAATATAATGTAAAAGGCAAATATAAAACTAAGTTTTATAAAACGCAGATCAACGAAGCGCATAGGTACACGCATTTCGTAATATTCCAATTACAATGTCGAGCTAAAATCGCAACCAAACTATCGCACGCAAATATGTATTGTGTACGAGTTTATTAATTAACAAGCATCGCATGCATGCACGTGTACGCGTGCATGAGAAATCGGCGCGCGCGCAATTGCGAGAACACATTACGTCATATATGGACGATCAGCGACCGACCGTTGACACTTGGTGGAAGATAAACGAATATAGTTACGAGATGATCTAATTAGAGCCTTATTTAGATGTGTGTTGGTTCACAGTTTCTTGGTAGCGAGTTATTAATAGGTAAAGTCAGCATCAGATCGACATGAGAAGGGTATTAGAAGGTTTCTTCAGGGTCGTCAGCACGAGTGGGACGCCCCTGGTGTTGCATACGTCCATAGGCCACGGTAACCACTTTCTATGCTTGTCTGCCACCTAAGTGGTATCAAAAAAAAAAATTACTCAAAAATTAAATGATCTCAATGCCTTGGTTTTGCCCTCTTCAGCTGAATGCCTGTCTACTATAACACGCGCCACGTATCTTGGACCTAAAATGTGCCCTATACGCGCAGTACACATTTCTTGGGTGTCTTTTGAGGATAGCATGGGGTGCTACAGCTGTGGTGGACGAACTCAAATTCACCAAGCATAGTCTATTACAAAGCAATCCGCGGGCGCCAGAGCCTCGTATGTCTTACCCCGCGTTTACATACTGCCGCTCGCATTGCTCTTCGCCTTGCCGGCAATATTCACGCGAATAATGCCCTAGCATTCAAACACTCGCATCATCGCGATGTTCATCGCGTTGCCCAACACTCGCATCATCGCGATGTTCATCGCGTTGCCCCGCATACAGTATTCGCCTTGCGATGGAGATGGACGACTTTAGTTAAGTGGACACCTAACCGAATGCAGTATAGGCATTTTATTAGGCTAGGCTATCTACTTAGATACTTAGCTAGTAGGTAATCAGGCTAATATGGTAGGTAGGTAGGTACCTACCTACCTACCTATTTTAATTTGGTAGGTAGGTACCTACCTACCTACCTATTCTAGTTTGGTAGGTAGGTACCTACCTACCTACCTATTCTAATTTGGTAGGTAGGTACCTACCTACCTACCTATTCTAATTTGGTAGGTACCCTAGCTACCTGTTTGGTCGGTATACTTAGGCTAATTTGGTAGGTAGGTACCTACCTATTCTAATTTAGTAGGTAGAGGTACCTACCTACCTACCAAATTTAAATATGTAGGTAGGTAATTAGGCTAATTTGGTAAGTAGGTTACCTATCAAATTAGAATAGGTAGGTAGGTAGGTACCTACCTACCAAATTAGCCTAATTACCTACCAAATTAAAATAGGTAGGTAGTACCTACCAAATTAGCCTGATTACCTACCAAATAGGTAGGTAGGTAGGTACCTACCTATTCTAGTTTGGTAGGTAGGTACCTACCTACCTACCTATTCTAGTTTGGTAGGTAAGTACCTACCTACCTACCTTTTATATGTATTACCTATATTATTTAATTAGATCCGTAGCAAGCATTTCAATAAATTCTATTGATTTTTCGTTGGACCATTCGATTGGTTGCGTCATTGTCATGATAATAAATTCGAAGTAATCCTGTGACTGTGACACGCGCGTACACAACGAGCGCTCGATGCGAAGTGTGCGCGACGCGAGTATGTGAATGCTTCATCGCGCTAGTATTGCCGCTCCTTCTCGCGCCGCCAAGCCGACACTCGCAGCAACATACGCGGCACTACTCGCGGCATGACGAATATACCGTTCACACCACGTCCCTGCCCACTTCTCTCGCCACTTCCCTCGCTCTGCCGCGAGTATGTAAACGAAGCATTACGATTTAGGTCCAAAATACGCGGCGCGGTTTATACCTTAGTCCATTAGCCTATCGCAGTCCACTGCTGGACATAGGCCTCTCCCAATGTTGGGAGACTTTAGCCTACTGTTTCCACGCTGGCCTGATGGGTTGGTACAGGGTTTTCAGGCAGTTATCCGTCACCACACGGATAACTGCCTGAGTAATATAAAGTAATAGCTATTATCCGCGACTTCCTCCGTATGTAGTATCTTTTTTTTTTATCGTGCGAAAAATCCCCACGGATACCTACCTCCCCCGCCAGAACCGGAGGTGGAGGTTATATCGGACTCGAACTGACTAAAACGCACACCGTCTGTGGGCCGTCGGTTGCCGGAGCTGAGATTGTCGTAGTCATATCCCTCGCACTCCGGCCGACCCAGGGCCATATCTCTCGATCTGGCCCTCTTCCGGTGTGGGGACCACAGAGTCCCTAACTCGCCCCCGGGTGTGGGGAGGCACGCAATGCACTGCTTTTGCTAGGGTGACAGGCGGCTCCACCCGTCACCCCCAGGCCCGCGCTCATGGGGGACGGAGGTCATTCTGCGACCTCCGACGCCCGAGTTGCCGCCGCTCTTCGCGGGCCACGCGGTTCGCGATTCTCCTTCGCTCCTCGCGGGCCGCAAGGTCTGCGATTCTTCTTCGCTCCCGCTCCGCCGTATGTATCTATTAAACCCCGTATATACTATTCTAGAATATAAATCTATCTCTGAACCAAATTTTATCCAAATCGGTTCAGTCATTCTTGCGTAATTGACTAACAAACATCCATCTATCAAAACTATCGCATTTATAAGATTACCTTACAGCTGTGATACATCAATATTTATGTAGGTCACATCGGTTTGTGACCATTTATATCTGAGATCATAATCAAGTGGCAATATTGATTACATTACCAGCCACATACGTTTGCACAGCTGTGCGCAGGCGCACGTTTTTAGTACAGGCCTTCTTGCAATTTTATGTTGTACTGCTCAAAGTGAATTCCTCAGACGAATACAGTAAGTGCATTCGGTACAGAAGATAGGTATACATTTAATACAAAGTTTTTTTTTAATAGGACACGTTA
The DNA here is from genome assembly GCA_914767945.1 of Eilema depressum. Classification (NCBI taxonomy): domain Eukaryota; kingdom Metazoa; phylum Arthropoda; class Insecta; order Lepidoptera; family Erebidae; genus Eilema; species Eilema depressum. The sequence continues at coordinate 4,665,976 of OU612027.1, read as the reverse complement.
ATTTGACTTCGCCTCGCTTGATGGCAAGCTGGAGGCAAAGTCTCTGTCACCATTACAGACACGTACCATGTTACAATGGTGGCACTCAGCTTGAAGGCCTCATCAGATGCTTTTTCACGCTCCGCTTAGTGCCCGCCTGACGGCGATGGGCTCGCCCCTTATTACCTACGTGGGACCGAAAATCATAGTTGGCGAAATGTGGGTGTCAATACACCTCTACCTACCCCTTCAGGGATTTCCAAGCGTGAGTAAATTTATCTATTATATGAAAATGTGTATACTTATCTCCTTTGCCAACTGTATATACGAAATACTTACTCACTTAGTTTGAAAAGTGAAGCCGATGAGAATCGTGTTATGGCGTATGTATGTAAAGCAATAGTTGCTTCCAAGTCTTTAAAATTAGATACTCTAATATTATTGGTTCTCGCAGGCAAATCTTGATGAATGAGACTCTATTGTAGGCTTTTCTTATAGAATTTGGCGGGCTTAGGGGTCAGATAGCCGTCATAAATTTGTTCTGGTACTCATATCTCTACATTATGCCCGCATTTTTTTTTTTATATAGGACACGTCAATTTGACTTCGCCTCGCCTGATGGTAAGCTGAAGGCAAAGTCTCTGAAAAGAGCATAGAATTATGTCCCAGTTCCGACAACTCAAAGGAACCTAGGGACATCTAGGGACTTTACCATCAGGCGAGGTGAAGTGAAATCGACGTGTCCATCATAAAAAAAAAGATAATAGGTATACCTACAAGAGTTCTGGGTGCATGGGTCCTTCTAAAAATCGCTGGGTTCCGCGCCAACGTCACTTGTATCCGGCAAGTTTTTCTCTAGGATGCAGGTCCTATGACAGTCGCTCACATGAAAGTCAAAATAATCTAGTCCAGATAAATAGTAGAAGAACTGATCCCCTTTAAATTACAAGCATTGGATTCCATCGGAACATAGTGATGATGATGATAAAATAATTGAAAAAAATAAAATAAAATTACTACATAGGTACAGGCCGTGTTGGTCCCCGGTGGAGTCTCGGTGGGCCTCCCCATTTCTTCCTGTGGGTGTCGTAGAAGGCTACTAAGGAATAGGACTGTTCTCCATCCGACAGTAAACATACAGTCCATGAATAAACACCCGCTTGACGGCAACAGGCTCGCCCCATATTACGTGCGACCGAAAAACTTAGCGAAATTTGGGTGATAGTACTCCTCTGCCTATTTCTTCGGGGATTTACAGGCGTGAGTATATGTATGTAAATAGGTACTTCAGAACTTTGCGAATAACCCAGACAGGAGATAAACAAACTCGGTTTATAAGGAAACTGTTGTACTACACGACGTCACTACACTACATATGGTATCATAATCCTCCTAAGACAGTGTAAAACAACAGCCTAAACAAAAATAATACCAGCTTACAACATGTACTGCCAATAATACCTACTATTACATAAAATTCCAACCAAAATATTGGATATAGATATTACTGAGGCTTCCTTCAATACACGATATCATCCTAGTCAAGAATCGTACAGTAATAGTACTTTACTCACCTTTAGCAAAAGGGCGATCGATAACACACGTGCCCCGCTCCGCCGGCACAAAAAAATAATAATAAATACAACAAAACAGAACAAAAACACAGTAACAACAGGATTCCTCACAGTATATGAACCGTCACTGTAACAAAAGATTTGCACTATGCGTAGATATTCACGCGAACATTTTCGTATACACCGGCGTTTTTCCCGGTCAAAATAATGATGTTCAAACACAAGATATAAGGAGAAAAAACATTCAGACGTAAATTATATACTCTTTTATAAGTTCTGGGTAATAATTATTAGCTGGAAAACGTAAAACACAAATGTTATTGTAATATTATTGAGATTGCAACGAGTTATCGTGTGCTCATTGAGCGCGATACACCACAGCATCAGAGAGTGGCTCGGCCAATACTGAACGAAGCGGCCGAAAAACAAGCCAGCTCTTTGAGCACGGTGGTGAAAAACTTCGCTGTCTCGCTCTGACACAGTGTTTGTAGATCATTTTCCCGGTTAGCAACGTTAGTGCTAGGCTTAGTCATCTGAATCTACGATGCTTGTAGCCCCTATTATATGTCCAGAAGACTGCCTGTTGTATAAACATGGTGCTCCTTACTTATACGGTACAATGAGCAGATGTAGGTACCAGTGAATGTTTAGGAGATTGTTAGCGTTTGTTAACTAACAGGGTAATCATAGGATTATTTGAATTTGGAATTCACCATATAAGCTTAAACCATGTATACCGTAGACACGTATCATGGACCTAAGTCATGTCATGAGACAGTTGAGGTCCTGGCAAGCGCGGATTCTTCTCTTCCTCTTAGCGTTATTTCCCAGTCGCATCCGAAGCTTTCAGCTCGAAGTCTGGGGTCCGCTTTTACCAGTCTTAACCACGGATTTGACTAGACCTCGATATTTTTCCGTGAAGCGATTGTCATCTGACCTCCACAACCCAATGTTAACATTAGGCAATATCGAAGTTTTGCAGTTAGACCGTTGTTTTTAGATTTTTGAGGGCTCCAACTACCCGTAACGACTGCCATAGATGTTCTTATGGCAACCGGGACCGACGGCGTAGCGGCGTATTGCTGTTGGATTTTTTTATCCATCTGGTGGAAAATGATTGCCATGGCCTATGGATGTATGCAACACCAGGGGCGTCACACTCGCGCTGCCGACCCCATAAGAACCTCCTAATGCCCTTCTTGAAGAACCCCACACTGTTCTGTGTTGTTCTGTGTGTCTGTGTGTTGGATTCTAAGATGCGAATTTCCATGAAAGTAATCCGTCTAAAGTTGACTGGTAGATAATGCCTTTGGCATTAAGTCCGCCTTTGTACAATTTTTATGTGCATAAAGTTTAAAAATAAAATAAACAAAAAATGCGAAGAAATATACTAAGATATGTTTTTCTAAATAAATAAATACACAAGCACCAAAAAACACAAAAATTAAAGATAGCTTTAACTGTAATTTTAAGTAGTAGGGATCTTCAGTCGAAAAGATTTCTATAAAATGTATAAGCAACTAGCTTTTCGCCCGCAGCTCCGCCTGCGTGGATATCGGCTACCGCCACATTAGTATTTGTTATAAACTGACGGACTTGTTGTTATAAACTTTCAACGCCTATTTCACCCTCTCAGTAGTGAATTTTACAAAATGTAAACTGTAAGAAACATTGGCCCTGTCATACAAAAAAGTGGTAGGTTTTAAGAACATTATATCAGAATAAAAAATATTGTTAGCATCTTTTTATTAATAATAGTAAATGGCAAGAAAAATACTGGTAAGAAAAAATTTACAATAATTGCTAAATATTATACAATGTCATTTAAATTAATCATTTAGCCTATAGCATACCACTGTTGGACTTAGGCATCAACCAATATCCTACATTTATCAGTCTGCTTTACTATGTCCCCACTGTCAGTTCCAAGTTCCGGCCCCGTGTGTCATATCATAACAGGGGAGTAGAAACTTCGACGAATTTATACAATGTAGCCCATCGACATTCGATCCTTTGGTGACCCCAGGTACACTTAATCTTGAACAGCTACGAAAGTCGACCTTTCGATGGGTATCTCCCTCGTCTCATTTCACGATATGAGCTTTTGGGCTTCATCTTCTGATCTTGGAGCTACACAGCTGGAGGACATTGTGGCGGCATCATAAGCATCTCAGTGCTCATCATTTGCGTATAGACACATTTTCCTGATTGTGTCCGTGGCCAAGATGACCTTGGAGCTCAGGGTCCGCGTTCTGGCTCTTCGTCCTCCGCTTCGCACGATCTTGGGCGTCCATGTTAGTGAGACCATTTGCATGATCCATTTGCATCGTCGAGCTTGCTCGCGAGACAATTCATGACAACTCTCAAGAACAACATGTAGATATTATGACTCAGAAGTGATGAGTCTGTAATTCTTCTGGCCTTTTCGGAGAACAGTACCACCGCACTCCAGGTATATGTTCTGTGTTCTGTATGGTGTTGCATACGTCCATAGGCCACGGTGACCGCTTCCCATCAGGTGGGTCGTGTGCTTGTCTGCCAACTAAGTGGTATAACGCCTATTTCATCCTCTCAGTAACTGAGTTTTTCAAAATAATAAATGTAAAATGTAAGAAGCATCGAAAGCCTCTGTGGCGTAGCGGTAGTGAACGCGGTCGCTACGCAGTAGGCGCGGTATCGATACCCGCTCACTGCAAATATTTGTATGCATGAATATGTGTATTTGCACTGGTCTGGTCTTGCCTCGGAGAGCACGTTAATCCGTTGGAGCACTAAAAAGTTCAACAACAACGGTGTAGCTGCAATGCTTTGATATCGCCTAATGTCACCATTGGGTTGCGGAGGTCAGAATATGGCAGTCGCTTCACGAAAATATCGAGGTTTAGCCAAATCCGCATTTAAGACTGGTAAAGCGGACCCCAGACTCCGAGATATAAGCTTCGGATGCGACTGAGAATTAACGCTGAAACAGAAGAAATAAGAAACATCAGCCCTGCCATACAGACACAGTAGACTGTAAGACATTGGTATCTTTACATGAATAGTAAATGGCAAGAAAAGACTGGTAGGAAAAAATTTGAATACGTAAAATTATACTATTTCGTTCATATCAATCAATCAATTAGCCTATTGCAGTCCACTGTTGTCCAATGTGTGAAACAGCACCCAATCCTCCACCTTGCGCATTCAATATCCTAGCTACCTTTCTCTGGTTGTATGTCCCCATTGTCGGTTTTCACGTTACGGCCCCGTAAGTCATAATATGGAGTAAACTCGGCGAATCCAATTGGGTTGAAACCATAAGGTGATCTAAGGTAGACCTATTCTTGAACAACCTCGGGTGTCGACCTTGCGGTGGGTATCTCCGTTGTTTCATTCCACTTTGTAGGCTTTTAAGGCTTCGTCTTATGAGCTTGGAGCTGGACGGACATTATGGCGGTATCATGTAGGCATCTCAGCACTGATACGTCATATCAGCACGATACCTTAGTAGAGAATCTAGAAATACCCAGGTCTCGATGAAGGGTTTCTTGTAATCTACAAAAACCGTACACAGCGGCTGATTGTACTCTCAGGTCCTTTGTATGATCTGCTGGACAATGTTGGCTACAATACTATAACCCTTTCAAAATCCGGTTTGCCCCCGTTGGTTGGAACTCATCGAGCTTACTCGTGAGACAATTCATGAACCAGCGTCCCTTGTGTTGTCATTTATATTGTATCAGCGTCAATAGCTTTAAATTCACATACCTTGCTGTTTCAGGGCCTGTAAGTGAGTATTCAACTGGATGATAACGTGTTGTAGCATTGCTTTTAAGCCGTGGAACTTACTGAAGATTCTATCGAAGTGAGCCAGTCTCAAAAACGTTTTTCTATTTCTAATCAATTAAATAAAAAAACTGCAGTACATACATAATATTTTTCGGGATTGGTACTGAATCTCAACAGTTCACGTTCTTGCTTATTATACGTGACAGAGAGTGACGTTTTAAGAATATTATCATTTGACAGATCAAAATGTGACACCATCACTTTAGTTCCGTTGTCATGGTAACAATTTTGCTAGCGATATTAGCGCCATAATATTTCGTATTTTCTTTAATATTATATTATTTCGTGAATTTACCACATTTTAATTGTGATAATGAGGATGAATCACATAATGGAATATTGTATTTTTAATCAGTATACCAGGTGCGCTATACCTTTCTGAGTATCCTATTTTTTAAATAATCAAAATCCGTCAAAAAATGACGAAGCTATTAGGGATTTCTTAACGAGTACTTAAAAACGCCCGCTTACACTGCGATTTAGACGACGACGTCATCTGTTATGAACGCGTCCCGACTAGCGCAGTCGCCAGTCAGTCAGTACAAATTCTTTCGTGGATCGACTAGTAGTGCTTGCGTTTTATTGGTTTTTCTTAGTACTTTATTTGTGTTTTAAGTTCTTTGGTGATTATTCAAATACAGTTTGTTTTTAAAATACTTTATATTATAGTACGTAGTTCGTCCTAACGCTTGTACTTATTTACCTACCTTATGATGTTCTGTCGAAAGTTGAACCTACTGTGTTGTCAAGCGAGTAATAAACCACGTTAGAAATGACGTGAAATAACTGAAGCTAGTATAATACAGGTTTAGAAAAGGAAAAGGTATTAAGTTTTATAATAAAATGAAGTACTTAAGTAGGTATTGCCGTCATGACCACTTCAAAAGTATTTAGGAGACTTATTCGTAGTGGTGCAAGTCTGTAACTTTTAAAAATGATAGAATAGTAGGTACGCCTGCAGGATAATCTCTAGACTGAATTTTGTTATCATGTATAGACATAGGTAGGTACGCAATATAGGTAGGTATTTAAACTTTCATGGCCTTTCACATTACTATTAAGGTCTAACCCCACCAAACGGACGGCATCAGAACGGATTTTACAATCTTTAAACAAAATAAATCTTATATAACAGCATTTAAAGTTTATATTACCAAGTCACGCATGACAGCTTGACGTGCGTCATACCGCCGCACGTCGCTGTCAAGCTGTTGTGCTTGTGCGTGACTTGGTAATATAAACTTCAAACACTGTGATAATAAGATTTAATTTTGTTTAAAGATTGTAAAATCCGGGCCGATACCGTCCGTTTGGTGGGGTTGGAGCTTTATTGGAAGCTCCAAACAATACATGGTAAATATCTCGATAGTTCTAGTAATAGGTACACAATACCTACTTAGGTACGTCAAAATGATCTTCGCAACAATGTAAAACACTTTCGCTTGAAAGAGGAGTTTTATCATAAATAAATAAATAAATAAATATTCTACAACATTCTACACAACGCTTTCTAGACCCATGGTAAGCTTAATTAGCTTGTGTTATGGAATCTAGAATGCGGATATACATACTTAAATACTTTTTTTTTTTTTGTAAATACATACATAGTATACATAGAAACACCCAACAATCTCTTCTCATTACTTTAACCCAATTTTTTTTTATCTTTGCATCCCTCGGAACATAAAAAAACAGTTTATTAGGCGTAGTAACACTTGTATTCTTGCATTTTGGCACAATACAATATTTGTATGGGGGCATTATTACCACCGAAACAATAACAAACGTTCCAGTCTATACACTACAGTGGACTGCGTTGGACACCTACCGCTCGGTGAGTTGTCGACGACACAAACTGGCAGAGGGCTGCGCCCGCCTGAGCGCTCGCATCACACCGCACCGCACGTTTCCCGCTCTAACGCTGAAGTTCTTCATTGTAATCAAATAGTTTGAATAGCAATTTTAATCTACATTAAATGCACAATATATTGAACGTATTTAATTGGATAAGGAATGATACTGTATTGTTAAAAATAGCTTTGATAATGACACATTATTATTTTGTAATTTTTAAAAGATAAAAATGATTGTTGTGGTTTTTTCTTAGTAGATAGACATATGCTATCGCGGACTTTTATGTAGACCTTTTTAAGTTATATATTTCCGCAGTACATTATCTTATTCTATCATCAATAGTTTTCGCAGCGCACGCGATGTAAGAAATATTTTAAGTATTTTTTTTACATCTTGGATTTCATTATTGAAGTTTTAGTAAGGATTCCTAATTTGTTTGAAAATAAAATAAAGTCTATGTTAGTCAGTGATAATGCAGCTTTCTAATGGTAAAAGAATTTTCGAAATCGGTCTAGTAGTTTTTGAGTTTAATCGAATACAAAAATACAAATCTTCCCTCTTTATTACTATGTTAACATAGATGTATGGAAGTCTGCCGGATACTATATCTGCCGGATAACTGAAGAGTTTGTTTGTTTGAACGCGCTAATCTCAGGAACCACCGGTTCGAATTGAAAAGCTCTTTTTCTGTTGATTAGTCCATTTATCGATGAAGGTTATAGGCTATATAACATAACGCTACTACAAAAGGGAGCGGAGCAGTGTTCATAAATGTCAGAGATTAGCGCGTTCAAACAAACAAACTCTTCAGTTTCATAATATTATAAGTAGGTATAGATATAGTTATTTTTATTAAAAAAAATATTGAAGTAAATAGCACAAAAACTATATTATTAGAAGCTTTGTAAATTACTTAAAATCCGTACAAAATTTCAAAGTTATACGTTACGAAATAAAACAGCTATGGAGTCTTAACCCAAAAGAGCCCTAAGTCTTCATACTCTCCATAGCGGCGGCGCGCGCTGTCATAACAGATGACGTCACACAGTATTTTGGCGCGGCGGCGAGCGTTTTTGAGATTACTGCATTAAAATTGCTGTATCTTCGTCATTTTTGATCGGATTGAAATAATTTTTTCACAGTGTTTATTGTTTTTTTAATCATTATAAATCTGCATACTCAGCTAAAAACGTGAATGATCCTCATTGCTATTCGGCGACAAAACCAAATTAAAAAAATCAAAGATCATGAAAATCTATTCAGCCGTTCTTGAGTTTTAAGAAAGTACGTTTTTGGCACTTTTTAGGCACTTACGGTCTGAATTTCGAAAAATCGTTTCTTAGTACACCTCCACGCATCAAAACATACATTCTCTATAAATTTCAAGTCTCTAGGACCGGCGGTTTAGGCTGTGCGTTGTCTCTAAGTCAATCAGTCAGTCAGTCAGGACTAAGAGTTTTATATATAAGATTAAGATGAATAATGAAAATTCATAAAATTACAAGGTGGTTTTGTGAACTCCCTTTGTTCCCAAAACCATTGAAAGTATAACGACCTGTTGAATTCCGATGCGTAAAATAACGATATTATCTAATATAGTGGCGTGCCGTAGGGAAAACCTTTTAACAATTTTTGAGGGTGGAGTTCGAGTATAATATAGTATGAAAGTTATTGAAATCAATTAGGTATATTATTGACTAGCTGGTGCCCTAGGCTCCGCTCACGTGGATATCGTTTAGATATCACGATCAAACAAAACCTATGTCCTTTCCCAAGGTCGAACCTATCTCTGTTCCAAGTTTCATCGAAATCGGTTCAGTGGTTTAGGCCTGAAAGCGTAAAAGACAGACAAAGTTACTGTCGCATTTATAATATTTGTATGTATTTAAAAGCTGTTAGGACTATTCAGTGTAAAAAATTACAACCCCTAGCAGAAAACTCTTTTTTTATACTGCCAAGGTGGTAGACAAGCACACGGCCCATCTGATGGAAAGTGGTTACTGTGGTTTATAGACGTGTGCAATATCAGGGGCGTTACTTCTACTAATGCCCTCAAAGAAGAGCCGCGTGGTTCCCGGCAAAGTAGAATTTGGGCCACCCCATCTCCTCCCATGCGGTGTCGTAGGTACAAGGCGACTAAGGGGTAGGGCTGTTTAACATCAGACAGTTAGATACAGCCTAGACTCAGCCTCAGATATATGGCTCGAGTCAACAATAATGCCCGGAAAACGGCAATAGACCCCCTGTTACGTGGGACATAATACAATGATTGGTGAAATGTGGGTTTTAATTCACCTCTGCCTAACCCTCCGGGGATAAAGGTTCTTGCTAAGGGATAAGGATGTTTTCCATCCAACAGTAAATATACAGCCCATGACAAAATGCCCACTTGGCGGTAAGAACCTCGCCCCCCTATTACTTGGAACCGAAACTCATATTTGGCAAAATGTGGGTGTTACCTCTTTGGGGGTTTACAGACGTGAATCTATACTAATATTATAAATGAGAAAGTAGCTCTGTCTGTCTCTCTGTTACGCTTTCACGACTACACCATTGAAACAATTTTGATGAAATTTGGTATAGAGGTAGATTAGACCTTGAGAAAGGACATAGTCTAACACCCGTATTCACGAACAATACTATGAGGTCTCATAGTGTGCTCGAGCGCGTAGGGCTGGTAAAATTAATTCACAAACATCACGGAGCAGTATCTAACGCAGTGCGTTCCCTCAACGAAGTATTACTTAAGTGTTGTCTATGAATAAAAAGGCTTGCCAAAACGAACGCACTGAGAATTTGTCGTTCTTTGCACAGTTTTGGTAGTACGCATAGCGAAGTATTGTTTGTGAATACGGGTGTATGTTTGTGCGCGATAACCGACTTCCACGCGGGCGGAGCCGCTAGCGAAAGTTAGTATATGTATATATGTATGTGTAGTTATATATTCCATGCAGCATCATGCCGTAGAACACTATATATCGGTTTTGTTGAAACGACAACTCATAGTCCACTAGTATCCAATATGTAGTGTCGCCGGCAGTTTATTAAGGAAACCCGAATTTATGGACCGTTATAACATATATTTACAATATTTGTTGGCTTAGGGCCAAAAGGCGATACAGAGAGCTAATACATAAGGGATAGAAGTCGTAAGTTAATGTGAGAGAAACCGCATGAGGCAGACTATTCATATTTATAGGGAAAAATGTGTTGGATATTTTTGAAATTTTCCTTGTAGATTTTTTTCTTTATGGACTACCAATATACGAATTACATACATATACGAAGGGGTAGGCAGAGGTGTATTAACACCCACATTTCGCGATCGATCCTATTACCGTCTAGCAGGCACTTTGTCATGGGCTGTATAATGTTTACTGTTGGATGGAGAACAGCGCTATCCCTTAGTCGCCTTTCACGACATCCACAGGAAGAGATGGGGGTGGTCCTATTATATCCCACCGGGAACCAACACGGCTAACCAATAAACGAATTGACCAGTAGATACCCCCCATAACCCCTCCAGTTAAGTTTCATTGCTTGAGTTTGGAGAGGGTTCATGTTTCACGCCAGGATTTGAATTCACCCAAGGGGGCCATCCTAGAGGGGGCCATCTTGACATGGCCATTGGTGAATGGGGAGGAGTGAGGGATATGCCAGTTACAATGGTCCTTTTATTAATAGTCCTATTGATAATTATAAAAATATAAATTTATAGAGTTTAAACAACAAAGTACGAGTAGGTACATAATATAACCCGCGCCACGTAACTTGGACCTAAAATGTCCTTCTATACGCGCAGTACACATTTCTTGGGTGTCTTTTGAGGATAGCACGGGATGCTACTGCGGTTGACAAACTCAAATTCATCAAGCATAGACTATTATAAAGCAACCCGCGGGCGCCAGAGCCTCGTATGTCTTACGATTTAGGTCCAAGATACGTGGCGCGGGTTATACTAAAGTTGCAGTTACAGGAAAATTGTGTTAAAGACAACAATTATTTATTGAGTAATATCTAAAGGGAAATTGACAATGACAACCTCCGTAGCGTAGCGGCAGTGAACGCGGCCGCTACGCAGGAGGCGCGGGTTCGATCCCCGCTCAGTGCAAATATTTGTGTTCGTGAAATATGGGTATTTGCATTGGTCTGGTCGTGCCTCGGAGAGCACGTTAAGCCATCGGTCCCGGTTGCCATAAGAACATCTATGGCAGTCGTTACGGGTAGTTGGAGCCCTAAAAAATCCAAAAACAACGGTCTAGCTGCAAAGCTTCGATATCGCCTAATGTTATCATTGGGCTGTGGAGGTCAGATGGCAATCGCTTCACGAAAAAATATCGAGGTCTAGCCAAATCTGTAGCTAAAACTGATAAAGCGGACCTCAGACTCCGAGCTGAAAAGCTTCGGATGCGACTGGGAATTAACGCTAGGATGAGAGATCTAAAGGGAAATTAGGTAGAGCAACCATCCCTGCATGTATCTGCATTCAGTGGTACGACGAGGAATGACAATTCCTTCTCGTGCCACTAGTGGAACAAGTTGGTGGAACGACGAGGAAGAAGGGCCTGGGTCAGCCGAGAAATGAGGGATATGCCAGTGGTAATCTTACTCCCGGTAACTGAATGATACAAGACGGCGTGTGGTTTTAGTCGATTCGAGTCCGATATAACCACCCTCGCCGTCTCCAACGGGGATGGTTTTTAAATAAAGAAAATGATTCAAACTGGGGATTTCTCGGCCTCTGAACCACCAAGCTACCGACGGCGTTCTATAAACTGTGTAGGTACAATGAATGAATATTTGTATGATGTGAGTACGTTACTCAATCACGCCAGATCAACTGCTCCTCTAGACAAGTGGCAATTCGTTGCTCGGCGCATGATGGCATAGAATGCCAAATGTATGGGATTTGACGTATATGACAGACATCAACGAATGTCAAAAACGTCAAATCCTATACATTTGGCATTCTATTCCATCATACGCCGAGCAACGAATTGCCACTTGTCTAGGGGGACTGATCGCCAAGCCTGCTCCGGTGGCTCTTTCGTTGATCAACATCGTTGAACATAGTGTATCGGCTAAGAGGCAAAGTTAACTTGAAAAATAACCTTTTTTATACAGCTTAGGCGGCAGACAATCACACTACCCACCTGATGAAAAGTTGTTACCGTGGCCTATGGACGTATGCTACCCCAGGGGCGTCACATCCACACTGCTGACCCCGTAAGAACCTTCTAATGCCCAGAACCTCATACTGTAGTCGCTTGGAAAAACACGGCAGGGAGCTCATTTCACAGTTTAAGCGTTCTACATAGTAATGTAAGTTCCTGCTCTATGTTACTATGTACGCTTGAATCTTCTAAACTACACAATCCCTACTTTCCCTACTATTCCCTACTAATATTAACTCTGTCTGTCTGTCTGTCTGTCTGTCTGTCTGTCTGTAATCGGTACAGCGGTTTAGTCGTAAAAGTGTTTTACGACTAAACCGCTGTACCGATTTTGATGAAATTTGGTATAGAGGTAGGTTAGACCTTGAGAAAGGACATAGGCTATGTTTGGTCGCGATAACCGACATCCACGCGGGCGGAGCCGTGGGCATAAGCTAGTAGATTATAATGCGATATTCACTATCATTTAACTATTTTTCTCACTACCATGGACGCCCAAAATCGTGCGAAGTGGAGGTGAAAGGGCCGGAAGGCGGACCCTGAGCTCCGAGGTCACCTACGGACGCAATCAGGAACATACATACATACAATCACGCCTTTATCCCCTTAGGGTTAGGCAGAGGTGAATTAGCACCCACATTTCACCAATCATTGTATTAGGACCCACGTAATAGGGGGTGAGCCTATTGCCGTATTCCAGGCACTGTTGTTAACTCGAGCCATGTATCTGAGGCTGAGCCTGGGCTGGCAATCAGGAAAATGCGTCTATATGTAGATGATGAGTTATTTTTCTACAAAACTTTAGCGCATAATATTATTTACATAAGCGAAAAATAATTGCCTATCAAATTACAGCCGTGCAAAGTCTGGGCGTGTCACTAGTATTGTATAAATCACCTCAACAATGATTCACCAACAATTTTGCATCGGAATAAACACGAAAATGCATTAAAACAGCTCAGTTTAATTGTCCATTGGCTGGTAATGACGGGTTGTGGTTGTGCTGCCCTTGTGGTGCCAGTTGCCGTTCACTGGCCTCCACGGCTCACGAACTGAAAGAATGGGACCACTAAATAATGAGATGGAACAAATTGTTCGCAGCTGAGATGCAATTGTTGGAATAGAATGGTGAACACTACAATCAAAGTCTTGATTGTAAAGCACACTTGTGTTGAAGTTATGATACACTTTATACACATTACCTATTAAATATTTAAGTGTAACTATTGCGTATATATTTTTATACCACTTAGGTCGCAGACAAACACACGGCCCACCTGATGGAAAGTGGTTACGGGTCTTTAGACGAGTGCAACACTGGGGGAGTCACACTCGTGCTGCCGACTCTGTAAGCACTGAAAGATAATAAGGCAGACAGAGGGCAGAAGATAAGCAGGACAAGCCTTTAGTCTGCCCACTGAAAGTACAAAACCTCTCCGATGAGCCCGATGTCAGCTAATTATTTTTTGTTTTTTAGCAGTTTTAAAGCAATTTAGTATGCTAACTATAAATGAAAGCTTTTCTTGTCACCAAAGTATCAGCCAAATACGTAGAGCCATTGTTGCGTAATTATGTAACAAATAAACACACATACTTCCTTTCACATTTTATGATAGTTAACTAATTTTATAGTAATACTTTTGCTTTTCCGATTTTCAGATAAGAAATCGAAACTTTATAGGTTTTTGAAAATAGGTCACTATGTTAGATTTGAAAAACCTATGTCATCACCATCATCCTCATAAAGATGTGTTTTCCTCTTTACAATCTAGGCCAAGGTGAATTCGGATTTCAAGGTCCGCCTTCCGACTCTTTCTCCTCCACTTCGCACGATCTTGGGCGTCCATGGAAGTGAGACCATTGGCACCCATATAAAAAATGATAAGATGATTAGATGAAGATGTCACCCGCTTACAGAGCAGAATATTTCATCAAGAACCCAACGGTTCGGCGACGGCGGCTCCTACTTTTACCACAGCATTAAGACCTGGAATTCCTTACCAGTACACGTGTTTCCCTTTTTCTACTGCAGTCCCGGGTCCTTTAAGCGCGGCGTGAAAAAACGTCTGATGAGGCCGCCAAGCTGAGTCCCACAATTGTAACATGGTACGTGTCTATAATGGTGACCCTCTTTTCTGAGACATGGCATTCAGCTTACCATCAGGCTAATTGACGTGTCCTATACTTATAAAAAAAACTTGTCTTGCTTTACCATAGTCATACCTATGGAATATCAAAATACCAATCAAGATATATAGATATTATTATTCCTCCTAGCGTTAATTCCCAGTCGCATCCGAAGCTTTCAGCTCGGAGTCTGGGGTCCGCTTTTACCAGTCATAGCTACAGATTTGGCTAGACCTCGATATTTTCCGTGAAGCGATTGCCATCTGCCCTCCACGACCCAATGTTAACATTAGGCGATATCGAAGCTTTGCAGCTAGACCGTTGTTTTTGGACTTTTTAGGGTACCAACTACCCGTAACGACTGCCATAGATGTTCTTATGGCAACCGGGACCGACGGCTTAACGTGCTCTCCGAGGCACGACCAGACCAATGCAAATACCAATATTTAATGCACACAAATATTTGCACTGAGCGGGGATTGAACCCGCGCCTCCTGCGTAGCGGCCGCGTTCACTGCCGCTACGCCACGGAGGCTGTCAAAATACCAATCAAGATGTTCGAGATAAAAACCGTTACCAAGTACATAGAAACACAATACAAACATCTTCCTCCATGTTTCCTTACAATTTTTTTATAGCAAGCACAGCTTGTCTTCGTTTGACTGATCATTGCTGCTACAAATTGGACAGGCGCTCGAAGTGGGCGAATGTGTGACAATACGACTTGAGATGTGTCAAATTTGGTACTTGTTTGGCACGCTCAGTGATTTGTGTGGAGTAAAATACTTTTATTGGTTATTCTAGCGTTATTTGCGAATAAAATAATGTTATATAACAAGTAGTTTCAGTTTTGTTTGGTTGGGAGAACGCTTGTGATTGCTAGACTCTAAGCCTAAGCTTAAGTAGCGTTGTGTTCGTTGAGTTGGTTTGATAGTAATGTTATGGATGATGTTTGAAAATTAAAGTACCTATATTTGTAAACTACAAATATCTCGCAAACGATAGTTAAAGCAAAAAAAATCGGAAAAACAAATTGCTATTAATTTTTAATAAGGCACTATAATATCTTCACAGTTCGTTTTACATTAAAACGGTGTGAGCAGAAGTGTACAATCCACCTCACCTGCAAGCCGGTATAACTACTGATTGACGAGGGCTCAGGCGCATGCTTTTCTGGATAGGCGGTCAGATGGCAGCCGCTCCCATAAAAGTCATAACTAAAATAAAAGAAGGAGTAAACGGAGACTTTTGGCTCCGAAGTGAAAACCTTGAATACAATCTATTAACATTGCACACAATGAGATACTGTAGGTACAGTCAGCATCAGATCGATCTTGACTAGCAAAGTACTGAAAATGATCTTTTTTTTTATACCACTTAGTTGGCAGACAAGCACACGGCCCACCTGATGGGAAGCGGTCACCGTGGCCTATGGACAGGGAGTTCATTCCACAGCTTGAGTGTGCGTGGGATAAAATGCCTTTCAAACCGCACAGTGCGCACCGTTTCCGGACGCAATGTGTGAGGATGAACTCCCTGCCTATGGCGAGAGGTGCGATGATAGAATGTAGCTGTTGACATCATGTCAAACAGTTCATCTTATTTCCCCCTAACCTTTGACTTGAATATTTTTCTGATATTTGGTACACATATTTAGTTCGGACGATAATACAATTTAAATCAATCAATAAAACAATATGGTATTAACATCATTAGTAATTATTAACATCATTTAAAGTCTATATAAACTGTTGATTGATGGCACTTTGTGGCACTTGTTGAACTCAAAGGTTTTTTGACAGTTACTGTAACTGTCAATGTCAATTTGAGAATGCCGTAAGGCAAAACCGGTAAGGTCAATACCTACTTTACCTACTAATATTATAAATGTGAAAGTACCTCTGTCTGTCTGTCTGTCTGTCTGTCTCGCTTTTACGACTAAACCGCTGAACCGATTTTGATGAAATTTGGTATAGGGGTAGATTAGACCTTGAGAAAGGACATAGGCTATGTTTGGTCGCGATAACCGACATCCACGCGGGCGGAGCCGCGGGCAAAAGCTAGTAATAAATATCGTGGAAAAGTACAAATGTGTTATCAATAATTATGTGTATCATTTTTAGTAGGTACCTACCTACTTTCCTAATCAAGATCGATCTGATACTGACTGTACTACATAGGTACATACATACAATCACGCCTTTTTCCCCAGAGGGTTAGGCAGAGGTGAATTAACACCCACATTTCACCAATCTTTCAATAGTTTCAATACAATGTAGGTATTAAATATATGGGTATATATTGCCGTATTCCGGGCACTATTGGTGACTCAAGCCACGCATCTGAGGCTGAGCCTGGGCTGACTGACTGTACTAAACATTGGAAACAACCAATTTTCTATTAAAGTTAATCTGACCACAATGTATTATGGCAGCCGATGGAGCGGTTCAAACTACACGTTTGATTAATATTGAATGGAAATTTTGGTGAATACATGCACTATACGCAGAGTTGCGCAACGAACGTGAAACAAACGGACAGATACGGAATTGGACTTTTGAAAAAGGATATTTATAAATGCACATCTATATAATTTTTCAACTAACCACGTAACTCCACTAATTAACTGAATGCATACCAGAAACATTAATGCTGTGCAAAAAACTGACTTGCACACTAATTATGCACACTAACTAAATCAAATCATAGATTTATTGAAACAGGATTTCGCACCTTCCTTCGCTCTCGCTTTTGCCTTCGTGGTTTTTTTTATTTTATTTAACCAAAGGAATAATTTATAACCAAAGGAATTGTTCTGCAAATATCATTAGACCGTATATTTATTTGATTTAGTTAGTGTGCATAATCAGTGTGCAAGTCAATATTTTTTATATAGCTATGAAATATTTTGTTGGAAAAAAGGGAATATACAAATATCGATTTAAATACAAAAATAAGGTTCCGGACGGACGGAATATAACCTTCACATTGTTAGTCCTGATTGCGTCTAAAGTTAACACTTTGGAGCCTAAGATCCGCTCTGTCACTCCATTTTTCTAGACAGCCTGTGAGACGTTCCGCTAGTGAACGCGACCCCTACGCAGGAGGTGCGGGTTCGATCCCCGCTCAGTACATATATGTATTTGTATGCATGAGGCATCGTATGTGCATTGCTCTGGTCGTGCCTCGGAGAGCCCATAAAGCCGCGTCGGTCCCAGTTGCCATACGTACATCTATGGCAGTCGTTACGGGTAGTTGGAGCTCTAAAAGTCCGACTAGTGTAACTACAACACTTCGATATTGCCAATAGGTTTTAGAGGTCAGATGGCGGTCATTTCATGGAAAATATTGAAGTTCAGCTGAACCCACAGTCAGACTGAAAAAAAGTGGACCCGAGTCTCTGCTTCGGGTGTGAATGGAAAGACGAAGAAGACAAAAAGAATAGTCGTGATTTTGCTTACTGGAATCCTTATTCCGTTTGAATCTAAATGGTTCTGTGTAGTATTTTACACAGGAAAAGGAACTAGGTTATTAGCTAGACTAAATCATTAAATATATCACAATATAATTTAGTCAGGTACTAAATCCGTTCCTGGAAAAATGTTAGCAGCACAACAACACTAACCTAGCAAGTAAACATTTCGCTTGATCAGTGGCACGGTGCGGCACTGTGCGGCACGATGCGGTACGATGTGGCGGAATTAGGCACAAATGAACCGACAGCGGCACGCCACGATTCCTTTTATAGTGCGTTTCATTTCATAAATGAATACTATTTTATGTGAACCACGCTTTAAGTATTTTTACGGATTTGTATGTTTGTTTGGGTGGATTTACTAACATAATACTAGATACGACATAGATAGACTAGAATAAAATAGAATTTGTTGCTATAGCGGTTATTAAGAAAAGTTTATGTCTAACAAAGGACTGTAGTAGGATTACGCCCATTTTCTGAAAGGCTGATCAACGTCAAATCAACTAATCGGCTGTCAAATCTCTTGTCAAGTAGCAATTGGGTTGCTAGAATCATGGATAAATAGTTTAATTTGATCATCGTGTCGGTTAAAATAGCTGATTAACCTACACGATGATCAAATTATACTATTTAACCATGCTTTTAGCAACCCAATTGCTACTTGAAAAAAAATTTAACAGCCGATTAGTTAATTTGACATTGATCAGCCTTTCGGAAACTGAGCGTTTAGCCTCTTAACTTTTTGATGAGCTAGAGTCATAAAATGTGATGATTTAGATGCCTGTAAGAGCAGTGTATGTACCGTCAGTGCACAAGAAAAAGCAGGACAAACCTTTGGTCTTCCCTCTGCAACCACAAAAGCTCTCCAGTGAGCTCTGGCTACCCTACTGAGTCTACCCTACTCTACTCACCGCTGGAAACACAACAGTTCTGTAGGAGGTACTACCCTAGTCGGTCTTCAATAGGGGCGAGAATACCGTCGTGTCCTACCTCCATACTACACGATTTGGGTACGTCCATTTTCTTAACTGTCATTTTCATAACCAGCTACGAAGGTGGCATTTTTTTCTTGCTTGCATAATCAGTTACGAAAATAGAATTAAATTTTCGTTTTCATAACCATCTGTCATAACTAGTTACGAAAGACGATTTTTTTTCTATTTTTGTAACTGGTTATCAAAATAAGAAAAAACCTCCTATTTTCGTAACTGTCTTTGTAACCAGTTATGAAAATGGAGGACAAAAATAACTTTTCATAACTGGTTAACAGAAAACGACAATGGAAAACGACAATTTAATTCTATTTTCGTAACTGTTTATGAAAGCAAGAAAAAATTCCACGTTCGTAGCTGGTTATGACAATGACAGTTACGAAAATGGACGAAGCCCTCGATGGGTTTTGAATAGATCAGAGAGTGGGACTAGTGGAATCGTAACCGCTACCTCAGACATTGCAGTCTAGGTGCATATAATAATCACGCCTTTATCCCCGAAGGGTTAGACAGAGGTGAATTAACACCCACATTTCACCAATCATTGTATTAGGTCCCACGTAACAGGGGGTGAGCCTATTGCCGTATTCCGGGCACTATTGTTGACTCGAGCCATGTATCTGCGGATGAGTCTGGGCTGTATTATCTGTCTGATGTTAAACAGCATGATATCTCATGTAAAGCAGTCTAATGCTACACATACGCTATTGTATGTAGTATATCAATTTATGATGCTAAATTTGTTATTCAGTTCACAAATACATCGGCCGATATGAAATTGTATGCGATTAAAATTATAACTAAATTTTTCGCAAGTGATTTCGTAATTGTTCACGCGTGTTTAGGCTTTATTGGTTATTCACGAATGATTTATTATTTAAATACCTTAAATTTATGTTATACTACCTGATGCCCACGGCTGCACCTGCGTGAAACTCTGGTCTTGTTCCGGCAATCTATAAGAGGAACGTCCTAGGAATAATAATTATGTAGCCCCTGTTTTATTGACCGTTTTTTCGTGGTCCTACTAATTTGTCCTACTAGTAGGACCACGAGGGAGACCTATTCCCGACTGTAATCTACTCCGTGTATGAAAATTTTAGCCAACTCTGTTCAGCCGTTAAGTGGGTGACAGACGTGCGAGTAAGTACGTGAACTTATGGCTCGGCGACCTTACTCGCACGTCTGTCACCATAAGTTCGCGTGCTTTAAAACCGTCGAGTAAGTTCGTTGGCGATCTAGCAAGTTTGAAATTTTGCTCGTAACTAGAGGTTTGCACCGGTGCGGAATTTCCTGAACCGGTGAAAAACACCGGTGTTTTAGCAAGCTCTTAGAAAAATATGACATGATAGAATTCCTAGATAGCACAAAGCCTCTTCTCTCGACGACATTGCAATACAGTGTGAGCAAGCTTGACGTCTGTCACCGACGACGGCGAGCCGAGTAAGTTCGCGAACTTTTAAACCGCGTGCTTAAAGTACGTAAGTGGGTGATAGACGTACGCACGTCTGTCACCCACTCACCCACTTTAGAGGTGATTGCGCTTCGGCCGTCTAGGAAACCTGAGTTTCGTAACCGGTTTCCTTGAAGGCTTTTTTAATACGTATACGTAACTGATACACAAACTTTAAAATTTATGACAGTGCACTAGTCACTATAATTCACTAGAATTAGGACAGAACCGTAAGATCTTCGGGTACCAAGTCAGTCTCTCTGGTATGACTCGTATTACTGGCAGATAGCAACAGTCTCTCCTATCATCATTCTCTTAACCTCAATTGGGGACAGCATTCCAGTCTAATTGCGATGCGGCTGGACTTCGATATTTTCCATGGAGCAACTGCCCTCTGACCTGCACAACTAATTGGTAATATCGAAGTTTTATAGTTAGACCAGTTGAACTTTTACGGGGTCCAACTACCCGTAACGAGTACCATAACTGCTGGTATGGCAACTGGAACTTCTCTCCTATAAAAGCTGTAAAACCAAATAGGGATAGATTAGGCCTTCAGAAAGGACATACACCCGTATTCACAAACAATGTGCAAAGAAACAATGTGCAAACTGTGCAAAGAACGACAAATTCTCAGTGCGTTCGTTTTGGCAAGCCTTTTTATTCATTGATAACACTTAAGTAATACTTCGTTGAGGAAACGCACTGCGTTAAATCCTGCTCCGTGATGTTTGTGAATTAATTTTACCAGCCCTATGAGCTCGAGCACACTATGAGACCTCACAGTATTGTTTGTGAATACGGGTGTTTGACTATGTCACGATAGCTGACATATGTGGGGGTGGAGCCGCGGGCATTAGTTTATCCTACTAATAATAAACGCGAAAGTTTATAATTACGTTAGGATGTATGTATGTGCGGAAGTTTGTTGCTCTTTCACGTAAAAACTAATAAATGGATTTTAATAAAACTTTACAGTAATATAGCTTATACATCAGAATTACACATTTTTTATTTACACATTAGAGCAGCAGTCATGTTAGACTGCGAACTCACATCATTGTGCTAATAAATCTGTACTGTACATATCTCCAAGTCTGACTGCTGCATTCCATAACACAGGTATTAGCCTAGTATGGAATGTAGTATCAGTATGTATGGCGATCCTTTCTGATTGATTCTTGAATGAAACTTCATGTACAATGTAAACTTGAGTCAAATAAACATTTTCATTTTTTCAATTTTTCACATAGGCTATACAGGGTGTAATCATTAAGTGTGTCCAGGCGATTATTCCGTAACTATGACAGATATCAAAAAACTTCAAACTGATATCGAAAGTACGTTACCTAATGAGTAAAATGACAACAATAACTTTTTAAAAATCAAACGAGAGGTATCTAACATTTTGACATTAAACATTCCCATACATACGCTCTACAGCGCCGTAGTCATTCGTAGCACTTGCTACGTGCCTACGTCATACATTTCCTACTAGCGTCTATTTATCTTCTGCCCCCCCTAGACACGTGGCAATTCGTTACTCGGCGTATGATGGAATAGAATGACAAATGTATGGGATTTGACGTATATGACAGGCGTCAACGAATGTCAAAAACGTCAAATCCTATACATTTGTCATTCTATTCCATCATACGCTGAGTAACGAATTGCCACTTGTCTAGGGGGCAGGGCAGACAGAGACCATAGCCCACCAACTGCTTAATATGTCCTTATTCTTTATCGTTCCTTTCATGCGAGACCACCTGTTCGAGAAATTCGGAATATAAACGTATGATTCCGTAGCCGACCGCATACGACAACTGCCGACGCACGCAGCATATGCACGTAATTCATTGCGGCTTCTCAATGGTCCCGTTTATCCCTATCAGAGTTTGACAAGTAATGGACACGCTGTATTTGCTGCATGCGTCTGACGTTGTCGTATGCGGTCGGCTTTTGACTCATACCTTCTTTCGAGATTTTTAGGTGTGAAAGCGTACCAGATAGATAGCCAGACAAACAGACATACAGACATTTTTTTGATTAGTATGGATTACAAAACTTTTCTGCACTGCACTGCACTGCAGATTAGTTGTTTAAGAAGGCTATAAATTGGGCCCAGCTGACCGCACACAGCCCAGCTGGCTTGGCGGTCGTCCAACTTAATATATGCTCCTGTGGTTTGTACTACACCGTGTTACTTGCTGTGATGCTGTAAGAACGCTTTGTCTAACATTGTTGGGTAGACAAATAAGACTTGACTCTTGGTGCGCCGCACAGTGTCGCGAATGTATGGGACGGTTTATCATAAATAACATTAATTGTTTTTTGATCATACCTAAATACTTTTGTTTGATTAAAATTAGCACGAAATAATTAATTAGCATGAAAATAAATATTTTTACTATGTATCACCTATATCCTCATCTAAGTATTGTCGAATAATCTGATCTATTTTTTTGTGCTTATTATTCGACCTGATGGCTAATAGGCAAGGATCTGAAGTTAGTAGCATCACAGTCCTTAGATCATGATTTGTGTGTTGTCTGGAAGTTTTGCGAGTATGAAATTCCCTCAAGTTTCTATGTCTTTATGTCTACCTTTATTTTTATCGCGCGAAAAATCCCCACGGATACCTCCCCCGCCGGAACCGGAGGAGGAGGTTATGTCGGACTCGAACGGACTAAAACGCACGCCGTCTGTGGGCCGTCGGTTGCCGGAGGTGAGATTGTCGTAGCCATATCCCTCGCACCCCGGCCGACCCAGGGCCATATCTCTTGATCTGGCCCTCTTCCGGTGTGGGGACCACAGAGTCCCCGACTCGCCCCCGGGTGTGGGGAGGCACGCAATGCGCGCTGCCGCCGCGGCCTGCTTCTGCTAGGGTGACAGGCGGCTCCACCCGTCACCCCCAGGCCCGCGCTCTTGGGGGACGGAGGTCATTCTGCGACCTCCGACGCCCCAGTTGCCGCCGCTCTTCGCGGGCCACGCGGTTTGCGATTCTCCTTCGCTCCTCGCGGGCCGCAAGGTCTGCGATTCTCCTTCGCTCCCGCTCCGCCGCCTCCTTCACGAGCATTACCTGCTCGCAGAAGGAGGCGCCGGCGGCCCACGCATCCGCGCAGCGATCCATCGCTGCGAGCAAAGTGGCGAGCGTGAGAGCTCTCAACCCCAGTGTCGCCACCAGCTCCCGTCTCGGCGTCTCCCACGCCGGACACTCGGTGAGCGTGTGCAGCGCCGAATCCTCGCTCGCGTCGCAGTGATGGCACTCGGACGTTGGCTCTTTCTTTGCGGTCCGATGCAGATACCGCCCGAAGCATCCATGCTCGGTGATAATCTGCGTCAGCCAGAACGAGAGGCCACCGTGTGGCGTGTCTAGCCACTCCCCCATGATAGGTCTTACCGCCGCTACTACGGTGCGCCCCGCGCGTGGTTGTCCAAGTTGTAGCTCCCACTCCACCACCATGTCCCCGTGGAGCCGGGATCTCACGGCCCGAATTTCTTCAGGCTCAGGATCGTGTCCCCGCTCCCGCGCTGTCTTTATGTCTACCTTCCAATCATCCGTCGTGATGGACTAAAATATCCACATTTATAATCACAAACATTTATTTGCATTTATTGGCATTTATTTGCATCCGGAGCTTTCATTTTGGAGTCTGGGGTCCGCTCCCCATTTAGTGTATGCGCCAAGCCAGCACTTTTTGGGCCTACTCCTCATATTGGGCCACGGTGGGGGCGGTATGGCTAGACATTTTTTTGGTGGTATGATAGCGATTTGGAAGATTAATTTCTTCTGTACCTAACTCTAGCAATAAGCCAAACTTACCCCAACATTCATGTAACTTTAGCCCTCATCGTTTTGGTGATTTTTTCGTTATTCTTGTTCTAATTTACAAAAAAAATTATGTATTTATTGATAAAGCAGCCTTGGATGCCACCAAAAACGCATTTATCATGAAAATCTTTTGAATACAACGTGGAACTTATAAGTAAATACCAGTGAATTATAGGTCAAAGTTACCCACTTTACCCAGTTCGACTGTATATTAATTTACCTCTATGATCCTATAAATTCTAGTAACATAAAATTGAATACGAAATTAAACAATATGCCAAATATTTGATATTTATGTTCAATAAATATAATATGTCGAGCTAAACTAAAGCGAAACGTGTCATGTCAAGCCACAGTCATGCGGTCACCTCAATGTCAAGCTTGAACGTACCCTGTGGGCCCACCTGCTGCGACTGGGTACAGGCGGGGACGAAAGGTGTTAACAATTGTGAAAAGTGTACTGCGTGATAAAATCCGTGCCTCAGATAGAAGTATTAAATATAATTAAATAATTTTATTTTTTTATTTTTTACACCCTATCTCATACAATAATAAAAATTGAAATAAAAGAGACGATAATATCAACTACGTATAATAAATAAATACCGTAAATAAGACTATAATTCCTGTTCGGTTCTGTCCGTGTGAATATCGGTTATCGTGACCTTAGTTTATCCTTCCCAAAGATTCTTTTTTTAAGTTCAGTTTAAGTTTAGTCTGTCTCTATACCAAATATCATCAAAATCGTTTCGGTGGTTAACAGACAGACAGATACACAAACTAATAGAGATATTTTCGCATTTTGGACAGTGTTACTTTCGCAAACTTTCATTTTTGAACACGAACTCTGATTTTACAATTTTTGTAATTTTTTTTTCCTTTAACGGAAGCGACAGCCAGTGACTCCTGAGCTCCAGGACGAAATCCCGCTCAGGTGCAGGTCTTGTCTATCAGTAGGTATACCGACTTGCAGGTCTGGTAAAGTTGGTTTGGACTGGATTAGACAGGTATACCCAAATGGCGTCCCACCGTGGCGCTCCTATAGCCTAGTAAACGAATAACTTGTGGATGGAAAAGTCAGCTGCAGAAATTTTTACTTAAGAACTTTGTTTGGCCACATTTTTTTTAAATCGACCACCTTTAGAAGCTCATAGCTAGGCAATGATTGGAGATAGATACAAGGTGTAAAAGAGAAAGTTGTAGAGAATATAATTAGCTTTTATTATGCCATACAACACAATTTCGTACAAAGCACCGTTTCCGAGAAATAAGCAAAAACCAAAAAACGGGTCCTTCTTTCCCCCCTCCCCCCTCGGGCTCACCTCGGAGGGGTCAGGACTTTTAGTATGTTTATCTCCTAACTAGTCCGAACAAAGTTCTTAAGTCAAAATTTCTGCAGCCGACTTTTCCATCCAAACCCCTCTTGTGAGCATTCATTTACTAGAGTACTAAGTAATATAACCTTTAATATTAATTTCATTTAATCTAGCCGCATGGCCTCACCCCATCTCCTCCCATTCGGTGTCGTACAAGGCGACTAAGGGATAGGGCTGCTTAACATCAGACAGATATATACAGCCCAGACTCAGCCTCAGACACGTGGCCCAATTCAATAATAGTGCCCGGAATACGGCAATAGGCTCACCCCCTATTACGTAGGACCTAACGCAATGATTGGAGAAATGTGGGTGTTAATTTCACCTCTGCCTAACCCTCCGGGGATAAAAGCGTGATTGTATGTATGTATGTATGTTAATCTAGACCTTGTCTTAGGACTACAGTGTACGCATCCTAATCTGAGCTCCTGCGTCACAAATATATGAAATCACTTTGGTATTCGACTGTACAGTTCAACAGAACATTGCCTTGTTAGCTTTGTTCACGCTGGTTTCATTTTAGTGTTCGTACGTATTGTGTTGAAACTATTGCTCTCTGTTACTCTTGTGGCTAAGTACTGTAAGTACCTACGGTCTGATAATGGAATGGGGTAGTACTTATAACCTTCATTGATTCGTCAGAGAATATAATAATCTTAGTAATAAGCTTACTAATGTAGTGATAAATGTAGGGACTGCTAGAGAATTTTTCAAAAAATAAATATTCCGGTACCCATTTGCAAATTATAAACCAAAAGCAAATTTATGGTTACCGCATGCTATCAAGCTTGTTTTGATCTTTTAGACCGCAGTCGGGATTTTTATTTTTAATGATTATTATTTATAATAATATTAACTTAGCTTAATTTAACTTAACTTAAATAGCCGCGGTAGCCTAGTGGTATGAGTAATGGACTGCTGAGACGAGGTCTCGGGTTCGGTCAAAGTCAAAGTCAAAGTCAAGCTAGTCCTTTACTTTGACTTTGACTTTGACTTTGACTGAGACGAGGTCTCGGGTTCGGTCCCAGGTTATACCATGGCACACACCAATGACTTTTCGATGCTTTTCGAAGTTATGTGTGTATTTATCGCAGGTTTATAAGTGCCCAGTTAATGGCAATAGGCTCGCCACCTATTACATTGGGACCTAAACATAAACGGCGAAATGTGGGTGCTAGCACCTCTGCCTACCCCTTCGGGGATATAGGCGTGAGTTTATGTTATGTTATGTTAATTTAACTTAACTTAAATAGCCGCGGTAGCCTAGTGGTATGAGTAATGGACTGCTGAGACGAGGTCTCGGGTTCGATCCCAGGTTTTACCATGGCACACACCAATGACTTTTCGATGCTTTTCGAAGTTATGTGTGTATTTATCGCAGGTTTATAAGTGCCCAGTTAATGGCAATAGGCTCGCCACCTATTACATTGGGACCTAAACATAAACGGCGAAATGTGGGTGCTAGCATCTCTGCCTACCCCTTCGGGGATATAGGCGTGAGTTTATGTATGTATGTATGTATTAATTTTGCTTTAATCCCGCCCCCTTTTTCATTCACCGCTTTTCTTCTTCTTCTCACACTTTCTTTCCATGTGTGATCGTGTCAGCTCCGAAGGTCTTATTAGAGGCACATACACCTATACAAGTCAAACGCATAACCTCCTTTTTATGTCAACGTCGCAGTCGGCTAAAAATAGGTCATAACTTTATTTCAAGTGTTTCGCAGAGCACTATGTAACGTGTTACTATTAGAACTATCGAGATTTACCGCCAGTACTACAGTTCCTCCGTGATCATGGTGCTTGCAACAGCGCCGAAATATCGGAAACTCCAAACAATACATGGTAAATATCCCGATAGTTCTAATAGTAATGTGAACGACCATGAAAGTTTAAATACCTATACTATGTACGTGTTTCCGTCAGTCCAACCGCACTGTGGGCTTGACCTCACACCGTTGGCCACATTCGCAGTGATATTGTCACATATATCGGCTATAGTACATGTAGCTGGCCGTGATATATGACTGCGACTGTAAATACATCTGTCACAAGTAGAAATCCATAGATACTAATATTATAAATGCAAAAATAACTCTGTCTGTCCGTCTGTCTGTTACGCTTTTACGACTAAACCACTGAACCGATTTTGATGTCGTGAACAGAATTTCATCCTAATTTTTTTTTTGTAACAGAATTTTATTCAAATAAAAAATATAATGGTAAGTACAGTTTAAAAGTTCAATAATAAATTATTGCTGGCTTGTTACTACAGTTGGCAACAAAAATATGCGATAATATTATTCCCCAGAACAATAATTAATGTGCCCATAAATGTGGGAAAACGGCCTTTATTGCAACACTTATAGTAAGGATGCGGGTTCAAACGCATTAAGAATGGAAGGGGCAACATTTTGTTTTATGGAGGCTAGAGTTCACCCAGTTGATATTCGCGGTTATTATTGTTAGGCCCGCAAACAACGCACTTGCCTTGGTAGCCGCACGGTTAGCCGTTCTGGTTGCATGTCTAGCTGCCTATGAAAATGAACCGCATGCGGAATCCGCATGTGCAATCATTATGGTTCAAGCAAAAAACAAAAAAAATGCATATTATGTGTTTTTATGAGTTACAAGGAAAATTCAGGTTTAAACATTTAACAACCGCTTTAAAAACTCATAACAGAAGTACTTAAGCCAGCTTGGGTTTAGATATCACTGTGTACAATGTCGAAGAATATTATTAAAAAAAAATATAATAAACTAGCTGTCCCGGCGAACTTCGTACCGCCATATTTTTCCCGTTCCCGCTGCACCTATTTTCTCATCCTTTAATCTTTCCCTGGACACCCACGAATATTTCAAGACTAAAATTAGCCAAATCGGTTCAGCCGTTCTTGAGTTATAAACTAACAACGAAAAGTGGCATTGATTTTTATATATTAGACTAGCTGACCTGGCGAACTTCGTACCGCCATATTTTCCGCCCGCGTGGTATTATCTCTAAATTTATCAGTGTTTCTCTACAATATTATGCATGTATTATACATATAAACCTTCATCTTGAATCTCTCTATCTATTTAACAAAACCGCTTCAAAATCCGTTGCATAGTTTTGAAGATTTAAGCGTACATAGAGACGGACAGACAGCGACAGCGATATATTCAAAATGGCATGTACACAGACAGCATCGATCTGACACATCAACACTATCCCGGTTGCCATACGAACATCTATAGCAGTCGTTACGGGTAGTTGGAGCCCTAAAAAGTCCAACAACAACGATCTAACTGCAGTACTTCTATATCGCCTAATGTCACCATTGGGTTGTGAAGGTCAGATGGCAGTCGCTTCACGGAAAATATCGAGGTCCAACTAAATCCGCAGTTAAGACTGGGAAAGCGGACCCCAGACTCCGAGGTGGAAGCTTTGGATGGGACTGGGAATTAACGCTAGGATGAGTACCAAGGTATTAGGATCATTTTGAGTACTTTGCTAGTCAAGATCGACCTGATGCTGACTGTACGTATAAAACAAATCGTAATAAAACTAATTTCCAAATATCCCGGCGAATTTTCTAAGTAATAGGATGAAATAACTAAATGACTATACTAAATGGAAGAAAATAATAACGACTTAGGAATTTCATCCAAATTTCAGAGTTTTAGTTTCAATGTTTTAATTATAGTTCGTAATAAAACCGTCTCAAATTGTTACATAAAGTTTTAAACGACAATCATATGGATAGATACATCAGCTACCCACAACAGCCCACAAGACGGCGTAGTGTTGTAAATTATAACGCTAAGAGTCGAGCGATGATTAAGTATACAAATGCTTTAATTGCAGCATATCCCAGATCTTATTGAGCTTTCAACACTAAAATCATCTAGAAACATTCATCTTTATCATTTATCAGCTTTATCATCACGTTTTGCTCAACAAAATTCATTGAATATTGCAGTTGCAATATGCAGTTTCAAGGTGAAATACACTCAACAACAAATTGTAGTAGG
Source organism: Eilema depressum (assembly GCA_914767945.1). NCBI lineage: Eukaryota > Metazoa > Arthropoda > Insecta > Lepidoptera > Erebidae > Eilema > Eilema depressum. The sequence goes on along the minus strand of OU612027.1, from coordinate 4,636,293 downwards.
GTATAATATTACTTCCACATACACTTTTGTGATTGAAGAGCGAAACAGTCCCTTAAGTCATCTTGTAAGATCCAAAAACTCAGGTCGCTTACAATAGAGCTCCACCCAAAAACAAGAGGCCTGCTTCGACTGCTTCCCAATAACCACTGTGGTCTAGTTTGTCACGCACCAATTTGTGTCTGTTTGTAAAGGTTTCATCTGAAATCCATTTGGATTTAATGAATTGTTTGACAATTCCTTTTGAAATGGTCATTCAATAAATACTGTTTGTTAAATGGTATTTTACAACGCTAAATAGTCTGATAGTGGTTTAAATTGTTGTCAATATTTATTTTATAAACTGTATAAAGTTAGGTTCAGGAGAATAGAAATAAATAAAATTGATATGTCAATATACCGCGTGGTTCCCAATAGAGTAGAATTTGGGCCACCTTATCTTTTCCCTGACTAAGGGATAGGGCTTTTTAACATCAGCAGATACATGCAGCCCAGATTCAACCTCAGATGCACGACTCGAGTCAACAATAGCGCTCGGAGTACGGCAATAGGCTCACACCCTATTACGTGGGACCTAATACAAAGATTTGTGAAATGTGGGTGTTAATTCACCTCTGCCTAACCCTCCGGGGATAAAGGAGTGATTTTTTTTTTATATAGGACACGTCAATTTGACTTCGCCTCGCCTGATGGTAAGCTGAAGGCAAAGTCCCTGAAAAGAGCGTCACCATTACAGACACGTATCATGTTACAATGGTGGCACTCAGCTTGACGGCCTCATCAGATGCTTTTTCACGCCCCGCTTAAAGGACCCGGGACTGTAGGAGGAGGGAAACACGTGAACTAGTAAAGAATTCCAAGACTTAATGGTGCGGTAGAAGAAGGAGTCGCCGAACCACTTGGTTCTTGATGGAATATTCTGCACCGTATGCGGGTGGAATCTAAGCCCTGCACGTGTTGTCCTATATAGGAAAGGAGAGGGTGGGATTAATTGGAAGAGATTATAAGGTATGTATTTATAACTGCATCTAAAATTTTTTAATGAATGCGATTCGACTCGAGTATTAGCGGATTCCTTACCGCTATCACTGCGACCATACACCAATACCACAAGGGCTACCTCCCAATGGCATTTGCGGTTTGCGTTACCGCTCCACCAATTTGTCCGCACGGTGCCGTCCGTGGTTTTGTGCCTGTTCCGAATATTGAAAACTTTCTCATTATCGTTCGTTAGTTTGGGACCAAGCATTAGTTGTTTGATTGGAAAGTTGTTCACGTTTCAGATTGTTTTGTTGAGTACTAAGTATGTATTGGGGAAAATGGTTTTTGGAAACAGAAACCCCATATGGATTAGAGCGGGCAAAACTAATTCCTAGATAGTGAAATAAAGTCAAAGATTTTTATTCGTGTAGGGGTCATACCGGGGGCATTAATTCTGCTTGACAATAAGTTTTAATCGCAGTCTTAACGTAAGTAGACAGCAGATTTCAATTGGTTAAGAAAGAAATAAGAATTGGTGTTAAACTAAACCAACTTAAATGTGTCGAGTAATAGGAACGCGTATAGTTATTTTGCAGTCTTTCAAGCCAAATAAGGTCCCTGATATTACATCCGGGGCTGAAACGTGGACGTTGGTGTCCACGTTTCAGCCCGTCAGCAGTGTAGTTAATACAAAACCTAAAAGTCGTGCAACGCTTAAGATTTCTTTGAAAGATAAAATTGACCATACATAGCTTGCAGACTGAGAGGCAATTTCCTGACTACTTTTTCCGAAAAACCGTTCCTAAGAACCCGACGACGCGACGGTTTCAAGGGCTTTTAATAAAATTATGTGCACTAAAGTTTCAGCTTTGGCATAAAAGGCTGCAGGGGGTTCGATTCGTTATCGCCGAAGGTTATATAGATCAAATGACAGTCGCTTCACGGATAATAGTTCAGCTGCATCGCAGTTAGACTGGCAAAAGCGGACTCGTGATACCGAAGTGAAGGTCTCATATGTGACCGGTATTGACGCAAGAAGGTTGTTTCAAAAAAGGTTTTTCCCAAATTCGTCATAGATATACAACACCTCATTGGATTGAGTTTTATTACTGAATCTCAATGAGTCACGGCCTCGGGGCTCTAGTTCAAATATTAGGGTGCTGGGTACTGACGTGTGTGAGGGGGATGCTCAGCTATTTGGGAAATACGTCTGACTCAGCGAATACTCAGAAAAACGTGTGAGAAACTATTAGATGATATTTTACCGGCAGTATCTGAAAAAAAAACTATTATTTGCGTTATATTACTTACTTGTTGCTAAGGAATTCACCCGCAAATACAGTTGTATTGTTATTGATTGTAGCAAAATAAACCAAATCAAAATGAACAAGAACCAACATAATATAAGGAACATATATGGTGCGGAGTTGCTATGGCGGGGGTGCCTGGTCCGGAACCTCCACACGGTGCACCCTGAGCAGTGGAAACGGCAGCGCCTCTCTCCTTAAAAGGGAAACGCTACCGTCTAGCTATATCTCATGAACCGAGACAGTTGAATTTTTTACATAATATTTTGTAGAATCCATACTGTTTGTTACGCTTCCACGCCTAAACCACTAAACTGATTTTGATGAAATTTGGTACAGAGATAGATTAGATCTTGGGAAAGGACATAGGCCATGTTTGGTCGTGATAACTGTCATCCACGCGGGCGGAAATATTCACAGAATATTTAGTTATAATATTCGCTTCATAAAATAAATTACAGGGGTCTAATGTTGTATAGTTAATGATAAGAGTCCAATTCGCACACCAGTATTTTTTTTTAATTTAACCAATTCTTTAAGTTAAACGTGATACGTTTAACTCAATGTAGAATTTTCATCCTAATAAAAATTACTTTCATTATGTACCATCCATTTTAGTCGCACTTTTAGGCGAGCAACACTGAGTAATTCATTTCATCTCTATTCAAAACATTTAAAAGACACTTCAAATGTTTATTAAAATTCATTTACTTTGAATAATTGTGTTTCATTTGAATACGGACCGCTAATGAATTAAAAATATATTCAGTGACGAAATGAGGTTACCTTTTCCGGGACTGTGTAAGCAGAATAAAGCTTACAATTATTTTTAATACCATTTTCAACTAAACCGACCAAAAAATGTGGTATTTTTATTATGTAACTAACTCAGGTGGATGTGAGTAGACCAGCTTAAACGATCGCGAAGTTCGTTATTTAATTACATTACAGTAAGTATTGCAACACCAATGGTGTCATTCAATGTTGCCACTTAGAGAGAAGAAGACTATAAAAAACCTGTACTACTGATAAAAACCTGCTTTTTAATACACCTTGTATCTAGTTTATTTACTAACTCCACCATATCTTTTTTATCACATACTGTCCATCCAAAAACAACGGTCTAGCTGCAAAGCTTCGATATCGCCTAATGTTAACACTGGGTGTGGAGGTCAGATGGCAATCGCTTCACGGAAAATATCGAGGTCTAGCCAAATCCGTAGTTAAGACTGGTAAAGCGGACCCCAGACACCAAGCTTCGGATGCGACTGGGAATTAACGCTAGGAGGAAGAAGGTGGAAGCAGACTGTCCATCCCAAGGTTGCCTGGAAGAAATTGCTCCTAGCGAAAAGGCCGCCCATTGCACATTAAACTGTATACATACTAGCTACTTGTCATACTGTAAATCTATTGGTGTACAATAAACAATTATCTATCTATTTATCTATCAAAAGCCTGGAAACCTAAACCGGAGCCTCTTCTACAGTAGGTAGTCATACTAAATACTATTCTTTTTATACCACCTAAGTGACAGACAAGCATACGACCCACCAAATGGGTAGCGGTTACCGCAGCATATGGGCATGTGCAACAGGCGACACGCTTTCACTGCGACCGACCCTGTAAAATGCCTATTCTAAATATACTACAAACTACAGCAGGGAGATATAACTAGCTGGCCCGGCGAACTTTGTACCGCCATATTTTTTTCCACCCGCTTGAAATTCATATGTTTTTTTCCATATTTTCTCACAGTTCAAACCTTCCCTGGACATCCACGAATATTTCAAGACTAAAATTAGCCAAATCGGTTCAGCCTTTCTCGAGTTTTCACGAGACTAACAGAATTTCATTTCATTTTTATTTATAAAGATTACTTCTTATTAACTCCCCTTATTAAGATGATGGTTCCGTTCTGAAATTCCTTCATTTCGGAGGGGATTCTATAAATATCTATAGTAATGGGACTCGGAAAAATTAAACTCGTAGCTTGCAACGTAAAAGAAGGTTTATTTCCTGCTTAACACCTTTCTTTAAATTAAACACCTTAGGACATGTCTTTACAAATCTAAAGCTAACGCCATTCGTCCCTTATCCCTATTCTATCTTTCACTTATTCACTACATTCCGATTCTTTCATACGCTCAAAACTTTCAATCCCACTTTGATATTGTGCGGGTTGTTAGTTATGATGACCTTAGAGTATACATTTTATACTCTAAGGTTGTGACTCATAACTTAACCTCTCGATAGTAAGCCATCCTATTTCATATCCTGAACATCCTGAATTTTTATAAAATTTTCTAACCTAATCATTACCTAATGATTTTTATAACATAGTGATGTGCAACATCATATTTTTCCCGCCACGGAAACTTAGCGTCCGTAAATATTTATAAAGGGTCATAAATATTGATAAGTAAACGTGTATTCATTAAAATTGTATAAATTTTCATAACGCCGGTAGCCAAGTTTTACCTTGCGTATTAATTTCCACAATGAAAGCGGCTCACGGACAAAACTTTAAGAATTAAGAACTCAATATAAATTAGTTAAAACGAATTATTGTTGAGAAACAGGGAAACAATTTTAGCTATGAATATGAAATTTTGTTATTGTGGCTTTTAGGTATCTGGAGAAACGATACTTAAGTATTATGAGCAAGATATATCGGTGGGGCGAGGTCAGATTGTGGGGTAATTTAGACTTGCCCCTAAGAAAGCATGTCTTTTTTTCATCGTGCGTAAAATCCGCACGGTTGATATAGCGTATAGGTGGTCCTTTTTTCCTGTGTGTAGTGTGTACGTATCTAGAGTTTTCTTCACATAATAGGAAATATCCATCGCAAAATATTTCATCGTCGCAGGAAGGGGTGAAGTTTCCTCCTTCTTAATATTTGTCTTGTCCATTATTATATTAATTAGAATAAAAGATTTTCAGACCATTTAACAACTCAAAGTTCGAAACACTGACTTTTCCTCCAAGGATGAAATATTTTACGGATGAGATGTCACCTAAGTCCATAATACACGTAATGTATATTATGTGAATAATATGTATTTGTCCTAGCTATAGAATTTGAATAAAAATATTTATAGGTGGGGCAAGTCGAAATTTTTATTCAAATTACCCAATTTTCTGCTACCTACCTGTATTGAAATAATCTAGTAGCAATTGTTATCGATGATATTAATCTATCGATACTAAATACTATGGCTGCCCATCCCTATCGGATTTTAGGCTCAACCCCCCGTACCAGCTCACACAAACGGTATACCTATAGATCAATTATATATCACAGCACTGTAAGGATTTGCATTTTGATTGAGTATAACTTTGGTTCAAGTTATTTAGGGGCAGATTTGAGGATTATAAGGCTGTCATGGATTTTTGATTGTTAGGGATGGGATATGTTTATTTGTTAAAATGTTCTTTGTTATACACACGTCAATTTGACTTGACCTCGTCTGATGGTAAGCTGAAGGTAAAGTTTCAGGAAAGAGTGTTACTATTACAGACACGTACTACTATATCATAATGGTCAGATTGAAGGTCTCATCAGACGCTTTTTCACTGGACTTTATGAAGAAGGAAATAAGACTGCTGATAAAGAATGCCAGGTTTTCTAAAATTTTAAAATTATTCGTAATTTTAACTAATGCGAAGTATTGCAGTTGTCGGTCTTTTTAAGGGTACCCTACCCTAACTACACTTGAAATTATTTAAGAGATACGATTTGACAGGTCTCTGGATTCATGGAGGGTAACTAGGCACTATTGAAAGGATACATGAAACTGTTATAAATTAAGTTAAACCATTTCTAAATACGTAATAACTTATAATAGTAAGTGTAAAAAATATGGTGTAACATATTTCACTTTAAATTACTACAAATATTTTAAGAATTGCTACAAATAATTTAAAATAAGACGTGATTCTTCATTTTTCGAAATCTCGTGTGACAGCTACGTCATATCGTTCTTATTTTTTCATTTGAGTGTTGCGGCTGTGTACTCTATGGTTGTTACATTTTAATCGTATGGAGTTTATGTCAACTCGTTACGTTTATGGTCGACGTTGCCAGAATGTAACTTTTGTAATATTTTGTATTTCTTTTTACCCTCTCATGTTTCTTATAAGTAATACAAATCAAAATATTGTTTAGATTTTACTTTTGCCGTATAGCTTACTAGAGACAACAATACTAGATTATATTAGATTGATTGTTAAAATGCACCTCTTAGATTATTTTGCCTATCATCATCATCATGCGCATGGAGATGTATTTTCCTAATTGCATCTGAGGCCAAGGCAAGGCAAGGCAAATTTTTATGTTTCAATTTTTACTGAGCCGCGTGGTTCCCGGCAGAGTAGAACTTGGGTCACCCCATCTCTTCCTATGCGGTGTCGTACCAGGCGACTAAGGGATAGGGCTGTTTAACGCCAGACAGATATAATACAGCCATGACTCAGCCTCAGATACATAGCTCGAGTCAACAATAGTGCCAGGAATATGGCAATAGGCTCACTCCCTATTACGTGGGACTGCATAACTACAAGTACCTACCTATATAACTATTATTTTTTGTTATTACATTTTGATCGTATGGAACCTCCATTATGTTCTCCTCTATTCGTTGCGTTTATGGTATAGTATAGTACTGTCTGGACACATGTCTTGAACCTAAACCGGCGTGGTGGGAAATGTTCGCACATGTGCACTATCGGACAAAAAAAAATGTAACCATAATATTCTGTATTTTCCGTTTGTAACATTTTTCACACGAACCATTTAAAATCTTAATTTTAAATTGCCAGTTGCCAATAAAAAAGGTGGATTCGCTTTTCTGTCTTAATAGATTTGTACAAATTAAATTATTTAAGTTTTATTGTTACAAACTTCAATAGCTTATATGTATTATTATAGCTGAATATTCTGAACAATTCTGCGAACCCCCTCAAAGGATTCAGGCGTGATGTTCAATCGCGGCTGATTTCCTGGTATTTTTTTAAGAGTTCCTTGGTCTAATCTCGGAAACCCATCATCAGATCTTTACGAAATTTAGATGGGACCATTTCGGAATACTGTACTGCCGAACAAAAAAAGAATTTTGCAAATCCGTCTATGCAAGACGGAGCTATGACCGTACAAACATAAAAAAATATATATTTAAACATCCGTATTGAGAACCTTGATGCAGAAGGCGGTATTCTTCGACACGGCACGTATTGTGAGGCGTGGTCCCTGTACCCCTATAGGTACCGGTGGGGAATTGTATTTTATATTTTTAAATATTATGTTTTTATTGTAAATAGGTATATGAATTTAAAAATATAGTATCTTACTAGATTTTTCAAGAAATAAAGAGGTATAATAATGATACCCATGTTTTCTTTAAGCCTAACACATAGAGGTACTAATCCTAATATCAATACTAGATATATTAAATGATTAATCAGTGTTGCCAGGGCCAGATAGTCTAATGTAAATGTAAACAAGATAGCTTAAAAAGTTACATATCGTGGAAAATTAAGGTTTTTTTATGGTATGAAAATACAGCCTGTCCACAGGGGGGCCCCGTTCAACATATAGAAATTCTAGTTATACAAATATGAGGCAAACATGAATTGAACCTTGATTATATCACTTTGTCTCTTTTTTTCCAATATACAGTTGTGTCTGCTTAAAAGAGACAAAAAATTTAAGTTATTGCTCACTTAGGAAAATGAGTATGAGAATTTGACAGCGTGCCGACGGTGCCAACATTTATGAATGATTTGCGCCAACATTATGAATGATTTGCGACAGCCATTGTTGAATTTTTCTAGAACATACTACTACAAGCATAATAGTGATGTACTCCAATAAAAGATTTGACGACGAAACTATTCTTCTTAACAAAAATGTACTCTTTTGAAGAAATACGAATTGACAAAATTGTAATGTCTTCTGTTTTTCCGTATTAGAACTGGGCAATGAGCAGTTTTCCAGTAGGTATTTATAGGGTACCCAAAGACGCGCTAGATGGCGCAGCCGGCACTTTTGGTAAGAAGAGTGTGGTGTTACATCTAGTGTTCCCTAAGAATTAAGCTTTTTATTATATTTTATCTATTATTATATGGGTCAATTAAATTAAACTTTGGCTACATCGCAAATTCATGAAAAAATACTACAAACAAACCACAGAGTACATTAAAATAACCAAAAGCTATGCTAGCGCCATCTCCTGATGACTTAAAAACCAATTGATTATTATACCTACTGGAAAACTGCTCATTGTGGTATTGTTAGAAACGTCTTGATCATCCGCTGGTTATAGGCAATATAACGTGTGAATGACTCTCTGAAACTCTGACTATAATGAAAAAAAACTTGAGATATATAGATCGTGTTTGGTATGAAATTAAAGGGCTCAATTAGCACATTAAAAACATGTATACATTATTAGGTGTTGCTTGCACCAAAATAATACAAATAAAAATCAAGTTTCAAACTAAAATCCGACTACTGCAAATCACGCTCTAAGAAGTATTAAGCAAGAAAATATCAAGAATAGCCATGGTCGTATACCATTTACTCTAATAAAACAATACATTCTAATCTAGAGATTCGTGATTTTGCAGTAGTCGGGTTTTAGTTTTAAAGTTATGGTTAGTACACTTTAACAGGTAGTATAGAAAGATATCGTCAAATGTTACGATAATAGAAGGTAATCCCTAGCATAGTAACCGTCGGCAAACGTTCATTCATAAAAATGGAACGTAGGTAATACACGTTAATTCTGTAGGTGTAACCCGTCTGTTATCTTATAAGTTTATGAGCCTGTCGGATAATATTATATAGCGCGGTGGGGTTAGTTATGACGAATAGTTTTATTTATTTACAAATTACAATGTTACAAAAGTTACATTCGGGCAACGCTGCGATTAATCTTTTGTTACCTGAATCGATTATTCTGACAATTGATTTGAGACACTCCAACCCTAGACTATAAACGTCAAATCGTATCTCTTAAATATTTTTAACTGTACGTGATGTAGACGGTCGTATGACAACCGGGACCGACAGCTTAACATGCTCTCCTAGGCACGACCAAACCAATGCAAATAGCCATATTCCTACATAAAAATATTTACACCGAGCGGGAATCGAACCCGCGCCTCCTTCGTAGCAGTTGCATTCACTATCGCCGCGTCATAGAGGATGTCATTTCATTCTCTCTATACGTGGAGTTTGAAAACCATTGAGCTACTAAGTAACTACGTAATTATGTTTCAGCTCAGACCGACATTAATTAAGCTTAGTTTGATTGCAATACAGCTTCAAATTGAGTTCTGTAAATCTGATATGGTGCGATTAAAACGAAAATACTCATTATAATAAATTAATGTGATGCAGTAATATCATATATAACACCCTTTTTTATAATGGGGAAATCTGCTTTGATACCATCTTCTCCCATCTCGTTATGTGGGGGTGGGGGGACCGACTAAAACCACACGCCATTTTGCGTGTTCTGATGCCGGAGTGTGGACCCAGGGCCATCTTCGGCTTATAGATGGCCCCCTTGGGATGTACAGGTGTGTGTATGTTCTGAGGGGGCCACGCAAGTTATGGACATTTATTTATTTTTGTAATATTGACGCCGTACAATCATCTATGGCAGTCGTTACGGGTGGTTGGAGCCCTAAAAAGTCTAACAACTGGTCTAGCTGCAATGCTTCGATATCATCAATGGGTTGTGGAGGTCGCTTCATGGAAATACATATATATATATATATATATATATATATATATACAGGGTGTCCCAAAATTCAAGGATAAGCCGGCAACAGGGGGTGGCCCTACTTATGGCTGCTCAGGAAAAAATAAGAAAAAAAATGTATCTCTATTTTTTTTTAATTACTCGAACTTTTTTAAAATCCCTCGAAATTCGGTACCCTTAATGATATTTTCAACTACCAGGTCCCACAATTTTGCAAATATTTTTGAACTCTTTTCTGTATTAGCAAGCTAAGAAGCATGGCTATCCATCAACACCCTGAAAAATTATAGGATATTTGTAGTTATTTTACAAAAATAAGTCAAAATATTTTTTTGTCGTCAAATTTTCATACATTTTTACTTTCGACCCACTTTATCTTATCTCGGTGAAAAAAAAAAGTATGGACACCACTATGGCATTCTTTTTCAAAAATTGGCGCAACTATCCAAGATTTCAAAATGGTATAATTTGGGTATGATACTATATTGAAATACTACAATTAATTTTTTTTTGTAAATAAGAATCACATTTAATACATTGCTCTTATTGAAAATCACCAGATTTACTTTGTACACAATGCATTCATCCTCAATAAAAAATCATTGACGGGACTTGTGACAAAGTGGTAACCGAGTAGGTTATCACATTACGAGGTTAAGCAACATAAGCCAGGGTGGTTTTCGGATGGATGACCATTCTTAAGACATTGAGACACCTCCATTCCTCAGAAAGTACGTTAGGCCGTCGATCGTAGTGGCCATACGAGCATCTATGACAGTTGTTACGGGTAGTCGGATCCCTAAAAGTCCAACAACTGGACGCACTACATAACTTTGATATCGCCAATGGGTTGTGGAGGTCAGGTGGCAGTCGCTTCAAAGAAAATTTCGCGGTTCTGCTGTTTCACAGTTAACCATAAAATCCGACTCTGTATTTTGTAAAGGTTCAGAGGATGAAAATCCATACTGTTAAAATATTAAACAAACATTATGGTATAATTTTATAGTTATTGCATTATTGTTAATATTTTTTTTATTTTTACATTTTTAATTGTTTGCCACCGGCATTAATACATTTTATTTTTCGTGCATTTGTTTTGTCAGAAATATAATCCATAGCCGCATTGATATTTGAATGAAACTAGTCCAGCGTTGCAATTGCTTTCGGAAACCTAATTGTTCTTAAAACAGCAGAAATGCGAAATTTGCCGTGAAGCGACTGCCACCTGACCTTCACAACCCACTGGCTATATCAAAGTTATGTAGTGAGTCCAGTTGTTGGACTTAGGGGTCCGACTAACTGTCATAGATAATCACATGGCCACCGGGATCTACGACCTAACGTAATCTCTGAGAAACAGAGGACGGAGGTGTCTTAATGTCTTAAGAATGGTCATCCATCCGAAAACCACCCTGGCTTATGTTGCTTAACCTCGTAATGTAATAACCTACTCGGTTACCACTTTGTCACAAGTCCCGTCAATAATAATAATAATAATAATAATATATCTCTTTATTGTATACATGTACACAAATACAGAGGAATACAGGAAAAGAAAAAAATAAATACATTAAATACAATTGGCGGCCTTATCGCACAAGGCAATCTCTACCAGGCAACCATGGGATGGAGTGAGTTAGTTAATAATAAATAGGTAGTTTCCAGTGTACATATATTAATTATTTTAATAATATTATTTATGCTCTGATATATTATAGTCATAGATATAATACAAACTACTATATATACAGGGTGTCCCAAAACCCAAGGACAAGCCGGCAACTGGGGGCAATGATTTTTTATTGAGGATGAATGCATTGTGTACAAAGTAAATCTGGTGATTTTCAATAAGAGCAATGTATTAAATGTGATTCTTATTTATAAAAAATTTTTTTTTTTAGTATTTCTGTATAGTATCATACCCAAATTATACCATTTTGAAATTTTGGATAGTTGCGCCAATTTTTGAAAAAGAATGCCATAGTGGTGTCCGTACTTTTTTTTTCCACCGAGATAAGATAAAGTGGGTCGAAAGTAAAAATGTATGAAAATTTGACGACAAAAAAATATTTTGACTTATTTTTGTAAAATAACTACAAATATTCTATAATTTTTCAGGGTGTTGGTGGATAGTCATGCTTCTTAGCTTGCTAATACAGAAAAGAGTTCAGAAATATTTGCAAAATTGTGGACCTGGTAGTTGAAAATATCATTAGGGGTACCGAATTTCCAAAGATTTTAAAAAAGTTTAAATAATTAAAAAAAAATAGAGATACATTTTTTTTCTTTTTTTTTCCAGAGCAGCCATAAGTAGGGCCACCTTCTGTTACCGGCTTATCCTTGAATTTTGGGACACCCTATATATATATATACAGGGTGTCCCAAAATTCAAGGATAAGCCGGCAACAGGGGGTGGCCCTACTTATGGCTGCTCAGGAAAAAAAAAGAAAAAAAATATATCTCTATTTTTTTTAAATTACTCGAACTTTTTTAAAATCCCTCGAAATTCGGTACCCTTAATGATATTTTCAACTACCAGGTCCACAATTTTGCAAATATTTCTGAACTCTTTTCTGTATTAGCAAGCTAAGAAGCATGGCTATCCATCACCACCCTGAAAAATTATAGGATATTAGTAGTTATTTTACAAAAATAAGTCAAAATATTTTTTCATCGTCAAATTTTCATACATTTTTACTTTCGACCCACTTTATCTTATCTCGGTGAAAAAAAAAAGTATGGACACCACTATGGCATTCTTTTTCAAATATTGGCGCAACTATCCAAGATTTCAAAATGGTATAATTTGGGTATGATACTAAAATGAAATACTAAAATTTTTTTTTTTGTAAATAAGAATCACATATTATGTATTATATGTGATTCTTATTTACAAAAAAAAAACCTGTAACAACTGTCATAGATGGCCACTACGATCGACGGCCTAACGTACTTTCTGAGGAATGGAGGTGTCTCAATGTCGTAAGAATGGTCATCCATCCGAAAACCACCCTGGTTTATGTTGCTTATCCTCGTAATGTGATAACCTACTCGGTTACCACTTTGTCACAAGTCCCGTCAATGATTTTTTATTGAGGATGAATGCATTGTGTACAAAGTAAATCTGGTGATTTTCAATAAGAGCAATGTATTAAATGTGATTCTTATTTACAAAAAAAAATTTTTTTTTAGTATTTCATTATAGTATCATACCCAAATTATACCATTTTGAAATCTTGGATAGTTGCGCCAATTTTTGAAAAAGAATGCCATAGTGGTGTCCATACTTTTTTTTTTCACCGAGATAAGATAAAGTGGGTCGAAAGTAAAAATGTATGAAAATTTGACGACAAAAAAATATTTTGACTTATTTTTGTAAAATAACTACAAATATTCTAGAATTTTTAAGGATGTTGGTGGATAGTCATACTTCTTAGCTTGCTAATACAGAAAAGAGTTCAGAAATATTTGCAAAATTGTGGACCTGGTAGTTGAAAATATCATTAGGGGTACCGAATTTCCAAAGCTTTTAAAAAAGTTTAAATAATTTAAAAAAAAATAGAGATACATTTTTTTTCTTATTTTTTCCAGAGCAGCCATAAGTAGGGCCACCCTCTGTTACCGGCTTATCCTTGAATTTTGGGACACCCTGTATATATATATATATATATATATATATATATATATATATATATATATATATATATATATATATATATATATATAAACTACATATTACACTTAGTTACACATAAACACTCAAACATTTGCATATGAATATTTACTCTAAACTGAAATCAAATTCACGACTGACGTCACAGACTGATATCACATTCCCAAAAGTTTAAATAACTAAAATAAACTGTTTCTCGTGTTCATACAAAACTTTATCTCCACATTGGCCGCAATGTTCCTACAAAACTCAAAAGGCTTTATTCCATATTCAATATATGAAGTAAAGTTTGACATTCAAACCTTGGAGTATACATTGCTATAGAGCGCGCCTTACAAGTATGAACTGTAAGCAGTGTAAGCACGGGTACGAACAGTACCGATACTCCTGGCTACAACCTCAATCAGTAGCTAAACAATACCCATCAAAATGACTTCGCAAATAATATTTAATTCGATACGTTAAATCAAAATTTTATACAACATCGTATATTTGTAGTAATAATTTTATTGTTTTTATAATACGCAAAATGACGTCATTTTTTTATATCTTGACTTTAATTTTATCCATGCATATCAAATCGAACAAAAAACTTTATAACAACAAACTACATTAATAAGTACATCTATTGATATTTTCGGTAATGCATGAAACGTCACTATAGGTGCACTATACCATCGCAAAGTATCTGCTAACACTCGGCGCCAAAGACCTGAGTGATACGCGCGCTCTATATAATAATGTATACTCTAAGCATTCAAACCGTTCAAACTACAGGAAATAGACCTATGCGGCAATGGCCGCCGTTTCCGGCTGAAATTGATCCTATGGCCGGCCATATCCGGTTGCTGGGGGCTCTGTTATGTTCCGTGCTTCCGAGTTCGTCGATGCCTTGTGACTGACTTTTTTATACCTCTAGTTTGGCCTGAAAAGGCTGTATTGCTTGTGTCTGTGACTAGGAATCTAGAAAGAAACAAAATATTGACCCTGGCTGCATGGCAATATAAAACATTGAAAATGTTTTGAATAGATAACTGAGTGATTCGTTTCGGTCTTGGATATATTAAAAAGAAGTGAGATTATGAAGATTTGACGAAATGTCGAAACCCCTGACTACATTTATTATTTGTGAAGATTTATTATTTATCTATCTTCTATAATATAAAAATTAATCGCTAATTATTGTGTTGCTGAGCGCAAATCTCGAGAACAGCTGAACCAATTTCGCTAATTCTTTTTTTAAAAGATTCCTTGAAGTATGAGGACGGTTCTTACGGAGAGAAAAATTTAAAAAATTGACTGAAAAAGTCTAAAATCAACACTTTTCTATACTCCCATACAAACGATTCGTAATAATACCTAAAAGTCAATTTGAACTTAAATACCATATCAAGTGTTATTAAAGAGGTTCCGGGAAGGCAAAACAATTGAGTGACGTTAGTATCGTATGAATATTGACATAGTCAAGTTAGGCGGTACGAAGTTCGCGGGGTCAGCTAGTTGTATAAAATAAATCGATCATACCTCGGAACATGTATTTTGGACCGAAAGTGAATTTGAGCTCGTCCACCGCACAGTAGCACCCCGTGTGTGCTAATGTCAAGTTTGACTGGTAAACTTTACATTATGACCCAATTAATTACCACTTGTATGGGGGGTGAATCAGTCAATAATTAAATAAATTATGTGATCTATATAAATAGTTTCATTACTACGTGTACGTGTAAACTGCCGACATGTAAAAATATAGTACCTTATCTGGAGACGTTCATGACCTGAATTCGAACTTCGGTTACTAGTATTGTTAAAAACATAACCCTTACTTGGAAGTAGGCTAAAAAGGAAATAATTTATTTACTCTACATTTGTAAAATATAAATATAATAGAGGGTTTTTGCGTTAACGTTCTCTGTAAAGGAGATGGATATGCTTTCATACATACTTGGGCCAAGATATAAAAAGATGAGAGTGGTCCCAATTAAGAGCTTACCTATTATTAAACCATCCCTGAAAATTCTGCAGATTTTGGTGATCTAAGAGCAGAGCTTTAAGAGATTAAATAAGTGAGGTTATGCAAGACATGAACGTTTTTGAACTGTGATTTGATTTAAACCAATTAACTCATACAGCACACTGATATGGCACACTTTTGTACATTATTTTATAAACAATTGTATATATTTTATCTCGATAATTAATTGATTTCGAAGATTGAATAAATAAACGGATTGACTGAAAGTTAGGGAGTTGTCAGCTATCATAGCACAGATAAAAAATACAGTTGATACACATGTTAAATAATTAATCGATTAACGAAAATCGATTCATAGTTTATTTTTATTACCTACATTATTATTATGATTTTAAATGGTTATTATTACTATTATTATTCTATTTGTTCAATCTGATTGAAAAGCACAAAAAATTTCATCAAAATCGGTCGAGCCGTTTCGGAGGAGTTCGATTACGCACCCCGTGACAGAAGAATTTTATATGACATATATTATATTAGAAAATAAAACTTTTTAATTACCAAATAAAAAATAAGGGTTGATCGTAGAGGGGTGAAAATTTAGAGTTGCATGTATTTTTGTATGATGTATCATAAAAAAATAAAAACAAAAAATTTTGTCTCAAAAATAAAAAAATAAATTAAGGGGTGGACCACCCTTAACATTTAGGGGGATGAAAAATAGATGTTGGCCGATTCTCACAGATACCGGATAAGCACAAAAAATTTCATCAAAATCGGTCAAGCCGTTTCGGAGGAGTTCGATTACGCACATTTTGTGACACGAGAATTTTATATAATTAGATAATGTTTAAATCGTTCATAGTAATCGATACCTATTTTATTTTATTAGTAGAATAAACTTAGTTTTAAGAGTTCTCGTCTTCCAGATTATCAATTGAGCGGGTTTTTTTATATTTTGAAATAGAAAAATATACCGCTTTTTTGAGCCATATCTCAACTCATTACATTTTGGCCCAGAATCCCCGTCTCCTTTAGTTAATCGACTTTCGTTGCTGACGGTACATCATATTCAGTAGATATGAAAGTTGGAATGTGACATCCGTGAACATCGCGGAAAACGAATGAAAGTTTGGCCACGAAATCCGCGAACAAGCTTTTTAGTTTTAAATAAATTCACGTACACTTCTGTTACCTTTTTTTATCGTGCGAAAAAGCCCCACGGATACCTCCCCCGCCGGAGCCGGAGGAGGAGGTTATGTCGGACTCGAACCGACTAGAACGCACGCCGTCTGTGGGCCGACAGTTGCCGGAGATGAGATTGTCGTAGCCATATCCCTCGCACCCCGACACTTCTGTTACCTATTCGATTCCCTTTTTTTTCCTTGACTAATTTATCAACTTAGGGCTGTAGGCACATGCTGTAAGAACATTTCGAACGATCGAACGAACTCGAAAGCTGAATCTGCAGTGATATTTCAATATCGCATGCTGTTTTGGTGATGTCACGTTGTCGAACACGTAAACATACATCATCCTCATGCTCAAGAACGTGACGACACAAAATTTACAGCAAGCAGAATGGAAATATCGCCGCGGATTGAGCTGTCGAGTTCGTTCGATCGTTCGAAATGTTCTTACAGCTTGTGCCTACTGATCTATTTTTTGTACAAAGGATTGGTATTACCATCCAACGGGGCAATACCGCCAGTCGTTTGGGCACGTTACCAGTCACAATCGATTGGAACGAATTTTTCGATGACTAAACTTTTTGACCTCTCTTTTTTTATTCTTTTAAGTATTTTAGTTTTTTGCTTTAGTTTTAGTTTATTACTTCAATTAATTTAACAAAATATATAGTGTAGTACTGCTTACAAAAAACGATTTTCACCTTCAGCAAGTAGGTATGTGTCTTGTTTTCAAAACTCTAGCTTTTGCCTGTTCCACGCGGATAGAGCACCAATGTGAAATGCTAATCCCGACCCCGCAACCTATTCCTGGAGTAGATGTCAGAAATAAAAAGTAGCTTATGTGTAATTTCAAACTATAATTCCCTATTCCAAATTTCAATCAGTTCGGTTCAACTGTATAAGCGTGATTGATTAACAAACATTCAACACATTCACTTTACATTACACACTCATAATAATTTTATTATGTGTAATTTCAAACTATAATTCCCTATCCCAAATTTCAATCAGTTCGGTTCAACTGTATAAGCGTGATTGATTAACAAACATTCAACACTTTCACTTTACATTAGGTACACACTCATAATAATTTTATTATGTGTAATTTCAAACTATAATTCCCTATTCCAAATTTCAATCAGTTCGGTTCAACTGTATAAGCGTGATTGATTAACAAATATTCAACACCTTCACTTTACATTACACACTCATAATAATTTTACTGTTTATATTATTACTAGCTTTTGCCCGCGGCTCCGCCCGCGTGGATGTCGGTTATCGCGACCAAACATAGCCTATGTCCTTTCTCAAGGTCTAATCTACCTCTATACCAAATTTCATCAAAATCGGTTCAGCGGTTTAGTCGTAAAAGTGAGACAGACAGACAGACAGACAGACAGACAGAGTTACTTTCGCATTTATAATATTAGTAGGGATTAAAACGCTCTCTTCGCGGCCTCATCTGAGAGGCATCCTGCCATACTGAAGGCGCCCACTACTTACAAGTTCCATTATTATATTACATGGGATGTCTTTAACTAAATTGGTTTAGGCGGCATTCTGTTTGAATAGAACCTACTCTACTCGCTACTTACATCCGACTTATGAAATGATGGAATATTTATATTTTGTTGGATTTTATTTTCTTTTTTATACCACTTAGGTGGCAGACAAGCAAATAACCAGATGGGAAGTGGTTACCGTGGCCTATGGACGTATGCAACACCAGGGTAACTATTTATTAATCTGTGGTCACACTCGCGCAGCCGACCCTGAAGAAACCTTCTAATACCCTTGATATTTTTTATATAACTTTGAAATATTTTGTTAGAAAAAAGGGAATATACAAATATCGATTTAAATACATGCCTTTCTATAAAATATAGCACCTTTCATTCCTGTGATTGAAAATTGTTTACTTACTTTCTAGATTTAAGCAAGCGAAGCTATTTAATCTCATCTGCTGAATTAAACTCAGCCTCAGCAATCCCTGTTTCCACCATTTTAATCACGTTTAGTTATATTTGCTATTAAGCTAACAAATTACTGAGCTAATTTTTATATTGCTCAGATTAAATGCTATTGGGATCTGAAACGTCTATTCGAGTGAAAAATTAATTTATTAAAGTCGACTCTGAATTCTTTATGGCAGTAACTTTTTAATAAATTTAGGTAAAAGTACAATTAAATTTTCGAAATGGTAGGTAAATCCGTAATTGGTGGGTCTAATTTGATTTTCAGTTTTTTATGTACTAGCCTTCCGCCCACGGCTCCGCCCGCGTGAATCTCCAGTGCTACGCAACCAATTGCAATCAAACAAACGTAAGATTTTAAGTCTGACCAAGACCTTTGTAACAAAAAAACCGCATCAAAAATCCGTTCAGTAGTTCTTGCGTCCATCGCGTACAAAAATTTCCAATTTAAAATTAGGTATATAATAGTATAGATAAAACGAGGTATATACCTACTGATGACCTGCGAAAGGTGGCTGGGACAGACTGTATGCGGAAGGCGGAGGATCGGCAGACGTGGCGCATATTGGGAGGGGCCTATGTCCAGCAGTGGACTGCAATAGGCTAATTGATTGATTGATTGATATACCTACTATTGTAAATCCTGCTATGACTTTTCCAACCGACTATAATAGGTATGGGGTTCTTCAAGAAGGGCATTAGAAGGCTTCTACAAGTTCGGCAGCACGATTATGACGCCCCTGGTGTTGCGTTTCCGTTCGTAGTCCACCGTAACCACCTTTTCATCAGGGCCATGTGCTTGTCTGCCGCCTAAATAGCATAAAAAATACGTTACAATCGGTTCAACTGTTCATTTGTTACAAGGAAATATACAAATTCATATAAGTAATGTGCCGAATCTCCAAATCCGCGTTATTCAGATGAGAAGTTTGAAGGAATTCGAAGGAAATCCGCCTTAAATAATCCGCCCTGAAAGTATTAAATATACAACACACAATTTCGGCTCGGCACAAAATTGGGCAAAAGTAATTAATAACAAATATATCGTGATAGAATTCGTTAAAAAGTGGTTTCATTCAGTGACATTCGCGTAAACATCAGAAAATATCAAACAGCACACAAGTCTCTACTGTTATGACTGTATATGTGTACTGTTATGTACAGTCATATCAGTAGAAATATTTATACAACTAATATAGTCAGCTGGAGCATAAATATTTGTGTCATCGTCTCTGGTGATCTTTAGAGCGGAGCCGTTCACGTGGAAACTCACGACGTTGCATATTATATACGAATAGGTAAAGGGAAATATTCTGAAGGTATTCGACATTTGGGGAAGCAACGTGAATGGTATTTTGGGAGACTTTGAATAAGTTCAGATAGAGTCATGCTTTTCCAGAGTGTATAATGGTCTGAATCTGACTAATCGTAAACGCGAAAGTTTGAAAGAATTAATGTATATAAGAATGTTTGTTACTCTTTCACGTAAAAACTGCTGAATGGATTTAATGAAACTTTACAATAATAAAGCTCATACATCTACCTATCAGCGATAAACGGGATCAGAATTCCAAGCAGGCGGAGTCGCGGGCAACAGCTAGTATTTATTACAGGAATATGTAGTTTGTAAGGATAGATTGTATGTGTGTGTGCATGATTTTGAGTCTTTTACGCAGAAACAGCTGAGCGGAACTGGATGACTTAAATAACATATAATATAATCTATTTTTAGAGGGATAGATTCCTGTGGGTTCTATCGAAACCTGTTTGTTCTTCATCATCACTACATATTATAAAACAAAGTCGCTGTCGCTGTCTGTCCGTCCCTATGTATGCTTACATCTTCAAAACTACGAAATGGATTTTAAAGCGGTTTTTTTTAATAGATAGAGTGATACAAGAGGAAGGTTCATATTATTATGTATAATACATGTACAATATTGTAGAGAAACACTGATAAATTTAGAGATAATACCACGCGGGCGGAGAATATGGCGGTACGAAGTTCGCCGGGTCAGCAGCAAAATGTTTGTCCTGCTGTATACATGCTTACAGCGAGAAAAGTGAGCCCTGCTTTAAGTGTACATTTTAAAGCATCTATGTAGCCTCTTGTCAACAAAAATATCTTCGTAGAATTAAATGTCTATGGGCGTGAAGTAACCTAAGGCGAAGTTGTCTGTGCTAACATTGGTCCCACTTGCAATGGCACACAACTAAGTAAATAGCCCACTAGAGTGCACACAGTTTGATCAGTTTACCCCAGACGCAATCAAACTGACGTAAATGTTAGTTAGTTTGAAGTCACTAAGCTTGCTGTCTTGGTCCTGTCTTCACGATTTTTTTTTATACCACTTAGGTGGCAGACAAGCACACGGTCCACCTGATGGAAAGTGGTTACCGTGGCCAATGGACGTATGCAACACCAGGGGCGTCACACTCACGCTGCCGACCCTGAAGAAACCTTCTAATGCCCTTCTTGAAGAACCCCATATTGTGTATAGTCGCTTGGGAAAACCATCGCGGGGAGTTCATTCCACAGCTTGCGAGGGATGAAGTTCCTTTCATACCGCACAGTTTCACTCATTATCTTAGAATATACATAAATGTATACCTGTGATAACAAACAATCAATCAATTAATAACGCTTTGAACAATTTGAGGCTCGTAGCTAAGGGATATTTGAATTGGTAGCATATTGCAATTTGAATGCAGATTCAACAATTCTAACTCTCCGTGCCCCGGAGAGCACGTTGTGCTATCATGTTCCGGACGTCCCGGTCACAGATGGCAGTTGGAGCATAGCCGTAGCATGTATATAGATTAGTATTCGCCTATTCAACTATAACCTTAATTAAGTGGAAAACATAATTTAACTAAAAGAGTATAAAAAATTCCCGGTGGAGATTCTACTCTGCCGGGAAGGCCACCCCATCTCCTCCTTTGCGGTGTCGTACAAGGCGCCTAAGGGATAGGGCTGTTTAAAATCAGACAGCTATATACAGCCCAGGGTCAGCCTCAAATTCATGGCTCGAGTCAACAATAGTGCCCGGAATATGGCAATAAGATCACCCCTTATTACGTGCGACCTAATACAATGATTGATGAAATGTGGGTGTTAATTCATCTTTGCTTAACCCTCCGGGGATAAAAGCGTGATTGTAGCTGAGCGCTGACAAATGGAGGAGAAAAGGGGTATATCATACCATTACACATACATTTATTCACGCCTGTAAATTCCCGAAGGAGTAGGCGAGGTATATTAACGCCCACATTTCGCCTACTAAGATTTTCGCACTTTTTTTTATATAGGACACGTCAATTTGACTTCGCCTCGCCTGATGGTAAGCTGAAGGCAAAGTCTCTGAAAAGAGGGTCACCATTACAGACACGTATCATGTTACAATGGTGGCACTCAGCTTGACGGCCTCATCAGATGCTTTTTCACACCCCGCTTAAAGGACCCGGGACTGTAGGAGGAGGGAAACACGTGAACTGGTAAGGAATTCCAAGACTTAATGGTGCGGCAGAAGAAGGAGTCACCGAACCGCTTGGTTCTTGTTGCAATATTCTGCACCGTATGCGGGTGGCATCTAAGCCCTGCACGTGTTGTCCTATATAGGAAAGGAGAGGGTGGGATTAATTTGAAGAGCTCATCAGAACATTCACCGTGGTAGAGACGGTAAAATACCGCCAAAGATGCCACATGTCTACGCAACTGCAAAGGCTCGACACGTTATAAGGTGGGCGCGGGTGCTTTGTCATGGGGTGTATGTTTACTGTCGGATGAAGAACAGCCCTATCACTAAATCGTCTTCTACGACACCCGCGGGAACTGATGTCTGGACCTATTCTTCTCCACCGGGAACCAACACGGCAATATCTTTGTCTAATCACTACATAATATTATAAAACAAAGTCGCTGTCGCTGTCTGTCCGTCCCTATGTATGCTTAAATCTTCAAAACTACGCAACAGATTTTAAAGTGGTTTTTTTTAATAGATAGATTGATTCAAGAGGATGGTTTATATGTATAATATATGCATAATATTGTAGAGAAACACTGATAAATTTAGAGATAATACCACGCGGGCGGAAAATATGGCGGTACGAAGTTCGCCGGGTCAGCTAGTTATAATATAAAGGTTAATATTACAGTAACTGACAATTTCCAATTCCATTATATAATTTTGTTAATGAAATGGGTTTTACCAGTTATAATGACGCACCTTTTCATGAGTCAAGCGATGGGTTTTCCTGAGAGTATTTAAGTAAAGTTATTGCGTGACTCACAACACAACCCACTTTGGAAGTTTCTGTTTTGACAACATCAACAAGTATAAATAGAGAACAATTAGGAGCTCAAACTATTTTGATTAGGCATGTCATGTCTGATTTGACAACCTGACCTGATTTTTCAACATGTCGAAACGAAGGTCTATTTATATAAGAAATGGCATTGTGTGCCTACCCATACCCGGGGGCGAGTTGGGGATTCAGTGGTGGGGACCACTGAATCCCCAACTCGCCCGGATGAGGGCCGAATCGAATAATGTGGCCCTGGGTCGGCCGGGGTGCGCGACAATCTCACCTCCGGCAACTGACGGCCCACAGACGGCCGACATAACCTCCTTCTCCGGCTTCGGCGGGAGAGGTATCCGTGGGGATATTTTCGCAAGATAAAAAAAAGGTCTATAAGAATTATTATAAACATGGGTCAAGATTTCGTTTCGATCTAGTGGAATAATTTTTTTTACAACAGTTGGTAGTAGCCCGCCTGATGGGAAGTGGTTACCATGGCGTATGAACGTGTGCAACACCAGGGGCGTCACATTTAGGCGCTTGGAAAAATTTAATCCCATTTCTGAAAAAAAAAAAAATATTGATTATTTTATTGAAAACAATGATCGTACTCACACACTTTCTTTTGAATGGCTATTGCAGTATTCAAAATCCTTTACAGATATCTGTTTTAATATCCATACTTCCATCCATACTAATATTCTAAATGCGAAAGTAGCTCTGTCTGTCTGTCTGTCGGTCTGTCTGTTACGCTTTCACGCCTAAACCACTGGACCGATTTTGATGAAATTTGGTATAGTGGTAGATTAGACCTTGAGAAAGGACAGGCTATGATTGGTCGCAATAATCGACATCCACGCGGGCGGAGCTGCGGGCAAAAGCTAGTATACAAATAATATACACAATTACACTCTCTTAAAGTCGCGTAACACCAAAATACGCACCCAAAAATGCGTTATCATTTTTACAACTTTTATGTGTGTGCGCTGGAACGATGAAATCTTTGAAGAATGTGCCGAGCAAAGGTTACCTAAGCCATCAATGAAAGGTTTTTTATAGAGGACCTTATCTCCACTTGGATTGTCAAGCATAATGATCCATTTGAACCCGAATGGACTCGTAATTTCATCTGAACAGTGCAGTCCTATTATAGTTTGTCTTTTAGAGCTGTATTAAAGTTTTGAGAATGGTTCTTTCTGAGTTTAAATTTTAAATGATCACGCTTGTAAATCTCTGAAGTAGTAGGCAGTCCTACCTTAATGAGACCCTGCCCTGTGTCAGCAATTGAATTCAGTACAACATTTTTTCTTCAAGGTTTATTTTTCGGGACACCACCAAGGTCTTTGGAGCCCGAGTCAACCTCGCCCGCAAGCAGATACAGCTGCTAGAGTTCGGGGACCTGGGACCTCTTGATAGCAAGGCCGACGGAACCTCCACGCGGTGCACCCCAGGTGCTGCCGTCTCCGTGGCCTGGGGTGCACCCCAGGCCACGGAGACGGCAGCACCTCTCACTTCCAGGGAAGACGTTACCTAAACTGACGAGAAAAAAAGGGGATCCCATTTTTTCTCATAATGGTTTTTGTCCTAATTTAAATTGTCATAACAAGTTAGGCATAATTTTCTTTGTCATAATAATAGTGTGCCATAATTGGTTTTTAGCATACTTACTATGTTATTAAGCATAAATATTGTCTATCCTAATGTTTTTATTCATAACATTGATATGCATAAAGTTGTAAAGCATATTGTTTATTTGTCTAATAGTTATTTGGCATAATGATCAAAAAGAAATAATAATTTCTTAACAAACAGTGATAGATTTATTGAGAAAGCCCCTGATTCCGACTTGGATAGATTAGGTTAGAAGGCTAATGCGGGAGCGGAGAGGAGCGAAGCTCCCGCATTAGGCCTTCGTGGTTATTTTTTTTTTATAACCATGTAGAACTTTATTTAGTCAAATGAACATTCGTTATGGTTACGCGTCGTTATGCTTAAGTAAACTTATGCTTTGGGACAGTATGCTTATAAAATATTTTGCTTATAGTAAATAGGATTAAAAAAATATGATTAAAAAGTTATGGCAAATGAGTATTATGCGTAAATAATGTTAGGACAAGTAACATTATGCAATGTTAAATTATGACATAAAATTGTAGGAATAAAAATAGAGAACCGAAAAAAAGCCATCCTTAACGACTAAGGTACCTACTAGTGACACTTCAATTCATCTATTTCTTACAGTATGCTGTAATAATTTTTGACTGAAAATACTATTGCCCTCTGCCATATTGTAACGGTTAATGAAAATATAAAAAACAGTGTACCTACATTATTTTCAGAACCAGAGTATAAAAGCTTTCAATTGTAGAACTGTGATGTGACTTTACGACACTAGATGCACTGCAGTGTAACATATTTAAACACTAGCTGTTGCCCGCGGCTCCGCCCGCGTGGAATTCTGATCCCGTTCATCGCTGATATATGGGTGATTCTTTGTAAACCAGATTAGACATGTTTTTTACTGAAGAACACATCAATTTATTCTCCAATTATCACAAAAATTTCAGGTTACATAGTAAATAAAAATGTCTATCGACGCATATATTAATTAATTGGGATTATTTAATAGAAGCAATAATTTAACTAACAGAAAACAGTAAAAACTAATTAATCTGGTGTGTCCCCATGCCGCTTTTTGTTGAATTATTAGATTTTTTGCGATCTTAAGAAGCAATTATATTAAAATAAGAATGTTGCATCGATATTTGAATACATGTTTCTTGATATGTTATAACTGAAATTCAAAATGATTGGATATATTCGTAATTACATTACTTTAAAAAATGTCCCCGACGAAAATAATAATTCAACTGGCGCATCTTGTTCAAGCATAATTTCAATGTAAACACAGAATATTGGTTATATGAATACCAACTCGTGATTGTTTGCGTCAGTCAGTAGCAAGCTATCGAACACTTGCACGTTCAAGGGTTATATCTTGTTAAAAAATACGATTGAAAGTTGTTATTTGGGAGTTTGTCACGTATGTCGCATAATTAATCTGTATTCTTTCATGGATTGCGGGTTTTTAGTTATGTTTTGAAACTAAACCAAGGTCTGTCATAATGTTGTCTATTCATGTTAATTACACCTTTTATTCGATCTGTTCACAAATAAAGGTGCAGGGTTCGATTAACTATAAATTTCTAATTTGTCTGGCTCCCATTAGTCTGGTTTTATCTGGCTTTTATACCCAGATGAATTTGACCGGACCAGATAAATTAGGATTAATTAAAAATAACAACAATTTCATCATATGACCAGTTTTTTTTTACGTTTTATGAGCTTTAATTTAAAGAATTTTTAGGTGCAAGGGGGTCCACCAAGATCTTGGGCCCCAAGCCAACCTTAAGTGTAAGCCGGTGCACCTGCTGAAGAACCGACGAGGCTCTGGCGCTGGCTTTCCCTTCGCGGTTGGAGGTTGGCAATTGCCCCCGGAAAGGCCAAAAAATGCCAAATCACAACATAAATGGCTATAAGAATAAGGGAATACGATGAGGGTAGGGCACCGCCGCAAAACGGTGCGCATGACGGCCGCCCGCCTTGTGTCGCAAGTCGGCTAGGGCTACCGTGCCTGAGCCGGGCACGGCTAAAGATGTTAGGCCAACATTGTAGTTCCCAAAAACTCTGCTTCGCAACATGGAACATTGGCACGTTGACCGGTCGCACGAGGGAGTTGGCTGACGTACTCTGCAGGCAGAGAGTGGCCGTGGCATTCCTGCAGGAGACTCGTTGGGGTGGCAGTAGCTCCATGAACATTGGGGACGGCTACCAGCTGATGTACACAGGTGCACCTGATTCGTGGTGCTCTCCCGGACGTTGCGACTTATGGTCGTGAGGGTGCTTATCAATGGAATTGTAACCCACCTGATAAGTGCCTACGCGCCACTGGCTAGGTGTAGCGCAGCCAAAAAGATCTCATTCTGGGACCAACTCGGGGAAGTGCGTCGTGACAGCCCACTGTCGCAGGGTGTCTTGGGTGGTGACCTGAACGGTCATGTGGGTGATGGGTGTGAGGAGTTTGAGCGTGTTCACGGTGGCTTTGGATACGGTAGTCGCAAGTTGCAACCCAGAGAGTGAGCACATCTTCAGAACATGGGCGACTGCCGTTCATGCCATCGTGAACACGTACTTCAAAAAGAAATCCAAACATCTTAACACCTACAAGAGCGGGGGGCGCTCTACCCAGGTCGATTTCCTACTCACTAGGAGGCACAGCAGCAGCTAGGTGGCCAACTGCAAGGTTATACCCGGGGCGAGTCTCACTAGCCAACACCGTCTCCTTGTCATGGACCTCCGCGTGAAACCCAAAGGCAAACGTGCTAAGCGTGCCCAACGCAGAATCAAGTGGTGGCCGCTTGATGAAGTCAAGTCCCAAAGTCTCGTCTCAGCCATCAGTGACAAGTGCGCTGATGCTGTAGACAGTGTAGACGAACCAGTACAGGTTTGCTGGGACAGGATTCAGGCAGCTATTCTTGAAGCGGGGAGGGTAGCACTCGGTATGTCTAAGGGTGGACGCAAGTGTGACAGGGACACTTGTTGGTGGAACGACACAGTCCAGAAAGATATCAGAGCAAGCGTTCAAATCTTCCGTAGACCACGATGCGTACAAAGATGCAAATTCGCCCCCTGGAGAGCCGTAGCCAGGGCCAAACGAGACCACTTGCAACGGCTATATACCAAAGTTTATAGTTCAAAGTTAAAGTTCAAGTTCAAAGTTCAAAGTTCAAAGTTTAAAGTTCAAAGTTCAAAGTTCAATGTCCTTTATTTGTTGAATATGGTACAAAAATGATGTTTACAAGTGGAATCGTCTGAGGGGCAAAAGTTGGCGCGGTCCAGGGCCAAAGCGGCACAGGGTCTATCCAAGTGCCGCTGCATTCAAGGTGGGTGCCCATGGTGTGAGCATTCTAGCAAATCTCTAAAACCGCGTACCCGGTTAGATCCTGAGCCAGTGGAGGCTAAGCATCATCACACCAATCTTCAAAGGCAAGGAATCGGTGCAGGAGAGTGGCAGTTACCGCGGATAACCGACTCCCAGATCCGACAGGAAAGTACACCCTCGGGTTGTCAGTACGGGTTTCATCCCAGGCACGGAACCATGGACCCGGTGTTCGCCCTAAGGATTGTGGCGGGGAAACACAGGGCGAAGAACACGCCTCTGCACTGCCTATTCTTAGACATACAGAAGGCCTTCGACCGTGTTCCTCGCGCGGTGATCTGCTGGGCATTGCGGGCCAAGGGAGTCCCAGAAACTTACATTGACACCATCCGAGACTTGTACTACGATTCCGGTTCTGTGGTTTGGACTGCTGTTGGTGACTCGAAAGCCTTCCCCATCACCTTTGGGGTACACCAAGGATCCGTCCTTAGTCCATACCTGTTCAGCGTAGTATTAGACGTTTTGTCGGACAGCATCAGAAACTCGCATAAGCAGCCCCCGTGGTTGCTCATGTATGCTGATGATATTGCGCTGATGGACGTGGACAGGAGCAGATTGGTGCGACGCGTGAAAGGGTGGAAGGAAGTGCTTGAGAACGGCGGCGGTCTGAAGCTAAATGTAGCGAAGACAGAATACTTAGCGTTAAACTCCACAGATCCCACCCATTCGCATAGGCGATGACTTGGTCGAGCGCACGGACCAGGTTAAGTACCTGGGATCTGTACTTCATGTGACTGGTGAAATCAACTACGACATCAGGGCATGGATTGCTACCGCGTGGGCCAAGTGGCGAGAAATGACTGGCGTCACGCGTGATCCCAAAATGCCAGTTAGGTTGAAGAGGCAGGTCTATAAGACGATCATTAGTACCTGTTCTCTTACATGGTTGCGAGGCGTTGCCGCTGCTGGAGCGACACAAGCAAGAACTACGTGTCACGGTGATGAAAATGCTGCGATGGATGTGTGGCGTCACGCGTAAAGATCGCGTGAGGAACTCTCGCATCCGCAACCTTCGCGTCCGTGACATCGCGAATAAAATGCATGAGAGCCGCCTTCGATGGTGCGGCCACGTCTTGCGGCAACCGCCAGGCTACGTGGGTAACAAATGCCTAGCAATGGCGCGGATGGTGCCTCCACCGGGTCCAGGTAAAAGGGGTAGGCCCAAGAAGTCCTGGCTTGACGCCATGGAGGGTGATATGCGTGCAAATGGTCTCACTGCCATTGACGCCCAAGATCGTGCGAAGTGGAGGAGGAAGAGCCGGAAGGCGGACCCTGAGCTCCGAGGTCATCTTGGCCACGGATGCAATCAGGAAAATGCGTCTTTATGCAGATGGTGATGATGATTGCCAGATATTTTATAATAAAGTTGATTGCAGTTGATATGTTATTCTCATTTATCTGCATGCTTCTAATTAATATGGTGCAAAAGTCCATTCATCTGCCTTGGTCATCATTAATCTGGTTGACCAATTTATCAGCACAGTCTATTTCCTAAACTACTGGGTACAAATCAGTGCCTTCGAAATATGATATAACATATAATGATCTGGTCACGATTTTATGTGAGTTAAAGTCTAAAAGTAAAAAAAAATTTGAGCCATATCAATGAGGCAAATACACTCGGTTTCAAAGAAACACCCATATAGCCTATATGTTAATCCAGGGTATAACCTATATACATACCAAATTTCAACCAAATCGGTCCAGCCGTTTATGCGTGAAAGAGTAACAAACATCCACACATCCACACATCCATTCTCACAAACTTTCACATTTATAATATTAGTAGGATGTTCAAATGAATAAGTAATCTGAACTACTTATTCATTTGAACATGGAATATGGTGAAAATGAAAGCGAGCGGGTCGAGGTTAGAATCCTACTAATATTATAAATCCTACTAATATTATAAATGTGAAAGTTTGTGAGAATGGATGTGTGGATGTGTGGATGTTTGTTACTCTTTCACGCATAAACGGCTGGACTGATTTGGTTGAAATTTGGTATGTATATAGGTTATACCCTGGATTAACATATAGGCTATATATCAGCGATGAACGGGATCAGAATTCCACGCGGGCGGAGCCGCTTGCAACAGCTAGTGAGCTATATTTGCGGAAGTTTTGTATGGCTGATGATTAACGCTACACCACAGCTTGCAATTTTGCTGAAAGGGGCCTTATCACCACCTCTTAAAAGTAAGATTATTTCAATCGTACTATACTTTCATGGTGTGAATCGAACTCGGACCGTAGTCGTCCATCGATTTTGTTTACTGTATCTTGTAAGATAAATGTAATATCTATCGAATTAAAAAAATAAATTTATCTACTGCAGTAAGAGATCTACTGTATGACACATTTTAACAATTATAACACTAATATCCTGAGTATCCTGACGGACGCTGACGGTGTATGAACCTAAATAATTGGGACAAGTGCAGGTATAAATGAGGAAACCTGTCCATGATGTAACCGTTATTATTCGTGTTACGTGATAGTGAACCGAGACCTTTAAAAACGCTTTTGTTTTTGTTAAGCAATGTGTGAAATGGAAAGTGAATAAATATTCATATTATAATATTTTTATTTTAACGAATACATGTGCGTTAAAATAAGTAATATTTTATGAATATTCACTGTTTGTTCTCTTTGTACATTTTAGTTTATATCAAAATGTTGCGAAAAGATCAGTGAAATCATTCATCCAAATCGACAACGTTATTTTGTGTGACATTTATATGTCAGATTTGTTTCTTTTTTGCATATTATCTACTATTAATTCAGTCAAAATAGGCGAAATTAAATGGTAAACTTACATAAATTCGCATAGAGCTGAAAATTGGTGGGTCTTATTAAATACACCATAATGACAGAAATATCAAAAGTATATTGATTGGACTTCTGCATTTCTTTTATTCAAGGTTAAAGGTCAAATATATTGAATTCTTGCATTTTTCTCGTAAACAACAAATGCTATTGCAAAAGTGGGTTAGACAAAGTTGTAGATCATGTAATTACCTACAAAATTATTTTCATTCTTTTTTTTGTGCGTATCACCGTTTCGAAGACATACCCGATTTTAAAATTGAAAGAAATCATATGTATTTTATATGAAATGTCATTCCCCATAGTAGGGTTCAGTGTTAACCTCCACCAATTTTCAGCTCTATGCGAATTTATGAGAGCTCAAATCTTTTCTTTAACTGAATTATATTAAAATGGCAAAGGAAGGCCAAGGTAAAGGGATAAGACAACGGAGACAGCAAAGCCCCTCTCTCTGGATGGGGAAGAGGAGTCATCGCCTATGGCAAACTCTAACCGAGGCGACAGCGACCCTATTGAGATTGAGGGTTGCTTGGAGGCTTTCCACGTGTCCATCTGATAAGCAGATGGCTCAGTCGATTCAGAATGGGGGCGTGCGGTTTTAGCCGGTTCGTTTCGGAAAGTATCCTTCGTTATTTCCGCACGAAAATCCTCACATTTACATAAGATTTCCCCTTTGTACTTCTAGAAATAATCTAATACCATTTCTTGCCACGACTGCAAAACCAACTGAATTTAAAATGTAACCCGCTTCAGAACTTATGATTGCTTATGAAATCCAATTTTAGTGAACAAGTTATTGCTTTAATAATTTCTACTATGTACAGTCATAGTAGAAATTATTAAAGCAATAACGTTCATTCGCAGTCCCCATGTGCAGTGTACCTCGTAATTGTATCGCAACAGTTCATAACTGCACTGAAACTACACTGAAACTGCACTGAAACTGCTTAATAATAACTATCCTGTTTGCTACAGGGTGTTGCGGAAATTGAGTTGCGAGAAGCTTACTGTACGTGAGCTAGTAAACTGTCAAGTATTTGTGTCGACTTTTGACTAAACAGTACCCGTGGGTCGCACTCTAATATTCTTGCTAAGCTACTAAGCTGAATTACATGTTAGCAGTTGGTCTATCGTGTTATGTTAAGCTGGGTACACACCAACATAATGAACACCTACTATGATCCTTACTGCGTCGTAGATATGTCGTAAAATATAAATATACTTAATGATTGTACTCTATCCAAAGAGTATTTTCAAGGCTTCACCAAGATTATTGAAATTTGAATAGGTTCATAGATGTTAAAGTGTTTGTTAGGTATTCAATCAAGCTGAGGTGCTTGGTCCGGATTGTCCGGAACTTCAACATGGTGCACCCTGGGTAACGGAGACGGCAGCGCCTCTCTCTATTTCGGTTCCTTTTAAGCGTCTATTGTGGAATACAGTAGGCACATGCTGTAAGAACATTTCGAACGATCGAACGAATTCGAAAGCTGAATCCGCGGTGATATTTCAATATCGCATGCTGTTTTGGTGATGTCGACAACGTGACGACACCAAATTTACAGCATGCAGAATGGAAATATCACCGTGGCTTCAGCTTTCGAATTCGTACGATCGTTCGAAATGTCTTTACAGCATGTGCCTGCTGAACTGTCTTCGAAGCGCCATCTGTTCTATAGTTTATCGTACTACTTAACTCACAGAGTTTTGATCCGCTCCATTTTTACATGATTTATTGCATAGATGGCGTTACTGATTTCGATTAAAATATCTTTTAAAATGAAAGCATTTCTTCTGTACATTAATAAATTTCAATAAAGTCCATTTTTTGTTATGTTTGCTACCTTGCCAAATGTAGCCATTTATTGCTAAAAGCTGGTCTAATTTTTTATGTCGTTATGGGGCCATCTAGCGATTAAAGTTCGTACTTGATTAATTGCTAAATCGATGCTTTCAATACATATCATGTTTCTGCACAAAACTAGATGTCGCTGTATTTATATAACGTTACAAGTTATTATTTTCAGTATAAGTTTATCTGGGTAAGTATACTTTACCCGCATGAACTTCGATCTGGGTATTTTTTTAAAAATAAAAGTATTCTAAGTTATCCCAGCTATCCACAGTAACCGTATAGGTACCGTCAAAATTAGCCCAGTCACTTCGGAGATTTCCCGTTACAAACAGACGTACAGACCGACGAAATTTGCTTTTTGTTATAAGTACTGTGTACAGGTACATTAAATGTATTAAAAAGTCGTTATTTTAATGTTATGAACAAACACTTCAATTTTGACAATTCACTAAACCGCAATATGACCTGAAATATAATAACCTGAAAAACCTCTATAATTCCACATTGCCACATTGCCACAATTTCACAACATTCTTTACAACGCTTTCTAGACCCATGGTAAGCTTAATTAGCTTGTGTTATGGAATCTAGAATGCGGATATACATACTTAGATAGGTACTTTTTTTTTTGTTGTAAATACATACATATCATACATAGAAACACCCAGACCAATGCAAATATTTATATTCATGCATACAAATATTGGCACTGAGCGGGGATCGAACCCGCGCCTCCTGCGTAGCAGCCGCGTTCACTACCGCTACGCCACAGAGGCAGTCATAATGGTGATCGTGCGGTCCATATCCTCACACGGGATCATTTGATAAAACTTTGCACAGAATCGAATGCTGTACCCTTTAATCGCTCTATGCTGAATTGCGGTTCACAAAGTTTCGATTCCACCAATCCAATTTCAATCAAACTCTAGTTAAGTCCTTCTACAACTCAGTGACCGTGAAAGTACGATGAAAAGCGATCTATTGAACTGGAAATAGATTTACTGGCTCGTCACAAGTTCACGTTATTAATATAAATTACATACATAACTACATACATACACGCCTTTATCCCCGGAGGGTTAAGCAGAAGTTAATTAACACCCACATTTCACCAATCTTTGTCCCACGTAATAGAGGGTGGATCGGCAAACGTGGCGCATATTGGGAGAGGCCTATGTCCAGCAATAGACAATAGGCTAATCGATGGAATAGGGGGTGAGCCTATTGCCATATTCCGGGCACTATTATTAACTCGAGTCCTGCATCTGAAGCTAGAGTCTGGACTGTATATAGTTGTTTGATGTTAAACAGCCTTGTACGACACCGTATGGGAAGAGATGGGGTGGCCCAAATTCTATTCTGCCGGGAACCAAGCGGCGAATCCAATCATTAAATTGATAAAAAACAATATTCTACGACATTCTACACAGCTCTATCTAGACTAGACCCATAGTAGGCATGCTTATCTAGCTTTTGTTATGGGCTCTAGAATGCGGATAAACATATTTCAATCAATAATTTAGCCTATCGCAGTCCACTGCTGGACATAGGTCTCTCCAAATGTTGGGAGGTTTTGGCTTACTGTCTCCAACCTACAAAGGTATAGGTATAGGGCACGACACGACGGTATTTGAGCAGTCCGACTGTAGGGTGAACGTACTTCCCGTACGTTCACCCTACAGAATACCGGCTTGATACTTTCTTAAGTTTATGCGGATGTTAGACACTCATTGAAATAAAACAACTTTTTAACGGATTCCATCGCGATTTATTTATTGTTTAGCTACTTTTAGCCCGACGTTTCGGCTACTTTTCAGCAGCTATCGCAGGGTAACTAGAGATGGTAGTTGTCACATACTCGGCGTGGGAGACGCCGAGACGGGAGCTGGTGGCCACCTTAGGAGTGAGAGTTCTCACGCTCGCCACTTTGCTCGCAGCGATGGTTCGCTACGCGGATGCGTGGGCTGCCGGCGCCTCCTTCTGCGAGAAAATAATGCTCGTGAAGTGGGCGGCGGAGCGGGAGCGAAGGAGAATCGCAGACCTTGCGGCCCGCGAGGAGCGCAGGAGAATCGCTAACCGCGCGGCCCGCAACGAGCGGTGGCAACTCGGGCATCGGAGGTCGGAGAATGAGCTCCGTCCCCCATGAGCGCGGGCCTGGGGGTGACGGGTGGAGCCGCCTGACACCCGAGCAGAAGCAGGCCGCGGTGATTACATACGCGAATGACTTTGACCATACAAATGCTCAAGGTCATTCGAACTGTAAAAATCAGTAAAACTAATTTTAATAGATAACTGTATAGGCGACGGTTATTAACTAAGAAGGTGACGTCATGCTAATACACTTATTTAACACTAGCCTTCCGCCCGCGGCTCCGCCCGCGTGCATCTCGGTTAACGCGACCTTTGCTCCTATCTTCGGTTCTACTCAACCGATTGCGATCAAACAAACGTAAGATTTTAAGTCTGAGTAAGCCCTTTCTAACAAAAAAAACCGCATCAAAATCCGTCCAGTAGTTTTTGCGAGACAAACAGACAAACCGACAAACCGACAAACAGACAAACAGACAGGAAATTAAAAAAAAATATTTTCGTGTTCAGTGTCGTTAACATAACATAACCCAAGTATTTTTTTTTAAATATCTCCAATGTAGAGACACGACCACTTTACAATTATATAATAGTATATATAGATACATGTGAAATTTTAGATAATTTGGATACATATTGTAGAAGATATTTGGTTTCATAAGAAAGTGTAGAGTGGTGTTCAGAGCCTCTTTTCAACTATTTCCTCCTTTTTTATTTAATTTATGAAAAGGAGAAGTTACTCTGTATATCTTGTAGTATGCAGGCATGTAAATTCCAGATCTGTAGGTTTTATAGTCAAAAAGAAAAACGGTTTCGAAAATACCGATTTTTCTATGCTGATCTGATTCGGGGCCTTAAAAACGGATGTATGTGTCGCGAGAGAATGCGCCACCGGAACATGTGTAACGGATGCAGCTCTCGAAGACTGCCCACTGAACAGGAAGTATTCGGATCCGACTGTATTCTGTAAAATGAGACGCTTCCACGTTTTCAACTTATATTTTATAGTATTCTGTCCGTGAGTTCACTTCATTGATCCTGAATATATTAAGTACTAGCTTTTGCCCGCGGCTCCGCCCGCGTGGATGTCGGTTATCGCGACCAAACATAGGTTCAGTGGTTTAGGCGTGAAAGCGTAACAGACAGACAGACAGACAGACAGACAGACAGACAGACAGAAAGACAGACAGACAGAGTTACTTTCGCATTTATAATATTAGTATGGATATGGATTTCAATGAACTTATCCTTACTTCCATATATTTATTCATACTTACATATTTACATTCTAATATTATAAAGGTGAACGTAACTCTGTCTGCCTGTCTTTCTGTCTATATGTCTGTCTGTTACGCTTTCACTAATAATTCACAATATTACTAATATTCCCTAACTAACTAACCTAACCTAACCTAACCCCTCTAGCTAAGCTAAACTCCTTGCATTAGGAATGGGTTCAACTCGGTAGTATAATGGCGAGAATTCGAACCCGGGATCTTTCGATCTTACGTAAGGCCGACTCCTTGATCACTAAGCTACTGACGCTTCAACTACTTCAATATTTTAACAACTTTAGACTACTGGTAAACACCCCAGTTATCAAAAAAAATACAAAAAGTAAATTTTTTTTTTCTGTGCCAATTGATTCTATTTAATGTGAGCATCAAAATACTCTATGGGACCATTTTAGCTTTGAGTACTAGGAAAGACAGAAATCGCCAAAAACTGCCAAAAGTTAGGGAAGGTCTCCTAAGAACGTTTTGCTGTAACTACAACGGTTAAGGTACTTGCCCTTACTGCCCCGTTTCAAAAATACACCCTGTATGTATAGACACACATACAGACACTAGATTGTCTGTACTACGTCATCACGTCAAAACGAACCGCACACACAATTTCCCAAACAACATACGTCGAAATGAGAAGGATTGTCACGCCAATAAAAAAGTTATTCTTCATCAAAACTTTTCGATTCCATATCGGACCTTGAGCGCTTCGCGAAGCGTTACGAAGCAATGAAGAGATATACACGTTTATTACAAGAAATAAAAGGATATTCGTCGTATTGTTGCTCTTTTCTCTGGACTTTATGAGGATTGTGCTTCCTGTCAAAAATCTTGTTAGAAATAATATTTAATGAGAAATGTTATGGGTATTTTATGGTGTGCGTGACCACGGAACGAAAAGAAACAAGACTTATATATTCTATTCAGAGTGCGTAGTCTATATTAAAATTATTGTGGTTTCTTTACGATTATTTTTTACATGCGCAATATCCCCACGCATAAAATATTTAAAAAAAGCTTGGGTTATGTTATATTAACGATACTGAACACAAAAAACATTTTTGTTTGGAATTCTTAAGTATCTGTTTGTGTGTCTACAATGGACTCCTGAACGAATTTCGATTTAGGTTTTTTTTAATTCTTTAATGTACACTGAAAATAATACATTCAGAATCATAACAATTATTTTTTTATGTACAAAGGACTGGTACGGACGGACGGTTCAATAGACCCGGATATATGAGCAAAAGTTGCATTATCCGACATCCACGCAGACAGAGCCGAAGGCAGAAGATTAGTTCTATAACTCCAGACACGTATCTTGGACCTAAATCGCAAGACAAACGAGGCTCTGGCGCCCGCGGATAGCTTTGTAATAATCTATGCTTGGTGAATTTGAGTTCGTCCACCGCAGTAGCATCCCGTGCTATCCTCAAAAGACACCCAAGAAACGTGTAGTGCGCGTATAGGGCACATTTTGAGCATATTTTAGGTTCAAGATACGTGTCCGGAGTTATCCCTACTTAATATTATAAATGTGAAAGTAACTCTGTCTGTCTGTCTGTCTGTCTGTCTGTCTGTCTGTCTGTCTGTCCGTTACGCCTAAACCACTGAACCGATTTTGATGAAATTTGGTATAGGGGTAGATTAGACCTTGAGAAAGGACATAGGCTATGTTTGGTCGCGATAACCGACATCCACGAGGGCGGAGCCGCGGGCAAAAGCTAGTACTTAATAATAACATGATGTCACTGGTAAAATGTAAAAACCTAACACTTCAATTTTACCACCAATAACCATCTCGGTATATCCAAAATTTCGTTCAACCTATCAAACACACGACTGCCAACTCTCTAATCAATAGAACTAACAATTGAGGAGTGACAGTCGAGTAATTTGGAGGAACATTCCTCTGGGATACGTACGTCGAGAGCCACTACGAGAGTCAGCAGGAACAGACCGTCTGAAAGGCAATTACAACACGTAGCGTAGTAGCTTCACCGCAGAACTTCGATAATGGCTCCTTACTAATTGGGAATGATATAGAGCTGTTTGTGCTGTAGGATTTAATATTTACTAACTGACCCGGCGAATTTCGTACCGCCATATTTTCTGATCCCGTTCCCACTGCATATCTCTAAATTTATCAGTGTTTCTCTACAATGTTATGCATGTATTCATATAAACCTTCCTCTTGAATCACTCTATCTATTAAAAAAAACCGCTTCAAAATCTGTTGCGTATATTTGAAGCTTTAAGCATACATAGGGACGGACAGACAGCGACAGCGACTTTGTTTTATAATATGTAGTGAAGTGATTTGGAATTTTGTAAACATTATGTCCTTATCATAGATTTTTAATAGATCTGTTAAGGGTTTTAGACATAGTCTGGTAAGACCATTGGGTTCTTAGGTTGCCTCTGTAAGTATTAATTTCTGGCCCCCGGACAAGTGGGAATCTGTCGCCCGGCGTAATGTAGAATGTCACCCACTTCTAGTATAAGCAATTTAGCTTAGTTGAAGGGGTTAAAGGGAATATTAGTAATTTCGATTGCTAATATTCTTATTAAAAAATTAAAAAAGTTCTATGCGTTCCGTCTATGTTATTCATTTAGTCTGGGTTTAAACTGTATTTTTTTTTAATACGAAACCAATTTTACCAGTATTTTCTCTTAGATTACTATTGTAGAATAAGTGTAGTTTAATAGCCGGGGTTCAAAGTTTCCGAAACCAAAGACCCCTCAATCGCAACCCAATATCTCACACAATTCATAAAAAAACTTCTAAATTAAAAAAACCATTGATGGGTATTATCCTCTCTATACATTCCCGGACACGTTCACTGAGGAAGCACCTACAGCATCGAGCTGTGTATAATTTTTCAACAAGTTCCAACTAATTAGAGCTCTCTGCCCGCGGCCTCGGGCAATCATTCTTAGTTAGAATCAGCTAAGGCGAGATGCCGATAACACGGAGATTTCCCACTATTTTCCCATTTTTCCCATCTTGGCAGAAACTTTCTGTTTACTTTTAACATCTTCTAGAGAGAAGATACGAGTACTCTACCGACGTCTTCAATTAAAACTTCACTGATATTTAAAAGGAATGGTTTTTAATTAGTTTAAAAATTCTTTAAAATAGCCGAATGGCTTGAGGGATGAATGCTTAAAATTGTGCTTGGATGTCTGTGAAAAAATACTGAGAATTATATGTTTGAAAATCTTGATAAATAGGTCAATTAAATTAAAAATTTAAAAAAACCCCAGACCCAAAATGAACCTATAAAAAGTAAAATAATAACTATTACATTATGACCTACCCTATGTATTGACCCTTTTGTCATTTGTCTCGTCGGGGGACCGCTAAGTACCTTGGTATGCTCTATTCCCCCTGAACGGTCAGACGGCATGTCCATTGTCCAGGCGGTATGCCCAGGACTCGAACCCGGTCTCTCAATTGTAGCTCATCGAGTAGTACGTACAATAGAACTTAATATCAGAAAATTATTTTATCGGTCACGCTATTATTATAAAATCTATACTTATTAATATTATAAAAGTGAAGATTGGTTGAACGCGCTGATCTCAGGAACTACACCTTTGAATTAAAAAAAATATATGTTGTGTTGAATAGTCCGCTTATCGAGGAAGGTTATAAGCTAAATATCATCACGCTTCTACGCAAGGGAGCGGAGCAGTAACCATAAATATGTATCAACAAATCCGGCAGATTCCCATACATTATTAGATTTGGAAGTATTCCACGGGCGAAACCGGGACGAGTCGGCTAGTTAGAAAAGAAAGAAAGAATAAAGAAAAAGAAAAATATTTTTATTAAAGATCGCACATGTAGGCAGGTACAGCTCGTTTCAAACTTAATGGCGGCTCTGAAGTTCGTGCGTGTCGATGCGCAGAAGTCAAAAAGACGGCGAAAGTCATGGAACGAAGCGGGACGCGCTTGCTTGTGTTGGTGTTAGTGTCGTCCGTATACTACACAGACGTGCGCGTTAGTGATAAAGTACAGTCGAGTTCCTATTAATATTGTTTCGTTAAGTTTTGTTATTATTGTTGACTTTTTGTTACTGTTGTTTTTGTTGAGCTATTGTTATTGTTAGTTGTTATAGTTATTGTTTGTTGTGCAACGTATATACACATAGGTACTATACAAAAATGCCTCGCGGGCGATTTACATTTAACGTGCTACGCAGACAGGCGAGAAAAATGGTGTATGACGTAATACAGTTTATGAAAAAAGAGAGTGAGGAAGGTATCCAAATTCGGTTGAAGTTGGTACAAAAACGGGCATCGCTTGCCACAGGTGTACCGTCACACTACAGTACATCTTTGTCAAATCCTATTGTTATTGTGCTACTATTAATTGCGTTACCATAGGAGATTGATGACGTTTCTATCCATTCTAATGTCAAAACTGGCAGTAGATAGATTATTGGGAACGGCCGTTAGAAATATCCCTCACACCCCGGCCGAATATTTTTGGTCTTGACTGTACCTGCGCAGTGAGCCACTTGTACGAAGTTCAGAGCCGCCATTAAGTTTGAAACGATCTGTAGGTATATAATTTATATAAAATAAAAATAATAATAACAAAAAATGCAATATGAATGTTTAACATGCAGCTAGTTAAATATAATATCTATACTGTTATATACCTAATTGTAAAGTGGTCGTGTCTGTACATTGGAGATATTTAAAAAAAAAATACTTGGGTTATGTTATTTTAATGATACTGAACACGAAAATATTTTTTTTTAATTTCCTGTCTGTTTGTCTGTTTGTCCGCGATGGACGCAAAAACTACTGGACGGATTTTGATGCAGTTTTTTTTTTGTTAGAAAGGGCTTGCTCAGACTTAAAATCTTACGTTTGTTTGATCGCAATCGGTTGAGTAGAACCGAAGATATAAGCAAAGGTCGCGTTAACCGAGATGCACGCGGGCGGAGCCGCGGGCAGAAGGCTAGTTGTAAAATAAAACTACAGTCCGCAATGTAATCGAGTACAAAAGATATAAGGCAACCTTAGAGTATCCATTACTATAGTATAGAGCAAGTCTAACACTATGGTCCATTGTGCCGAGTGTAAGCAGTTTTTTATCTGTGGTATAAAGCGCCTATAGTGATGTTTCATGTACATATTACCAAAATTATCGATAGTTGGTTATGTTGTGAATTTAGTGTGACGCATGCGTGGATGAATGGATAAAATTAAAACCAAGATACAAATATTAGTATCATTGAATGAATTGCAGAAATTAAAATCCCACAAATCTAACATATCAACAGACAGAGTCGTATATAATCTAGGATGAAGAATACTCTGGATTCGTCAAGCGCGTACACCCGAAAGGGACGACAACATAGTACTTATGATACCAGTGTTGTTAGTCCCTACCAAATTTTACCCCGCGACTTTTTTAAATCCGTTAGGTGGTATATGAATTTAATGTTTTCTGGCATTAGTGGCATTACATCCTTTAAAAAACACAAATACAAAACAATTTAGGCATCTGGATCTGGATTTGGAAATCTGAAACAACATTTTCATTAATGTGAAGTTTTAAGAATAAATAAGAAATACCCCACATTATGGGTAATTTACCAGTACCTCAACGGGTATCCCTAATAATTCTATAACCCGGACAAATCATAAAGTAGATAAAAATGGCGGACAAGTCTGGCTTTTGTTTCGAGTTCGATAATTTTAACTCACCACTTTATTTGGTTGGTTAATACACGTATTATGGTGATAATAAATCAATATTTTGAGCCATTATTTCTACTTTAAAGAACTTGTTAATATGCTACGGCTCTTAATCTATTAATATCTTTACAAAAAAAGGGATATTTTGTCTAAAAATCGTACTTACGTATGATAGGTTATGTCTTGTGATTTCCGCTCACTACGGTTTTTGCAGCCTAATATATAACATATCACCATGTTGAATACAATGAGTTTTAAGCAACAAACTTATGCCACTTAGTTTCACCACTTAAATTACTGTCAATTATGAAGAATTCTCAGAACAATTTCAACAATTCACGATCACAAAAGATTTGTTGGTCACAACTTTCCACTTGTGACCAACAAAAAAAACAGAAACTCTGACAAAGACAGAGCATATAGTTTTTGTCCTATTCATTCCTTACAGTTTTTGTATGTTGTGTCTCGTTCATACGCGGTATTATTATTTGCGTAGCATATCCAGAGTATACTTGATCCTAGTATATAATATTACGTCGTTGCGCTTGCCAAAACCTCTATGTGTTTTTGGTCAAGTTTTCAGGAGAGACAATAAGCTGTTTTATTAAATAATTGATGAGCGTATCAAAAAAACTAAAAATGCAGTATGATGCCAAAAAATATTTTGAATGAACTGAGATATAAGTGAAAATCATAAACGGTACTGTCCATCCACAATAAATTGTTTTTCCCATTTTGATACACATATCAGAATTGTCTTCCTAGTGCCATTTCTTACAAGTGAAAAATGTACACGTATCAGATTTGTTATGGAACTCAATAGGATTTATTTAGCCGATAAATTCGGCATGCCAGCATTTACCTGCAAGAACTCCGA
Source organism: Eilema depressum (assembly GCA_914767945.1). Taxonomy (NCBI): domain Eukaryota; kingdom Metazoa; phylum Arthropoda; class Insecta; order Lepidoptera; family Erebidae; genus Eilema; species Eilema depressum. The sequence continues at coordinate 4,593,484 of OU612027.1, read as the reverse complement.
AGTTCGTCCATCTCTAAAGGCGCAAATACGGCACACCTGCAGGAAGTTAGCCACCCAGTCGTACAGTTTGGGAGGACTGTGCGACTGGGTGGCCAGAGGCTGGTAGACGGGAAGGAAGGCGCCAGATTCTATAGAAAGCTTTGGCGATGTCAAGACTAATTTGCCAGTGACCCCAAAACTGAGAACAGCAATATTATTGTACAAAATTTAGTCACCTGTCTCGTTTTATTTCCTATTATAAGATTATTTACGTTGTTACAAAGGTAGAACACCAATTTTACAACCAACAAACCGAAGAGAAACAAGCTGTCAAATTATCTATGTGCAAACCAATTCTGACATGTGCAATATGAGGGTGAAAAACTTTTGATGTGGACACATAACCAATTTTGCAGGGTCAGAAGTGCACATCCATATTTTGTCAAATCTATTTCTAGAAGGAATTAACACTTGTTTGTTTTTTCAGCCGATGCGCAATTTTTTTTTAAGGCCGTCTAGCGAATAATTTTTTTTTCGAAAAAATGCACATAACGACTTTGGCAGGCGCACTGAAGTATGGATAAGCATATAAAGTTTTGACGCACTTTGGAAGAGGCCAGTGGTTAATTGAAATATAAAGTTTTGCATAAGCATTTACCTACGTGGAGGTAAAGTTCTGGTACTGCATCGTCATTCAGTTTGCAAAGCCCTTTCTTAGTTACTTATTTGAAATCAAGCTTAAAATAGATAGAACAGATGAAACTTCGAATATTCGGCTCCCAATCAGGCCTCTTTATAGCTTTTAGCCTTTGCTTTTAGCTTTCACTCATGCATCTATTATATTATGCATCTTAGTATTTTTGTAAACCTAACAAAAATAATAGTGCATAATATATAAAAGTAAAATGAGTAAAATGAGATTTATTTGTTTACGCAGTAAATACTCTATACTACATAAAAGAAAATAAACCTACAATGAAATTCTATTGCAAAAAGAAAATTATCGTAACCGAAAGTGCATGTGCTACATCACTATTCATTTAAAAGCAAAAATGGCCGATGACAGCCGTCAGCTGTAACCCGCCCCGCGTTTCTCGCATCCCCCTAGGAGACCCGTATAAATTTTATGAAAACAAATAAATTAGTCATATAATACTACTCACGGGTGATATGAAATGTTATCATTCTTTTTATTTTTCTTTCGGGAATCGTTTTGAGAGCCTGGCAATGCACAGTTCACCATTATTACCACAAAATGAAATAAACTGTTATTTGCGAAATCACTTTGGCAGATATTGTTTTGCTACTGATTACAGTTGTCAAAAATTCTAGGCACTGTTCACACCCGTGATAGCAGTTCATACTTGCTAAGACGCGCTCTACAGGTGATAGATACTCTAAGAAGGCAACCATCTGAATGAACTAATTGGCTGCAACCATGTTTTATTGTAAAATAAAATCTGTGCCTTCCACGGAGCTCCCACGGGATACGTTCTCTGAGTTAAATGCTCAGTACAGACATTGTTACTTCATTTTTTAACCGACTTCAAAAAAGGAGGTTCTCAATTCGTTCGGTTTTTTTTTTGTATGTTTGTTACGCGATTGTGAAGCCAATTCTAGATGGATTTTGAAAATTCTTCTTGTGTTCGTAAGTAAGTAAAGATCTGATGATGGGTTTCCGAGATTAGACCAAGGAACTCTTCAAAAAGTACCAGGAAATCAGCCGCGATTGCTGCAATGGCATATTATTGCAATGTTTCTGCCATTACACATCATAACATCACGCCTGAGTCCTTTGAAGGGGTACGCAGAAGTGTTTAGAATATTCAGCTATATTTCCGGTGTATATGCATTGATTTTAAAAATTCTTTTTGAATAATGTTTTTTTTTTTTTTTTTGTAGCGTGGCCGGTTCGATCTGTATTGCAGCGTCAGCAGCGCATGTACAGTCAGGTCACTATACATGCGATGTACAGTCGTGAGACTGTACAAACTCACTAAAAAGAGAAAAATAAATTCATTTTTAACAAAAAAGTTTAACCGACTTCAAGAAACGAAAAAGAGGCACTGAAAAGCGAAAAATAACTTAATTTACAGACTTACTGATTTATTAGAAGTCCGTTGGAAAATCCGTTGGAAAATTCTCACCAATGTCGTAATAAGCTCACTATATACAGGGTTACTGGTAACCCGACGTATTTCTGTCAGGGAGTGTTAAAGGACCTAAAATGCTACAATTTGGACCCCACATATGTATGACCGAAAATCGAAAATCAAATCCTATTGCGGTCCACTACTGGACATAGGCCTCTCCAAATGTGTGCCACGTCTGCCGATCCCCCGCCTTTCATTTTCTTGTATGGTACCCTAAAATTTCTCTTAAATAAAAATAGCTTATAATATATGCTTAAAGGTAACCTTTGTAACATCAGCTATTAAGTCAAAATCGACTAAACCTTTTCGGGCAATCTTCGCTCGGAACGAACACACAAAAAATATCTGGTCTGGTGGGTCTACGCTAGACGAGCCGAGCACGAGCGGAGCACGAGCCGAGTCAAAATTCGTGTAGTGTGGACCGACGTACGTACCTCGAACGAGGCAGCTGAGGCAGCGAGGTACCTGAGGCAGCTATCTACTGCCTCATCATCACATTTCTTTTTCTAAAACAGCAATCTAAAACTGCAATTCCGATACAATGCTAGTATAACCCGCGCCACGTATCTTGGACCTAAAATGTGCTCAAAATGTGCTCTATACGCGCAGAACACATTTCTTGGGTGTCTTTTAAGGATAGCACGGGATGCTACTGCGGTGGGCGAACTCAAATTCACCAAGCACAGACTAATAAAAAGCAATCCGCGGGCGCAAGAGCGTCGTATGTCTTACGATTTAGGTCCAAGATACGTGGCGTGGGTTATATCGGCTCGTGCTCCGCTCGTGCTCATCTAGCGTAGACCCACCTTAATAGTAAAATGCTCTAAATCTATAAATTCAGTTAATTTTTGCTTCTCAGTGTCTTTCTTGTTTTTGAAGACGGTGTAACTTTTTTGTTAAAATGTTGTTTACATTTCAAAATTATTCAAGGAAACGCGTCATCCATTTCGACCAAGATGGAACATTGGCTTCATAGTTATTTTCAAACGTAACCAAACAATCTGCAAATCTTAACACTGATGAGTTTCCCGTTTTCGTTATTGTTTATCTTTTACAAAATACTACTTTTACACCCGTATTCACAAACAATACTTCGCTATGCGTACTACCAAAACTGTGCAAAGAACGACAAATTCTCAGTGCGTTTTTGGCAAGCCTTTTTATTCATAGACAACACTTTAGTAATACTTCGTTGAGGGAACGCACTGCGTTAGATACTGCTCCGTGATGTTTGTGAATTAATTTTACCAGCCCTATGCGCTCGAGCACACTATGAGACCTCACAGTATTGTTTGTGAATACGGGTGTTACTGTACGATGCTTCAAAAATAGCCATACTTTTGAGGAACATTATCCCTCATACTGCTCATTGACTCTTGTAGTGATTCAGACATGGCTAACTGTAGTGATTCAGAAAGTATATATATTGTGAATATGGAGTGGAACGCAGATATATCACTACACTGGCAGGTATTTTTTGTTATTAATTACTTGTAGGCATTTATTTTATTTTAACTATAAATATACTATTTAAATTTTATTTATTATTCAATCACGTTTTAACGACTACACGGATTTGGCTGAAAGAACGAGGTTACAGTCTAGAATAACATACGCCTTACACATAACGTCTCCATTGTACAGTCAGTATCAAATCGATCTTGACGAACAAAGTAATCTTAATCTCAAAATGATTTAATACCTTGTTCGAATACCAAGGTATTAAGATCCCTTGAAGTTGACCGATTGTTCTGATATTTGGTACACGCCTTTAATTCGGACGATAATACAATTTAAAACAATAGCCTTTCACTTTGAGACTTTGCAGTCAAGATAGATCTGATACTAACCGTACATAGTTCCGAAATACGCAATACAATTCACGCAGACTACATCTGAATGGAACAACGAGAACCACAGAACCGAACGCATGAAATTTTCATGTGTGTGTAAACCTTTCAGCAGGTCAAACAAAGCCGATATATTCCGCCTGCAACGCCATTGATTCGCAATGAGATGGGCCTGGTGGTTACTTTGTATTCAGTGTAGCGTGCTGAACGGATAGACTAGCAAATTAATCCTACTAATATTATAAATGTGAAAGTTTGTGAGAATGGATGTGTGGATGTGTGGATGTTTGTTACTCTTTCACGCATAAACGGCTGGACCGATTTGGTTAAAATTTGGTATGTATATAGGTTATACCCTGGATTAACATACAGGCTATATATCAGCAATGAACGGGATAAGAATTCCACGCGGGCGGAGCCGCGGGCAACAGCTAGTTAATATATATATGGAGTAATTTAATTCAATATTACATGGGATCTTATACAAAGATTAGTGAAATGTGGGTGTTAATTCACCTCTGCCCAACCCTCCGGGGATAAAGGTGTGATTATATATGTGTGTATGTATGTAATTCGATATGTAAAAATGTCGTAAGTGAGCTTGGCATCTCAATTGCTAGAATCTCATAAAAAATCGACAGTTCTAGTGGCATTCCACATAGTTCTACAGTTCTCGATAAGTTTTAATAATAGTTCCATCGATTTTAGTACTGAAATCGCATTTAAAAAAAATAAAATGCTAACTGCACAAAAAAATGCCCAGCATCTCATCGAAAAACGTCACATAGTGGCATCCCACATAGTTACACAGTTCTCCATAAGTTTTAATAATAGTTCCATCGATTTTAGTATCAATATCGTATGTTTTTTTAAATTGAGATGCTAACTTCACAAACATATTCCAGCATCTCTTCGATTTTCGCAAAACTGACTATGTGGACGTTGATAGCTAAAGAGTTCTGCATGTTAAACTTATTCTGCTGATAGTTCTACTAGTTATATCGAATAAAAATAGCTAATATGTAGTGTCAGACAAACGACATAGTTGAGATGCCAAGGTCTAAATGAACGTTCTGCGTGATACTAGGAATTTTGAGCAATGGTCTTAAACAAGCGTTGAGTTGAGATGTTGTAACACTACGAAGAGTTCTGTGCTATTAAAAGATTTTAAATAATAGGTGGGGATCCAATGTACATGAAACGAGGCAGTTCTGGATAAATAGAGAAGAAAGTCAACAATAGTGCCTGGAATACGGCAATAGCCTCACCCCCTTTTGCGTGAAACCAAATACAATTACTTATTGGTGAAATGTGGATGTTAATTCACCTCTGTCTAGCCCTCCGGGGATAAAGGCGTGATTATAATGTAAACATTGTCTCTGTGGCGTGTCGGTTATGAATGCGACTGCTACGCAGGAGGCGCAGGTTTTTGTACAATAAATAAATAAATGTATGATTGACTTTGCCATTGATTTTTTATACATGAACCGTAGGTGAATCGTAATGAGCCGTAGAATTGAAACACCGTTCAATTAACATTAGGTTAACGAAATTATAGTTTAATAAACCGATAAATTGATACATTAGAACCGGAGTTATGTCTAAATACGATAATAAACATACGGGTGGAACGGCGGGCATTAGCTAGTACTATTGGTACTATGATACAATTGAAAAATAGATGTTTTTCACATTGGAGACGCTTAAAACAATTGGATTATCAACACCAAAATTGCAAGATTTTTAACAGAGGCTTATGAAACGACATTGTCAGTTGTTCTCGGCACAAATCGGCTTTTTTACGAAGAAAGTTAATACCTACCTATTTACTATCCACTATCGTACGTAAAATAAAATGGTGTCTTTGCGTGTATGCACGTATTTTGAAATTTTAAAAACGTTAATAACTTTGTTTTTTTTATGGCTATTTGTAGGTATTATTCCATATAATATGTTGAATTATATATACGTACCCTATCAGCCCCTGCAGTTTCTCTGGTAGGTAATTAAAAAATGAGGGTGTATTACAGGTCGTGAAAGTAATACATATATGTACAAATCGTTATGTAGTACCTACCGTGTATAATCGATTTAATAATACTGTGGGAATAATCAAAACTACAGAAATTGATTATGTATTTTTTTCGTCGTAAAATTTAGTTTTTAATCAAGATGGTAGCTGGTCTAACGTTTCTCTGTATTATCGTGAGTTTTGTGAACATTATTCTTATTTAATGAATAAAATTTAGTACTAAACTAACTTTTGAATTCTCGTGTTCCATGATATACAATAATGCTAACGGGAATTTACATGATTAACGGGGATTAACCATGATAGTGTTCATTCCCAATTATTGAATTTACATTATACATAATAATATACTCACGACTATAAATCCCCGAAGGGGTAGGCAGAGGTGTATTATCATCCACATTTCGCTCACAATGATTTTCGGTCCCCATCCAAGGCAGGAGCGGCCCTTTAGAGGGTTACTCGGAGGCTCTACACGTCTCCTTATTGGGTTATCTTACACCCTGGTAATTGAATCTCAATACGGTACACCGTATTGAGTTTCAATTGCGTTCAATTGCGCACACGTGCGGTTTCAGTCGGTTCGAATCCGATGTAACCACCCCTGTGATCGGCAAGGGGCATTCGCGACACAATGCTGTTATGATGAAGATGATGATGATTAGCAACTGATTACCAAATGTGTTACTATCTGAAGTTTACGCGAATCTCATTTGACTACTTTTTAACGGAGTTCATCGCAACCCGTGACCATAGCTGCTAAAAAGTAGTCGAAATGTCTGGCTAAACGTAAACAATAATAAATCTATCGCGATTGCATCTGTTAAAAAGTAGTTTTATACCAAATGTGTGTATAAATACCGCTCACGGATTAATCACGAAATCTCGAGAACTATAACACCTACAAACTCGAAAGGAGACGGATACTCTTCCATACATTCGTGGGCCTGATTGACAGAAAATGAAGCTGTCAGCTGTCACAGCTTAAAAATGCAGTTGATAAACACAAGAAATAATTAATCGATTAACGGAAATCGATTCAGAATTTATTTTTATTACACTATTATTTGGTATTTTAAATGGTTATTATTATTATTATGATTAAGTTTTGTTCACTCTGATTGATTTAATATCAAATTGTGATTCAAGTGTTTTAATACGCAATATTGTTTAAATCATTTTTAGTAATCGATATTTTATTTTGCTAGTGAAATAAATTTAGTTTTAAGATTTCTCGTCTTCAAGATTTTCAATTGAGCTGGTTTTTTAATATTTTGAAATAGAAAAAAATACCGCTTTTTTTAAGTCATATCTCAACTCATTACAATTTTGGCCCAGAAGTCCCCGTCTCTTTTGGCAGATAGGTTCCTTATCTCTAGACATCCGTTAAGAACGAATTTTATTAGACTCCACCCATAAGGGGGTAAAACGAACTGCACGCGTACGAAGTCGCGGGCGGCCGCTACAGCCTGTGAAAGTTTATGGAAATGTTAATAGTACAACTGATTTAGCTCAATTAAGGGGCAAACCTAGAAATAATTCCTAGTAGCAATTTTCTTTCTGCATTCGTTGAGGGAGGTCCCTGGTAGTCTAAGTTTCGATTTGCGTGGTATTCGGTTACGAATCGGTCGACTTATTTAGTAAACAAAAATGTACCCTTAAATTCAAGATGGCGGAGAACGCAACGAACCGAATACCACGCAAATCGAAATTTAGATTGCCAGTAAGGTTACTGGCAGTCTAAATTTCAATTTGCGTGGTATTCGGAATTCATCTAGGGAGGATCCCACTATGAATTCCGAAAGATAATTGCTACTAGGAATTATTCCTGTGTCAAATCCTAATTTTCTCGTACTATAAAGAAATCTAGTCTACTTAATGGTTTTCAGGCACTAACGTTCGTTCAGACCAAGCAGAAGGCACAACTCGATGAGGATATGTACTTATATTGGAGACGATGTGAGTTTGATACTTGAATATAAACGCTATCATATTGTATTATTTTTAAGGTATAACAACTTTTCTTTTTTCTTTTATTTTGCGTGTAGGTAAGTCCCCTCGAATACTCGCACCGCCTCGCCTGGCGGGTGGTTATATCGGACTCGAACTGACTAAGACCGCACGCCGTCTTCAGATGGGTGTAAGATTGCCTACGGGGCTGTCCATTAAGGCCCCGAATCAGATTAGCATCGAAAAATCGATATTTTCGAAACCGTTTTTCTTTTTAACAATAAAACCTAAAGATCTGGAATTTACATCCCTGCATACTACAGGATATACAGAGTAACTTCACCTTTTTATAAATTCAATAAAAAAGGAGGAAATAGTTGAAAAGAGGCTCCGAACATCACTCTACTCTTTCTTATGAAACCAAATATTTTCTACAATATGTATCCAAATAATCTAAAATTTCAGATATATGTTAAATGAGTGTATTAGCATGACGTGACCTTCTTAGTTTGTAATCGTCCCTCATAAAATTATCTATTAAAATTAGTTTTACTGATTTTTACGGCTAAAAAACGAGCGAATGACCTTGAGCATTTGTATGGTCAAAGTCATTCGCGTATGTAATCACCTTAATCACGTAAGGCTCGAAAGGGAGGGGGGAGGTTCGGAAAAAATCACGAAACATCACCAGGGGGGGAGTGGTATATTGAGATATCACGTCGCACGTGTATTTATTTTTTCTTATAACTCGCGATTTTTGTCACGATTCTTAGTTTTTTAGCATTATATAATGAATAAAAAAATACACGAGATTTTGGCTAGGGGGGGGGGGGTTAGTCTAAAACCTCACCACGTATCACCATGGGGGTGGGGGGTAAAAAAATCACGTGATTAACGGACAGCCCCTAAGACATATCCCTCCTCGCCCTCTGGTTAACCCAAACGACCCACAATGGTATGGTAGGAACCACAATGTCCCTTCTTGCCCCCGAAAAAGGGGGCGGGGGACGTGCGTCGCGCCGCCCCCGCCGCACCGTCCTGCATCTAGGTACTAAGGTGACAGACGGCCTCACGAAACATTAGAACAATTTATTAAAACCCTACTAATCCATTTGAAATCACGCGTTTTAGAAACGTAGCGTTAGTGAATCGGGCCTCAGTCTATTAACGAGTTTTAAAAGAGCTATTTTGAAAAGCCATACTTCAGCCTTCACATCATGACCGTCTGTATCTTATCTGAGCTACCCGCAAGTACACAGGAAGATGTCTGTCGATACAAATTGCAAGTCATTTCCTTTAGTCGGTGGCTCGAGCTCTATCGCAACTAGACCGCGGCGAATGTCCCCAAAAGTAGGGTAATCGAGCGCAATATAGTATCTTGCAACCTTTTCGTTAACATGCTCGTATATTTTAGATACCTTACAGATTTACTAAGGTCGCATCTCATCTCATTGGTGAGTTCCAGCCTCATATAAGGCTTTCATCGCGGAGTCTAAACTCCGCATCATTCATCATCAACCTTGCGTTAGTCTCAGTCACATTTGAGGCCTTCATCTCAGAGTCCGGGATCCAGGGTACTATCAGCGATGAACGGGATCAGATTTCTACGTGGGCGGAGCCGCGAGCAACAGCTAGTTTTATAGCTATAAAGCGACTGCTATCTTACCTCCAGAATCCATTGACGATATCGAAGTTATTTTATGGCAGTTTTCACGGACGACAGTGCATATATTATAGTAACAGGGACCGACGACTTAAGGTCCTCCTCCGAGGCATGGAAAATCATATCAAGAATAACGATACCATCTTCAGTAATCATCCATTACTTGAATGATAGATGGCGCAAAGTGTCCTAGAATTTTTTTCTAATTTTACAGCTGAACCAGGAGAATGTGAGCCCTTTACTAGCCAGATGATTGACTGCAACAAATGCGTCTGCAGTGCTGACAAGATATCTTACTGCACACGTATGGCTTGCTCCAGCAAAGGTCACAATAACCTGGACGCGAGTGATGGTAAAAACCTATTACGTTGATAGTTGAGAGGCAGAAAGCTGCAATAACATCGATATTTCTAGGAGAAAACGTCCCACGGGATATCAAAAACATTATAAAGAACAGTTGGTTTTCCTGTAAACTGATTTTGCTTTTCAATTAGCGATTTATTTATATTGTTTAAAGGATAGAATATGACGCAGAATGAAGCGCTAAATAAGTCTTACCACAGATTACATAATACTGAAATAGTCTTACACAATAGATTTTTCCTGTTATTATCACAGACTGAGTGAGACTTACTAATAATGTAATTCATAGGTAAAAATTTAAAATCCTGTAATACCAACCTACTATGGAAGTGTATGCGAGTCCATCAAGATCTACAGAGTCCACCGTCCCACCGTCTTCTTGTTGGCTGACGAACGAAGGTCTGCCTCTCTAGACAAGTGGCAACAGATTTCACCCGTATACGGTGCAGAATATTCCATCAAAAACTTCTTCTTCTTTTGCCGCACCATTAAGACCTGAAATTCCTTATATTACACATGTTTCCCTCTTCCTACAGTCCCGGGTCTTTTAAGCGGGGCGTGAAAAAGCATGAGAGATAAGACAGTCAAGCTTAGTGCCACATTATAACATGGTACGTGTCTATAATGGTGACCCTCTTTTCCGAGAATTTGCATTTAGCTTAACATCAGGCGAGGTGAAGTGCAATTACCGTGTCCTGTTTAAAAAAAATACGTTTCTTGCATGCCTTGTCGTCTGCACTGACGGCACGAGTGTGACTCCCCTAGTGTTTCACACGTTCATAGGCCACGGTAACCGCTTATCATCAGGTGTGCCGTGTGCTTGACTGCCACCTAAGTGGTATAAAAAAAAATAGAATAGATTGATCGAAGTATGGGACTGATATACGTTGCCGACTGTCGTAAACATGATAAATATCATAAATTAATTTTAGCAAAAAAGTTTAACCGACTTCAAGAAACGAAAAAGAGGCACTGAAAAGCGAAAAATAACTTAATTTACAGACTTACTGATTTATTAGAACATACAAAACAAACATACAAAAAAAAAATAGGGTACGAATTGAGAACCTCCTTTTTTGAAGTCGGATAGAAATACGTGTTAGTCCCACACATTTATCGTGCTGGGGCTGATTTGTAACTTATGTTACAATATATTTCTTCGCGAACAGGGAAACATCGACGTCGCAGAAGTTCAACGAAAAAAGTAAGAGATTTGGCAACTAAAATACTCAAAGGTAATAAATCCATACTAATATTACAAATAAGAAAATAACCCAATCTGTCTGTCACGCTTTCACGCCTAAACCACTGTATTTTAATGAAAGGTAGATACAGATAGACTAAAGTTTGGAAAAGGAAAATTTATCTAAAGGGAAACCGGTGCAAAAAAAAACTTACCTCGATCTAGTTTGTAGGAAGCTGGTAGGAATCGGATTATTGGAACCCCTCGCCACTGGAAAGGACATTGGACAGGTGACTCGGTAGCTCAGTTGTCAGAACTTTCTCCGAAAGTGGTTCGAATCACAACTGAGTTGTGTCACTATTTCCAATCTCAATCGATTTGAATGGTTATCATAGTAATTGCTTTAAAATTTCATTATTATTTTTAAGTAATTTAGTAATTGCCGATAGCTGTTTTAAGGTTTCGAAATAGTACTCTCGTAAATTCCATATAATATATGGGATCGGGTTCTTCTATACCTATAATAGTTAAGAAGACTGTTTGTATGTGGGTCAGATTAGTAAACGATTTTTTTCCCCTTCCTGTTGACTGAATAATCTGATATTTAGTACACACCTTTAGTTCGAACGACAATACAATTTCAATCAATGAAATCGTTTATCTTAAAAAAATATTTTAAATACTTACTTGTTGTAGAAAAATTACTTTTGATCTTTGATTATTAAATTAATAATCAAAGCTTTTGATATCTTTTGCATAACTACATACATATATTATTTTATTTTTAACAGCATCGCTTATGAAGATTGACAGTAGAGAAATTCAAGAATAGTTATTTTAAGATGACTTCAGGAGACAATAAGGTAATCCATACTAATATTATGAATGCTAAAGTAGTTCAGTCAGTTTTTCTGTCTGTCACGCTCTTACGCCCAATTATATTTGGTACTGAGATGGATTAGATTAGACCCTGGGAAAAGACATAGGTTATGTTTGGTCGCGATAACCGATATCCACGCGGGTGGAACTGCGGGCAACAGCTAGTATAAAATGAAGCTTTGGTAGCCTAGTGGTTAAGGAGTTAACCTTACAATCGAGAGGTCCCGGGTTCGAATCCTGGATATTGTTACTACACTGTTTAGCTTTACTGAAGCAGTTATCGGGACCACTAGCGGTTACTCGTACTCTTTAAAAATATTCTCTATACGTGGGGATCGGTGAAAATATGTGGGTGTTAAAATTCACCTCTGCCTAACCCTCCTAAGATAAAGGCGTGATTATATGTATGTACCTATGTAAAAACAATGATCTGTTTGTATAAAGTTCACAGCTCATTTCTCAGCTTGATTACCTAGCATCTGAATAATTTTGTATTTTACAACATACAATCACGCCTTTATCCGCGGAGGGTTAGGCAGAGGTGAATTAACACCTACATTTCACTAATCATTATACTACGTCCCACGTAATAGGGGGTGAGCCTATTGCCGTATTCCGGGCACTATTGTTGACTCGAGCCATGTATCTGAGACTGAGCCTGGGCTGTATATATCTGTCTGATGTTAAACAGCCCTATCCCTTAGTCGCCTTGTACGACACCGCAAGGGAGGAGATGGGGTGACCTAAATTCTACTCTACCGGTAACCACGCGGCTATCTTGTATTTTGTAACAGCCTTTCTGGCAAATATGATGATATTGATGATGTATAGTAAATTCTAAAGATAAAACACATGTTTGTCACACACGGATTCATAATAACGTCTATCCTCCTTTGTTGGCTCTGAGGCAATTCGTTTAGAAGGAATGAGTCATGAACGAATGACGTACTAAGTATGTGAGGTACGTGTCGGGACAGCTAAACTGGGATCGAACTTGTAGCAGTCTCAGACTAAAAAATAAGGGCCTTCGTTGCGTTTAGCGGGCGCACGGCGCGTGCATCCACTTCGCGTGCTTGATTAATGTCATTTCAAGAGCAGCGCTGAGTGAGGCGGATAGCCGTCGCACGCGACGCGGGCAGCGGGGCACGCATCGGGTGTACGCCCCGTAATTGTACAGTCTTTGCAATAAGTTGATTACTATGAGTTATTCACGTCGTCGTCTTTTAGCTAATAGTCCAGTCATTTGGTCGAAAACATAGAAGGTTACCTGGAAAGTTTTCCGGGAGTTTTGAAAATTGGCATTTTATAGATTTTGATATGCTCTTTCCAAATTTGAACTTTGCCACCTCGTATGTTTGCCGCTCGCGCCGCCATTTTGAAAAAATGGCGCTCAAAACCAGTTTTTTGATAATAACTCCTTTCCGACGCATTTTACAGAAAAACATATTTACACAAAATAAAAGTAGAGAAAATTTCCTACAATTTGTCATAATCTTTTTTCCCCTAAATTTAATAGTTTCGGCGTAGGAGCGCCCAGGCCCAAATGAGAGTAATTAGAGTTTGATATTCATAATTAAGTATATAGTTTGTGGAGGGCAAATGGCAGTCGCCTCACGGAAAATATCGGTGAACAGCCAAACCCGTAGTTAGACTGGAAAAAGCGGACTCTAGATAGGTCTAGAATCTAGCTAGCTTTCATCTAGACTAGATGAAAGCTTTGGATGTGACGTGATTAACGCTAGGATGAAGAAGATTAAGTACCTATATACTTTCTTCCTTTTTTTACCCGACTGCGCCAGCGAGAGGGTAATGTGTTTCGCGCGTATGTATGTATGTATGTATGTAGTTTTCTTTGTTCCCGTCTACAGGCCTAACGCCTGGACGGATTTTGATGAATAGGATCTCAAATGAAAGGTATTCATCTCCCGAGTGTCATAGGGTACATAAAATTCCAACAAAAACTATACGGTAGATTTTTGATGCTAAAATATGTGTTGGCAAAATTTTTTTTTCATTCAAATTTATCGAGTAGGGTATCAAAATGAAGAGAATTAAAAGGAGATTACAAAAATATATAGATGTCATATCCTAACTAAAAAGGTTAAAATAAAATTAATTATTAAAAAATAAAAAAACCCGACTGCTGTCTAAAAGATTGAAACAAGCTTGATAGCAGGCGGTACCCATTAAATTTCTTTCGGTTTATGATTGGCAAATGGGTACCGCCTGCTATCAAGCTTGTTTCAATCTTTTAGACAGCAGTCGGGTTTTTTAATAATTAATATAAGGAGAGCTTGGTTGGAGTATGGTCTGTTATTAACATCAATTTATTGCCAGATTTTGGATTAATATATCATATTTATTGTTTCAGAAGGGATTATTACTGAAACATACATGGACCGAGAAGACTCACGAAGATAAATCGTATCTAATCTCAAGAAAAATACTTTGTAACGTGCATTTTTGTAAACTTATGTGTTAAGTCTACTTAATTATTATGAATAAAAAGAATCTGAGGTGCTAGTGATAAATAAAACTGAAAATTTTCTTTTAAGGCCCCGAATCAGATCAGCATCGAAAAATCAGTATTTTCGAAACGGTTTTTCTTTTGAACTCTTTTCAGATCTGGAATTCACATGCCTGCATACTACAGGATATACAGAGTAACTTCACCTTTTCATAAATTAAAAAAAGGAGGAAATAGTTGAAAAGAGGCTCTGAACATCACTCTACTCTTTCTTATGAAACTAAATATTTTCTACAATATGTATCCAAATAATTTAAAATTTCACATGTATGTTAAATAAGTGTATTAGCATGACGTGACCTTCTTAGTTAGTAACCATTGCGTATAAAGTTATCTATTAAAATTAGTTTTACTGATATTTACGGTTCAAATATGAGCGAATGAACTTGAGCATTTGTATGGTCATTCGCGTATATAATCACCTTAACTACGCACATGTTGCATGCACCCAATGTTGCACTTCAGCACTATGTACTAACCACAGAATCTTTAATTCAGTGGTTTCAGTGGTACTGACATAAAGAAATTAAAAATACGGAACTAAAAGTTTATTTACTTATTTATTTATTTCACAACAATAATATTCCTTTCATGTAATAAATTATTAGTCGCACTGAATGTGATAAAATCAGGTAAAATGCTTTCATATCAATAAGTACCTATTTTGTTATCCCTACTAATATTATAAATGCGAAAGTAACTCTGTCTGTCTGTCTGTCTCGCTTTTACGACTAAACCGCTGAACCGATTTTGATGAAATTTGGTATAGAGGTAGATTAGACCTTGGAAAAGGACATAGGCTATGTTTGGTCGCGATAACCGACATCCACGCGGGCGGAGCCGCGGGCAAAAGCTAGTATGTAAATAAAATGACACATATTTTTGTAAATTATATTTTAAAACATAAACAAAAAATACAACAGATACAGGTACAACATTCACTTTAGTTCTTAACATTTTTAATTAAGTAAATAAATATAGTTAACATTTTTTATTTGAGACAGCTAGTAGTATTAGTATGATCCTACCTCACATTTCTCATCATACTCTTTACTTATTTTTAAGTACAGTTATAATACTATTGTGCATTTCACATTCAATACCATTTCAATACAATTATGATACACTTATTATGTGCTAAATGTGGGTGCTAGCACCTCTGCCTACCCATTCGGGGATATAGGCGTGAGTTTATGTTATGTTATGTTTATTATAAATAAGTTCGCTAACTACAACATGTGGTAAGTCAAAAATGAATACAAAGGCACTAAAATATTGCACAATAGAATAAAAATACGTCAATCATATTGAATTACGTCAAACAAAAAATAACTTAATGAAGTAACTTAAAATAGATAGGTTTAAGCATTTGTAAGACTAGTATAAACCACAGATTACCTAACAGTTTTATTACTTCAAAGTATTAAATATATAATCTGTGGTTAGGTATACATAATAACAAGTTTTTATTTGTGAATCATCTTTTGTAGAGTACAATAGTTCTAAATGCTTTCATATGCCGTGAACATAACAATAAGTAAATCAGTATCTTACATTCATAAGGCACTAACGCGAACCAAAGCAATTTTTTATTAGGTTTGATGTTTGATTTGATTGTTTTTAGTTAGGTATCTTATTGGTTTACTCAACGACCACCAATCTCCGTACCTGGGAGTGACAGGAGGAGCCACCTGTCATCTAAGCAGAAGCAGGCAGGAGAGGTTACGAGATACGCATCCTCTCTTTCCCGGCATAGACGGGGACATCGTGTTTCCCTCACCCAAGGAGGTCACCGTTGCACCAACCCCACAAAATATGGGATAAGGGTAGGAGGATGATGATGCCCTAATTCTTTGTATATCAAGAATAACAAACTGTCCTTTTAATGCAATATTTGGCTTCATAAATGCACATTCGTGAACGTAATAAACAAACATGGTAATGAATAATTACAACCTAAGAAATTATGCAAATGAATGAAAATTCTGAGGCCTTAAAGCCTTGAGAACTGTCTACTGTATTTATTTTGCACTGAATACGTCACGGAGAAAATAAGGCAGATGATTTGGTAACTCATTCATCAATCTGACTACGTTTTCATTATCTCCTCCAACTTGGACTATATATTCTTTTATTTTCGTAGCTGGCTTTGCTATTAAATCGCTAACTTTTTTAGTAGTTTCATTATTTGCTTGATTTAATTTCAAAGCTTTCACTATTGTTTCACCATTTAGATTCTGTAAGCACCTTATAACATCTTCGCTTATCACTGACATAGAAGGATCTAGTGCCTCTGCTATTTTAGCACTACTTTGTAAGACTGTCATTACCCTGTCTACATTATTCTTTCCAACGTGGTTTCGAATAGCGCCTAATAACATATTCGTAATGTTAATTAACCCTTCATCGGTTGCAATTGTTAGAGCATTGTTATCTCCACTAATGTTAGGTTTCAAGAGTAATTCGAATATGACTTTACTATTGTTTTCATATGATGCAACTTCTGCTAATTCAGGATTATATTTCAACTTATATTCAAAAGCATTTCTTAAGCCTGGAGGACTACAAAGTAGAACTACATTAACAAAAAAATTCCAAAAGGAAGAAAGGTCTAAATTATTAAAATCCTTATTCGATATTTTTTCTAATATATGTGCTAGATTTTCAACAGCAAAATATTCGGCAAATAATAAATTATAGAATCTAGGCACACCATCAACGACAGTGTCAATAAGACCGGTCTTCATTTTACCAGATTCTATCATACTTATTGTTTCCTTTACTTCTTTTATTTCAGATGGTGTTAAAATTAACTCTATATCTTTCTCCTTATATATTGCAAAAAGAGCAAGTTTTTTATGCTTCTCTAAAAAATCTTCACGCATCTTTACTATCATATTTCTTTCTTTTTCATTGAATTCTCGAATGTTTTCTATATCGTAAAGGTCTTTCATGTTCGATAGAAGAAATTGTTTGTATAAAACTACACTGTTCATATAAATATTGGACTTATCAAGTAACATTTTACGATTAACATTTAAATCAAAACGATCGGTTATTTGAAATGCAAAATAATTAGCTGCTATGTACAAATGTAAAGGCGTTCCAGCTAACTCTAACGATTTATTATCCTCGCAATTTTGAAGATAGCGATCAAAATTGGTATAAGAGTCAAGATTGAACTGTTTCTTGATTATTTCACGAAAATAACAAGGGGATAAACTGTGTGTCTCATTTTTAAAATGATCAAGTATCGTTAGATATACAATATGCATAGTCACACTTAAATATGGCAATTTAAGTCGTGCGTCAAAATCGTCCATTATGTCTACATCGGAATCAAAGTTTTTTAGTATGTATTCGAAGAACGATATAAAGTTATTAAACTGTTCATAATTCAACTTTTCAAGTTGAAGATTTGTTGACCAGAATCTTTCAAGAAAATTTTTTTGTTGTATTGTTGTGAGACGTTTAAGTTTATATGGCGATCCAAACCGTTTAAGAACCTTGATAACATAGCAATCACTTGAAATCCACATGCGTTTATTAGCCAGTTCTAGTGCTGTAAATAGTTCTAACGCCTCGTTTGTATTTTGCGGAAATATTTTATCAAAGCCGTCAAATAAAAATATTATATTTCCATTATTATAAAGGTGAATAAATAATTTTAATTCGAATGAAACCTTTTCAGTATCATCACTACTGATAGCTACTGTTTCATTGTTTATTTCAATAAACGTAACCTTTTCAACATCTTTACAATTTTTAAGTGCTACTTTAATTAGAAACTCCATCATCGTTTTTGTCGATGTTTCTTTTATAAGTTCTAGGTCTTTAGCATAGGAAGCCATATCAATCATTACAATCCAAAGTTTAGGGTTAATTTTCTTAGTTTCCAGTGATGCGTGTGTCAATAAAATAGTTTTACCCATACAAGGCTTTGATGTAATCAAAACAATTTTATCGTCTATATCATCTAGCGTGTTTACATCGTAATTTTCACCGCCACGCTCTACATCTCTTTTAATAAAATGATTTTTTATTTCATTATATTTGTTACTTTCAATTTTATAACCAATTTCAATTTTATCTTTTTTTAGTAAAGACCACAATAATTTAGCATTTATCAATTCTATTGCATTTTTATCAATTATTTTATTTAATCCTACTGTTTGTCCTTGGTAGATGATCTGAGATGCATTCAAGAATTTTGTTTGTGAATGTGCAGTCATATCTGCTAAATTTATACAATCGTCATTTAGAGTAACGTAATTATAATTATGAAATTTTTGCTTGATGTCGACTTTCAATGATTCACCTGTGATTATAATTATTTGTTTTTCTAAGGTTATAAGATTTTTAGTGAAAGTGTTAAGAATATTAAGAAGCGTATCCTGTAGTCTTTGATCCAAAGATGTCTCACTAATAATCACTAGCGTTACATCTTTTAATACTTGAAGTTCTCGTATCATTGTTTCATAATCATTTTGTGGAAGAATATGAACATAATCTAAATTTATGTATGTATAGTTGTTTCGGTATTCAGTACGCTGGATAATTTTAGCAGCACTTAAAATTACAGCATCGCTGATGATATTCAACGTTTTATTCTTTGTATTTCTTTCAAAATCATCCAATGCCAAATTTTCTATAGCATTTCTATTAAACTCGATTCCAAGTTCTTTGATTTTCCTAATGAACATAACGCTTAGTACAGTAAGAAGAGGACTATCTACTATATCTTTTTTGGCTTCTTCATAAATAGTGGTATTTTTGGTTAGATATTCGGCATCTGTGGATCTTTTCCACCACTTTTGCATTTTATCATGAAATCTAAGAAATATAGCATCAGAGTGAACATGAAATAAAAATTTGTGTCGCTGCTTATCCGCGTTATAATTAACATTGATTTCTTGTTTGATAGTAGCTTCAACTGATTCCTCTTGAGCTTGGTTAGTGTAAAACCATAGTTTACTCAAAAAGGAAGATGCAAGGTCTTTGTCGTATTGATAAATATCAAAAGAAGTTCTAGGAAAGCCATCTAACAAAACTTTGATTTTGTAGTTGCTTAAATCTTCATTAACTAATATTTTTAATTTCTGTAGAATATATTGGGCATTTTCTGGTAATTCGTTTCTGGTATTAAAGCTGAATAATTCAGTTTCTGTATCAAATTCCAGCAAGTTGCCTACTGCCCCTCCAATACCATTAGAATCTAAATGTGATTGCTCAAGTATTTTACCAGGACCTACAACATCAGTACTAATTTCGATAACTTTAATATCTTGATGTTCGTTCTGTTTAGAAAAGTGCTCAATTAATTTATGGAATTTATTAGTCAAAAAATCTAATCTTTCTAGGCCTTTCTTTTTATTTACTGTCAAATCAATATTACCAAAAGATAACGGTAGGGGGAAAGTGAGTATCTGTAGTTTTTGCCTACCTGCTATATAGACAGCATCCCTAATCATTGTTTTTGTAACTTGTATATTTTGCAAACAGAACATAATTTGTTGAATGTCATCTTGCTTTAATAAATTTTTTGGTAGTTTATTAATATCAAGGCATAATTTATCATTTGCATCGTCAAATTTTATAGGAGAACCGATTAACTGACTGATAGTCTCAGCACACGTAAACTTTTCTATATCTTGTATCTTTTGCTTTAATTCTTCTTTTGAAATTGATACTTTCCCACTGTGAGTATATACAATTTCCCGATAAAATGTGTCTTTCAGTTGCATCAAATAATGGTTTTCAGAATCAAAAAATTCAGCTCGAAATTTACCGATATGAATGTGGCTACTATTTGAACCTTGTGATATATTAGGAGCTTTTGAGCTACTTGTACTTTTAGGTGCTCCCGAAACTACTTTGGATATTAAGATGACGTTTTGAGCCAAAGCAGGATGATATACCTTGACTAGATCACTTGCCATCATGGCCTCCAATTTATTTTTTGATAAAATGAATTCTAAAAATGTTTTGCCCAAAATCTTTATATGATCATATTTTATAAACATGGTTAAAAAATCTAAATCACGTTTTTCGTAATCGAATTGAAATATATCAGTACCTTTATTATTTTTGTTACCATCTTCTTTTTTCCCTGTATATATTATATCATGCAGCTTACTACATATTTCTTTATTCCCTCTTAACTTTCTATCAAAGCTTTCTTTAAGTGGTGTGTAAAGAACAAAATAACTGTCAATTTCGTCAAACTTTCCCTGAAACATAGGATCTGTAGCATTTGGTGAAAATTTCTGCCGAATTTTCAGGAAACTATCATAATATATACCTAAACCTAGCTTACCTGTGCTACTTCTGACACTAGCAACAGTAAGTTTTGCTTTATCTGTATTTTCTCTATGCTTGCTTTGTATAAAGCAAGCAACATTTTGGTACCTGAAGCATACGTCATCGAAATCTCCAATATCCTTTATATTCGCAGCTAAATAGAACTCTTTAATGTCTTTATCATGTAATGCTCTATGTAGAACTAAACTTAACAATTTGGTTTCGTAAAATTGCCCACTCACACCTGACGTTCCTGCCCGCTTCGAATAGGTGTATTTTACATTGCTCGTTGTGTCTATTTCTTTGTTATTTTCATTATTTGTGTTGTCTTCCATATTTATTAGTTGTTTACAAGATGTTTCAACAGCATTGTCATTCACTGAAATATGTTGTTTAGATATAATAGTTGCTATCTCTTTTCCAAGAGCTGTATTCTTTTTTGAAGCTAAATTAAATGCTCTTTTTATATCTTGAATAGAAAATAAATGAGCCCCCTTTTGTAAAAGATATGTCACAACATCCTTTTCTTCTTTTTGAACAGCAATATGAAGAATTGTGTTATTACTATCATTTGAGTCACAGGCGCTAATGTCAGCGCCGTCTTTTATAAGTTCCTCAATCTTTGCGATGATTTCTGTACTTGTTTTCTTTTGTCGCAAATACGTACGTACGGAGTAAAACAGTTCTCCATTGATTATAAGTTTATCTTCGTCACTGGTTTCCATTTTAAGCGTGTTCCACTTCGGTTTAAAACGTTACTGTTGAAATATGTGTTTACACATGGATTCGCACGGAATATCACTTTATTTGTATTGTCTACACGGTTTTAAGTTCCATAGATTACGCACATATAATAGCGTGGTAGATCATCACACCACCGGTCACGTCACTCGTAGTCAGCTTCCAATTGAGGACTAACGTTTAGGTTGAAACTTAGTAGCGCACACGCTTTAAAAGATAGAGTTCAATGCTTCTATAACAAGATTGTGTTGCCCCACGTTAATTTACATTTTCCCTGGAAATTAAATATTATTACTAGTTCCTATTATTGTTACATGGATAGTAGATATGACAATAGTATTTTATAAAATTCATTTATCAAATTAAACAATACATTTCCAGTGTTGGGTCCCGTTGGAGTAGAATAGGCCAGCCTATAGCTTCCCATGTGTGTCGTACAAGGTGACTAAAGGATAGGGCTTTTATCTATCTGACAGTAAACATTCATTATGCCCATGATAAAGTGCCCTGTTGACGACAATAGGTTCGCCCCCTATTACGTGGGACCGAAAATCATAATTGACAAAATATGGATGTTCATACGCCTCTGCCTATCCCTTCGTGGATTTACAGGCGTGAACAGATGTAGGTATGTAAATACAGCGCCACTGACCACAAAAATAATAGTAACCTATTCCCTCACACAAAAATATATTCTAGTTTACTGCAATAAAGTTCTATATAAATTGTACCAAAAGTGTATTTATTGTTCTAAATTTAACACACATTATCGACAGTTTAAATGCTAAAAGATGTAAGCGACAATAACAGTTCATAAGAGAATCGTTTTACAATTAAGTATTTATGATGTAGTTTGAGATCTGTTTCCTGTGAACATACGATGTCACTTGCACCCTTTGGCTTCTCATCCGTTGATAATAATATGTATGTACATAATATCGCAATGCGTAAGAGTATATTTTATTCCTGGTCGGTGTCAGTCACGTAGTCAGTTAGAATTTGATCATTGACATAAGTTTTTAAATTATGTTTACATAAGTTAGTTAAGCACGTACTGGACTCTAAGGCTCTGAGGCTCGAAACTAAATAAACTGATAACGCAATTTAGTACTTTTATTGACATATTTTTAAACGGCTACTACTTATATGATAAAGAAAAATTAACATATCATTCACTTTTGAACAGAAAGTCTCAAATGACATCAAAAACAACATTACATCAGCGATTTTCCTGTCAACTGCTATTGTGTCTTACACCCTTTTGCTTTTTAATTCAAACGTAATTAAACACTTGTTTAAACACATTATCCGCACTGATTCTTGGAAATTTGGCAGTTAAGACATCAAGGACACTACGTGGCGAATATTTGGAAGACACGATAATCGGGACTTCCCCGATATTAAATTAGGTGTTGCCAACTATTGAATGTAGCCATTTTCGTGGGTAATATGTGAACATTTTGTAATCAATAATAACTTACATATACAGTACAAAACTTTTGAGCCTGAAAAGAATTTCCAATATCCAGGACACACACTATAGAAAGGTCGTCAGACAGAAATGACATAATTATTGGCCACGGGCGTTGATCAAGGTCACGCGCCGATGCGTGGATACTCTTAGATAAGGACATTATTTACCCACATAATGATAGCAGTTGGCAGTACTGTTCTCTTAACTACTAAAGTAGCAAATTTGTACACATTCTATTCGACGATTTGTCCTTATCGTGTCATTCACGCTTTACTAATTTCAGAGAGGGAGGTAAAATGGTCTCACACGCGAACGAGAGGAACTTTCTCCAAGGGTTTAAAAAAAATATTTCTGAAGCCTAAAAACTATGGAAGTGCATGACTACAAGAGTAGAGCGCGCGGTAATGTGCGCTTCCGCATACAGTCTGTCCAAGCGACCTTTTTCAGGTCATCAGTCTATCTGGCTGAGAGCCGTCCTATCTTCGGTTTGCCTTCTCGCGGTTCCCATTCTAGGACTCATTTGGGAGGCCAACAGTCCTTTAACAGGTGTGGCCAGTCTAAGTCTAAACTAAAGTAACAAGTTCTTTTTGGAATGCCGGATTGTTAGAGAGACTAGAATGTTCTCAGGCCTTTCACATTGTTGGTTGAAATTCGACGTAAGTACTTGGTCGGATACCACATCACTTATAATTAAGGTTCTACAATCCCATAGCCCACTCTTTTAGAGTTTTAAGGCGAATTGAAGTTACATAAATCTACCTATAGCCCCTATCAGCGGTTGGAAACAAAACTTTATCTTATCTTATAAATATTACCGTGATAACGTCCGGGCTGTATATTATTATAATATTTAGATATACTATTTAATCAATGACTTGCTAAGATAAGCTGTTTACGATTAATAAACACGATAATATTTATAGACTGAAAACTATCCGGCCAAACTAAGTTAAATTTTTATGGAACCAAATAGCAACTATTCCGCATCAAATTAAAGAAGAATCATGTAAATCGGATCATAAATCTCAGAGTAATACATACATAAGACAATGCTAATTGAATGACCTGAGATCATCCTCCTTTTTGGAGTCGGTTAAAATTGTGGAATGGTTTCGGGGAGGGGGTACAAAGAAGTTATTTATCTTAAGGTACGGCTACAGCTCATATTCGTTGCAACATTTTGACTAGAAACACGCAACAAAACATGTAGAGATTTACAAAGGTTTTTCACAACATTATCTCTTATTTATGATATTTGGCACTTTCTCTTAGGTGCCAAACAACAATCACTTTAGAGAAAGTATTCTTGCTCTAAATGTTACCAAAAACATGAGCTATGGATGAAGCTTAAGGCAAACAAAATGGATACTAATGTCATTTAGAAGAAATCAAAAAAAAGTAAAAAAAAATAATATCACATCATGCTTATAAAATCGAATTCACGTGAATTTAATAAAAGTTAGTATTTTAAAATTTTACATACATATACTCATGCCTAAAAATCCCCGAAGGGGTAGGTAGAGGTATATAAACACTCACATTTTGCCAAATATGATTTTGGTCCCACTTTAGGGGCAAGCCTATTGCTATTAACCGGGCACTTTTTCATGGGCTGTGTGTTTACTGTCTGATGGAGAATAACCCTCCCTTAGTCGCTCTTTTACGTCTTTTTCCTTAGTCCTTAGTCTTCTTCTGGGACACCCAAGGGAAGAGATGGAGGAGATGGAGTCGCCCTATTCTACTGTGGCACCAACAGCATTATGTTAATTTGGACCTGATACGCAGTGGTAGTAGACTTGACCGAAAACAAATTGTGCCAACAACTTTTATGAAATAGGTAGGTTAAAAATATATTTTTTTTAATATTCGTGAGTAACAATCGGGAGATTTTTTTTTTATTTATTTATTTAATATTCATGCACACACAGAAAAAATATAAATACAATGGAAGTTGAAATTTGGTACATTGGTACTGCTTATTTCTATAAAGAAATTTCTCCCAGCAGACCGGCGAGAGGAGATCGTGAGGAATAAGAAAAGAGGTGTAAATGTGTGTATAGTAACGGGAGAGAGAAAAAACACTTAAGTACACACTTACTAATTAATTACCCGACACCAGTCCAGACTCTATGTTGGCCAACCTATACGACATTATATAAGAAGTAAGATTTCTTCCACCGGCTGCACCTTTGAAATTTTCCCCCTTCGCCACTGGTAACCCATCCGCTTCTTAGTACAGTGTTTTGTTTTTTTTTTTTTTTAACCAGCCCATAATATGTAATGACCTTTGCTATAACAGCAATCAATATTTTGAGAAGAAAGTACAAAACTAACAGAATTTTAAAAATAACAAATGACATCCTATGAAAGTTTCAACTCAATACAGCTTTCAATTAATCCGATGACTCTATTTTTAAAAAGCGTAATTGATTCTTCATCTAAAGTTGAAACCATAAAATCCTGTGTCCGTTCCATGAAATCCTCGCTGTTCATAACATCTTTGATTTTTGCTGCATCATCTGTCTTCCTTATTAATAAACTTGCTCCAAATACACATATTCCAACTACAAGGCTGCAGTATTCCTTCAAATCAGCTTCCAATCTGTCTCGAGGATAGATCAGGTTTACTTTTAAATTGAACTTGGATAAAGATTTTTCTAGTTCTGAGTAGTAATAGCCGATCCAATCGTAGAAATGTGTTTTCCTTCCCTCGTGATCAGTGCAGTTGAAGATCATATACAGTAAATCGCATACCGGGCTCGCGTTTTTAGAGTTTTGGTAATCTATCATGATTGATTCTATTAGTTTTTCACCCTGAAATAAAAATCATAAAATAAATTAGGCTAATTATTGTTGTAATGTTAAAATAAATGCTTATTATAATGGAGTGGTTATAGTTTTACTTTAAAAAAATTTTTTTAAGTAAATACTAACTAGGATTTCAGATATGACATTTGGTTTTACTGCAAACAAGTAACTGTTACGCATGGGCGGAATATAAAAATATTTTTTTAAGTAAATACTAACTAGGATTTTAGATATGACATTTGGTTTTACTGCGAACAAATAACTGTTACGTCTAATAACTTATTACCTGGATAATCATACGTTATTTATTAATACGAGTAGAAGTAACGCATTATTTTTTTTAGTGTCAGTTTCGGCAAATATTTTATTAAAGTGATCTATGTTATGCTTATTAAAATAAAAACTTACCTCAAATCTGAACATAATATTATTAGTTGTTAAATCGCCTTGCTGAATGATAGTGTACTTGTTGGAAGTTTCGGCCTTTGACAATTTTCTCATCAGGTTTATAACGTTTGTGACCTTATCCTTAATAAAATCGATATGCTTTTGATCTTCAAGAACTGCAAGCGTATCTTCTTCAAGTCCTTGAAACACAATGAATACATGTTCCATTTCAGAGAAAGCTAACCAATTGTCAGTCAAGTTATTTTTAAAATAACTATACGAGTCTTGGTCTTTATGTCTTAAAACAAACGATAAAGAGTGCAATATTGCGAAGTTTTTAAGCACAGATTTTACTCTGTCATTCGCAAGTGGTGCAAACCTATCCAGCATTACAAAATCTAACACCTCCAAGTCTTCTAGTAGTATAACTTCGTGTGGTTGTTCCGAAAGAGATCCATAACATTTTGCGTATCTTAGCTGCTCTTCTTCAGCAATCTCTGCATCTTTCTGTAACTGTGCGAACTTTGGGAAGACTTCAGTATACATTATATGCTCATTTTTGAACAACGTGGCAGTTGTCATAGCTTGTCTAATAGTTTCAGCTGTAGGTGCTATTTTTGCGATCATTTTTACAATTCCATGAGCTCCATCTATTGTAATTCTCTTCACATTTGCTATATAATTGTCTCCAGCTTTACCAACAGGTTCGAAAAGTATTTTACTATTCTCAAAACCCAATTCCACGATTACACTATTAATATATTCTAGTTGGCGTTCAGATATATTATCAATATCTCCTTCAAAGTTGTACTGTGCCATTGTTGTTTTGTGCAAACTGTGTTCGATAACATCCGCCTTATTATATATACTAATATATTTATCTGCTTTGATAACAAAACTGTATAATTATTGTTTATAACGGAATTTTTCGATTATTACTTAGTATATTTTATTGTTTTAATCTGAAAATTCTTGTCTCAATTTTGAGGTTATAGCTGCAAATATTAATAGCATAAGTATATAAACTGTATACGGAGTATGGTACAATAATCCTTGTCAAGCGTCTTTAGCTTATTTCACTAATTAAAAATTTGCATACCTACGATCAATGGTCATCGCCTTTTAACAACCTTTAGTGATCAATTAGTTAATATAGGCAGATGCCAAACAGCATTATCTGATATTATAACTTCACAATGCTCGAGTGAATGTATTGAAATAAAAATAACAGATTCTATTTTAATAATTGACATTTTCTACATTACTTACGCCTACGGACATGCAGGTCAACTTTGATAAACTACGTCAAACTACATAGTACAATAACTATGATACATCCTAAGTGTACCGTTTTTTTTAAATATACATACGGTCGCTATCGACAAAGATCAATAAAGGAAGTTCGCGGTCAATCTTCGGTAATGAAAAGACATAGAGAGAAAGAGAGCGATAAAACAACATCCGGTAATAATAGAAAGAAAGTTATAAAATATTGTTTTTATTATGTCAAAAGCTTACAAAAAATCTGTAAAACAATCAAAAATCATTTATAATAGTTCCAACTCAATACAACTTTCAATTAATCCAGTGACTTTATTTTTAAAAAGCGCCCTGGATTCTTCATCTAAAGTGGAAACCATGAAACTTTGTGCCCGTTCTGAAAAATCCTCAATATCCAGAGCAGTGTCCATAGCTGCTTTAACTTTTGCTGCATCAACTGTCGTCCTTATTAATAGACTTGCTGCAAAGATAGATACTCCAACCATCAGACTGCAGTATTTCTTCAAATCAGCATCCAATATATCACGAGGATAAACCAGGTTCGCTTTTAAATTAAACTTGGATAAAGATTTTTCTAGTTCTGAGTAGTAAAAGTCGATCCAATCATAGAATTTGTTTCTCCTTATCTCGTGATCAGTACAGTTGAATATCATATACAGCAAATCACTTGCAGGGCTAGTGGTTTTAGAATTTTGGTAATCTATCATGACTGACTGTATTAGTTTTCCACCCTGAAATAAAAATCATACAACATTAGTTATAGAGAATACTATAGTAGGTACTTAACAAAAATGCTTATGTCGTAGTTGCAGTCATGCAATATGCATAAGTACACATATTGTATTATATCCGTTTATAAATAATATGTAAATTGACAACTTTGGTCAGGTACAAGATAAAGAATATTGCACAATAAGATATGCCACTGCATACTAAATATTAGTAAGCGCCATGACTGTTCATTATCGCGTGATTACCTAATCTTTAATTTATATAATAATAATAGTATCCGGTTGGTCCTGTCCATGATTGCTGTCAACCTCATTTTTTTAAAAGCGAGCAAGCTTCTCTCCACTCTTGATAATAACATGCGAGACAATAAATCGACTAGGTAATCAGGATAATCAAAGCATTTTCTGGTCAGATATAAGCACAGTTTATTTGAATTAACAAACTGTTTTACTGATACAGTTTTGTTGCTTTGCAGACTATCCGTTCAAGGAAAGCCTATTAAAAATTTAGTTATATAGCAGTCAAAATTTAATTTTGATATTTCTTATTCTGAAATTATAGCTAATATGTATTTTAAAAAAAACTTATTCCAACCTATGCACATTCTCACAATCACCACGTTGGAAGTAATGAAATGGCGGCTATGCAATTTTTAGTGATCTATCAAATCATTATTTTAATCAAAAGAAAGATAGCTACCTTGAACATAACATTATTTGTTGTTAAATCTCCTTGTTGGATGACGGTATATTTGTTGGTAACATCGGACTTTGATGATTCTACCATCATATTAACTAGGTTTGTGACTTTTTTCTTCAAAAAATCAATATGCATCTGATCTTCAAGAACTGCAAGCGTGTCTACTTCAAGTGCTCGAAGAACAGTCTTAACATGTTCCATATCAGCTATGGCTAACCAGTTATCAAACAAGCTTGTTTTAAAATGATCATACAATTCTTGATCTTTGTCCTTCAAAACAAATGACAATGAGTGCAAAATTGCGAAATTTTTAAGCACGGACTTTACACGGCCATCTGTAAGTGATGAAAACCTATTCGGCATTATAAAATTTGACATCTTCAAATCTTCAAGAAGTATGACTTCGTGCGGTTGCTCTGAAAGAGATCCATAACATTTTGCGTGTCTTAGCTGGTCTTCTTCAGGAATCTTTGCATCTTTTTGAAATTGTTCGAACTTTGGGAAGACCTCAGTGTACACTATGTGTTCATTCTTGAACATCATGGCAATATTCATGGATCTTCGAATAGTTTCGAGTGTAGGTGCTATTTTTGCAATAATCGTAAAAATTCCATGAGTTCCCTTTATCGTGATTCTCTTCACACTCGCTATATAATTATCACCAGCATGGCCAACAGGTTCAAAAACTATTTTGCTGTTCTTGTAACCTAGTTCGACGATTACACTTTTAATGAATTCTAGTTGGCGTTCAGATATATTATCTATATCACCTTCAAAATTGTGTTGTGCCATTGTTGCAATTTTGTGGAAACTACTGTAGATAGCATTTTCCTTATTATATATACGAATACATTTATCTACTTTGATAATGACATCGCCTAAAATGGTTTCTTTATCTGAGTTTTTCGATTATATAGCAAGTATACTTTGATGTTGTAATCTGAAAATGGTTGTTTCAACCTTTAGTGTCCTCACTTTAAAGATATGGCTGCAGTACAGGTGTATATGTACAGTACCTAGTACCTAGTTGTACCTATACCTTATAACCTAATACTATTGTGAAATTAATGGTTTTTATTTTTTCCAATGATCTTAGGTAAATAGAATCGAGGTGTTATCACAATACTATCATGATGTCAAAAGCGTTATTAACCCCCCTAGACGAAAGACAATTCATTGGCCGCCATTTTGGAGAATAGGATTTTGAAAATCTTATAGATTTGACGTATATGATAGTCGTCAACGTATATCATAAACGTCTGAAATACGTGTCATACGTCAAATCCCATACATGTGCGTACGTAGCATTCTATTCTGCAATACCGGTAAGCGAATTGCAACTTGGGGCAGTTTCGCACACGACCACGGTGATAGCCCCTTCAAATCAAATCAAATGAAATTTCATATTCGTTGTAAAGGATTTTCCATAGATTTTTAATCTATCGTGCGATATCACATTGTACATGAGTAGGTGTTGTACATACATACATACATATACTCACGACTGTAAATCCCCGAAGGGGTAGGCAGAGGTGTATTAACACCCACATTTCGCCAACTATGATTTTTATTGAAATAATATTAATTTTGTTATTTGATTTTGATGATGATATTAAGTTCGTCTTACATGTCTTACGCGTCTTACATAGGTCAATAGTAAACTAAATATTATGGCTTTTGTCATCCAACGAGCTTTTGACATCGCGATAGTATATTGTTATGCCTAACTTCGGAGAGCGTCAAACCGTCGTCGGTCCCAGTTGTCATACGAATGTCTATGGCAGTCGTTACGAGAAGTTGGAGCCCAAAAATCAAACAACTCGTCTAATTGCAATACTTTGATATCGCCAATTGGTTGTAAAAGTCAGATGGCAGTCTCTTCACGGCAAATATCAAAGCTCAGCCAAACCCGTAGTTGGTCTGGAAAAAGCGAACACCGGATTGGGTGGTTTCAAAATGATTTATAAGTCTATAACTTAATTTTTGTTTATCATTTTTTTAAGAGAAAACCCGTACAGTTAGGTACCTCAGAAGTCGACTATGAAAAGATAAAAACATCAGCTTGAAGTATTTTCTATTCAAAATTCGCATTAAACAGTAGCATAAAACATATAATTTATTTCGCTTAATTACAATGTAGTACGATTATTACGAGCAATTAAGATTATTATTTTTAATTTAGGTGATTGAGCCATGGCCAGTTTTCTCCACGATTAGGTCAATCGGCGGATAATATCTTTTTCATATTTTAATATACTGATGTATTGGTACGCCGCCGTGTTGGTTCCCACTTTCCCAGTACAAAAGGCCACCCCACCTCGTCCCGTAGGCGTCGCGTCGTAGAATGCAACTAATGGGTTGGGCTGATCTCCATCCATGACCCTTTCTACGCGATTGTACCACAACCACAGGGACCAGAGTAAATGACAAAATAAATAATAATTTAATTATAAAATAGACCAGAGAGTCGAGTGGGCACCTTAAAATTATGAAAGGACGAATGGGCACTGGGGACGAATTCCAGGGGACCAGTGGGTACCAACCCGACAGAAAATATACAGCCCGTGACAAAGTGCCCGCTTGACGGCAATTAGGTTCGCTTCTTATTACGTGGGACCGTACGTACGTACGTAATGAAATGAAATGAAATGAAATGAAATGAAATGAAATGAAATGAAATGAGATTTATTTGCTTGAAGGGGTACACCTTTGCATATCCCTTAGGAGATTTATTACCAGCACCTTTGGGGCCTGAGCCAACTTCAATTGCTAGTCCGTGCACCTACTAAACAGGCGAGGCACTGGTACAGGCATTCCGCTCGAGATAAGGAGGTCAGACGACAATTACTAAAGCTGTCATATCAATCAAAAGAATAAGGACCTCAGGCTTCAAACTGCAAACTTTGAAAGCAACTGGGATATCGTTGTGAGGATGATGAAGATAAAGGCCCGTTATGTAAAAAAGATACAATTTTAATACTGAAAATAACGTTAGATACTGACCCTAAATGTGTGTTTCACAATATTTCACAATAAAGCACAAGTTTTGCATATACCCTGGTCCAGGGTATATGCAAAACTTGTGCTTTATTGTGAAATATTGTATAACACACATGACCCTGGATTGGCGTTCAAATTAAAAGATTAGCTCAGCTAACTTAGCCAAAGGACAAACTAAAAACAACAATATTTTTATAATAATTATATCGATACAGTCACCATCTGTATTAGCTTAATACAATCCCTGCTTAATCTTAATCCTAAAAACTGCCCTCTCTAAAAGTTTACTTAAGAATAAAAACAAAAGTAAAATTTATCTTTCTCCTCTACAAATTACAAAAACTAGGTATACATCAATTTTATTATTATTTACTGATTTCAATGTAACTTTAGTTTATTTTATTAATGTTCTTCTGAGAATGACTGTACAATAATATTATCAGATTATCACATCATATTTACATGAGTCCTAACTCAGAACAACTTTCAATTAATCCAATAACTTTGTTTTTAAAAAGCGTCTTTGATTCGTGGTCCAAAGTTGACACCAAAAGGTCTTGCGTCTGTTCAATCAAATTGTCACCACTCATGGCATCTTTCATTTTTTCTACATCATCAGTCTTTCTTATTAAGACACTTGCTAGAAATATAGATATTCCGAACACAAGGTTGCTGTATTTCTTCAAATCCAAATCCAATATTTCTCTAGGATAAACTAATTTTGCTTTTACATTGAAGTTAGATAAAGACTTTTCTAATTCTGAATAGTAATAGTCGATCCAATCGTGGTAATTTTTAATCCTTGTTTTATGATCAGTGCTGTTGAAGATCATATACAGTAGATCGGATGCTGGACTAGTGCTTCTGGAATTTTGGTAATCTATCATAACCGAATCTATAAGGTTTTCATCCTAAAATAAAAATAAATATTGCATGAAAATTGTAACATTCGCTCATAGAAGTATAATTCAATAAGAATAAGTGACGAATCTGTTAAAAGAAATGATAAATAATATTGAGGTAGCAGTAGGCAACATTTCTGAAGGTAATGGGTTATATATAACTAAACTATATTTGGTCAAAGAGTGACAATACAATACTGGGTGATTTTATAGTCGTTTCGAAGCGAAATCACCTTGTATATGCATCAAGATTACTTATTGGGACGAATTGATTGATTGAGCAACTGGTCATAGAAAAAAATGAATAAAACTAGAAAACATATCTAACATCATTTGTATGACAGCCTCCAGCTTCGGAAAATATTCTTAGTGATAATGATATAAATATAAGTGATAAATTTTTTGATCATGTAATTAAACAGTCTGAAAATTTACCTACCTCAAACCTGAACATGATATTGTTTGTTTTTAGATCACCATGTTGAATGACAGCATATTTATTGATAACATCAGACGCTGACAACTTTATCGATAGCTGTAGAGTATTAGTGACCTTATCTTTCAAAAAATCGATATGTTTTTGATCTTCAAGAATTGCGAGTGTATCTTCTTCAAGTGCTTTAAAATAAGTCTTTATGAATTCCATTTTAGCCATAGTTGACCAATCATCAGTCAAGTCTTTTTTTAAGTTATTGTACAGTTCTTTATCCTTATATCTTAAAGCAAATGACAACGAGTGTAATACTGCGAAATTTTTTAACGCTGATTTTACACAATCGTCTGAAAGTGATGTAAATCTATCTAGCATTATAAAATCTGACATCTTCAAGTCTTCAAGAAGTATGACTTCATTTGGTTGTTCTGAAAGAGATCCATAGCATGCTGCGAATCTTAGCTGGTCTTCTTCGGGAATATCTGCATCTTTCTGAAGCTGTACAAACTTTGGTATTACCTCAGTGTACATTATATGCTCATTCTTGAACATCATAGCAGTATTCATGGTCTGTCGAATAGTTTCAGCTGTAGGTGCTATTTTTGCGATAATTTTAAGACTTCCATAGTCTCCATCTATAGTCATTCTTTTCACATTTGCCACATAATTGTCACCAGCTAATCCAACAGGTTCAAATATTACTTTACTGTTTACAAAACCAAGTTTCACGATCACACTGTTAATAAATTGTAGTTGCCGTTCAGATATAGTATCTATATCTCCCTCAAAACCGTAATGTGCCATTGTTAGGAGCTTGTTCAAACTGTTTCAGATAATATTATGTTAATAATATATACCTACGAGTATTTTTATCTGCTTCGATAAGTATCCGAGTAGTGATTATTTTGTAAGTTTATATTGATACTCTAGGAATACGTCATAGATAGATCGAAGTCAAATTATATGTTGTATTTACGTAACTAGTGATATATTATACTATGTTATGTACCTATATGTATTATTGTCGCGGCAATAAACAGCCGTTTCGGCGCGCGCGTTGTCCACAAGTTCACTTCGCACACTCCCGCTCACCGTTCGTTGCATGACCTTCAACCACACCCTAGCGGTGAATAATGTTATCTTATTATCATCATCGTCATTTTTGCGTTAGTCCCGGGCGCATCCGATGCCTGCTAGAGTTCGAGGCTGCTTATGCCCGCAATAACCAACTTACGATATGAACACAAATTCATTCATCGTTTAATAGCTATTCATGGCCTGTCCAGTGTCCACTACCTATATCGTCAATTAATTCATTGATCTGACAACACTATTCATTATTTGGGTAACGGAAACTGGCCAGTTTATAAAATGACCAGGCATTTACATACGATACTAGCTGTCCCGGGGAACTTTGTACCGCCAAATTATTTTCACCCCGCGTGAATTTTTGATACCGTTCCCGCTGCACCTATTTTCTCACCTTTTAAACCTTCAAGACTAAAATTAGCCAAATCGATTCAGCCGTTCTTGAGTTATAAACTAACAACGAAATGTGGCATTGATTTTTATATTGATGACCACGGCATACTCGTAAGTAATAACCGAATACTATAAGATGGGCGTGTAGTAAATATAACCTGTTTATTTGTATTCTAACCTTGTATACATCGGGACACGTATCTTGGACCTAAGTCGCGATACAAACGAGGCCCTTGCGTACGCGGATCAGGTACTTTGTCTTGCGAAATCTATGTTTGGTGAATTTGAGCTAGTTCACCGTCGTTCACCCCGTGCTATCCTCAAAAGACATCCAAGAAACGTGTACTGCGCGTATAGAGCACATTTTGAGCATATTTTGAGCATATTTTGAGCATATTTTGAGCACATTTTAGGTTCAAGATATATGTCCCGAGCAATATGAATGTGATGTGGTGATGCATTATACATATAAATCCGGTCTAGTGCGAGCTAGACTTGGGCACTTAGGGTTCAAACTCATGTCAGCTATGTCTTGCACGTCTTTGCGTAGCACTTACTAAGAAGCTTTCAATAGATATCAATTTGCAAAAATGTCAAGTTATTATGAAGTGCTTTACGAGTTTAAAGGTGCAAGTTGGTAGCCGACTACACGCAGCAGCAGCAGACGACGTGTCGTAGCTTTCATGGAAATACATTGAAAACAGTAGTGTCGCTGCGACACGTCGTCCGCTGCAGCCTCATGTCGTCCACTATTTCATGGAAATAAGGTACAAGTTGGTAGCACCAGTAGTGTCGCCGCGACACGTCGTCCGCTGCAGCCTCATGTCGTCCACTATTTCATGGAAATAAGGTACAAGTTGGTAGCACCAGTAGTGTCGCCACTGCTGCCTCATGTCGTCCGCTGCCAACTCGTACCTTAAGGTTAAGCCTGTCATAATATCAATAGCTAAGTATTACTTCGAAAGATTGCAATTGGTTGAATATTTAATTTTTGGCACGTCTAGTTACTTATTTCTCATACATTTAGATACTAACGCCTTTAAATCCCCGAAGGGGTGAAATGTAAACCAACATTTCAGCAACTACTACTGGTTTATGTGTGTATTATGTATTGTAAATGTACGCCAAACAACTACCACTCAATCCTACAATCTTAATTACCATCCAAAGGTTGCCTGGTAGAAATCGCTTAAAGCGATAAGGCCGCCCATTGTACTGGTTCCGTAGTTTGATACTTTATATGATGTATTTTAATGGTGTACAATAAAGTATATAATAAATAAATAAATAAATAATATAATTTCCGGTCCCACGGAAAGGGAGCCTATTGCCGTCTAGCGGTCACTTTGTCATGGGCTGTATGTTTACACTGTCGGACGGAGAACAGCCCTATCCATTGGTCACCTTTTATACGCCCACAGGCAGAGATGAAGTGGCCCTATTGTACTTCACCGGGAACCAACAGCTTTATTGGTGTTGTATTGGTATTGTGTTTATTTCTCAATTTTGCTTTGAATTTTAGTAAGTGCCTGTGGGATTTTTTTCTGCAAATTGTTAGTGTGTGAATAGCATCAAAATAAACCAGGCTTAATTCAGATCTTCATGATTTTCATTAAAACAGTTCAAAAAGTTACCTTACTCAACCTTGCATTAAATTGTGTTTTATTATTTATTAAATTCCATTCCTTACAGTTCCATATTCCATTATTACAATTCCTTAACAGTGGATTTTTCCCTTAAAAGATCGATATGTTTTTGATCTTCCATAATTTGTAAGTACTTACCTACCTACATTTGGAAATTTCTTCTCACATGTAACATTTGATCAATTTTATTGAGCTTTTGATTTATTGATCATTGCTCGCGGCACCGCCCGCGTGGAATTCTGATCCCGTTCATTGCTGACCGTAGCGTGATGATAGGTACATACTTAGCCTATAGGTATGGGTACCTGATAATATAGCTTTCAAAAGGCGAAAGAATTTTTGAAATCGGTCCAGTAGTTTTTAAGTGTATTCGTTACATACAAAAATACAAATATTTCCTCTATAAAATATTGGTATAGTATATAGGTAATATCCATAAGATTAGATTGGTACATAAACGACTGAACAATTTTTTGTGCAAATTGCTTTGCGTCAGATGCGCGGAGGCAAGTCAGCTGAGATTGATTACTTCTTTTTTTGTGGTACAAAATTCATACAATTTACTGTCTCACTACAAAAGCATTTTAGGTGGGACTATATTTAACAGATTGCCGTATTATTAAGTTTGATTACATGCTTTGTTACTAGGCACCTACTTAATATTTGGCCAAGCCTTGTCTGTCATTAGGTAGATACTTTATTAGCTAGTTCTAACTGCTGCGTAAGGTTGTAATAACTTCATTAATCTTATATTCTGTATTACTTTTACAAATAGCGTGATATTTTTAAGCTTTCAAACAGAGGAACACCATTGTAACATTATTGATGTCTGTAATGACGTCCTTCATTGTTAAGACTTTACCATTATAAAAAATGCCAATCTAGCGTTGGTTATAACTTTATAAGTATTCTAATGAGAGGTAATGGAGAGATTAATCAGTGTTGTCAGTAACCGTGCATCATGTTATGGGTCTGTATTGGGAATATTATGAGTCTCGTTTGGGAAACACTGTAAAGATTTTCGAAGTGTTGAGGTGTCGTAGAAGGCGACTAAGGGATTGGGCTGTTCTCCAGCTGACAGTAAACATAATAATAATTATAGTCCATGAATAAGTGCCCGCTTGCGACTATAGGCTCGCCCCCTATTATGTGGGACCGAAAATCATGGTTGATAAGATAATACACCTCTGCCTAACCCTTCGGGAATTTACAGGCGTGAGTATATGTCTGTACGTAATTTCGAGTAGTTCTGCTCCTACTGAAACAATAAAAGTTATGACAACATGATAGCACTACAATTAAGTAGTAGCAATAAGAAATTAAACCACTATTATACCCGTTTATGTACTTTATCATAATTTTAACGTGCGCAAAAGCGGTTTAATCGCGGTTTAATCAAAGATACAGTTGATATCTTACGTGACCAATGATTCGCAAAACTATACAAGATAATATTTTCCATTATAATTAAATATTGTTGCCGACTTGTTATATAACTAAACCGCGGTATCAAGGTTGAATTGAATTGAAAAAAAAAAACAGACAACAGACTAATTATGTAGATAGCCTTTTTGCTGTTAACATCCGTGTTGTACTGGGTGGCGCAAAAGTAAAGACCCTATTTGGTTCGGCTATAACATTTTTTCTAAATTAGAAAACTAGATTTAGGTTTTTTTAAATGTATATTTGTACCATTAAATTTCGTACCATTAGGATTTAAAGATGATGTCTTTTAAATGGTGACCTCCAGAGATACACATTTGAGCCCTATTTATGACATTTTGCATAACTTGCCGTAACACTTCCTGCGATATGTTCGTTATTTCTTGACGAATGTTTTCTTTTAGAGCTGCGAGAGTCTGTGGCTTGTTCACATACACCCGAGATTTCAAAAAACCCCAAAGAAAGAAGTCTGGACTGGTCAGATCGGGTGATCTTGCAGGCCAAGGCAAATCGCCAAAACGAGAGATAACTCGGCCTGGAAAAGCGTTTGACACAATTATTCCACGTTCTTGGGGAGTAAAACGGTCCATGTTTATTTTCAGTGTATTTTACATTTGTTCACTACACAATTTTCAACAACAGAATGACAGAAAATTTCATATAAAAAAAATAAAGGTATTTTCTTTAGTGCCACTACTTTTGCGCCACCCGTTACTTAGTTGTAGTTGTAGCTATCAACAATTACTAAATTACAAAAGATTATAATCATATTATACCTAGATTATCAGATAGAGGATATTATAAAGAAATGTTAGGTCAACTTTGGCGGAAACGGGCGAGCATGCATAAAAACAATTATGAAAGTAGAAGAAGCGAAAGACGTAAGTATGCCAGGATTGTAGCAAGTGGAAACCGCTGGTCTCTGCCTAACCATTTGGGAAAAAGACGTGATTATATTATATTAATATATATAAAGATTACTAAAGATACTATTGAGTATGATTTACAATAGTTCAAATTGAGTAAAACTTTCAATTATTCCAATGACACGATTTTTAAAGAGCGTTTTCGTTTCTTCATCTGATTTCGAGACTAACATTTCTTGTGATTGTTCCAGTATGTTCTCGCTGGTTAAAGCATCTTTCATTTTTGCTGCATCGTCTGTTTTCCTTATTAACACACTAGATAGAAGTACAGCTAGTCCAAACATAAGCCTGCTGTATTGTTTTAAATCAGCATCCAATCTGTCCTTAGGATACACTAAATTCACTTTTAAATTGAAGTTGGATAGAGACTTTTCTAATTCTAAATGGTAATAGTCGATCCAATCGTAGAAATGTTTTGTCCTCGTCTTGTGATCTGTGCAGTTGAAGATCATGTACAAAATATCGCATGCCGGACTGGTGTTTTTGGAAATTTGGTAGTCTATCATCACTGAACCTGTTAACTTTTCATCCTAAAACAATATAATTATATTAAGTAAGACATTTTTCCTTTTCGTTGCGGTAAAATTACTAGACAGCATTTCAAGAGTTAATAATTGTTGTTTGAGTACCATTCAAACAAGTCTTATTTGAAGATGATGAATATTAATGTTTTATTCATTGCTACGATTAAAATAATTTTGAAATACAATAATCACCAATTTATAAAAGCTATCGGCGATAGGACTATACGACTTCTGTGGTATAGCAGTAGAACTTTCGACTGCTACGTCGAAATTCATCGGGTTCAACTCCCGCTGAGTGCAAATTTTTGTGTGCAAGATTATTTGCATTGGTTTAGATGTTTATAAAAGAAAATGTATCTAAGTAAGTATACGCCAAGCCCACCCAAGAACAAACAGTTTAAGCTATGCTTGCCTTGGATCTAGAAAGTGTTATGCAGAATGTCCTAGAATATTTATTTAAAGAATAATGAATAACAGAAAACGTAAGACAATGTAAAATGGACTTTCAAGTACATTGAAGAATATTATTGATGTGCCCGTGTATTGACTTAGCTTAATACTCAAAACAATGATAACATACCTCAAATCTAAACATAATATTATTTGTCCAGGAGTCGCCTTGTTGAATAACAGAATACTTGTTAGTAACGTCGTTTTCTGCGCACTCTATTGCTAGATCTATGGTGGCAGCGACTTTACCTTGCAAAACATTAATATGATTCTGATCTTCAAGAATTGCTATCGTATCGTTTTCAAGTACTTGGAAATATGCCTTCACATCTTCTACTTTATCAGAAGCAGACCACACATCAGATAACTTGTTTTTGAAATTATTGTAAGTGTCCTTATCATTGTGTTTTAAAACAAATGCCAACGAGTGTAATATTGCGAAATTCCTTAACACAGATTTAACACATTCTTCTGAAAGTGGTGAAAACCTGTCCAGTGTCGTAAAACCTGATACCTTCAAGTCTTCAAGAAGGATAACTTCGTTTGGCGGTTCCGTAAGAGATCCATAGCATTTTGCAAATCTAAGTTGATCTTCTATAGGAATCTCTGCATCTTTCTGAAGTTCTACTAACTTTGGTAGAACGTCAGTATACATTATGTGCTCGTTTCTGAACATGGTGATAGAGTTCATAGCTTTTCTAATATTTTCAACAGTAGGTGCTATTTTTGCTATAATTTTAAGACTTCGATTGGCACCATTTATCGTAATTCTTCTTACACTTGCTGCATAATTGTCACCAGCTTTGCCAACTGGTTCGAAAAATACTTTGCTGTTTTGAAAACCAAGTTCCAGGATTACACTATTAATGAATTGTAGTTGACGCTTAGATATATTATCAATGTCGCCTTCAAAATTGTATTGCGCCATTGTTGAAAAGTTGCGTAAACTGCTCCAAATCAAATCACATTCTAACTAAGATATATTGTATTATGTATTTTATCTCTGTAGATAATTAACAAAATAAATAGTTGCTAATAAATTGATAGTTTATCGATTAGATAGTAAAACACACTTGATGTTGTAATTAAAGATTAAATATGTGCTTCTTCCACAAACTCCGTTTTTTTTTTAAATATTTACTTTGATTTCAAGAAGTAGCAGAGAGCGTTGAGTTAAAAAGTGAACGCGGTACTGATTGATTCTTGGTTGTGCGCAGGCCTCTGCCCCTCGGACCCACGCAGACGGTCGAGTCGCGGAGGATATCATTACTCATCATTATCATTATTTTATTTTGATTCTCATTTTTTAATTGACAAGTTGTGTAAGCATTTTGAAATTACAATCATCTCAAAATCTCATACAGAAAATATTACATGACTTACCAAATTTTTACTCTAACTCAAAAATAAATTTAACACCAGGATTAGGAAAGACATAAATATTGGTTTTAATTTTGAATGTTAAACTAGTCTAAGACTTTTTATTTTTACAGTCTTGATTACAATTGACTGGTATTACAATAGTTCAAACTCAGTGAAACTCTCAATTAATCCGATGACTCTATTTCTAAATAGTGTCTTTGATTCTTCATCTAAACTAGAAACTAAAAGTTCTTGTTGTTGTTCCATTAGCTTGTCACTTTTCATTGCATCTTTAATTTTCGCTGCATCATCTGTTTTTCTTATTAATATACTAGCCAGAAGTATAGCTAGACCAAACATGAATTTTCCGTATAGTTTCAAATCTGCATCCAATACATTTCGAGGATAGACTATGTTTGCTTTTAGATTAAAGTTGGATAGAGATTTATCTAATTCTGAATGGTAATAGTCGATCCAATCGTGGAATTTCTTTCTTCTTGTCTCGTGATCTGTACAGTTGAAGATCATGTAGAGTAAGTCGCATGCTGGACTTGTATTTTTGGCGATTTGATAATCTATCATGACTGATTCTGTTAGTTTTTCATCCTAAAACAAAAATAATTATTTTAAACAGGTTTGAGGAATTTACTAAATTAATTTGTTTTACAATAATAATGTTGATAAACTCAAATGGCGTGTATGTCATCTCACTGTACATAGTTGTGTAATCAATAAAGCAATTAGGTATATAATCTTTGTTGGAATTAAAAACAATTATTCCGTTAAATACTGATTACTATATTGAATAACAACTATATTATACCCTTAAATAAAAATGAGATAATAAGATATCTATTTTAATCCTTTTTAAATTATATAGTAGATAATTATGTACTTTTACCAGAAATTGCATTTTAATGTATTAGAATAGGTACTCTAGGTGAATTAATATAATTGTTTGTACTATTATATATATTTCATTCAATATACAATATATAAAATAACTAAAACTCAAAAGTTTTTCTTCTACATATAGACCATTAAACCAGCACTAACATTAATGTCATGAAAAATACAAACAAAAACAAGAATTATTACAAAACCTGTTCACAACGCGCCCACTTTCTGAGAAGACTTCCACAAAAAAACTCAGTGGGTTTTTTATAGCCTCGATACCAAATAATAACTCAAATAAAGTCGTATCTATGCAATAACTTCTTACTAGTTTTGTAATAGAGCCGTATGGCTCACCTGCTAATAATAATTTAAAATACTAATAATATTTTGACTACAATCGAAAAGCCTATTACGATATATGAAGTTTCTG
The DNA here is from genome assembly GCA_914767945.1 of Eilema depressum. Taxonomy (NCBI): domain Eukaryota; kingdom Metazoa; phylum Arthropoda; class Insecta; order Lepidoptera; family Erebidae; genus Eilema; species Eilema depressum. The sequence continues at coordinate 4,550,988 of OU612027.1, read as the reverse complement.
AAGAAAGGCCTTCATTGACAGTAACAAATATTTAAGAATCTCTAGAGACTTACCTCAAATCTGAACATAATATTGTTAGTCCAGGAATCACCCTGTTGAATGACAGTATACTTGCTGATAGCATCATTCTTTGAGCAGTCTATCGCTCGGTCTAAAGCATTACCACATTTACCTCTCATAATATTGATATAATTTTCATCTTCAATAATTGCAATCGTATCGGTTTCAAGTGCTTGGAAGTACATTTTTATTTCTTCCGTTTTTTCAGGCATAGACCACAAATCTTGTAAGCTATTTTTGAACTTATTGTACGTTTCTGGATTTTTTTCTTTCAAAGCGTATGACAATGAGTGTAGTATCGCGAAATTTTTTAACACGGATTGTACACAGTCACTTGAAAGTGGTGTAAACCTATCTAACATTGTAAATCCTGACACTTTCAAATCTTCAAGAAGAATAACTTCGTTTGGCTGTTCTTCTAGAGATCCATAGCATTTTGCGTATCTTAGCTGCTCTTCTGCGGGAATCTCTGCATCTTTCTGAAGCTGTACTAACCGTGGTAGCACTTCAGTGTACATTATGTGTTCATTTTTGAACATCATTGCAGTATTCATAGCCTGTCGAAGGATTTCAAATGTAGGTGCTATTTTTGCAATAATTTTGAGAGTTCCCTTGGCTCCCTCTATAGTAATTCTTTTCACACTTGCTACATAGTTGTCCCCGGCTTGACCAACAGGTTCGAACAATATTTTGCTGTTTTCATGACCGAGTTCTACGATAACACTATTAATGAATTCTAATTGCCGTTCAGTTATACTATCTAAGTCGCCCTCAAAACTATATGGTGCCATCGTCGAATACTTTAGTAAACTGTTATGAATCAAATATTCATTAAAATATATACGTTTGTTTTTATCGCTGTTGATAATGAGAATAAAAACTAAATTGCTAATTTATCTTTTTTTTTCGATTAGATACACGAGTATATTGGTGTTGTAATCAAAGTCTAACTATTTGCTTCTGGTTCTACAACGTTCCGGTCAATGTCCGTTAATTTCTTTTCTTCATAAAATAGTACTTCAACAAAGTTTATTTTTTTGCAAAATTACCTTGAGGTTTGTTTTCTAGTTATTGTACATTAATACAAGTTCCACTTTTTGAAATATTACCTTACATTACTAACTTTTAAATTCTCTTGTTCTATATTACTATAGTGTCAACGGGAATTAATGGGATCCTGGCATAGATCAGCCTGTGAGTCCCGTGACATCTAGATCCCGTGTATATCTAGATATTAATGTACACAAGACTTTGCCTCTCATTAGATTGCAATTCCTCTATGCACTTCCGGGTTTGCTGGAAGAAAACTCATCCTTGAGTTAAGCTCGCCTTTGTACATAATTTTCTCTTTCATTTGTATTATTATGCAATGTAAGTGTACAATAAAGAATAAATAAATAAAAATAAAACTACCGATAGAAGTGAAAACTACTTCAAAAGTAACTTTTGTTTTGTACTAATCGTCGTTAAGTTAAAATGGGTGGAGCCAAGGCTCCGCAGAAGTATATTTCAGAAGTATCACCAGCTCTTTACTGAAGCTCTTACGAAAAGCCAATTCACACTTAACCGTGTCCCTCACAATCAATCAAGTCGCCTGTCGCAGTCTACTGCTGGACATAGGCCTCTGCAATAAGCGCCATGGCTCCCAATCCTTCGCCTGCCATCCCAGTCACTTCTTTCAAGTCATCACTTTATCTCACGCCTTGATGATGTTGCTCACCATCATGCTCCTCACCCACTATCTAGTATCAGTTATCTCATAGGTCTAGTGGGCCATAATCATTCGCCCTGTTCATAAATCTCATTGTGGCCCCAGTGGTGGCAGTCAATGGGACTCTAATGAGACAGACCGGTATTTTATACTAACTATTATATAATATATATATATATATATATATATATATATATATATATATATATATATATATATTAATATTATGTTCTAATGATCCGTCGTGGTGTGAAAAGCCGAAGGACTCGAGTCCTTCGACTTCGAGTTCGAACGTTCGAACCTAGCACGTTAACTCTTTGTTTTGTTTATTTTCTGCAAAGTCGTTACCAAAATACATTACCTTTTAACATCACAGATGTTTAGAGCATCTACAGATAACAGATATACATAGTATGGGCTCATTCCAAGAGCTCCGGCCCTACACAACCTCACCTGCTGATTGACAGACAAGAGTTTGGCATAGGCTTACCATTCAGGGTTGGGTCAGACGGCAATCCTACTAATCCTACTCCTATATTAATATTATAAATGTGAAAGTTCGTGAAGATGTGTGGATGTTTGTTATTGTGTGGATGCTAAACGGATCGTGTTAAAATTTGGTACAAGGATTTACTTTCATCCCGGAGATAGGTTCCCATGGGTTGCGGGGACATAATGAAAATTTGACACGGGTGAATCTGCGGGCAATGGTACTTACAAAGATAACACAAAATAAATATGACCGAATCCTTTAAAATCATCTTTATTTCGACATATAAAATAGACTACCTAACACTCGTAATTACAAAAGTCCTAACCCACTAAAACTCTCAATCAATCCAATCACTCTGTTTTTATAGAGCGTCTTCGATTCTTCATCTAACGACGAGACCAGAAGCGCTGGTGTCTGTTCTTTCATATCCTGGTGCTGCATAGCATCTTTAATTTTCGCAGCATCATCTGACTTTCTTATTAACACACTAGCTAGAAGCACGGAGAGTCCAAAAAGAAACTTGCTGTATTGTTTCAAATCAGCATCCAATCTGTCTCTAGGGTATACTAAGTTTGCTTTTAAACCATAATTCGATAGAGATTTATCTAATTCTGTATGGTAATAGTCGATCCAATCGTAGAAGTTTCCCATTCTTGTCTCATGATCCGTGCAGTTGAAGATCATGTACATAAGATCGCATACTGGACTTGTGTTTTTTGATATTTGATAATCTATCATGACTGAATCTTTAAGTTTATCTCCCTGAAACAAAAATAGATCATGTTAATTTTGATTAAAATATTAACTGTCATTATGAAATTGTTCAGTTCTACTTTGTGCGACATAATATCCATCGTTATCCGAATACTAATCCCAACCTCATCCCAATTGCACCTTGCAACCCGGGGTTCTCCAAATCTATAAATCGGTTTTTTAAGAACGACTGCTGTCTGCCACGCCAATGCCTAAAAGTCAGCACTAAAGCCTCCTCTGTCAATCAACAAGTGTACTGGCTAGTAGGAGAGACTGGCTGACCCCGAAATTTTTGATTAGGCCTCATATACCCTGATAAACATGACAGTTACCTCGCTTGTTCAGTCAGCATCAAATCGATCTTGACTAGCAAAGTATTTAAAATAATCTTAATACTAATGTCAGTACCAAACTGTTTTATTGATTTAAATTGTATCATCGTCCGAACTAAAGATGTGTACCAAATATCAAAACAATCAGTCAACAGGGAGGGGGGAATACCAAGGTAGTAAGATCATTTTGAGTACTTTGCTAGTCAAGATCAATCTGATGCTGACAAAACTTTTTTGTCGTCTCATTGTTTATTGTTGTCATGTGAACTATTGTACCTATAGCTTTTAGCATTTATCTAATCGTTTTTACAATTTTCAACAATTTTGATAAATATTGATAATAGTACGTAAATATCTAAGATAACATATAGTTATAATCCGGTTTCGTTTATAATCCTGGTGATGAAAATGCAATTTTTGATAATATTATCTACAGTGTTATATTCCATTATTTCTATAAATAGCTTACCACAAGCATAATCTAAGCATGTGTACTTAGTTGGTTTTTGATAAGTTTAGCCTCTTTCTCAGCTATCAAGTTTAACTACTACGCGCTCAAACTAAACTACTAAGCAATCAAACTTTCATATTTTTTGGGCAGCGACTGCTATCTGACTTCCACAATCAATTGGCGAAATCTAAGTTAGAACAGTTTCTCAGAGTGCTGCGGTGGATGTGCGGAGTCACGCGTAAAAATAGCGTGAGGAACTCTTGCATCCGCGACAGCCTTCATGTCCGTGACATCGCAGATAAAATGCACGTCACATCTTGCGACAACCGCCGGGCTACGTGGGTAGCAAATGCCTGGCAATGGCGCCCCCGCCGTGTCCAGGTAGAAGGGGTAGGCCCAAGAAGTTCTGGCTTGACGTCGTGGAGGGTGACATGCGTGCAAATGGTCTCACTACTATGGACGCCCAAGATCGTGCGAAGTGGAGGAGGAAGAGCCGGAAGGCGGATCCTGAGCTCCGAGGTCATCCTGACCACGGATGCAATCAGGAAATTGCGTCTACATGAAGATGATGATGACTACCATCAGATCTCCACAAGTTATGGGCGATATCGAAGTATTCTAGTTACTGGACTTTTTAGGGCTCCAACTACTCATAACGACTGCCATAGATGTGCGCGTGACACCCATGATGTTTGAGACACGGCCAGGCCACTGCAAATAGCCACATTCATGCAAACAAATATTTGAACTGAGCAGGAATCGACCCCGCGCCTCCTGCGTAGCTAGTCACTACCCCCACGCTACAGAGGCTACCAGTTTCTGCTCTTCTGTTAGTCAAAAAAAGGCACGTACCTCAAACCGGAACATAAGATTATTTGTCCAAGAATCACCTTGCTGAATGACAGTATACTTATTGGTACTATCAATTTTAGAGCACTTCGCTGCTGCGTTCATAGCATTGACAAGTTTGGTCCGCAAAAAATCGATATGCTTTTGATCTTCAAGAATCTCCATCGTGTCTTTTTCTAGTGCTTGAAAGAACATTTTGATTTCTTCTGCTTTACCAATGAATAACCACATATCTAGTAATTTTTCCTTAAAACGACCGTACGTTTCTTCATCTTTACGTTTTAAAACAAATGATGATGCATGTAATATTGCGAAATTTTTTAACACAGATTTCACACATTCACTTGAAAGTGGTGTAAACCTATCTAGCATAATAAAATCTGACTCTTTCAGGTCTTCAAGAAGAATAACTTCGTTTGGCTGCTCTGTGAGAGATCCATAACATTTTGCATATCTTAACTGCTCTTCTTTGGGAATGTCTGCAGATTTTTGAAGTTGTGCTAACTTTGGTAAAACCTCAGAGTACATCATATGCTCATTATTAAACAAAATTCCTGTATTCAAAGCCTGTCGAATAGGTTCAAATGTAGGTGCTATTTTAGCGATTATTTTAAGAACTCCATCGCCTCCATCTATCGTAATTCTTTTCACACTTGCTATATAATTATCACCAGCTTTGCCAACAGGTTCGAAAATCGCTTTACTGTTTTCAAAACCGAGTTCTAGAATAACACTATGAATGAATTCTAGTTGTCTTTCAGATATATTAGCTATATCACCTTCAAAATTGAATTGTGCCATTGTTGTAAAATTGTGCAAACTGTTTTAGAAAATATTTTCCCTATTATTTATAAGAATATTTTTATCTGTATAGATACTGGACATAAATATTTATTAGTTATTTATGGGTGATTATTATCGATAAGATAGTAAATATACATTGATGTTGTAATCTAAGATTACTTGTTTCAAGTTAAACTTAAACTGCACTGTAACTGAACATTGAAACCTGAATCAACCAGGCGCTTGCCGTTACAATATAAGAATATTGTTCTTTTTACACATAGTTACTATTAAACCTGTATAGTGTACCTATAGTTCTGTAAATCAAATTGATGTAAAGCTTTTAAATTGTTCAGTACTCAGGTAAAACAACTATAAGCTACACAATTTCACAAATCAGTATTTTCAATTGACTGCTATCCATAGGTAGTGTAGGAAGACAATCTAATCACTGTATACCAGATATAGCCATTAACTGAAGAAGGTAGAGTAGTAAGAGGATAAAAAGAATATTATGATAATAATGTTTGAGTTATTTAACAAACTTTTTTATCATTGACTACGGACTACGGCACAGAATAGATAATAGTACTGAACTACAGTGATGTTTTCATCAGTATTGAAAACTCTGTTAAGGCATAAGAGAACATTATAACATTTTTAAGTTGTGGTACGATAGAATTATGATATTGTCCATTATTATAATTTAATAGTGCTGCAAAATGCCAAGATAACTGAGGGAATATTCCAGTCAAAAGTAACTACGTTGGAATAATCGAATTCGATAAGTGTTGAGATAGTTAGGTCTATCATTTGATTGTCTTATATGACCACAATAAATTAAAATTGCATGTCACTTGCTAACTAAATAATTTTTAAATTTTGCATATCATCATATCAAATTGACACCTAGTGTTTGTAAGAAATATAGAGCTGTTGTACCTACAACTAGCGACCTTATCGCAATTATGCTTCAGCTAATATTTGCTGCATGTATTTTGAAAGGCGTTACATACTTCTTCATCCTAGCGTTAATCCCAATCACATCCGAAGCTTTTACCGCGGAATCTACGGTTCGCTTTTTCCAATCTAACTGCAGGTTTGGCTGAAAGACGTTACATACCAATGCAAATTCCTTTGCCGCACCATTAAGACCTAGAATTCCTTACTAGTTCACGTGTTTCCTTCTTTCTCTTGTCCTTTTTTTTCAGCGGGGTGTGTAAAAGCATTTGATGAGGCCGTCAATCTGAGGTCCACCATTGTTACATTGTTGATGTCACATTACGTTACGTTGGTGTACATTACCCTCATTTGATATAATATCACTGTCAACATTATACATTTACTTCTACCTTATGTAATGAGTTTTCACAATCTAATCGCAATAGCTATCTTATTTATCTTACTCTACGCGTAAACAATGTTCATATATATAATATCTAATAAAAACTTGTTCCAGTTTAGTAACATCGATTTTTTCATAATGTCACAATTTAATTTCGAAGGCGACATAGAAAATATATCGGAACGGCAATTAGGATTCATTAGTAATGTACTCTTGAAGCTCGGTTTTGAAAAAAGCAAAGTACATTTTGAACCTGTTGGCAAGGCTGGTGATAATTTTGCCGCAAATGTGAAAAGAATCGTAATAAAAGGTGATAATGGAAGTTTCCAGATGATAGCCAAAATAGCTCCAACTCTTGAAGTTTTTCGACAGCCTGTGAACACTTCTTCAACATTTAGTAATGAACACATAATGTACACCGAGTTGCTACCTAAGCTAGTGCAACTTCAAAAAGATGCAGGCATTCTTGAAGAAGAGCAACTAAAATATGCGAAATGTTATGGATCTCTTCCAGAACAACCTAACGAAGTTATCCTTCTTGAAGATTTGAAGTTATCCAACTATGTAGTGCTGGACAGGTTTTTGCCGCTCTCAAATGAATGTGTGAAATCAGTGTTAAAAAATTTTGCTTTATTACATTCATTGGCATACGTTTTAAGGCATAAGGAACCTGCAATCTTTGATGGAATTAAAACAAGATTAGTTGATATTTGGACACTGAATGCTGGAATGGAATATTTACAGGAGTACAGCAAAACCCTTGAGACTGACACACTTCTCGTTCTTGAAGATGAAAAGTATACTAATATTGTACGTCACAAAATTTCTAATACTCTAAATGAATGGCTAGAAGCAGCTAAAGCTGATGTTGATAATAAGCATACAGTTATACAGCAAGGAGATTCTTGGACATCTAATATAATGTTCAGGTTTGAGGTTTGTATCTTTAAGTATTCATTGTATAATGTTTCGTGTATAAGCAACGTTTATTGCTTAGGTAACAGATTCCTTACGTACAGTTGTATAACGAAGTTATGAAATATTCTACGTTGATGGCCACTTCACTCTGTGGGTAACGCTTCTCACAGCAAAAGACTTGATATTGAAGATAATGTAGTTGTAGTTGATTATTTATTACTATAATTTGTACGTATCTGTGTGTGCAGGGGGTTGAATGTTTTTACTTTAATAGAACCAGAAAGTTCATAATAAGGCTAAATTCTGGATCAGATCTGGTCAGAAAAATTTGTGATAAGCAGACTTTTCATATTAGGTACATTATAAAAATACTCTATTTTCTACAACTTCTATAGCGCATCATTGCTAAAAAGTCACCGAAAATATCTATACTCGTATATATAAAAATCAATTGCTGTTCGTTAGTCTCGCTGAAACTCGAGAACGGCTGAACGGATCTATATTATCTTGGTCTTGAAATAGTCGTGGATGTCCAGGAAAGGTTAAAACGGTGAAAAATAAGGTGCAGCGGGAACGGGAAAAATATGGCGGTACGAAGTTCGCCGGGACAGCTAGTAAAATATAAAAATAGGATAGAATCAGAGAAAAATAGATAGATGTATTTATCAAGAGTCATTTCTCAGGTACAAAACACTTCATCAACCAAAGATGGTTCATTTTTGGTTGATGAAGTATTTGGTATAGGTACCTAATAAAATAACTTGCCGTATGAACATCAGATTGTGGAGGTCAGTGGTTGTGGAAGTCCACTCAAATCCACAGTTAAACTGGAGAAATTTGTGCTGTCAGTGGGAAAACCAAAGGCTTTGTCCTACTTATCTTTTGCGCTGATGGCACAGAATCTCTCTATTCTTACAGGGTCGACAGCACGAGTGTGACTCCCCTGGTGTTGCACTCACCCATAGGCCACGGTAACCTCTTACCATCAGGAGGGCCGTGTGCTTGTCTGCGACTAAAGTAGTTTAAAAAATAGATTGGTAAAAGCGGACCCCAGACTCCGAGGTGGAAGCTTCGGATGCGACTGGGATTAACGCTAGGATGAAAAAGAAGACATAGTAAATAACTGTTAATTAATTGAAATCAATGGGACTTCACTATGTTATCCCAGTTTTTTTTTGATCCTGTTAATTTCAACATATTTTTTATTTATTTCAGAACGATCAGCTGCCAGCCTCAGTTATGATTGATTACCAAGCATCCAAAAACGGTAGTCCAGTCTGTGACATCTTGTTCTTAATCCTAAATTGCACAGATTATGACTCCAGAAAACAGTTCTTCAACGACTGGCTCGACTATTATTACTTAGAATTAGAAAAATCTCTATCGAAGTATAGCTTAAACGCCGACGAGGTCTATCCACGGCACAGATTGAATATGGACCTGAAACATTTCGGCCCATTCATGTTTGGCCATAGTATTTTCCTATCCAGTTTATTATTTAGAAAAACAGATGACGCTGCTAAAATATTGGATACCTTAAGAAGTGAAGATTGTACGGTAGCGGCAAAAGATTTGGCAGTCTCGCTTTTAGATGAAGATTCGAAGACACATTTTAGAAATCGACTCATTGGATTGATTGAGAGCTCAATTGAATTTGGAATATTGTAAATACCATTATTCTGTTTAATACATTTAACAGAAGTAATCAGTAGAGGAGTAAATTAAATATGCCTTTAATTCTTTTTTTCTTTGTTGGGAAAATTAACAATAGTAAAGGTATGAATCCGAAGTCGACCGCATACGACAACGACAGACGCATGTAACACATTCAGAGTACCCATTACTTGTTAAACTCCGATACGGATAAAGGGGACCATTGAGAAGCTGCAATGAATTATGCGCAACTGCTGCGTGCGTCGGCAGTTGTCGTATTCGGTCGGCTAAGGAATCATAACCTTTAGTTACTTAATATCAGAAAACCATTTATTACTCTTCACTTTTTATGACCTGGAATACAAACTATATTGTCTAGTTTGCTCAAAAATAAATACATTATATTGCAATACTTTTCAATCAGAACGTATAAAATACGATAATATAATTGGCCTTCTGAAAAATCTTTCGTGTCAAGATTTGCTTTTTAATTTACAATTTGCTTATGTAGCTTGCAGTGTATTGAAGATGTCCATAAAATGATCTATATTTGTCAGGGCTTAAACGTACAGCATAATATTTTTTACGAGCGGAGGCGTCTCGAGCGTCGGAGGTCGCGGAGGTCACGGAGGTCGGAGGACGACCTCCGTGCGTAATCGTGGGGATTTCGCACGTTACAACATACTAGCTGTCCCGGCGAACTTCGTACCGCCATTTTTTTTTCAGCGCGCGTGAATTTTTGATCCCGGTCCCGCTGCACCTTCCCTGGACACCCACGAATATTTCAAGACTAAAATTAGCCAAATCGGTTCAGCCGTTCTTGAGTTATAAAATAACAACGAAAAGGGGCATTGATTTTTATATATCAGGTAGAGATGTATTTTCTGTTACCTATGATGCGACAGTATATGGAACTCCTGAAGCTTCCTCACTATGAGGACCGTATCTACGAGCACACCCTTCTGCATCAGACCCTTGGCTCAACCGTCTTCTTCTTCAGTGGTCCAGGCTCTTAACTTAGTCTGTTGACTGATACGAATATCAGTAAGTACAAGTGAATCATATACATTATCAGATTTGGATAGGCCTTTTTAGCTACCTTAAGAAAGGAAAAACTACACTAAAACATACACATGATATGAAATACATACATAGAATAGAAAAGATCATAAATACAACCTCTGTGGCGTGGAGGTGGTGAACGCAACCGCTACGTAGGAGGCGCGGGTTCGATCCCCGCTCAGTGCAAATATTTTTATGCATGAATATGGGAATTTGCATTGGTCTTGTCGTACCTCGGAGAGCACGTTAAGCCGTGCGTGGGTCCAGGCGGCGTTGGTCTGGGTGTTTTTATGTATAATATAACAATACTCGTAGAAATGTTGTAGAACATTTATTTATTTGATCGTATGGATAAAAAATTGTCCAATAATGTTGCATTTTCAAAATCTCTAACTGATGAAAGATATACCCGAATTTCAAAATCTTAATTTTACAATTCTGGTATATTATTTCATCATCCCGGTGAAGCATGTATGACTTGATTATATACTTACATAATCATGTATTTCAATGAAGGTGCCACACACAGTGTACAGCTATGGCAGTTATGTTATATTAGCAACAATAAACGCTTATATAATAGCTGAAGACTCATGCCCAACTTGAAGCAATTACAAGGATTTTATTATCACCATTTTTGGCTCTACTTTTGCTATATCCGTTGGCCAATGCATATTAACAATCTAATCAGAACATATACTGATAAATGAACAATTATTTTTTCATGTGACAGGCCGTGTGGATATATAATAAAGGGTAATCATATTTCAGTCTAGTTTGTACAACCGTTCCATAATGGCGAAGCATAATTTCGAAGGCGATATAGACAATATATCGGAACGACAACTAGAATACATTAATAGTGTGATCCAGGATCTTGGATATGCTGGAAGTAAAATTGTCTTCACACCTGTTGGTGTAGCCGGTGACAATTATGCGTCAAGTATAAAGAGAATTACTATAGATGGACCCCAAGGAAGTCTTAAAATTATTGCCAAAATTGCGCCTTCGCTGGAACCTGTACGAATGGCTATGAATACCTTCATGTTGTTCAAGAATGAGCACGTTATGTATACTCAAGTACTGCCAAAGTTAGTGGAACTTCAGAAAAATGCAAACATTCCTGAAAAAGAGCAGCTAAAATATTCAAAGTGCTATGGCTCTTGCTCCGAGGCACCGAACGAAGTTCTGTTATTTGAAGATTTGACGGCAAAAGATTTTAAAATGCTGGACAGATTTACGCCGCTTACAGATGATTGTATTAAATCAGTGCTGAAAAACTTCGCTATTTTGCATTCTCTGTCATTTGTATTGAGACATAGAGAGCCGGAGACGTACAGTACCTTAACAACAAACTTAATGGATATGTGGGCAATTATAGGAAAAGTAGAAGAAATAAAGACATATTTTCAGGCACTTGAGGATGATACTATAAAACTGATTGAAAATAGAAAGTACCAAGATATTTTGCGCAATAAAGTTACAAATGCTTTAAGTCTTGCAGTTAAATGGTCAAAGACTGATGTTAACAATAAATATACTGTCATTCAGCAAGGCGATGCTTGGACAAACAATGTTATGTTCAGATTCGAGGTAAGAATTTTAATTATTATGTTCAATAGTAGATACATATTATTATTTTCTTCCTTTATTTGTGAACAGTTTTATTGCTTGTAAACTAATAACCTAAAAATCGACACATGAATACTACCTAGTATATTTGATAAAATAATATATCATGTTGGTAAAAAAAAGAAAATAAATGTTAATAATATATATCTTGAATAAAGCATTGTACACATAATTACGTAATAGTGCAGTATAAATATCATACAGTTTGGTACAAATATTTTTGATTATATCAACGATTGTACCATTCACATGACAACTAGATACCAAAGGTATTATATTATCTCTTATCTACTAGGTACTATCTATTCTTATTTTTATCAAATACTTAAATGACATTCAGAATTTCTGATTAAAATTTAGTATCCAAAACGTGCGCTTGAATCTAAAGATCTTGGATTTCAGATTGTATTAATTGTATGCTCGAATCTATCGACGTGATATAGGCTCTTAGATTTGAACGTATTACTATATCATAATGTAATGTGTTAGGCGTAGCTTTCATCTGATCAGTATTATAAATTAACTTTATAAGTACACCTACCTTAGTATGAAGAGGCTCCAGTTGCAACTGATTCATGTATTTTTTGAGATAAAAAGCAATTTAAGTCAATTCCGGAGTTACAGTACTATCCCCCTGAAAAAATCACTAAGTTCGTCAGATTGTCACAATGCATTTGTTATTTGTCCTTCTTTTACACACCCTGCTTCTTAATAGATGGATTAACCGACAAATGGTTCAGTAGAATTAATGGTAGTAATCTTCTTAACGTTTTCATTACTTATGTATATGACTTAAATACAATTACTAACCAATATTTTGTGTATACTGTACTGGTTGAGTGTTTCTGTTGTAATTTTTATGATTCTCTTAAAATATCTGTTTTATTCTCATTTCAGGGTGAAACACTAAAAGAGTCGCTCATGATTGATTACCAAATTTCAAAAAGCACTAGTCCTGTATACGATATTATGTATTTGATCTTCAACTGCACAGATTACGAGTCAAGAAAACAAAACTTCATCAATTGGATAGACTATTACCATTCAGAATTAGAAGAGTCTCTTTCCAACTTTAATTTAAAAGCAAACTTTGTCTATCCCCGAGATAGATTGGATGCTGATTTGAAGAGATACGGCAAACTCCTGTTCGGTCTATCTGTGATTTTAGCCAGTGTATTGATAAGGAAGTCGGAAGATGCAGAGAAAATAACAGATGCCTTGAAAAGTGGAGATATGTCAGCGGAGACACAAGAGTTCATAGTATCATCGCTAGATGGAGATTCTAAAACGCGTTATAAGAACAGAGTTATTGAACTGCTTGATAGTTTCACTGATTTAGGATTAATGTGAATGTTTTTTAAAGATTTTTAATAAATCAAGTTTTTGCGGAGTTTTATGTTAATTAAATGTTGTTGTCTCAATCTCGTTGTTTAATTTAATGGTTTTTGAATTATCTAACAATGATAACTTAGACGATTCTTCACTGGTTTATATAGCAATGTGCGAAGCGAGCGAAGTTTTTGAAATGAAAATTTCTTTAGGTGGTTGGGTATTTTTCATAGAACATTTTTTGACCATTGCAATCTCGACACTGTTACCTCTTTGGACAAATTGTGACCATTGCATAAGTTGTTACTTCTGTGTACACCCCCGAAGTGCCACTGTTTTTAATTTTCTATTTTATCAACCATTTTTTTTCTTCTTTTCCTCTTATATTTTCTTCTTTTGATTCCTCACTTGCTACTTAACCGTTATATTTATAATAAAAAAGGAATACTTTTTTATCCTTACTTATTTACAGTACTTTTTAGAAATCTTTTACATGTTGTTTCTTTTGTTTATTGCCCAATGATTGTAATCGTATTTCGACAAAAGGATGAACATCTAAAACCCTAACAGCTATGATCTTGATCACTCCATTAAGTGGTCCCAGAACACTGTTCTTACGCGCATTGCTCGAACTCATAATGCTACTTTTTATGAAATTTACCTATTTTCACGCTACAAGCAACAAGTTTAGTACTCTGAAAAAGATTGTAAATTAATCGAAGATTATGAAGACTAATCATCTTCATTATAATGAACTAAAATTCACTTCTATGAGGCGGATAGTGAGGTGCTACGCGAGTAGGTCAAGATGGAACATCAGCATGCATGCATCTGTGCTGCATATAAAAGTACACTATTACAGAAGCATCACTAACATTGCTCTAATAAAAAAGTTTACTTCTTCTCTCGTATCAATGATTTACTGACCTAGATAGACAGTTATTTTTAAACTATCGCGGTGTAAACTCATAGTTTTTATGTTTCGGGACTTATCGCGATTAATTATTATTTGGAACTTACTTGTGCCGACGTTTCGGGTGCGTTGCAGCACCCGTGGTCACGACTTGTCAAGTCAAGTCGTGACCACGGGTGCTGCAACGCACCAGTAAGTTCCAAATAATAATTAATCGCGATAAGTCCCGAAACATAAAAACTAGATAGACAGGTTACTAACAATTAAAAAACTCGCGAAACTCTCTCTCAATCGAATGGGCTGTTGTCGCCTGCCTTAGAGGTTAAAAGGCGTGAGTACTCGTATGTTGTCACACAAATAACAAAAACCTAGGTACTTGGAGAAAAAAAGAGCTTAAAGTAAGAAAACTTTTCAAAGCAGGTACGTTAATATGGTTTATCCTCGTCTAATAATAAGGCAGAAGTAAAAACTCGAGCAAGTAAGATACTATTAATAGATGACTGCAATGCTACAGAATATAATATTGCTTTCAACCTGACTCTCTATTATATACGGTAGCGGCCGCCCGCAACTACGTGCGCGTGGAATTCGTTTGGGGGTGAAGTTGCGTTAAATGCGTTCTTACTGAATGTCTACACCCTATAAGGAATCTACCTACCAAATTTCAACTTTGTAGGTGCTATAGTTTCTAAGATTTCGTGGTGAGTGGTATTTCGCTTTTATGGATTAATTTATGAGCCTGACGATCATGTTAAATGCTAAAGCGCACTTCGCTTCTAGAACTGGGTTAAAGAATTCCAAGTCTTAAGATGCGACAAAGATAAGAGGTACTGAATTATTTCTTTCTTACTGCAAGCTATGAACCAGGGTCAAATAGGAAAAAGAGAAGAAAACACGTAACAAAGACGAGTAACTTGAATTCCCAATAAATATTGGTAAGATAGATTCTTAAAGCAGAATCACAATAATTCATTTACCTACTAAGCAGAATCCAACTTCGTGTAAATATCACCGCATGACCTTCGCTAATACAATTCCAATGAAGTGGGCTTTTTAGACCGGCTGGTCTCAGCCCTGGAAGTGTTATTCTGGATAGGAAACGAGAAGATGATGAAACTGATTTAAAAAGGTATATCTATAAGGATAAATAAGTACAAATAACATGGATAGTTTAATTTGCAATTTTTTAATCCTGATATGAATGAGATAGCATACCACAAGTGAGATATCCGTGTTTGTCGATCAATAAAAAAGTACACGTACTCGAGAACATTACTCAATATCGTGACTCAGTGTAGTGATAACGTACACAGCAAAATGGCTAGTAATATCTGAGTTGTGTTTGAATTAGTAAAACTCTTTGAATTAGTAAAATTTTATGTGTGTTCGTTAGTTTGTCGTTGTACAAAGGAAGTTAAAGGTACCTATTTAAAGTTATTATCTGTCATGTTACCACAGTCTAATAATAAGTAAAGAAGCTAATCGCCTTATCGTATTTGTTAAATAGGAATTCCAGTAGTAATATCATTGTTATTTTTAGTTATATTGACGACGAACAGACTAATATAACATTTGGTAAGCACCACGAATCTAAAATACCAAAAGTTATATTAGTTTATCATTTTGACTAAATTTCTTGATTGAATGAAATTTTGAATGAAAGATTGAATGAAATCGATTTATATTTCTTGAGTTTTGATAGTAATTTAAAGTTAAAACGCAATATTACTGTAGGTGTGCTCTTCTTCATCCGAACTTCAATCCTGCTTGCTCTTTGAAATCCAGTCAACTCTTTCTCTTGATTTAACTTATCTTGAATGATATGTGTCGTAACTTCTAACTCTCTTAAGGCTCTGAAGGCTCATCTGCCAATCAGCAGCTAACTCGAGCTCTGAAGATCTTGGTGAATGAACTATAACTCATAAAAACTATAGATACAAAAAAACGACCTTTGTGTTTGAGTATGATGCTTAATACCAGATAAATGATTTTGATTATAAAACTACAACTTTTATTTTTTCAGGCATCTATGACTAACCTTCGTGTGATAACATCTCGTATTCAAGAAACATCATTGATGCTACATTGCTAGTCCAGATACAATTTTATAATATAGAAGAAAAGATAAGCTTTGGTAACATCCTGGATGACTTATAATATACAGTATTGTAATCTAATCAAAAGCACATTACACGTTAATACACCTTTCTATCAAATTCAAGCAGATAACGATATTAAACATACGTTATAAGAGTATACGCCTACGCTATTCATCATGGCAACATACAATTTCAAGGGTGTTACAGAAAATATAGCAGAACCTCAACTAGAATTTATAAATAAGATCATTCTAGAGAATGGTTTTGAAAACAGTGATGTTACCTTCGAGAACGTTGGAAAATCAGGCGACAATTATATTGCAAATGTGAAAAGAATTATTATAGAGGGAAACAATGGCAAACTGCAAATGATAGCAAAAATAGCGTCAACGAATGAAATGATGCGACTCATAACCCAGTCTTCTGTACTCTTCAAAAATGAGCACGTTATATACACAGAAATCTTGCCAACATTGGTACAATTACAAAAAGATGCAGGTGTTCCGGAGTCGGAACAGTTAAGATACCCTAAATGCTATGGTTCTCAAACAGAGATACCACATGAAGTGATTCTTTTAGAAGATTTGAAAGTCTCACAATTTGAGATGTTAGATAGATTTGGATCAATTTCAAGCGATTGTATAAAATCTGTCTTGAAAAATTTTGCTGTATTTCATTCTCTATCCTTTGTCTTGAGGCATAAGGACCCAAAACTTTATGATAGTTGGAAAGCAAACTTTGTTGATACCTTCCAAGCTATGGCTGGAACTGAAATGATGAAAATGAATTTCCAAGGTATTGAAGATTATACTCTTACCATTCTTGATGATCCTGAGCACATCAAATGTTTTAAGAATAAAGTACTGGATACAATTACCCTCTCGGCTAAGTTAGCCAAAGCCGATAGTAACAGCAAGTATACTGTAATACAGCAGGGCGATGCTTGGACAAACAATCTTATGTTTAGGTTTGAGGTAAGTACATAATCATTACGCCCGTCCCCATCCCTTCCATTACAGACCGACTTTCGGGTCATACTTGATTATAATGAGAAAGTTAGCACCCAGCACAATTGTATAAATCAGAAAAATAAAAAACACATTATATTATTTTTATCAAACTCATTACGATTTTATTTCCAGGATGACAAAGTAACAGATTCGGTGATGATTGACTACCAACAATCTAAAAACAATAGTCCAGCAGCAGATATTTTGTACATGATCTTTAACTGTACCGACTATGAGAGCAGAAAACGACACTTCTACGAATGGATCGACTATTACCATTCAGAATTAGATAAATCTCTTTCCTACTTCAGTCTTAAAGTCAACTATATCTATCCTAGAGACAAATTAGATGTTGACTTAAAACGATATGGAAAATTAATGTTCGGAATGAGTGTTCTGATAGCTAATATGGTGGTAAGGAAATCGGAAGATGCTGAAAAAATGATGACAGAAATTTTAAAAGATGATAATGACAGTACGAAAGAACAGGCAAAAGACTTGATGGCGTTCGATGATGATGAAGGCAAGATGCTTTATAAAAATAAAATCATTGGATTGATCAACAGTTACACTGAATTTGGATTGCTGTGATCTAGAAATTAGTTTTTTTTATGTGCAGTCGGCGAAGAAGATAAGAATAGATCTTAAAGTTGTATGACAAAGTGTATACTTAACTCCTTTACCGATGTACAGTCGACAATGAAGTTACGGTTGCACTTTTTCATATAAAGTTGTATGTAAAGGTGCAACTCCTTTGTCGACTGTACCTTCAACATTTTTGAATAGACTAATCATGTTTTTTATGCTATAATTAATCCTCATAATGTTAAGTTTATTATCTTTATTAACTTTTACATGAACATTATTTATACCCAAGTTTGTATCTTTAAATTAAATAATAAAAATAAGGGCTATCAATTTGTACAACGTATTTATTTCATGGTCAGCAGCAAGTTCATTCTCTTCATAATAATGAAGCTATAATTTTCCCTTAATTTTCTATATTATCTATTTTCTATTGATTTTCACATTCTATTTTGACTATTAATGTGATAATAAAATTTGTTAGCATTGTCTTCATCTCTTTCTTGCCAATATCTTTTAGGATTAGCAAAAGCAGATAGATAAAATATAATAATAAATATGTCTAGCTAGGAGCTGTAGGAGCAAAACCTTACCAAGTATAATCTTAATATTGTGTATCATGTCATCATGATATATAAATTATTTCCTAGATCATTGTGATAGACAAAAAATATATCAATGTGTCACACTGGCTCGTTTATTATAAGGAATAAGTTTATAAAATAATAAACAATTTATCGTAATCACTTATTTGATATCGTAACAGATTTTATCAGTCATTTGTTTACCAAGTCAAGGTCAAAAGGAAAAACGTGAATTTTAGCAATCTCTATTTAAAAGTCTGGTTCTTCCTGCGTTTGCAAGATAGACAGATAGCTGCACAATGTTCGTCAGATCAAAATAGCCCTACGAAATCTGTGCCCCGAGAACGAAAAGCATTCGCATTCACATTCGTAACGTATATGTATCAATACTCTCGATACGTTCACGTTACAATTACGATAATATTTCGTGCTAGGGGTACTGGTAACGAGACTTATATCAATTTATCGTACTCCTGGACACAAGCATACTTACCTACTTATTTCTTTATCAATGTACCTACATAGGTACCTTTTTTGCAGGACCAAGACTAATGCTTGTATAATTTGTGTGTGTAATAAATAAATAAACTAAACTAAACAAAACCTCTTCTGTAAAAAAGTTAAAGGCACCTTTTCAAATCTTGATAACTACAATAGATGCTGACAGTAGATTACTATAGATCGAATGCACTCCTAAGTTACGCATATGTATACTACGTAATTTGTTTATAAAACCCAATATACAGTACTTTGTTGGTGAGAGCATTAGTTTTACTTCAAAATCAGTTAATGGATAGTTCAGAAGTATTTGAAACCAGAGGATTTCCAGGAAAGGTTTAATGAAAGTAGAGGAAGCTCGCGAGGTGAGTATAGAGGCAGGTAGAGGGTTGTTGTCGTTGCCTCGGGGTAGGCAAAGAAAATGGCGTGAACGTATGTAAAGTCGAGTTGTCAGTATTAACAATGTTATAATACCAATCGAGCCGTCCGACTGGGGAAGTACCTCCGCCCTACAGAATACCGCTGGTATAATAACCTCGTGTTGTGTTTCCGGCCGTGAGTAGGGTAGCCAGAGCTCACTGGAGAGGTTCTTGCTCTCAGTGAGAAAGACTTGTCCTACTTGTCTTCTTCGCTGGCGGCACAGAATCTCTTTGTTCTTATAGGGTCGATTGCACGAGTGTGACTCCCCTGGTGTTGCACTCGTCCATAGGCCACAGTAACCACATTCGATCTGGTGGGCCGTGCGCTTGTCTGCGACATAAGTGGTATAAAAAAAAATACATTTAACAATTTTTGAATTTCTCTGCTTCGACCGTATACATAATGCTAACAAGATGCATCTCAAAAAACGGCTTGACATACGCATTATGTGTGAATAAGTTAATGTCAATGTTGTTCTTACTGTTTTTTATTATGTGATGTATGTACCTAATGTCAATTTGAGTAGATAATTTTTACGTCGCGTTGTAGTGCCACTTACTGTGTCTATAGTTTGTAGGTATATAGTCTTTAGGGTGAATAAATAAAGAAACAAAACATGTGAGCGCGAATGCGTTGCGATTATTTTTTTACAAAATGTGGTGTTAGAACGTAAATGACGAATTACTTATCATCATTTTTGTTACTATGGAATCTTCTTGAGGTAGCTAGCCAATACCGGTAGCTGTTTCTGGTGCTGTATAAATGCCTAAAGGCGGTCACCCACTAGCAGTTTATCGAACGACAACCGGATGATATCGGTCTGTCAGTCCATCGCAATAGCCCACACACTTACAGTTTTGTATACGATTTTGGACTGACGGCTAATATGTGTGTGGCCGCTTGACAATTTCGGTCAGCAAAGACAGTTAAAGGCCGGACAGTCTATGGCCGTCGGCATTTTATACGTAATAACATCAGACTAAAAGAATAAAATAATGTTATTATTTTAGTCTGAGGTAATAAAATTATGATGACATTGATGACATACCTAAGTACTGCAGGCCACCGGACAAACGAAAAACTGCAGGCGGACTGTAAGTGGCCGCCTTAAGGGTCAGTTCTGCGGCAACCCAAACTTTGTCTGATCATAATCGACATACCTACCTAGAATGACAATCCAAATATAACAGGACATCCTACTATTAATATGACGCACAATTACATTTACAGATTAAGATAACGCATTTCTTGCAATACTAACGTACGTAATAGGATATTGAAATTGCAGAATTTGGTTATCGATTTATGGAAGACATATTTAATGATATATTTAGAATATCGCCACTTACTGATAAAGTGTCAGGTATGTTTCTAAGTGATAATAAAGTCATTTGCTGATCCATTCATCCATTGGAATGTAACAACGTATCGATATTGTCATAATATGTAATTGCGCCCACGAACAAAACAACCTTACAGACAAAATTAAGACACATATCCTTTGATCTGTCTCTCTTTGATTCACGAACGAATTTTTTTTATTAGGGTACCAAATACATATAAATATTTTATTTCTATTACAATCTAGCCTTATTGACTAATTAGTAAACAAATTTCACCTAAATTACTACGTAAATAATATTCTAAGAATGCGTCCTTTAACACTTACTTAGTTTTTTATTAAGGCGAAGACACTTTGTTCATGTGTTCTTTGTAAGCAGCACTTATCACTACATTTGTTTATTTGCCACTAAAACACTACACTACCTCGAACGGTTTCGTACGTTTCAGTCTTCTTACTATATTAGTAATGTCACACAAAGTAAAATCAACTATTGTCATTCAAAAAAACATTGCAAGTATCTATACCTATATTTACTTTCATGAAGACTAGGTGTGTGCCCTCAGGTGCAATCCTTCGATTTATAGGTACGTCAGAGATTTAGCTCTTCGCGTTCAGCCCTTGTGACTTTTATTACAGGATTTTGTACAATACGTAAATAATGTACCTAACACAAAATAGGTTGTGTTTCGAATTGGAAAGAATAGTCTTATTCGAAATGTCAGGGAGATCCTGTACTTTTCATATACTTCTTTAGTAAAACCAATTTTTAATAAAGAAGTATAGGTAAAAGTACAGGATCTTGAAGGAGACGTAGGAGAGAGGACCTGGATGCGATTGGGATTGGCACTCGGATTTCGATGATTTTAATGGTGATATTTTGGCGACACTCTTCCGAGCCTTTTCCCGACACAGTTTGGGGTGGTTTTCAGTCGAAAACGGAAAATATCGTAATTCGGCAGTTTCACAGTTACAAAACGGCCGCCTTTAGATATTTTCCGTGAAGTGATTGCTACCTTTTTTTTTTTTATCGTGCGCAAAATCCCCACGGATACCTCCCCCACCGTAGCCGGAGGAGGAGGTTATGTCGGACTCGAACCGACTAAAACGCACGCCATCTGAGGGCCGTCAGTTGCCGGAGGTGAGATTGTCGTAGCCATATCCCTCGCACCCCGGCCGGCCCAGGACCATATCTCTCGATCTGGCCCTCTTCCGGTGAGGGGACCAAAGAGTCCCCAACCCGCCCCCGGGTATGGGGAGGCACGCAATGCGTGCCGCCGCAAGTGATTGCTACCTGACCTACACAATCCACTGGTGATATCAAACTGTAGGTAGACTGTTGGACTTTTTAGAGCTCCAACGGGTTGGAGCCTTGGAATGGAATGGAATGGAAAGGGGACTCTTTTGTCCGCACTTAGCATTCTTTTTGGGCCATTGTGCGTGGAGAGTGCTGGCTATAGCAGCCAGCCTAACTCCGCCCAAACAAATGACACAGATATTCGTATAGTAACCGTGACCGACATCTTAATCTACTCTCCGAGGCACAGATAGGTCCCATTTTGTGTTAAGAATGGTTACTCATCCTAAAACGGACCAGACCAAACCAGTATTACTTAACCTTGCAATTTGCTAACCTAGTTTGGTGACACTAGTTTGGCACATACATATACGCCTGTAAATCCCCGAAGGGGTGAGCAGAGGTGTAGTATCATCCACATTTCGCCAACTAAGTATGATTTTCAGTCCCGTGTATTACACGGGACTATTGCCGTCAAGCGGGCACTTATTGGGCATGGGCTGTATGTTTACTGCCGGATGGAGAACAGCCCTAATATGACACCCACAGGACGAGATGGGGTGGCCATATTCTACTCCACCGGACACCAACACGGCATTTAATCTTTTTTTTTTCGTACCTACTAATAACTATTGTTTCTATAACTTCACACGCACTATACAGGATGTTGACTAAACAAACGCGGACTTATTTCCACGACAGTAAATAAAGTTATTTTATTACAAAGCTTTGTCGAGCGTATTCCGAGAAGCGCATCTCAGGGGGCTCTCCGAATCATATCTGCGAAATTTCTACAGGGACTTGCTCCGTTCGGCCATGTTTTATTCAATCCGGGATATTATAACATAGTTACATAATGTTCAAAATATACCCTTGACATATGGCAGCGAAACCAGGAATATTATTTAAAGGGTATTATGTCAGGGCTTTTGGTGTTACCAGTGTTTGCATATTCATTGAATTTCAGTAATGAATCAATGAGATTTCGAAGCAATTAGTAGAGTTATTGCCTATAAAAGTCGGAATAATCTATATTATTCGATATTATTTCTGACTTTTTAATAATATTCAATATTATTAGTATCAAATTATTGTATAAACAGATAGTCCGAAAACGTCAAATTATCTGCAAGTGAATTAATAAAGCTTTGAAGTCCATAAATCAAAATTTTGAAATTGTCAGATAGCCCCTTCATCTATACTACTAAGTTTATGCTTTATATTTCTTTTCTTATTCTTCTTTTTCTTTTTTTTCTTACCTGTTATTATGCTGAACTGTCTCCTTTTGATGCAGCACGAACGACGTAACATTCGGTGCTTTCTTTATTTATTTTTTTCTATTTTTTATATTAAAATAGGATTTATTTTTCCTTCTTTTAGTTGGTATTTCTTTTCTTAACATTCCAAATATCTTCTATTCAAGTGATTGAGACGTTCCACCAGTGTATTTAAATATTAACATATTGTATCGAAAATATTTACATATAAGAATTTTACGTGAAACAATATTTTACTGAATAAAAAAGAGAATGCTTTTTGATAAATCAACGGTCTATCCTCGGGGGAACAAGTGGGTGAAATCGCAAAATCGTCTCAAATGAAATTTCTTACTCCGAGGCACATGACATACTTGAAAATTTTTCAACAACACCAATGAAATATCAACTCTACCACTGTAGGAATAAAACACATATTTCAATATTCGATTCAAGGGATTTTTCACGAGGCTTTCACGCGTAAGATGTATACGGGAGAGCAAATTGTACTCCAAATATAGTGTGAGAGAAGTGACGCTTGGATTCAAATTTTGTACCTACAAGTAGATTTACTAGTAGTGCATTAAGATATTGTTTTATATTTTTATTTTGCGACTATCAATGCGCATCATTGTCTTATATCTCATAAGCTGCTCTTACAAAACTGTATAAACTAAACGAAAAATGTCTAAATAAAAAAAAGTATTAACCCTGCTTGTGCTAAGTAACGACACGTGTCAACTTGTCTTTCCCACGCTTGACATTTCCCATGGGAATCTGCGTCGTCGTGCGAACTGTTAGTATGAGGATACATACTCGTATTAGAATGTACAAAAAATATTGCGAAAATTTTGGAAATAATGCGATAGAGACAGAGTTAGAGATGATTAATATATTATTATCTAAAAATTTGAATTAATTTCGGGAAAAAATAATAATTTGACTTATAAGAATTTTTTTAAAGAACTAAAAATTCCATTAAAATATAAGTATATTTTCATATTTTGTTTTAGAGGGCGTTGAAAGTACCCCGTGGGAATCTAAAATAGATATTTAGTTTTTTAGCGACAAAAATAAGTAAACTGTATATCAAATTTTCAAAATATTCTTAGGTTTAAAACCTTTCATAAAATAATGAACAACTTGGTTACTTAATTTCACCAGGTCTTTATGCCCCAGAACAAAGTGCTTTATAAAAGGGTAAAGTTAAATACTTACATTTTTTTATATACAACTTCCTCTTAGCGTTAATTCCCAGTCGCATCCGAAGCTTTCACCTCGGAGTCTGGGGTCCGCTTTTTACCAGTCTTAACCACGGATTTGACTAGACCTCGATATTTTCCGTGAAGCGATTGTCATCTGACCTCCACAACCCAATGTTAACATTAGGCGATATCGAAGTTTAGCAGTTAGACCGTTGTTTTTGGATTTTTGAGGGCTCCAACTACCCGTAACGATTGCCATAGATGTTCTCATGGCAACCGGGACCGACGGCTTAACGTGCTCTCCGAGGCACGACCAGACCAATGCAAATACTCATATTTCATTCACACAAATATTTGCACTGAGCGGGGATCGAACCCGCGCCTCCTGCGTAGCGGCCGCGTTCACTACCGCTACGCCACGGAGGCTGTTTTTTTATATACAACTAAGGTGGCAAAAAAGCACACGGCCCACACGATGGAAAGTGGTTACCAGGCCTATATACGTATGCAACACTAGGGGCGTCACATTTTTCACAAATTCAAATTTTACTTACAAGAATGCTTAGTCAATATAATAAATTATTCAAGTCACATTTACTCCCAAATTGACAAGTTCAACTTGTTACGACATGTAACCGTTTTTGGTACGTGCCATGCGACGGAGCACCCCAAATTCCCACAAATATTAATTTGTTTCCGGTCGGAAAGGATCCATCGTGTGAACTGTGATGGAATCGACGAAAGTTAACTCCTAAGTTTTAAACAAAAATGCTAAACATATTAGGAATTGGTATTCCTGTTCAGAAGTTTTTAAGTGTTTTAAGCAGACTGGATAACTGTTCAAACCGTGACTACGGGTGCTGCAACGTATCCGAGACGTCGGAAAAAGTAAGTTTCATAATTTATTAATCGCAATAAGTCCAGAAAAGCTATGAAAATTATAAAAATTTGTTAGAAGTTTACGATCTATTACAATATTTATTATAGTTATATAACTTTTATGTATGACAATGATATTAGGTAGGTGGTCCTAATACCATTGTAAAACTGTTTAAAAGAAACATTATATTATTTAAATGTTACTTAAAATGTATTTGAAATTCATAAATTATCCCATTTATAAACCTCCGTACAAAGAGCACATATATTTGAAATTAATTTCACACTCACTTAACACTGCAACCGCCACTCAACCACTGAATGCTTTGCGCTCCAAATTCCCACGAAAATGTTTCAATGGGAACCTCTGCGGACCCGTGTGAAATGACAACGGATTTGGCATTAAAATTTCGTTGGAATTCTCGTGGGAATTTGGAATAATGGTGCTGATATTTGATTTGGTAGAATGCGATCTTTTATTACTTAATGCAATCAAATATAGATTTATACTAGCTTATTCCTTTTTAAAATAAATATTCAAATGATAATAATGTAAAATATACAGAAAATAATTTTGTTGCAATATTTTTGCCTTTGAACGTGTGAAATATCATCTTATCTCAATTCTTATCATCCTTTGGGACTTACAATAAATGAAGTAGTTTGAAAAAAAAATGTTTTGAATAATTAAAAATGTTGATTTACTTTAATTACATACAATATATTATATTATTAGTGCATATAATATACATAGGTACATAATTAGATTACAATTATTCAAATGTATTTTTTTATGCTGACATAATATTGGCGACCTCTGTGGCATGCCAGCAGCATTTGATTGTTACAGTTACGTCAGAGGTCGCTTAGTCTACTTCCGCTCAATGCAAACATTTGTTTGCACATGCATACAAATATTTGCACTGCCAAAATGTTTGTAACAGTTAAATATACATATATCTATCCGATATCAATTGATCTGGATGTTTCTATGTTGGTAGGTGTAATAAAATATGTGCATGTGTCTACAAATAAGTAATAAGTACTGATTATATTCCGGAACTGAGTTAAGCTATATTAATTTTATTCTTACCTGGATTGCCCTGTGTGTAGTAAAGTCCTAGAAAAAGAATTAAAAGTAATATTTACACCGATACAATAAACATATTTTATGCGTTTGTAACGATTATAAGCCATTATTCTTAATGAAACGATATTGAAACGATGATATTTCCAAAACATATTTTTAAATTAAGACATACATTTAACTAAATCACTACCATTTTGAATCCCTTTATGACTTAATTAGTATAACCGTTGCATGAAACCCAAACAAAATAAAAATAAGAAACACCCCTTCATAACAAACCTGTTATTATGATCACACGTTATTTTCATTTAACTTCATAGCCACTTAACCCTGCGCCGCCGCGGCGTTTATTGGCACGTGTCACCCCAAAGTTCCGGTGGGAACCAATAGCTTCTCGTGTGAAGTATACAAAAGCTGTTAAATATCGCGTGTGAATTGTAATCGAGATGGAGGTATAGATACGGAACTATTTTATTTGGTGATTTATTTGTTATGTGAAATAAGTCCTTGTTATACTTTTTTAAGATTACTACTGAAATTGATCACGCATAGACTGCCCTGGTACATATTTTTAAACATGTTAACATTTTTTCTTGGGGTAATTCAGGTAGTAAATACAGAGTGCTTAAAAATTATGTAACAGTTTTTATTGAAGAAATCCAAGTATTTCGTTTTATTAATGAACTATAAAGTAACTTCATAGAGCTAGCAAAATACCTTAAATAAAAATATTGTACTACATGATTAATTTAATTAATTAATTTTTATACTTGAATAATAAATTAATAAATGAAAATGATATATCTTCATATCATAACTAAAAAGCTTAAAATAAAATTTATTTCAATTTATTTTTATGATTTTGATTGTATTGATAGTTTGGTATAATACACCTATTGTACTAGTGCACTTTGTTATTACTAAACAGTTTTTTTTTTTATAGAAATAATAAAATATAAGAGTATGCATATATTGCATATAAATAATTACTTTTAAACGTCCTCAAACTCTTCAATGTAACATTTTTTTAGAAATCGAAAAACAATTCCCTTCCCACACTTATCGTTGAATAATGCATGACAACGGTCAGATACACCCTACTTGATATCCTTATTAAATACTTATCTACTTAGCTGTTAACCCTGTAACCGCCACGTGCCACCCTACGTTCCCACCGAGTCTTTCCGCTGGGAACCCAAGATTTCTCATGTGAACCAAAATGAGTTTATGACCAAATATGCAGGTAAAAAATATCGTGAGAACTACAAGGTTCAAACAAATTAACAAGCTACCTGATTCCCTTGCATTTTTTACATTTTATTTTTTTAATAGGTACGATCTACATAATTCAGCTGTATTCCTTATCGCCACGCAATGGACATTTACTCGTATTATCATATCAATGCATAACTAACTTCGTCATGAGTACCTGAATGGAGTAGTGGAAGCGAGTGGGGCTGGATTATAAGTTGTCGGACTCGGTTCCCAAGTGGGGCAAAAATATTTTTGGATATTTCTGTTTAGAAATTTATTGTACTCGTGGTAGAGTCTGAAATAGCATCCGAATGTCGACAATAGGCTCGTCCCCTATAATGTTTTATAGAGTTTCTCATCATCATCACACGTAAGTAGAGGCATATCTCTATGATGACGATAAACTAAAAGTTACGTCCATTACTAATTGTGAACTGACCTACAGATACTAGACAAACAAAATAACTCATATTATTTTCCTAGATACGCAAATGAGTAAAAACACTGGCCAATAAACCTTGTAGAAATATTTAAAAAAGTCTACAATCAAAATAATTACTAGAGTGGCGTTTACGTCGTAAAAACCAGGCACTACTTTGTAAACGCCTAGTAAACAAACGTTTTAATACATTTAACCGATGTTCTCATGACAACTAACCCCGTGTTTGCCATAGTCGACCTATTATGATAAAATTGTCACGAAACCTTCCGCACGCGACAATATTAGTATTGTTATGCTGTGGTGGCTATAAAATGCGCGGGAAAACAAAGTGGGAATATACATTGGAGCGGTTTAGACAGTTTTGTAGAACGATAGATAAAAACTGAATAAAAAAATGTATTTTTCTTACTGTGCATCTTTTTATGTTATTCAAAGTTTTTAAGTAGTAATATTATTACGATTGAACAAAATGATGGTAATTTGTTCTAGCTTAAAGGGAATTAATAAGATGAAAAATTCGTAATATTTTGTTATGCAGAATTGGGCTAGGCTTTGTGTACGTGTGGATCTGTATACAATCATTTTCTATAGTAAATAAATTGTACACTTAATTTATAACATATTTGCGTATAATTATGCATTGTGCTACCTATGTTACGACTATATCAATTAAAAAATAATAATCTGTCATCTAATTTGAAAATTTAAAAAAAAAACGCGGATTTGCCGGCCCACATAACGACCCTTACACACTATCCCACGGTATTCATCCCAAAACTTAGTTCTCAAGAGAACCACTCTCTATCGGAACGAAAACGCGATGTTTTTTCACATAATTTACCCTAATATAGGGTTGCCATACGTCCCCGTACGCCGGGACATGTCCCCGTTTGAAGCCTGGTGTCCTGGCGTCCCGGCCGATAAGCAAATTGTCCCGGTTTTTATATTAGAGAGCTGGACTTGGTAAACAATCAATCAATTAGCCACCGTCACAGGTCGTTAGTCCGCCTGGCTAGGGGGTGGCCCCCTTTCCGTTTTCCTTCTCGCGCTCTCCACTCTAGGACTTTGTTTAGAAACTTTTGTTTTGAGGCATTGCGTTAGGGGCAAGGAGAAGACCCGACGTAGTTTGACAAATGCTGCGCACCCCAGTTGGATCCTTCTGGCTATTTCTTTCTCGAAGTTATTTTTACTAAGTTGGATAACCTGCCCCAGGTAGACATATTTTTGAACAACTTCGAGTGTCGCCCCTTCGATGGATATCGGTCTCGGTGCAAGATTTTCGTTGAACATAATCTTGCTTTTATCCAAGTTTACACCGAGGCCGACTTTTCGAGAAGCTCTATTCGGGCGGTGCAGCATTTCGCCCATTTGTTCCAGCGACTCCGCAACTATGACGATGTCGTCGGCGAACCGAAGATGCGAGATGTACTCACCATTGATGTTGATAATTCTGGTCCATCCAATCCAGAGTCTTGAAGACGTCCTCCAATGCGTATAGTATGCACACTCCACGCTGGAGGTTAATGGGTTTCGTTTTCTGGTCTTGGAGCTGGACGGACATTGTGGCAGTGTCATAAAAGCATTTCAGCACTTTGATGTATCACCAAACGACACGACACCGCTGCAGAGCATCTAAATACTGCCCAGGTATCGATAGACTCGAAGGTTTTTTCGTAGTCCGTACTCCTGCTGTGCTGTGTATGGCGTACGTAGTCGTATGCCATACACAGCAGCTGATTTTACTCTGGCGTCTTTTCTACAATCTGCCGAACAGTAAGGATGTGGTCCACGGTGCTATAGCCTTTTTGAAATCCGGCTTGCTCAGGTGGCTGAAACTCGTCGAGCTTAAGGTATGATTCCGTAGCCGACCGCATACGACAACTGCCGACGCATGCAGCACATACAGCGTACCTATTACTTGTCAAACTCCGATACAGATAAAGGAGAACATTGAGAAGCCGCAATGAATTACGCGCATGTGCTGATGCGTCGGCAGTTGTCGTTTGCGGTCGGCTACGGAATCATATCTATACCCGCGAGGCGATTTGTGACGACTCTCGAGAACGGCTTGTAGACATGGCTCAGCATTGCAATTCACTAAGCGAGCACAACGACGCGAGTCGCATCGTTGTGCTTGCTTAGTGAATTGCACAGCAGGAGTGAGATGGGCCTGCAGTTCTTCAGTAAGGTCTGATAAGAGGGTGATAACCCCTTTTGAAGAACAGTACCACCGCACTCCCACTCCATGCCCTATGTGTTAGCCCTTGCTGGATGACGGAATTAAACTTGTTAGATCTTTTAGGAATGTAGCGCCAGATGCTTTTCTGAAAGCAGATGGCGCTCAGTCGTAATTCCGTCATCACCAAGGCACCTGTTGTTCTTCAGTTGCCTGAGAGCGGTCTCTACCTCGTACTGCTCGGCATCTGGTATCTTCACGGTATAATGACGCATGAGTGGGGCTCTGTGGTCTTTCTGGCTGGGTCCCGTCGGTTTACCCATCCGATAAACATAGGTACAGCTGTTCATAGAATTTCTCGATCTCTTTGAGTATCTCGAACTTTGAGGCAATCGTTTTGCCATCCTCAGTTTTGAGTTTTGTCAGATGTGGCCTCCCCAACTGCTGAGCGAACACTTTCGACCTCCTATTTCGCTTGATCGCCTTCTGGATGGTGCGGGCGTTGGAGTGCGGAGGTCGTGTCGTATCAGGTCGTATTGGTAAACAGTAATATACTTTACTACAATAAACGCGACTAACTAGCTAGGCTATTCATACGTGGATAGAACGACATTTTTCCGTACAAGTTTAAGTTAATGATGATTTCGTCAAAATATTTTGTAAAATTATCAGAATTAATTTTTCGGCTTCGTAGCGAAAAGTGCCAACGAAAGAAAGCTCGACTGGAGGGTCGCTGCCCGCCGGCATTGAATAGCGGTGTTAAAAGTTGTTTTAAACCTTTAAAGTTACCCATTGTTGTAATAAAAGTTCTTATTTTTCTACCGTTACTAGTTTTTCTTCAAATGTCCCGGTCTGAGTCCCCACACTTATGGCAACCCTACCCTAATAGGGATCATGTTTTTTTAAAGTTTGTTAGGAAAGAGACACGCTTGCAGCATTTTGAGATCTTATGTGAAAATATTCTTTAATAAAAAAAAAAAATTTGGAATGTATAGTATTACGTTACCTCTCGTCAGCTAAATGCTTCTTAAAGTGCTTATATCTATTCCTATATGGACAAAATTTAGGGAAAAAATTTACCTACAAAGGCCTACAACGAGATATTGTCTGTGAACGACTGCAAGTTGCCGTTCCTCAGTCATCTTTTAAGAAACCCATTAAGACCTATTTTTGTCTCACTAAATTGGGCTTTATTCAACATTCCTAATTTTTCAAGGATGTAAGTTAATTTTGCCCAAATTTAACTATTCAGTACCTGTAACAATGTAATGAAATGGATACCTATCCAGTAACTTTTGTTATCTATAAAAAATTATGTAAGAATGTTTACTTGAATCCGAAAATTCAATTCAGTAATTTCATTCATAAAGAGGTTTACATTCAAATAAAAAGTCGAAACGCAACTGCCATTATGTAGAAACGAAAATATAATTTCTTCATAATTTTGGCGCCAATCCGCAGCCCCGGGCCCTCCCTAAATCGACCTAATAACTCTCAAAACATGTATTTACGTTTATAATCGCTGACAGAGCACGCGACTTCTACCTTCGTTTTTACATTTACTTTATTCTTAGTTAAAATTTTGTGATTATGTTTTGTTGTTATAATCTTACATATTAGATTATTTATTATACAAGTAATAATATTTTACGGCCAGTCATTAAAAAACTATGAATGTCGTCTGTGACATTTCAGCATTCTTGTTAAAATGTTTTGTTATTTTTTGGTGCGCTCCATTTAAATGCTCAACCTTATAGAGATTTACGAGTATAGAGACATTTCAATCTTCGCTTTTGGTAAGGGTGACCTACCTGATAAACATCAGTAGATAGATGCACGAAAAAAAAAATTTTTGTACGTTTATTTATTCACACGGGAAGTGGTGTTAATGCGTGGGAATCCGATTTTATGGGAACTATATTTGATCTGAAATAGATCTTCGTAACTTTATATAATGTTTGTGTGTTTGGAAGTATTAAAAGTTTAACGACGCAGAATAATATAATCTTGATTTAAGTTAATCTTGGTACATTATTACCATCAAAATTGTTAAGTAAGAACAGTATGTTAATTCAAACTTTTTTACGGATTGTTAAAATAAATCACGTACTACTCAATTAAACCGTCAGTGGTGAGGCGGGTGACGCCGTATCATTTAACGATTTTTCATTCAGTTGTGGTCGCGTTGCGAGCCCGAAATTCATTACAATGCGATAACATCAATGTACTGAGCCAGAATGACTCGCCTGTGAGTTTTTTGTTACAAATTGTGCCTGTAGTTGTAACGAAATATTATTTTCAGATGTTAGTATTGTTAGTAGGATTTAGCAGTGGACCGGATTATTGTTCCTTGCGATACTTGCGATCTGATCTGTCAGACTGATGAGTTAAATATAGATACACGTTCTTCTTCATCTGAAATCTACTTCATCCTAGCGTTAGTCCCATTCGCATCCGAACAATACGTTCTAATCTACATATTACCTTAACTCATAAAGCTTTCGTAGAATAATAAACGATGTAATTAATTAATACATCACAGTAGCGTTGACCTTTGATCATTATAAAATCATAATCAAGATCATAATTATTGATATAATGAATGTATTTTAGTCAAAAATAGGTTAGTGATACATTAGGGCTAAGGAACTTTCATAATCAGTAATGGCAACAAAATATAATTGTAATAGAATTAGTGAAAAACCGGAGTATGCCAGTGTTACAACAATAAATTTTTATCAAACAGTAAATCAGATTAAATGAAACGAAAGCAAAGCTTAAATTAACTTTTTAGCCTTGACGAAGTCGAAATCTAATCTAACTAATTATAACTACCGACAAACAAACAAATACAGAACAGTTAAAATACATGAAAAAGATTTTAAATGTAGCGCCGGATTAAATAAAAGGTTTCTAGACTTTGTAGCACCGTCTCTAAATTCAATTAGATTAAGTTAAAATATCTTTCAATAAATTTCTGGCTATTCAGAATATTTTCTTGTACTACATATTTTTATACCTTCAATAAGTTAAAACAAATAATAGTTCTTACTAATTTTCGTTATCAAAAAAAACATTTTTATTGTGTTATACTTTTTAACTAAATTAAGTCAAAAAGAATGATTTTTTTTATACCACTTAGGTGGCAGACAAGCACACGGCCCACCTGATGGAAAGTGGTTACCGTGGCCTATGGACGTATGCAACCCCAGGGGCGTCACACTCGTGCTGCCGACCCTGAAGAAACCTTCTAATGCCCTTCTTGAAGAACCCCATATTGTAGTCGCTTGGGAAAACCATCGCGGGGAGTTCATTCCACAGCTTGAGTGTGCGAGGGATGAAGTTCCTTTCACACCGCACAGTGCGTACCATTTCCGGTCGCAATGTGTGAGGATGAACTCCCCGCCTGTAACGAGAAGTGCGATGATAGAATGTAGCTGTGGGCATCATGTCAAACAATTCATCTGAGCACAAACCATTGAAACCATCGAAGATAGTAAATTACACACATTTAGACAGCTTTTATTACAAAAAAATCCATCGCTCAAACATAGACGGATATTTTAATATCAGAGTAATATCTCCCGGTACCAATTGTCTGTCGTTCTATCAATAAAATTAATAATATTGTATTACTCGTATGTTTTTCATATATTTTTACGGGAATCAAATATTCCCGGATCGTACACGTAACAGATATTATGCGTAAGTTGGCGTGAGGCGCGCGAGGCGCGTGGTAATTTTTATGAACAACCCCGAGTGCGCGAGGGTTAACATGTTTATTACGTGACACCCGCAAGCCGGTATAATTTTTTTTGTCTGTTTTGAATTATTTGTGTATTTTTCATCATTCAGTAGAACCATTATTTGTTGAACAAGCAAAAATTCAAACTATATTAATTGAGTCTGAAAAGTTTACATAAAAGCAGGTATAACTTAATGAGCTAGTAATATGTTATATACAACTAGCCCGACCCCGGCTCCGCCTACGCGGATATCGATTATGAAGAGTGATTATTATGAGTATAAATCGGTAGTAAGACAAAGAATAAGATTTAGAATTTTATGTGAGCCAATATCGACCCCGGTCAAACAGACAAACCGACAAGAGTTCCCAATAAAATATTTTTGTGTTCAGTAGGTATTTTTAATAATAACATGACCTAAGTTTTTTTTTTTAATATCAAATCACAGATAGGTACAAACACTTTACAATTACATAATAATATAGATGCAACTGAGCGGGTATCGAACTAGCGATGTCTGA
This sequence comes from Eilema depressum, assembly GCA_914767945.1. Classification (NCBI taxonomy): domain Eukaryota; kingdom Metazoa; phylum Arthropoda; class Insecta; order Lepidoptera; family Erebidae; genus Eilema; species Eilema depressum. The sequence goes on along the minus strand of OU612027.1, from coordinate 4,516,300 downwards.
CTTTGCAATCAAACACCACCACTACACCACAGAGGTCGTCTGTACATATCGGCGTCGTAAAATATTCCATGCCCGTTTCACATAGGAAACATGGACTCCCATGGGAACGGAGCGACCTTGTGAGTCATGATGACCTTATGATAATTGTATGTAGGGCAAAAAATTGGATGGGGCTCCCGAGATTAGGGTAATTTCCCACGCATGTTCGCTCATGTACCGGAATGTTTTTATTTAAATACTAGCATTACCCCGCGGTTTTACCCGCGTAAGTCGTCACTAAATTATGATGATTTGCCAATCATTGCCATCGATTCATTAGTTTCAGAGTTTACCGTTTACAAGTAAACGAATCTCTCCTGTTTGTATTTTCTTTATATTCTCCTATAGTTACAACAAACTTGGGGCGAGGAAAATTTGGCATAAATATCCAAAACGTGTCTCAGTTGGTCTTCAAAGTATGTAGGTACTGCCCTTTATTTGAGAAGCTCAATTAAATAGGTAATTTATTTTAACTATAGTGAAGTACCCAATTCCACTTATTTACCTTAAGCCCCACACACACGTGCGGTACGCCTCTCTACCCGCAAATATTCCCACCAAATTTATGTTCCCATATGACAAATTCTTTGTGAGAATCTGGTAGGAATAGTCACCCCTATTATTGTTATCAATATCTACAAGGAATTTCGACTTTATCTAATCGAAATAAGGCTAAATTTTGGTCGTCATATGAATAAGGATATAAATGTTTGTTGTTGATAATATTGCGATTGCAGTTTTTTTTTATCGTTGCAAGGTTGTGTAAATAAATCGAATTGATAAAGTGCTTACGTTACGTAATAAATTACATATATTGTCATTGTTGTTTTGTTAATACTATTTAATCTTTTAATGTGCGGTATCCTGGAACAATAATTATAAAATACGGCAATTTGGATGAATGAACGGACTGAATCACAAAAACTAAAATCAAGAAAGTGAACATCCTCTTTTTCGGTATTGATAATATTTGTACCTGGGAGCCCCTTGTTTCGCAGACAGAAATTTCATAGAATTTTGTTTACCAGAAAATGTTTCAAATAATATTTGGTCCTGGTTTTTTTTTTCAAATATTATTGTTTCAAAGACAATTTACTAAATAGAATGAAACATATTTCATAGAAACACAATTTAATGAATTTTTAATCCCATTTTTTTGTTTAACAAACTAATCTTCCAAGTAAGTATTCTGTGCATTGATTATTCTATGAAACGAAAATATGAGAAAAATTGTATGTGAAACGAAATTCTATAAAACAACGTACATCCACTTGTACGATATTTGCATTTCCACGATATTTATTGTTGTACCTGACCAGTTTCGCTTTACGGCTGCTGTTCGATCCACTATCGGATCAATTAATCTAAAACAGCTGCAAGAGTCATAGGATCCAGTAGATCAATAGTCAACTACAGGGTGGGGTTTCATCTTCTGGTGGATGGTGCCAGTTGATTTCACCAGCGTAGCGGTTAAACATCAACAAAAAATCACCCTGTATAATTTTATTTCCCACGAATTGAAATTCCCACGGTCACATATTTAAAAAATAACATCCTTAGGTACAGTTTTGCAAAAAATATCCAAAATCTACCTTACCCCAAATACTTTACGTCCTTATTCATTTGACAACCCAAACCCATCATAGTATTTCGATAGTTTTTATTGTAGGTGTGTTCTATGTTCCCATTGTACGGGTATATATAGGTCGTTGTGTATTTTGTCAGGCATTTGGTCGTAGTGAGTCGACGAGTATACACGTTGTATAGAGAGGCCATATCCTCGTCAGGTCACATCCGCTACGTGTAAATAGGTCTTTGTTTCACGAGGTTGATTCGTTTCGTTTTACATACGGACATATTTGTGTAAAAAGGTTTTTGTGAATGAAACTAGTGCTTCATTTTGTCTTTCCATATACCTAACTGGTTAGTTGCATGTTAAAAAAATAATATTAGCAATCGAATTTAACTTATTAGATTTAGTCTATGTGCATAATAGTTTAAGGTCCATTCTCGTGATAAAAATATGGTCACAATTCAAAATAGGCAGATAACGACAGAAGTGAAAACCTGTGCCGATTTTTTTTTTATTTTATTAAATTAAATACCTATATTATTATTACTAATCCTGCAATCCAAATTCGGTCTCGTATTATTTTTGTAAAATTTAATGTCACAATTATCACTTCAACCATTACTTAATAACTTCATAGTTCTAACCTATTGTTCCGGAACAAGTTAACTGACCAGGTATTCGGGACAAAGTTCATCACAAGTTGGTTATTTTTTGTTCCAGGAACATTAATCATTTAAGAAGAGAAAACACCTGTTTGGGAGCACGACAAAGAACAGAAGCGACTTCTGCCCCCCTAGACAAGTGGCAATTCGTTGACCGGCATATTGTAGAATAAAATGATGAATGTATGGGATTAGACGTAGGATGACATACATTGACGACTGTCATACATGTCAAATCCCATACATACACCGGCCAGCGAACTGCCACTTGTCTAGGGGGGCAGAAAAGCAAGAGATTCGAAATCCACCACGTATTGTTGATCTCTTTTTGATCAATATGAAATTTTGATCAAAAATAGATCAAGTTCGTATTTATGTTTGGACGAGTAGTTTTGGATTCTGTAAATAGTTTTTTTTGCCGTTGGCCTCGATTTCGCATGTGAACCCCTACATGTGAAAAACAACTTGTAGACTGCAGAAATGCATTTGTATTTGTATTTGAAAAAAGGTAGGTGGTACGCTCCAACTATCATTCTTCTCGGATCATTCTAGGTATGTATTCTATGTTCTTTAACTAGTAGGTAAACCTCGGGACACGTATCTCAGACCTAAATTGCGAGACAAACGAGGCCCTGGTGCCTGCAGATTGTTTTCTAATAATCTATCCTTGGAGAATTTGGGCTCGTCCACCGCAGTAGCACACCGTGTTATCCTCAAAAGACACCAAGGAAACGTGTAGGTACTGCGCGTATAGAGCACATTTTGAGCACATTTTAGGTCCAAGATTTAGATCCCGAGTAATATCCTACTTCCTACTATCGTACTATCGGCTCGAGGCTGCACATCACTGGTCTGTGCTAGGTCCGAGGGATCGGCTGGCACATCGTTTTTTTACACTGCTTACTGATATTCGCACTGACGAAAACCAAGTCTGGGTTGTAACCCCGTCGCCAGCGTCCGCTGCTGAACGATGGCGGGTCTTTATGGCTGTGTATCTACTAATATTATAAATGTGAAAGTTTGTGAGAATGGATCATGGGCAACAGCTAGTCTATCATAATAATAATATTCACCCCTCAGCTTACCACCAGGCGAAGTCACTTTGATGATCGAAACTTAAAAAGTTCAACGTAAATAGACGCTTGTAACTTCGCCAGCACATCCACCTCCACCTTTATTAATACTCCATTTTCCTGTTCAGGTTGGCAAGCACGAACCAGCTAGTTTGCATAAAGCTGTAACGGCAGCAAAAAAATAAAGTGAATCGTCGCACCGGCGTTGTTTGCGATGTACTTCCACGGCTTCCACCTCGCACGGTGTGATTGAAAGGACAATATTGTCCCTGTAATGAAAGCCTTAATGGATTTGTGATTTTAGATGAATTACAGCACATATTTTTGAACAGATGATGTTGTGAATACAGCTTTAGCGTGTTTACTTGGAGGGATAATGGTGTTTTGATTATTAGAGCCCCCCCCTTTCTGGATGCAAGATGGAGACACCGGTGCTTCCATGTCGTAGAGGGCCATCTTGAAACTGAAGATGGTTCTGAGTCAGCAGATTGTGAGGGCTATATTAGGCAATTTTTATTTATTTATTTAAACTTCTTGCACAAATAAAATAAATATACAAAGCCGGATTTAGTACCATGGGCATCTCACACCCTGGCATCTGAAGATCGAAGACAGCATGTGATTTTAGTCGGTATGGGTCCAACACATCCACTCTCTTCCGGGGGAAAATATCTGAGGGGATTTCTGCACTTAAAACAAGGGATGTATGGAGCTTAGATATTTCAGGTTCAAACCAATGTCATGCTGATTGATGGGCGTGGCAGTTAAAGGTGTTCGGACGGCAGTCGCACCCGTAAAGGTTTAAATAAATTATGGAAAGTAAGTGAATAGGAGTGGGCTAGTCCAAAGTGCAAACAAAGAAGAGGAATAAAGACTTATTCAGTTAAGTTCATATAAGTAAGTATATATTAGATACCTAGGTAAGTATGCAAGCGGCGAGCCAAATCTGTGAATCCGTTGGAAATAAAATGACTTCAAAATATGAATCTAAACTTGAAATTGTCACAATTCAAATAAAATACATATTCATTACGTGAATTATACAACAAAATTATAATCCGTCAGGATTGTCTTGTTCATTCAAAATAGAAGTGTCACAAAGGTATAATGGAAAGATATAATTTTACATAATCATTACTTTCAATGGTTTCTAACTACACAAACTGTTTAGAACCAAAAATGTGTCGCTTCAGTAAACACCATGATGACCCTGAATGCCAAAGTGCAAGCTGGAACTGGGTTGACTCCCGAGTGATGATGATACTCGTATTTATTTAACGTAGGTACCTACTTACTACTCAAAATTACTAATATTCGTAACCCCTTTCAGCTAAGCAAGATTGATTGCGTCATTATTGGCTTTACGTCGGTAGTGTTATAGCCAGGATTCGAACTCAGAACCTCTCCGCCACCACCACTTAGCTACCTAATTTGCAACAGACGAAACCTATAATATAAAAGCATGTTCAAAAACCGTAAATTTATTTCAATTAATAATGGTCCTGAAAACGCCTTAAAAGTTAAAACCTGTCCTTTTAAAATTGGTATGCACATAATATGCAAAGCAAGTCAAAATTAGGACTAGTCCTGCGTTTTCATGAATATTTATGCCTCCTACCTTCAGAAGGACAGCCAAAAGACAGAGAGCTTTTTCAATAACGCACAGAGGGTCCATAAATTAAGATATATTCAAGAAAATCCACTCAAAAAAGTCAATTTCGTCACTCTTCGCCATGATTAAAGTTAAAGATGAGAATAAGGGTAGCTTTAGATGACGCTTTTAGTGATTACGAGAGAGTAATAGGCACTCCACTGATCTTGAAAGACAGTCGCTGGACTTTTAACTGGCTTAAATTATTCACGTTTAACTCGCTTAACAGAATAATAGATGGGGTATAATAGGGATAGATAGGGAACTAAAAATAATTGTTAATACATCAAACTGAAAATTTGAAAATAATTGGGTATTTGACTGTGTAGTATACGATATGGATACGACATATGTGCAAATACTGAAACCGCGAAGCATCCTGGTCCGTAGGAATAGAACCGAATTAACTTTAAACTTAAATTCCCTGATTTATAAAATCCGAAATTTTCTAACAAAATAATTATTAAAATAAATGTAGAAAATGCAACCACTTGTATAAGTCATTAAATAGTTTCATCCATTGCTTTAAAGTCATTGACTGTGTCATAAGTCATTAATAAATACGCACACACCTTCACACACACACAACAACAACTTCACACACACACACAACAATAGGCATAGTAGGTAACTTACTTGAACAGCTAAGCGGCAACATGCGATTCTACAGGATGCTCAAAGTTGTTCAAATTCTATAAAATTAAAACTCTAGTTTCTGCCCTTAATACTGGACCAACTTTGTTCAAACTTTTCCTGCTTGAAGCTTAGGGGGTACCAAGTATATGGTTTCAATTATTGCCTATATGTCGTATCCATATGTATAATATCTATACTGGGTGATTTCATAGACGTTTCGGATAAAGGGATTTTATTTTGGGCACAGTTTCGTTAGCAAAATCGTCTGAAATTATTAAGTGGGTGATCCATTGGCGAGCAAAACCGCTGGTACGCCAACGAACTCGCGAGCCAAAGGTCTAAACCGCTTATGTTATGGTATGGAGCACCTATAAGTCCGCGGACTTAAAAACCGACGGTTTTGCTCGCTGGCTCGTGGTGCATGTTTGAAATTCTAAGTCCGCGGTGCGAATTTATTGTTTTTGTTTTAATAGTTTATTTGCTCTGTCTCGTGATGTTACAGTATACCCAATTAACGAAGTAACTCCGTCTGGGAACACGCCATCACTTCGCTAACGATGAGAGAGAGTGTTTGGTACGCTAAATGGATACCAAAGCGGTTTGACGAGCCAACGGTTTAGACCGATCACCCTCTTTAGTTGGTGGAAAAAAAAATATTTTTTTATACTTAACTAGCTTTTGCCCGCGGCTCCACCCGCGTGGATGTCGGTTATCGCGACCAAACATAGCCTATGTCCTTCCTCAAAGTCTAATCTACCCCTATACCAAATTTCATCAAAATCGGTTCAGCGGTTTAGTCGTAAAAGCGAGACAGACAGACAGACAGACAGACAGACAAACAGAGTTACTTTCGCATTTATAATATTAGTAGGGATGTATGGGAATAATGTACAGTACAGGTGAAAGGCATACTGTATGGGGATTGTAAAAGAAAAAAAGTTTATTTTCGCCAGAATAATACTTCCAGACGATTTTGCTACATAACGAAACTGTACCTGAACTATAACATCACCCGGTATAAAACGGGGCGAAATAAAAATTCAAAAAGCGGTTGAAATGTTGTCACTTTGACATACACATCAATTCTTTGAAGACATGAGATATGAAATTAAATTGATATGAACAAAATAAATAAGGTTTCTGTCCGTCTCCGTGAAGGGTTTGATCCGTGATGTGTTTAGGGTCTGTCACACAATGTCCGACTAAAGTCCCGAATAAGCCATCTGTCGTCAATAGGATTACGTAACTGACAAAATGTAATGTTTTTCATAGTTTTTTTTTTGTTATAAAATATCTGATAAAGGCAAAAATATTAAATACGTCACACAAAATAGTGGCATGATTTGTTATAATACCTACTTATAATTTTCAAAATAGAACCAGCCGAAATGTAAATACATAGTAGTAGGTAAGTAGGTACAGTCAACGACAAAAGTAGCTTTTAGCCAACTTGTAACCAATTTTAAAGAAAGATTATAAATTATAATTTATTGAGCACTGTGGTCCGTAAACCTCTCATAAAATAATGGACAAAACATTAAATAGACATTTTGGTATAGGTATCTAAGTATTAACTTGATTCTCCTGGGAACTTAAAACTGCTAAGTGAGCTACTTACCTAGGTACATGAATTAGTAATATTTATTGCATTAAAAAGGTTTATAATTATTTTAGTATTAATCAACTTGTTATATCGTTGATTGTACCAATATTTCACGTAACTTATTAGTAACTTAGAATATTAGGTTAAGCTACTTTTGTAAGTGATATGAGTTTTCAATTCAAGTTTACAATTTCCAAGCGAATAACACTAAACATCCACATTCATTATTTTCTCGTTTCACTTTAAAAGTGTTCTATTTCGCTACAATAGAATAATACGGTACCGTATATTTAAGACAAATATTACAATACCCAGTGCTGTCGGGAATTTAGCCCGTGCCTGTGTTCAACAGTATTATTCAGATCCAAAGTCGGTACGAAGGAAAATGTCCAATAAAAATGCAAAGAGAAAGATACCTATTCTTTCCTCTTTACTAACTAAATAACTGTGACGATGCGGTCGCATTGACAGCGGGAAATAGATGTTTATTGAAAACTAGCCTTCCGTCCGCGGCTTCGCCCACGTGTAGTCCTCATCTCCTGTTTCAACCACAAATTGTACTCGACGAAACGAAACAAAACGCAAGATTTCCAGTCTGACCTTTCTAACAGAAAAAACCGCATCAAATTGCGTTTAGTAGTTTTTGCTTACATCGCAAACAATTATATAATAGTAGGTAAGCCTATGTCCAAGAGCGGACTGCAATAGGCTGATTGATTAATTGATTGAAGCGTAAGGTAAAAACTCGTCAAATTGCTAGCCGAGCTCGCCTTACAAAACTGAATGTACGAACTTAATGCTATTTAACTGGCAATATTACTTATCTTTTTATTGCGTTGATCTAGAAGTTTGATTTTTACTCAGCTGTAAAAAGTTGCAGACCTGAGTATTTAACATTAATTTCAAACTTCAGGCGTTCTTGAAAAAAAGGTCTTGACAGATAGACAACCAAGAAAATAAAGAGAAACAAGGTTTTTTTTTTAACTCAAGGTTTTCATCAGTAGCAGCTGCCTGCTAGTGATGAAGGATGGTAGGTATCTACCTATATACATATTATGTATAATGTTTGACCAGTTGGCGAACACTTGTGATAATAATTTCAATAAAATAACAATATCCAAAAACGCTATCCCTATTACCTGACCTACACGACAGTAGCTCGCTCACTTTTTCAATTTTATTGTCGATTCGGAGTGGAGCGATAATTGTACGGTACGGTGTGACGACAGGTCTTATTGACATTTACCGGATTAAATGTATATCTTCAATATATTTTATATCTTTTATCTCAACAGTAAACGGCATGCATCAACATTATTAGGAATAATACTTATATTATTTTATTAATAATTAATATGGATCATTCACGACCGCGACGGGTCACACGACGGATCACTTCTTACTTATTATAAAAGTTGTATATTGTTAAAAGAAAACTCTTTAGAGCGACAATTAAGACCGTTTACAAACGATTATTCTTCTTTCTCTCAGTGTGCACAGCGCTTAAAGCGCCTGGCATTATTATGTTAGCAATACGCAAGTGCGTTGTGTTAAAATACCATTATTAATACAACTAATACGATTACACAACTCATTTTATATTGCCTCCTTACGTGTGTAATTAGATTTTGTGTGCAAAGAAGACTAAAGTTTTGAAAATACTAAATAATTCTAAGTAGGTACCTAAATAAATAAAATTGGCATGCTAATTATGATGAATATGGAATTGAAATGCTTTAATTGAAGTGTTTAATAACTTTAAAAATAAGAACTGGCAACGTCCAAAGGATATGATGATTGCATAGATTTCAAGATTGAAAGATGAATAATTGTTAATAGTTTTATTTAAATCAATATTTTAAAATATTTTCTTCGAACCCAATAGGTAAGTTATTTGAAAAGCATTTTCACTAAGAAATATGAAATATTTGCATAATTTAAATTTTTTAAATTCTGTAAATGATTATCTCCTTTTGACGCAGACTGTACCTCTATTTCTTCCTGAATTATTGTAACCCGCTATTATAAATATTAATAAAATAATGATTATTGACTTTTATTACTCAACACATTTTAGTAATTAGTAATAATTTATAAGATACACATATCTTATCCCTACTAATTTGCTCAAAAATTAAAGAAATATTTTAAAAAGAAATTTAACAAAAGTTCAGGTCCCACCGAGATTTGAACTCGGATCGTTGGATTCAGAGTCCAAAGTGCTAACCATTACACCATGGGACCGTTGAGAGGAGTGACGAAATAGTTGATCATTAGCCGTTAGGAATGCACTGCGCATGACGACGAATTCTCTTTCTCGTTCTAATACGTACACCTGTCACTTTCGCACACGAGCTTGTAGGAACCATACTTTTTTTTTTCTTCCACACGTTGTGATTGTATCAAATATTCCTACATATTGGAACATTATAGTACAAAGACACTGATTTTATGCTATGTTTGCTCAAAAAACATATCGAGGCTTACTAAAAATAGACGCCTCCCACCATTTTACTTTCGTTTAAAATAGTTCTTATTCCAAATAGATACGTCACAAAATTGCTTGCAAAGTGACGTAACCTTTCTGTTTAAGCACTATATTTGTCTTATCGATACTATTGTAAATACTCGTAATAGCTGACATATTTGTTTTATAACATCTATGATATGATTTTTGTAAATTTATTGAATAGGTAACTTTAGGTAATTTTATTTTACAGTCTTCAATAGCTTATAATCATAGGTTGATTTATAAATAGGTACCTAATAAATAAGAAGAACCTCCTCCAATTTTTTTGAATCGGGGAGTAGATTTGATACCTATAATGTCGGACCCGAACCGACTGAAACGCACACCAGCTAGTGTTGCCGATCGATAGTCGACAATCGATTATTAATCGATAGTCAAGCTATCGTGGAACAATCGATAGACTTATCGATAGTATCAATACTATCGATAGCTCAGAATGAGACAATACTATCGAATGAGGGCGATACTATCGATAGTATTGTAGCTCACGATTCTCACGAAAAATAAATTGTTTTAGACTATAGATAATTTGCCAATTTACAATAGTATTGTCATCATTATAGACACGTGCCATATTACAATTGGACTTCACCTCGCCTGATGGTAAGCTGAAGGCAAAGTCTCGGAGAAAAAAAGTGTCACCATTATAGACACTTACCATGTTACAATTGGACTTCACCTCGCCTGATGGTAAACTGAAGGTAAAGTCTTCAAAATATCTCTTATTTCGTATTTCGTAAAAAATATCCGTTACTGGGTTACTGGGTTTTGAATTTGGGCAGCCGACCTACTTGACACCTGCTAAATTATCTCAGTGAGGATTGAACCCGCGGCTCCTGCTTACCAGCCGCGTTCACTACCGCTACGCCACAGAGCTGTCAAGTCGTAATCCATAAACCACATCGGTGCAGTCCAAATGCCCAGCTTTTGAAAATGCCCCTACATCCAGTGAAAACAGCCCTTTACTCCATCAGCACGTACTACAGCACTTCGTAATAGAATAGAAAATGTTCCACCGGCTTAATGTAGCGATTAACAGTATTCCGCATGGACTAAATACCCATTATAGATTCTGTTCCGGAGTCTTGCTAGATCTTAGGGATCTTGCTCATTGGTTTCTGAGCTTATAGCGGTTAGAAATTTATGAAATTTAACTGATTGCAGCTCTACTCTTGGTCTCTCACGCAACTATAAGTGGCGTACTGTAGAATATATGTATGGAATTGACAATTATGACATATTTTGACGATTAATAAGACATCTGCTACGCAGGAGGCGCGGGTTCGATCCCCGCTCAGTGCAAATATTTGTGTTCATGAAATATGGGTATTTGCATTGATCTGGTCGTGCCTCGGAGAGCAAATTATGGCAGTCGTTACGGGTAGTTGGAGCCTTAAAAAGTTCAAAAACAACGGTCTAGCTGCAAAGCTTCGATATCGCCTAATGTTACCATTGGGTTGTGGAGGTCAGATGGCAATCGCTTCACGGAAAATATCGAGGTCTAGTCAAATCCGTAGTTAAGACTGTTAAAGCGGACCCCAGACTCCGAGCTGAAAAGCTTCGGATGCCACTAGGAATTAACGCTAGGATGAGAGAGACAGAGTTATATGCATTTAAACTTCCTTAAGATTCCTTCAAACTAATATCTCTCTACCTATCCCTGTGGACTGGGGCCCTTAGTTGCGAACCCATTTCTTAAAAAAATACTAAACACACACGCACACACTTAAAAAAATACTAAACAACAAAGCATTCACGTTCCCACTAGCGTGCAGGCAATCCTCTTTCCTTTGAACATCAAAGTAAACAAATGGGAAATTCCCAATGCAGTTCCCGAGCAAACGAGTACCAAATTAATCGACACATCGCTCTTGTCGCTTTGGCGTTCAACTGGACCGCAAATTGATTGGACATGGCTGCTAATAATTCAAATGAATTAACGATTTGCTTTTATCACTCGAAGGTTCATCGCCTGTTTCTGAATTGAGAAATTGGTGAAATGAAATGAAACGAAACGAAACGAAACGAAACGAAACGAAACGAAACGAAACGAAACGAAACGAAACGAAACGAAACGAAACGAAACGAAACGAAACGAAACGAAACGAAACGAAACGAAACGAAACGAAACGAAACGAAACGAAACGAAACGAAACGAAACGAAACGAAACGAAACGAAACGAAACGAAACGAAACGAAACGAAACGAAACGAAACGAAACGAAACGAAACGAAACGAAACGAAACGAAACGAAACGAAACGAAACGAAACGAAACGAAACGAAACGAAACGAAACGAAACGAAACGAAACGAAACGAAACGAAACGAAACGAAACGAAACGAAACGAAACGAAACGAAACGAAACGAAACGAAACGAAACGAAACGAAACGAAACGAAACGAAACGAAACGAAACGAAACGAAACGAAACGAAACGAAACGAAACGAAACGAAACGAAACGAAACGAAACGAAACGAAACGAAACGAAACGAAACGAAACGAAACGAAACGAAACGAAACGAAATGAAATGATATGAAATGAAATGAAATTGTGTTGTACCTATACTCCATTCGGTTAGGTAATTAACTAAAGGTGAACAATAATTTTGTTGTGACTTTTTACTAAACAAACAAGGCAAACTAGTGGTTCGTTTTCGGTTTTTAGTCTTTCTCAATAGAAAAATATTGTTAAATTAAGTTTTTAAGGCCGGAAAATGCGTCTCCATGAAGATGATGACTAACGTTGATATATTCAATGTTAAAAAGCCAAGATCTGAATTTTTAACCTTAGTGACCAAACTTCTAAAAGATAGTTGGTAACATTGGACAAAATTCAAAATTGTTAAACACAAAAATATTATTTTTGTCCGCAATGGACGCTAAAAAACCACCGGTTTTTTTTGTTAAAAGGGGCTTAGTCAGACTTAAAATCTTGATCACTATCAATTGAGTAGAACCGTATATATACCTAACCAAATAAGTTACAATAACCAATATCCACGCAGGCGAAGCCGCAGGTATACACTGGTTTCGCGTTATATTAATAAAACTTCAGATAAAGTGCCTTTTCAGCTTCTTATCGTCTTAATTCATCAAGGCAAAGATATTTTTATTCCGCCAAACGGTCTCCCTCAAAACAATTTCAAAAACATTCGGGCAAGTCCAAGTCAGATCTCAATTTCGTATTACAAGTTCTTCACGGTAACGACAAAAACTCCTTCGTGCAAAACTTTTTTTTTATTATTTGGTACAAAGTTTGAATGTTTCTCATCCAAAACCATAAGTCCCCATATTATGGAGTCTGCTGAAGTTTCGTCGCTTCGACAAACAAGTCTTGAGATAATCAATTTTGTCGAGAAAAGTTTTAATAGTGTCTTGAGTTAATGGCTTATTTTTTCGATTATAATAATTTCACGTTGAAGAATATAAATGTGGTGTGGTCTGGAAGGCTAATCTGTCACTGGTGAGTTTATATTACCGGTGAATTTTGGTCCTAGTTAAAGAAGAAAAACTTAATGTAAAAAAATATTTATACTGATGAATTTATAGGGTACCTATCGGTGAATTTCGATCAACTAGTAAAAGTAATATAAAAAATATTATTTTCCATTTTTTGAACACCAATCTCGGTTATATCTTATATCTAAAGCTTGCACCTTGGAGCCCGAGGTCCATCTCTTCCTTTCTGTAATTCGGTTTAGGTATTATTGGCTGTTGGAAGTTGCTACCGTCTTTGTAAATTCGCATGCTGAAATATGAAGATCTATTTGAAAATTGTCTTGAGACTTGTGTACTTCAAGCAGTTAAAAATTCGTTATTTCATTCTTAAGTCATTAATTTAGTCAGTTATCCATTCGTTCAGAATTCATTCACTCAGTTAATCATTCATTCACAAAAGTATTCATACCAAAAATTGAGATACAAAGATCATCTACTTCAAAACCGTTATGAAGCTCATCCAGGGTTTGAATTATTTATGAATTATAAGCCCTGTTTTATATTTTAAGACAAGAATTTTGCATTTTGATAGCATCCCGACGAGTCTGCGTAAGCTGCTTACATTAAAATCAACTCCTATTTTATTTCGGACCACTATTTGGGCATTCTTATAAAAACAGTTATTCTGAGACGATTTAGAATTAAAAGAGAAAAAAATTCGCGCTGGCATTAATCTGTATTTGTGTTTAAGTCAGGCGATTAGTCTTTACACCACAGAGTGTCACAAAACAGATACCATTAGTACTAAAGTATAATTAAAATCTCGCTGCAGACTCGGTCATAAATCATAATCGGCGTAGGGATGTGCGCTAGTTGACCGACGGCATCTGTGGTTCAGTGGTAGAATGCTCACCTGTCGATTTACAATAAAACACGTTTATAAGGTTTTATACTATGTACTGTAAGAGAGCGAAACACTCGAATGACTCTGAGTCTGCAGCGAGATTTTAACTATACTATAAAAGTGCGTAAAAAAATAGGAAAAAATGAAAATATCTACTAAGAGCCCATAAGCTATCACTTTTGACCTGAAAGCCGCGACTCACTCAGCATTTCATCTCTATCGTTGACGTATTATTACACGCCATGCAGGAGCATAGCGGTTATCAAAAATATCAAAAACGCTAAGTATAAAAAAATTTTGCTAAGTCCCGCGGCCGCCGAAGTCGATTCTCTTTTGTCTTTGTAAATCGATTTGAATAATAAATGCTTCAAAATTTCATTCAAATATAGCTAAGCACTAAACTTATTCACGTAAAAAATTCATACGTTACATTAGGTATTATTAATTTATGTGAATTACATTATTATTTTATATCAATAAATTACGAACTTATATCAATGACATAATATATTTTTATTTTTTACGTACAGCGCTGTCGCGTCTCTGTTTGGCGCGTCAAATGAGGATATTTTTACTTGTATTATTTTTTTCTCACCATTTAGTGGGGACAGCATATTTATAATTTATAATACATATAATTTATTATCATTGATCTCTATATTATATTTCGCTACACTATCGGAAACTATTAAGTGACATCATTCGAATAATTGTTTCTATGTCTAGGTGATGTCGCCCAGTGGGTCTAATTTTCTAAAATGGCAATCTTGAGCAATTCCGCTAAAAAGGAGTAACTTTATGATTTTCCAGTAGATCTCAAAGATTCCTATAAAATTCGTAAAATGGTCTCTCATGTGAGCAGAATCCCAACAATTCATTTACTACAATTGCGGCACGCAATGATGTCCGTTTTGACACGACTGGTTCTGCTCGTATTCTCTTTTTTGGTGCGCTTAATATTGGACAACGAACTGTTAGACAAATAACTAAAGAAAAATATGGCGAGACTGGCACAGAAGAAAATAAACTTCACACACCCAAAAAAGAGAAAACGAGCAAAACCAGTCTAAAGCCGCATGACAAAATATTATTCTAATATGACCAATAGGCCTTTTAGACCTACAGGAGCTGCCATACGGTGTTCTTACAGAATTATTTTACACAACATTAGTTCTTGTGTAAAATAATTCTGTAAGAACACCGTATGGCAGCTCCTGCAGTTATGTATATGGAACGTTATTAATTGGCAGAATTACACCACTCAAATAGTTTGAGGGATTATTAAAAATGTTGAACCCATATTTCATTTCTGTTTGAGAACATCGGTTCTGCAGTGCTTGAAGTAAGTTGATGCCTGGCGTAATTAACGGATGTTTTTCAAGTGCTGTTAGAACAGAATAAAAATTGGTTTTTATTGCAAATTGTTTTTTATTGCGAAATGTTTTAAAACAGACTGTTGTTTATCTTGTTAATTGTTAATAGTCATTGCAATTACTGGCAATTAAAACAGATTAGCCATGAATTTTTACGGCCCGAATCTTTTCTTACAGACTTTTTTTGTGTGCGGAAACCCGAGGGTTTCACCCCGAAGGATTTCAACCGACTAAAACCTACAAAAACGATGTTTCGTTAGATTGGAATGAATTTTTTTATCTGTGTCTGTTCATTGCAAAAGACGTAAAAACTATTGAATGGATTATGTTGTGTTTTTAAGCTATTGCATAGCTTCTATCGCGGGCCTTGAGCGTGGAGACCGAATCCAGAAATTCCGTAACTAAAAAGACCTAACACCCCCCTCCGAGCACGCACGAATCAAGCCGAGCTGCTCCGAAGTAGCTCCGCTTAACGTAAGTAATTATAATTGCATAAGTTGATAAAAAATGCTATGCAATAGCTTTACCGCGGCAGTCCCCGAATGCCACACGTCTTTTTTTTATTATAGAAAAGATCTTGATCAGGCTTAAAATCGGCTTTGTAATTGATTGCAATTACAGTTGAATAAAACTGGAGATATGATCAAAAGTAGAAACACATTGTCATAATGAATGTAGACAGAGAAAGGGACATCAGCTAGCTTGAAATACTGTAACACAAGACTATGTTAATAATATAGTTCGTTAGTGCATCCCTGGAGAGCTAAAACCATTTGCGTAATCCTCAATCGGCCATTCAGTAATCGCCTTTGCACTTTGACACACCAATATTATGATGCTATAGATTGTTAAGACTGGGTAGATTGTCACAGGGTAGTGCCGGAATGAATTAAAAGGGTAATTTCAACTTGCCTAATTTTTTGCTAATTTCGGTGGTATTTTTCAATCATAGGTTTTCCGATGAAAAAATTTAATGGAGTTCTTTTAGAACACCTCATATTGAAAACCTATGATTAAAAAATACCACCGAAATTAGCAAAAAATTAGGCAAGTTGAAATTACCCAAAAGTTAGTCAAAATATAACCAGATATTATGATTTGAAGAGTACTTCTGTCCATATGGAGCAGTAGTGTGGGAAGAAAGACAATTCTCCTTGGTAAAATTGAGCTCGTCCATTAGCCGTAGCACCCCGTGCTATCCGCAAAAGACACCCCCGAGGAGACTAAAATGGTTATTTCATGTCTTGAAAAATATGAAGTGATCTTAAAATATCCGATTTTTTTAAATCGTTAACTCACTGTTAAGAGCATCCGAAATGTAGGCTTCGGTTGGAACATTTTCACCAGTACAAATAACAAATTATAAAATCGCAACAAAATCCTTTAAAAAACGTTTTATTCCAAGTTACTAAAAATGTTAAAAGACCGTCTATTGACAACCTTTAGTTTAAAAGGCTTCGAGGGGCTCAGAGACTCAGAGCTCGCCTCGCTTGCAAGCCGCATTATCAAGCCGAGATTAATATTCCGTTCCAAGAACTATCTCTAAGGATTATGGTGGAACCTTCTTTGCGTAAGAACCAGTGAGATGAAATATGGATTTAAGATAATTATTTTATATGATGTAAAGGTGAACGGTTAAGCTTAAGCGCCTTACCCGGGTCTAGCTGAATTAAATTATGTTGGAAACGGTGTATAGTTATTTGGTTTTGAACTATGGAATAGCTTTGAATTAATTATTTAATGGGTATTAGACTAAAATGTTTTACGATCATATACTTACTTCTGTAAATATAATTTACTAGCCGACCCGCCCCGGCTTTGCCTGTGGCACATTTCGAACCCGGTATCACCCCTTTCAGTTTATCTATAGGCCTGCAATTTATTGATTTTCAAATTAAGTATAGAAATCTGCCGGAATGTTGACATTTACCTATAATTTAAGTAGTAGCATGATGAAATTTAGCCTATAACCTTCCTCAATTGGACTATTCAACGCCTCACCCTCATCAGTCGGGTAAAAATTATCCAAACTGTTGAAATTTAATGATAAATAGCACAATTACATAGTTTAACTTTACAAAAATGATGGCGCATGTACAGAGGTAAAATAATTTACCGTATACTGAAGAGAATAAAACGTGGTCTGAAGTAACCGTGCCCGATATCAAATATTTGTGGGCCATCCACTGGAGCGGCATTCACGTGCTTCGGTGGCAATAGTGTGGAGCTTCTATGAGTTATTAAAATTAAACTATTTTTAATAAAAATATATTTATTCAGATTTAAACTAAATTTAAGACACATATTGATAACACACTTGGACTTTTCCACCTAACCGATTTCGCCTTATGGCATTCTCAAAGGTTTATATTGACATTTGAGACTGCTATAAGGCGAAATCCGTTAGGTTCAATAATAAATATCATGGAAAAGTACAAGTTTGTTATCAATATGTGTAACAACAAGTTCCACCAAGTGCCATCAATCAACAGTATAAATAGTCTAAATCTAAGACATTCATGCAAATAATGCGTATCAAAATAGAGCTGAAATCTCAGCTTGAATGCTGCGCATGCCATACCCATGCCATCCCCAATATAATCATTATCTTTTCTAACCTATATCTAGCCATGTTGGGGCGCGCAGTGTCATATTAGGCGAAGAATAATCATTTTATTTGGCGACAAATCTACCATTTTGAGTACCAAAAAAAATTATTTCTCTAAAACATTTAGATTTATAATATTACTAGCTTTTGCCCGCGGCTCCACCCTCGTGGATGTCGGTTATCGCGACCAAACATAACCTATATCCAAGGTCTACTCTATCTCTGTACCAAATTTCATTGAAATATGTTCAGTGGTTTAGGCGTGAAAGCGTAACAGACAAACAGACAGACAGACAGAGTTACTTTCGCATTTATAATATTAGTATGGATATGGATATGGATTGTCATTACTTACCTGGAATAGATAGACAGACAAAATCTATGCAGGTGGGGAATATAAGACCTGGGCTTAGTCGCATGTGGCTGCGGAGCCCCCGTGGAATCCATGGCGCACTTGGTTTCGTGTTCCTTATGTCCTACGTCCTGCACTAAAGACGATCTTAACAAAGCCACTGACAGCGTTTGACAGAATGGGAGAATTTCTCGAATTATAAGCAGAAGACCTGGAATATCCACTCTATGACCTACATTGATACTGCAACATTCTAAAAATGTAAAACAAGCTATTGGTGTAAATGTTGCAGCGAGCGAGGATCGCCCCCGACGTGCGCCGCAGAATTTCACTTATTCAGACTTTCATAAAGCCTGTACAAACTGGCGAATGGAGTTAAACCATCATATTTTTAAACTAGCTGACGTTTTCACGACTTTTGGTAATATCTCCGGTTCCACTCAAGCAATCGCAATCAAATAAACGTGATATTTTAAGTCTGACTTAGATTTTTCTAAATCTAGCTGTTGCCTGTGGCTCCACCTGCGTGAAATTGTGATCCCATTCCCGCCATCGCAATAATGGGTTAAGTGGGGACTCCGTGATCCCCACACCCCTGAACAGGGCCAACTTGAAAGAGATAGATAGATAGATAGATATGTAGATAGATAATTCTTTATTGTACACAACTACAAGAGATGGCCTTGGGTCGGCCGGGGTTCGAGAGATATGTCTCAGACAATCTCACCTCCGGCAACCAACAACGCACAGACGGCGTGCGTTTAGTACTATTACTTATTCTGTGGTTTTAGTTGGTTCAAGTCCGACATAACCTCCCCTGCCGGCTCCGGCGGAAGGAGTATCCGTGGTGATTTTGCGCACGATAAAAAAAGGTATACTATTCTAGGGATGAAAGCTAGCATAATAAGTGTTATTCCAGAGTCTCTCAAAGATCCGATTACCAAATAGCAGTAACTAGAGAAACGGGCATATGGAGCACGTAGTGATCTCTCCGACACGTGAAATATGACGTCATAGATTCGGGCATTTCCCTGTGTGGGGTTCAGAACGCTAACGATGCAAATTGCCCAATTGAAAAGGAAAAGCCTTCATTTTTGCGAAAAGTGAAAAGTCGAGCTTCCCCTCAACAAAGACGAAAATTGTTGTCGTCGATATTTCGCACGAAAGTGAGCGAATTGTTTTTTTTTTATTGACGTTCTAATGCTTCGTTTAGATACTCGCGGCAGAGCGAGGGAAGTGGCGAGAGAAGTGGGCAGGGACGTGGTGTGAATGGTATATTCGTCATGCCGCGAGTAGTGCCGCGTATGTTGCTGCGAGTGTCGGCTTGGCAGCGCGAGAAGGAGCGGCAATACTAGCGCGATGAAGCATTCACATACTCGCGTCGCGCACACTTCGCGTCGAGCGCTCGTTGTGTACGCGCGTGTCACAGTCACAGGATTACTTCGAATTTATTATCATGACAATGACGCAACCAATCGAATGGTCCAACGAAAAATCAATAGAATTTATTGAAATGCTTGCTACGGATCTAATTAAATAATGTAGGTAATACATAATGTATATAAAAGATAGGTAGGTAGGTACCTACCTACCAAACTAGAATAGGTAGGTAGGTAGGTATTTAATTTGGTAGGTAGGTAGGTACCTCTACCTACTAAATTAGAATAGGTAGGTAGGTAGGTACCTACCTACCAAATTAGCCTAAGTATACCGACCAAACAGGTAGCTAGGGTACCTACCAAATTAGAATAGGTAGGTAGGTAGGTACCTACCTACCAAATTAGAATAGGTAGGTAGGTAGGTACCTACCTACCAAACTAGAATAGGTAGGTAGGTAGGTACCTACCTACCTACCTATTCTAATTTGGTAGGTAACCTACTTACCAAATTAGCCTAATTTACCTACCTACCTATTTTAATTTGGTAGGTAGGTAGGTACCTCTACCTACTAAATTAGAATAGGTAGGTAGGTAGGTACCTACCTACCAAATTAGCCTACCTACCTATTTTAATTTGGTAGGTAATTAGGCTAATTTGGTAGGTAGGTACCTACCTACCAAAGTAGAATAGGTAGGTAGGTAGGTATCTACCTACCAAATTAGCCTATACCTACCAAATTAGAATAGGTAGGTAGGTATCTACCTACCTACCAAATTAGAATAGGTAGGTAGGTAGGTACCTACCTACCAAACTAGAATAGGTAGGTAGGTGGGTACCTACCTACCAAATTAGCCTAATTACCTACCAAATTAAAATAGGTAGGTAGGTAGGTACCTACCTACCTACCAAATTAGCCTGATTACCTACTAGCTAAGTATCTAAGTAGATAGCCTAGCCTAATAAAATGCCTATACTGCATTCGGTTAGGTGTCCACTTAACTAAAGTCGTCCATCTCCATCGCAAGGCGAATACTGTATGCGGGGCAACGCGATGAACATCGCGATGATGCGAGTGTTGGGCAACGCGATGAACATCGCGATGATGCGAGTGTTTGAATGCTAGGGCATTATTCGCGTGAATATTGCCGGCAAGGCGATGAGCAATGCGAGCGGCAGTATGTAAACGCGGGGTAAGGTTTTTGTGATTGTCAACGTAAAACGTAAAATTCGAAAAAGTAAAGTAACAACAACCGTATGTGGAACATTCATACTTAATATTATAAATGCCAAAATAATTCTGTCTGTCTGTCTGTTACGCTTTCACGCCTAAACCACTGAACCAATTTTAATGAAATTTCGTATTGGCGTAGATCAGACCTTAAGAAAGAACATAGGCTATGTTTGGCTGCGATAACCGACATCCACGCGGGTGAAGCCGCGGGAAAAAGCTAGTGATAAATAGTTTTTTGTTGTCTCATTTACAACTGCAATAAGGATACAGTGTAAACCAAAATTGATACCGTTAAATGGCGAAACTAGGAACTAGGTTACTGTCAAATGCATAGGTAAGTAATATGTATTTAATTGTTAATCAAAGACAATTTAGCACGATTTGACAATCTTGAAGGAAAGTGGCGACCTCCTTCAGTTCATGGGAATGTCAATTTTACCCTTTCGGCCACTTTCATAACTGTTTTTTCTTAACTGGTCAAGAAAAAATACCTTTCTGTATGTTTTCTCTATACAATGAGCAGTTTTCCAGTAGGTATTTATAGCGTTCCTAAAGACAAGCTAGATGGCGCAGCCGGCACTTTTGGTAAGTAGAGTGTGGTCTCACATCTAATGTTCCCTAATTTATGGAAAAAATATTCTTCGGTTTTGTAATGATTTACTTTACATAAATGTTTTGACATTTTTTTTTGATAAAATTATTTTAAATATAATATTATTTTAAATTACAGACAGTGACGCGAAAAGAATTAAGCGTTTTATCATATTTTATCTATTGTAATATGGGTAACTGAAATTAAACTTTGGCAACATCGCACAAATAAACCACAGAGTACATTAAAATTACCAAGAGCTATGCTAGCGCCATCTCTTGATGATTTAAAAACCAACTGGAAAACTGCTCATTGCAGGATTGTAATATGGGTAACTGAAATTAAACTTTGGCAACATCGCACAAATAAACCACAGAGTACATTAAAATTATCAAGAGCTATGCTAGCGCCATCTCTTGATGATTTAAAAACCTACTGGAAAACTGCTCATTGCAGGATTGTGTGATTGATCAAATTAATTTGTATTTATTGCTAAGAGTTTACTTTTTAAAAGGAAATATAAAATACTTTTAGAGTTGTTTATTCCCTTTACTTACGAGTATTTCAATCTCACCTCCCGGCAACCGACGGCCCACAGACGGCGTGCGTTTTAGTTGGTTCGAGTCCGACATAACCTCCTCCTCCGGCTCTGGCGAGGGAGGTATCCGTGGGGATTTTTCGCACGATAAAAAAAATATTCCCATATCTAGCTAAACACATGTCAGTATGCAGCCTATACATCTCAGGACTAGCCCACTGACTCGTAGATGCTCTTCGTGGACTAGACCAGGTGCTATGCGGGTGGATGTTCGTAAGTGGACTACACCAGGAGTAACACTCCGTAGTTTAATGGCTAGAATTTTAATTCTAGATGGCGTTGTGTAGATCTACACAACGCCATCTTGACTCAAAGTAAGTCAAGGTTAACTAGCTTGTGTTATGGATTCTAGAATGCTGATAAACATACTTAGGTGTATTTTTTTTTTACTTAAACGTAATTCAAACGAGACCTATCGATCATAAGACAATCTACCACTGACCTTATTTTTTAAAATTGACTAGGTATAATATTTTTTTTACTTAGCAATATATATTTTAGATTTAACCTTACAGGTATTAAAATTTTACCTCCATATATTCTTTTAACTACCTAGTCATTACAGAAAACTATAATTGGTAGAGGGAAAACTTGACAAAGAGTAAGCAATTACGTACAGATGAGCGTACGGGTGAAAAATTAAACCGTACACGAAATTTAGTCCCGGCACGGACGGCCCGTAACTTAGTAGTGGCCGCAAACAAATTTCGCCTAATTGTGAACAATATTATCTTGTGACCTTAATCACTGTGAAATTATACTAGCTGCTACTGCGGATTCATCTGCGAGGAATTTCGTTCCCGTTTCTGGAATATATGGGGAATTATTGCACGATATCCAAGTAACCCTTCTGGGTTATTTTATAATGTTACAGACTATAATCAAAGGACATACATTCACGCTGCATACATTTTTGGTCCAAAATTGAAAGTGCCGGCCAAAGAAAAAAAATACGATATTCCGGTACAACTTGTCCTCGCTAGTATTTTTTATTATGGCGTCAAAGTTGAGGGACTACTTCCAACGCCATAATAAAAAATACTAGCGAGGACAAGTTCTAACGGAATATCGTACTACGCTATGCTAAAGCTATGCTAGAGTTGGTACATTATTTGTAAGTGGGTGAATTTCAACAAATGCCATTTTTTTTATCATATCGGTGAACTTTTTCATTTATATGTTTTTTGTATATTTTTAAGGTTTTATATAATCTTTGTGATAAGCATGTATCCCCAAATTTAATATCATCAACGTATCATTTAAGATTATGGAGAAAATTCAGTTTTAATTTTGGTTTCCACCGACATGACAAACCCGCACCGATTATTTTTCTGTACACCGATTTGATAAGTTTATCCACCGAAATTATATACATATCCACCATTATGATAAAATATTCACCGAAATGATAATCTATCCACCTTTGAACATCAAAAAGGAAATAGTAGGTGCCTTATTTTTACAAGAGTGACTTAAAACTGAATGCCTGACCTGAAGAAGATCATATCCGACGAGAATAGAGTTCTTGAAGATCCAATGAAAATATTATATTTTTTGAAATTATATAGGTACCTATTTTATTATATTTACTTTCTTCTATTATTTTTTTATAATATATAATTAATTTAAAAAAGAACGTTTATAAGCTGGAAACACAAATCAATCAATTAGCCTATTACAGTCCACTGCTGGTCATAGGCCTCTCCCAATATGCGCCACGTTTGCTGATCCTCCGCCTTCCGCATCCAGTCCTTCCCAGCCACCTTTCGTAGGTCGTCAGTCTACCTGGCCAGGGGGTGTCCCACCTTCCGTTTTACTCCTCGCAGTCTCCACTCTAGGACTCGTCTGTTTCAACGGCAATCAGTCCATCGGCAGATGTGGCCAGCCCACTGCCACTTCAGCTTGCTTATTCTGCGAGCTATGTCGGTAACTTTGGTTGTAATGTCGGATGACCTCGTTTCTAATTCTATCCATCAAAGAAACTCCAAGCATAGCTTGCTCCCATAGCCCGCTGTGCGATTTTTAGGTCACGGACTAACCCCACCTTCAGTGGCCACGTTTCGGCCACTTCCGTAAGTCATAACAGGCAGAACGCACTGGTCGGAAAACCTTTGTTTTAAGGCATTGCGGCAAGGGGGAGGAGAAGACCCGACGTAATTTGCCAAATGCTGCCCACTCCAGTTGGATTGTTCTGGCTTCTTCTTTCTCGAAGTTGTTTTTACCGAGCTGAATAACCTGCCCCAGATAGATATGCCTATTTTTGAACAACTTCGAGTGTCGTTCCTTCGATGGCAATTGCTCTCGGTACAACATGTTCGTTTTGGATAAAACCAAGATTATGTATCTTGGTTTTATCCAAGTTTACACTGAGGCCGACTTGTCGAGAAGCTCCATTCAAGCTGTGCATCATTTTGCCCAGTTGTTCCAGCGACTCCGCAACTATTATGATGTCGTCGGCGAACCAAGGGTGCGAGATGTACTCACCGTTGATGTTGATACCCCTCCCAGTCCAGCCCAGAGTCTTTAAGACGTCCTCCAATGCGTTGGTAAATAGTTTGGGAGATATAACATCTCCCAGTCTCACTTCACGTTGGAGGCTAATGGGTTTTGTCTTCTTCTTTGACAATGTAATACAAGCATCTCAGCACCTCGATGTGCAATCGAGGCGGCACCGCTGCAGCGCATCCAGCACTGCCCAGATTTCGATAGAGTCGAAGGCTTTTCCGTAGTCCACAAACGCCATACACAGCGGCTGGTTGTACTCCTGAGTCTTTTCTACAATCTGCCAAACAGTATATGGATGTGGTCCACGGTACTATGGTCTTTTCAAAACCTGACTTGCTCAGGTGGCTGGAACTCGTCGAGCTTACCTGCGAAGCGATTTGTGACGACTCTCGAGAACAACTTGTAGACATGACGCAGTAGTGAGATGGCCTGCGTTCTTCAGCAAAGTCTTGTCACCTTTTTTGAAGAACAGTACCACCGCACTCCCGCTCCATGCCCTAGGTGTTAACCCTTGCGGGATAACGGAATTAAAGAGGCTTGCTAGCTCTTTCAGGATTGGAGCCCCACAATGCAATGGTTTGACCACTAGTCGGCCTTCCCGTCAGTGCCTCCCTAGAGGTTTCCAGTATTGCGACCCTAGAGCTACTTGGAGCGGCGTAGGTGGGAGGGCTGACCTTATCATTCGGAATCTTGATATTTAGAGAGCCTCAGATAAGTCGGTAATCGCTTCCAGTATTAAACTTGTTGATCACACTTGTTGATCTCTGAATATGTGCTTAGGTACCATTATGAAAAAAGTCTATATCGTTCCTTATTATAGTCCACTGCTTGTGGGGTATTTTCTTAAAGAAACTATTCATTAAGAAGAGATGCCTGTGACTCGAGGAAGCTGACTAGCATTTGCCCCCTGCGATTTCTGCATACCACTCCTTATGATCCGATTTTCTTCTCGTCGCGTTCTTGTATTCCCACTTTGGCATTGAAGTCCCCCCTATGTATGTATGTGTTTATATGTATGTTCTTGTATGTTCCATTTTTCCTTTGTATACTTAACGAAATCGCACGGGATCAACCGATATGATAAAACGACTCACCGAGATGAAAAAATATCTACCGATATGATAAAGCAATCCACCGATGTGACAAAACTGTGCATTGATCATGAATCAAAACACCGATATTAGGTCTAAGACACCGATTCGTCTTTTCTTATCATTTTCGGTGTAAATTATCATATCCGTGGTAATAAAGACCACCGATTACACCGATATGCGAACACCGACGTGAGAAATTTCACACTTTTTAGAATATTAGAAAAAATGCATAATATCTAGGTTAAATTCAATAACAATCAATGAAGCTAATTCACTTTCTACCTCTATTAAAACCAAAAAACAATAATAAAACTGCTTACTACACTAGAAAGATGCCACCACCGATAGTATAAAATAATTGTCCGGGTGCAACTAAAATGGCGTATTTATATTATTGGCGGGAATATGCAGTGATTTAACATACGTCCGTCCTGACTGCGCACTAGCAGGCACTAACGAGAGAAATAAAATTGAGGTGGGGACACTGTCGGACTCGTCGATATAAAGTTATGTGTAAATTACTTTTGGTCACCGATTTGAGAACATTTCGCAGGACAAGTACGTTTGTGCCTCTCAGTAATAATATTCGTTAATTATATAATAAAAAATGACTTAAATTAATAATAAAACTAATATTCTATAAAATAGAATAATTTATTATACTCAATTTACTTATTTTTATTAGTGTATAAGCTTTTTTGTTTGTAAAAAAAGTAGAGGGACAGCACCGATTTGAAGAAAATAGAGGTTTATATATTTATTTCTACCTTTATATATAGTCCTAGCCTAAATATATTTTTGCCACAACTCATTAACAACCTATTGAAAACTAAAAAAAATAATTCAGAACAATATTCCTTTTTTCAAATACTAATTTCACCGAAGACAAAAAAAAAAGCCATTTGGGAAATTCACCCAAGTGCAAATTTGTACCCATTAGGTTGCGGTGTTGTCTAGTCTACATGGTGTTTGTTCGATTGTAAGTCGAAAATTACACGGAAAAGGCAAGAGGCGTAAGATATTAGAGCCTGTCCACACGGCGCGTTGCGTCGACGCAAGGCAAATATTTTGACGCATAGATAGCCCTTAGGTATGATTTTCTCTGCGATTGCGTTCATATGTGAGATTTTGCTTTGATTATGCCTTACGTTTTATTTCTCTGTTCTACTTGTACCTACTGTAAAATCTGTTTTCATTTTTGAAGCTTTTTTTTATACCACTTAGGTGGCAGACAAGCACACGGCCCACCTGATGGAAATTGGTTACCGTGGCCTATGGACGTATGCAACACCAGGCGCGTCACACTCGTGCAGCCGACCCTGAAGAAACCTAATGCCCTTCTTGAAGAACCCCATATTGTAGTCGCTTGGGAAAACCAGCTTGAGGTTTAAAAGTGAAATATGAGTATTAATTCACCTCTGCTCCGGGGATAAGACGTGATTATCATAATATGTAAGTATATATTTTATATGATGAAATTTTCAAATACATACCTATACCTCTTACAATGTGTGTCATAGCAACCAACAAATCCACATCCAGTCTATGCCAGCCTCCTCTTCAAGTCGTCAGTTCGTCTGGCTAGGGGACGTGCTACCTTTAAAACCACCATTTCCGAATCGTATCATTACGACTTGCTTAAATGACATGCTGGCCATCAACCAAAAAAAAAATTAATTAAATAGAAGAATAAATTATAATCCTCTTCCTTTCGCCTCACTACAAAAACGCCTTGCGTAAGTACTTTGTATAAACATAAAGTAGTTACTACCAAAGGTAAAAATATTACCTTTTTATTACCTTTCTAATGTTCATGTAAAACGTTAGGCTGAGAGAGCCACTTAACTTTACAAGGACTCTACAAAAGCCGAATACTTTTTTGTCAATGAGTAAAAAGATCAAACATGTTAGTAGGACTCGTCACTTTCCTTTGATGCCTAACGAAGGTACCGTTAGCAAACATAATTACAGAAACAACGTCAAAGCTACGACGCGACGGACAAACAAACTTTTGCACAGAAAATAAAACTCTAATGAGATTTTAGATTTACAAATAAGGATGATGAACTTTTTGATGTCAACCATCTCATGATGTGCTTTGCTCAGAGTAAAAAACCGGTCAAGCGCGAGTCCGACTCCCGCATTCTATTTATACAACATTATTGTTTAGAAATTCATCATCTGTGAAAATTTCAAGTGTCTAGCTATCACGGTATTTGTATAGCCTGGTAACAAACAGCCAGAGAGATTTACAGTCAACCAAGGAGATACGATTGCACTTTTTCATATAAAATTGTATGTAACAGTGCGACGCTATATCCCTTGTCGACAGTGAAGTCCTAGTAATAGGCTTCCGTTTTTTACCGTGTGGTCACGTAGTGTGACTGCCAATAGTAAAATTTGATAAAGGACTTCACCCATTTTGGTCCAAAATTGAAAGTGCCGGCCAAAGAAAAAAAATACGATATTCCGTTAGAACTTGTCCTCGCTAGTATTTTTTATTATGGCGTTGGAAGTAGTCCCTCAACTTTGACGCCGTATCATACCTAAGGGCTATCTATGCGTCAAAATATTTGCCTTGCGTCGACGCAACGCGCCGTGTGGACAGGCTCTAATATCTTACGCCTCTTGCCTTTTCCGTGTAATTTTCGACTTACAATCGAACAAACACCATGTAGACTAGACAACACCGCAACCTAATGGGTACAAATTTGCACTTACAAATAATGTACCAACTCTAGCATAATAGCTTTAGCATAGCGTATTACTTAAGGTGATTACATACGCGAATGACTTTGACCATACAAATGCTCAAGGTCATTCGCTAGTTTTTCAGCCGTAAAAATCAGTAAAACTAATTTTAATAGATAATTTTATAGGGGACGATTACAAACTAAGAAGGTCACGTCATGCTAATACACTCATTTAACATATATCTGAAATTTTAGATTATTTGGATACATATTGTAGAAAATATTTGGTTTCATAAGAAAGAGTAGAGTGATGTTCAGAGCCTCTTTTCAACTATTTCCTCCTTTTTATTGAATTTATGAAAAGGTGAAGTTACTCTGTATATCCTGTAGTATGCAGGGATGTAAATTCCAGATCTTTAGGTTTTATAGTTAAAAAGAAAAACGGTTTCGAAAATACCGATTTTTCGATGCTAATCTGATTCGGGGCCTTAAGCTACGCTATGCTAAAGCTATTCTAAAAAACAAGCGCGTTCCAGTAGGTACTCTATGCTCTCGTAGTAAAAATAGTAAAATTTTCAAATCAAAGGCATGTTTATGCAATGAAAAATTCATTTTTCTATTCAAAAACCATCTCCCGGAGTGCATTTACTTTGAATCACACCTGGCAACACTTAGACAGAATTCGTAATAAAGGTGCATTTGCCAGCACAGACATGAAATTGTTTTTCGTTCAGCTGGTAGTTTTGAAATTCCCTTTGCGTCTCTGAACACATTTTTTATCAAACACTAAACTTGGAGTGGTAGTTGGACTTTTGGACGGTAGTTTTAAAAAATAGTGATATTGAAACATGAGGTGTGGGGGGGAAAATACTTTTCGTTTCCACCTCAGCCATTTGTTGTCGATCAAAATCCCCCCTCCCTTTTAAGAGGAGAGGAAACGCGACGTGCCGCTAACTTGGATCTGGTTCTTTCTTTTTCATCTTTTATTAAAAATATAAATTAAAAAGAAATTCGAACATATACCTAATACTTAGAGTGGTACCCAATAATCCTACTTGCCTGAATATCCTTTTATTTTTTGTTCACTTCACTGAGTTAAATTATTAACAAATCCTTCGACATTTAAATGGATAAGCCATTTAAATGTTGAGGGATCGTAGAACACTAACGTAGGTCTCGACAGTACACATTTCTGTTTATTCATATTCCTTTGCGTGATGAAAACTAATATAATAATAATAATAATAACCCCGCAGGGCAGCTTGTGGCGAGCTGTTAGTGAGTGGCGACACCACGTACCCTGATTCTCCTGAGGCTCGGATTTATTCCCCCTCGCCTCATGTGCTTGCCTTTATTGGCCGGCCATGAGTGGAGTCGCAAGAGCGGAACCTATGCTCCAGGTTGGAAGTGTAAAATGTCATAACGCCGGGGACGCGCCCCGCAGACTCACCTCTCGACAACCTTAGCCGCTTAACGGGTGTTGCTCCATGGCCGCACTATGTGTGGCTAATTTAATGGGGCCCATGCAATGAGTTGGCAAGTCACCGCCTGCCTTTTTACAATTTTGAGACTTATTGTCATGGCAGGTGTCCGTTAGTCTCCCCTCATAGCCTATTTACCAGTCCATCCAATACTCAACCCCATAGCCCAATACCTAGTTTCCATCGTACAGCAATAGTCTCTGCACCTGGCGGGGACCATCTCCGAGTGTATCATATTGTGCACTCGGGGATGGTATCCGTCATGTGTGTATCCCTAGCATATTAAACTCTCTTGAAAGGGCCTCTACGTCTTGGCTTCGGCCCAACGCACGCCTTCCAAATGCCCGGGACTCCATAGTCCCGAGAGCTAAGGAGCAGAGAAACAAATAATAATAATAATAATAAATTTATTGTTCTATAAACCTGGTTACATTATTAGAAAATTGATCATGGTCACCTTTTAAGCAAAGAATGCCTGTGCCAGGTGACCACAAAAACTATACTAAATTCGATCCAGTGATTTTTCTCACAAAGTATTTGATTTCTGATAGGCATCACTACTCACAATGTGCATGTTAACGTACCTTTTGGTTCAACAGCTTGCCCCCTCAACTGCTTCATAACCTCATCTGGCGTGCAGGTCAGGTGGAATTGTCCCCGAAGCCCTGAAGATCTTGGTGGAGCCAGACCTTTCTAATCAAGGATAAACATGAAAAGGGGATATTATAAAATGTCATTGAATCTCAAAGTAAATCTACCTAAGCATATTAGGTATAACGTGAAAGTTAGTGGAGAAAAAAAAATTACGAATGTATTTTTGTTATTCTTTCACACCAAAACGCCTGAACGAATCTAGTACTGGATCATAGTCTGGAAAAGCCTTTTAGATAATAAATTGGAATATTCACGTAAAACCTTTTGACAGTATCATGAATCTATAGATATTTACCCTGAGAATATGACCGTTTGGTTTACGGACTTCACACGGGCGGAGCCGTGTTCAACAACTAGTACCTAGATACCATAAAAATGTCAAATTAAAACCTTCTCTTTTTGTATTTTTTTAAAAGCATATAAAAAGGCACCAACTTTGTAAAAGCGATATTCAAAACACGAATGTAGCTTTTAAAAACTAAAGAAAAACTTTAAAAAACTATATTTTATTCATTCCCTGAGAAGTTCCTGTTTCTAAAAGCCATTTCGACATTTGAGTTTACTATTTCTTGTTGCTGAACCTTTTGCTGCACAAAAATATTTGCTGCGAAAATGTCACCAATAAAAACTGAAAACAGTTCTTCAAACAGAATTTTTTCTTTCAGAAATTTTGTGATGACATGGCAAAAATCCTACATAAACAGTCGGCAAAGTAGATATGTGTATACACCTGCCAGCTAAGTGCAAATATATGTATGCATGAATATGGCTACTTGCATTGATCTGCGTATTTCCGTGCTTCGGAGTGCACGGTGGTGATGGTGAATGTTCTGATGAGCTCTTCCATTAGTCCTACCTTCTCCTTTCTCACACACGACAACACCTGCCAAGACTTAGATGTCACCCGCATACGGTGAAGAATATTCCAAGCGGTTCAAATTCAATTTCAAATTCTTTATTTTTTTAAATACTGCAACACTGTTACAGCTTTTTGACGTCAGATTAAGTCTACTTAAAAATAAGTTTACCACTGCTTCCTAGGCGCTAGTGGAGAAGAAACGGCGCAACAAACTCCACTGTGGCATTTTTAGGACGTTCGGGGACTCTTTCCGTAGCACCATTAAGACCTGGGATTCCTTACCAGCTCACATGTTTCCTTCTTCCTTCAGTCCCGGGTCCTTTATGCGGGGTGTAAAAAAGCATCTGATGAGGCCGTCAAGCTGAGTGCCACCATTGTAACATGGTACGTGTCTATAATGGATATATTATTATGAATAATCTTGAGACTTTACCTGCAGCTTACCCTCAGGCGAGGTGAAATCAAATTGACGTGTCCTATATAAAAACAGTTAAGCCGTCCATCACGGAATATCTATGGCAGTCATTACGGTAGATGGAGCCGTAAAAAGTCCAGCAACTGGTCTAACTGCAGTACTTCAATATCGTCAATGAATTGTGGAGGCAGTCACTTCATGGAAAATATCATAGTTCAGCCGCGACGCTGTTTAGATTAGAAAAAGCGGACCCCGGGCTCTGAGTAGAAAGTTTCAGAGGCGACTGGGATTAACGCAAGGTGACCGCAGTCACCTGGAAGACAAGGTCAAGCTGACATCAAAGAACCTGGTAGAGCACTACTAGATTCTTTGATGCCATCTTGAATTGGGCGAAATAGTACTTCACTGTGGGGCAAAGACTCCTTCTTTATAATGCGCAGGTTCGGCCCCACATGGAGTACTGCTTTTCTCTTCAATAAAACAACAAATCGAACTCTCCGAATATACATACAAAATATTGCTGTGTCTTGAGGATCTTCTTTTTGAAGTCGCTTGAAAAGAACAGTAGAAATGGCTGAAAATAAATTATTAATTCGGTGGACAATGGCCGATGTTGCAAGCCTAATAAATAAAATATCCTGAGCCTGCAAAATAAAAGCTGGGAACTACCTCTACTTTGGCCGTATTCCCGGGAAAAGTAATAAAAATGAATGTTTAATTCTTGCTCGAATGCAGTGTAAACTACAAACATACAGAGAAGTGGAGTTTGTCTGTCCCTCGGTACAGAAAACGTGAATACATTTTTTAATATCATGTCGGTATATCCCCTAGAGGTTAGGCAGAGACGTATAGTTTATATAATACAGTGTCAATATGTGTTTAGCTTGTAGCGATTTTGAAATTTCTGACGTTATTATTATTGTATGGTACCTACGTATTTAACCTTATTCCTTGTTTTGCTAAAGAGTAAATTATTAGTTTCTTCCAAAGATTGTACTTTTGGAGCCCGGGGTCCACTCTCCTACTCCTTCTCTTTAATTTGACTTACCATGAATTTTGCAGGAGCGACTTATCTCACCTTCCGACCCAGAGAAGAAAATGTGCACCAGAGCCTTATCCATACACATGGCGGTGTACCAGATAGTTGATGTCGTTAGTATCCCTGAAAATCTTCGTGGAACTCTATAAAATTTACAGTGAACGAGAATTGAACCTGTAACAATAGCAGTCAAACTATCAACAGTTTGTTATAAAATCGGAAAAAGCGAAATCAAGCTCAGGCGGGACTCGAATCCGCGATCTTTCCCTTACTAAAATTAGGAAGCACATCCGCAGCACGTGTACTAGCTTGACAAACGGCAGCAGCTGTAACAAATAAATATAAATTTTTGCTGTCGACACGACAGCAGTGCAGAACGCATTGCGGCCCACGGCCGGCCAGATATATTTTAGCATACTGCGATATATATAACGGCAAAGCACAAACAGATTGGACAGTGGAAACGAGCTCACGATTGTGGAAACTATCCTTTTATTACATGTATTTTTGACTGCATAAAAGTCAAAGCAGGCGCCAGAGCCGAAGGGCGAAAAATTTCAAGAACTTGCTGTCTTTCCACCAGAGAGGTTTTTTAAGTTTATGATGGTATGAATGCGTTTGATATCCACCTACCATATTCTTTAGTTCACATAGCATAGCACTGGTGGAAAGAGGTTCAGCTAAGCTATGTTTTATATTGGGGTCCGCTTTTTCCAGTCTAACAGCTGCAGCTTTAGTTGAACTTCGATATTTTCCATGAAGCGACTGCGATATCGAAGTATTGACAGTTAGACCAGTGGGGTGAGCACGAACAACTATCGTAATCGTATCGTGAACGTAACGATAGCACGGAGCATTGCGATTGGCAGGCTTCAGGCAGGCGGCCAATCACAATGCTCCGTGCTCTCGTTACGTCCACGATACGAATACGATAGTTGTTCGTGCTCACCCCACAGTTGTTGAACTTTTTAGGGCTCGAACCATACGTGACGATTACCATAGATATTCGTATGACAACCAGCCCCCCTAGACAAGTGGCAATTCGTTGCTCGGCGTCTATGATGGAATAGAATGACAAATGTATAGGATTTGACGTTTTTGACATTCGTTGACGCCTGTCATATACGTCAAATTCCAATATACCTTCGTCATTCTATTCCATCATACGCCGAGCAACGAATTGCCACTTGTCTAGAGGGGCTGGAACGACGACTGAACGTACTCTCCGAGGCACGACCAGACCAATGCAAACAGGCATATTTATGTTTACAACAGTATTTGCACTGAGCAGAAATCGAAAGCGCGCCCCCTGCGTAGCAGACGTGTTGCCATAGCCTACACAATCAATTAGCCTACTGCAGTCCACTGCTGGACATAGGCCTCCCCCAATGTGCGCCACGTTTGCCGATCCTCCGCCTTCCGCATCCAGTCCGTCCCAGCCACCTTTCGCAGGTCGTCGGTCCATCTGACTAGGGGATGTCCTACCCTCCGTTTTCCTACGCACGGTCTCCACTCTAGGACTCGTTTGCTCCAACGGCCATCAGTCCTTCGGCCAGATGTGGCCAGCCCACTGCCACTTCAGCTTGCTTATTCTGCGACCTATGTCGGTAACTTTGGTTCTTTGTCGGATAACCTCGTTATGAATTCTATCCTTCAAAGAAACTCCAAGCATAGCTCGCTCCATAGCCCGCTGCGCGACTTTTAAGCCTACACAGTCTAGACTTTATTACAAAATAATGTAAGTAAAATAATGAATTATGAAAACTACGTAAATAATTCACCCAGCTTTGTATAGTCAAAGCTAAAACACTGTTATTGCAATATGAATTGAAATTAACAAGTATAATTTCGCAGGTGACGGTGATATGAGACGGTGCAATTTCAGCAATTTAATAAAACGGACCAGGTGCCGGCAACACGCCGAGCCGACGGCAACTAATAGATTTTGTACTACACACGTATATTTATAATTGTATGGTTGCCTTTTCAGTTTAATTTTCAGGAAACTACATAACTTGTAACGTCTGTTGGTGGTTTTAATATACAGGCAAGCGGAATACTCGTGGTATGAATGTGTACTGAGCGAATGACACACCATGTGTTCCTCGTGACACGTATCTTGGATCTAAATCAAGAGACAAACAGGCGCGGTCGCAGCTTGAAGTTTGGGGGGGGTCACTTCGGAAATTCCTAAAGAAATTTAACCCCTCCTCCCCTCGTACTGGGACTTTTCAATATGAGGTGCATGGTTTTGGGGGGAGGGGGGGGTCATGTCCCCTGTGACTCCCCCCCCCCCCTCGGACCGCGCCTGGAGACAAACGAGGCCCTGGCGGGCGCAGATTGTTTTGTGCTTGGTGAATTTGAGCTCGTCCACCGCCGTAGCACCCCGTGCTATCCTCAAAAGACACTCAAGAAACGTGTACTGCGCGTAGGTATTGAGAACATATATTAGGTCCAAGAAATATGGCCCGAACAATATGTAAGGTAGGTTCAGACCAGTCGGGGTCGACCTCGCTGAATTTACACTAAACAAATAAATAACGTATTGGAAAAACCTCTGCAGTTGCGTCGTTGCGTTGATCCTCTGGCTCTATTTTACAGCCTATACCACGATGAGGTTTTTTATACCACTTAGGTGACAGGCAAGCAAACGGCCCACCTGATGGAAAGCAGTTACCGTGGCCTATGGACGTGTGTAACACCAGGGGAGTCACACCTCTGCTGCCGGCCCTGTAAGAACAGAGTTTCTGTGCCGTTAGTGCAGAAGACGAAGCAGGACAAGCCTTTGGTCTTCCCACTATCAATATCTTATCGTTGATTTCTCTCCGCAAAATTGTTAAAACAATATTCAATAATTGTCCCCGAAATTTGAAAAAGGTTCGACTCTCAACAATTCTTGAATATCGACCAATAGACAAACACCAAAAACTCAACATTATACAATATTTTTCCCCACAATAAATTAATTTTAACAAAAAAGTTTAACCGACTTCAAGAAACGAAAAAGAGGCACTGAAAAGCGAAAAATAACTTAATTTACAGACTTACTGATTTATTAGAAGTCGGTGCCAGTCAACTTTGTTTGTTCAGTTGTGTCTGAACTACTATGATGCAATCAATTGAAATATGGCCGCTTGGGCTGAGCACCGACTTCATCAGTAAGTCTGTAGGTAAATTAAGTTATTTTTCGCTTTTCAGTGCCTCTTTTTCGTTTCTTGAAGTCGGTTAAACTTTTTTGTTAAAATTAATTTATTGCTGATCTAATTGTCCGAAGTAACGGTCCATTATAAGCAATATTTCATGCCAACACTTGTCGATATATCGTCAATTAATCATAGTCCGTGGCGGTGCGAGAGAAAAATCATTTATATCAATAACAATAGCAGAATGGTAGTTGTCGAATTGTTTGGAGTTTGAAAAACGTTAGAGGGATGATGGAAAGGTTTACGCGGCATGATTTATGAGGACTAGTGCCTTGTTTCGTATGCATTGAATTTGCCAACCACAGAAATATAATTATTAGGAATCTAGAACTTTCCACCGGAGATGTGCTATGCTACGGTGCTGTGGTGCTGTGGATGCGTTTGATAACCGCCAATCATATTCATTGGTCCACATAGCATAGCACTGGTGGAAGAGAGAGAGTACAAAAAGATGCGTGCTATGGATATGGATAATAGATTCGAGTTTTGAATATTTGTAGGCAGTTTCATAACACATCTTACTTACTACGCTAAATAAACATCGGACACGGTCACGTAGTTTCATAGCCCAGCTTTTACATCTTCGTAGCATAGCTGCATAGCACATAGGTGGAAAGGCATTCTAAGAAGAGGTTGATAAACTGTAGGGGCGTTGCCTGGAACCACTTATGCAGTGTGCCATTTCCAGGCTGCACACCAAAAATTCATTAAATATGAGCAATGGATATTTTTTTTCTTTGCTGCATCGTAAGGTCATCTTTGACATCAGATGTGTTTCTTTCTACCTATTTACAGTCCCGGGTTCTTTAAGCGGGGTGTAAAAAATTCATTTTATAACAAAAAAGTTTAACCGACGCGACGTCAAGAAACGAAAAAGAGGCACTGAAAAGCGAAAAATAACTTAATTTGCAGACTTACAGCTTACTGATTTATTAGAAGTCGTTACCTAGCCCAAGAGAGGCCATATTTTCAATTGATTGCATCATAGTAGTTCAGACACAACAAATAAAGTTGGCTGGCACCGACTTCTAATAAATCAGTAAGTCTGTAAATTAAGTTATTTTTCGCTTTTCAGTGCCTCTTTTCGTTACCTACTTGAAGTCGGTTTAACTTTTTTGTTATAAAATGAATTTATTTTTCTCTTTTTAGTGAGTTTGTACAGTCTCACGACTGTACATCGCATGTATAGTGACCTGACTGTACATGCGCTGCTGACGCTGCACTACAGATCGAACCGGCCACGCTAAAAAAATAAATTATTAAAGCATTATTCAAAAAGAATTTTTAAAATCAATGCATATACACCGGAAATATAGCTGAATATTCTGAACACTTCTGCGTACCCGTTCAAAGGACTCATGCGTGATGTTATGATGTGTAATGGTAGAAACATTGCAATAATATGCCATTGCAGCAATCGCGGCTGATTTTCTGGTACTTTTTGAAGAGTTCCTTGGTTTAATCTCGGAAACCCATCATCAGATCTTTACGAAATTTAAATGGGACCACTTCGGAATAATCTACTTACGAACAGAAAAATAATTTTCCAAATCCGTCTAGAATTGGCTTCACAATCGCGTAACAAACATACAAAAAAAAATTGGATACGAATTGAGAACCTCCTTTTTTGAAGTCGGTTAAAAATAGAATTGTAGGAACAAACCCAACACACTTAATGTAATCCTTCTTAAGAATTAGACCCCATCTTGTTTGAAACAGGTTGAAATGGCATAATCTAGTGCTCCAAAGCGTCTAGTTAGTCCCGCTGTCGCCTAACTTCGCTAGAGAGATCCCTATGGACTTGCTAACCACTTCCTGAGTCCCGAAAACATCTAATTGGCATTAAACTTGGAAGTCGGCTTCTAATTTGGATGGCTAACTTAATAGGCACTTCTCGGCACTAGTTTTTATTAGGTAGGTATATTTCGTATGTGTGATGCGTAGATTTATTATCAATATTATGTTTAAGTATTTTTTTTTTTACACAAGGCACACTAAACTGCAGAAAAGATTTTTCTCCAATTTTTCTCTCCCTGCCCAGTTGCCTGTAAAAGATTGCCACAGAATGATATGGCCACCAATTGCATAGACCCATGAACTTTATTAATTTCTTCTTTGTATTGCTAGGTCCTTAATGTACAATAAAGTCATCTATCTATATATATTCTATCTATAATATAATAAAATTGTAAATGAAAAATGTTTGTCCGCGATGGATGCAAAAACTACTGAACGGATTTTGATCAGATCTTACGTTTGTTTGATTGCAATCGGTTGAGTAGAACCGGAGATAAGAGATCCACGTGGGTGGAGCCGCGGGCGGAAGACTACTTTATTATTATTATTCATTTGCTGCTAGGTCATACCTTCCCTAGAGTTTAGGAGACTATGAGGCGGCAAGGTGGGCAACCCTCGGCCGGAGCGTTAAGGCAATTAGCAGAGAAATTAATGATAATTAAACTATTATTATTAGCTGTTACATCCGAGGCTTTCACTTCAGAGTTCAGACGTCCTCTGACTCCTTTTTCTCCTATTAGTTTGACTTCTACAGCTTTTATGGGAGCGATTGCCGTCTGTCCCGTAACCTCGTGAAGAAAACATGCGCCAAAGCCTCCTCTATCAATCAACAGACGTATACTGGCAGATCATATACGCTTTGTCCCCGAGATATTCATGGGACTACAAAAACACCAATCGCCCATGTATCGTAACAATAGTAACAAAAAAATTAACAATATCACTTTCGATATATATGTAATACGTATTCAAGTACGCTCCAAGCTGTGTACAAATATTGATAATCACCTATTCTTGTGCAATGACGTACAGTTCCGACTGTACAAATAAAAGTCTAGGTATAAAGATAAATAACATTGAAGGAAACTATAAAAACATTTCATTTGATACTGTCTAAAGTTTACCCTTTTTTATCGTGCGAAAAATCCCCACGGATACCTCCCCCGCCGGAGTCGGTGGAGGAGGTTATGTCGGACTCGAACCGACTAAAACGCACGCCATCTGTGAGCCGTCGGTTGCCGGAGGTGAGGTAGTCGTAGACATATCCCTCGCACCCCGGCCGCTCACTTGCATACCCTATTAAACAACAGGAAACTACGATTGAATAAGTTTTATAATCATAGAACATTTTAATTGAAGAAATTAACGAAGGTTGACTTTGTCAATAGAGACCCTTAATTAATTATAACCCAAAAACCTTAATCAAAGGGTTATCCTTCACTATTATTAGAATTGTGTTTACATTCAGTGGGTAAATTCAGTGGGTAAATTCACCGGGTAAATTTAGTCATTAGGAAACTAAGTCAACTAAGACCCAGGATTTGATTGTTATACCCGTGAATCCAATTTAGATTTAATGCCTGAACTAAGCCCAAAAGAAATTCAAAAAGCCGAAGTCTTTTAAGTGGGTGATAGACGTACGTACTTTTAGCACGCGGTTTTTAAGTTCGCGAACTTACTCGGCTCGCCGTCGTCGGTGACAGACGGCAAGCTTGCTCACACTGTATTGCAATGTCGTCGAGAGAAGAGGCTTTGTGCTATCTAGGAATTCTATCATGTCATATTTTTCTAAGAGCTTGCTAAATAACCGATGTTTTTCACCGGTTCAGGAAATTCCGCACCGGTGCAAAGCTCTAGTTACGAGCAAAATTTCAAACTTGCTAGATCGCCAACGAACTTACTCGGCGGTTTTAAAGTACGCGAACTTATGGTGACAGACGTGCGAGTAAGGTCGCCGAGCCATAAGTCCGCGTACTTACTCGCACGTCTGTCACCCTCTGGGTGACAGACGTGCGAGTAAGTACGTTCAGTATCATTATCCCTTAAATCACGATTGCTGTAAGGGAGCCCCTTAAGTATTTATATTATTAGTTTATTATTAGTACATACATATATATACTCACGCCTGTATATCCCTAAAGGGGTAGGCAGAGGTATATTAACACCCACATTTCGCCAACTGATTTTCGGTCCCACGTAATAGAGGGCGAGCTCATTGCCGTCAAGCGTGCAATTAGTCATGGGCTGTATGTTTACTGTCAGGTTCGGTCGGATGTTTATTACCCGACTACGGCGAAGCCAAAGGAGGGTTATGATTTTGACAGGCTATGTATGTATGTATGTATGTATGTATGTTCGTTTGTTCCCTCATAGCTGCTCAACTACTTATTAGAATTGGACATATTATAGCATATCGTTAGAATCGTCCTGATCGTCCGATGGTTATAGGCTATATGACGTGTCACTAAATCTAATGTGGCGCCCTCTAGCGGCCATAAAGTACTGTGTTGAAAAAATAATTTGAGATAAATATGCCGTGTATGGTATCAAATTAAAGAGCTCAATTAGCAAATTTCAAATATGCATAAATTATAGTTGTTGGGTGCCCCAAAATAAAATAAATAAAAAAATAAGTTTAAAACTAAAACCCGACTAGTAACCACGGCTATCCTAGATATTTTCTTGTTTAATACTTTTCAGAGCGTGATTTTTAAGTAGTCGGGTTTTTTTTTAGTATTTGTTGCTATAGCGGCAACAGAAATACATTATGTATCTGTAAAAATTTCGAACTGTCTAGCTTGTTGCTCGACGTATCATGGACTCGTTCGTTCGACTCATTCTATATGACGAATGTATAGGATTTGACGTTTTTGACATTCGTTGACGCCTGTCATATACGCCAAATCCCATACATTTGGCATTCTACAAAACTCCGCCGGCCGACGAATTGCTACTTGTCTAGAGCACAGCCTGATGGCAGATAAATACACAGTGGTGTCTTCGTAATAGAGTTCCGTTTTTACCCCTTGAGTACGGAACCCTAAAAAATTAAATCTATAAACAGTAAATTAAAGCATGTTCCGAGATAATGACGTGAACTTTCGAGTTCAATAAAAACATAATGAAATATGATATTCTGATTTATAATAATAATGAACCTTTCATTCTGGCTTACGTTCTGATTTCCCAAGAGTTAATAATATAATACATTTTAATGCAAAAAGAGAAAATTAAAACTCAACTAGGTACTACTTCATCCCAGCGTTAATCCCAGTTGCATTCGAAGCTTTACGAGGCTGGGGTCTGTTTTACCAGTCCAACTGCGGATTTGACTGGACTTTCATATTTTGCATCATGCGACTGCCATCTGACCTCCACAACCCAAAAGTGATATTGGCCGATATCAAAGCATTGCAACTACATAGACCAGTTGTTGAACTTTTTAAGGCTCCAACTACCCGTAATGAAAACTCTAAAGCTTATAAAATATCAGACAATTCCGTCAAAGGTCTTAAAATTTTGCATTATACCTACCACTAAATTATTATACTCGTATAATGGTAAATTATTCTATCTTAAATTGAAAATAAAAGGTTTAAATAAAACTAGTTCGAAAGTAAAATTGAATTTGTTTCCAAATGAAACCCATTCTGTTCGTTCAAAGAGAAATATTTTTTATTTAAAATTATTAAAATGAATCCCTCCCTAGTTTGTTGAAACATAAAATTCTTGAACAAAGAGGCACTGTAACAACTGTCAAGCTGTGGCCATGAAAACAGCAGAGAATAGTGAATTAATTAGCATTTTCTGATACAGTTGAGCTTTGATGTTGGTTATCTTACTGCGATTTAACATAGGTAACATATATATTTTTCAACACACTTATAAACAGGCTTTTATTTCACCGCAATTAAGCACGGAATGACACCTATTATAAAACTGTGACTTTTTCATTGCTATTATTCACAAGGGAGTTATAGACTTCTTTTTTTAAAATTTCATTGATTAAGTTGCTTTGTTCTTAAAAAAGTTACGATACAAAAAGATCGTGTCCAATATTACAAACGAATTAATATACCTATTGCTTGCTCATTTCATGCAACTTCGTATTTTAAAAGATAATTTCTACTTGTAATACGTGTTTAATAAACAAAACTTTCACTAAAATGTATTTTTTTTTCTCTGTGAGTATTTACAGAGAGTGAGAATTCCCCTGTCATTAATCAAATGCTAAAAAATAAAGGAGCATCACTGAAAAAAAAATATTGGTAACTTAATACGCTACCAACTGACATTTTACACTTTGGTTCTCTGTTAAAAATTATAACCAACTAGCTTTTGCCCGCGGCTCCGCCCGCGTGGATGTCGGTTATCGCGACCAAACATAGCCTATGTCCTTTCTCAAGGTCTAATCTACCTCTATACCAAATTTCATCAAAATCGGTTCAGCGGTTTAGTCGTAAAAGCGAGACAGACAGACAGACAGGCAGACAGACAGACAGACAGAGTTACTTTCGCATTTATAATATTAGTAGGGATCACAGCTTGAGTCTCGAGGTTCAATATGGATTGAAAAACATCAGCATAGTTAATAAAAGTTTTTTTTTACCACTTTTTATACAACTATCACAAAAGTTACTAATTTCGTACAGTCTGATAAAGGTTTTCTACT
Source organism: Eilema depressum (assembly GCA_914767945.1). Classification (NCBI taxonomy): domain Eukaryota; kingdom Metazoa; phylum Arthropoda; class Insecta; order Lepidoptera; family Erebidae; genus Eilema; species Eilema depressum. The sequence continues at coordinate 4,473,644 of OU612027.1, read as the reverse complement.
TGTATGAGATAATGACGACTTCGTATCGGCGACGTTCACAAACGACGCTTTTGCCCGCGGCTCCGCCCGCGTGGATGTCGGTTATCGCGACCAAACATAGCCTATGTCCTTTCTCAAGGTCTAATCTACCTCTATACCAAATTTCATCAAAATCGGTTCAGCTGTTTAGTCGTAAGAGTGAGACAGACAGACAGACAGACAGACAGAGAGTTACTTTCGCATTTATAATATTAGTAGGGATTGTCGACGAGCCTAAAGCAGTATTGCCATCGGCAAAACCGAAACAAAACATGACATCAGCGTATTCGTTATTAGAATATGGAGTCGTAATCCATCTTGAAAATTAGAAAATATAATTGCCGCTAATTTCGTGGTCGCACTCCCAAAGCGGCAGTTAATAAATAATTTATAGACGGTGTCGGAGGCTTATCTGACTTGGTGCGATTCCTCACTGCTGAGACGAGGGAATTATTTTTTCAGGCATAACAAATCCGTTTCTAGCAAAACCGACGTCATAGCGATAATTGAACTGAGAGATGTATTGACAGGATTAGAATTTTGACTCTATCGCAAGTCTGTTTATCATGCTCGTGAGCAGATGCAATGACGAGTTTTGTTCACGAGCATGACACACTCACCTTGGTCATCATCAAGCTTGTCATGTCATGTAACTGTCATCGTATAGGTGATATAACAAAAAGACGTGCTATGCCTATTGGAGGTAGGTGACGAAATTCACTTACTTATTCATCAAGGTGCTCATAGTTTAATGGTGAACGAGTAGAGTAGAGTAAGTTAAGCAACATTAACCAAGTCGGTGTTAGGATGGGTGTCCATTCTTAAGACATTTTGATCCCTTTTGCCTCGGAGGAGCACGTTAAACCTTCATTGCCGGTTAAAAAGACTGACAACCGGACTATCTACAGAACTAATTGAATAGGCTATTTGACAACATTAAAAATATACTACTAATTATGGTCATCATATTAGAAAATAACGTTAAAAGACCTACGAGACTACAATTTAGTCTCAAATATGTGTATTTTATGAGAATTTCAATTATAAAAATGTTATATTTTGTTGATTTATTGTCTATGGCAAAAACGCTCGTGATTGGTCAGAGCTCTGGGTGACGTCATTCCTACAAAATATCTCCAGTTGTATGAGCTATTATTGTTTGTTTCGGTGTTATTATTTGCTTTTTCCTTGATTGTCGCGAGTTTTATGGACATATTTTGTGATTAAGTTCGAAATGGATACAAATTTTGTGCGAGCTGATGATAACAGCAACCTACAGTGACGTCAATACTCATACGCATCGCCATTTTGATTAAATATAGCGTTTTTCGCGCACTTTTAAAATTTAAACTTTATCATTGATTTTTTAACATAATGCATTGTTTTTTTACAGAAATATTAATGTGATATGTTTATAAAGCAATCATTTAAAGTGGTTTTTGAACATTAGTCAAATAGCCTATTCGTGGTGAAATTTCAATTTCGCATGCTGTAAATTTGGTGACGTCACTTTGTCGAGCACATAGACATAATATTACTGTTGACTTGTGTTCGTTCGATCGTTCGAAATGTTCCTACTGATGTTATATGACGTAAGTTAGATTACTCTTATTTATAAAAAGTATCAGCTAAAAAATGAAAATACAAATACACGCGGGCGAAGTCGTGGGTACAGCAAGTCTATAACAGGAAATAGATAAGAGCCTGTAATTCACTACAATAAGTCATCTGTCTGTGAAACATACAATTTCAACTGTTCTTTTAGTCTCTTTGTCCCCGTTTCTTGTTTGAAACGCAAAGTACGTCCCGCTGAAGGTAGGATTATCTACTGCTTTGCTTGTGACTGCAACTGGATAAGGTTGGGTGCCATTGATAGAGGTTTTGGCGATAGGATATTATTTTACATGCACTCGAGCCTTTTTCCCCCTGGGTCTGTAGAGGTAAAGAGAACTACCCGTATTTTCTTTCTGTCTTTACACATTAAATTTAAATTTCTGAAAGCACACTTCTTTCTGAAACTTTTGCAGACAGTCTAGAAGTGGCGAGGATCCCTATAACCTGATTATTTCCGGCTTCTCTAGATGGAAGAGATTTTAGATTGACTAGATCGAAATAACAACTTTTTTCCACAGGCTTCCATTTTGAAAATTTTCGCCGATCGCCACTGCTGCTGTCTAGTCTAGACAGTAATCCAAATACATTTTTATTACAGATTTTTATTCGTTATTTTTAGTTCCAAATTAATAGACGCTATGGCTTATCAATTACAGGCAGTTCTGGTTTAAATACAAACTTAAACTCTAAATTGAAATAATTTTAAAGCATTTAGTATGCTAAACTAAAAAAATTGTAAACTAAAAAAAAAATTAAAAAAAAAAATTAAACTCTAAAATGAATTACTGTGCGTGTCCTTATAGTCTGGTCTAGTGATGATCCACTATAATCTACGGGGCTCAAACCCCCCTGCCGTATATGCGATACACCCTGTTGATTTCACTGATGGGGGAGGTTTTACTCAGGTCTATAACATTCGCTCCCCTCCCCAAGATAAACCAGTCTATGAGAGAAAGAACTTCAGACTTTAAAATGCAAGCATTGGGTGCTTGTAGGACGGATAATGATTATGAAAAATATTTGCACAGAGCAGGACCCAAACCCGCATTCACAAACTTAACATTCTACTCACAGCGTCATACAAGTCATCCATGTCTTGAAAAACTGCGAAATCACAGGTGGTTAACTCCAAGCAGGGATATCCAAATTATTCGAATCATCATTCTCTGAACCTTTTCCCGTTGGGGTCGGCTTTCTAGTCTAACTGTTCCGTCAAGCGACTGCCACCTGACCTCCACAACCAATGGTCCAATGACCAATAGCGATATCGAAGTTCCAAATTAGACTGGTTGGACTTTAGAGGGCTCCAACTACCCGTAACGACTGCCATTGATGTCTTTGTATGGCAACCGGGACCGACGGCTTAACGTGCTCTCCGAGACACGACCAGACCAGTGCAAACAGCAACATTCATGCATACAACTTTTTGCACTGAGCGGGGATCGAACCTGCGCCCCGTTCGTAGCAGTCGCGTGCCACGGAAACTGTCCAAATTATTCGAATATCCCGCTGTAACTGGAACCCAACATTTATTCACGGAATTCATAAGACTTCAATAATACTTTGTTGAGGTACTGTTTCCGCATAAGTCCTGGTTGGTTCCGTAGTCTATGTAAACTTGTTTTCTCTACAATTTAAACATATCAGATACTGAACTCGCATGTCAGAAATCCATACTAATCCATACTCCCATACTAATATTATAAATGCGAAAGTAACTCTGTCTGTCTGTCTGTCTGTTATGCTTTCACGCCTAACTACTGAACCGATTTTGATGAAATTTGGTATAGGGGTAGATTAGACTTTATTTTATATTAGATTAGATTAGATTATATTTGGTCGCGATAACCGACATCCACGCGGGCGGAGCCGCGGGCAAAAGCTAGTAAAAAATAAGCTTATACACTTTTGCACAAAGCCCGCCTGGGGGTAAACAGTTATCGATAATGTGGTTTTAAGACTCTTTGAACTCCACGAAAGCATATCTTTATAAAAGGAGAGGAAAATAAATTAATGTGCACAACGCATGCCTCACGCCTGAAAGGAACTTCGTTCTGTGATCTCCCAGAAAGGAAAGGAAACTTATTTATCGTGAATAAGAAGTTAAATAATAAATAACAATAATAAGACAAAAATATGTAATATACTGACTGCCTCTATGGCTTAGCGGTAGTGAACGCGGCTGCTACGCAGGAGGCGCGGGTTCGATCCCCGCTCAGTGCCAATATTTGTATGCATGAATATAAATATTTTATTATTATTATTATTGGGGAACAGGCCAGCAGTTGAAACAACTGATATCAGCCTGCATCTCGTTGTTCACTACACTGTTTTCACTAACTACTCAATGTTTTTGTTGATTTATGTGTTTATCCAGTCTATTTTTAAATTGATTAATATTTTCTGCTGTCACAATACTTTCAGGCAGCCTATTCCATGCATTGACCGCTCTATTGCTCAAGAAGTTCTTGTGTGGATTTGTATTCCAATTAGATTTTTGCAGTCTAAGATTGTGTCCTCTACGATTTCGGTCTGGTGCGCGTTTGAACATGTTGCTGAATCCTTGCAAGTCGTAGTGATCAATTATTATCTTGAAGGGTCTCAATTAGGTCTCCACGTTCTCTGCGCTCCTTCAAGGTGGTCAGGTTCAGTTTATCTAGTCGTTCTTCGTATGGCAAACGTTTCAGCTGTCTGGGGACTTTCGTGAATCTACGCTGCACTCTTTCCAACAGGTCTATGTCTTTTATGAAATAGGGGCTCCATACTTGAAAGGCATATTCTAGTATTGGTCTCACATACGTTTTGTGGATTCTAAGAGCCATTTCAGGTGTCAATGTTCCAAAGGCCTTCCGTATGAGGTATACCATGGTATTAGCTTTTTTGACAATATTCGTGATATGGTCTTCCCATTTCAGGTTCTCCGAGATCTTAACTCCCAGATCCATCTGTGTTTTGACTTCGGCTAGCTGAGTGTCGCCAAGTTTGTAAGTTAGCCTGGGGTTCCGATTTCCGATGTGCAATACCGTACATTTCGTGTGATTCAAATTTATGAGCCAGTCTTTGGACCACTTCATGATTTTGTCTAAGTCTGCTTGGAGACGATTATAGTCTAAAAGGGGGTTTGCAAAGACCTTTGTGTCGTCGGCAAACATGCTGACCTTGCAATCAAGACATTGACACAGATCGAAGGTGAAGATAATAATATAAAGCACCGGGCCTAGGACGGAGCCTTGTGGCACACCACTATGGATATCTCGTATTTGCATTGGTCTGGGTGTTTCTATGTATAATATGTATGTATTTACAAAAAAAAAAGTTTTTAAGTATGTATATCCGCATTCTAGATTCCATAACACAAGCTAATTAAGCTTACCATGGGTCTAGATAGCGTGGTGTAGAATGTTGTAGAATATTTATTATTTATTATTATTATTATTATTATAAATAACAAAGAAATAATACCTTACAATAAATTGAAAACAAAACAAAGAATTAATAGTACGAGAAAATTAGGATTTGACACAGGAATAATTCCTAGTAGCAATTTTCTTTCGGAATTCATAGAGCCTACCTCTATGACTTATTCGGTAAACAAAAATTTATCCTTAAATTCAAGATGACCGATAACGCAACAATCCGAATACCATGCAAAACCAAATGTAGAATGCTAGGGACCTTCCTTAATGATTTCCGAAAGAAAATTGCTACAAGGAATTTTTCATAAGTCAAAAAAGTCAAACAAAGATTTACCACTTTTTGGGGTATAAATCAAAAAATATCGAGCCTAGATAAAAATTAAGAAGAGTTGAACTGTATAAAATTTAATTCTAAACAACTTTGTAATAACAACTTTTTGTGTAAAATTAGAACTAACTAAACGATTTATTCAGTAAACAAAAATGTATCCTTAAATTCAAGATCACGGAGAACACAACGAACCGAATACCACGCAAATCGAAACTTAGACTACCAGGGACCTCCCTCAACGAATTCAGAAAGAAAATTGCTACTAGGAATTAAATCAGTTGTACTATAAATGAAAATGAAAAAAATGAATTAAAAAAAAACCTGCTGTGATTTTTTAAGCGACTTTAATACAATAAGTGGTTCTTCTAGTACCCCAGGTGGGCCCATGGACTTATCTTCCACCCAAATGGTACAAAAAATTGCCATGGAAGCGGACCCTGGGATCCGAAGGGCAAACTTTGGATGTGAAGCTTCGGGAGACGAGAATCTTAAACTGAACTTGTGTAATAGTGCGTGATAGACACATTAAAATGCATCGCAAGAACGGCGTGAAAATGCGTCTGGTGTTAATAATCTAATGTAAAACTGTCGATGTGTGCATGTCATGGGATGCAACTTATGCCGAAGTAGTAGCCACTTTCACGACACGTTAAATAGACACTTGCTGCGTCTAGGTAAAGTGTTTGTATATAGTCTAAGAGTGCGTATAGACCCTCTCAATATAATATATACTGATAATATTGACACAATATACATAGATGTACGTACAAACGGGATTCATGCAGCCCATATTTTTAGACCATGATAATAGATCGCGATATTACACCGCAATATAAAATTGACTGTCTACGCCCGTCCTAACAGGATACCTAATTCGCCAAAGCTCTGTTGATAAACGGAACGGCAGTAAAGATAATAGTCAGGTGTTCAAAGTGACCGTAAAGCATACATAGTATTTTAGGGTCCATCACGGGTTTTATTCCCGGCTGTTGCTTTACTGCAAATGATGAGATCCCGTTGAACGACAGAGATATTGTCGTGGGGCCATAAGTTCACCGATTTTGTGACATGTAGATAAAGTTGAAAATTTTAAGCGATATAATGCTTCATGGAACTACGCCGCACTTTTTGCCGGTTGATATAAGTCTATACTATCTATTATTTTATCTATACTATTATATAACTGTAACGCTTCGGCCGTCTACGCAACTGTGATTCACAACCAGTTGCGACGGAAGAATTGTTTACCTTTGATGGCAACTGGTTGCGATAGAAGACTTTTTTCTCTTATTACGCAACCAGTTGCCAAGCTGTTATCCATTTTCCATCATGGCAACCAAGTTTCGCAACCAGTTGCTAAAAATAGGTTGTCGTGTCTGTGCATTGGAGATATAAAAAAAATACTTGGGATATAGGTATTTAAACTTTCATGGTCGTTCACATTACTATTAGAACTATTCCTCCGTGATCATGGTGCTTGCAACAGCGCCGAAATATCGGATACTAAAAACAATACATGGTAAATATCCCGATAGTTCTAATAGTAATACTTGGGATATGTTAAGTTAACGATACTGAACACGAAAATATTTCTTGTCTGTTTGTCTGTTTGTTCGCGATGGACGCAAAAACTACTTTTTTTGTTAGAAACGGCTTGGTCAGACTTAAAATCTTACGTTTGTTTGATCGCATTCGGCTGAGTAGAGAAGCCACAGGCGGAAGGCTAGTCCCTACTAATATTATAAATGCGAAAGTAACTCTGTCTGTCTGTCTGTCTGTCTGTCTGTCTGTCTCACTTTTACGACTAAACCGCTGAACCGATTTTGATGAAATTTGGTATAGAGGTAGATTAGACCTTGGGAAAGGACATAGGCTATGTTTGATCGCGATAACCGACATCCACGCGGGCGGAGCCGCGGGCAAAAGCTATTATTATTATAAAGAGGTAAAGTTTGTGAGTTAGTGACTTTATATCTTCAAATCAAATCAAATCAAATCAAATCATATATTTGCTCTATTTAGCGTCAAAGTAAACAGCTTTTCACATTGGTATTTCGGCGGCCCAACCCAACCCAATGTCACTTCAGCTGTTCTCTTAGCATACAGACAACCTGTCATTGGTCGATCTCCAGTGACGTCACACAGTCCGACCAATGACAATCTCTTCTAAGGCTGTCGCAGCGCTGTGCTAGAGGCTGTATGCTTAGAGATTTGCAACTACTTGCTTATTAAGCGAGCTGTATCGATAACTTTAGTTTTTTCTTCTTCTTCCTCTTAGCGTTAATTCCCAGTCGCACCCGAAGCTTTCAGCTCGGAGTCTGGGGTCCGCTTTTACCAGTCTTAACCACGGATTTGGCTAGACCTCGATATTTTCCGTGAAGCGATTGTCATCTGACCTCCACAACCCAATGTTAACATTAGGCGATATCGAAGCTTTGCAGTTAGACCGTTGTTTTTGGATTTTTGAGGGCTCCAAATACCCCGTAACGACTGCCATAGATGTTCGTATGGCAACCGGGACCGACAGCTTAACGTGCTCTCCGAGGCACGACCAGACCAATGCAAATATCCATATTCATGCATACAAATATTTGCACTGAGCGGGGATCGAACCCGCGCCTCCTGCGTAGCGGCCGCGTTCACTACCGCTACGCCACGGAGGCTGTCTTTAGTTTTTTATCAGATATTAATAATATACTTCGGAATACCATACGGACTTCATAATATACATGGTATTTCCCGGTAGAGTAGTATGGTCCACCCCATCTATTTTCTTGTGTCGTAGAAGGAGACTAAAGGATAGGGCTGTTCTCCAACAGACAGTAAACATACAGTCCATGACAAAGTCCCTACTTGACGGCAATAGTCTCGCCTCCTATTACGTGGGCCTAAAAATCATAGTTGGCGAAATCTACTTTAGACCCATGGTGTTATACACCTCTGCCTACCTCTAAACTTAAAGGGATTTACAGGCGTAAATATATGCATGCATGTATGTTTGTATGTATTTACTAAATCCAATATACTCCCGCCGGTCTAGTGGCCCTCCTATCAGCTCATACCGCTTTCCAGTCACTCAAAGCCATTCCGCCATGACACAACATTGTTCCATTTTCAAATTTTATGTCGAAGATAAACTATATAGTTCTGTAATATGACGGAGCCACAAAATGGTTCCTGCAATAAAACGTTTGAATACATACACTTGATAATATCGCCCTTTAAAAATGTAGGAAAAGCGATGATTTCTATTATATAGATAAGCTGTTTTGAACAATGACGTATATTAGGTATATACCGCATGCCATAAATAAAAATGAGTATCTATAATCTAAATATATAAAAATCAATGCCACTTTTCGTTGTCATATCATAACTCAAGAACGGCTGAACCGATTTGGCTCATTTTAGTCTTGAAATATTCGTGGGTGTCCAGGGAAGGTTTATAGGTGCAGCGGGAATGGGAAAAATATGGCGGTACGAAGTTTGCCGGAACAGCTAGTATATTAAAAAAATGTAGCTACTTATTATAGTCGCATGAAGATAAAGGAACAAAATGTTATATGCCACCATACGTCTTGTTTTTAGAAGGAGATGAATACACGTCCTTAGTTATGTTATGATTTTTTTACGCAGTGCAATGTTGCGTCCCTTTATGCCCCAACATGTGAAGTTGGCTCGTTGTTAGGTATGCCCCTTCCGCCTGCTCCACCGTACCAATGCAGTCCATCTCCGCCTTCACAGCCGTTGAGGACTTCACCCTTAACCCTGGACAAGGGTTCCACGTTATACCCCGTGGCACTGGGTCCCTATCTGAACTTTGCCACCAGCCAATTCTGGCCTACTAGAGTGGGTAGTGCCCACCCCCGCGGCGTGGACGCGCCAGACAAGATTTACTTCAGTGGAGAATAGAAGAAGGTGTCTCTATCCCCCCTGAAGCTGGGTTAAAGATCTCGTTTGATGCCCGAGACCAAAGGTACAGCAAATGAAAAACAATGAAGCAACCGGATGAAATTCCATAAGAAGTCTGGAAGTCTCTGAAAAACTAGGGAGAAGTTTGGCTGTCTATACTTTTCAATAAATTAATGCAGGGGCAGCCTATTCCAAACTCTCGAAGAAACAGTCTCCTTATACCTTTCTACAAGGGGAAAGGTGACGTCAGAGACTGCGGAAATTACAGAACCATAAAAATTATGTCACACACACTCAAAATTTGGGAACGCATTTTAAACAACACTGTTCAAGCAAATCATAACATTGACCTTGGGGTCAATGTTATGATTGACCAGTGTGGATTTGTGGTCTAGTGAAAGAGAGAGAGAGTAGGTACCTATATACCTGCTGTCTACGCCGACATGTACTTATAATTACATATTGTATTATTACATTCACATCATTGCATTGGAGTGCTTAATTAATAGTATTATATAAATTAAATTAATATTCATAGTTGAAAACATTGTTATAATATCGCACTTGGCGAACCTCCCTCAAAGGAGTATTCGTAAACGCGCTCGTAACTCGCCTGTGATTGGTCAGGGGTTTGCGCGCGTCCCCCATTGTTCTCTCTCTTGCGGACACTAGGACAGCACTCTCGTAGCTCCGGTGTATTAAGCATTTAATTTGCAAGTACAGCTTTTTCTAAAGGAAAACAATCGTATTTTCAATTATAACCGCTTTTGTGCGAGCCTGCACACCTGCAGTTCTACAATACGCAAAACGAATTGCCACTTGTCTACTTGGCAATAATCGGACTTTTTAAGGCTCCAACTACCCGTAACGACTTCTCCAGATGTTCGTATGACAACGAGGACCGTCCTTCCAACTTCTCAAAGTTATATTTACATAACGAATGACGATTGAACAAAAAATATCTTAATTTCACATTGTGTCAGTATAAAGGACAATTTGTGCAAACTATTTACACCACAAGCAAACGGACAAACAAACGATTCAATTAATCTCTTTGTTTAAAATCTATCAAACCACAATCTTATTTAGACGTACAGAAAAATTTAAAGCATTGTAAAATCGACCTTATTTGTTAGAAAATACAAGTGTTAATATATTTATGTAGTGTACATATTGTTGGTAAATCGATTTTGTATACACAGATGTTATATATTTGGTGTGATTGTGGGAACATGTATATATATCGGTAACTGAAGGAAGACTTCGTGTATAGTATATACCGTTTGGTCGCAATAGACCAACAAGATGCTGCCTATCGCATTGGTACTGTTCGTGGCTGCTGTAAGTAATACGTTATTATTTATTTTTTACCCTACTACCGTAAAGGGTTGTGCTTTTTGTGAAATTTTACTGAGATTTGTAAATAACCCAGTGGATTTAGGGGAAATCGGTAGGGTTTTAGATTTCTATCTGTTCTCTACGTAGGTACGTTTTATTGTTCTCTTTTATGTTTTTTTATTTGACTTACTGCCAAAAAGGGTTATGTTTTATATTTTTCGCGCGTAACTTGTTTACAATCAATTTTGAAATTTGAAAATAAATGGCGAACTTTCCTATAATTCATCTTTTTCTTTCGACTTCTTTTCTTCGAAATTCTTCTATTAATGTGTTGTATTATGTCACCAATACTGTTTCGTTTCATTTATATTTCAAATATACTTACATAAATTTTATAAATACTAATTCATTTAAAAACATAGGAAATAATGAGTATCTATCTAATCTATATGTCGCAGCCATCAAGCTTAACCAGTCGTTCAATTAACTGCCTAGGTTGTTAGTTAACTAAACGGCGTTCAATTAATGGCCGGAATGATATTCATCCGTATCGTTTGTATGTACAACGTTCAACAAACTGGCTGGCTGATGCTTAGGCCATCCACCTAGAAATAAGACAGAAAACTAGTGATAGGTTTATTGAGAGAAACAGCGCAATTCGACTTGGATAGGTTAGAAGGCCTCGTGGTTATACAGAAACGAGATATTTGCCTAGCTGTTTGAAATAAAAATGAAACCCTCCAGATTAGTAAGTACGTAGTGCCTGTTTTTTTGTAATACGTAGTTGTATAAGTTTGGTTCCTCAGTCTTCAAAAAAACAAAGATCCATGGCAAATGGTGTTCAAAAGCTCCTCAAATGTTATCAAAGGTCTCAATACGCATCCACTTGGGAATGTTTGGATTTACATAGGAAGACCATGGTTTTGGATTTACTAAGATTTACGAAAGAAAAAAATTAGCAAACTTTTATTTCATTCACATTTGTCGCTGCAATATAATATCATCATGCTCCCAAGAGTAGTGGAATGAATTATTAATGAAAAATCCATGCAGCTTTATGATTTTTTTTAATAACTGATTCTGAGTAGGTTTATAAAGGTCTGAATTAAAAAATAAGGAATAGTACAAGTAATATTACAGCCTCCGTGGCGTAGCGGTAGTGAACGCGGCCGCTACGCAGGAGGCGCGGGTTCGATCCCCGCTCAGTGCAAATATTTGTGTGCATTAAATATGGGTATTTGCATTGGTCTGGTCGTGCCTCGGAGAGCACGTTAAGCCGTCGGTCCCGGTTGCCATAAGAACATCTATGGCAGTCGTTACGGGTAGTTAGTGCCCTAAAAAGTCCAAAAACAACGGTCTAGCTGCAAAGCTTCGATATCGCCTAATGTTAACATTGGGTCGTGGAGGTCAGATGGCAATCGCTTCACGGAAAATATCGAGATCTAGCCAAATCTGTAGCTATGACTGGTAAAAGCGGACCCCAGACTCCGAGCTGAAAGCTTCGGATGCGACTGGGAATTAACGCTAGGAGAAAGAAGTACAAGTAATATTACTCGCGACATGTGTTGGACCTAAAATGTGCTCTATACGTGCAGTACTCGTTTCTTTGGTGTGTTTTGAGGATAGCACGGGGTGCTATTGCTGTAGTTGAGTTCAAATTCACCAAGCATAGACATAGTCCCGAGTTATATATACGTTTAACATGGTCACCCTACTTTTATATGAATAAATGTAAAGCGCGAGTGAGGCAGTCGGGGCTCCAGCCGGGTTCTGAGAGCATAATATATTGAAATCGAGTTGTGTAAATGACGGATCGTTCGATACGTTATTAACATGACGTGAAGCCGGATCCAACAACCGTTTTCGCATCACAATTGTAATCAATCAATCAATCAATTATTATTAGCCTATCTAATTGCAGTCCACTGCTGGAAATAGGCCTCCCCCAATGTGCGCCACGTTTGCCGATCCTCCGCCTTCCGCATCCAGTCCGTCCCAGCCACCTTTCGCAGGTCGTCGGTCCATCTGGCTAGGGGATGTCCTACCCTCCGTTTTCCTACGCGCGGTCTCCACTCTAGGACTCGTTTGCTCCAACGGCCATCAGTCCTTCGGCAGATGTGGCCAGCCCACTGCCACTTCAGCTTGCTTATTCTGCGAACTATGTCGGTAACTTTGGTTCTTTGTCGGATAACCTCGTTACGAATTCTATCCTTCAAAGAAACTCCAAGCATAGCTCGCTCCATAGCCCGCTGCGCGACTTTTAGGTGACGGACTAACCCCACCGTCAGTGGCCACGTTTCGGCACCGTAGGTCATAACAGGCAGGACGCACTGGTCGAAAACCTTTGTTTTGAGGCATTGCGGCAGGGGGGAGGAGAAGACCCGGCGCAATTTGCCAAATGCTGCCCACCCTAGTTGAATTCTTCTGGCTACTTCTTTCTCGAAGTTGTTTTTACCGAGCTGGATAACTTGCCCCAGGTAAATATATTTTTGAACAACTTCGAGTGTCGCCCCTTCGATGGCAATCGGTCTCGGTACAATATGTTCGTTGGTCATAATCTTGGTTTTATCCAAGTTTACACCGAGGCCGACGTGTCGAGAAGCTCCATTCAGGCTGTGCAGCATTTCGTCCAGTTGTTCCAGCGACTCCGCAACTATGACGATGTCGTCAGCGAATCGAAGGTGCGAGATGTACTCACCGTTGATGTTGATGCCCCGCCCAGTCCAATCCAGAGTCTTGAAGACGTCCTCCAATGCGTTGGTGAATAGTTTGGGAGATATAACATCTCCCTGTCTCACTCCACGCTGGAGGCTAATGGGTTTCGTCTTCTGGTCTTGGAGCTGGACGGACATTGTGGCAGTGTCATACAAGCATCTCAGCACCTCGATGTATCGCCAATCGACACGGCACTGCTGCAGGGCATCCAGCACAGCCCAGGTTTGGCTAGAGTCGAAGGCTTTTTCGTAGTCCACAAACGCCATACACAGCGGCTGGTTGTACTCCTGCGTCTTTTCTACAATCTGCCTAACAGTATGGATGTGGTCCACGGTACTATAGCCTTTTCGAAACCCGGCTTGCTCAGGTGGCTGGAACTCGTCGAGCTTAGCCGCGAGGCGATTTGTGACGACTCTCGAGAACAGCTTGTAGACATGACTCAGGAGTGAGATGGGCCTATAATTCTTCAGCAAGGTCTTATCGCCTTTTTTGAAGAACAGTACCACCGCACTCCCGCTCCATGCCCTAGGTGTTAGCCCTTGCTAACACCTAGGAATTACAGACAATTGTAAAATTGTCTGTAATTCCTCTCGATACAAGATGAAACACATTATAGTCCTTGAATATTTTTAAGTGTAAAAATCTACATAGGTACTTCATCTACATAGGACAACAGCTGGTGTGCTTCTATCATTTTTTTTTTCTTTAACATGCAAAAAATTCCCACGGATACCCCTCCGCCGGAGCCGGTGGAGGAGGTTATGTCGGACTGACTAAAACGCACGCCGTCTGTGGGCCGTCGGTTGCCGGAGGTGAGATAATCGTAAACATATCCCTCGCACCCCGGCCGACCCTGGGCCATATCTCTCGATCTGGCCCTCTTCCGGTGTGGGGGCCAAGGAGTCCTCAGTGCTTCTTTCTATCCTTACACCGTTTTCCTCGACTGTTAGTGAGCCTTTCAAGCAAGCTCACTTTCGAGTGCTTCTGACCTGCCTTTAGAAGATGATTATCGTCATTCTCTGAACCTTTCGCGACTCAGTTTAGGTCGGCTTTCCAGTGTAAATTAGCACACTTTATATATGCGTTGCTTGCCCCAAAATAATCCATCCATACTAATATTTTAAATGCGTCTGTCTGTCTGTCTGTTACGCTTTCACGCCTAAACCACCGAACCGATTTTGATGAAATTTGGTACAGAGATATATTAGACCTTGGGAAAGGACGTAGGCTATGTTTGGTTGCGATAACTGACATCCACGCGGGCGGAGCTGCGGGCAACAGCTAGTAAACAAATATGTTTAGAAACTAAAACACGACTACTGCAAAAGCACGCTCTAAACCTGAGTCCACATTTGTAGCACCTTGACGTATTACGACTAATTGTATCGTATCGAGTATTTGTATCATAAATATGGACGCTCATTTTGTCCATATCGTATCATTAAGGCGTATTTCGTAAAAAACACGTCCATAATACAAGATGTATCAAGATACGCGTTTAGTGCGGATCGGACTGTATCAGATACGGCGTGTATTGTAAACGGGTATCATCTTGTGTCCAAACTAGCGATCATGATACGCGTTGAGGCCACGCGAAGGAGATACGATACACAGAAATGCTACAAATGTGGACCCAGCTTAAGAAAGAATAGTCGTGGTGAAAATGTCAATGGCCGTGGCCGTATGCTTAAGTGGCATACGGCCACGGCCATTGATATTTTATTTAGTACTAGCTTTTTATCGTCACCAAACATAGCCTATGTCCTTTCTCAATGTCTAATCTACCTCTATACCAAATTTCATCAGAATCAGTTCAGTGGTTTAGGTGTGAAAGCGTAACAGACAGACAGACAGACAGAGTTACTTTTGCATTTATTATTTATTATGAGGTATGCATATGGATTATTTATGTTATACATTAATCAATTGGT
The DNA here is from genome assembly GCA_914767945.1 of Eilema depressum. NCBI lineage: Eukaryota > Metazoa > Arthropoda > Insecta > Lepidoptera > Erebidae > Eilema > Eilema depressum. The sequence goes on along the minus strand of OU612027.1, from coordinate 4,458,369 downwards.
ACTAATTTCGGTATTTTTGTTCCAGAGCGCTATAGCTGCGCCAACAGTGGAGTTTAGCATACTAGACGTAAATAGTGTCGGACCACAACAATCCAAAAACGGAGAAGTCGGCAGGTAAGTACCTTCGTCATACAAAACATCAAAAATAATACAAAACATGCTTCACAGTACAAAACTTCAGACGCCGTATTCAATAAAATAAATAAAAATAAAATAGAATTGTAACGCGCGTGTTATACTGGTTACAAGGACTGGGCACAAATCACAACACAGTAGTATCCGTATAATAGTTTACTGCTTGGAATGGTACATACAAGTTAGACATACAGTTACGTTACACTGTGTATAGAACAGGGCACACGAATGGTGACGTGAGGTTACAGAATGAATTTTTAAAGCAATTAGTATGCTAACTTTTTCATTCTAGCGTTAATTCCCAGTCGCATCCGAAGCTTTTCACCTCGGAGTCTGGGGTCCGCTTCACCAGTTTAACTGCGGATTTGGCTGGACCTCGATATTTTTCGTGAAGCGACAAATATAATACAATTAGTATGTTAACTATTCAAAACGATTATAATTGGATAAATTAAATTGCTCAGGTGGAACTTGAATCTTTATTCAATTGTTTGGGCGGAGTAATCAGAAACAATTTAATTTTTTTTTTATACCACTTAGTTGGCAGACAAGCACACGGCCCACCTGATGGGAAGCGGTCACCGTGGCCTATTGACGTATGCAACACCAGGGGCGTCACACTCGCACTGCCGACCCTGAAGAAACCTTCTAATGACCTTCTTGAAGAACCCCATATTGTAGTCGCTTGGGAAAACCATATTCATGCCACAGCTTGAGTGTGCGTGGGATGAAGTGCCTTTCAAACCGCACAGTGCGCACCATTTCCGGACGCAATGTGTGAGGATGAATTCCCTGCCTGTGGCGAGAAGTGCGATAATAGAATGTAGCTGTTGGCATCATGTCAAATAGTTCTTCTGAGCACAAACCATTGTATAGACGGTAAAACACACAGTGAGGCAAAGTCTCTTCTGAGACAGAGGTTCCACATCGCCTGCGAGTATGGGATTGCCGACGAGCCTCAACGCCCGTCTTTGTACCGAGTCGAAGGGGTAAAGCTGGCAAGCAGGCGCTCCAGCAAAAAGGTGTCAGCAGTACTCCATGTGGAGCCGAACCTGCGCCTTATAAAGGGTGAGTCGTTGCACCGCAGTGAAGTACTGCTTCGCCCTGTTGAGCACCCCAAGCTTCTTTGATCCCTGTTTGATAACCGACTGCCCAAAGAAGAAGAAAATTTCTTCTATGGTAACTGTTCACCAAACTCTGATTATCAATATGGAAAATAATTCCTGTTTGATAATCGATTGCCCAAAGAAGAAGAAAAATCTTTGGTAACTGGTTATCAAACTCTGGTTATTTAAATGGACGAAGGGGGATATTTTTTTTAATGTCCATTCATTTACTTATTATTACTCATAATGAATACCACAGTATAACGAGTCATACACTAGTTCATCGCCTTCGATGTTTACGGAAATGCCGTTATAGTCTAGCTAGACATTTGCAGTTTTGTCAGGGATGTCACATTAGTTTTTTATTTTTTATTTAATTTCTGCAACATGTATTTAACACCTATTAATTTCTTTGTTCACTCAAGGCACAAAGAATCAAAGAATCAAAGAATCAATTTCGTTTATTCAATTTAGGCACATATAGAGCACATATGAACGTCAAAATATTACAATTGTGTCAAGAAGTATGTGAACAAAAAATAAAATATTAAATAAATTAAAGTAAACCATTTGAAAATGATTCTTTCGCTGGTTCGGTAGTTGGTTCTACTGAGAAGATACCAGCAAGAAACTCAGAGAACTCAATTATCCTTTTTATTTATTTATTTATTTTTTAATACGGTTTTTATACAATTTACAATGTGCGGGCAAGAAAGTGATTAGGTTGACCATGCATTTTTATCATTAAGATATTCTTCTACTTTATAATAAGCTTTTTCCATTAGACTTTTTTTCACGTTTATTTTAAAAATATTAAGTGGCATGTCAACCAAATCCTGAGGAATTTTATTGAATATTTTTATACTGTTGCCTACAAATGAATTACCAACCTTATGAAGCCTGAGTATTGGCACTGCTAGTTTATCTTTATTTCTCGTATTATAATCATGTGTGTCCGAGTTCTTTTTTAAAAGATTTAAGTTCTTCCGTATGTATAAAATATTATCGTAAATATATTGACAAGCAACCGTTAATATATTAATTTCTTTAAATGTTTCTCTCAGCGAGTCACGGGGTCTGAGGCCGTAGATTGCTCGTATCGCGCGTTTCTGTAATATGAAAACAGTCTCAATATCGGCAGCTGAGCCCCACAGCAACAGACCATATGACATAACGCTATGAAAGTAGCTAAAATAAACTAATCGTGCCGTTTCCTCATCAGTTAGTGACCTTATCTTTCTAACCGCATAGGCAGCTGAGCTAAGTTTTCCTGCCAAGGCTGTGATATGAGAACCCCATTGCAGTTTACTATCTAGAGTTATTCCCAGAAAAACTGTGGTATTAACTACTTGAATTGATTCATTGTTCATTACAATATGAGTATCTATCTGTCTTACATTGGGCATAGTAAACTTTACACATTTTGTTTTTTTGCATTGAGTAACAAGTTGTTACTTGTGAACCAATGCAATATTTCGGAAAGGGTATTATTCACATCGTCAAGTACTGCTTTTCACATCAACTCACCTCATCTAAATAATTAGGTGACGCCCGCAGCTTCACTCGCGTGGAGTCCGGCATGGAATATGCTAAATGCTAAATGCTAATGCTATGCTAAATGGATAGTATATTCGTTAGGATCAATAGTACTACTGGTAGTACTAGTGATACTATAATGATCATTTGTACTACCAGTAGCACTACTGATCCAGTGTCTATATTCGTAACCAGCACACACCACACCCGTTCGCATAGGCGATGATCTGGTCGAGCGCACGGACCAGATTCAGTGGATAGGGATCTGTACCTGTGTCTAATTAATCAACTTCCTAACACTATAAAAAACACTTTAAACAATCAAAATATAAAAAACAAATTAAAAGAATATTTCCTGCAAAATAAAAGAACCCAGTAACACCTTTTTCTTTTTGGAGCAGCCTGTGTTGTATCACCAACCGGGGCGCGGCGGCGCGGCGCGGGGCAGGGGAATGAAGCTCTCATACAACAGTGTTTTACATTACTACTAGCGTCACCTAGCGTGCAGCAAATCATTTACAAGCCCTTTAATGCTTATTATATGAAACAGATGGCACTGATGCGCAAAAATGTTATAATTAATAATAAGTAATAAAAGGGGATTGGGTAATCTAGTATGGACAGTGGCGTTCTTAATTTTTTCAGCGGCCATAATTAATTTTGATACCACTTCATTGTACTGTGTTAAACACACGTTCAAATGTCATTATTTTCATTGTAAGTAATATCGGAGCTGCGATATACAGGGTGGAACATTTCGACTTTACCTTGAAGGAAAGTACCCTCATACTAAAGATAGCGAATTTTACTGAAAGGAAACTTTAACTTATTTTTTAAAAGAAACAAAACTGCATTCAAAGACTTTTGAAAATGCCACACCCGGTAGTCGAACCGACTAATATTTTACAAAATCTTCTTTTTCATGGACTTCCTTTTATTTAATTTACCAAGTTTGTTAGAGAGATTTGATCCCTATGATCGACCCTATCGATTGATGTAATAAAAATACAGGGTGTTACTTTTTCGAATTGTAGTCGGTTCGATTATAAGGCGTGGCAAACGATTTTTCAGCATTCCTTAAATGCAGTGCTGTTTCTTTTTTAAAAACACACTAAACTGTATTCAAAGTTTTCTGAAAATGCCACACACGGTAGTCGAACCGGGTACGAGTACCTACTCTTACTACCGGAGATAGTTAATTTCATTCAAAGGAAACACTCTCTTATTCAAAAAAGAATACAAAGCTGCATTTAAGGAATTTCGAAAGATCGCTTGCCACGCCCTGTAATCGAACCGACTAAAATTCTAAAAAATAACACCCTATATTTTTATTGCATCAATCGATAGGGTTGATCATAAGGATCTAATCTCTCTAACAAACTTGGTAAATTAAATGAAAGGAAATCCATGAAATAGAAGATTTAGAAAGATTTTATTCGGTTCGACTACTAGGTGCGGCATTTGCAGAAAACTTTGAATACAGTTTAGTGTGTTTTTGAAAAAGAAACAGCCCTGCATTGAAGGAATGCTGAAAAATCATTTGCCACGCCTCACAATCGAACCGACTACAATTTGAAAAAATAACACCCTGTATTTTTATTGCATCAATCGATAGGGTCAATTATAAGGATCAAATCTCTTTAACAAACTTGGTAAATTAAATAAAAGGAAATCCATGAAATAGAAGATTTAGAAAGATTTTAGTCGGTTCGACTATCGGGTGTGGCATTTTCGGAAAACTTTGAATACAGTTTAGTATGTTTTTGAAAAAGAAATAGAACTGCATTTAAGGAATGCTGAAAAATCGTTTGCCCCGCCCTATAATCGAACAATTCGAAAAAATAACACCCTATATTTTATTGCATCAATCGATAGGGTCAATCATAAGGATCAAATCTCTCTAACAAACTTGGTAAATTAAATAAAAGGAAATCCATGAAATAGAAGATTTAAGAAGATTTAGGAAGATTTTAGTCGGTTCGACTACCGGGTGTGGCATTTTCAGAAAACTTTGCATACAGTTTAGTATGTTTTTAAAAAAGAAACAGAACTGCATTTAAGGAATGCTGAAAACTCGTTTACCACGCCTTATAATCGAACCGACTACAATTCGAAAAAATAACACCCTGTATTTTTATTACATCAATCTATAGGGTCGATCATAAGGTTCAAATCTCTCTAACAAACTTGGTAAATTAAGTAAAAGGAAATCTATGAAATAGAAGGTTATAGGAAGATTTTAGTCGGTTCGACTACCGGGTGTGGCATTTTCAGAAAACTATGAATGCAGTTTTGATTCTTTTTAAAAATAAGGGAATGTTTCTTTTCAGTGGAATTCGCTATCTTCAGTATTTAGAGTACTTCCATCTAAGTAAAGTTGAAAAATACCACCCTGTATAGCTAAGTCCCGATATAGTTTAGAGAAGTTTGTCCATAGTAACTTTTGATCACTTTATACTGTACTTTCATATTATACCAATTTCATTGATGGCCGCTCAATTCCGACACGACGCCAACATTACCCAACCCCCTTTATGTTTCTATTTTTTTTATTTAACTTAATTTTTACGGATAATACATAGGTACCTATCCCATGGATTATTTATCGAATATCCTCTCAAATTTTAGTTATGGTAAGAAGTACCCACAAATTAACCATAAATTTAGTAAACCTACCCACAAAGCTACAAACCTCCCTGATGATATCGCTTCTTACGTAATTATGTATTCTCTTTGACATGACTAATGACAGTTGATGAAATTTTTAATGAATTCGACGGATTTTTCATTTTAAAACTTTGTGCTGCTAATTATTTTGATTTTCGATATCTCGGCGACTGTGGATTGCATTGAACTTGTTGATACCTTCTATTTACGTTTGACCCCGGCTTTTCTCTATTGGACTTGTGATTTCTACTTTCGTTTGACCCGGCTTTTCTTGGATTTGTGTCTTCTACGTTCTTGTGACCTGGCATTTACTTGGACTTTGTAATTTGTGCTTATAATGGCAAATGCATCTGTTAAGCGTTGTTATTGTGAAGTGTGTGTGTGTGTTCTTATTTTTTCATATTATATGAAACGATTATAGAAAAAATAAAAAATGTACTCATCGATTATATTTTGGTAGTTTTATTTTTCAATCATAATATTTTATTATAACAAATAAATAATATATATAATATATATAGGTAAAACTATTAAGCCGCCATCTAGTGCGCCACTATAGTAACTATATACGCCACCTGGTGGGCAGCAGTAACAAAATATGACTATTTGTCTCTCACTCTATTGTAGAGTGACTTATCTATACCCTATTTATATATTTCATCTATGGCGCGGGGACTGGCCGGTGTGGCCGCCGACGACGCGTTCACTCATTTTTACATTCTACCTCCTACTTAATTGATTGATTTGTGTTGTGTAAAAAACTTATTTGAACCAATTTGTACATTGATGATGCTAATAACTACCTGGAAAAACTCCAATGAGTTTGTGTGGCATTTTTCGAATGTAATTGTAGAATTATGTATTATTAATTTAAATAAATAAAAAATAAAAAAATATGACTGGTGAAATCAACTACGACGTCAAGGCACGCATTGCTGCCGCGTGGGCCAAGTGTTGAGAAATGACGTGTGATCCTGAAATGCCATTTAACAAAAAAGTTTAACCGACTTCAAGCAACGAAAAAGAGGCACTGAAAAGCGAAAAATAACTTAATTTACAGATTTACTGATTTATCTGAAGTCGGTACCTAGCCCAAGAGAGGCCATATTTCCGTCCATTACCCGTGGCACTACTGCTTGGCACTACCAGTAGTCAATTGATTGCATCATAGTAGTTCAGACACAACAAAAAAAGTTGGCTGGCACCGACTTCTAATAAATCATAATCGAAACGTTCTGTCGGCGACTCATTCGGCGGAGAAACGTTTGTCGGAGTTATGTTTCAGACCCGCTTCCCTCACTTCAGGCAGGAGTCAATCTCAAAACTGTAGATTAGCCTTACACCCCGGTAGTTGAAACTTAAGATGGTCTCCCCACCCCCACGTACTCCACTCCCGCTAGCGTGCGGGGGTGGAGTCCGTGGGAATTGGCGCACGAAAAAAGGGATATATCTACATTTTTGGATACCAATAGTAAAAACACAACGTTTTCATTAAATATTAATAATCTAATAATAAAGATTAATAATCTTATTCTTTTTCCCTAAAATTTCGACTTATTCAGTAACTAAAATTTCACCCTTCAATTCAAAATGGTGAAGAATGCAATGAACCGAATACCACGCAAATCGAAATTTAGACTGCCAGTGACCTACTTCAACTAATTTCCAAAGAAAATTACTACTAGGAGTTTTTCCTTTGTCAAAAAATCGAATACAATTTCACCACCTTTTTGGGGTATATATCGAAAAATATTGATCCTAGCGGAAAATTATGAATACTAAAAGGTAGGAAATTTAATTCATAACAACTTTGTAGTAACTATTTTTCGCGTAAAAATGAAACGTTTAGTTTCGGTATTTAACTTATTCGGTAAACAAAAATTTACCCTTAAATTCAAGATGGCCCATAACGCAACAATCCGAATACCACGCAAAACCAAATGTAGACTGCTAGGGACCTTCCTTAATGATTTCCGAAAGAAAATTGCTACTAGGAATTTTTCATAAGTCAAAAAAGTCAAACAAAGATTTACCACTTTTTGGGGTATAAATCAAAAAATATCGATCCTAGAAAAAAATTAGGAAGAGTTAGATTGAAGAAAATTTAATTCTAAATAACTTTTTAGTAACAACTTTTTGTGTAAAATTAGAACTAAACGATTTATTCAGTAAACAAAAATGTATCCTTAAATTCAAGATCACGGAGAACGCAACGAACCGAATACCACGCAAATCGAAACTTAGACTACCAGGGACCTCCCTCAACGAATTCAGAAAGAAAATTGCTACTAGGAATTATTTCTAGGTTTGCCCCTTAATTGAGCTAAATCGGTTGTGCTAAGAAGACAGTATGTTAAATAGGTGTCATTTTTACTCGTTGAATGTATCCAAACGTCTCGTGAAGGAAATGGCATCATTGAAAATATACTTAAGTCAATTGACTTTTTATTAATTATTTTATTTTATTCGGTCATATACAAAAAAAGTGAGTGTGCTGAAAAATTCTAGGGAATCCTTTTACGTATTTAGGTTACCAAATACAAGTTTTTGAAACGCGTCCTCATAAAAACGTCTAAATATGCCCATGTTCTGATCAAAATCGGTTCAGTGGTTTAGGCGTGAAATCGTAACAAACAGACAGACAGACAGAGTTACTTTCGCATTTAATAATATTAGTATGGATAATATACGGTTACTATACGTTTCCAAAATGATATGTTCGCTATGACCCTAGGCCGCGGTAGCCTAGTGGTATGGGTAATGGACTGCTGAGACGAGGTCTCGGGTTCGATCCCAGGTTTTACCATGGCACACATCAATGACTTTTCGATGCTTTTCGAAGTTATGTGTGTATTTACCGCAGGTTTATAAGTGCCCGGTTAATGGCAATAGGCTCGCCACCTATTACATTGGGACCTAAACATAAACGGCGAAATGTGGGTGCTAGCACCTCTGCCTACCCCTTCGAGGATACAGGCGTGAGTTTATGTTATATTATGACCCTAGGGGAGCAGCCACAACGATTCTTTGCCTTGTAAGCGATATTAGTTACGCAACCGTACAATGAGTACTAATAAGTGCCATGTGCGTGATAAAGACGTCGCGTCGTTAAAAGGGAGTAAGAACGTCTCTGAGGTAAAACAAAAGGGACTACTGGGCCTTATCAAAGCTAGTCAAGAACGGAAAGATGACAAGCACCAAATTTTCCGTCGATTTACATCCTTCTTAATTCACACCAATTGTCGTCAAAAATAACACCCGAGCCAAAACAATTAAAAAGATGTAAGGAATGCATCCACATCTCAGGAAGAGGCAGGGCCGTCTCAGCTCAGGTCTTAAAGTCGAATTGGGGATCTGAAGAACTCCCTTTAACTCATTGCGGATTACACGGTTACGTAACTAATAAAATAACGCTTACAAAGCAAAGAATCGTTGTGGCTGCTCCCCTGCGTTACGGGTAGGCTACCGTGCCAAATAGATTGAAATTATAAAGAACGATAATAACATAAGCCCGAAGGCATGGATAATAATGGTAGTTTTAGCCAGTAAGATCGTGTTTTCGAAGACAGTGAGCACCGGCTTCCGCTCCAATACCCACTTTTGGTCGAAAACGAGATCTCAAACTGTTACCGCCTTCACCGCTTGGAGGTACTCCCAGCTTTATGTTATCAATAAAATACCTAGTTTATAGTATCGCCCATTTTTCATAACAGATAATGCCCGTCACACTGAATAAGTTTCATTTTCACTTATTCGGAGCGTTGTGCTCGAAAACTGATGAGAATTCGGAAAAAGTGTATACCTAAGACAAATTTTGTAAAAAAAATTATAAGCTTTCATTACGTAGGAAATACTTTTTTCTCTACAACGCACTGTTTTAAAGATATTGGCCAGAAACTCAAAAATGGGAACTTTGATTCCTCCCCCTCCCCCCCCCCCACTCCGGCTCACCTCCTAGACGCGGGGACTTTTAGTATGTTTACTCTCCTAGCTCCTACAACATTCTGATGAAATTTCTTAGGTCCCAACTCACGCACTCTACACCCCTTTTGGGTTATTCATTGAGTGGACTATATGTATAACTGTTTGATAAAATGTCTAGACAAGAAATTAAACGTCATCGATCCAAGTCGTTTGCCTAGACCTAGACGTTTAATCAAATGGATGAATATCATTCAGTCCGTTTATTGAACGGCGCCGTTTAGTTAACAGCCTAGGCTGCGAATTAATAATGTATGTATATGTAAACTGCACCCATAAGGGGGTAAAATGAACTCCTCACGCACGAAGTCGCAGGCGGCCGCTAGTATATGGTGTAAAACAAATAACTACCTAATGTCTTTTGACAAGTCTTCTGCAAATTTTGTATCAAACAAATTTACAACTTGTGTCTTGATGAAAACGAGGGGTAAGGAGTAATATGCATAGAACCCCTAAAACTCCAGAATTATATTGAAAAATGTTTATTACAGCTGGCTTTTTAGCAACGCATTCGAGAACCCCGACAATGGTGAACTCGGCGCTTACAACTTAATGGCCCGCGAGAACATTGGCGATTTAGCTGACACGAAAGAGGGTCGGGTTTATGCCATCTCCCAGGCTTTAGCATCCCTGACTAAAGTCACCGCTGGTTCTCCCGGAGACGCTTGCGTGTCATCTAACGTAAGTACTTTTCATTTACCCGCATAGTCTGCAATGCGCGAACCTAAGTGGTATAAAAATAAAAAAGGCAACTTGGGCACCGAAGGTCGCCGTCGGAGGTCACTCAACAACCTCAGTCCTCCATGAACGCGAGCCTGTTAGTGATAGGTGGAGCGGCGATGGTGGTGCGATGAGCGCCACCCCCCTATCCAAGGAAAGACGGGGACACCGTAGTCCCACCCCCGAAAGAGCTTCCGATGGCCCTGGGTTAGCCGGGGAGTGAGGGATATGCCAGAAGTTACCTCCCATTCGCCTGACGACCCGAGACGGAGTGCAGTTTTAGTCGGTTCGAGTCCGATATAGTCACCCCCGCTGACTCCGATGAAGGGGTATCCGTGGGGAATTCCCCACTTTAAAATAAATACTTTAAAGACGGCTTTCCACAATATGTACGAAAAGGGCCCAGTTCAGTAATACCATTTTTAAAACGTTTGATTTCAATTCTTTTATTTTTTGTTTTTGTTGATGCCGTATTGGTTCCCGGTGGAGTAGAATAGGGCCACCCCATCTCTTCCTGTGGGTATCATAGAAGGCGACTAAGGGATAGAGCTATTCTCCATCCGACAGTAAACATACAGCCCATGACCAAGTGCCCGCCTAACGCCAATAGGCTCGCCCCCTATTACGTGGGACCGAAATGTGGGTGTTAATACACCTCTGCCTATTCGGGGATTTACAGGCGTGAGTGTATGTATGTATATGTGGAATTCGATTTCGCAATTTGAATTTTATGTTTTCCTAAAGTTGTGGAATCAGGCGTTTTAAAAATTCAATTTTGTGGAATCGGGCTGGATACATGTGATTTCCACGTAATGTATTTTTAAACTATTGCCATGCCAACCATTTTCTTATGCGGCTTCTATAGCAGCGACTGCCGTCTGACCTGTCGACTCTGAGAGGAAAGCTTATGCCAGAGCCTCGTTCGTCTAACGTAACGTAACGTAAAGTTGGCTGCACTCGAAGGTCTTGCCCATCTTGGGCCTCACTTATTTTACTAGTCATCAATCAAGGTATGATTCCGAAGTTGACCACATACGACAATTTGCCGAGCCACGCGGCACATACGCGTACGTTCGTTGCAGCTTCACAATGGCCCCTTTATCCGTATCGGAGTTTGACAAGTAATGGGTGCGCTGTATCTGCTGCATGCGTATGAAGTTGTCGTATACGGTCGCCTTCGGAATCAATTATCATCATCCTCCCAAATGTTTCCCAAATCAGTTGAAATTGGTTCATAATCTAACTACGAAATGGCTGAATTTCGATATTTCCGTGAAGCGACTGCCATCTGATCTCAAGAGCTGGCAATATCGAAGTTCTATAGAGACAGCTTTACGTGTTCTACGAGGCACATATTCTTCAAGTGATGTAGATGATTTCCCTGATGTGGTTTTTCCAAGTGGATACAATATGTGATTCGATTCTCTTTTCTCTTTCTTAATCGATTTGAATGGTTATAATAACAAATGCCTAAAAATTTCATTCAGCCGTGTACTTGTCACATAAGTGATATAAAAATCATTCTTTTCCAGCTCATCGAGGCCGTCGTTTCTGGCAACCCTAGCGCTATCCGCAGAGCAACCAGCGAATACGTCCAAGTCCTTGCTCAAGAAATCGCGGAAATTGCTCAACTCGCTACCAACCCCGAGAGCCGTCGTTTCGAGGTAAGACCTGTTTTACCCCGGCCACTTGGATCCTATGAACATAGCAGACCCTCTGGCTGACTTGGGTCCTCTGGCCTATAATCCTATGGGATCCTAGAATCCTCCAAAATATCGTTGTGCTGTTGCCATGAACACACTAGAAAATCGTTAGTATATTTAAATCCTATGAATATAGGAACAAAAAGGTAAAAAAATAGACAAAAATTACATGGTATTATAGGCATATAGGATCCAGGCCAGAAGGTTTTTTTTATATAGGACACGTCAATATGAGTTCACGTCACCTGATTGGAATCTGAAGGTAAAGTCTCAGGAAAGAGGGTCACCATTGCAGCAATGTTACAATGGTGGCCCTCAACTTGACGTCCTCATCAGATACTTTTTTAACCGACTTCAAAAAAGGAGGTTCTCAATTCGTACCCAATTTTTTTTTTGTTTGTTACGCGATTGTGAAGCCAATTCTAGACGGATTTTGAAAATTATTTTTCTGTTCGTAAGTAGATTATTCCGAAGTGGTCCCATTTAAATTTCGTAAAGATCTGATGATGGGTTTCCGAGATCCGAGACCAAGGAACTCTTCAAAAAGTACCAGAAAATCAGCCGCGATTGCTGCAATGGCATATTATTGCAATGTTTCTACCATTACACATCATAACATCACGCATGAGTCCTTTGAACGGGTACGCAGAAGTGTTCAGAATATTCAGCTATATTTCCGATGTATATGCATTGATTTTAAAATTTCTTTTTGAATAATGCTTTAATAATTTATTTTTATAGCGTGGCCGGTTCGATCTGTAGTGCAGCGTCAGCAGCGCATGTACAGTCAGGTCACTATATATGCGATGTACAGTCGTGAGACTATACAAACTCACTAAAAAGAGAAAAATAAATTCATTTTATAACAAAAAAGATAAACCGACTTCAAGTAACGAAAAAGAGGCACTGAAAAGCGAAAAATAACTTAATTTACAGACTTACTGATTTATTAGAAGTCGGTGCCAGCCAACTTTTTTCAAATTTATTTCAGTGCCTCTTTTTCGTTTCTTGACGTCGGTTAAACTTTTTTGTTATAAAATGATTTTTTTACACCCCGCTTAAAAAACCCGGGACTGTAAATAGGTAGAAAGAAACACATCTGATGTCAAAGATGACCTTATGATGCAGCAAAGAAAAAAAATATCCATTGCTCATATTTAATGAATTTTTGGTGTGCAGCCTGGAAATGGCACACTGCATAAGTGGTTCCAGGCAACGCCCCTACAGTTTATCAACCTCTTCTTAGAATGCCTTTCCACCTATGTGCTATGCAGCTATGCTACGAAGATGTAAAAGCTGGGCTATGAAACTACGTGACCGTGTCCGATGTTTATTTAGCGTAGTAAGTAAGATGTGTTATGAAACTGCCTACAAATATTCAAAACTCGAATCTATTATCCATATCCATAGCACGCATCTTTTGGTACTCTCTCTCTTCCACCAGTGCTATGCTATGTGGACCAATGAATATGATTGGCGGTTATCAAACGCATCCACAGCACCACAGCACCGTAGCATAGCACATCTTCGGTGGAAAGTTCTAGATTCCTAATAATTATATTTCTGTGGTTGGCAAATTCAATGCATACGAAACAAGGCACTAGTCCTCATAAATCATGCCGCGTAAACCTTTCCATCATCCCTCTAACGTTTTTCAAACTCCAAACAATTCGACAACTACCATTCTGCTATTGTTATTGATATAAATGATTTTTCTCTCGCACCGCCACGGACTATGATTAATTGACGATATATCGACAAGTGTTGGCATGAAATATTGCTTATAATGGACCGTTACTTCGGACAATTAGATCAGCAATAAATTAATTTTAACAAAAAAGTTTAACCGACTTCAAGAAACGAAAAATAACTTAATTTACAGACTTACTGATTTATTAGAAGTATAATCTCGTACTTACGAACAGAAAAAGAATTTTCGGGTGCGCATTTTCTTACATAACTTTTCAACTCCTATCATCGGATTTCCGAAAATTTTTCTCATACCATTTAAAGTCATAATGATCATTCTTCATAAAAAATTTACAAATAAATATTGAAATATATAATCATTGAAATTCATAATATCACTTATCATAAATTTGTTGTTACTAATATTTGTTTTCATATATTTAAATAATAATAATAATAAATAAATATTCTACAACATTCTACACAACGCTATCTAGACCCATGGTAAGCTTAATTAGCTTGTGTTATGGAATCTAGAATGCGGATATACATACTTAAATATTTTTTTTTTTTGTAAATACATACATATTATACATAGAAACACCCAGACCAATGCAAATATTTATATTCATGCATATAAATATTGGCACTGAGCGGGGATCGAACCCGCGCCTCCTGCGTAGCAGCCGCGTTCACTACCGCTACGCCACAGAGGCAGTCAGTTATATTTCGATACCTCCTACGTAAACTGTTGTAACTTCTAAACTGTGATTTTACAGGAGAGCGTTTCAAAGGTACTATTGGCAATAAAAACCGCAGTTTTCAACTAATCTTTATAAAATTCAATATGTGACTTCAGTTAATAATACTTTAGCGTTTACCTCATGGTATTATTCAAAAATACCAAAGGTTTTAGAGATTTTGCTGTTACAACACTTTACCGCGGTATATGACCTTTACAAATTGTTGTATCAGTCACTTACAATTATGTACACCGGAACACATGAGTCGCATTTAGTCGTATGTACCAGATACAACAATTTACGCCGAAAAGCAAGAGAGAAAAAAGGTGTGGTATGTTTTATTTTTACCACTTAGGTGGCAGACAAGTACACGGCCCACCTGATGGGAAGTGGTTACCGTGGCCTATGGACGTATGCAACACCAGGGGCGTCACATTCGCGCTGCCGACCCTGAAAAAACCTTCTAATGCCCATTCTCGAAGAGCCCCAGAGATCCGATGCTCAGGACTCCATGGATTCACCGTGTGGTCGCCGGGTCCTTATGGACCCGTGATACAGAGCACACCGTGACGGCGACTGGGACTTGCGACCCAGATGTAGGTTAAGGGTGGCCATTTTGTGATGCATCAGCGCTCACCTCCACCGTCAGTAGTGTACCCCCCTACCTATCCAAATTTGGTAAGATCTTATCAATGCCGCTTTGGACATTCGATTTAGTAAAGAGCTTACTGAAGCTCTTGGCAATCCGAGGTCTTTAAGTTGTACAGGGATTTAGCTTGAAATCGTCTTGGTCCACTTCTACGGCGTAGAGTTTAATCACGTAGCCATTTTTGGTTAACTCGTTAGTCAGGTCAAAGTATTTGTTCGTCTTTATAGCGTGGTCTTTAGGTTAGGTTATGTTAGTTTTCCACGGTACTGTGCGTTCTACAAGCACTGCTCGCCTATGCGATCGTGAAAAAAGGAATATATCGGGTTTGGACATCCTCCTTTTATAGTGCTTCTCATAAGTGTAGTCTACAAGTATTGTCCAGTCAACGGCAGCTATCAATTTATCAATCAATTGTAGTCGCTTGGGAAAACCACCGCAGGGAGTTCATTCCACAGGTTGAGTGTGCGAGGGATGTAGTTCCTTTCATACCACACAGTGCGTACTGTTTCCGGACGTTGTGTGTGACGATGATTTCCCTGCCTGTGGCGAGATGCGATGATAGACTGTAGCTGTGGGTATCATGTCAAATAGTTCATCTGAGCACAAACCATTGTATATTCGGTAGAACACACACAGTGAGGCAAAGTCTCTTCTGAGACTGAGACGTTCCACATGACCTGCGAGTATGGGATGGTCAACGAGCCTCAATAGTCGTCTTTGTACCGAGTCGAAGGGGTTGACCACTTCAAGTTTCAAGCTGGCACGTAGGCGCTTCGACAAAACGGTGATTGCAGTACTCCAAGTGGGGCCGAACCTGTGCCTTATGTAGGCGGAGTCGTTGCCCGACAGTTAAGTATTCACCCTGTTGATCACTCCAAGCTTCTTTGATGCTAGCTTCACCTTGTCTTCCAATTGACTACGGTATTGGACGTCGCTGGAGATATCGATATCAAGGATCCCAATACTCAAGGAAATGGTAAGCAGTGTGCCCAGGAATTGTGATGCTACAATAAATGGGATTTTCTTAACGGTGAATACACATACTTGTGTCTTAGAGGGGTTGAATTGTACTAAATTCAGTCTGCCCCAATCGAGTACTCTAGATAACGTAGTCTCGATTTCAGACACAAGTTGTTCGCGGCTTTCCTCCATCTCGGACTGAGGGATATTTGCACGGTCCGTGTAACAAGCGTCTCCGGTACTGTCGTCCGCATAGCGATGAATGGAGTCATCCGACAGCATGTCATTGATATGCAGCAGTAACAAGGTCGAGACAACACGGAACTTTGTGGGACACCAGCGTTTTATGTCCATGCGGTCCGAGCAACTGCCATCAACGACGGCTTGGATACTTCTGTTGGACAAAAAGCTGGCAATCCATTCGCATAATTCCTTGGGGAGTCCATAAGAGCTTTGCAAGAAGACGTCTGCCAGACCCGATCAAAGGCCTTTCCGATATCGAGACTAACCGCCAGTGCCTCACCTCGAGTCTCGATGGCTTGCGCGCAACGGTTTGTGAGATACAAAAGAAGGTTAAGATAAGATACACCGGTTAAGCTACGGTGGCGGAAGCCGTACTGTCGGTTGCTCAGTAGATCATACAGTTCAAAGTACCCCAGAAGCTATGTATTAATGATACGCTCCGTCACCTTCGAGAGGAGGGAGGAGATTAGCGGAACAGACAGACAGACCGACCAAAGACATTTAAATTATGTTCTTGTTAATGGTACCTGATATACATTCACACCCATTAAGTAAAAATTTGTTATTTTGAATATGATGATGATGATTGATGATCGAAGAAGAAGATTTGATGAAAAAGATGAAGAAGATAAGATGATAAGATGATTAAGTTAGCATAATAAATGCTTCAAAATTTCATTCAACTTCTTATTTTTTCTTTTTTTTTTAGGTTCAAATGTTTATTCACTTGTTATTTTGACATTACAAACAGACACTTCAATTTTATTTATTTCTATAGATTTTTGATCACATCTATAAACCGCAAATGTTACTTACAACTTACACAATGTCAGTGATAAGCGAAGTAGATTGTTGTATGTGTTACTTAGTAACCATAAAATAGTTAATTTGACCACGTAAATCATTGTAAGTCATCTTGCCATGTACTTTAGTATAACTAATTCCGAAGTAAAATGTTGTATGTATTACTTAACACAAAATACTTGTAAATTCAGGAACGTATATTGTTGTATGTAATCAATACCACATTTTAAATAACCAATATTTTAAATACAGAAAATATGTGCTAGTACTATTACGTAATAAATATCAAATCAACACATAAAATACGCGCGTGACATGCAACCTACAGCGAGTTCCAACGTAGTCTGTTTTATGTCACACATACGCGGGATGAGCGCGCTCGTCAGACTCACACCGCCCGCCGTAAACTATTGCAAGTAATAAATACCACAATATACGCCGGGATACTTCGGAACTTACGATGTTATACTTCTGAAAACTACCGAAATTAATAGATTTTTGGATTTGATCTAATTGTTACAGGATACTATACATAAAATTAGACACTTTTACGTGAAAAACACAAAATGGCAATTTTGTGGGTTACAACAACTTACGTGGGAGGTATCGATTTGTTTATACTAATAATCGAAACTCATAATTTTTTATACCACTTAGGTGGCAGACAAGCACACGGCCCGCCTGATGGAAAGTGGTTACCGTGGCCTATGGACGTATGCAACACCGGGGGCGTCACACTCGTGCTGCCGACCCTGAAGAAACCTTCTAATGCCCTTCTTGAAGAACCCCATATTGTAGTCGCTTGGGAAAACCACCGCGGGGAGTTTATTCCACAGTTCATAAAGGTGTTTTATTCTAATATTCGTTTTAATATTTCTTAATCATAAGTGTTTTTATCCGTATTTTCCGTATCCGACTTGGATAGATTAGGTTAGAAGGCTAATGCGGGAGCGGAGCGGAGCGAAGCTCCCGCATTAGCCTTCGTGGTTATTTTTTTTTATAACCATGAAGAACTATATTTAATCCAAAAACAAATTTAAAACAAAATTTGTCACTCTAGAAAAATGATAATATGAGTTAAAATATTTTCTTGGTAATACCCTTTATTAATACAAAAATTATGATAATTGAATGTTATGAAGAAAAAAGTTATGAATAAAAAAAATATGATCACTAACGGTTATGAACTCCGTTGTTAGGAATAGAAATGTATGAATAAAATATATATGAAAAAGAAAATTATGAAGAGTGATTATTATGAGCACAAATCGGTAGTAAGACAAAGAATAAGATTTAAAAGTTTATGTAAGCCAATATGGACCCAGAATTTTCAAAATCCGTCTAGAATTGGCTTCACAATCGCGTAATAAACATACAAAAAAAAATAGGGTACGAATTGAGAACCTCCTTTTTTGAAGTCGGTTAAAAATGGTGAATCATGTTGGCAATTATAGATTTTGCAATGGAGTAACAGATTGCTTTTATATTCAACAATATGTTGCAATAATAGTACTTCATAAAACTATTGCATATTAAAGGTTCTTAAAATACGAATGTGAGTTTAAAAAAAATGCGTCGTAACCTACTCGTAGTATACTTTTCAACGAGTGTTTTAAGACAAAGTTGTGTGCAGTTTCATACACTGCTATAACTAATCTCATGAAATAGTTATCATTTGCGTAAAATTACGGCGTTATGTTTGGATTTATTTTTAAAAGTTTAGCGCCAAAACCCATTTACTGATCGCACATGCGTGTTGCGTCGCCCACAAATTATGTAAAGATAAACTGCATTGAAACCGCCTTGATTCAGCGGAAGTTGCCGTCGAGAAAAAAAAATGATACAGTTGTCCATAGAAGAGCTGTATCATCAAAATGTATTTTTTTAGATTTATTTTGATAGTCTGTGCATGATGATTGATTACTGACATTTAAGTTTTGTTTTTAATTTATACATTTCAGTATGAGAGTAGATAAAATACGCATTAATACGAATTTAATATAATTAAATGTAGTTACAGTACAATTAAAATCAGTTGAACATTCGGCTTTTTTCGGGTATAATCGCCTAAATTGGGAGACGGAAATGACACGACATACATTACCGCGATTTTTTTTATGTAGCATTCAATTTGAAGTATCCTAAACGCAATGTATACCATCTGCCAAGATGACATTACTAACCACAGACCTAAGAAAATTATAGAGAAGCGACATGACTTTGAAAATTCATTATTTATTGAAGCTTCAATAATTAATGAATTTGAAGATATAAGAAATCGCGGTAATGTACGCGATATTTTTTATTTAATATATACAAGTATAGTTATACTTGTATACATTAAATAAAAAATACATAGATATGTTACGGCTAAAGGTAGGTGTGAACATAAACTTAAGATTAGCCGACTAAACTTAGATTTATCTTCGACCAGGTGTTAATGTTAGTTTCTTCTATCTTTAGCCGGCTAAACTTATGTCTAACCGCAGGCCCTTGGCTAAAAATGTAGAAGGAAATGGGAAAGGAATAATCACTCTCATTTCAGCTTTTCTATGCCGCCAATAGTGCAAACATCAAAGTGTCCACTCGGCTCAATCAGACTTGGATAGATTAGGTTAGAAGGCTAATGCGGGAGCGGAGCTCCCGCATTAGGCCTTCGTGGTTATTTTTATTTATGACCATCAAGAAATTGAAGTCTCGCAAAGCCATACGCAATTAAATATAGACCGGCAGCAGGCGTTGCCTAATCAATCACTTGAACTGAAAGGTAGAACGTATACATTTTTAGCCGTTTCGTTTCGGTTAATGTGCACATTACATATCCCGACGCAAACTAACATGTTATCGAACTTTAGCTGCTTCTCGAAGATAAACCTAAGTTCAGCCGGCTAATCTTAATTTTATGTTCACACCTACCTTTAGCCGTAACAGATACAAGTCAATATTTTACTGTTTGATGTACATAAGTAACAGTACGATATTACATCGGATTAATAATAATTGATAATTAATAATTGATAATAATCACCAAATTAAAAATTTAAGAAACCGACTTCTACCGATTTTTGTTGATAATTTATCAATTAAAAAAGTAGAAAGTAAATTTTCTTCTTTTTTAAATAAATTATAATTATCTATTCTTTATTAAAATAGTTACATACATTATTTACAATTTCACGAAACTGAGTAACAATTATTTTACCACGCTTTAAATTTGTTGCAGCCATGATACATAACTACTGTAAGTTAATTTTGATAAAATTTGATAGAATCGAATATGTTCACGAATGAAATTAGCGTTCATAATCATTAATGTATCATATACGTCAAATAAATCAATTATTTTTCTTATATTTCAATATTTTTGTGTTAGTTTTGAGCTACAAAGGAGGTTTTGTTGCTCATATCGTGCTTGTATTGTATTCATTATGACAACTGGTAATATAATTAAAGGTCATATCTGTAAATTGATAACTCTATGTAAGAGACGAGGGATTCACGACAATTACCGAGGTTGACCGAATGTTCAACTGATTTTAATGGTACTGTACTAAAACTGAAAATAAATACATTTGAAACCAAATGTCATCATCGTCCTCATAGTGATATCCTAGTTGCCCCTTCTTCAGTTCCTCGTCGTTCCACCACCACCAGTGGCACGAGAAGGAATTATCATTCCTCGTCGTACCACTGAATGCAGATAATGCAGGGATGGTAGCTCTACTTAATTTTCCTTTAGATATTACTCAATAAATAATAGTTGTCTTTAACAAAAAAAAACTATATTAAATTAAAATAACAAATTAAAAGAAATTATTAGTTGCTTCTAAAAGTTGCTCTTTGGAGTCCGAGGTCCACTTTTTATTTATCAATGTGTTGATTTTTCTGGAGTGAATGCTGCGGACCTCCCAACCCCTAATCCTAACCCTGAGTCGTCGTCGGTAGGCTTACTTGTTTCGGTATTAAACTGTACTGCACTGTGTGCTATAAGAGGAACATCCCGCGCTCACAAACTGTGGAATGACCTCCCTGCTGAGGTTTTTCCAAGCGACAACAATATGCGGTTCTTCAAAAAGGACATTAGGTTTCTACAGGGTCGGCAGCGCGAGTGTGACGCTCTTGGAGTGGCACACGTCCATAGGCCACGGTAACGACTTTCCATCAGGGAATACCACTATGCATTAATTCAAAGAAGTTCATCTTAATTTCATCTTTGCTTGTAGTCTGGCAAACGAGGTAACTGCAAGGGTGGAGGTTCAGTCTACAACTTCGAAGCCGCTTGGGATATTGTCCGTTCCGATGCACCCCCAGGAACATCTGGGTAAGGATCTGAGTTATCTCTCAGATTACTTTTTCAGTAAAAATAAAAGTGGCCGTATGATGCAATTCATATAGTTTATATAGTAGTTGCGAAGGGTGGACAATTGCAAAAGGAAAGCCGATGGAAAAAAAACTAATTTTATATCTAGTTTGTCATACACCCATTAGAAAGCCAGCAGGATTATCGGGCTTACTTCAGTTTTTTAAATTAATTTCAATTTGGAACTTGTAACTTAATGCCAATTGCATTCCCGAGAAAAAGGTATTGACAGATAGACAAACGGAAAAACGAAGGGAATCCGTTTTTTCGAATTCCGTTTTTCCTTATGAGGTATCCTGAAAAAAAGATTTTGATTTTCAGTTAAATACTAACCATAGTAATCGTTGCGGGTAGCTGGAGCCCTTAAAAGTCCAACTAGTCTAACCACAGAACTTCGATATCGCCAATAAGTTGTGGAGGTCAGATGGTAATCGCTTCACGGAAAATACTTTCTACCACATACAGTTAGGCTGGGAAGTCGGCTCCAACTGAATTAAAGAAAGACTCAGAAAGTTGACATGAATGATGATTGATGACTAGCCATAAGCATGTTGAACGTGTTTCAGACTCCTCCAAGAACAATACTGCAACGCTAAACGTTTATACAACGGGTTCTTCCAACTAAGCAGGAATATAGGAGCAGCCATCACTGCGGCCTCGCAGGCACCAATCATAAATATCATCAGACAGCCCCAAGTGACAAATGCAGCCACCAACGTACGTACAACTTGATATTCTCTTAATATTTACAGCCTAGGTGATAAGGAACTATTTGCCTCGGGAAGCCCGTTAACAGCTCTGTGGCGTGGTGATAGTGAACACGGCCGCTATGCAGGAGGCGCGGGTTCGATTCCCGCTCAGTGCAAATATTTGGATACATGAATATGGGTATTTGCATTGGTCTGGTCGTGCCTCGGAGAGCACGTTAAGCCGTCGGTCCCGGTTGCTATAAGAACATCTATGGCAGTCGTTACGGGTAGTTGGAGCCCTAAAAATTCCAAAAACAACGATCTAGCTGCAAAGCTTCGGTATCGCCTAATGTTACCATTGGGTTGTGGAGGTCAGATGGCAATCGCTTCACGGAAAATATCGAGGTCTAGTCAAATCCGTAGTTAAGACTGGTAAAGCGGACCCCAGACTCCGAACTGAAAGCTTCGGATGTGACTGGGAATTAACGCTAGGATGAAGAAAATGAATATGGGTATTTGCATTGGTCAGGTCGTGCCTCGGTGAGCACGTTAAGCTTTCGGTCCCGGTTGCCATACGAACATCTATGACAGTCGTTACGGGTAGTTGGAGCCCTAAAAAGTCCAACAACTGGTATAACTGTAATGCTTCGATATCGCCAATTGGTTGTGGAGGTCAGATGGCAGTCGTTCACCCGGAAAATATCAAAGTTCAGCCGAATCACAGTTAGGCTAGAAAGTCGACCCCAACTGAGTTGGGAAAAAGGCTCAGAGAATGATGATGGCAAGGATCTATTCGAAAGTGATACTATGAGAAGAGATTAAAGTAACATTACTTTAATTTCTTCTTTAGGAGCAGAGGTCAGCCCAAGAAAAGATTGATGGATTGCATGAAAGAGGGTATGGCTAAGGGAGTGACTGAAGAAATGACACCTAACAGGAATGTATGAAGGAGAATGACATGTTGCACCGATTCCAAACAACAAGTATAGAGTTGTAAGCGCATTCTATAGCGTAAACTCCACCATATAGTTGCCATCAGTGAGTCATAAATAAAATGACCCTCAGTTTAGGCCTCAATAGATGCTTCTTCAACCCAAGGTAATATTAACACCTCTACCGATCATTGGCCAGGTTTGTACTCGTATTATAAGAAAAAGTGGTTTTATTCCGATTGTACCGACTGTAGTCAAATTCAATTGGTTGAATCATTTTTAATGTGTTCTGACTTTTTGATACCCGTCGTTGGAATTATCATCTTCATAATCTTAGACCACCTTGGATCCCAGGACTTACCATTCCTTCTCCTCCTTTTGATATACCTTACACGGCTGTTGTGGGATCGAGGACACTCCCAACCCCGAATTTAAATTAAACTAGCTTTTGCCCGCGGCTCCGCTCGCGTGGATGTCGGTTATCGTGACCAAACATAGCCTATGTCCTTTCTCATGGTCTAATCTATCTCTGTACCAAATTCCACCAAAATCGGTTCAGTGGTTTAGGCGTGAAAGCGTAACAGACAGACAGACAGCCAGACAGCCAGACAGCCAGACAGAGTTACTTTCGCATTTATAATATTAGTATGGAGTATGGATATGGATTATATTTTAACCGACTTCAAAAAAGGAGGAGGTTTACAATTCGTCGAAATATTTTTTTGTTATGTATGTTAATCGATTACTCAAAGACACCTGGACCAATTTGTAAAGTTATTTTTTTGTTTGATAGGTTATATTTACCAGGTGGTCCCATGTAATTTTTATCAAAATCGGTCCAGCAGTTTATCAAATATTATCAAAAATCTGTTGAAGTCGGTTTTTTAAATTTTTAATTTGATGATTATTATATTTTTTACAGTTCTTAAACGCAGTCGGCAGTGGAAGTCCCCAAGCTGGACAAGCTGGCAGAGCGCTAAGTCAAGCTCTATTAGGCGCCTCCTACTAAATACTTAACACACATAATATATAATATTATATCATATAATATACTATACCATATATAATTCTACTTTTATATAGCTATGTATATAACCTAACCCTAGGTTCACCCGTGCTGTCGAGACGTGAGTACTTGGACAAAAAGGAGATATATTTATATGTAAATATACGTTAATATAAACAACACAAACGACCTGGCTTTTTATTTTTTGGAGACGATTTGTTTTTTAATAAAGATGTATCCAATATCAGACGACGAATTTTAGTTTTAATTCTTTATTATTAAAAATTATTTCCTCAAGACTGAGGGACCTAGAATTATCCTCAGAGCCTTCTTCCAAAAGAGGGCTGGCTTCCAGTCTAACTACAAAGCGACCCAACTTCGATATTTTTCTTGAAATGACTGCCATCTGACCTTTTGCACTGGTGATATTGAAGTTCTATTACCTATACCAGATTTTTGAACTTTTTGGGACACCGTCCGAGTAGGTGCTTGTAGAGACGAAAATGATAATGATGAATAAGAAGAAGGAATCACTATTATTATTACTATTAATAAATTATATTTACATACAATATGAAATCAAGTGATAAAAAATAAAGCGCCGAATCCATATAAAAAATTATGGAAAATACTAGCTGTTGCTATTACAAATATAGTTATGGTTGCCTGTAAGAGATTGCCACCGAGCGATAAGGCCGCCAACTGTACTTACCACGAACCTGTGACATTATGTAACATTGTAAAATCCTTGGTGTACAATAAAGACGTTTTATTATTTATTATTATTATTAATCTTGTGTGACTTGTGCGTTGAAGGGTACACAAGGGTACAAAACCAGGTGCTCCACTCCATGACAACATTGCACTAATCTGTCGCCAGAACCGCTACCCATTGACGATGGAAAATTGCCACTTGGAAAACGTTGATTCAATGGTTCAATAAAATCAGTCAATTGACGGCCAAGTCACAGAACATTAACTAAGTATATTAGTAAAGAAATCGCAGTAAGGAACCTAGACTTGGCACGATTGTCTAGGTTTCATTACTTTTTAGAGATACTCGTAAACAAGCAGCTCAAGACTCGGTTAATTTTTTACAGAATGTTTTTGGTGGGATTTCACTTCTTTTTGTAGAAACGTGGGCATATTGAGTTATTTTATTAGATTTTCTTATTTGACCCAGTTTTTTTTCGATTATCTTAGTTTTTATAGTTTTCCCTTTTGGTGGCCACTACACCCTAACTCTGGACCTTGGGGGTTGGGTAATGTTGGCGTCGTGTCGGAATTGAGCGGCCATCAATGAAATTGGTATAATATGAAAGTACAGTATAAAGTGATCAAAAGTTACTATGGACAAACTTCTCTAAACTATATCGGGACTTAGCTATACAGGGTGGTATTTTTCAACTTTACTTAGATGGAAGTACTCTAAATACTGAAGATAGCGAATTCCACTGAAAAGAAACATTCCCTTATTTTTAAAAAGAATCAAAACTGCATTCATGGATTTCTGAAAATGCCACACCCGGTAGTCGAACCGACTAAAATCTTCCTATAACCTTCTATTTCATAGATTTCCTTTTACTTAATTCACCAAGTTTGTTAGAGAGATTTGAACCTTATGATCGACCCTATAGATTGATGTAATAAAAATACAGGGTGTTATTTTTTCGAATTGTAGTCGGTTCGATTATAAGGCGTGGTAAACGAGTTCTCAGCATTCCTTAAATGCAGTTCTGTTTCATTTTTAAAACGTACTAAACTGTATGCAAAGTTTTCTGAAAATGCCACACCCGGTAGTCGAACCGACTAAAATCTTCCTAAATCTTCTATTTCATGGATTTCCTTTTATTTAATTTACCAAGTTTGTTAAAGAGATTTGATCCTTATAATTGACCCTATCGATTGATGCAATAAAAATACAGGGTGTTATTTTTTCAAATTGTAGTCGGTTCGATTATGAGGCGTGGCAAATGATTTTTCAGCATTCCTTCAATGCAGGGCTGTTTTTTTTTTCAAAACACACTAAACTGTATTTAAAGTTTTCTGAAAATGCCACACCTAGTAGTCGAACCGAATAAAATCTTTCTAAATCTTCTATTTCATGGATTTCCTTTCATTTAATTTACCAAGTTTGTTAGAGAGATTAGATCCTTATGATCAACCCTATCGATTGATGCAATAAAAATATAGGGTGTTATTTTTTAGAATTTTAGTCGGTTCGATTACAGGGCGTGGCAAGCGATCTTTCGAAATTCCTTAAATGCAGCTTTGTATTCTTTTTTAAATAAGAGAATGTTTCCTTTGAATGAAATTAACTATCTCCGGTAGTAAGAGTAGGTACTCGTACCCAGTTCGACTACCGTGTGTGGCATTTTCAGAAAACTTTGAATACAGTTTAGTGTGTTTTAAAAAAAGAAACAGCACTGCATTTAAGGAATGCTGAAAAATCGTTTGCCACGCCTTATAATCGAACCGACTACAATTCGAAAAAATAACACTCTGTATTTTTATTACATCAATCGATAGGGTCGATCATAGGGATCAAATCTCTCTAACAAACTTGGTAAATTAAATAAAAGGAAGTCCATGAAAAAGAAGGTTTTGTAAAATATTAGTCGGTTCGACTACCGGGTGTGGCATTTTCAAAAGTCTTTGAATGCAGTTTTGTTTCTTTTAAAAAATAAGGTAAAGTTTCCTTTAAGTAAAATTCGCTATCTTTAGTATGAGGGTACTTTCCTTCAAGGTAAAGTCGAAATGTTCCACCCTGTATATCGCAGCTCCGATATTACTTACAATGAAAATAATGATATTTGTACGTGTGTTTAACACAGAACAATGAAGTGGTATCAAAATTAATTAAGGCCGCTGAAAAAATTAAGAACGCCACTGTCCATACTAGATTACCCAATCCCCTTTAAACTCTCTGAATTTATGGGAAGTACTAGTTCTATTTTGATGATCGTGAGTGAGTGAGTGAGTGTCATAAATGACCTACAGACTTGAAATTTTGGATTTTAAGTATGTGATTATAGCTTACTGGATGACGAAAATTTCTGCGTTCTGGTCTTATCCAGAGTTTCTCAAATAGGGGCCTGAAAATGCGGCGAAATGGTTCCTGTAAAGGATGGCACGGTAGTGTTTGCTTCGCGCTCGACTCGGCGGAGGCACTGCCGGCCGTGCCCCCAGATCAATGGTTGCGGGCTTATGTTTTCGGAAAAAATAAATTCTAATTAAACTACAGTATGAAGCAATCATCGCAATATTTTCTGAAAGCCAACCCACAACATGGCAACATGGTGTAGTAATCGATATTGGCATAATAAATGCTTCAAAATTTCATTCAATGGTACAGTAATGTTAATGCTCTGCTGTGACACACTACAATTAGAGGTTCTTAAATAAGGTCATTAGAAAGTTTCTACAGCGTCGGCAGCACGTGTATTCCTCCCATGATGTTGCACACGTCCTTAAGCCACGGTAACCAGTTTCCACCAGGTATGCAGTAGCAGTAGAAGCCGGTGGAACCAGTGGCCTTAGAGAACAACCATAGCAATTATGTATGGAACACAGTTCTCATTTCAGGTACTGAAGTTTATATTCAAAATTTTGGATTCCAAAATATTGTTTTAACATCTCTGCAACGGCATCCCTAGGCAGGCAATAATCTGGTTACATGGGCCCCTGGACCCTACTGGGTAGTAGTATAAAAAATACCTAATGATAGGTCAGGTTTTTTTGAATCCTTGATGGCTGGTTTTTCTTGATACTTGACAAACTGCTCATCAGTTTCAAGCGATTGTTCCTCGCTTCATATCATGAACATCCACACGACACAACGCTATTCAAACATAAAAGCACTGCGAGCGTGTTTTAGGCCGCGATCCAGGTGGAGAGGACTGTGATCCATAGGGTATACGGCTCTATCCGTCCTTCTGCCTCTGGATCGCGGCTCAAAGCGCGGTAAGTTATAGCACGCATGGTAGGCGTGCAACTCTGCAAGCCTCTTTGCATTCACGCTAAAGCCGACAGCCAATGAATTAAGGTGAGCATCAGTGCAAGCATTAAGGTGCTGATAGGCTTAAAGCATTCCAGCGAGCATAGCACAGCAGCGAAAGACAGTAGGTGAAGCATCAACATTTTTATCAGCGTTCGCTAGAAAATTCATGAAAATGTTCGTAGTGATGTTTTCAAGGAGGAATCATTTCCGTTTCCATGGGTATTTGGCTCTAGGCTTGGTTCGGTTCGTTTTTCAGTTCAACAAATTTTAAAAAGGCGAATACTCGATGTTCTATTGGATGTAAAGCGAATGTTCACGTCTATGATAACCTTCATGTAGTACTCGTAATGCCGTCCACACGCAGGATTATATACAGGGTGATCAATCCAAATGGGTCAGTAGAAGTCAGAAACTATGAGCGATAGCAAGATTTGTTCTTAGGAACCATGGCTTCGATTTTAGATTTAATAATAATGACGTTCAAACTTTTCCTCAAACTCTCATACATAACCGGGAATCGAACCTGGGTCGAAGAGTCTGTGAACAAATTATTATTTTTTTCGTTTTTTTTCGCTGTTATTGTTGATGTTACTAATCATAAGTCACAGTACATAGCAGATAACACAATAATAATATGAAAGTCATCTAAAATTAACACAAAGTGGTTTTGAAAAGCCTCGTTTGATCTAAAACACAACATTCATCCCAAACGTTTTTGGCGATTTTGTAACGTATAAAAAAAAACAATAAAAAAAAAGACTCTTTATCCCCGGACTTGGAAGGTCAGATGGCTGTCCAAGCCCAAGAACAGAGTTGTGAGGTGTTGTTACAATGTTTTTAGATGAAGATAAAGATAAGGTTACCTGGATAGTACTCTCTCGTAGATACATCGACTATTATTTCAAAGGCCTCTTATGTGATTAACAGCATCTGGTTTGTTTTGGGAGTTGACAATGAAACGCTGGTATGATTTCATGCACAATTTGTATAATCCATGAGATTTTTACAATGCGCTTAAATATAGCTTTAAGATTAAGGCTTAAAAATAAACTAACAATAGCTAGACGCGAAACGTAAGTCCGCACTTGAGACACTCGCGACGCGACGTACGACACGTGTACTGATGAAAAATATACTCACGTGAACGCAGAACTGTACCCTGGCGAAAGCGTTCCTTCAGGGTACGTAATCCTCCAACGTCAGCTTGCGCGGGCGCGCCGCGTGACATGCGCCAGCCCCTCAGCGCACACCTCGTGCTCTACAAAGAGGAGAGCCTCAGACTCCCATGGCAGAAAAGGGGTGGAGAAAGCGACCCTCGGCGTCGTCGGATCCGGCCACACGAATCCGACATGAACAGCCCCAGATGTCCAGCCTGCGGGTAATGGTCGTGCTTCGTCTAACACGCAGACATCAAAATGCCGGCGCGGTTCGTGATCGACATCATCCGAACCAGATAATATGGCGCTCCCCAACCCTCAGGGACGCAGGATCGAGCCGATGATTTCGGATCACTTGTCCGAGCACAAGAAAAACTGTTTGTTCTAAAATAAATTACAGAGCCATCTTAATCGACCCTAATGGCCGCTAAACTAAAACCAGAGTGTTTGTTCCTCTATCATTACCACAAATAAAAATATCAGAAATGCAATCATAGACAAAGTAGAGAAATGCTCTCAGGAATTTAATACAAAAATCCACTAAAACTAGTCTTTAATTCTAGCTGAATTTATGACATACTGATACATTTAAATCTTATAATTATTAAATTATTACAGACGGGAATCCCATCAGAACTCAATAATACATTTCGTAGCTAGCTATGAGAACGAAACGTTTGATACAAATGACAAGCCACGAATGTCACTAATGTCAGTAGTGTCAGTTGTAAAAATGTATGTTATAACTTTGTGTTTGTGTAATGCTCAGAATACAGGTGTAATGTAAGTGAAATTAAAAATAGATCACTACAATTTCTGGCTTTCCTAGTACTCAAAGCTAAAATGGTCCCATAGAGTCTTTTGATCCCCACATGAAATAGAATTGAGTGGCACAGAAAAAAAAAATTTGGACTTTTTGCATTTTTTTTTGCTAACTGTAAGATTTTTGCAAAATCTGTGAATGCAGTTCAAAATATCTCAAAAAGTTAGGGAAGGTCTCCTAAGAACGTTTTGCTGTAACTACAACGGTTAAGGTACTTGCCCTTACTGCCCCGTTTCAAAAATACACCCTGTATAAGTATTTCACGATAATATTACGTTACACTCGTACGGACCACGTTAAGCCCCAGATATATCCGCTCTCGAACGCCTCCTTCAAACTCTTCACCCGTCACACCAATCTTGCCCTTCTTCTTCCTCCTAGCGTTAATTCATTTCAGCTCGAGTCTTATCTACGCATTTGGCTAGACCTCGATATTTTCTGAGAAGTGATTGCCATCTGACCTCCACATCCCAATGGTAACATTAGGCGATATCGAAGCTTTGCAGCTAGACTGTTGTTTTTGGATTTTTTAGGGCTCCAACTACCCGTAACGACTGCCATAGATGTTGTTATGGCAACCGGGACCGATGGCTTAACGTGCTCTCCGAGGGACGACCAGACCAATGCAAATACCCATATTTCATGAACACAAATATTTGCACTGAGTGGGGATCGAACCCGCGCCTCCTGCGTAGCGGCCGCGTTCACTACCGCTACGCCGCGGAGGCTGTCACACCAATCTAGCCCTGTCCGTATCCAAAAGCGCTATACCATCAGCATATTTATCTGAGCACTCGCGGCAGTCGTCACAGTTACTCATACTTTTGAGTTTCTGATGCTGTCCAACAAAATGTCTGAAACTTGAACGCTGCATAAAAGTGGACCAAGGACAGTTCCTTGGTGTACCCCCATAATGATGGATTAACCCTCTGATGAAGAGAGGGAATATTTTTAATATTATTTTTTTTTATATTTCAGAGAGGCATGTGTGCCTAATGTATCCGGTCATGGACCATCCTAATTACACATCCATCGATAATTTGAACGACAAATTCAGAACACAATTTGGTGATTTCTACAACATTCAAGATAAGCTGTACATAAATGGGGTCAGTGAGACATTGAAGGAGATACAGGATGGAAGGTGAGTTTCTTTCACCCTGCACCCTGCACGCTGCTGGATGATTAGAAACTAAAATGAGGTAGAAGCAATAGTTATATTTATTATGAAAGCAGGCAGGCAAGTCAACCACAGCTCTAGATCGATGCGCCTGCAGGTGGATAGACGTCGCCCTGGCGCAAGCTTTCCTCTCTAGGCTGGGTTTTGGTGCGACCCAGCCCCGGATCTTCAATTTTTTTTGGCGGGGCAAAAACTGACAATGCCGCCCCACCACGTGTGTCTATCCGATAGGATTTTATTTTGAGTCATAAGTATAACCCATCTTTCCCTGGGTGGCACATCGCGCTATGCTTGGTGGTAACCCTCGCGCTCACGCTCTGCCCCAGCGCGCTGGGAGTCTGGGAGCAGTTGCCCAAGTCCTTCCTACTAATCCACCATGTTAACTACGGGGATCTTCGGGTTCGTCGCCAATGAATAATCCTCTTGAAATTTTAACGATAAACGTTTATTTTATAAAATTTGTCGTGAAGTGAAAAAAAATGATCGGGTTACAGGTAAGTACATGTACGAGTGCCGCGCGAACAATCTAGCAAACCTTTTTCTCTCCCGCAATTGGCTGCTCATTAGCAGCACTGCCACGCCGACGACGTTATCAATTTATGGTTCGAAGACTACTACTATCATCAATCTAAAGAAGGAAATCATAAACTCATATACGCTGGCGACGTATTATTGTATTTAGAGCCAGAAGCTACATAAAAATACACGGTAAAACATAAACATAAATATGTTATTACGAATCGAGAGTATAAAAAAATTGCCAAAGTTATGAGTCACACTGTAGCCAAAATTAATCATGGAGACTTAAACTATTTGGACTTTTCAGTTTTCACCATTGTTCTACTTTTTGTTAAGTATAACAAGAAAAAAAAAATCTGTTCTACTATGCGGTATGACAAATAGGAAGTATATTTACACCACAAGCAAACGGAACAACAAACGATTCAATTAATCTCTTTGTTTAAAATCTATCAAACCACAATCTTATTTATACGTATCGAAAAATTTAAAGCATTGTAAAATCGACCTTGTTTGTTAGAAAATAGAAGTGTTGGTATATTTATGTGGTGTACATATTGTTGGTAAATCGATTATGTATTAACACAGATGTTATATATTTGGTGTGATTGTGGAAACATGTATATATATCGGTATCTGAAGGAAGACTTCGTGTATAGTAGGTATATACCACTTGGTCCTAATAGACCAACAAGATGCTGCCTATCGCATTGGTACTGTTCGTGGCTGCTGTAAGTAATTCGTTATTATTTCTTTTTTACCGTACTATCGTGAAGGGTTGTGTTTATTGTGAAATTTTACTGAGTTTTGTAAAAAACCCAGTTGTTTCAGAAAAAATCGGTAAGGTTCTAGACTTTTTTCTTCATTTTACGTTTTATTGTTTTCCACACTTAAAACTATTTCCATTCTACAGTTGCGTGTAAGAGATCGCTTGCAACGATAAGGCTGCTATTTTCGAAGTTCTTCTTTTATATAATGTGTTGTATTACGTCACCAATACTGTTCCGTATTATCTAAATCTATATCTATTATATAATAAGGTAAGACAAGTGCGAGTCGGACTCGCCCATGAAGGGTTCCGTAGCAGCCAAGGCGAAAATTGAAAAAAAAAAATACTAACTGGATTTCGTTCAAACCAATTTTTGGTGGTAGTTTGCATGGCAATATAGATCATATACTTTGTTAAGATTTATCATTCTCTTATTTTAGAAGTTAGAGAGGGGGGAACACACATTTTATGGCGAAAATTGCGGTTTATGACATATTAAAAAAAACTACTAACTGGATTTCGTTCAAACTAATTTTGGGTGGTAGTTTGCATGACAATATTCATCATATATTTTTTTTTTATTTATCATTCTCTTATTTTAGAAGTAAGTTAGAGGGAGGGGGACACACATTTTTATACTTTGGAAGTGTCTCTCGCGAAAACTATTCAGTTTACAAAAAAATGAAGTTAGAAACCTCAATAGCATTTTTAAAGACGTATCATAGATACCCCACACGTATGGGTTTGATGAAAAAAAATATTTGAGTTTTAATTCTAAGTATTTAATACCCCAAAATTTAATGCTTTTTTTTCTATTTTTGTGTGAAATTGTTAATGCGGTTCACAGAATACATATACTTACCAAGTTTCAACAGCATAGGCCGTATAGTTTCGGAGAAAAGTGACTGTAACATACGGACGGACAAACAGACGGACAGACATGACGAATCTATAAGGGTTCCGTTTTTTACCATTTGGCTACGGAACCCTAAAAATGAACCCCTAAATGTGTTGCTAAGCGCAAATATCGAGAACGGGTGAAACGATTTCGCTAATTCTTTTTTTAGCCTATTAGGTACGAAGTTCGCGGGGTCAGCTAGTTTTAAATATACCTACATAAAGCATTATATACTAATTCATTTGAATAGATAAGAAATATAAAACCCGACTATTTAAACAAGAAAATATCAAGAATAGCCGTGGTCGTATGCCACTCTAACAAAACAATACATTCTTGGAAAAAGTGGCATACGACCACGGCTATTCTTGATATTTTCTTATTTAATACTTTTAGAGCGTGATTTTTAAACTTAATTTTTATTTATATTATTTTGGGGCAAGCAACACCCAATAACTTATACATATTTGAAATGTGCTAGTTGAGCCCTTTAATTTGATACCAAACACGGTCTATTTATCTCAAGTTTTTTTTTAATATAGTACTTTATGGCCGCTAGAGGGCGCCACATTAGATTTAGTGACACGTGATATAGCCCATAACCAGCGGACGATCAAGACGCTTCTAAAGATATCTCAATTGTTCAGTTCTAATTAGTAGTTGAAGAGCGAAGAGCTATGAGGGAACAAACGAACATACATACACACACACACGCACGCACTCACACACGCACGCACGCACGCACACACACACAAACACACACACACACACACACACACACACACACACACACACACACACACACACACATAGCCTGTCAAAATCATAACCCTCCATTGGCTTCGCCGTAGTCGGGTAAAAAAGTATCTATCTAATCTATATGTCGCAGCCATCTTGCATAAATAATCAGTCGTTCAACTAAACGGTGCGGGTGGCCTGAATGATATTCAACCATATCGTTTGTTACAACATTTAACAAACTGGCTGGCTAATGTTTAGGCCATCAACATTCACCCAGAAATAAGACTGAAAGTTAGTGATTTATGTTTATTGTGAGAAGCAGCGCAATTCGACTTGGATAGGTTAGGTTAGAAGGCTTCGTGGTTATTTTTTTGATAACCATGCAGAAACGAGATATTTGCCTAGCTGTTTGAAATAAAAATGAAACCATCTTATGTATATTGTACGAGTGTAGTTCAATAAGTTTAGTTCTTCAGTCTTTAAAAAAAACAAAGATCCATGGCAAATGGTGTTCAAAAGCTCCTCAAATGTTATCAAAGGTCTCAATACGCATCCACTTGGGAATGTTTGGATTTACATAGGAAGACCATGGTTTTGGATTTACTAGGATTTAATTTGACGTACACGATTTGGGCGGGGGAGGTCATGTCCCATGACTCATGAAAGCGGAGCGGTAATCATAAATGTCAAGAAGTCCGGCAAATTCCCATACCTACAATATTTGAAAATTTATCAATTACGGGCATCCTACTAATATTATAAATGTGAAAGTTTGTGAGAATGGATGTGTGGATGTGTGGATGTGTGGATGTGTGGATGTTTGTTACTCTTTCACGCATAAACGGCTGGACCGATTTGGTTGAAATTTGGTATGTACCTATAGGTTATACCCTGGATTAACATATAGGCTATATATCAGCAATGAACGGCATCAGAATTCCACGCGGGCGGAGCCGCGGGCAACAGCTAGTATATTATAGTTTAAAGGGGTGATATCATATCAGGGAGTTTGGTATCGCTCAACGACATCCATCCTCCATGAGTGCGGGGGCCTGGGGGTGACAGTTGGAGCTGCCTGTCCCTCTAGCTGGAACAAGCCGAGGTAGTGGCGCGGTGCGCGCCTCAATTAGAGGGCAAGATGGAGACACCTTGGTTCCCACATCCGAGGGGGGCATTTCGAAGCCGAAAATGGCCCTGAGTCAGCCGGGGTGCAAGAGATACGCCAGTGGTAATCTCATCTCTGGCAAGTGGTAATGGTAACCCAAGACGACGCGACGTGTAGAATTAGCACTATAAAATAGTGTACTATACTGTACCTGAGAGTCTGAGAGTGAGCACTACCTGAGCACTTTCCCAATGATAGTAGAATATATAGAACTGATTAGGTAGGTAGATTCTAAGTACGTTTGGTCTGAAGGTCTGAAGTAAAAAATAAGGAATAGAACAAGTAAGTAATATTGCTCGGTACATTATGTCTTGGACCTAAAATGTGCTTAAAAGGTGCTTTATACGCGCAGTGCCTACTCGTTTCTTTCGTGTCTTTTGAGGATAGAACGGGGTATTATTCACCGAGCATAGACTATTACAAAAAAATCCGTCAGGGCCATGTATGTCTCGCGATTGAGATCTAAAATACGTGTCCCGAGGTATGCATACGTTTAACATGGTCACCCTACTTTTATATGAATAAATGTTATGGCGCATTTTCATTAGTCGTTAACTCGTTCGGTATACAGCGTTGTGTAGAATGTCCTACAATATACGTATTCGGGAAACCCCGCATGCTTTATACCGACCGTGATATCGACCAATGAAATTCATCGGTCGATCGGTCGTTGATAACTGGCGACGAACATGGAGGTTCTAGCTGCTCCCCGCATGCGGACCCTATCGACCAATGAAAACGGTTTTCCGAATGCGAACCCTATGGCATGCGTTTCAGAAATCTTCCGCACCCCGCATGCGGACACTATCGACTAATGAAAATGCACTATAAAGCGCGAGTGAGGCAGTCGGGGTTCCCACCGGGTTCTGAGAGCATAATATATTGAAATCGAGTTGTGTAAATGACGGATCGTACGATACGATAACAACATGATGGGAATGCCGGATCCGACAACCGTTTTCGCATCGCAATTGTAAAAGTGCCTGTAATGCCTCTCGATTCAAGATGACATCAACGCGGGCGGAGCTGCGGGCAACAGCTAGTAAACAAATATGTTTAAAAACTAAAACACGACACTGCAAAAGCACGCCTAAGTGGCATACGTCCACGGCCATTGATATTTTATTTAGTACTAGCTTTTTATCGCCACCAAACATAGCCTATGTCCTTTCTCAATGTCTAATCTACCTCTATACCAAATTTCATCAGAATCAGTTCAGTGGTTTAGGTGTGAAAGCGTAACAGACAGACAGACAGACAGACAGACAGAGTTACTTTTGCATTTATTATTTATTATGGGATATGCATATGGATTATTTATGTTATACACTCAGACTAAAAGAACTATTCTTTTAGTCTGAGGTTATACATTAATCAATTGGTACTAATTTCGGTATTTTTGTTCCAGAGCGCTATAGCTGCGCCAACAGTGGTGTTTAATTTACAAGGTGTAAATGAAGTCGCACAACAACAATCCAAAAACGGAGAATTCGGCGGGTAAGTACCTTCGTCGTACAAAACATCAAAAATAATACAAAACATGCTTCACAGTACAAAACTTCAGACGCCGTATTCAATAAAAGAAACAAAAATAAAATAGAATTGTAACGCGCGTGTTATACCGGTTACAAGGACTGGGCACAAATCACAACACAGTAGTATCCGTATAATAGTTTACTGCTTGGAATGGTACAGTCAGAGTTTATAAGTGCATTAGCACAACAAGGCTCAAAATGGTGTGGCGTGCGGCCGTGCGCCGCCGGCGCGGTTTTGTGTTTACATAATAATATGTGTCATTAGATACTAATACAGTAATTTACCATCTTAGTAAATTAAATGATAGCTAAGTGGGTTAAGCAAGATACTATTGATTCACAATGATAAGAGGTTCCAGGTTCGATTCCAGCTTATAACGATTTTTTATATTTATGACAAAAATATAATTTTAAATATTGATAAAGTAATTTTGTGTTGGCATTCTTTTTACATTTTATGTTGATATTTGCTAAAATCTAACAAATAATACAATGATATTAATTTATAGATGAAACACAAAAAGTGTTATTGCAAGATCGCAGGATTTGAACCATCAACCTTTGCGTTTCCACAAACCTCATGCTTCAACCACTCGGCCACGGGTTGCTTACGTAGTGACAACGAAATTATCGATAATATTCCTACGGAAGAACAATTTGTGTGTGTGTAAATTGTCTTAAAAGAAAAACGTCACAAGTAGCGCTAGAATGTTGACGCTATAGTTGCGTAGGATTGCTACTGCACTTTTGACTTCGACTGTACATACAAGTTAGACATACAGTTACGTTACACTGTGTATAGAACAGGGCACACGAATGGTGACGTGAGGTTACAGAATGAATTTTTAAAGCAATTAGTATGCTAACTTTTTCATTCTAGCGTTAATTCCCAGTCGCATCCGAAGCTTTTCACCTCGGAGTCTGGGGTCCGCTTCACCAGTTTAACTGCGGATTTGGCTGGACCTCGATATTTTTCGTGAAGAAGAATATTCCATCAAGAACCAAGCGATTCGGCGACTCCTTCTTCTGCCGCACTATTAAGACTTGGAATTCCTTGCCAGCTCACGTGTTTCCTTCCTCCTTTAGTCCCGGGTCCTTTAAGCGGGGCGTGAAAAAGCATCTGATGAGGCCGTCAAGCTGAGTGCCACCATTGTAACATGGTACGTGTTGTGATGGTGGCCCTCTTTTCAGAGACTTTGCCTTCAGCTTACCATCAGGCGAGGCGAAGTCAAATTGACGTGTCCTATATAAAAAAAAAGCGACAATATCGTTTTATATAATATACAATTAGTTTATTAACTATTCAAAACGATTATAATTGGAAAAAAAATTTTGAGTGATAATTTTGTTTATTATTATACATTGTACATTGTGCAAGAAGTTGAATAAATAAATAAAAGAAATAAATTATTACAAGTTGAAATTATTTATTTAAATACGAAAATGCATCAAATGACCATACAATGGGCATATTAATTTATTCGTACTAAGTATGTCCTAGTATTTATTCTGGTTAATCCTACTATAATACAATTTAAATATGTACAATATCAACAATAAAACTAAAAATATATAATATAGAAGTACAAATTAAAAACTAAAACCAAACGCGTCGTGGAATTCTTCCGCATCGCATGCCTCTTGTGGTAACGTTCCCAGAAGACTGGCAGCATTGCCACGTTGTATGGCAATGCTTATTCTCTGACCTAAAAAGAGGCCAGCCTTCTGGTCACGAGAAGCGTCGACCATACGCTTCGCAATCTCCATGAAGAGATTGCGCGCGCTCGGACCCCATGGTCCCAACGTTTCGACTCCAAACGGCACAAATTCATAATCTGCAATGAGATTGGAGTATTTGCGCCGCTTGAGAGCCTCTGCAGAAGCAGCAGCAGCACCGGCACAGCCAGCCGTGCCAGGAATATGGGTAGGGGCAATGGTGTCGACGCATGTTGCGTCCCACACCAGAGTCCTACCCATTTTCCATGGCATTAACGACATACCATCCGGTCTCTTGCCATCGTCGCGCGCCAAACCGTTTGGTTTATTGGAAAAATTAAATTGCTCAGGTGGAACTTGAATCTTTATTCAATTGTTTGGGCGGAGTAATCAGAAACAATTTTTTTTTATACCACTTAGTTGGCAGACAAGCACACGGCCCACCTGATTGGAAGCGGTCACCGTGGCCTATGGACGTATGCAACACCAGGGGCGTCACACTCGCGCTGCCGACCCTGAAGAAACCTTTTAATGACCTTCTGGAAGAACCCCATATTGTAGTCGCTTGGGAAAACCACCACAGGGAGTTCATTCCACAGCTTGAGTGTGCGTGGGATGAAGTGCCTTTCAAACCGCACAGTGCGCACCATTCCCGGACGCAATATGTGAGGATGAATTCCCTACCTGTGGCGAGAAGTGCGATGATAGAATGTAGCTGTTGGCATCATGTCAAATAGTTCTTCTGAGCACAAACCATTGTATAGACGGTAAAACACACAGTGAGGTAAAGTCTCTTCTGAGACTGAGAGGTTCCACATCGCTGGGATGGGATTGCCGACGAGCCTCAACGCCCGTCTTTGTACCGAGTCGAAGGGGTCAAGCTGGCAAGCAGGCGCTCCAGCAAAAAGGTGACAGCAGTACTCCATGTGGGGCCGAACCTGCGCCTTATAAAGGGTGAGTCGTTGCCCCGCAGTGAAGTACTGCTTCGCCCTGTTGAGCACCTCAAGCTTCTTTGATCCCTGTTTGATAACCGACTGCCCAAAGAAGAAGAAAATTTCTTCTATGGTAACTGTTCACCGAACTCTGCGATGACAGCCTCCGTGGCGTAGCGGTAGTGAACGCGGCTGCTACGCAGGAGGCGCGGGTTCGATCCCCGCTCAGTGCAAATATTTGTGTGCATTAAATATGGGTATTTGCATTGGTCTGGTCGTGCCTCAGAGAGCACGTTAAGCCGTCGGTTCCGGTTGCCATAAGAACATCTATGGCAGTCGCTACGGATAGTTGGTGCCCTAAAAAGTCCAAAAACAACGGTCTAGCTGCAAAGCTTCGATATCGCCTAATGTTGGGTCGTGGAGGTCAGATGGCAATCGCTTCACGGAAAATATCGAGGTCTAGCCAAATCTGTAGCTATGACTGGTAAAAGCGGACCCCAGACTCCGAGCTGAAAGCTTCGGATGCGACTGGGAATTAACGCTAGGAGGAAGAAGAACTGTTCACCAAACTCTGATTATCAATATGGAAAATAATTCCTGTTTGATAATCGATTGCCCAAAGAAGAAGAAAAATCTTTGGTAACTGGTTATCAAACTCTGGTTATCAATATGGACGAAGGGGGATATTTTTTTTAATGTACATTCATTTACTTATTATTACTCATAATGAATACCACAGTATAACGAGTCATACACTAGTTCATCGCCTTCGATGTTTACGGAAATGCCGTCATAGTCTAGCTAGACATTTGCAGTTTTGTCAGGGATGTCACATTAGTTTTTTATTTTTTATTTAATTCCTGCAACATGTATTTAACACCTATTAATTTCTTTGTTCACTCAAGGCTCATCAACTCACCTCATCTAAATCTAAATAATTAGGTGACGCCCGCGGCTTCACTCGCGTGGAGTCCGGCATGGAATATGCTAAATGCTAAATGCTAATGCTATGCTAAATGGATAGTATATTCGTTAGGATCAATAGTACTATTGGTAGTACTAGTGATACGATAATGATAATTTGTACTACCAGTAGCACTACTGATCCAGTGTCTATATTCGTAACCAGCACACACCACACCCGCTCGCATAGGCGATGATCTGGTCGAGCGCACGGACCAGATTCAGTGGGTACCTGGGATCTGTACTTCATATGACTGGTGAAATCAACTACGACGTCAAGGCACGCATTGCTGCCGCGTGGGCCAAGTGTTGAGAAATGACGTGTGATCCTGAAATGCCAGTCAGGTTGACGGGGCAGGTCTATAAAACGATCATTAGGCAGGCCTATATAATGACAGGCCTATAAAAGGCATGCTGGCAAGCACAGGACAAGTCCTGGTGGTTGTGAGGAGTGGTCGCTGCTGGAGCGACACAAGCAAGAGCTACGTGTAACGGAGATGAAAATGCTGCGGTGGATGTGCGGCATCACGCGTTAAGATCGCGTGAGGAACTCTCGAATCCGTGGCAGCCTTCATGTCCGTGACATCGCAGATAAAATGCAAGAGAGCTGCCTTCGCTGGTATGACCACGTCTTGCGGCAACCTTCACGGTACGTGGGTAGCAAATGCCTGATAATGGCACCCCCGCCGGGTCCAGGTGGAAGGGGTAGGCCCAAGAAGGTTTGACGTCGTGGCGGGTAACATGCGTGCATGCGTTCTATTATTCGACCTTTCGTTTTCTATATTTTCTACTTCGGGATTATAATAGTTACCCTTGAAAAGTCAGTCGATTTTCAAAAACTTTGAACACGGCCTCATAGGAATGCAGTGTTCGAAATTTAAAATGGTTAGGACTAGAATATTTTGGTTAATAAATTCATTTTTAACAAAAGAGTTTAACCGACTTCAAGCAACGAAAAAGAGGCACTGAAAAGCGAAAAATAACTTAATTTACAGACTTACTGATTTATTTGAAGTCGGTACCTAGCCCAAGAGAGGCCATATTTCCGTCCATTACCCGTGGCACTACTGCTTGGCACTACCAGTAGTCAATTGATTGCATCATAGTAGTTCAGACACAACAAACAAAGTTGGCTGGCACCGACTTCTAATAAATCATAATCGAAACGTTCTGTCGGCGACTCATTCGGCGGAGAAACGTTTGTCGGAGTTATGTTTCAGACCCGCTTCCCTCACTTCAGGCAGCGGTCAATCTCAAAACTGTAGATTAGCCTTACACCCCGGTAGTTGAAACTTAAGATGGTCTCCCCACCCCCACGTACTCCACTCCCGCTAGCCTGCGGGGGTGGAGTCCGTGGGAATTGGCGCACGAAAAAAGGGATATATCTACATTTTTGGATAGGTACCAATAGTAAAAACACAACGTTTTCATTAAATATTAATAATCTAATAATAAAGATTAATAATCTTATTCTTTTTCCCTAAAATGTTCTCATGCTTGGTCCATTCTATCCCTTAAATCAGATGATATTGATGATGATGATCGATAGTACATTTTATTAGATAGAGCATTGTTGTCTATTTGCAGTAAAACAATGGCATCGTTCTTAGGTGCAGCCTTAGCAT
This sequence comes from Eilema depressum, assembly GCA_914767945.1. Classification (NCBI taxonomy): domain Eukaryota; kingdom Metazoa; phylum Arthropoda; class Insecta; order Lepidoptera; family Erebidae; genus Eilema; species Eilema depressum. The sequence goes on along the minus strand of OU612027.1, from coordinate 4,416,423 downwards.
GTTTAGCAAAATAAAGCCTCTTCAGTAATCTGAAAAAGGATTGAAATTATTCTACAAATTATTCTACTATCTAGGTATGTTACGATAAGAGATATGTGTCAACTCGAGTTACTACAGTTGTCTAGGGCTCCAAAGATGTTGGTGGGGCACTTTATACACACATTATCTTAGACATGCACAATCACGCCTGGAATATAATATACCTAAGTTAGAAAGGTTAGAAATATTCAATTACAAGGCATGTTCAATAAGTGGATGACAAATAAGAATGACACATGAAATCAAAAATGGACAGTAGCAGTAGTTAAAGATTTAATAATAAATATATTCTACAACATTCTACACAACGCTATCTAGACCCATGGTAAGCTTAATTAGCTTGTGTTATGGAATCTAGAATGCGGATATAAATACTTAGATACTTTTTTTTTTTTTGTAAATACATACATATTATACATATAAACACCCAGACCAATGCAAATACTCATATTTCATTCACACAAATATTTGCACTGAGCGGGGATCGAACCCGCGCCTCCTGCGTAGCGGCCGCGTTCACTACCGCTACGCCACGGAGGCTTATGTGATTAAAATGCAATTTAATAACATTGTTCACTGTATATTTATGTAGGTATATATGATTTTTAAAATATTCCACTGTACGATCCAGGCTTTGCTATGCTGGCTTTATTTTTGTGATTTGAACATGGATAAGACTAGAAGACAGTATGTTAAATAGGTGTCATTTTTACTCGTTGAATGTATCCAAACGTCTCGTGAAGGAAATGGCATCATTGAAAATATACTCAAGTCAATTGACTTTTTATTAATTATTTTATTTTATTCGGTCATATACTAAAAAGTTAGTGTGCTGAAAAATTCTAGGGAATCCTTTTACTTATTTAGGTTACCAAATACAAGTTTTTGAAACGCGTCCTCATAAAAACGTCTAAATATGCCCATGTTCTTTGATCAAAATCGGTTCAGTGGTTTAGGCGTGAAATCGTAACAAACAGACAGACAGACAGACAGAGTTACTTTCGCATTTAATAATATTAGTATGGATAATATACGGTTACTATACGTTTCCAAAATGATATGTTCGCTATGACCCTAGGGGAGCAGCCACAACGATTCTTTGCCTTGTAAGCGATATTAGTTACGCAACCGTACAATGAGTACTAATAAGTGCCATGTGCGTGAGGTAAAACAAAAAGGACTACTGGGCCTTATCAAAGCTAGTCAAGAACGGAAAGATGACAAGCACCAAATTTTCCGTCGATTGACATCCCTCTTAATTCACACCAATTGTCATCAAAAATAACACCCGAGCCAAAACAATTAAAAAGATGTAAGGAATGCATCCACATCTCAGGAAGAGGCAGGGCCGTCTCAGTTCAGGTCTTAAAGTCGAATTGGGGATCCGAAGAACTCCCTTTAACTCATTGCGGATTACACGGTTACGTAACTAATAAAATAACGCTTACAAAGCAAAGAATCGTTGTGGCTGCTCCCCTGCGTTACGGGTAGGCTACCGTGCCAAATAGATTGAAATTATAAAGAACGATAATAACATAAGCCCGAAGGCATGGATAATAATGGGAGTTTTAGCCAGTAAGATCGTGTTTTCGAAGACAGTGAGCACCGGCTTCCGCTCCAATACCCACTTTTGGTCGAAAACGGGATCTCAAACTGTTACCGCCTTCACCGCTTGGAGGTACTCCCAGCTTTATGTTATCAATAAAATACCTAGTTTATAGTATCGCCCATTTTTCATAACGGATAATGCCCGTCACACTGAATAAGTTTAATTCTCACTTTTTCGGAGCGTTGTGCTCGAAAACTGATGAGAATTTGGAAAAAGTGTATACCTAAGACAAATTTTGTAAAAAAAATTATAAGCTTTCATTACGTAGGAAATATTTTTTTCTCTACAACGCACCGTTTTAAAAATATTGACAAAAGCAAAAAACTCAAAAATGGGAACTTTGATTCCTCCCATAAGGGGTAAAATTAACTCCTCACGTACGAAGTCGCAGGTATGTGTGGTTATAAAAAAAATAACCACGAAGACTAATGCGGGAGCTCAGCTCCGCTCCGCTCCCGTCTTAGCCTTCTAACCTAACCTATCCGAGTCGGGGTGGGCGGTGTCCATCCTACGCAATTATATGAATCGTCCATTATAGGAATCGACCATATGAATCGTTCATTATAGAATCGTCCATTATAGAATCATCCATTATATGAATCGTGCATTATACGAATCGTCCATTAAAGCAATTAAACTTATTTCAATCAAACTTATGTGAATTAACCATTAGGCGAGTCGTCCATTATGCGAAATTAACTTATATGAATCATCCTTATATGAGTCGACCTTATGCGAAATTAACTTATGCGAATTGATACGTACCTAACCTGAAAAAATGTTTATTACAGCTGGGCTTTTGTCAACGCATTCGAAAACCCCGACAATGGTGATCTCGGCGCTTACACCTTAACTACCGAGCAGATCATAATCGATCTTGCTAACTTGAAAGAGGGTCAGCCTATGGCCATCTCCCAGGGTTTAACACTCCTGGCTGCACTCTCCACTGGTATTCCCGGAGACACTTGCTTGTCATATAACGTAAGTACTTTTCATTTACCCGCATAGTCCGCAATGCACCAACCTAAGTGGTACCTATAAAAATAAAAAGGCAACTTGGGCGCCAGGGGTCGCCATCAGAGGTGGCTCAACAACCTCAGTCCTCCATGAACGCGAGCCTGTTATAAGGGCCCGGTAAACGATCAAAATGATTGACAAACTTTACGTGTTTGTCAAATTATTTGATAGTGTGCGGCTATGTTTGAAGTGTTTGTCAAACAATTTACGTGTTTGAAGTGTTTGACGAAAATCTGGATTGAATAACTGTTTGACAGTGTTTGACAAACAAGTTTGAACGTGTACGGCGATGTTTGTCAAACAAAATCTTAGTTTCTACTATTTGTTCTGTGGTTTTTGTGTTTTTTTTTCTCTACTCCATCGTCATTTTTGTTTTTTCTTAATACACAGTGCTATATTTAACGGAGATAACGCCAAAAATGCGTCATCTGACACATATTACCCATTGCAGGAGCTCAGCACATAAGGAGACAGTCTGATCTTTGGCAATTTGTTTGATCTTTTGTTTGATCGTTTACGCTATTGTTTGATGAAAACGTAAAGTTTGACAAACAAATTTGTCAAACAAAGATCGTTTACAGGGCCCTTTAGTGATAGGTGGAGCGGCGGTGGTGGTGCGATGAGCGGCTCCGAGAAATAATGGAGACACCGTAGTCCCACCCTCGAAAGAGCCTTCGATGGCCTTGGGTCAGCCGGGGAGTGAGGGGTATGCCAGAGGTTACGTCCCTTTCGCCTGACGACCCGAGACGAAGTGCGGTTTTAGTCGGTTCGAGTCCGATATAGTCACCCTCGGTGGCTCCGGTGAAGGGGTATTCGTGGGGAATTCTCCACTTAAAATAAATACTCTTAAAAACGGCTTTCGAAGGTCTTGGCCGTCTTGGGTCTCACTTATTCTACTAGTCATCAATCAAAGTATGATTCTGAAGGAGACCACATACGGCAATTGCCGACCCACGCGGCACATACGCGTACGTTTATTGCGGCTTCACAATGGCCCCTTTATCCGTATCGGAGTTTGACAAGTAATGGGTACGCTGTAGGTATCTGCTGCATGCGTATGAAGTTGTCGTATATGGTCGGCTTCGGAATCATTTATCATCATCCTCCCAAATGTTTCCCAAATCAGTTGGAATTGGTTCATAATCTAACTACGAAATGGCCGAATTTCTATATTTCCGTGAAGCGACACGTTCGTACCTGAGGGCCCCAGTCTCTACTGCCATTTGATCTCAAAAACTGGCAATATCGAAGTTATAGTTAGACAACTTTACGTGATCTACGAGGCACTTATTCTTCAACAGATGATTTCCCTGATGTGGTTTTTCTAAGTGGATACAATATGGGGTTCTTTAAGAAGGGCATTAGAAGGTTATTCCAGGATCGGCAGCACGAGTGCGAAGCCCCTGGTGTTACACACGTCCTTAGACCACGATAACCACTTCCAAATTAGTGAGCCGTGTACTTCGATTAAGAGCTCGAACGAATATCGGTAGATGGCTCCCACCACATTTAGCTGTTCTGTGGCTCCCACCGTCGCCCTAAGACGGATGTATAGAGGAATTTGTGGCTAAGTGGCTTCGTGGTCAGAGCATTCCCCCTGTAAGGGATAGATCGCGAGTTCGAGTCCCGTTTGAAGCACTTATTCTTCAAGGTGATGTAGATATGATTTCCCTGATGTGGTTTTTCCAAGTGGATACAATATGTGATTCGATTCTCTTTTTTCTTTCTAAATCGATTTGAATGGTTATCACTCAGACTAAAAGAATAGATTAGACAGAACGCTTGGAGCTAGCCGGTGAAGCCGCCAAATGGGGTACAGTTGTTTTTGGAATTTTTAGGGCTCCAACTACCCGTAACGACTGCCATAGATGTTTTTTATGGCAACCGGGACCGACGGCTTAACGTGCTCTCCGAGGCACGACCAGACCAATGCAAGTACCAATATTTCATGAACACAAATATTTGCACTGAGCGGGGATCGAACCCGCGCCTCCTGCGTAGCGGCCGCGTTCACTACCGCTACGCCACGGAGGCTGTCATCATACTCATCATTATCCTTATCATCAAGGATTAATACATGTTTTTGTGCCAATCTACTTATGTTGTTGACCATACCTTGTACTTACACTGGAATAAAGCTTTTTTCATTCATCTTATAAAGGATTCTTTTAATTATTATAACATTTTTGAAAGGTAGTAATTAAAGCGAGCACACTTCCCTATTTTAGGCACTCATTATAATAATCATTTGTCTAAATGATATGAAATAATTGAAGATAGCATTTGCTAAAAGAGAGTCTTTGGGAGATTTTTTCATTTTCTGGCAACATTACGCATACCTATGCCGTTAGCGGTATCTGTACACGAAATCGAGACACACGCACACATTGAAAGTGTCATATTTGCTTCGCGAGTTGGTTCGATATGTTCTGTCTAATCTATTCTTTTAGTCTGAGGGTTATCATAATACTCGTAAATGCCTAAAAATTTAATTCAGCCGTGTACTTGTCACATAAGTGATATAAAAATAATTCTTTTCCAGATCATCGAAGCCATCCTTACTGGCAACCCTAGTACTATCCGCGGAGCAGTCAGCAACTTCGTCCAAGCCCTTTCTGAAGATATCGACGGTATTGTTCAACTCGCTACCAACCCCGAGAGCCGTCGTTTAAAGGTAAGACCTGTTTTACCCCGGCCACTTGGATCCTATGAACATAGCAGACCCTCTTGCTGACTTGGGTCCTCTGGCCTATAATCTATGGCATCCTAGAATCCTCCAAAATATCGTTGTGAAGTTGCCATGAACACACTAGAAAATCGTTATTATATTTAAATCCTATGAATATAGGAATAAAAAGGTCAAAAAATAGACAAAAAGACGTGTGACACTCGGGGACTGCCGCGGTAAAGCGCATAGCGTTTTTTATCAACTTATGCAATTATAATTATTTATTTATTTTATTACGCATGCGCAGTAACGCCGATACAACCAATGCCACCTAGAGGCGAGTTGCTGAGCTAAAGAGACATGCGTGATATTTCAAAAAAGTCATTAAAAGTTCTGCTATTCATCGATAGATGGCAAAACTAAAAAGTATCACCGCTGTGCCGGTCGGAGTGGGGGGGTGTTATGTTATTTTCGTCACGGAATTTCTGGATTCGGTCTACACGCTCAAGGCCCGCGATAGAAGCTATGCAATAGCTTAAAATTCCATGGGATTAAAGGCATATAGGATCTAGGCCGGAGGGTTTTTTTATAAAGGACACGTCAATATGAGTTCACGTCACCCCGCGGCAGCCTCCATGTCCGTGACATCGCGGATAAAATGCAAGAGAGCCGCCTTCGCTGGTACGGCCACGTCTTGCGGCAACCGCCAGGCTACGTGGGGAACAAATGCCTGGCAATGGTACCCCCGCCGGGTCCAGGTAAAAGGGGTAGGCCAAAGAAGTCCTGGCTTGACGTCGTGGAGGGTGATATGCGTGCTAATGGTCTCACTACCATGGACGCCCAAGACCGTGCGAAGTCGAGGAGGAAGAGCCGGAAGGCGGACCCTGAGCTTCGAGGTCATCTTAGCCACGGATACGTCTATATGCAGATGATGATGATGAACAAAAATGAGCCTAAATTGCAGGTCCTCACGAGCTTCCTATGGAGACCTAACTTACGTACAGCTCAAACGTAATAACAAAGGACAATGCCCATTCGTGGTCCAAATTTCCACCACTAATGAGACCTATGTTGTCAAATAGTTCATGAAATATACAATAACTTTTATTAAGACAGGACTTAAATATATTATGGGACTAAGGAGTTAATTATGACATTGTAAGTAAAATTACTATTATCACTTTTTTACCCGACTACGGCGAAGCCAAAGGATGGTTACGAATTTGACAGGCTATGTATGTATGACACATACATAGCCTGTCAAATTCATAACCCTCCTTTGGCTATGTATGTTGTATGTAATGTATGTATGTATGTATGTTCGTTAGTTCCCTCATAGCTTGTCAACTATTTATTAGAACTGGACAATTGAGGTATCGCTAGAAGCGTCTTGATCGTCCGCTGATTATAGGCTATATGAAGTGTCACTGACTCTAATGTGGCGCTCTCTAGTGGTCATAAAGTACTACATTAAAAAATAAACTTGAGATAAATAGACCGTGTTTGGTATCAAATTAAAGGGCTCAATTAGTACATTTCAAATATATATAAAAAGTTGAATTTTGCTTGCCCCAAAATAATATAAATAAAAATTTAGTTTAAAACGAAAACCCAACTACTGAAAAATCACGCTCTAAAAGTATTAAACAAGAAAATATCAAGGATAGCCTTGGTCGTGGTTTTTTTTTTCATTTGATTATTTTTCAATAATATTTTTTACTCCCTTAATAATAATATTTTTTTCTCCCAAAATAATATTTTTTTTTACTCCTATAATTTTATTGACATAATATTTTAGAATGCCCCCTGATGGAAAATGTTTACTATTTAGTAGACTATTTACCTACATAGGTCTAGTTGGTGGTGGAAATTTGGACCAAGCCCCATACAGTTTTTGTACCTTAGAGTGCAAAATATGTCCGCGAGTTTTAACCACTTTCTTGTTATTTTTTCATTGTTTGGAACGTAAATGAACAATTTGTTCATAGTTGTAATGATCGTACTTTACATTCAGGTACTACACAGTATTTTTAATATGATCAATTCATTTTTAATGAAAGGAAAACAAAGGAATACTTAACAGATGGATTTGTTGGGCAAGTTGTGACGTCACAAAAGTGGCCATGACAGTTTGGAGTGTTTTTGACATAAATTCAAATCGACTTTTAAAATCTCAAAATAAACTATGAAAATGATTGTTCTAAGTCAAAATAATATATTTTTGGGGTCATTTAGGTACCTATAGAAGTATTGTATGTTTAACCATTTTTTTCAAATTTAGGCCACAAGCCTATTATAGATTTTGGAATGGAGTAACAGATTGCTTTTATATTCAATAATTTGTTTTATTTTATTTATTTTATTTTATTTTACAATTTAGAAAACTTACAGCTATTTGGAGTACATATAAATTGTAAGATCATGTGATGGCCAATTACAAGTTTTCATTGATATAAAAAAGTTAGAATAAGCAGTAATAAATTGTGGCATGTACACAACATCATTAAAAAGAAAAATAAAAACATACATTATATACATAACGATACCGCTATATACATATACTAAGAAAAGTAATCGTTACACAATAACTTCTTTAGCCCAGCAACACTCGTGCTAAACAAGTCTATGTCGACACTCCGGCATACAACATTGTACGTATGACATGCTCGGATCATAAATGCATTGTGTCTATAGTTTGTGTGACAGACAGGGACATGCAGCGGGCTATACCTCCTCAAGAATGCTGATGGGACTCGAAGACAAGACGAACTATTGAGAACTATTATTGCAAGAAGACTTGTTGCAATAATAGTTCTTCATGAAACTGTTGCATATTAAAGGTTCTTAAAAAACGAATGTGAGTTTAAAAAAATGCGTCGTACCTATTAGTCCGGTCAATTTAGACATTCGAAGTTACATAAAGTCCCAACAAGCTGAATTTCTGTGAAGTTGTTCAAAACATAATTACAAACAATGTCTAGAAGTTCCCCATCATTCCCCTGTAAGGAAAAAATTTAATTCAAGGTCAAAGGTCAAAAAAAATAGTTTTTCGCGATTTTCAGCAAAACGGTAAGTTTTATCATAAAAGTACCTTAGACAAAAATTGTAGATCATAAAATTATCTATAAAAAATGTATTCATACTTTTTTTCTTACGAGCCACCGTTTCTGAGATATAACGATTCTAAAAGTTATAAAAGTTGTTATCGTCATAATATGCACACGTTTCCACGCCACCTATGAGGTAGTTTACTTAGCGCGTTTTTGTTAACGTGGTTTCCCCAGTAGGCCTACTCCACGGGTCAGTTGTGATCCTGTTTAATGTAAAACTATTGCAAAATAACGGAAATTTTCAAAGATTGGGAAAGATAAAAGCGATGTAAATGAAAAAAAAGTGTTGAAGTTTATTCATCTTATTCGTAAGTTTCAAATTCTTGTTCTTCTTCTTGATCTTCTTCTTATTCTTCTTCTCCTGCTTCTTCTTCATCTTCATTTTGGATGCAAGTAAATTGCGTCAATATGTATCGCATGATACTTCGTCGGAGTCAAACGAATCCTCCATTGTTTGTGATTCAATATTAGAGCACGACCGGCCTTGACAATTTGTGCATGCCAAAGAACAAGACAGTCCAACTTTTTTGCAACCACATTTAGCACTGCATCCCTTTTTGCAGTTGCAAAAAATAATGTTTAGCAGTTTTTTCGGCGCAGGTGGAAGTAAAGTTTGAACTGGCTCTAATATATTGTTGACCAACTTCCAACCCCAGTCTGTAGGGTCTAGCTGATAACCAAGCCACACTTGAACTTGGTAATATACTCGAAAAAGATGTTGGTGAGCAGCAACTGAAGTTGGAGGAAGACAAACTAATTGAACTTGTTTTTTATTTTTAGTATTTTTAACGAAACACGCCAACTGAAAAAAATATTTTTTTCTTAAAACCAGGAAAAGCTCAGCATCAATCATATAATATATATATTCATCAAAAAGTTTATTTACTTTTGTAAAGTGTAAAGATCATGTACTATTTTTACACGCAATAACTGGCTGTGATACGACATCTGCATTTTACAGGAGGGGTAAAACAGCAGTTTTCAAAATGTTTGAAAAGCAAGATTTAATTCAATGTGCTGAAGTTTTTAAAAAAAGTGATTCAACTCAGCAAGAAGTTATTACCAACGGCATCCGCTTTCTTCTTTCTATGTACGGAGCTCCTAAAAAAACTACCTGTTTAGATAAACATCGATATGCATGTTTCGTTAAAAATACTAAAAATAAAAAACAAGTTCAATTAGCTTGTCTTCCTCCAACTTCAGTTGCTGCTCACCAACATCTTTTTCGAGTATATTACCAAGTTCAAGTGTGGCTTGGTTATCAGCTAGACCCTACAGACTGGGGTTGGAAGTTGGTCAACAATATATTAGAGCCAGTTCAAACTTTACTTCCACCTGCGCCGAAAAAACTGCTAAACATTATTTTTTGCAACTGCAAAAAGGGATGCAGTGCTAAATGTGGTTGCAAAAAAGTCGGACTGTCTTGTTCTTTGGCATGCACAAATTGTCAAGTCCGGTCGTGCTCTAATATTGAATCACAAACAATGGAGGATTCGTTTGACTCCGACGAAGTATCATGCGATACATCGCTATTGACGCAATTTACTTGCATCCAAAATGAAGATGAAGAAGAAGCAGGAGAAGAAGAACAAGAAGAAGATCAAGAAGAAGAACAAGAATTTGAAACTTACGAATAAGATGAATAAACTTCAACACTTTTTTTTATAACTTTTAGAATCGTTATATCTCAGAAACGGTGGCTCGTAAGAAAAAAAGTATGAATACATTTTTTATAGATAATTTTATGATCTACAATTTTTGTCTAAGGTACTTTTATGATAAAACTTACCGTTTTGCTGAAAATCGCGAAAAACTCATTTTTTTGACCTTTGACCTTGAATTAAATTTTTTCCTTACAGGGGAATGATGGGGAACTTCCAGACATTGTTTATAATTATGTTTTGAACAACTACACAAAAATTCAGCTTGTTGGGACTTTATGTAACTTCACTCTCATTTTTTGGTCTAAATTGACCGGACTATATACGATTTTTTTTATACCTACTCGTAAGTATACTTTTCACACGAGAGTTTTAAGACAAAGTTATGTGCAGTTTCATATACCTACTGCTATAACTAATCTCATGAAATAATTATCATTTGCGTAAAACTACAGTGTTATGTTTGGATTTATTTGTAAAAGTTTAGCGCCAAAACCCATTTACTGATCGTACATGCGTGTTGCGTCGCCCACAAATTATTTAAAGATAAACTGCATTGAAACGTTCTTGATTCAGCGGAAGTTGCCGTCGAGAAAAAAAATACGATACAGTTGTCCATAGAAGAGCTGTATCATCATGGTATCATCATAATGTATTTTTTTAGATTTATTTTTAAGCGACTTCAAAAAAGTAGGAGGTTCTCAATTCGTCGAAATATTTTTTTTTATTGTATGTTAATCGATTATTCAAAGACGCCTGGACCGATTAGCAAAATTTTTTTTTTATTTTTTTTTTAAATTATTTATTGTTTAATAGGTTATACTTACCAGGTCCCAGGTCCCATTTAAATTTTATCATAATCGGTCAAGCAGTTTATGAAATATCAACCAAAATAGTCAGTTTTAATTTTTATTTAATTTGGTTATGATAGTTTCTGAACGATGATTGATGACTGTCATTTAAGTTTTGTTTTTAATTTTTACATTTCATTATGAGAGTAGATAAAATACGCATTAATACGAATTTAATATTATTATATATAGTTACTAAAACTGAAAATAAATACGTTTGAAACCAAATGTAGATAGTCATCATCATCCTCATAGTGATATCCTAGTTGCCCCTTCTTCCTTGTCGGTCCACCAACTTGTTCCACTAGTGGCACGAGAAGGAATTGTCATTCCTCGTCGTACCACTGAATTCAGATAATGCAGGGATGGTAGCTCTGCTTAATGTCCCTTAACATCTCAATAAATAATTGTTGTTTTTAACAAAAAAAAAGCCAAATTAAATTAAAATAACAAATTAAAAGAAATTATTAGCCCTTTATCTTGGTGTGCCTAATTCGCTTTGAGCCTAAGTTGTTGCGTCTAAAAGTTGCTCTTTGGAGTCCGAGGTCCACTTATTATTTATCGATCTGTTGATGTTTCTTTAGCGCATGCTGCGGACCTCCCAACCCCTTATCCTAACCCTGAGTCATCGTCGGTAGGCTTACTTATTTCGGTATTAAATTGCACCGCACTGTGTGCTATAAAGGAACATCCAGCGCTCACAAAGTTGGTTTTTCCAAGCCACTACAATAAGCGGTTTTTCAAAAAGGACATTTAGGTTTCTACATGGTCGGCAGCGCGAGTGTGACGCACTTGGAGTTGCACACGTCCATAGGCCACAGTAACGACTTTCCATCTGGGAATGCCACCACTATTTGAATTACAAAGAAGTTCATCTTAATCTCATCTTTGCTTGCAGTCTGGCAGACGAGGGAACTGCATCGCTGAAGGTTCAGTCTACAACTTCGAAGGCGCTTGGGATCTTATCCTTTCCAGTGCACCCCCAGGAACATCTGGGTAAGGATCTAAGTTATCTCTCAGATTCCTTTTTCAGTGAAAAAAGTAGCCGTATGATGTAATTCATATAGTTTGTATAGTAGTTGCGAAGGGTGGACAATTGCAAAAGGAAAGCCGATGGAAAAAAAATCACTAATTTCTATCTAGTTTGTCATACACCCACTAGAAAGCCAGCGAGAATCGGGTTCACTTCAGTTTTTTTATATGGTATTGACAGATAGACAGACGGAAAAATGAAGGGAATCCGTTTTCCGAATTCCATTTTTCTTTATGAGGTATCCTAAAAATAAATATTTTGATTTACAATTAAATACTAACCATAGTAGGTAATCTTTACGGGTAGCTGGAGCCTTTAAAAGTCCAACTAGTCTAACCACAGAACTTCGATATCGTCAATTAGTTGTGGAGGTCAGATGGTAATCGCTTCACGGAAAATACTTTCTACCACATTAGGTGAGCGACAAATCCGACAGCTGCGCGACAGCGCGACGCGTTGCTTGATGCGTGACATATTTTTCCATACATCAAATGACGTTTTCACACGACGTAGGACACAATGTATGTATGAACAACGACCATTTGATTTTTTACGCGCGGCGTCGAAACGCGTCGCGTTCGCTCACTTGTCGCTCACCTAGAACAAGGCCTTAGACTGGGAAGTCGACCCAAACTGAGTTTAGGAAAGACTCGTTATGATGACTAGCCATAAGCATGTTGAACGTGTTTCAGACTCGTCCAAGAGCAATACTGCGCAGCTAAACGTTTATACAACGCATTCAGCGCACAAAGCAGGAAAGTAGGAGCAGCCATCACTGTGGCCTCCCAGCCAGCAATCGTAAATATCTTCAAACAGCCCCAAGTGATCAAAGCAGCCAGCAACGTACGTACAACTTGATATTTCTCTTTATATTTACAGCTTAGATGATAAGGAACTATTTGCATCGGGAAGCCCTTTAACAGCTCTATGGCGTGGTGATAGTGAACACGGCCGCTATGCAGGAGGCACGGGTTCGATTCCCTCTCAGTGCAAATATTTGGATACATGAATATGGATATTTGCATTAGTCTAGTCGTGCCTCGGAGAGCACGTTAAGCCGTCGGTCCCGGTTGCCATACGAACATCTATGTCAGTCGTTACGGGTAGATGGAGCCCTAAAAAGTCCAACAACAGGTCTAACTGTGTTGTGGAGGTCAGATTATGGCAACCGCTTCATGGAAAATATTAAAGTTCAGCCACATTACAGTTAGAAGCCGACCCCAGCTGAGTTAGGAAAAAGGTTTAGGAATGATGATGGTAAGGACCTATTCGAAAGTGACACTATGAGAAGAGATTAAAGTAATGTTGGGCTTCAGGAGCAGGGGTCAGCCCAAGAAAAGATTGATGGATTGCATGAAAGAGGGTATGGCTAAGGGAGTGACTGAAGAAATGACATCTAACAGGAATGTATGAAGGAGAATGACATGTTGCACCGATCCCAAACTACAACAAGGCATGTAGGTTTGACGGTATAGAGTTGTAACCGAATTCTACAGCGTAAATTTCACCATATAGTTTCACCATATAGAATACGAAAATATTTTTTTTGAATTTCCTGTCTGTTTGTCTGTTTATCCGCGATGGACGCAAAAACTACTGGACGGATTTTGATGCGGTTTTTTTGTTAGAAAGGACTTGCTCAGACTTAAAATCTTGAGCAGAGAATGACTGAAGATATGAGCAAAGGTCGCGTTAACCGAGATGCACGCGGGCGGAGCTGCGGGCGGAAGGCTAGTTTATAATATTAGTATGGATATTGATTATATTTTTATATTTCTTACAGTTCTTAAACGCAATCGGCAGTGGAAGTCCCCAAGCTGGCCAAGCTGGCAGGGCGCTAAGTCAAGCTCTTTCAAGCGCCTACTACTAAATGCTTAACACACATATATAATATTATATCATATAATATACTATACCATATATAATTCTACTTTTATATAGCTATGTATATAACCTAACTCTAGGTTCACCCGTGCTGTCGAGACGTGAGTACTTGGACAAAAAGGAGATATATTTATATGTAAATATACGTTAATATAAACAACACAAACGACCTGGCTTTTTATTTTTTGGAGACGATTTGTTTTTTAATAAAGATGTATCCGATTTCAGACGACGAATTTTAGTTTTATTTCTTTATTATTAAAAATTATTTCCTCAAGACTGAGGGACCTAGAATTATCCTCAAGGCGGCCACCCACTTACAGTTTATCGAACGACAACCGGATGATATCGGTCCGTCAGTTCTTCGCAATAGCCCACTTACAGTTTCGTATACGATTTTGGACTGATAATATATGTGTGTGGCCGCTTGACGATTCCTGTCAGCAAAGACAATTAAAGGCCGGACAGTCTATGGCCGTCGGCATTTTATACGTAATAACATCAGACTAAAAGAATAAAATAATGTTATTATTTTAGTCTGAGGTAATAAAATTATGATGACATTGATGACATAAGGACTGCAGGCCGCCGGACAGACGAAAAACTGCAGGCGGACTGTAAGTGGGTGGGCGCCTTCAGAGCCTTCTTCCAAAAGAGGGCTGACTTGAGTCTAACTAAGAAACTGCTACTGAACTTCGATATTTTACATGAAGCGACTGCCATCTGATCTTTCCCGCTGGTGATATTGAAGTTCGAAATCAGAACCAGAGTTTTGGACTTTTTAGGAGACCAACAAGTAGGCACTCGCAGCAAAACCTCATAGCCCTATCGTAAAAACTTCGTCATGCGTTACCATCCCTGGGACCATCTGGGAATGGGACGATCTGGAAATAGGACAATCTGGGAATGGGACGATCTGGGAATAGGACTATCTGGGAATGGGACCATCTGAAACAGAGTGACGAGTTTGGGAATGGGACGTTCTGCTACCAAACCATAATAACTACCCATACTTAAGTTATAATTATATTATATCCATCCAAAGGTTACCTGTAAGAAATCGCTGGAAGTGATGCTTTCATACATGTACTGTTTTTTATTTGTGTACAATAAAGTTTTAAAATAAATAGGTAAATAAAATAAAATGAATATGATGATGAATATGAATGACAACAGATAAGGAATCATTTAAAGTGAAAACTTAATATTAGCGACGAGTCCATATAAAAAAAATAAGTATAGAAATTAGTAGCTTCCGACGTGGGCAAAGCTGTCCTCACCCGCGTGGAATACTGCTGTGCAATTCACTAACAAGCACAACGATGCGAGTCGCAACGATGTGCGCGATAGACACTGTCATTGGTCGATTTCCAATGACGTGATACAATCTGACAATCGTTGTCGCATCGTTGTGCTCGCTTAGTGAATTGCAGTGCTGAATAGTAGTTATGTTTTCTGAAAAAAGAATTTCTAATTAAACTACAGTATGAAACAATTATCGCAATAATTTTCAGGCCTAAAATCCAATCTTTTGCATGGTGTATTTTTCCTCGTGGCAACATAGTTCGATCGCACAGTTCGATCAATCGAACAAACAGTATTTTTATATCCTCATCGTTCGATAAATCAGTCGAACCACGAGCTTTCATTATTTAAAGGTGCACATAATGTTAATGCTCTACTGTGCGACTACAATAAGGGGTTCTTTAAGAAGACTATTAGCATGTTCCTACAAGGTCGGCAGCACGAGTAAGACGTCCCTGGTATTGCACGCGTCCACGGTAGCCAGTTTCCATCAGGTAGACCGTGCGCTTGTCCTCCTGAGTGGTATAAAAAGGATGTTTTGGATCCAATCAAAATCAAAGTAATGAGTTCAAGCGATTGTTCCTCGTTTCATATCGTGAACATCCACACGACACAACTGTTAAGAATGCTATTCAAACATAAAAGCACTGCGAGCGTGTTTTGGGCCGCGATCCAGATGGAGAGGGCTGCGATCCATAGGGTATACCGCTCTATCCCTCTCCTTCTGGATCGCCGCCCAAAACGCGATCAGTTATAGCACGCATGGTAGGCGTGCAGATCTGCAAGCCTCTTTGCATTCACGCTAAAGCCGACAGCCGATGGATTAAGGTGAGCATCAATGCAGCATAGCACAGCAGTGAAAGACAGTAGGTGAAGCGTGAACATTTTTACCAGCGTTCGCTAGAAACATCATGAAAATGTTTGTAGCGATTTTCCCACGGAGGACTATGATTAATTTATGTATCATTTCCTTTTCCATGGATATTTGGCTCTAGGCTTGGCTCAGTTCGTTTTTCAGTTCGACTAATTTAAAAACGGCGAATGCTCGATGTTCTGTTGGATGTCAAGTGAATGTTCACGTCTATGAGCACCTTATATGTAGTACTCGTAATGCCGTCCACACGCAGGATTATGTGTATTTCACGTTAATATTACGTTACACGTTACGCTCGTATGGACCACATTAAGCCCCAGATATCCGCTCTCAAACGCCTCCTTCAAACTCTTCACCCGTCACACCAATGGTAGATTGGTCTGTCCGTAGCCAAAAGCGCTATACCATCAGCATACATGAGCACTCGCGGCAGTCGTCGTAGTTACTGAGTTTCTGATGCTGTCCGACAAAACGTGTGAAATCTGAGCGCTGAATAAAAGTGGACCAAGGACAATTCCTTGGTGTACCCCCACGATGTTGAGAAAGGGTTTTCTGCTGTCAACAACGGTCTGAGCCACAAAATCGTTGTAGGTACATGTCTTCTACAGGAAAATCAAGTACACGCTTATCATGAGGTAAATATAATTGAAAATGACATGGACTGACTGACATGACATTTACCTCAAATTCATTTGTTATGGAACATTTGTTTGTGTAGAACGCGTATTTTAGTACAAAATGTTATTTCTATTACTTTTGTGCGTATATCTCTTAGTGATCGAACATAGTGTGGGTTCAAATATCGGGTTTTCGTGTAGGCCAGGCTGGCCAGGTAAGAATATTCACTCATTTCATCCTACCCTTTTAGCTTCACGAAAACCGGCGCAGCCAATTCTTAATCGCACTTCCATTTGTCGAAGTCACGTAGTAGGTACACTCTTCTCAAATTACCTGGCCTAGAACAAACAGACACACACACACACACGCAATCACGCCTTTAAATCCCCGGAGGGTTAGGCGGAGGTGAATTAACACCCACATTTCTACAGTCGTTGTATTATGTCCCACGTACCTAATAGGGGGTGAGCCTATTGCCGTATTCCGGGCACTAAGTGTTGACTCGAGCCATGCTTCTGAGGCTGAGTTAAACAGACACAAAACTTTTAAAAATTGTTTTCTTGTTATTAGTTTAGTATCTTTACTACTTAACTAGAGCTATCGGGATATTTACCAAGTATTGTTTGGAGTTTCCGATATTTCAGTGCTGTTGCAAGCACAATTAAACATAATTATTAAAAAGACACATCAAAATTATTTACGTATAGTTAAATACCTGACCTGCCCCCCTAGACAATGGCGAATGACAAATGTGTGGTATTACATAAATGATAGTTGTCAACGTGTGTCATAAACATAAAATCCTATACATTCTTCATATTATTCTGCAATTCGCCAGCCAAGAATTACCACTTGTCTAAGGGGGTTGGAGTATAGCTATAGCTGTGGGTGTGTGTGTGAGTGTGCGTGTGTGTGCAACCCTCTTGCGAGGCAAGAATTGACCCTCTAATGAAGAATATTTTTAATATTGTTTTTTTTTTCTATTTCAGAGAGGCATGTGTACCTAATGTATCCGTTCAAGGGCCATCCTAATTACACATCCATCCATAATTTGAACGACAAATTCAGAACACAATGCGGTGACTTCTACAACATTCAAGATAAGCTGTACATAAATGGAGTCAGTGAGACATTGAAGGAGATACAGGATGGAAGGTGAGTTTCTTTCACCCTGCACCCTGCACCCTGCTGGATGGTTAGAATCTAAGATGAGGTAGAAGTAATAGTTATTTTTATTACGAAAGCAGGCCTTGGTGCGAGGTTCCCTACCAAGGCCTTCGAGGTAAGTCAACAACAGCTCTAGACCGATGCACCTGGACGAGGCTCTGGCGCAAGCTTTCCTTTCTGGGTTGGGAGGTTAGAGGACAGTCACGCCCGTAACAGACATCTAAACTACGCTAGTACTATTATCTGTTCTGTGTCTAAACTAAATTGAATTAGTAAACGAACTACGGACTAATTCGGACGGATTGATTAAGATGGGAAAAAGAGAAACGACTTAGGCGGGACTCAAACCCACGAACAGTCCCTTACAGGGGAAATGCTCTGACTACTGAGCCGCCGAGTCCCGCCTGTGACGTTTCTCTTTTTCCTATTTTGATCGATTTGAATAGTTACTAATTGCTTTAAAATTTCATTTAACTTTTTCATCAAAGTTATACATTTGGTCGCAAAGGTTTTGGTGCGACCCTATACACCCCAGCTAACTCAGTATTATTAATTATTTTAATTATTTTAGGGACATTATCAATTTATGGTTCGAAGACTATTACTATCATCAATCTAAAGAAGGAAGTCATGAACTCATATACGCTGGTGACGTATTATTGTATTTAGAGCCAGAAGCTACAGCAAAAGTCACGGTAGAAGATAATCATAAATATATTAATAAGAGTCGAGACTATAAAAAAATAGCCAAAGTTATGAGTCACACTGTAGCCAAAATTAATCATGGAGACTTACTTGAGTTTATAGAATCAATCCAATATAACGGAGAGAACAATATTACATCTCGACTATCGTGTATGAGACATGCTACTTATACAACTGAACTGAGAATAGTTCTTATATGCACAGATGAATGGAATTCTTGCAAACCTTATCATGGAAACTTACAATTTAAAGTAGTTGGAACAAATGAGTGTGGTTTGTATTTAGAACGCTTAAAAAATAATTTACTTGCAGTGTTGGCTCCGAAACCATTCGATATGGATTATGAAATTTCAATACCGACGATTTTCTACGAAACTCCTTACATGAATTCCGAATATGAAACATATTTTCCGAATTCTATGAATTTGATTTCGAGTTCGTTATTAAAATATGCGTTTATGAGCTTTATCAATGATGCTGAATGGCAGAGAGTGGGAATAATATCAGATACCGCACCTTATAGTGTAGAATTTGAAAAAGAATTGCTGGATATGTTTCATGAGCAAGGAATCATTTACAAAGTACGGCGATGTGAGAATAGAGACGACTTTGAGAAGGTACCTACTTATCTTACATATTCTATTTATAAGTTTACTAGCTGACCCGGCGAACTTCGTACCGCCATATTTTCCGCCCGCGTGGTATTTTGACCCCGATTTATCAGTATTTCTCTACAATATTATGCATGTATTTTAAT
The DNA here is from genome assembly GCA_914767945.1 of Eilema depressum. Lineage (NCBI taxonomy): Eukaryota > Metazoa > Arthropoda > Insecta > Lepidoptera > Erebidae > Eilema > Eilema depressum. The sequence goes on along the minus strand of OU612027.1, from coordinate 4,397,125 downwards.
TTTTAAGCATACATAGGGACGGACAGACAGCGACAGCGACTTTGTTTTATAATATGTATGTAGTGATAGCGCGTGGTTCCCGACAGAGTAGAATTTGGGCCACCTCATCTCTTCCCATGCGGTGTCGTACAAGGCGACTAAAGGATAGGGCTGTTTAATATCAGACAGATATACCTATACATACAGCCCAGACTCAGCCTCAGATGCATGGCTCGAGTCAACAATAGTGCCCGAAATGCGGCAATAGGCTCACGCCCTATTACGTGGGACTGAATACAATGATTGGTGAAATGTGGGTGTTAATTCACCTCTGCCTAACCCTCCGGGGATAAAGGCGTGATTATATGTATGTATGTAAGTTTATAGTAACTAAATGTTACCCGCGCCTCGCCCGTGTGGAATTTAGGAGCCCATTTCCGCAACCCATGAGAATCAATGCCCATAAAAGTATGTGTTATTCCAGGGTCATAATCTATCCCTGTACCAAATTTCACCTAGATCCGTTCAACGGTTATAGCGTGATTAAATAACAAACATCCAAATAGTTATATAAACATCCAAATCTTCCCAAGCTTCCACATTTATAATATCTAATAGTAGGATTATGTTATAACTATGTGTGTTATGTTTAATGATAATAATGACTAAGTTTTACTGACTCTATCGCGTTTTGATCAGTGTTCACTTAAGGTGATTACATACGCGAATGACTTTGACCATACAAATGCTCAAGGTCATCCGCTCGTTTTTCAGCCGTAAAATCAGTAAAACTAATTTTAATAGATAATTTTATAGGAGACGATTACAAACTAAGAAGGTCACGTCATGCTAATACACTCATTTAACATATATCTGAAATTTTAGATTATTTGGATACATATTGTAGACAATATTTGGTTTCATAAGAAAGAGTAGAGCGATGTTCAGAGCCTCTTTTCAACTATTTCCTTTTTTATTGAATTTATGAAAAATTGAAGTTACTCTGTATGTCCTGTAGTATGCAGGGATGTAAATTCCAGATCTTTAGGTTTTATAGTTAAAAAGAAAAACGGTTTCGAAAATACCGATTTTTCGATGCTAATCTGATTCGGGGCCTTAAGTAAACCCAAGGAAAACAAAATAACCACAATAGAACTTCACGAATCTGTGAGCTCATAGGCTCATAGTAATATCAATAAGATAGTTCGGGTACTTTCAGATAACTTACACTTCAAACTATAAAACAACTACCATATTTAGTCTCTCCGTGACTATAACTACTGAAAAGCAACTGAAATTATCGGTATCAAGGTAAATTTTTAAATAATACCAACTAATCGCGACAGAATCTGCTAAAAATAGTTTTATTATTTTAATGTGTGATATTCGCGTAAACTTTCGACAATATCAACAGAATATCCTGTTATGGTATGTATAATAATATAACATTACGTAACTATAGATTATACTGTAACAGGATGTTTGAGGCTGTTACAAACAAAAACAATGTTTACAAGGCTTTTATATAAATAAACATATTATGATTAAATACCGTAAACGCTCATTAAGGTGATTACATACGCGAATGACTTTGACCATACAAATGCTCAAGGTCATTTGCTCGTTTTTCAGCCGTAAAAATCAGTAAAACTAATTTTAATAGATAATTTTATAGGGGACGATTACAAACTAAGAAGGTCACGTCATGCTAATACACTCATTTAACATATATCTGAAATTTTAGATTATTTGGATACATATTGTAGAAAATATTTGGTTTCATAAGAAAGAGTAGAGTGATATTCAGAGCCTCTTTTCAACTATTTCCTCGTTTTTTATTGAATTTATGAAAAAGTGAAGTTACTCTGTATATCCTGTAGTATGCAGGGATGTAAATTCTAGGTCTTTAGGTTTTATAGTTAAAAAGAAAAACGGTTTCGAAAATACCAATTTTTCGATGCTAATCTGATTCGGGGCCTTAAGCGAAAAAAACAGCTTATAATGTATTATAACCCGCGCCACGTATCTTGGACCTAAAATGTGCTCAAAATGTGCCCTATACGCGCAGTACACATTTCTTTGGTGTCTTTTGAGTATAGCACGGGATGCTACTGCGGTAGACGAACTCAAATTCACCAAGCAAAGACTATTACAAAGCAATCCGCGGGCGCCCGAGCCTCGTATGTCTTACGATTTAGGTCCAAGATACGTGGCGCAAGTTATATTGTGTTGTGATGTGGCCATTGATTTATATTGTTACTAAAGTTAGCTGTATTGGTGCCCGGTAGAATATAGTAGTAGGGCCACCCCATCACTTCCTGTGGGTGTCGTAGAAGAGGATAAAGGCATAGAGCTTATAATTTGGACGATAGAAATCTTTCGGACGGAACAAACCTGAACTATGTGTGTTATGTTTAATGATAATAATGACTAAGTAAGGTATGGGATTGCTTCGAAATAATAGTACATTATGGTACAAGTGAGCAACGTTGGTGATTACCGCCGAGGCGCCATTGAGACCCGAGCCCCCAGGCGAGGGTCTTAAGACAGCCGAGGACGGTAATCATCATGCTCACACGTGCCATACGACGTTTTACAACACACTTGCGAATAAATTAATACTACAAATACTAAATAAACAATACTACAAATTAATTCGTTTTCCTATGCGCGCGCATTTAACAATGGCGGTCGACCATATTTAAAAAAAAATGAGGTTTGAACTTAACTTTTTTTAAAGATCTCTTATACAAGTATTACAAGTTGAAATTATTTATTTAAATACGAAAATGCATCAAATGACCATACAATAGGCGTATTAATTTATTCGTACTATTAAACACGTTATTTTTTGTATCAAAACTTTTTTGAGAACATAGACAATTATTAGACACTTCCTATAAAATTTAAAAAAGAATCTATAACTCACTTGTGAATGAAAAAGTCACAGTTTGTTAATAGGTGTCATTACGTGCCTAATTGCGGTAAAATAATATCACTTTTATAAGCAGGTGTGTTGTAAAACTATTTTACTGATTCTATCTGAGGTGAGCATGAACTACTATCGTAATAATCGTATCGTGAACGTAACGATAGCACGGAGCATTGCGATTGGCAGGCTTCAGGCAGGCGGCCAATCGCAATGCTCCGTGCTCTCGTTACGTTCACGATACGAATACGATAGTTGTTCGTGCTAACCCCATGCACAATCTTTCAATAGCGTAGAACGTGCGACTGCTACGCAAGGAGCCCGGGTTCGATTCCCGCTCGGTGTAAATATTTGTTTGCTTGAATATGAATATTTGGATTGGTCCGAATATTTCTGTTAAATCTTAGTATAACTACCTATCCGCAGTTTAGAACCCATAACACAGGTTAGTTAAGCTATGCTTAGTTTTGGGTCTAGATAGCGTTGTGTAGAATGTCGTAGAATATTTATTTATATAAACATACATATCACGAACACATTTATCACCAGAGGGTAAGGCGAAGGTGAAAAACACACACATTTCACCAATCATTGTATTTGGTCCCGCTTAATAGGGTAGGGGGTGAGCCCGAATTTCGAGCATTATTGTTGACTCGAGCCATGCATCTGAAATTGAGTCTGGGCTGTATAGTATATATATACAGGGCGTCCCACGGCGATGCCACATGGAGGGCAAGTACCTTAAATCCTTAAGTTAGCTCATTTTACTTAAAGGAGATATCATTTTATTTTTAAAAAGAAACAAAACTGCATTCATAGATTTTTAAAAATTCGCTTGCCACACCCGGTAATCGAACTGACGAAAATCCGAAAAAGTAACATCCTGTATTTTTATGGCATCAATCGATAGTGTCAATCAAAAGGATCAAATCTCTCTAAGAAACATGGTAAATTAAATGAAAGGAAGTCCTTGAAACCTAAACTTATAAATTCAATTTGGCAAAATAAAACACTTTAACTCATCCATCTGATACCATATTAACAATGAAATTCCATATTTAAATCACTTTTCTTTTTTATCGTGTGGAGACCGCTGCATCAATCGATAGTGTCAATCAAAAGGATCAAATCTCTCTAAAAAACATGGTAAATTAAATGAAAGGTAGTTCACAAAATCTTAACTTACAAATTCAATGCAAACAGACACAGCACTTTTACTCCAGGAACCATCAGATAAGGTATCTTATAAGGTCAACAGTAGAGATATCTTTGATGAAATTTATTTAGTAAAATAAGTACATACTGAATGAATGAACTTTGTTACCGTTTTACGTTACAATTTTTATTAGTAACTGCATGAGGTTATGTAGGTAGGGTAGGTAGTAATTTTAGGTGCTTGATTAGAAACCTGCACGCGGTGTACTCTGGGCAACGAAGATGGCGAGTGAATTGCCCTATTGGATCAACTTATAACCTGTCAATTGAGACGGGGCGGCGTGCGGTTTTAGTCGGTTTGAGTTCGACATACTGCTGACCAGCAACGGTCTCCACACGATAAAAAAGAAAAGTGATTTAAATATGGAATTTCATTGTTAATATGGTATCAGATGGATGGATGAACTTTGAGTTAGTGTTTTATTTTGCCAAATTGAATTTATAAGTTTAGGTTTCAAGGACTTCCTTTCATTTAATTTACCATGTTTCTTAGAGAGATTTGATCCTTTTGATTGACACTATCGATTGGTGCCATAAAAATACAGGATGTTACTTTTTCGGATTTTAGTCGGTTCGATTACCGGGTGTGGCAAGCAAATTTTTAAAAATCTTTGAATGCACTTTTGTTTCTTTTTAAAAATAAAATGATGTCTCCTTTAAGTAAAATGCGCCAACTTAAGGATTTAAGGCACTTGCCCTCCATGTGGCATCGCCGTGGGACGCCCTGTATATCTGTCTGATATCAAACAGCCCTATTTCTTAGTCGCTTTGTACGAAACCGCATGGGAGGAGATGGAGTGGTCCAAATCTACTGTACCGGGCACTACTGAAATTAATGATGTTATTTATATTAGAAAGAAAGAAAGAAAGAAAAGAAAGAAAGAAAAATATATTTAGGATCTATCTTTCACAGGCAGTAGCGTACTTCAGAAGTGTGGACACAAAAATAGTTATTGTAAATGCTGATGAAGGAAACTCAAAGATGCTGATGAATATCAAACCTAAATCAACACTAGCTGCATTTGTGTTACTGTTTCGAGTCCCGGTGTTTTGGACAGACACGAATATGGTTGGTATGAAATACTTTTTCATTTCTCATACTCGGAAAGTAGTGTTGTTTTGATTTGATTATTGGGTGGAAAATGCTGTTTCCGTCCCTAGAGAGGGAAAAACTCATACAAATTACTTCCCATTACTCTTCAGCTGTGAAAAGTTTTATGTAAAAGAACTAATTAAGAAAAATACGGCCATGTGACTTTCTAAACAGCCAGTGTGAACTTAGCGCAAACTTCTTTGAGCGGAATGAGCTGCATAGAGCGCGCCTTACAAGTATGAACTGCTATCACGGGTATGAACAGTACCGAGGCTCCTGGCTCAACCTCAATCAGTAGCAAAACAATACCCGTCAAAATGACTTCGCAAATAATATTTAATTCGATATGTTAAATCAAAAATTTATACAACATCGTATATTTGTAGTAATAATGACGCAAAAATACCGCAAGATGACGCCATTTTTTTGTATTTCGGCTTTAATTTTATCCATGCATATCAAATCGAACAAAAAACTTCATAACAACAAACTACATTAATAAGTGCATCTATTGATATTTTCGGTAATGCATGAAACGTCACTATAGGTGCGCTATACCATCGCAAAGTATCTGCTAACACTCGGCGCCAAAGACCTGAGTGATAGGCGCGCTCTATATTTATAATGTATATTTATAATGTATACTCTAAAGGCTGCAACAATTACGCGGTGAGTTCCATATTTAAAATTTAAAAAGTCGACATAAATTGGCTGGATATTATTATATCTTTACTAGCTGCCCCGGCGAACTTCGTACCGCCATATTTTCGGCCCGCGTGGTATTCAAATCCCGTTCCCGCTGCACCCTTATCACTTAGGGGGATGAAAAATAGATGTTGGCCGATTCTCATAGATACCGGATAAGCACAAAAAATTTCATCAAAATCGGTCGAGCCGTTTCGGAGGAGTTTGATTACGCACCCCGTGACAGAAGAATTTTATATATTTTACCAAATAAAAAATAAGGGTTGATCGTAGAGGGGTGAAAATTTAGTATTGCATGTATTTTTGTATGATGTATCATAAAAAAATAAAAAATAAAAATTTTGTCTGAAAAATAAAAAATAAAATTAAGGGGTGGACCACCCTTAACATTTAGGAGGATGAAAAATAGATGTTGGCCGATTCTCATAGTTACCGGATAAGCACAAAAAATTTCATCAAAATCGGTCAAGCCGTTTCGGAGGAGTTCGATTACGCACATTTTGTGACACGAGAATTTTATATATTAGATGTATCTGTGACGGAATTCAAAAAAATAGGTTGTAATAATCTTTAAATAAACAACTAACTAGTTTTATTTTCCTCATATTCGAAATGAAAAGTAGAGTGTTTAACAACAATTCCGTCTAAATACTAAGTCTAAATACCTCAGGAATTGATTCTTTCAACCCTTGGTTAACAAGCTACTATTCTTATATAAGCACCAATACCTTTCCTTCATCTGTGCCGGGCACGTAAACGTTTTGTGAGAACGGAGCATTGCGATTGGCCGGCTTCACTCACTCACACAGGTTCACAGTAGGCAGGCGGCCAATCACAATGCTCTATTCTCTCGATACATTTACGTTATGAATTAGAATATTGTTCGTGCTAGGGCTTTGGCTTTTATGGGAGTCTTTATCATCTAACCTCTCAACCAATAGGAGAACGCCAGAGCTTTTTCCGTCCAGGTGAGGTTGACTCGGGTCTTTAATTTTTTTTATTATACGTCAATTTGACTTCACCTCGCCTGATGGAATGAGTCTCATGAAAGAGGGTAGCTATTACAGGCGCGTGCTATGTTACAATGGTGGCCCTCAGCTTAACAGCCTCATCAGATGCTTTTTCATGCCCCGCTTAAAAGATCCGGGACTGTAACAAGAAAAAGAAAATGCCATACAGAAGATCGCGGCTTTATAACCTCGTGTTGTGTTTCCGACGGTGAGTAGGGTAGCCAGAACTCACTGGAGAGATTTTGTGCTGTCAGTGGGTAAACCAAAGGCTTTGTCCTACTTTTCTTTTGCGCTGACGGCACAGAATCTTTCTGTTCTTACAGGGTCGGCAGCACGAGTGTGACTCTCCTGGTGTTGCACTCGCCTATAGGCCACGGTAACCTCTTATCATCAGGAGGGCCGTGTGCTTGTCTGCGATCTAAGTAGTATAAAAAAAAAATCTCTTTAATGTCAGAAGTACTCAAAACTGGCGGCTTTGCGTGAACTTCGCTTAATGGTAGGTAGTAGAGGAAGCTTTTGAAGTAAGTATGTAAGGATAGAGTCAAATGGCAGGCTGAATAAGAGAATTATTTTTTTTTATTTTTTTTTTTATTTATCATCTTACAAAAAACAATGTACATAATTAATTTTTGACAATGCATTTAGAAAAACCACTGAGGTTTGTGTCAAATGCAATACATTCTTTTAATAAAAAAATAGACGTGAGCGTATGGTATTTAAGATTCTTATAATTATCATTTCAGCACTGGTTTTCAATAATCTTGGCTGCTGAAGACCTCGGTATCGACGGTTGCAGTAGCCCTATAAAGAGCCCGTCGTGCGCAGGAGTCGTACAGGCTCTCAGTATAGTCACCAAATCCCATACGGTTCCCTCAGAGCCTGAAGATTTACAAAGGGCAAAATTTTACAGGTAATTTACTTTTAAAAGTGTAGGTAGTAGTCAATATTTCTATATAGGATCTAGCCCTTTGAGCTTAGCTAAATTGCTTGTGTTTATATCGAAAAAGCGGACCCCAGACTTCAAGGCGAAAGCTTCGGATGCGACGGAGATTAACGCTAGGATGAAGAAGGAATTGCTTGTGTGCATTGATCGTAAGTCGTCGTTGTAGTTGGTCGAATCCACCAGATTTCGACCACTTTCGCATGCATTTTAGAGTCTGGGTTCGCTCTTTTCAGAATTCCATTATGGGGTTTTGACTATTGTAGGAAAAACTCTATTAGACTAGAGTCGATAATTTTTGAAACAAAAACAAATAATGGTAGGATGAAACCCGTTGTAAAAGGAAGATAATATAACAAAAATAAAAGGAAAAATAATTTATGGGCGATCTCAGGTTGGGAAGGGGAAGGGGGTGAGTTTTGAAGGGTAAAAACGGTTTATCTCGATTTTACGAACGGATATCTCGAAATTTGGTGAAAACTTACCTTTTTATGTCCTAAAGACATAATTTTTTTGATTTGAAATATTTATTTTTTCACCTTATTTTGACTTAAGTAATATCGAAAAAACACCCTAATTTTCAATCGAAAATTCTCGCGTCAAAATATCAGCTTTTTAAAAAAAGTTGGGGAGATTTTTGTTCGTTGAAATCTCTTCTTTCTGATAGTGTAAAAAAATAAATAAATATATATCCATTTACCAGCGTAAATGTTCTCAGAAAATGCAAAGGAACATGGCTTAAAATGCAATATGGGGTTTATTTCTTATTGCTGTTATTAACTATTCTTCCAATGTAGAACAATATTTTTAATTCATTTTCAATACATAGTTCGTATCATAAAAAATGTACATTTTCAAGATTTTTAAATTCAAATAAAACCGTTGGAAGTGGTCCCTCAACTTTGACGCCATAATAAAAAATGCTAGTAAGAACAAGCTCTAACGGAATATTTTATTTTTTTACTTTGGCCGGCACTTTCAATTTTGGACCAAAATGGGTGATGTCCTTTGTGTATTTTAAGCCATGTTTCTTTGCATTTTCTGAGAACATTTACCATAGTAATGTATATATTTTTTTACATTATCAGAAAGAAGAGATTTCAACGAACAAAATCTCCTCGACTTTTTTTAAAGAACGGATATTTTGACGTGAGAATTTTCGATTGAAAATTAGGGTGTTTTTTCGATATTAAGCCAAAATAAGGTGAAAAAATAAATATTTGAAATCAAAAAATAATTACAGTGCCTTTAGAACATAACAAGGTAAGTTTTCACCAAATTTCGTGAGAAAAAAATTGTTTTTGCATAAGTAAGAAATAAAAAACCAAAAACTTGATTATTTCAATTTTTCACATAAATTTTGAGGTTATGTGAAAAAAGTGTATTTACAAAAGTTGTAGGTCTATTACCTACAACTTTGTCATTTAATTTTTTTCCACAGGACTTGTAGTTTTGCCGGAAATCGAGATAAACCGTTTTTACCCTTAAAAACTCACACCCTTCCCCTTCCCAACCTCAGATCACCCGTAAATTATTTTTCCTTTCATTTTTGTTATGTTCTCGTCCTTTTATATCGGGTTTCATCCTACTATTATTTTTTTTCACTTTTTACCATTTTCAAAAGTATCGACTCCGGTCTATATCGCCAACCGCAGCTCAGGTCGCCAATTTATAAGTTTTTATAAGGAATTTTCTAACAAAAAGCCTTTTATTCCAGAAACTTCACAAACACCATGAGAAAGTTTATATACCCAGGGTCTACGGCACACGTGAAACAAGGCAAAAACGACATAATATCAGAACTACATATCAGTAACGATGGTGTTATCACGGTGGCACGCTCACACCGGCACCCATTCCGGACTCCGATACCTGATCAGAACGCGTACGAGTGTTGGGCTAAAGTGAACAACTTCGAGAACCCTTGCGACTACGCCATCTATGTATACATCATGTTTGTGATAATGATGTTCGCTGTAACGTTCCTTATCATCACCTGCTACTTCCACGATACTTCACCTCTATTTTCGAAGAGATATCAGCAGTTTTGAATCATATAAATTAGTCTGTTTTTTTATGCTGGACGAATTTGGATTTAGTCATGAATTTTTACATACACATATATAATCACCCCTTTATCCCCGGAGGGTTAGGCAGAGGAGAATTGACTTGACATCTACATTTCACCAATCATTGTATTAGGTCTAACGTACCTAATATAATAATAGGGGGTGAACCTATTAACGTATTCCGGGCACTATTGTTGTCTCGAACTGAATGGATTTTTAAACGTTAAATAAGTTGTAAGTTTTTAAAAAGCAAAATATTTTTAGTCATAATTTGATAGCTACATAATCCTCCTCATATTACAAAATGTATGTATGCATTTCTACTTGAATTTATTTTGCCGCGTTTTATTTTTAATTTTTAATTTTAGATATATACCTATGACTATTACTTACCTAATTACCTATTTATCATTCGAGAGATAGGTAGGTCAACACATCACTAGGGTCACTCACTCGGTGGTACCGTTTAACTTTAAAAGACCTACGGTACCACCAGGGGTATGGCCAGGGGTACCGTGGGTCTGAAGCGCGATTTTTGGATGTTTCAAAGTTTATTACTAAATACGCCATTATCAGCTCTACAGATCTTACTAAAATTTGGTACAGGGATAGATTGTATTCTCAAAGAATACATACGCTACTATTATACCTGGAAAAGGCTGGAATATGCTCCCATATGTTGCGAGAATTATAACTTAGCTTAGGTAAACGTCAATAAGAGTCAATTGTATTCAAATTTATTAAAGGTATGATTCCGAAGCCGACCACATACGACAACGTCGTACGCATGCAGCACATACAGCGTACCCATTACTTGTTAAGGTGATTACATACGCGAATGACTTTGACCATACAAATGCTCAAGGTCATTCGCTCATTTTTTAACCATAAAATCGGTAAAACTAATTTTAATAGATAACTTTATAGGCGGCGGCGGTTACTAACTAAGAAGGTCACGTCATGCTAATACACTTATTTGACATACATGTGAAATTTTAGATTATTTGGATACATATTGTAGAAAATATTTGGTTTTATAAAAAGAGTAGAGTGATGTTCAGAGCCTCTTTTCAACTATTTCCTCCTTTTTTATTTAATTTATGAAAAGGTGAAGTTACTCTGTATATCATGTATTAAGCAAGCATGTGAATTCCAGATCTGTAGGTTTTATAGTTAAGAAGAAAAACGGTTTCGAAAATACCGATTTTTCGATGCTGATCTGATTCGGGGCCTTTAACTCTGATACGGATAAAGGAGACTATTGACAAACCGCAATGAATTACGCGGTCGGGTACGGAATCATACATTACAATACAGCTCAGGCGGGATTCATTAACATACCAAACACTTTAAAATTCCATTCAATCAATTGTATTGTTCTATACCGAATAAAAAACAATGACTATGATTATAAATAAAACGCTTAATAGTTTAGCCAAGATTTTTAATCAATTCCTTGAGATACTTGATGTCCTTCTTGTCACTTAGGGCATCCTCGTCGTCCAGGTCTTGCAATTGCGTGGTGCGGGTCGCCGCACTCGGGCCTGGCAAGTCGAAGATAAAGCTCCGAACCTGACCATAGAAAGGATGAAGGTCATACACATGAGAAAACTTTATACAGAATACAAATGATGCTCGTATGGTTTCAGCAGTCATTGCGTTCTTTACAGATGCACAACAGTCTAATTCAAATGATCAGATAGTTCATTAAGAATCAAGCTGTTCGGTGACTCTTTTCTTTGCCGCACACGCGTTTCCTTCTTCATACAGTCCCAGTCTTTTAAGCGGGGCGTGAAAAGGCATCTAACGAGGTCGTCAAGCTGGATCACCGAAAACCTTTTCAAATACCCATTTCACCACTAATTATTTATTGCCTAATTTCGAATTGTGTATCATTGTCAAGTGAATGTTTATATTGGAATCAGGTTAACCTTTTTTTGCAAACATCTTGTTTGGTAGATATTACCTTCTGATTGACAGATCTCAGGTTCTGAAGCAGTTTCAGAGCAGACCTCTTCTCAGTAGGATGCGATATCTGATACAACCGGATTGCTCTATGAAACTGTAAAAGAAGAGAATGACATCTATGTACAACACTTGAAAGCTGTTTAGCACTAAAATTGTGTCACGGTTCGGGGTTAGGTGGGAATGGTGGTGGGGAGAAGTCAGACAAATGAGTTAATGGATATTAAGACATATCTGTATAAGCATAGAGTGCGTTTTTGTAATTAAAAGAAAACTTGCACGGATGCCTCGTCCGTGAATCAACTGTCCGTATGGGTTGGGATCAGACGGCGATCATTCCTGCTATAGAATTGAATAGAATAGATTGATCAATGGGACTGACATACATTGACGAATATCATAAACGTCAAAATGTGTTTCAATTCCATATATTCATCATTTTATTCTACAATACTGCCACTTGTCTAGGGGGACTGTTTGATTTAATCCTATTAGCCTCCAGAAAGCGGTAGTAGAGCTGCAGACCTCAGGCAAGGGAACCGGGTCTAAGTTAATAAATAAATAATATTCTACAACATTCTACACAACACTATCCAGACCCATGGTAAGCATAGCTTATTATACATATTCATGCATACAAAAATTTGCACTGAGCGTGAATCGAACCCGCGCCCCCTGCGTAGCATTTGAACGTTCTACCGCTACGCCACAAAGGCCGTCATCGACCGGTTGTCTAACAACCGCTATGATGATGAAGTATTCGACTAAATAAGTATGAAAGAAAGAAAGAAAGAAATATACTATACGAATCAATGCAACTTACACGCTCGAGTAGACACCAGGTATCTCTGTACTGCTGCAAGAAGACCAGGGGAGTGAGCACCGCCGCGTAGAAGCCAGCCTCCCGATCCAGCATGTCGTCACTGTCCGACATGGCGTAGATAGTGCCGCGGTACTTATGCAGGAATGCCGAGTTCATGTGGTCTTTGTCGAAGCTGGGCATCAAACGATTGTTCATTTACTACTACGTGAAACAACTATGTGTGTGTGTGTGTGTCAATGCTCACGATTCATTGTTTTTAAAGGAGTGCTAAAGCTGTGATTGGTTTCGATGGATTATGAATAGAGCCCCCCCATCTCATTCCCACGGGCGTCGTAGAACTAAGGGGTAGAGCGCACTTGACGGCAATAAGCTCGCCCCGTTACGTGGGCCTGAAAATCATAGTAGTGTTAATATTATCTGTCCTTTGGTAGTGTAATAATTCAAGATTTGAACCCGAGACCTCTCGATTGTAAGACCGACTCCTTAACTAGAAAGCTACCGATGCTTTATCTTCTTCTTCTTCCTCTTAGCGTTAATTCCCAGTCGCATCCGAAGCTTTCAGCTCGGAGTCTGGGGTCCGCTTTTGCCAGTCTTAACTACGGATTTGGCTAGACCTCGATATTTTCTGTGAAGCGATTGCCATCTGACCTCCACATCCCAATGGTAACATTAGGCGATATCGAAGCTTTGCAGCTAGACTGTTTTTGGATTTTTGAGGGCTCCAACTACCGGGACCGACGGCTTAACGTGCTCTCCGAGGCACGACCAGACCAATGCAAATACCCATATTTCATTAACACAAATATTTGCACTGAGCGGGGATCGAACCCACGCCTCCTGCGCAGCGGCCGCTTTATCTTATTTATTATTAAAACGTTATTAAAACGAAAGTTTTGGATGTATAACTTTGTTATTCAATTACGTCAGAACAACGCGGACAGGCTCAGATATAAATTATTATCTGGAATACGACATACCTAGTAAGGTTAAGTTATCTCGGGAATAGGTTCCCGTATGTTACCATCCAGCCGGGTGTAGTCAATTGACAGGCCGTAGATAAAAAAACCTATTTATATAGATCCTATTCGCACAAGGGCGGTAGCTCCCCAAGGGTGGAGCCGCGAGCAACAGCTGGTGTTTGAATATGTATATTTGCAGAGGTCTCGGTATTGAAAAAGTATGACGTAATACTCCCGAACACAAGGTTACGGTCATAGTTATATAAAAAGTGGCTACACATCGTTCAATTTCGGGGAACTCCCGATAAACAGGCCTTGCCAAATATTTACGGCGGTTTGACCTTCACTTGTTGAACGAAACTCGACGTGAGTGAGCGTGGTCGGAATTAGTAATTTTAAATCATCATTCAGAATACTAGCCGTACTGCCCAATTTGTATGGACTGAGGTACTTTTTACGTTAATAAGCAATATTTTCTTTTTCCAGGGTTTATACAAAAATATATCAAAAGAAAAAAAATAAAACCCGTATATGATCACTTCGTTCTCTGTCTTTTCTCGGGAATGTGTAGACGGATCTAGTTGAAATTAATACCAAGTACTCAACTATGCAAACTCTTATAACTGTGAAAATCAAACTTCTATGACAACGCATTATAAAGATACTAGCTTTTGCCCGCGGCTCCGCCCGCGTGGATGTCGGTTATCGCGACCAAACATAGCCTATGTTCTTTCTCGAGGTCTAATCTACCCCTATACCAAATTTCATCAAAATCGGTTCAGTGGTTTGGGCGTGAAAGCGAGACAGACAGACAGATAGACAGACAGAGTTACTTTCACATTTATAATATTAGTAGGGATTGCCGTTTTTCCTGCCTAAAATAGGGTATCAAGGATGTTAGCCCTGTATCCCTCTGTACACACTCTTGTAGATGTTGATTGTTACTTACTACGGCAATATGGCATAAATCCGTCTCACTATATCCTTGGCCGCAGGACGGATCCCTGCACAGTGTTCGACCTTATCATCTTTCGAATGCCTGAATATCCATCGATCTTCTACGTCCTGCTCCGCATCCAACCCTGATGCCACTGAGGGCCACTGGAATCAGAACACAACATTTCAATTATCAGTTTGAGCCAGTTTATGGAACCTTGAGTTAATCCCGGTGATATCCGAGGCTTTTAGCTCGGAGTTCAGATTCGGTTTTTCCAGTCTTGAATCAAAACACGACCAGAACCACAGAATATCAAAAGTACTTAAACCTTAGAGTGGTTGCCTTACGACCATCTATGGCAGTCGTTACTGATAGTTAGAACCTTATAAAATCCAACGACTGTTCTAAAAGCAATACTTCGATATCGCCCATAGGTTGCAGAGGTCAGCCAAACACGCAGTTAGACTGGGAAAAGCGCCAAACCCCGGACTCCGAAGTGAAAGCTTTGGATACGACCGGGATTAACGCTAGGATGAAGAAGAAGTATGACATGTTACAACATATCAGAACAGTAGCATGATTTTTTATAATTTTTAACAGAGGCGCAACCCAATCAGTTCCTGGATATCTTGAGGGAAGAGTTCCCTCAACCGGTGTACATGTATGAAAACAATAAAGAAAGTAAAAGGAGTGAAGGGCATATGCCAGAACCGAGGCAGATAGTAAGACGTCTGCCCTTATGGGAAAGTAGCAAGGGTCAACTTCCACTGAAAGAGCAGCAGCCGGGTAGCGGTCAGAATTTGTTACAAGAAATGGTTGCAGCCTCGTGGCGACGCGGTACCTCTCCTTTGGCTTCAAGTGCCTATGTACTTTATCTCTCATAGAGAAGATTCAAAATTGTTGGTAATATTTTGCCTCAAAAAGCTACCAGCCGCTGCTCTTTATTGACCCTAAAAGTCAATACATATTCACAGGGTTGTGGCTCATAAGCGGTCATAAGGTCCTTATATATTTCGTGGGCTTCACCAGTGAGCGTCTAAAATAACATTTTTTTACCAGGACTCCTAGCCAGACCAACATGTGCCATACATTCTGTGCCATTTCCCACCACTTGTCTGAACCATGTTAGCAGATTTTCGAGGTCAACATCGCTTACAATTTGATCACAAATAAATATTTTAAAACATATCACGCATGGTATTTTGATGTCAACTAAATGTCGCTTTGACACGCACTTCCTTCTATCAATGTTGATAAAACCTCGTTTTGGGATTAAACTCTACAATTCAATATCAAAATTCATACCTATATATACTCATTGTCTTAGTGTTGGTCACAGTTAATTATTAGGCTTTCTCCCTGAAGCCTAGGGTTCACTTTCTTGTTATTCTCACCTATAGCTTTAATCATGGGCGTAACCAGTTTTCTTTATGGGATGGTGCAAAAGTTAAATCGCATCGGGAGCATGGGGTGTTGTCGTGTGTTCCTTCAGGCAGAGCAGAGCAGAGCAGGGCTAGTGCCCAACTTGCCCTCCCCGCCTGGGTACACCCATGGCTTTAATGAAAACTACTGCCATTTGAACTCCCAACTCCAAGAAATTCACGTTCATCAACCAATATAAAGAGCTCAGCATTTGAGCATTGATCAGTTTGGCAATCATCTATGATCACTCGTAAACAATAGGTACGATTCGGTACATACATGCATGTCACCGCAGTCGAATAAGAATCAAGTGAGTTTAAAGTTATAATAACAGTTAAAAACATTTTCAAAGTCTGATATATATTGTTACAAAAGAGTTACAAAAACCACAAGAGTCTCAAAGCGTCACACACAGTCAAACGACAGTCTTTAGGACCAATGTGGACCAATGATAACTTATTTATAAAGGAGTAGCCATTGTTTACAAATTATTTGATATAATATTATTATACCCAAGCGATAAATTGGCTGAACAGTTGCGGCTTGTACTATAAGTACATCGATTCTCGAAATTAGTAAACTTGGGTGCAAGTGCATAGCATTCTGTTGCAGTTGCAGCTATTGATGAAAAAAAAATCTTATTATAGGTGGCAAAATTGGCAAAATACAACGTAAAAAGGATAGCTATGTGTTTGTTTGCCTAACATACAGACAGAGTTATTTTAACATTTATAATATTAGATATTAGAGTAACGGGATATTTGCTATATTTATTTGTAACACGACGCTTGTACAGTCGAAATATCGGCAACTCGGTGCTGCTAACAAAGTTTAACTAAAATCATATATTGGTCTTCTAGCATTCTATATATTAAGCCTAAATATTGTAAATATGATAGCTAAAATATTTTTACTTTTCGGACCGCACGTCTAGACGTTATAGAATTACCTACTCTAGAGTAGTACATACTCGTGACTAACGAAGCTTTGGCCCCTCGAAAGATAAATCGAGTATGTTTGGCATGTTTCTGTCTACACGTTAGTGTTCGTTTGGTAACCGGCTACTTGTGGCGTGTATCACGTGTATACAAACGCGAATACGTACGCGCATTAATGTTTGTGAGTGTCTGAATGACTCCGGCACACGCTGATAGCGCAAATTAAAACGATATTAAATTCGACGCGAAAACAATCAGTATTTAGTTTGTTTACCACAAACTAGAACTGAAGTTATCAACTAAAAAGCAATTAAAAATGGAGACCAATGGTGAACGAGGTAATGTTTCCACTGTGCGCATAATCATGAGACAAACAAAAATAAAGTGCTGAAATCATCGCAAAAATGGAAGAACTTTTGATGGACAGCGCAGACATTAACGCCTGTAACAAAAATGATAATAATAACACAATTCTACACGCTGCTGCCGAAAAAGAAGCTTATTTACTTTCTGTTCAAGATAAAAAAAGAACTATAGACATAGCTTCACAAAGGAATACAACTCTTGTTAAAGAAATACCTGAAATTATACTCAAACAAAATATTCCAGTAGCTGACATTGCAGATGAAACTTCTGATACCCAAGAAACGAAATCTGAAGAACACCAACAGGACAGCGCAGGCAATGAAGCCGCTCAAGCAGCCCTTCCATATGTTTATTCAAAGCGAGCGGGCACGTCGGGAGTGAGTGGACAATTCTACGAAACCAAATTATTATCTTTAGTTCTACATCGAGCACTACATGACCAAAGCATTAAAGAGTTTTATTTAGCGGCGAACATTCAAGACATTGGAGATTTTGATGATATATGCTTCAGATATGAAAACGTTGCTTGCTTTATGCAAAGTAAGCATAGAGAAAATACCGACAAAGCAAAACTTACTGTTGCTAGTGTCAGAAGTAGCACAAGTAAGCTAGGTTTAGGCATATATTTTTGTAGTTTCTTAAAAATTAGAAGAAAATTCTCACCAAACGCTACAGATCCTATGTTTAAAGGAAAGTTTGATGATATTGACACTTACTTTGTTCTTTATACGCCCCTTAAAGAAAGTTTTGATAGAAAATTAAAAGGAAAGAAGAAAGTGTGTAGTAAGTTAAATAATATAATCTATACAGGTAAAATAGAAGTAAATGAAACTAAGAAATGCACTGATCTGTTTCAATTCGATTTTGAAGGAAGTGATTTAGATTTTTTAACCAAGTTTGTAAAAGATGAACACATAAAAATTTTAGGCAAAACTTTTTTGGAATTTGTTTTATCAAGGAATAAACTGGAAACCATGATGGCGAGTGAACTAGTCAGAATATATCATCCCGCGCTAGCTCGAGAAGTAATTTCGATTTTTAAAGAAGTAAAGTCTGGCAAAGTTCAAAATAAGGGCAAATTTCGAGATACATTTTTCGATTCTAAAAACGAACATTTAATACTATTGAAAAACACATTTTACAGGGAAATCATATACACTCATAGCACAAAAACAACACTTACAAAAGACGTCCTAATGAAAAAGATACATGATATATCCAGTACTACATCTGCTGAAAGTATCTACCAGCTAATCGGTTCTCCAATAATGTTTCACGAACAAAATGATAAACTTATTCTTGATACTAGTAAGCTACCGAAAAATATGTTCGAAAGAAATGAAATTCAAGAAATAATGTTCTGCTTGCAAAAGATACAAGTTACAAAAGCTATGGTTCAGGATGCTGTTAATTTAGCTGGTAAAGAAAAGCTACAAAATCTGTCTTTTCAACTGCCACAGTCTTTCGGTAACATTGATTTTACAATAAATAAAAAAAAAGAGATTAGATTTTATTGCTAACAAATTTCATGAACTAATTAAATATTATGCAGAAAATAATAAAAACCGAGAAACTAAAATTATTCATATTGACGCAAATGTTGTAGGTCCGGGCGAAATACTTGAGTTTTCACACTTAGATTCAAATGGCATCGGTGGTCTAGTAGGTAACTTACTGGAATTTGACATACAGAGTGAATTATTCACCTTTAACACCAAAACACAACTTGCAGAGAATGCTCAGTATATTTTAGATAAAATCATCACCATTATCATGAAGACGTATTTTCCTGATATCATCCGAGGTCAAAGTAAACTCGGAGCTCAGGGTCCGCCTTCTGGCACTACTTCGTACGGTCTGAAGAAGACTTTAGACAAAATGAAAGAGTTGATAAAAAAAGATTTAAGCAACTATAGAATCAGTATAGCCATGGATGACTTTCCAAGAACTTCTTTTAATATTTATCAACAAGATAGAAATATTGCATCCGATTTTTTAGGTAAACTATGGTTTTACACAAATCAAGCTCAAGAGGAATCAGTTGAAGCCACTATTAAACATGAAATAAATGTTCATTGTAGTTCAGATAAGGAACGCAATCAATTTGATTTACATGTTCATTCGGATGCTATATTTCTTCGATTTCATGATAAGGTACAAAAGTGGTGGAAGAGCCCTGCGAACGCACAATACTTAACTAAAAATACCACCATTTACAAAGAAGCCAAAAAAGATATAATAGACAGTCCCATTCTAAGTGTATTAAGTCTTATGTTCATCAGAAAAACCAAAACGCTCGATATTGAGTTTAATATAAATGCTGTGGATAGTTTAAACTTAGATAATTTTATAAATAACGACAAATGTAAAGTTTTAAATATTGTCACCGATGCTGTAATACTAAGTGCGACTAAAATTATGCAATATGACAAATTTCAAAATAACTGCAGATTTATGAATTTAGATTATGTTCATGCTCTCCCACAGAATGATTACAAAACAGTGATAGAAGAACTTCGAGAACTAAAAGATCTTGTTATTATTAGTGAGACGCCTCTAAATGAAAGCCTTCAAAACACCCTTCAAAATATTCTAAATACTTTTACTAACCATTCCACTACTATAAAAAAGCCAGTTATAATTATAATCACAGGTGAACTGTTACAGACTGATCCAAAACCAATATTTTGGAATTATGATTACCTTACTATAAAGGACGATAATGTAAGTTTAACAGATTTAACTTTAGAATCACAAATGCTTGTTTTGGACACATGCGAGATAATTTATCAAGGACAAAAAGTGAAATTAAATGAAATCGTTGATTATAACTCAATAGAATTAATAAGTGCTAAATTATTATGGTCTCTATTAAATAAACATAGAATTGAAATAGGTCATTCAATTGAAACCCGGAAATACAATGAAATAAGTAATTATTACATCAATAGAATTTTAGAGCGTAATGGCGAACATTATAAAGTAAGTACACTGCATGATATTGATGATAATATTGTTCTGATTTCATCGAGGCCTGGCATGGGTAAAAGCATTCTATTAGCACGTTTATCATTAAAAACAAAGGAAATTGACCCTAATCTCTGGATTGTAAATATCGATATGGCATCTTGTGTAAAAGATCTTGAAAAATTAAAAAATGACGATCCAGAAATGATTATGACTTTCTTATGTAAGGCAGCACTTAGAAAATCTGATGAAATAGATAAGGTTACGTTTCTTGAAATAAGTTCTAAAACATTTGCCATACACAGTAAATATTCTGAAAATATTTCATTTGAATTACAATTATTTGTTCATTGTTATAATACAGGTAATATTATATTTTTATTTGATGGCTTTGATAAAGTTTATCCGCGATATACAAATGAAACTTTATTTTTATTTGTAACACTTGAACGGGCTAACAAACGTATGTGGATAACAAGCGACTGCTATGCTATCGATATCCTTGAGCTGAAGTTTGGTTCACCCTTCAAACTTGGAGACTTAGGACTTACAACAATAGAAAAAACAGGTTTTATGGACAGATTTTGGACTACTAATCTTAAGCTCGAAAAAATTAACCATAAACAGGTTAACAATATCAGAAAATTAATTGAAACATTACCATTTAATTTTAATTCTGACTTCATCAGTAAAGGCGAAAATGATCGAAATAAATTACTATTTTTAAGTGGGTCACTCCATTTTATATATCTATCACTACTTGGCTATTTTAAAGATGAAGCAAATAGCTTATCTTGGTGTTACTTTCGTGAAAAAATTAACAAAAAGTGGAATCTTCGTTCTCATTCGCCTATTGACCGCTATCTACGAAATTGTAGCGAAAATCAAACATTAGAATTGACAGGCAAACCTTTACATGTATACGTAGCTAAAAATTGCTTCGGACCTGATGTAACCGATAAATTACATCTTAACTGGAACGTTTTACCAGATAAATCAAACGTGTTTATGAATGCTGTAACATTATATAAAGAGTATCTTAAAACAAGTATTCAAAAAATTATTGAATATAAGAACAAAACTACAATTGGGCCTGAGTATGACCAAAGGTATAATGAGATTGTTGAGAATCATAAAAAGCTAGCTTTATACACAATATACAGGAAAAAAGATATATCAGAAATTCTTACATCATCTGAGATCAGTGAAGCAGAAAAAACAATGAACGTTATCAAATCTGGTGAAATAAAAACTGAAAAGTTTGACTCTGTTGTTGACAATATGCCACAATTCTACCATTTAATATTTGCAGAATATTTTATTACTGAAACTCTAACAGAAGTGTTGCAGAAAATGAAAAAAGGAGAACACATTGATATGAAAATGGCTTCCTTTTGGAATTTCCTCTTAAATGTAGTCTTGATCAGCGGCCCACCAGCCTTAAGAAATATGTTTCAATATAAATTAAAGTACACCCCTGAGATAACAGAAACTGCTAATACTGAAAACAAGCAAATAATATTTGAATTGCTACTAAAACAAAGCAAGAAAAGAGATGCAGGTACTCACAATACTGATAAATCTCTAAATATTGCAAGCAATGAAGGAGCAGTAAGCAATACAAATTTATTACAAACTTCTGTTCAAAAAAGCTTTGACAAACATAAGATGGATAAGGTTATAACAATCATAAAAAGTGGTACTACAATTTTAGAGGCACTGGGTCTTTCTCAGTCAGTACTATGCGATGGTGTGACAAAATTTATTAACAATCTAGATAGTGAAAAAATAGTCGAAAGTTTAAACTTAAGTCAAGTTAAGCCCGATGTTAACGCCACAATTGAAGATAAAATTAATAAAACAATTCAGGAGTTAAACGAGAAAATGGTAGAACTTAGTGGAAATAATGAAAATAATCTAGATGGTCCGGCAGGCACAGTAGAAGGTCTAGAAGGTTCAAACTTAAGTAGAGAAGAGTTCAATATTGACGACACAATTCGCGATAAAATAGCTAAACCAGTTCAGAAACTTAAAGATAAAATAGTTCGACTTAGTGGAAATAACGAAAACGTGATCAAGTTAGTAGACGAATTACCTCATCATCTACCGAATTTGCTTTGTGCTTTTTTCAAGAAAGAATAAATATAACTAGAGTTATACATTTATGTTTAGTTTATTCTAATATATAAAAGCGAAATACCACTCTGATTAATAAGGAAATCTCAGAAACTATAACACCTACAAACTTGAAATTTGGCAGGTAGGTTCCTTATAAGGCTACACCTTATAACCGTTACCGTGGCCTAATGGACGAGTGCAGACCGACCTTCTTCTTGTGTGTTAAATATAAATAAGGTTAAATTTGTTTTAAACAATAATAAATTATATATTTAGTTAGGTACTAATTAATGTCATGGATCATTATGTAATAACAATACTACCACAAAATATTTGTTTATGTGTACAACAGTGACTTAATAATTATATTACATTCATGATAATTTTGAGGTTAGTATCCTACTATCTGTTTACATGAGGCATTCTTCTTCATCCTCTGTGAGGCATTGTTGGCACTTATATTTTATAAGCTTCATTAGAGTTTATATTTGTGAGCACTTTATATTTCTTATTATGCGGTGAAGTCATAATTAAGTACTGAAAATTATTTTACTTAGTTAAACCTATTAATTATTATATTCATCATACTGACCAACATAAATTACACTATTAAAATTTTAACCAAAAAATGTAAACCGACTGTAAGGAAAGGCGCTGAAAAGTGAAAAATAGTTGAATTATAGTAGGCGCTATATTACGTGCGTACGCTTTATCGAGATTGTCATTGGTGGACTGGGTGACGTCACTGGTGATCGACAAATGACAATCTCTATCTAGGCTGTCACAGCGCTGAGCTCAACGCTGTATGCATACAGAATTACAGAGCTGTACAGGTTGTACCTACCCATTAGAGGCTGGTGGTAAGCCAGAGTAAGTGGACCTACCATAAACTTAATATATTATACTACTGCCACTCCAATCATATCTTACGTTGACCCGCCATCCATAGCTGTTAATATTGTTAAGTACAGAGATTATTTATAATTCATTTTAATATAGGGATATTAAGAGAAAGATTATTCTAGAAACGGATTTTTTTATCTAAATGAAAGGACCCGTATGTCTATTGCCATAAGTGCATGCAAAACATGAAAGTATGTGTTCAAACGTTGTTTGACAGTAAAAGTCATACTCTGTTATCACTTGCACTCTTTCACACTCTTGCTTGCGGAAAGGGAGGCGAGTGAGCCTTGCTTGATTTGGGGCTGTTCCACTATTCCCTACCAGCTGTCCCTATTTGTGGGGACAAGTATAACAGCCCTTGCTCACACAATGGCCCAAAAAGGAGGCTAAGTGCGGACAAAAGAGTCCCCTTTCCATTCCAACAGCCCTTGCTTTGAGTGTCAGTTTTAAGCGTCAGTACCGTATCTACCTCTGTCTAGGTCTACGTGACCATAAGTCTACGTGACTAACACCCGTATTCACAAACGATACTGTGAGGTCTCATAGTGTGCTCGAGCGCATAGGGCTGGTTAAATTAATTCACAAACATCACGGAGCAGTATCTAACGCAGTGCGTTCCCTCAACGAAGTATTACTTAAGTGTTATCAATGAATAAAAAGGCTTACCAAAACGAACGCACTGAGAATTTGTCGTTCTTTGCACAGTTTTGGTGGTACGCATAGCGAAGTATTGTTTGTGAATACGGGTGTATAAGTTTAAGAAATCCAATTTACATTCATAATAAGGTAATTCGTTTTTGTAAGTCTACATGACCATAAGTCTACGTGACTATAAGTCTATGCGACTATGAGTTTAAGAAATCCAATTTATATTCATATCAAGAGTATTATTTTTTATAAATTAATGTTATAATTATAACCGATCTCCATCTATATAATAAGGACCACCTATTTTTATACTTGTGACAGAAGCATTTTTTACAATTAAATACATCTTCTAAGGTGTGAATATACAGAAAGGGCATAAGTCGTATGACGTGATCAAAGCGAAATCATGTTCGCACCTTTTCCTTGCTGCAGCTATTCCGCGCCCGTGCAGCGCCTTATGCCTTTTCTGTTTAATACACCTTTATGTAAAGAAACATTACTCGTATATACGCGATAAATATACGCGAATGTAGAACTATTTTTAGGTACTGTTTTACACGTACATAATGCTATACAATACAATAAATATAATTTTAAACAATAATGTTTTCTTCCTTCTATGACTCATCAATTCTTTATCTGTAAATATTGGTATACCTCGGGACGGGGACGGGACCGATCTTGGACGTAAAATGTGCTAAAAATGTGCTCTATACGCGCAGTACGTTTGTTTTTCAGGATAGCACGGGTGCTACAGCGGTGGACGAGCCCAAATTCGTCAATCATAGATTACCTTAGAGTATACATTATAAATATAGAGCGCGCCTATCACTCAGGTCTTTAGCGCCGAGTGTTAGCAGATACTTTGCGGTAAATAGTGCACCTATAGTGACGTTTCATGCATTACCGAAAATATCAATTGATGCACTTCTTAATGTAATTCGTTGTTATGAAGTTTTTTGTTCGATTTGATATGCATGGATAAAATTAAAGCCAAAATACAAAAAAATGGCGTCATTTTGCGGTATTTTTGCGTCATTATTACTACAAATATACGATGTTGTATAAAATTTTGATTTAACATATCGAATTAAATATTATTTGCGAAGTCATTTTGACGGGTATTATTTTGCTACTGATTGAGGTTGAGCCAGGAGCCTCGGTACTGTTCATACCCGTGATGGCAGTTCATACTTGTAAGGCGCGCTCTATAGCAATGTATACTCTAAGTAGATTACCTATTACAAAATAATCCGCCCGCCTTAGGGCCACGTTTATTTCGCGACTTAGGTCCAAGATATGTGTCCTGAAGTGTAATAGGACATGAGAACAATTGGTGGATTCAGGGCCCTACCAAGACATCTGGGTCCCAGCCAACATAAGGTCCAACCCCACCAAACGGACGGCATCGGCCCGGATTTTACAATCTTTAAATAAAATTAAATCTTATTATCACAGTGTTTGAAGTTTATATTACCAAGTCACGCACAACGGCTTGACAGCGACGTGCGGCGGCATGACGCACGTCAAGCTGTCATGCGTGACTTGGTAATATAAACTTTAAATGCTGTGATATAAGATTTATTTTGTTTAAAGATTGTAAAATCCGTTTCGATGCCGTCCGTTTGGTGGGGTTGCACCTTTAACCTCCCAGTTAGATGCTTCGATTTTTGTGAAGCAAAACCACCGTCATACCAGAGACATTACAAATAAAAACCAATTCATTTTAGACTTGTTAATGCCGATAAAATCTAAAATAAAATAACTTTTTGTAGAGTGAATGAAAAAGTGTAAAGAAACTTATTAAATTAATTGGATAACTATCCGAAATAAATGATTTAATAATAATAATAATAATTAAACGTACAGCCTATGACTTAAGGGCCTACTTGACGGTAATATGCTTGCCCCCTATTAATTGAGCCCGAAAATATAGGTAGTTGGTGAAATGTCGATGAAATGTTGCATACCCGGATTTACAAGCGTAAATATAATAATAGGTATGTATGTGTTTGTTGGTGATGATTATTCTCTTTGGCGGAAATATAAAACAATAATATACCAAGACAGTTTATAACATTTATTCAATCATGAACACAAAAGAACAGGCGCTAACAGCAACATCTGATACAGAAGGACATAGGATGCTCCGCTCGCGCTCGGTGCACTCAGCAACACTATTCTGTCGGTGTCCTCCACCTCCGGCAGCTGGGACTCTTGAGATGAGGACTCACTGGTCGTTGGTTGGGTCACTAGCCTTAACACGGTCGCGATGGTACCAGATTGTACCATCAACACGTGGGCTGTTCGCTGAAATCAAACGGTAAAGTGCTGATAAACGTGAGCATTCACTTGTAAAGAGCATTTTTGCGAATGTTACAATATACATTACGTAGGGCCGAAAATCATAGTTGACGAAATCGGGGTGTAAATACACTTCTGCCTACCCCTTCGGGGATTTACAGGCGCGAATATAATACACTAAGGACTAAGGACAGTAAATTTGCATCAACTAAATCGTTTCTAATAATAGGTATATGCCGTTAACTATACAACTGTAAATACACTTACCACGTTAGCAGTCCTAGGGGGGTAGGTTTGCCTTGTGTGGGTACCGTAGTGTCCACGTGGAATCGTCTGTAACATGCAGTAAAGGTTAACTCTTTATTAACCCTAATGGTCCTGCTATCCTACTAATCTTACTAACATTCATTATGAATGTGAAAATTCGTACTAGAATACGGGCCGAAGCAAAGATATATCAAGTAATAAAAAAATATACCGGCACAGGAGATGGAGTATTTTTCTTCTCGTACATGTTCAAAGGAGTCACGTGTTGGATGAACTCCTCCATGATGAATCGCGCTCGAGCCAGGACCGGCTCCAGGGCCCTCATCTGCTTCGCCACGTTCATAGGCTTCGCTATCGCGAGGTATGTGTTGACCTGACGAAAGTAATAACATAACATAACATAAACTCACGCCTATATCCCCGAAGGGGTAGGCAGAGGTGCTAGCTAGCACCCACATTTCGCCGTTTATGTTTAGGTCCCAATGTAATAGGTGGCGAGCCTATTGTCTTTAACCGGGCACTTATAAACCTGCGATAAATACACACATAACTTCGAAAAGCATCGACAAGTCATTGGTGTGTGCCATGGTAAACCTGGGATCGAACCCGAGACCTCGTCTCAGCAGTCAAAGTAATGAATAAGTTTAATTAAATTTTAAAGTAATTAGTCCTATCTATTCCTAACCGATTGAGATTGGGAAAAAGGACTAGAACACGCAACCAGACCCTTACAGGGGAAATGCTCAGACAACTAAAGGCGGCCACCCACTAACAATATATCGAACGACAACCGGATGATATCGGTCTGTCAGTTCATCGCAATAGCTCACACACTTACAGTTTCGTATACGGTTTTGGACTGACGGATAATAATATGTGTGTGGCCGCTTGACGATTCCGGTCAGCAAAGACAGTTAAAGGCCGGACAGTCTATGGCCGTCGGCATTTTATACGTAATAACATCAGACTAAAAGAATAAAAAAATAATGTTATTATTTTAGTCTGAGGTAATAAAATTATGATGACATTGATGACATAAGGACTGCAGGCCGCCGGACAGACGAAAAACTGCAGGCGGACTGTAAGTGGGTGGCCGCCTTTGAGCATTCCAAAGTCTCCTATACAACTATCTTGGGGCGACTGCTAATGATGTACAATCATAAATATAGGAGAATTAGGAATGCTCAAGGCGGGGCTCGGAAGCTCAGTGGTCGGAGCAATGTAAGCGACTGCTCGCGGGTTCCAGTTCCGTCTGAACGTTTCACTGTTTCCAATCTTAAGCCATGATGACTAAGTTTTATAAGAAACGCTTTATGGCAAGAATCGATAACTCAAGGTGATTCTCCAGGACGTGTTCTTAGTTGGTCCACATGAATATCAATCAATTAGCCTACTGCAGTCCACTGCAGGACATAGGCCTCCCCCAATGTGCGCCACGTTTGCCGATCCTCCGCCTTCCGCATCCAGTCCGTCCCAGCCACCTTTCGCAGGTCGTCGGTCCATCTGGCTAGGGGATGTCCTACCCTCCGTTTTCCTACGCGCGGTCTCCACTCTAGGACTCGTTTGCTCCAACGGCCATCAGTCCTTCGGCAGATGTGGCCAGCCCACTGCCACTTCAGCTTGCTTATTCTGCGAGCTATGTCGGTAACTTTGGTTCTTTGTCGGATAACCTCGTTACGAATTCTATCCTTTAAAGAAACTCCAAGCATAGCTCGCTCTATAGCCCGCTGCGCGCAGTGCGACTTTTAGGTCACACAACATGAATATATGTCTTAAAAATGAACTGATAGCAGTTTCTTGTCCCGTCCTGGATGTAAACTATTTCGATATTTTTATTTTAGCTTATGGATTCATTTTTGGCCTCAATCTCACCAGATGATACCTAAATTATGGAGTCTACGATGAAGCACGTTTGCCTAGAAGGAACTTATTCACTCGAGACTAGAAGATCCCCAGGTCCTTCAGGGAACACAGATTCAGACAGGAAGCATTAGCGGGCGGAGTCGCAGCAGTAATATGAAATTGCAGTATGGTGAAAGATACCTTTTGCAAAGGACACCATCCAAATTTCTTCGTGGTGACAGGATCCGTAACGGTCATCCACGTCATCGCGAGGACCCTGGGGAACGTAGTATGCGGTTCTCCCATCATCACTCCTGGAGTCTTCACCAGGGCGTCCAAGTCAGGTTCCGCGTCCAGCATTGAGGTTTCCACCAGCAGCTTTGCCCGAACCAATGCTCCAATCAACTCTGTTATGACTGGGCTTTCATCGCCTTCTAGATTTCTGAAATACGATAAATTGACTTAGGTACATCCTACCACTTAGGTCGCCGACAAGCACACGGTCCACCTGATGGAAAGTAGTTACCATGGCCTATGGACGAGTGCAACACCAGGGGAGTCAAACTCGTGCTGCTGACCCTGTAAAAACGAAGAGATTTCGTGCCGTCAGCGCAGAAGACAAGCAAGACAAGCCTTTGGTTATCCCACTGACAGCCTAAACTCACAGCTAGTGAGCTCTGGCTACCCTACTCACCGCCAGAATAACAACACGAGGTTATTATAGCCGCGGTATTCTGTAAGAGGTAAGTACTTCCCTCGTCGGACCGCTCGCTCTATTAAGACGGAAATACTGTTGTGACCTCCTACACTTTCTCATGATTTGGCTTATCTTGGCTTTTGCAATTGCCATCTGAGCTCTTAACCTCGAGAGGAAGGTCTGCACCAGAGACACAAATTCGTAGGGATTACCACGAGAAAGAGTATTTCTTGCAGGGGGAGTCGCAGGCAACAGCTAGAAGATACAAAATTTTAGTTGATATCTTATACTAACTTATCTACAAAAACCTAATCAAACTTACTTGAGCAGTTCCAACATCAATCTGGCTATTTTCCCTGAAGCGGGTCTTGCGTACCCGATGCAGTCGGAACTGAGGATCCTCGTTGGTGACGGCACCTCCGTCTCGAAAGCCGCTGCCAGTTCCCTCTGCCTCATGTCCTCGGCCGCCAGCCAGTCCAGGGTTAAGGCAGACCTGTACGCTTGTATCCCGGACAATGTCGACCGTGTGGTATTACCAGGCCGGTAATAATAGTCATCTTCAGCCTGACACTGCAATGTAAAACTTATGTTTAACCGACTCAAAAAGGGGGTATTCTTCATTGTGAACTAACTATGCCCGCGATTTCTTCCGCGTGGATTTTAATCATAGTTTTGTTTTTTTTGGGGGAATCAATTAACATCTACCAGCAGGTACTTAGGTGTTTGTCCGTCAAAATCGACCTTGCCGTTTCGGAGATTACCCAAAATAAAGACAGACAGACAGACAAGATTTTAAGAAAATAGGTTAGGTACCTATTACCAATTTTTTTTAGAAGTAATGTATTTTTAAATGATTGAAACATAATGAATGCTACTTTCTGAAATTTACGCGAATATCACTCATTGAAATAAAACCACTTTTTAACGTATTCTATCGCGATTTATTTGTTATCCATGCTTCCCCATTGATATCCCGCAACCATGACTGCTGAAAAGTAGCTGAAACGTAGTACTAATTTTTATTCTGTGCAGGGCCGGATCTAGGGGGGGGAGCAAGCCGGGGCACGTGCCCCGGGCGGCAGCATCAGGGGGCGGCAAAATCAAATTTTGCAGATGATAGGCCGCCCCCTTGGGGGTGGCCTTGCCTTATGGTAAGCGGCAAGCTGCGCCCTTGGACCCCGTTGACTCGGTGTCTCCACCAGTGCAGTATTCAGAGGAATTGATGGCTCCCTGTTCCCAGCGCAGCTGACGAAACACGTTCCACCGCAGATTACTGAGCCTCAGTCGGTCGCCTATGGCGCCCAGTGTGAATGACGACGACGACTCGAGGTCACTTGGGTAGAACTAGAGCTGGCGGTGCACCGCCCCGGGACCCAACGGCATTCTAGGATGAGAGTGAATTGTGGGTCCTTGCTCTAGTCGAAGATCTTCAAGTCCCAAACTGACAGAGCTTCGTAACGCATGTTTGTAGCGGAGCCAATTTCCGCAATCGTGGAAGACGAGGTAAATGGTCCCCGTCCGAAAGGGCGCCCGGTGGACTCACCGTTCGCCTACCGACGCATAGTGGTGCTTGACGAGGTGCGCAAACTCTTTGAAAGAGTTATAGGGAAGTGGCTCATCGGACACCTCTCCAGGTTGTGGCCGGAGATGGCGAATGTCCAATATAGCTTCAGCCAGAGGCGCTCCACCGTAGATGCCATCATGCGCATGAGGGTTCTGGTGAAGGATGCGGTTGCCGACATCGCCAATGCGTTCAACACCTTGCCCTAGACTTACCTCAGGGAGGCGCTCGGGTATCATGAAGTGCATCTCTACCTTCGCCGCCTAGTCGGGGCGTATCTGACGGAGAGAGCCATCATCTACCTAACAGTGACCGGCCTTGGTCGTCATGAAATGTCATGCGGAACTCCGCAGAGATCGGTCTTGGGGTCGCTCCTGTCAACTCCTGTGGAACATTGGATACGACTGAGTGCTTCGCAATGAGTTCGGTTCGCAATAAGGTGTAAGGCTTCAGCATCGCCGAAGTCTGGTCTACAAATTGCTATATTAGTAGTGAAAGTTGACGTGGGAGCAGGCATGCGAACCCGAGCCTCGAGAAATCTAGCTCCACAAGGACATCATGGTGAAGTAGAAGGAACGACTTGGGCGACCGAGCGCAGGGCAAACCGTGTTATTTGCGGTAAGACCCATTATGGAGGAATGGCTACGAGTATAGAGGCGACACGGACGGAGCCTGCCGTACCGGCTGATGCAGGTGATCTCCGGGAGAGGGAGTTTCGTGGACCACCTGTTTCGGATCAGAAAGGAGTCCACGTTTGTATATCGTCTCTCGTCACTGGGATGCGAGCGAGGACCCAAGACTCACGCTGGTGGGGTGCCCGGTGTGGAAGGTGCTGACACGGGCCCTCAGAGAAAGAGTCCTTTCGCGCAGCGTTTTGCTCCCCAGCGCGCTGGGGCAAAGCGCGAGCGCGTGGGATGCCACTAGGTGGCAGTGCGATGTGCCGCCCAGGGAAAGATGGGTTATACATATATTTTATGACTCAAAATAAAATCCAATCGGATAGGACCCCTCCCCCCCCCCTCCCCCGTATTCAAGGGAATTTACGCACGGCAAAAAGGTGGGCGGGGGCGGTATTTTCAGTTTTTGCCCCGCCTAAAAAAAATTGAAGATCCGGGGCTGATTCTGTGCCGAAACTTCGGGTTGAAAGTAAAGTAGAATCCGTGAAAATTTGGTTTTATTACAATACATATGAATGCGTGCACTGCCGCGGGTTTCGTGTCGTCTTAGGGTGAATTTCAACAGGTCCATTAAAATCTTCATTCCGTGGATTTTTTTTACCTTAAGTTTCATAGTTAAAACAAATCGCGTTTATTATAGGTTTTGATACTATATGTATTCTTGCTTAATATCTAGCAGATAACTAAAAAAACTAACGAGATATACAAGATCAAAAATTACGCGCCACGGCGATGATACATGCGTGCGCGGCAATGAAATAAGCGTCCACGGTCATGAAATAAATATACCAAGGGAATGAAAAAATCAACCATGGAAATGAAAATACATAATATAAAACATAATATTTTATATACCTACTTACATGAGTAATTATACTTACATACAATAAATACAAAGGGAATTAGGCAATGAGGATCATTCACGTTTTTAGCTGAGTATGCAGATTTATAATGATTAAAAAAACAATAAACACTGTGAAAAAATTATTTCAATCCGATCAAAAATGACGAAGATACAGCAATTTTAATGCAGTAATCTCAAAAACGCTCGCCGCCGCGCCAAAATCCTGTGTGACGTCATCTGTTATGACAGCGCGCGCCGCCGCTATGGGGAGTATGAAGACTTAGGGCTCTTTTGGGTTAAGACTCCATAGCTGTTTTATTTCGTAACGTATAATTTTGAAATTTTGTACGGATTTTAAGTAATTTACAAAGCTTCTAATAATATAGTTTTTGTGCTATTTACTTCAATACTTTTTTTAATAAAAATAACTATATCTATACCTACTTATAATATTATGAAACTGAAGAGTTTGTTTGTTTGAACGCGCTAATCTCAGGAACCACCGGTTCGAATTGAAAAGCTCTTTTTCTGTTGAATAGTCCATTTATCGATGAAGGTTATAGGCTATATAACATCACGCTACTACAAAAGGGAGCGGAGCAGTGTTCATAAATGTCAACAAATCCGGCAGACTTCCATACATCTATGTTAACATAGTAATAAAGAGGGAAGATTTGTATTTTTGTATTCGATTAAACTCAGAAACTACTAGACCGATTTCGAAAATTCTTTTACCATTAGAAAGCTGCATTATCACTGACTAACATAGACTTTATTTTATTTTCAAACAAATTAGGAATCCTTACTAAAACTTCAATAATGAAATCCAAGATGTAAAAAAATTACTTAAAATATTTCTTACATCGCGCTGCGAAAACTATTGATGATAGAATAATATAATGTACTGCGGAAATTATATATAACTTAAAAAGGTCTACATAAAAGTCCGCGATAGCATTATGTCTATCTCCTAAGAAAAACCCACAGCAATCATTTTTATCTTTTAAAAATTACAAAATAATAATGTGTCATTATCGAAGCTATTTTTAACAATACTTTTGAAGTGGTCATGACGGCAATACCTACTTAAGTACTTCATCCCTACTTTATATTATATTATTTTATTATTTATCATTTATCATTTATCATTTATCATTTATCATTTATCATTTATCATTTATCATTTATCATTTATCATTTATCATTTATCATTTATCATTTATCATTTATCATTTATCATTTATCATTTATCATTTATCATTTATCATTTATCATTTATCATTTATCATTTATCATTTATCATTTATCATTTATCATTTATCATTTATCATTTATCATTTATCATTTATCATTTATCATTTATCATTTATCATTTATCATTTATCATTTATCATTTATCATTTATCATTTATCATTTATCATTTATCATTTATCATTTATCATTTATCATTTATCATTTATCATTTATCATTTATCATTTATCATTTATCATTTATCATTTATCATTTATCATTTATCATTTATCATTTATCATTTATCATTTATCATTTATCATTTATCATTTATCATTTATCATTTATCATTTATCATTTATCATTTATCATTTATCATTTATCATTTAT
Organism: Eilema depressum; assembly: GCA_914767945.1. Lineage (NCBI taxonomy): Eukaryota > Metazoa > Arthropoda > Insecta > Lepidoptera > Erebidae > Eilema > Eilema depressum. Next base: position 4,363,325 of record OU612027.1, on the reverse strand, counting down.
CATTTATCATTTATCATTTATCATTTATCATTTATCATTTATCATTTATCATTTATCATTTATCATTTATCATTTATCATTTATCATTTATCATTTATCATTTATCATTTATCATTTATCATTTATCATTTATCATTTATCATTTATCATTTATCATTTATCATTTATCATTTATCATTTATCATTTATCATTTATCATTTATCATTTATCATTTATCATTTATCATTTATCATTTATCATTTATCATTTATCATTTATCATTTATCATTTATCATTTATCATTTATCATTTATCATTTATCATTTATCATTTATCATTTATCATTTATCATTTATCATTTATCATTTATCATTTATCATTTATCATTTATCATTTATCATTTATCATTTATCATTTATCATTTATCATTTATCATTTATCATTTATCATTTATCATTTATCATTTATCATTTATCATTTATCATTTATCATTTATCATTTATCATTTATCATTTATCATTTATCATTTATCATTTATCATTTATTATTTATTATTTATTATTTATTATTTATTATTTATTATTTTTTATTATTTATTATTTATTATTTATTATTATTTTATTATATTATTATTTATTATTATTTTATTATAATATTATAAATGCGAAAGTAACTCTGTCTGTCTGTCTGTCTCACTTTTACGACTAAACCGCTGAACCGATTTTGATGAAATTTGGTATAGAGGTAGGTTAGACCTTGAGAAAGGACATAGGCTATGTTTGGTCGCGATAACCGACATCCACGCGGGCGGAGCCGCGGGCAAAAGCTAGTTTTATTATAAAACTTAATACCTTTTCCTTTTCTGAACCTATATTATACTAGCTTCAGTTAGGTATTTCACGTCATTTCTAACGTGGTTTATTACTCGCTTGACAACACAGTAGGTACAACTTTCGACAGAACATCATAAGGTAGGTAAATAAGTAGGTACAAGCGATAGGACGAACTACGTATATTATAAAGTATTTTAAAAACAAACTGTATTTGAATAATCACCAAAGAACTTAAAACACAAATAAAGTACTAAGAAAAACCAATAAAATAGTACTAATAAATAGTAAATATAGTAAAAATAAAAAATAAAAAATAGTACCAAAAAAATAAAAAATAACCAATAAAATAAACTAGTCGATCCACGAAAGAATTTGTACTGACTGACTGGCGACTGCGCTAGTCGGGACGCGTTCATATCAGATGACGTCATCGTCTAAATCGCAGTGTAAGCGGGCGTTTTTAAGTACTCGTTAAGAAATCCCTAATAGCTTCGTCATTTCTTGACGGATTTTGATTATTTAAAAAATAGGATACTCAGAAAGGTATAGCGCAACTGGTATACTGATTAAAAATACAATATTCCATTATGTGATTCATCCTCATTGTGTATGGACAGTGGCGTCATTTATTTTTTCAGCGGTACTGTGTTAAACACGCGTATGAGTGTCGTTATTTTTATTGTAAGCAATATCGGATCTGCGATATACAGGGTGAAACATTTCGACTTTACCTGGAGGGAAACTACCCTCATACTAGAGATAGCGAATTTTACTTAAAGGAAACATTACCTTATTTTTAAAGGGAAACAAAACTGCATTCAAAGATTTCTAAAAATAACACACCTGATGATAGAACCGCCTAAAATCTTCCTATACCTTCTCTTTTATGGGTTTCCTTCTATTTATTTTACCAAGTTTGTTAGAGATATTTGATCCCTAAGGTTGATCCTATCGATTGATGCCATATAAATATAGATTCATCCGGATTTTATTCGTTTCGATTATCGGGTGTGGCAAGTGATTTTTTGGAAATCCTTAAACGCACGCAGTGTATTTTTTTGAGATTAAGAGAGTGTTTACTTTGCTGCTGCCCAACCTAGTTGGATCCTGGCTAGTTTTTTCTCGGAGTTGTTTTTACCGAGCTGGATAACTTATCCCAGGTAGATATTTTCTTGAACAACTTCGAGTGTAACCCCATCGGTGGCTGTCTGTCTGTCCCTGTGTATGCTTAAATCTTCAAAATTACGCAACGGATTTAGAAGCGGTTTTTTAAATAGATAGAGTAATTCAAGAGGAAGATTTATTTGCATAATACATACATAATATTCTAGAGAAACACTGATAAATTTAGAGATATGCAGCGGGAACGGGACCAGAAAATATGGCGGTACGAAGTTCGCTGGGTCAGCTAGTATTGGATAAATGATACTGCGTTTGCATTGGAGATGTGGAGGGAAAGTACTTTAAATACTGGAGATAGTTAATTTCATTCAAAATAAACATTTCTTCATTTTTAAAAAGAAAAAAAACTGTGTTTAACGAATGCTGAAAAATCGCTTGCCCCATCCTGTAATTGAACCGACTAAAATCGGAAAAAATAACAGCCAGTATTTGTATTGCTTTAATCGATAGGATTAATTTATTGTTCCTTTTTAAAAATAAGGTTATGTTTCCTTTGAGTGGGATATCTCCAGTATAATAAATAGAGTACTTTCCATCCACGCAAAATTGAAAAAATACCACTCTGTATAGATATAAACTAAATTATATCTAAGTCCTGATATGGTTTAGAGAATTTTGTTCATAGTAACTTTTGCTCACTATATACTGTAGGTACTTTCATATTATACCATTTTCATTCATGGCCGCTCAATTCCAAAACGACGCCAATTCTTTCAGATGAAAAAGAAATGGGAAATTAACAAATTAATATGATATACTTTTGGTAATATGCTATGGCAATGAGAACATAAGTTACGGAAATGAATCATCTGGTCACGGCAATGAGACTAAATTGTTTTACAAGGCATGGCAATGATTTTTTTTTCGTCGCCGCGTTTTTTTCTTCATTGCTATAGCAAATTTTGACCACGGAAACCATGGAAATGAAAGCACGGTGGTGAAAAACGAGCCAAAAATATAATTTAACAAAAAATCTATTAATTATTCGAAGTAATAAACACTTCACTAAAATAGACAAGAGAAATTGCGTTCTATTGAATGTATAATCAAGAGGATAAACTTATTGGAATAGAAAGTTATACCTATCCACAGTAATGAAAGAAAAAATGTCCAGTAACATAAAAATGATAAACTTTTATTTATGGTGCCAAAACGCAGGCACGTGTGCACGTCTTTCCATGTCGAGCACTTAGGCGGCACTAATATGCAACGTTTAGCGCTTATGAGGAAGGACACAAGTCGTTAGATAAAACAATATTCTAAAATATGTTTAGAACATGGCGATTAAAGGTAACTCCAGGACAAATGAACTTTTATTAACCATTCGTTGTATTGTCTAAATATTTGAATAAATGTATTTCGTAACAATACTTTAACTATTCACGTATCAAATAAAACTAGGTTTTAATTTAAAAAACCAATAGATTTTTATCAATGAGGTATCACAACACAATAGGTGACGTGTGGACAAACACGGCAATGAAAAATTTCGAGGTTTAAATTTTTTTTTTGGAGAATCTATAATCCTCTTTAATGAAATATTTAGTGCTTCACATAGATCATTATTTCACCTAACCAGAAAAAAATGTTAGAGTATTGTAACAATGATTTTTAGTACCGATTTCATCGATGCCACGCAATTTTTGGTCCCGGGAAATTCACCCCTTAAATGTTGACTTTTCCCGATTCGAGTTCGCCGGAAAAAGTCACAACCAGAATTTCGTATTCAATTGTTAAAAAAAGCAACTTTACAAACTTATTTCAAAATAAAAGCTCTCCAACTGCAGAAGTAAAAACGCAGAAAGGCTTCCTAAAAGTTATGAATAAAAATTTTAAGGTAACTTTTTCAATTTTCTTCTTTATAAAACTCGAATGACTGTACAAATGAGTTTAGGAAATATTCTGTGTTACGTGAAAAGTGAAACAATTTGCAAAAGGCTTGGGGTCACGTTGTACAACCGGCAGTCTCTTACAAAGGAAATTAAAAAGTAATTAGTCCAATTTATGATCTTAGTACTGTTATGTTTGGAATGTTATTGCGTCTTAATGGTGTGTGAGTTAGTGATCATTTAGTGCTAAGAAAATGGGATCCTAGATAGATAAGATAGATAATTCTTTATTGTACACCAATAGATTTACAGTAGTAGAAGTAGGTAGCATGTTACAGTTCAATGTACAATGGGCGGCCTTATCGCTGGAAGCGATTTCTTCCAGATCCTACCACCGAACCGAATACAGAATCAAGAAATATGGCACAATGCTGTCGTTTAAGTGCCAAAATGCTTAGAAGTAAGAATAGTTTTCTCGGGTTTTTTATTTTTTTTAATAGGAATGTATACATAAAAAAAATATAATTTGGAGTGACGATTCCCTTTCAGTACATTCCCCCTTTACACTTAACCCGACGTTTCGACGACTTTTCGGCAGACATTGTCGCGTCGCGATGTGACTTAAATGGTAGTTGTCACATAGTTCAATGTGTTATTAATCTCAAAGTACCCGAACTATGTTGAATTGTTGATGTTGAAGTGAAAGAAAGAAAGAAAGAAGAAAGAAACATTTATTTGGGGGCAAAATGGTCACACAATACAAGAATGGTTTTACCATGGCACACACCAATAACTTTTCGATGCTTTTCGAAGTTATGTCTGTATTTATCGCAGGTTTATAAGTGCCCGGTTAATGGCAATAGGCTCGCCACCTATTACATTGGGACATAAACATAAACGGCGAAATGTGGGTGCTAGCACCTCTGCTTACCCCTTCGGGGATATAGGCGTGAGTTTATGTTATAATATGTTTAATACAAGAAATTACATAATAAGCAATAATGTCATAAAGTGGTAGGTAATATTTCAATCGTACCTATCTTCATAAATCTGTTTTAGAGGTAAAAGGATTGAAAGTTGAAGATTGTCCCCGGTATTCTTCAATCTGACATTAATACGGTACGTATGTTCATAACAATTATTATTCTAACTAGGTACACTCATTACACTTTAATTTCTCGCGTCATAAAGCCGCTGTCCTGTAACACGATTAAGGATCGTCTCTCCTAACTCCTACCTCTGTAACACATTGCTGAGCTAATGGTGCTGAAATTACTGCAAGATTCAGGCCATTATGTACTAGTCAGTGGCAGATTTAGCAGCAGTGATATTTGCTCTGCTATGTCACATTTGCTCTCCTGCTCGCTGTGCCCCTTCACTTGTGTACTGCAGACGACCTTTGTAGAGCAACTGAAAACGCTATTGCTGTGGCCAAGTTTTGGGCCGACAAAATTTAAAAATCCAGCTCCCCTAGACAAGTAGCAATTCGTTGCTCGGCGTATCATGGAATAGAATGACGAATGTATAGGATTTGACGTTTTTGACATTCGTTGACGCCTTTCACATACGTCAAATCCCATACATTTGGCATTCTATTCCATCATACGCCGAGCAACGAATTGCCACTTGTTTAGAGGGGCAGATTTGCAATTGACTCGAAAAGCAGCAGTGAGTAGGCTGGCACAACGACGCGAGTCGCAACGTTGTGTTCGATAGAGATTGTCATTGGTCGATCTCCAGTGACGTCACCCAATCCGACCAATGACAACCTCTATCGAGCACAACGTTGCGACTCGCATCGTTGTGCTCGCTTAGTGAATTGCAGTGCTGTTCGTAAAGGTGGCCACCCACTTACAGTTTATCGAACGACAACCGGATGATATCGGTTTGTCAGTTCATCGCAATAGCCCACACACTTACAGTTTCGTATACGATTTTGGACTGACGGATAATATGTGAGTGGCTTGACGATTCCGGTCAGCAAAGACAGTTAAAGGCCGGACAGTCTATGGCCGTCGGCATTTTATACGTAATAACATCTATAAATTTTCTATACAATTCATAACATCTATAAAATTCTAAAAGAATAAAATACCCAATGTTATTATTTTAGTCTGAGGTAATAAAATTATGATGACATTGATGACATAAGGACTGCAGGCCGCCGGACGACGAAAAACTGCAGGCGGACTGTTAGTGGGTGGCCACCTTAAGACACAAATTGAAATACTCGCATCTCATTGTACAGTTGTACAGTCGAAAAAGGAAAAACGGTGGCACTTTTTCGTATAAAGTTATACAGTATGTAAAGGTGCAACCGTATCACTTTTGCCGACTTTAAGTACTTACCTGTGGCGAAGGAAGAAAATTTTTAAAAGGAAAGCCGGTGGAAAGAAAACTTACCTACCTCGTTTTTGTTTGTCATGCACCATGCGACCCATTAGATAGCCGACAGGAACCGGGTTATAGGGACGCCTCGCCTGATACCTACTGTAGCTATTATAAAAAGTGAGTATACTTTACGATGTCAATAAAGTCAGTTGATGGGTGACCATTAAAATCACTCTGCATGTGTAAATTCACTCGTAAACCCGATATGGAGCATGGAGCTCCACACCACACCTGTGTTTGCTAATGGAGATTCGTTTTTCTAACACGCAAGACTCAGTTTTGTTATGGATTTTAATTTATACTAGTTGTTACCCGCGACTCCGCCTGCGTGATATTCTGATCCCTTTCCCGCAACGCTGAACCTATTTCAGGGATAAAAGTAGCCTATGTTTTTTTTTTTTATATAGGACACGTCAATTTGACTTCGCCTCGCCTGATGGTAAGCTGAAGGCAAAGTCTCTGAAAAGAGGGCCACCATTACAACACGTACCATGTTACAATGGTGGCACTCAGCTTGACGGCCTCATCAGATGCTTTTTCACGCCCCGCTTAAGGGTGGCCGGACATGTACGGTTTCCGGAGACGGTTTCCGTCCACGGTTTCCTGATTTGGAATTCCGTTTGCCGGGCGCACACGTTCGGTTTTTTGCATTAGGTTTTTTTATTATTAGTTCGAAGCGATCAGTGTTGCCAGTGCCAAATTGTCAAATGTAACACAAGCTGGCTTAAAAGTTGCATTTTCGGGGGAGAAGTTACGTATTCTTGTTTTTTTATATAGTGTTTCTTGTTTTTTACAAATCCTCTCGGTTTATCTCGGGTATCCGCCCAATTTAGGAGCCGGCCTTCCGAGATGCTCCTTGAAATCCCACTGGCCATTGAGTACGAGCCCCAGCTATTTCATCTGGGACTTAATGCAGCTGAGAGCGTCTACCACTATGGGGCTGGGTCGTAAGAGAGTCAAAAGTTACGCAAAATGTAACAAAAGTTATAATACAATCTGGCAACCCCGGAAGCGAGACACAATCAGTGTTGCCAATTACTGATGATCTGAATTCCCCACAAACCCAACAGAAAGGCCCCAATATTAGACATTGATAACTACATTACTTCTCTTGAAGTTTCCCGCTATATTCACCACTTGCGACGTTTATTGCGGCTCGTGTACATATATTGCCAATAAAGAGTTAAATAGTACCTTAATGTCGGATATTTTGCTTTAATAATTTATCAATATGTATAATACTTGCCACTTATTACTTCTGAGTTTAGGTCTAGTGTGAATGTCTAAATGCCCCACATAAGCACAATCCCCACAAATTCCCTAATCGGCTTGAAAGTCCCCACTCTCTTGGGAATTGACAACGCTGGACACAATTTAAGCACGATTCCGGATGGAAATTTCCTGACGTGTGCGGCGATTAGTACAAAATGTATGCGAGTGCTGCGTTCGGTATGACGTCATTAGGTTTTTTCCATTCTGAACCGAACGTCAGGTTTTTTCCGTTCTGCAAAAAGTAAGGACGTGTGCGGCTAGTAGAACATTTTGTATGAAAATGGAGCATTCGGTTTTTTGAATCTGACTTTTTGATCAGGAAACCGTGGACGGAAACCGTACGTTTGCGCGGAGCCTAAAGGACCCGGGACTATAGGAGGAAGGAAACACGTGAGCTGGCAAGGAATTCCGAGTCTTAATAGTGCGGCAGAAGGAGTCGCCGAATCGCTTGGTTCTTGATGGAATATTCTGCACCGTATGCGGGTGGCATCTAAGTCCTGCACGTGTTGTCCTATATAGGAAAGGAGAGGGTGGGATTACTTGGAAGAGCTCATCAGAACATTCACCATGGTAGAGACGGTAGAAAACCGCCAAAGATGCCACATCTCTACGCAACTGCAAAGGCTCGGATGTGTTATTCCAGACTATAATCTATCACTATACCAAATGTCAGCTACAGGTATATTACAGACTATATATAGTCTGAGTGGTCTGAGTCTAACTAGACCTATTCAACCGTTTGAATTTGATCAGTCGTCTCGAACATTCGCCACTGACTGTCTATAACCCCATTGAATTAAAACCCCAAGGAGTCCTTCCTTGGGGTTTTAAATCCTTCCATATGAAGAGACCATATGGCTTCACACTGAGTGTCCCTGGTCCCTGCAGTCAAGTATCAACACAATAAATGTCCCAAATCGTCCAAAACATAGGTATAACTTATGTGCGAAAATCGTAACTACATATTGTAGAGAAAAGGGTCGCAATAAAAGCTATAAAGTACATACCATGGCCCATAAAAACGCGACTGCTATCACTAAAGAGATCATCTCGACTACATCTCACAGCAATTTATCAAAAGTTACGTACAAAATAAAGTGATTCGACCAGACATTTTTTCTGTTTGTATGGAGCTGTCAAATATGTGTCTGATAACGATCTGATAGATACGGTTATGGCGGTGTAGTGTAACCATTGAGAAGCACAAGTCTACGAGAAAAAGTTCTTAGCGGATATTTGTGGCAATCGAGACAAAGTTGACGAAGAAATAGTTTAGGAAGTTTTCTGCATAAAAGTATCGATTTGTAATATCCGATGTACCTACGATAGAGAGAACGGCCTATTAGAATGTAAATAAAATACATAAATATATACTAGTGGACCCGCCCCGGCTTCGGCTGGGGCATATGCCGAAACCCCGTATCATCCCTTTAACACAACATAACCAGGCGCGGTCGCAGCTTGAAGTTTTGGGGGGGTCACTTCGGAAATTCTTGACGTGCATGGTTTTGGGGGGGGGGGGGTCATGTCCCCTGTGACCCCTCCCCCCCCCCCCTCGGACCGCGCCTGAACATAACATAAATATTATTGCACACCAAAATACACATCATCATCATCATCATTTCAGCCATAGGAATTCCACTGCTGGACATAGGTAAAATACACAAATGAACAGAAATTATATACCAACGTGTTTAAGACATAATATACGCCCGATGTATAGGAATTTGCCGGATTCATTGTCATTTTATGGTTACTGCTCGGCCCCCTGGAGTTGTAGCGTGATGATATTTTAGTCTATAACCTTCCTTGGAAAACGAGGAAGTAGATATACCTATACGACAAAAGGTTTTTTAACTTGAACCAGTGGTTTCTGAGATTAGCGCGTTCAACCAAACAAACAAACAAAAATCAGTAGCTTTTCATGCACATTTTTACTGGTAAGCAAGCTTTGGATGCGATCGTATGGCGCCCGAATGAAGAATTTACTACAAGTTTTCTAAAATGATTTTTTAATCACCGTGTTTCTATTGTTACGTAAATGAGTCTACATGCTCCAGGAAAACATTTTCAATAGTTTCATTATTCTCATCCTCACATGTCAGTACCTAACCTAAAAAGTATTACACGATGTCTTTCATGCGCTGCGCCCGAAAAATTGTGAAAATGAACGTAAAATTACAGAGATGCACAAAAATGAGCAGTTATTTACTTTTATTTTTAATGAACATTTTTTTTTTTTAATGTATTATGCTCAGACTAAAAGAATAGGTTCATATTATAATGTTAGTTTTAATTGAAGACTATTACTAGACTGTGTAGTGTATGTACGGGGCGCTACTAAGGTCTTCAGGGCATCTTGCATCACATACTTGTAAAATTGGCAATTTGGCGTCCATTCCATTCTGTTATCATAACAAGTACATACTTAAGTTTCATCATCTTCATGGACACGCATTTCGTAACATCCGTGGCTTAACCTCGGAGCTCAAAGTCCGCCTTCCGGCTCTTCCTCCTCCACTTCGTACGATCTTGGGCGTCCATGGTAGTGAGACTTGGCACGCATGTCACCCTCCACGACGTTAAGTCAGAACTTCTTGGGCCTACGCTTTCTACCTGGACCCGGCAGGCTACGTGGGCAGCAAATGCCTGGGCATTTGCTGCCCACGTAGCCTGGCGGTTGCCGCTAGACTTTAGTTTCATGCGTAGAAAATACCTAAGCTGTAACTTTTGAAATTGCCGCCTTGCTTGGACTTCCTTTTATATTTTTTTTTAATACACCTCGCCAGCCGACGCAGTAGTCGGATTCAAGCAGACTAAAACCGTCGTCTCGGGTCCCAAATACTGGGGTGTAACCACCTTACACCCCCTTTTTCTCACACTCGACTTATTCCCTTATAAGTAGGTATACGTCTTCTTCGGAGTCAAGACGGTGGGTAAAGAGCGGGATTAGATTATGAGTAAATGAAAAAATACATGTATATAAAGAATTATATATTTGATTCTCATGTAAAATTAACACTTACAAGCTAATGGGAAACTCACGCATACATCAAAGATTTATAAATAAGCTCTGAATCAGACAGTTTGTACACTTTATACAAAACAAATGTATATGACTAACAATTGCATTAGCATAGTTATTACAAGTATATCCACCACATATCCTGCCTCACGAGTCATGGTTAAAACTAAAATAGTGTGTACTTAGTAAGACCATATTTTGATATTATGCCATGTCCATTTTTATACTCTCTGAATATAGTTTAATGTTTAAGTTTTTGTATTAATTCTGATCCTAACTCTATCAAAATCTTCAGAATCACTCATGGTTTGATTCGTTTTCAATCATTTACTTTTACACTATACAATTTAGTCAATAACTTAATCAAATAACCCGCCCCTGACTGTACTGAAAGTGTCCTAAAAGTGCCCATTTAGACATATCTCATCGTTTCCGTTCCGTTCCGTTGGATTGCGATGGCCAGCCTTTGCACCAGTTTTTTGTTCACCAATTAGTTCAGAATTTTTTTGTTTTCATATCTTGTGAATGATATTCGAACTCGCAACCTCTAATTGCCAGTTCATCGTCTTAGCCAATAAGCCATCGCCGCTTCAGTTAGTACATTTATGTCAAAATGTACTGCAGCGACGCGACTTGCTTGACTCGTACCTACGACTACATTCAGACCAAGCTTAAATAATGACACGACCTATGATACAGGCTAACATGATTTACATAAAAGAAATTACGTAGTGCACTGGAGCCATAATTATGATTTATATAGTTCGTAAGAATGTCGACAGATCGACTGTCGCACCACGACGATGGTACAGGAGAATTTCGAATGGCATGTGTCTGAAATGCGGCAATGCATATGTCACGGGGCCACGGACGGGACGGGACGGGACGGGCCGCATACATTTTGCTTCACGTCCCGTCCCGTCCGTGAAAAAACCCGTTACGTATGCAGAGACCTTAACTCAGTTATTCAAAGCTTTCTCTCTGTAAGAAAGTCGCGGGTTTTAGTCCCGCCTTGGAGGTTCATTTTTTCCGATTTAAAACTATAGGTAAAGTTATCTATTAAAATTTCTAGTCATAATTAACAAAATTGAAAATACACTATCTGTTTATACATCTCTGCAGTACAAAAAGGACACTTGCTGCGTAAAAATTTTGTGCTTGCGAGCGATAGTAAAAATCAACTTATTTTACCATATAACATACTAGCTGCGACTCGCGAGTCTGCTCGCTTGGAATCCCTGTATAGTGGAATTTCCATGATTTTTTTTTTTAATTTATCGAAATAAAAAATATCATACATTTTTCATGAGTTTATGTTTATATTTTTCAGATTATAAGCTACCTTACCTTATTCCAAATTTGAACAAATATGCACCGCAGTCGTACACACTACCACTTCAACGCATTTATAAGAATTGATAAAATAGGCATATTCAAGGAAAGGTAGAGCTTGGGAATTCAAACCGCATACCTAGGCCAGGATTCGATCTCAGTACTTCTCGATTACAAAGCCGACTCTTTCCAAATCTTGTGTTAGGTCTGGGTTTACGTAGGCCAAAATTCGAACCCGGAAACTCTCGATCTTTAACCACTAACGGCCGTTCCCAATAACATATCTACAGATAAAGGTAAAGGTAGATATAGTTCCTTTGTCAAATCCTATTGTTATTGTGCTACTATTTCAATTACGTTACCATAGAGATTGATTACGTTTGGGTTCGAATCCGGCCGAAGTCAAATTCTCTTTTTTCTTTTTGTAAATCGATTTGGACGTTTTTATCCTTTCTAAAGTAAGTAAGTATGTTTTTACGTATCTAAGTATGTATATCCGCATTCTAGATTCCATAACACAAGCTAATTAAGCTTACCATGGGTCTAGATAGCGTTGTGTAGAATGTTGTACAATATTTATTATTTATTTATTTATTTATTTATTTATTAATGTCTAAACTGGCAGTAGATAGGTTATTGCGAACGGCCGTAAGCTATCAACTATCGACGCCACTTTGTTTTCTTTCCCCTCTCCCCTCCCCTTACTAAAACCGCCCCTAAAGGTCACAGATTCAGTTACCGCGTCCGAGAATGTCCCCAAACAGGTACACATTACTCCTAATGGTACTGTAAAGATACTTAATGGTACAAGTTGGACTCGCTGAGTGTAGTACAGTGGTACAGTCTACATGCCGTTGTAGGCAGGGCCACCGCCGCCCTCTGGGACCACCCAGTTGATGTTCTGAGAGGGATCTTTGATGTCGCACGTCTTACCTGTAAGAGGAGAAGGAATTAGAGAAAGAAGGTGGTAGGGTACAGTGATGGGACATTAAATCATTCGTAATATCTCATTCGTAAAAAACCAAATGATACTGTATCTGATGTTCTTAAGTATTACCCATGGATTTTGATGGTCAGTACCCCAAGAATAGACGTTTAGGAATAATAGACCTTTAAGAATATAGGCGCCATTGCCACGATAGAAGAAGAAGAAGTACTCCAAGCACGAAAAACATTTGTAATCGTATCGTAAACGTAACGAGAGAACGGAGCATTGCGATTGGTCGACTGCCTACTGTGAACCTGTGTGTGTGTGAAGCCGGCCAATCACAACGCTCCGTTATCTCTATACGTTTACGTTATGAATACAAATCTATTTCGTGCTCGGGGCACTGACGGTAGTCGTCTTTGTATTTAGACTGGAAAAAGCGGACTCCGGATTCGGACTCGAAAAGGTGAAAGCCTCGGATGCGATCAGGATTAACGCTAGGATGATGAAGATGTGTTCATAAGTGTTAATATGTGACATAGATACTAAGTGCTCCAAAACTTCATTCATGTAATATCTTTGCGGCTGTTACTCACAGTGTATACAGTTCTGCGCGTTGATCTGCAGTCGCTGTCCATCGCCGGTCTCCATCGGTACGTACTCGTACACACCTGGTGACATACGGGCGCTAGTTAGGTAAGTACTCAATTTTTATATTAATGTATAATACCTATTTTTTATAATAGGAATGCAAGCAGCAATAAAAACAAGACTCGCATGTGACGTAATCGTCTATGTTAAAAAATTATAATCTGTTTAGACGGATACCAAATATCAACTTCGACGCAATTCTCGCCAGGCGTGGACGATTGTTTTTGCGAATGTTTAGACGAAAATAGTACATTATGGTACAAGTGAGCAAAGTTGGTGATTACCGCCGAGGCGCCATTGAGACCCTCACACATTGAGATCATCATACTCACGCGTGCCATACGACGTTTTACAACACACTTGCGAATAAAATAATACTACAAATACTAAATAAACAATACTACAAATTAAAGCCCGACCAGTAAAATAAAAAACCTCGCCATATTGCGGTAAACTATTGGAACTAATTTCTTCATATGGTAACAATCTATACAATGTCATTATGGTCATCTGTCAGTGTGGTGTCAATTGTGCGTGTTGTTGAGTTTGAGAGCGCTACAAAACTACAAAACTATAGTTATATGCCGAAAACGATTAAAAGCCAGTTAAGAAAAGTAATTTATAATATAACAAAGTATTTGTCGGATAAAAAGTAGGAAGGATTGGACTCTGTTCCTCTAAATAACATCACGGACCTTGTTGTCAACATGACGGGTAGGACATCATAGAGTACGTGCAATTGAAATTGGCCTAATCTACTGATTTTACTGTGACTAATTATTATTCACATTTTTAGGTATATCCCGATCTTCTGTAATAAAAATACGAAGAGAAGGTCAAACGTCAAATGTATTTTCTACGCCTAAGAAAAATAAGCCTAACGCAAAAAAGAAAATCATGCTCGATTATTTTGATCTCTGTGCTGTTAGGCATAAAATACAAGAATTTTATGCAGTCCGAAAAACAATATCGCGTGGTCCCTGTTCTATACATGGTGTAACTGTATGTCTAACTTGTATTTACCATTCCAAGCAGTAAACTATTATACGGATACTACTGTGTTGTGATTTGTGCCCAGTCCTTGTAACCAGTATAACACGCCGCGTCTATTTTTCTATTTTAACCAGAAAACTTAACAGAGAAAAAAAATACATTTTAGTGAAAGTTTTGTATATTAAACACGTACTACAAGTTGAAATTATCTTTTAAAATACGAAGCTGCATGAAATGAGCAAGCAATAGGTATATTAATTCGTTTGTAATATTGGACACGATCTTTTTTGTATCGAAACTTAAGAACAAAACAACTTAATCAATGAAATTAAAAAAAAGAAGTCTATAACTCACTTTTGTGAATAATAGCAATGAAAAACATGACAGCCTCCGTGGCGTAGCGGCAGTGAACGCGGCCGCTACGCAGGAGGCGCGGGTTCGATCCCCGCTCAGTGCAAATATTTGTGTGCATTAAATATGGGTATTTGCATTGGTCTGGTCGTGCCTCGGAGAGCACGTTAAGCCGTCGGTCCCGGTTGCCATAAGGACATCTATGGCAGTCGTTACGGGTAGTTGGTGTCCTAAAAAGTCCAAAAACAACGGTCTAGCTGCAAAGCTTCGATATCGCCTAATGTTAACATTGGGTCGTGGAGGTCAGGTGGCAATCGCTTCACGGAAAATATCGAGGTCTAGCCAAATCTGTAGCTATGACTGGTAAAAGCGGACCCCAGACTCCAAGCTGAAAGCTTCGGATGCGACTGGGAATAACGCTAGGAGGAAGAAGAAGCAATGAAAAAGTCACAGTTTTATATTAGGTGTCATTCCGTGCTTAATTGCGGGGAAATAAAAGCCTGTTCATAAGCAAGTGTGTTGAAAAATATTGGCATTTTACATGTGTATCACTATACTTGGTGTTGTCATAATCATAGATGTTTTTGGCGCCCCCAGTACGGGTTTTTTATTTTATTGGTCGGACTTTAATTAGTTTTCTTATGTGCGCGCATCTAACAATGGCGGTCGGCCATATTTAAAAAAAAATGAGGTTTGACTTTAACTTTTTTTTACTGTTTTTTTTTCTGTACTTAGAGAAAAAAAAAGTTAAAATTTTATACAAGTATTACAAGTTGAAATTATTTATTTAAATACGAAAATGCATCAAATGAACATACAATAGGCATATTTATTTATTCGTACTATTAAACACGTTCTTTTTTGTATCGAAACTTTTTTAAGAACATAAAAACTTAACCTATAAAATTTTAAAAAGAATCTATAACTCACTTGTGAATAATAGCAATGAAAAAGTCACAGTTTGATAATAGGTGTCATTACGTGCCTATTTGCGGTGAAATAATAGCACTTTTATGAGCAGGTGTGTTGTAAAAAAAAAATTATAATCTGTGTAGACGGATACCAAATGTCAAATTCGAGGCAATGCTCGACAGGCGTAGACGAACGAGCTGCTATTGTTTTTGCGAATGTTTAGATGAAAATAGTAGATTACCCAAGAAGTGAAAAAAAGATGAATTCTTTTCGAGGCACTAAGTTGTATCCCGAGTAGAGCGAAAGGTTTCTGGGGTAGAATCCCGAGCGTAGCGAGGGATTCTAGAAAGAAACCTGAGCGGATCGAGGGATACAAGAGCCGAGATGAATTCTTTTTTCACGTGTTAGGTACGCTACTTTTCATCATTGACTACGAGAAAACAATTTATTACTCTGTGATCATGAATTAAATTTTGTTATGGATAGTACATAAAAGAAGCAGCAAATCATCAGTTATAGCTACCGCTTTAGCGCGCTTTACTCCGGAGTCATTCATTCATCACTGGATGAAGTCATTTTAAGATTAAGAAACGAACAGAAACTTTTACAAGAAAAATTGCACAGAAAAATGGCGGCATTTTTTTTTTCTTAATTTAAACTGAGCCACATTCCATCCGGCCAGTGATTACATTTAGGTGGCTTTTAGTACGTTTTTATATTGAGAGTGTGCAACCTCTGCATGTTTTACCTACTACAATACATACATTCGCGCATGTTCCAAATTCAAATTATTTTATTCACTCAGTGAAATAAAGAGCGTTTTATTCACTGTTTTTGATGAATCACGGGCCCTTTTTCGAGTGTCAATGGTGAAAAAGTTGGTTCTTGCCTTTCGATAACCGTATCATGCGGGCGAGAAACTCTGCTCGTGTAAACGACGCTTTAAGTCAAATGAAAGGCCTACCTGCAGGACAGAACCGCGCCTCTGGTCCGTCGAACTCGGCGAGGTTGCGCTTGACGGGAATGGTATCATCCTTCAGAGTCAAGTGTGGAGGCTGGTCGGACTCGTGGTTTGTACCTGCGAACATAACAACAGTTAATATAATACTCTCCGACTTTGGTTGAACAAGGTTTTTCAATTCAATTCAAATCATTTATTTCTTTTTAAATAGTACAAGTTTCGTAAAAACATATCGCACAAAACCGTGTGACTGGTTTGTCTGTGGGTCACAGTCTCTTTTATATTGATGACAACTTACAAAAATTACAATTAGATACAATAAATCATTCACATACGCCAATATAGTGTTTTTTCAAATTTGCTTTGAACTTGTGTATGTTTGTTTCCACTCTGATGTCCTCAGGTAAGCTATTCAAAAGGTATGGAAGACGTTTAAGGTTATATTCTATCTCTCTCTCTCTCTCTCTCTCTCTCTCTCTGGGCCACATGGAAAAAAAGATTTAACTGGCCCGTTGATATGTTTACCGGGCCAGATGACACAAATCAAGTGCCATCGTCCCCGGTAAGGAGAAAAAAATCTGGCCTCTGTGGCGTAGCGGTAGTGAACGCGGCCGCAACGCAGGAGGCGCGGGTTCGATCCCCGCTCAGTGCAAATATTTGTGTGCATGAATATGAATATTTGCATTGGTCTGGGTGTTTTCTATGTTTAATAATTGTATGTATTTACAAAAAAAAATGTATCTATGTATGTATGTTTATCCGCATTCTAGAACCCATAACACAAGCTAGTTAAGCTATGCTTACTTGGGTCTAGAATTCTAGATAGCGTTGTGTAGAATGTCCTACAATATTTATTTATAGCTCATTTAGCATCAATATTAGATACTAGCTGTTGCCCGCGTCTCCACCCGCATGGATGTCGGTTATCGCGAGCAAACGTAGCCTGTGTTATTCTGATGTATAAGCTATATTATTGCAAAGTTTCATTAAAATCCGTTCAGTAGTTTTTACGTGAAAGAATAACATCCATACTTACAAACTTTCGCGTTTATAATAATAGTAGGATAGTTCCTATAATCCTTTTATGCATGGTGAACAAATGAATGTACTAATATATACAGTAGAATGTACTATGCAGGAACTCATTCTATAAAAATAAAAACCTATTCACTTTGTTTCTGAAAAGAAACCGTGATTGAGTAAGAAGTGTATGTTATCCTTATCAGTATGAGGAGTACTTACCAGTGAGCGCGACTGACGACAAGAGGTCGAAAGTGAGCACGCCGTCCGGTTTGGGATACTCAATCGGCTGGCAGTCTTTGGCAGGCTTCAGTCTACCGTGGTCCGATCCTACAACAAAAATAAAAAATATATTTTTATTTTCTCAAACAATTAAAATACAAATATAAATAATAGCAATAATAAAACTTATTTCTTAGTGTATCTTAGAGGCTATACAATAAACTGTAATTGTGTGACTGTTGCCTAAACTAGATACAACAGTTTGTATCTGTATTTATAGGTCACAAGAAAAACCCACGCAACCAGTAAACACGAGTAAAACGAGTACATTATATTACGATTTATTATTTAAACAAAAACAAACACACAGTACATCAATTTCATCTTTGTATGAATATGGCCGTGTGGTTCCCGGCAGAGTAGAATTTGGGCCACCCCATCTTCTCCCATGCGGTGTCGTACAAGGCGACTAAGGGATAGGGCTGTTTAACATCAGACAGACATATGGCTCAGATACATGGCTCGAGTCAACAACAGTGCCCGGAATACGGCAATAAGCTCCCCCCCTTATTACGTGGGACCTAATACAATGATTGGTGAAATGTGGGTGTTAATTCACCTCTGCTTAAAGGCGTGATTGTATGTCATGTATATAAATAGGTATTTGCAGCACTATAAAGACAGAATTATTTACAGACACTTGTTTTCTTATCTTGTTTCAATCTCGTGTTTTACCGCCTGCACAATGGTGTGTGCTCATATGAATTGTTCGACATGATGCCCACAGCTACATTCTATCATCGCACCTCTCACCACAGACAGCGAATCCATTCCCACACTTCGGGACTGGAAACAGTACGCACAGTCAGATATATAACCTCCTTTGGCTTCGCCGTAGTCGGGTAAAAAGAAACTTCATCCCCCGCACGCTTTAACTGTGAAATAAACTCCCTGCCGTGGTTTTTCCAAACGACTACAATATGGGGTTAGTCAAGCATACGTCCATATGCCAGACGACGGTAACCACTATCCGTCAGGTAGGCCGTATCCTTGTCTGCCACCTAACTGGTATAAAAAAATCCTGGCTTCTATAAGCAAAGTATGAATTAGTATCCGATGACGACCCTCATTCCTGACAGTTTACTTTAGCCTACCATAAGGCGAGGTAGTCAAATTAACGTCTGCTATAAGATAGAAACTAACCTCCATGTTTGAGGGTCCAAGGTTCCTTCCCGCGCATTATGGTGCTGAAGCCGGAGTACGCGATGCCTCCGTACAGCCCCAGCGACGTGTGGAACGATGGCCGGCAGTTGCGGACTTCCTACAATATTACAAACCATTTTATGAATAATTCTCCGGGACTTAGGCTAAATACAGTGTTACCATAATATAAGAACATAACACCCAATGTATGTATTTATACACATATAATATATGTGTATAAATAAATAACTTTCTACAATACATTCAAGGTCGACTGTACGCTTTCGTATCGAAAAGACATTTAAGCACAACGCCCTATAGCAGAATGTCCTAAAAGCAAAACGGCATATTAGCATAACGTCCTAATAGCAAAATGACCTAGTAGCAAATGGGCCTAACGACATTCACGCCCAGTTTCCGAAAGGCTGATCAACGTCAAATTAACTAATCGGTTGTCAAATCTGTTATCAAGTAGCAATTGGGTTGCTAGAATCATGGATAAATAGTTTAATTTGATCATCGTGTCGGTTAAAATAGCTGATTAACCAACACGATGATCAAATTATACTATTTAACCATGCTTTTAGCAACCTAATTGCTACTTGAAAAAAAAATTAAACAGCCGATTACAATAGTTAATTTCACATTGATCAGCCTTTTGGAAACTGGGCGTAGTCTAACGAACGATCAAATTTCGATGTTTACCGTGAAGCGACTGCCATCTAACCTCCACAACTTACCTTTTATATCGATGTTTAGACATAAAAAGTCTGTCATCGATCGTAAAATTATCCCTTTTAATTTTTTTTCTATAATGTGTAACTGATAGGTACCTTTAATTCTTTGTATACATAGGACTGTTTTAGCTTTTCCTCGTACTGTGCAGGTACGATACCAGTGTCATGTGTTGCCTCTCCTGATATTATAAGGTCCATGGCAGATTCCGCTGCCAGCATCCCTGTAAATAGAACAACAATAATAATATACAGTTTGTGAAAAGTGTAAAACAGTAAACGATGGGCGCTGTTTTTGTTCCCGATGGAGTAGAATAGGGACCACCCCATCTCTGTCCGTCAGTGTCGTAGAAAGCAACTAAGGCTAACTGTTCTTTCTTTCTCCTAGCGTTAATTCCCAGTCGCATCCGAAGCTTTCAGCTCGGAGTCTGGGGTCCGCTTTACCGTCTTAACTACAGATTTGGCTAGACCTCGATATTTTTTCGTGAAGCGATTGCCATCTGACCTCCACAGCCCAATGATAACATTAGGCGATATCGAAGCTTTGCAGCTAGACCGTTGTTTTTGGATTTTTGAGGGCTCCAACTACCCGTAACGACTGCCATAGATGTTCTTATGGCAACCGGGACCGACGGCTTAACGTGCTCTCCGAGGCACGACCAGACCAATGCAAATACCCATATTTCATGCACACAAATATTTGCACTGAGCGGGGATCGAACCCGCGCCTCCTGCGTAGCGGCCGCGTTCACTACCGCTACACCACGGAGGCGGAACTGTTCTTTATCTGACATTAAACATACAGCCCATGACAAAATGCCCGCTTGACGGCTATAGGCTCGCCCCCTACTACGTTGGACCGAAGATCATAATTAGCGAAATGTGTAATAGTGGTCCCCGGCAGAGTAGAATGTGGGCCACCCCATCTCCTCCCATACGTTGTCGTACAAGGCGACTAAGGGATAGGGCTGTTTAACATCAGACTTATATATACAGCCCAGACTCAACCTATACATGTCTCGAGTCAACAATAGTGCCCGGAATACGGCAATAGGTTCTCTATCACATGGGACCTAATACAGTGATTGGTGTAATATGGGTACTAATTTTACCTAACCCTTCGGGTATAAAGGCGTGATATATGTATATGTTATAGTGGTAAAACAGCAGCTAGTGTACGTACCACTCTTGATGGCGTTATGAGTGCCCTTGATCCGCGGCACGTTGACGAAACCTGCTGAGTCCCCTGCCAGTACCCCGCCCGGGAACACAACCCGGGGCAGGCACTGCCAACCTCCTTCCACCAATGCACGTGCACCATACGCTATACGAGTACCGCCTGGGGGCAACACATGTATTATAAAAATGTTGATTTGTATACGCTTCAAAATCTCGAACGTCTTTTTTTGCTTTTTGTTGAAGTTTTCAAATAACAAGTTTTATGACTACTGCTCCGCTCCCTAGGGCAGTATTGTGATGATACATGGCCTTACTCAATAAACGGACTATTCAGCACAATAATAATTTTACAATTAGGACCAAGCAAATCCTGAGATTAGCGAAACAAAATCTTAAGCTTTATATTATTTAGTACTAGCTGACCCGGCGAACTTCGTACCGCCATATTTTCTGATCCCGTTCCCGCTGCATATCTTTAAATTTATCAGTGTCTCTCTACAATATAATGCATGTATTAAACATAATAAACCTTCCTCTTGAATCACTCTATCTATTAAAAAAACCGCTTCAAAATCCGTTGCGTAGTTTTGAAGATTTAAGCATACATAGGGACGGACAGACAGCGACTTTTTTTTATAATATGTACCTAGTGATAGTGATAGATTTCGTCACAGTAGATGCCGCAGCAATCGGGGTTTAAGATTTTTTTATGAAATTTATTCAAATATCCCCTTTTTATGTTAGGGGAACATCTAACTCTCCTCCATATGACTACAATACATATATAAATATTCAACATATTTACCTTCAAACATGGGCTTGACATACGCATGCGTCTTGAACCGCTGGAATTCTTTAAAGGGACTCAGGTAAGGGTTGGCATAGTCCAGTCCCACGACGAAGCCCACGGCCACCAGGGGGGACTCCCCCTCGGCCACGTTCAGGTGGTAGATGAAGGAGCCTCCGTACGTGTTCTTGTCTAAGGGCCAGCCCACTGTGTGTTCTACAAGGCCAGGCTTGTGATTCTGTGATTGTAATCAGAAAAAAAAAATAAGACGAATTAAGAACCTTCTCCTTTTTTTAACATACATACATACATAAACTCACGCCTATATTCCCCGAAGGGGTAGGCAGAGGTGCTAGCACCCACATTTCGCCGTTTATGTTTAGGTCCCAATGTAATAGGTGGCGAGCCTATTGCCACTAACCGGGCACTTATAAACCTGCGATACCTTTTTTTTTTTTTACCTTTTTTTAAGTAGGTTGAAAATCGATTGAATTATGATTTCATTATGATTTTCGGATCGGCAAACGTGGTGAATATTGGGAGAGGCCTATCTCCAGCAGTGGACTGCAGTAGGCTAATTGATTGATTGATTGATAAATCAGAAAATAATGTATAGGCTGTAAAAAATAATATCCATTAGTCTCGGTTAGTATACATTCATCTCTACTAGTCACGATTAGTCTCTGATAAGTCTTATAGTCTCCTTTAGTTCCTTCTAGCCTTTATGAATCTCGACTAGTCTCACCCTGTTAGTGTCGTATTATTATCTACTATTGTCTTTTAGTCTCTGTTAGTCCCTTATTAATCTAAACAGCTCTCCATTACGTTCCACTAGCTGCTATAAATCTCTACTCTTACTACTCTAAGTCTCATATTAGTCTCTGTTAGTCCCTTATTAATCTTAACAGCTCTTCCCTACTTTCTACTAGCTTCTATAAATCCCTACTCTTACTACTGTCGGTCTCTGTTAGTCTCGGTTAATCTCTGTTAGTCTCTGTTAGTCCCTATTAATCTCTATATCCTTCTATTAGTCACCATTAATACCTACAGTGTCCCCTTCATGAAACTTGTAACAAAATGATAGAATCCCTCACCTCCGGCTTCACTTCCCACAACTCTTTCAGTCCAATGCCGTATGACTGAGGCTCGCTGTTCTCACGCAGATTGTATTTCTTTGACACCATTTTTGTTAAATGGCCGTGACAGCCTGAAACGTGACAAAAGATCTGTAAAAAGAACTTGAAGCATGCTGACCCGATTAGCAAATAACCCTTCCTTGACAGTCAGGTAAAGATATTAGATATCTAAGAATCAAAGAATCAATTTCATTTATTCAGTTAGGTACAAAAAGAGCACATATGAACGTCAATAATAATAACATGTAGGATTATAAGAATTTTAGGATTTTTAGGTGAAATTTGTAAAATGGCCCAAGCGCAGATCACCTGTCCGGGAAGAAGTAAGTAAGAACATAAGGCGGTATTGATCTTCACCCAGGTATTAAGGCAATGGCGAATGATCTGAAATTGGCAGGAACCATGTTTAGGATATGGCACAGGTTTTCCTCGCGGGTTTGGAGGTCATACGTCCGTCACAGTCCCGTAAAGGCCACGATAAACCAAGTCGAAAAGGACTAGGGGAGAGCATACTCCAAAGTGCAAGCTTTGGATGTAACCAGAACTAATACTCGTGATAATGAAATACTAACCTTCAGTAAATATAGTGATCTTGGAGTGGAACTCCATGCCTCGTTCGAACATGTCTTTAGGGCTGCCGTCCTTAGCGATGCCGACGTCGCCCGTCGCGACTCCCTTGAGAGAACCGTCGGAGCGGTATATTAGGTCTGCGCCCGCGCATCCTGGCCATACCTAAAGGACAGATTCAATAAGAAACAAATAATCACTACATATTATAAAACTAAGTCGCTGTCGCTGTCTGTCCGTCCCTATGTATGCTTAAATCTTCAAAACTACGCAACGGATTTTAAAGCGGTTTTTTTTAATAGATAGAGTGATTCAAGAGGAAGGTTTATATGTATAATACATGCATAATAGAGAAACACTGATAAATTTAGAGATATGCAGCGGGAACGGGATCAGAAAATATGGCGGTACGAAGTTTGCCGGGTCAGCTAGTTACACAAAATACATACATACATACAATCACGACTTTATCCCTGGAGGGTTAGGCAGAGTTGAATAAACGACCCACATTTCACCAATCATTATATTACGTCCCACGTAATAGGGGGTGAGTCTATTGCCGTTGCCCGGGCACTTTTGTTGACTCGAGCCATGTATCTGAGGCAGAGTCTGGGTAGTATTATATCTGTCTGATGTTAAACAGCTTTATTCTTCAGTCGGCTTGTACGACGACAAAATACCGCTGCCATAATAACCTCGTGTTGTGTTCCCGACGGTGAGTAGGGTAGCCAGAGCTCACTGGAGAGGTTTTGTGCTGTCAGTGGGAAGACCAAAGGCTTGTCCTGCTTTGTCTTCTGCACTGACGGCACAGAAACTCTGTTCTTACAGGGTAATCAGCACGAGTGTGACTCCCCTGGTGTTGCCCACGTCCATAGGCCACGGTAAACACGTTCCATCAGGCGGACCGTGTGCTAGTCAGCCACCTGAGTGTTATCAAAAAAACTCACGACTGTAAATCCCCGAGGGGTAAGCAGAGGTGTATTATCACCCACATTCCGCTAACTATGATTTACGTAATAGGGGGCGACCTATTGCCGTCAAGCAGGTACTTAGTCATGGGCTGTATGTTTATTGCCATTGTTCATTTTCGTCGATAAAAACTGTGTGGCTGTGTGGTAGTAAAAAGAATTACCCAGCGAAATAAAATACAATTCTATACCATCTCTTCCTGAGGTCGACACCTGATGTAAAGGTTCTTTTTTATTTTCTGTATCTTTCTAATACAAGCTACAAAGCGAGAAATAAGGTTATTTTCCATCCAGTAAAAACAATACAAAAATAACTACATAAATTATTATTACTTATGAGACTTATGTCATGATAACCGTTATTTCATTTGCTTATCAGCCGGCCCTGTGGCGCAACGGATAACGCGTCTGACTACGGATCAGAAGATTCCAGGTTCGAATCCTGGCAGGGTCGCGGATCACTTTTTTGGAATTTTGTCTTCAATTTTCTTATGAATTTTTTCGATTGAAATAAAATCTCTTTAAAACTGATTCTATCGTGATTTATTTGGTATTATTAACATTTAACCACGGTTTTATTTTAAATTATTTTTACCCGATTAGATATAATATAAAATATAACCCATACCTTTCAGTATTTTACAAGATTGGAGAAAACCGCCACAAAATGGATTCCACATATATGCGCAGTATATGTATTTGGATATCTTTTGAGGATACGCGAGATACTTGCCCCAAAGCAAGTATCTCCCGTATCCTCAAAAGAAGGAATTAAAATCTACCAATCATAGGTTAGATCTAAACGGCTACCTTTAGTCTACAATGAATAATGAATTATAGTAACGTCCATACCTCTGCACCGGCTGCCTCTGCCTGCTCTCCAAGCCATCTCACCAGGTGTCCGAGCCTCACCACATAGTTGCCATGATTGTAATTTGGTAACCCTTAAAAAAAGACTTGTTCAAATATACTGCAGTACTGCACATAAGAATAACATAATGATTTATGATTATTATCTATTCATTTGCAAGGTCATCATCATGTCGTATGGCTTTTGAAAAGCCACGATAAGCCACTTTGCAAGGTTATCCATGAAGATTGATTTTGTTAATAACATTTCATTCAGAAAATCTAAATAATAAACAACATAATTTTATAAAAGAACTACATTTTTTATGCAAGTAAAAAACTGGCATAAAGTAATGAAAGTTTAGAATTTGTAGTCTATGCACACTATAGCACACTTAGTTTCGTGTCCCTTATCCCTCCTGCACTAAAGATGATCTAAATGTATTACTTTACTCTATGATCTAAATAAAGCCACTGACAGCCAGTGGCGGATCCAGGGGGGGGGTCGTGGGGGTCATGACCCCCCCCTGGGCGGGTCACCTACTAAAAAATATCCCAATGTCACTGATAAATTTTAAAAAATACCACGCATAAGAGGACTGTCTCTTTGTACCTAATAGTATTATAATTTTATAAGGCACCAAACATCAGTATGAATATTACGATTTGTGCAACAATTTGACTTGGGCTCAGCTTCAAAGGCCCCGTATTTATGTTACTGTTTGCTTACAAAAACTTTTTGTGAACTTGGAAGAAGCCTTCCTTTCTGGATCCGACGTAGGTAGTCAGCAAAGCACCCGTGCCCGGTAATAACCTGCGTCAGCCGGTACGAGAGGCAGCCATGTGGCTTCTCTAGCCACTCCCCCATAGGATGGGATGGGCCTTACTACCGCTATTACCGCGGGCCCAGCGGTTGTGGCCAGTGGCCATCTTCTGCTGCCTGGTCCTTTTTTTTTATCGTGCAAAAAATCCCCGCGGATACCTCCCCGCCGGAGCCGGAGGAGGAGGTTATGTCGGACTCGAACCGACTAAAACGTACGCCGTCTGTGGGCCGTCAGTTGCCGGAGGTGAGATTGTCGTAGCCATATCCCTCGCACCCCGACCGACCCAGGGCCATATCTCTCGATCTGGTCCTCTTCCGGTGTAGGAACCATAAAGTCTCCAGCTCGCTCCCAGGTACGGGGAGGCACACAATGCGCGCCACCGCGGCCTGCTTCTGCTAGGGTGACAGGCGGCTCCACCCGTCACCCCCAGGTCCGCACTCATGGGGGACGGAGGTCATTCTGCGACCTCCGACGCCCGAGTTGCCGCCGCTCGTCCCGGCCGCGCGGTTTGATATTCTCCTTCGCTCCTCGCGGGCCGCAAGGTCTGCGATTCTCCTTCGCTCCCGCTCCGCTGCCTACTTCACGAGCATTAGAATGATGCGCCGGCGGCCCACGCATTCGCGCAGCGACCCATCGCTGCGAGCAAAGTGGCGAGCGTGAGAGCTCTCACTCCCAGCATATGCCTGGCTTTACATCTGCACATTCTACGACGTCAAGCCAGCACTTTTTGGGGCTACCCCTCCCACAGGGGCCCGCCCGGGGTGCCATTGCCAGACATTTGGTATCCACCTAGCCTGGTGGTTGCCGCAAAAGTTGCTGTTCGCATAGGCGATGACTTGGTCGAGCGCACGGACCAGGTTAAGTACCTGGGGGGCGCGCCGTAATAGCGGCGGTAAGACCCATTATGGGGGAGTGACACTTCACGAGCATTATTTGCTCGCAGACGGCGGAGCGGGAGCGAAGGAGAATCGCAGACCTTACGGCCCGCGAAGAGCGCAGGAGAATCGCTAACCGCGCGGCCCGCAACGAGCATCGGCAACTCGGGCGTCGGAGGTCGCAGAATGACCTCCGTCACCCATGAGCGCGGGCCTGGGGGGGGTGACGGGTGGAGCCGCCTGTCACCCTAGCAGAAGCAGACCGCGGCGGCGACGCGCATTGCGTGCCTCCCCATACACGGGGGCGACAACAATCTCACCTCCGGCAACTGACGGCCCACAGACGGCGTGCGTTTTAGTCGGTTCGAGTCCGACATAACCTCCTCCTCCGGCCCCGGCGGGGGAGGTATCCGTGGGGAATTTTGGCACGATAAAAAAAAAGTACCTGGGATCTGTACTTCACGTGACTGGTCACATCAACCGCGACGTCAAGCCACGAATTACCGCCATGTGGGCCAAGGGGCGGGAAATGATTGGCGTCACATTTGAACCTAAAATGCCAGTCTGGTTGACGGGGTAGGTCTATAAAACGATCATTAGGCCTGTCTTTTTACACGGCTGTAAGGTGTGGCCGCTGCTGGAGCGACATAAGCTGGAGCTACGTGTCACGGAGATGAAAATGCTGCGGTCGCACATCCACCGCAGCATTTTCGTAAAGTCACACGTAAAGATCGCATGAGGAACTCTCAGATCCGCGGCAGCCTTCATGTCCGCGACATCACACATAAAATGCAAGAGAGCCGCCTTCGCTGGTGTGGCCACGTCTTGCAGCAACCGCCAGGCTACGTGGGTAACAAATGGCTGGCAGTAGCACAGCCACCGGGACCAGGTGGAAAGGATAGGCCCAAGAAGTCTTGGCTTGAAGTCGTGAAGGGTGACATGCGTGCAAATGGTCTCATCTCACCACCATGGACGCCCAACGTCGTGCGAAGTGGAGGAGGAAGTGACGGAAGGCGGCCCCTGAGCTCCGAGGTCACCTCGGATTCGGAAGCAATCAGGAAAATATATGTACGATAATCATGAAAGTGGGAAGCGCGCATCGCGCCGCCAACGCGGCCTGCTTCTTCTAGAGTGTCAGGCGGTTCCCCGTCATTTCCAGGCCCGTGCTAATGGGGACCGATATGGAGATATTGATACGATAATGGAGATTATGTTGAGTGACCTACGTCACCCGAGTCCTTCGCGCATTGTGTATTATGCGGAATGGGAAACAACTGAATCTTCTCCAGACCCGTTCCCCGCCTCCTTCTCGAGCATTACTTGCTTTCAGATGGAGGCAGTGGCAGCCGCGAGCTTACGGTTTTACGCCATCACTGTAAGCAAGCGAGAGAGAGTGTTGAGCGAGAGAACTCCCATCCCGAGGGCCGCCACAAGGACCCGCTTCGGCGTTTCCAATGCCGGGTATTCGGTCCGCGTATGCAGCCGTGTCCTCGCTTGCATCACAGTGATGACACCCGGGCGTTGGCTCTTTCTGAATTCGCCGCAGCTAACTTCCGAAACATCCATATTCGGTGAACATCTGCGTCAACCGCTACGTGAGTTCCCCATTGAAGCCTTTCTAGCCAGTTCTCCATGATGGGTGATAGTTAGCTGCGGCTAGCTAGTTCACCGTGATAGTGGTGGTAAGAAATATCACCACTATCACGGCGTGCCCTGCGCTTGGTTGTCCAAGTCGTAGTTTCAACTCCACCATGTCCCGATAAAGCTGGGACTTCGTAGCCTCGATTTCTCGCCTTTTGATACGGATTTAGTACCGAAGGTGCTCTGACATCTTCATTCGCCATAGAGTCTCCTGCAGGAGTCCTCCAGCCCCCTCAAGCCAGAGTGCCAGCTGCGTCCTTCAACTTGGGGGCCAGCAGCTTAACCGGGTTCTGGATCGTATTTAACAACAGTCGTTCAAGGTATCTTACTTTTCTGCTCTCACCTCATTCCTCCTCCATTATTTCGTCATGAATTACATACACATTTATTTTCATTGTATTGTTCAATGACATTTTATTGGGAGACTAGACAACAACACCCCCCCCCCCCCCCCCCCCCCCGAAACTATGTCTCGGCTACACCATGACCCCCCCCTGAATTGAAAGCTGGATCCGCCCCTGCTGACAGCAAGGTTAAGATGGCAGAATTCCATTCTTGATTATTTCTTTTTTTTTTTAATGAATGGCTCTGTGCTTAAAGTAGTGAAGAAGAATAAAAAATGAAACTATATTTTCAAATATGGTATGTGTCTATAAAAAGGTTTAAAAAAAACTCACCCCGAAAAGCAGGCAGTGGTATTCTCCCTCCACCTTTTGTTAGGAAACCAAATTTGTCTGCCGTGACTGGAGTGTTCATTGGAGCACCTTTTTCTTTCCAGTCTGGTATCAGCTCATTGAGAGCTATAGGGTCCACACAGGCCCCAGATAATATATGTCCACCTATCTCTGCTGCTTTTTCTAGCAGAGTCACTCTCACTTCCTGTAATTTATCAGTCAAAATTTTAATGATGACCTTGAGATGTAGTTTTTTAAAAATGTAAAAAAAGAAAAAAGTATGGACATTTTTAGCATGGTTTTGCTATGGCCCATGGATAGTCATAAACAAACTAAATCCATTTCATACTGGTTGTCCAAACAATTTTATGAGCAGACTATCTCATTTTCAGATTAGACTATTTCATTTTCTGATCATTTAATTTGAAATAAAGTATAGTATATGGGTAATCATACTTATTGCTAAGGTGAATACTCACAGCTCCCTTTTCTTCTGCTATTTGTCTTGCTCTGATGGCAGCAGCCATACCTGCCGGACCTCCTCCAATAATGAGAATGTCCGTCTCCTCTGCGACTCTCTCCATACTGATGTCTGAACATCATGAAAGTGTTGAAATAGGCACAATTACGAATTTGAATATGGAATATGAGAAAACAGTAAACAGGGTACAGTATCAACTGGTGGTGTCACAGAAAAAAAAAAGGTGATAAATAGGCATTTTGTGTGTTAATATTTGTTCATAATAAATGCAGCTCATAGATTTATAGTTCCATTTTAATTATCTGTGTTAATCCAAATAAAATCAATGATTATCGCTAGCTGAAATTGCCACACAGTGCCGCATTCATCAACTTTATCGGAGCTAATATTTCGCAAATTATCGTTATCTGGTCTGTGGGCAAACCGCCTAATTAAATAAATTGTGACGTGTTTGTTCGTGCCTACTTTCAAGTTATCTATCACTCACCTTTCCATCTTGGGTCTTTATCTCTGGGGTGGATAGTATAATGTGTAGTTATTTTAGGATATGCATCTGAATATAACCTCCTCGCAGCGCTCGTTAGCCTCCCCACTGAAAGTTTCAAAAAGTCTACGTCAAAATAAAACCATAACAATCGGAGCATGAACTTTGAACTTTTATATTTAGTACCTTTATTGCATAACAATTATTAACAAGGTCGTTTAATAATCATCACTACTATCCACTTTATTTAAATCAATATAAAAATACTAATTAGACTGGCTATTAGTAATCAAAAATATTAAAAATACAACTCACGAACAGCTGATAGCCAACATCCATGCAACAAACTTTTAAACGTAAAACTTTACATAATTAATCAGTGATGAAATTAAATCTTGCTGTTCAGTTTATTTCACAATTGAATTAGCGGTGTAAAACATTGATATATATTTAAAAAAGTAAATTATTTACCCTGACGAGACGAACTAACAAGTGCCGCCGCCATAGTTAAAAACAATATAGTCAATATACGTTCGGAAACAGAACGTATAGAAAATAGAACTTCAAATTATACTTCAAGTTTAACCAGTGCGTTTAACACAACTTATTATTACTTAGCATTAATTAAGTTAGTTCTATAAAAATAAAGGCGAGTAAATTATTCAACCTTTTAGCATTAACAGGCATAATAATGCTGAACAAAGTATTTTGGTTTGGATTACGAAATGCCAAATTTCAAATTACCGAACGTCATTGGCGGTAAATTTGAAAATAGCTACCTATGAGAAATGAGGAATCAAAATTGTATTGTATTATGTACTAGCTGACCACAGCACATAGTACTATACATATTGTAGCTGACCCGGCGAACTTCGTACCGCCATATTTTCCACCCGCGTGGTATTCTATCTCTAAATTAATGAGTGTTTCTCTACAATATTATGCATGTATTATACCTACATAATTATAAACCTTCCTCTTGAATCACTCTATCTATTAAAAAAACCACTTTCTAAATCCGTTGCGTAGTTTTGAAGATTTAAGGATACATAGGGACGGACAGACAGCGACAGCGACTTTGTTTTATAATATGTAGTGATGATGATGTATACATATTTATTATTATGTATGTAATCGATTTTCTTGATTTTTTTTTTTTTTTTTTAAATTTTACATTATTCACAATAGGCTCGCATTACTGCGTTAGGTCTTGGGCCTAAAATGTGTTCTATACGCGCTGTACACGTTTCTTCTTGGATATATTTTGAGGACAGCACGGGGTGCTTCTGCAGTGGATGAGCTCAAATTATCCAAGCACACAAAATATTCCGACTGCCTCTGTGGCGTAGCGGTAGTGAACGCGGCCGCTACGCAGGAGGCGCGGGTTCGATCCCCGCTCAGTGCAAATATTTGTGTGCATGAATATGAATATTTGCATTGGTCTGGGTGTTTCTATGTATAATATTTATGTATTTACAAAAAAAAAAAAAAATGTATCTAAGTATGTTTATCCGCATTCTAGAACCCATAACACAAGCTAGTTAAGCTATGCTTACTTTGGGTCTAGATAGCGTTGTGTAGAATGTCCTACAATATTTATATTTATTATTCCGCGCGCGCCAGGGTCTCGTTTGTCTCGCGATTTAGGTCCAAGACACGTGTCCCGAGGTATACCTCAATTCAATGCGTTTGACTATTAATCTGTTTATGAAATTATGTGACATTGGTGTCGACTATAATTTTATGCAAGTATATTATATAATTTGCAACTGATTATGGTCTTTCCTTTTACAAGCGATGTTATGCAATACTTTAGCATTGTGTATAATGATTTCCGTAATATGTATGAAACTTATTTTAGATTATTACCGCAACAGTAATTGCGCGAGGATCTAGCGTGTTCGTAGATAGTAATCTACGCGCTAGATCCTCGTTCTGTTAATCAGCAGGTGTACCTACTACCAAATTGCATGTGAGATTGGGTAGGGCACTGCGAAGATCCTATGTTCAGCAGTGGGATGCAATAGGCTAAAATATTGATTGATCCAAGACTGATCGATGTCGATTGGCGGGGAGAGACTGGATATGGAAGGCGGAGGATCGGGTGCTGTGGAGTGTGACGTATGTTGAGAGAGGTCAACGTCCAGTCAGCAGTGGACTGCAGTAGGCCAATTGATTAAGGTAGAAATGAAATCAAGTTTTACAATTACATTTTTATTTAAGAAAGCTTATTCAATAAGTTAGAGACGTCAACGTCGTTGATACAATACTTGTTGTGGAGTTACTTCACTGGTTTCATTTGCCAGAGGCCGTCGTTCAAGTAGTGACAGTTTTCTATGCCCACACCTTTGTTCACCTTTGCGCTGAAAAAAAAAAGAAAACTGTAGGTCATGTAGTCTATCACCCGTATTCACAAACAATACTGTGAGGTCTCATAGTGTGCTCGAGCGCATAGGGCTGGTTAAATTAATTCACAAACATCACGGAGCAGTATCTAACGCAGTGCGTTCCCTCAACGAAGTATTACTTAAGTGTTATCAATGAATAAAAAGGCTTGCCAAAACGAACGCACTGAGAATTTGTCGTTCTTTGCACAGTTTTGGTAGTACGCATAGCGAAGTACTGTTTGTGAATACGGGTGTATATCCTCTTGTACCTATAGTCACCGTCAAAAGTACAATAAAATTATGATGATTGCACAGAGTTCAAATTAAAAATCTTTTTTTTATAAATGTCACATCAATATGACTTCACCTCGCCAGATGGTAAGCTGATGGAATGTCTCGGGAAAGAGGGTCACTATTACTGATCTTTTCTTTATCAACATTCTTCATTATTAAGTTATTATATTACGTGGGACCGAAATTCTAAGTTGGCGAAATGTGGGTGTAGATACACCTTTTAAAATTACATTGAGGGTATCATAAACAAAGCCTCGCGAAAACTCGGAGTCCTGAACAAAGTGAGACGTTTTTTCACGCCGGAGAGCAGCGGTGTCTTCTATATAAGACACAAATTCACTCCTGCGTGGAATACTGCTCGCATCTTTGGGATGGCTCCGCTAAGTACTCACTAGATGCTCTTGACAGGTTGCAGCGACGTGCGATACGCATTATTGGGAATCCTGAAGTCACCAACACGCTCGAGCCTCTGCAGATGCGTAGAGATGTAGCGTCCTTGGCGGTATTTTACCGTCTCTACTATGGTAAATGTTCTGAGGAGCTCTTCCAATTAATCCCACCCTCCCCTTTCCTATACAGGACAACACGTGCAGGACTTAGATGCCACCCGCATATGGTGCAGAACATTCCATCAAGAACCAAGCGGTTCGGCGACTCCTTTTTGTGTCGCACCATTAAGACCTGGAATTCTTTACCAGCTCACGTGTTTCCCTCCTCCTACAATCCCGGGTCCTTTAAGCGGGGTGTGAAAAAGCATCTGATGAGACTGATGAGGCCGTCAAGCTGAGTGCCACCATTGTAGCATGGTACGTGTCTATAATGGTGACCCTCTTTCCAAGATTTTGCCCTCAGCTTACCATCAGGCAAGGCGAAGTCAT
This sequence comes from Eilema depressum, assembly GCA_914767945.1. NCBI lineage: Eukaryota > Metazoa > Arthropoda > Insecta > Lepidoptera > Erebidae > Eilema > Eilema depressum. The sequence goes on along the minus strand of OU612027.1, from coordinate 4,329,482 downwards.
ATTGACGTGTCCTATTTAAAAAAAAACCTCTGCCTACCCCTTCAGAGATTTACAGGCGTGAGTATAATATATGTACTTATGTTATTATATTAAGTTAAATATTTATTGAATAGACGTCGCGTCGTCAAGTAGTTCTCATCAATATCATCAATTCAATCATTTTCAGGATTTGATTCTTTTTAAATCCACCCAACCAATCCCGGGAAAATGCTCGGTAGTAAGTATAAATATTATTATGCTCACATATCAGTAGTAGACAAAGAAGTTGTGCCGATAGCCAGAGCGTGGTCTTTGCCCTCGGCCATCACAGCCACCACCTGTCCCTTGTCTACAGTGGTCATTCTAGCGCCAGGCGAAGTCAGGCCGGGGCACATGATGTTCGCGCCGCTGAGCACGAAGCGAATGGCGCCTTTGTCGACCTGCTGCATCGGTAGGAAGAACGGATCTGAAATTGTGAACAGGTAATAATGAGTATGTTTAAAAATTTATTTCGTGGCACTAAGGTCCATATTCGAGTGCCCCGAGTCCGAAAAATATTCGAATTTGTAAACGTATCGAGAGAATGGAGCGTTGTGATTGGCCGTCTGTCTCCTGTGGACCTGTGTGTGTGAAACCTGCCAATCGCAATGCTCTGTTTTGTCGATACGTTTACGTTACAAATATTTTACGTACTCGGGGCACAGAACAACACTCACGCCCAGTTTCCGAAAGGCTGATTAACGTCAAATTAACTAAACGGCCGTTACACCCGTATTCAGAAACAATACTTCGCTATGCATAGAACCAAAACTGTGCAAAGAACGACAAATTCTCAGTGCGTTCGTTTTGGCAAGCCTTTTTATTCATTGATAACACTTATGTAATACTTCGTTAAGGGAACGCACTGCGTTAGATACTACTCCGTGATGTTTGTGAATTAATTTTACCAGCCCTATGCGCTCGAGCACACTATGAGACCTCACAGTATTGTTTGTGAATACGGGTGTTAATTTTTTTGTCAAGTAGCAATTGAGTTGCTAGAAGCATGGTTAAATAGTAGGTATAATTTGTTCATCGTGTCGGTTAAAATAGCTGGTTAACCAACACGATGATCAAATTATACCTACTATTTAACCATGCTTCTAGCAACCCAATTGCTACTTGACAAGAGATTTAACAGCCGATTAGTTAATTTGAAGTTGATCAGCCTTTCGGAAACTGGGCGTCAGTTGTACATCGACTCTTACAATGACATTACAACTGTCATCTAGACAATTTGGTTCAGTTCTAGTTATAAATCGAGATTCAGGATTGAGCATCCTGCTAGAATATATACGGGCCTAATATCGGATTACGTACCTAGTCTGTATTAATTCTGTGCTAAGATGGCTATGGAAAGAGGACTCTTTTGTCCGCACTTAGCCTCTTTTTGGGCCATTGTGCGTGCTAAGATGGCTAATCAACAATGGGTGTACGGAACGGAGAGGCTCTGGCGCAGGTTTTCCAGGAGTTTAGGCGTCAGACGGCAGTCCCGCTCCGGTAAAACCAAATAAAGATGTTGCAGGGGAGGACATCATCATTCGTCTACTGATCTACTCATTTGTATCTATTTGCTTTACAACTCTCTTTATTACTTTCCTTTTCAGACCATAACACCGTCGTCGATATACTTATTCATATACGTCTATAGTTACGTCAATTTTCACACAAAGATCAGGACAGGAAAGATCACATAAATCAAAAAGATAATGCACTTTTCAAGGGACCAAGGGTCTACGCGCCAAGTTCGCACCCCATCAACATGTAAACAGCTTCATCAATCATCACTCCGATGTTTGACACTCGGCCATTTCCTACTCCGCTGACCTTTACGTCAATCTAAGTAACGACCTATTTGCCAGGGTTGCTTTTTAGTGATAGCTTCTAGAGCTATTTTTTAAAGAATATTATTAACCATAATTACTAATATTCCCCCAACCCCTCCAGCTAAGTTAAATTGCTTGTGTTAGGGAGTGGGTGCCCGTTAGTAGCGTAGTGGCTAGGATTCGAACCCAGGTTCTCTCGATCGTAACGCCTACTCCTCGAACGCTAAACTACCGAAGATTAGTAATAGGTACTTAATGAGTATGCCCGACAATCTGACTATCTCTGTGCCAAATTTCTTCAAAGCCGTTTTTGCTTGACAGAGTATCCGGTCACTTTTACATGCATAGGAGGATAATGATATAAGTACATGTTTAAGCTTACATTTATGCAGCAGTTTCAACGTCGGCATCCAGGGTCCCTCGCGATGCCTGAAGAACAGCAGCTCGCCGGCGCTGTTCACCATAATCTCGATGTGGTCGTGGCTGAAACATGACAAAGTTGTATTATTTTCCTATTCATCTAAAAGCTGCAGGTGGTAGGCGTAAACGCTAACCCAATTTATTAAATAAAACCAGTCAAAGACCGTGACGTCATTGGCGTCGGATAAAATCCAGCGCTAGCCTGCTCTAGTAGAAGGCCATTTGAGTTTATCACTTGCAGCCTCGGCTCGGAGAACCAGGCCGACCCTCAACCTGCTCTCTACTGTGTCATCTGCTAATCAGGACACGTGAAGAGCTTCCAAGCAACCCTTAATAAATCCGCTGCCGTCGCAGTCAGATTTTGCCATAGGCGGTCTTCTACATCCTGGGAGATAGGCGCTGCTGTCTCCGTTGCCCAGGGTAGAAGCTCGCAGTAGTGGAAATATAGTTAGTTAGGATTTAGACTACATAATTTAAAGCTTACCATTTTACAATTCTGAAGGTATCCTTCTTTGGGAGCACTTGGTCGATGTAGTTGTCGAGGTTTGGGTACAGCTCCAGCAAACGCGCGCGGATGCCTTTTTGCACTGAGGACTTGAGCTGCTGCACGCCCGATATGCTTTCCTTCTCGTCGAATCTGGAAATGAGAGAATGAGATTGTTAAAGATAATAATTTTGTATGGCTTTATTGTACACCAAGAACATGAAACAAAATTAAAATTAGAATTGAGTGGTTTACACAATTGGCGGTCTTAACAAGCTGTGACAATTTGACGTGTTATAAATATAAGCGATCGCTTTCTGGCCAAGAAAGAGGGATAGGGAAACATCCTATACTTACATATACCTAGCTTCTTATAAAAGGTGCTTTGTTTAGCTCTCCTCGCACTTCCAATTTTGGAATACCTGGATACGTTTACACAAAACGAGCCTGTTTCACACACAACGAATATTAATTATCTTTTTTTTAATACTACTTAGGTGGCAGACAAGCACACGGCCCACCTGATGGAAAGTGGTTACCGTGGCCTATGGACGTATGAAACACCAGGGGCGACACACTCGTGCTGCCGACCCGACCCTGAAGAAACCTTCTTGAAGAACCCCATATTGTAGTCGCTTGGGAAAACCATCGCGGGGAGTTCATTTCATTCCACAGCTTGAGTGTGCGAGGGATGAAGTTCCTTAAGTTTCTACTATCAAGTCGATTATTCCACAAAGTAATATAGGTATTATCTTCGATTAAGTAGATATACATTTTGAATGCCTCTTTGAGCCAATTTCAGTCTTATCTGGAACCGATTAATTAAATTAAACAAAGTTTATTGGGATCGATTTTCGCGAAGTAGATTTGATGAAAACACATGAATCATGATAGGTACGCGTAATCTTGTAATGTGTTTTGGTACCAACACTGCTTATCATAACGCAAAATATTCATAACAAAACTACGCAAATGAGGGGTGTTTGACGTCAGACTTGAACGTCGTCGTCGGTTAATTTTTATTGCTTTGTGAGGTCACTTGCAGAGTATAAAGTATAAATAATAGTACTATGTACTTATAGCTATAACTCCCACTCTCGTGTCAGCGTGCAATTTTAACAACAAACAGACACTTCAAATTAGACTTATTGAAGTATAAACTTGATTAGACGCGTTGTGCAGAATCACAAACAATCGTTTACTAAGCAGATTGTAATTTAATTTTGTCTAAATAACGCCGCATGACAAAATATGTATTATCCTACTGTGATTCCAATAAAGTGGCCTTTTAAGACCTACTGATATCGCGAGTTCTTAGTAGATGTTGCGTGCGAGCAATACTGGGTCGTTGCACTGCTGCACTGGCCCAGTTAGCCACTGCGCCGGGCGCCCACACCTCCGTGTAGCATCCGTTATACGGATCATTCATTACCAGTTTGTATACTTACCTTTACTCAACGACTTTCATAGCGAGGGGACCCTATAACACAATTCCTGCCGATTTCCCAATGGTGCATAAGAAACTAGATCGAAGTGAGGTATATCGAAGTAAGATTTTTCCCACCGGCGAAAATGTTCACCCTTCGACACTGGTGCCAAGTATGATGTTGACAATTGCGATCAATCAACCCGTAACTTATTGTGGTAATAAGAAAAGTCAGAAAGACAGGTATTGCGATGCGGTGCATTCGGCGGCCGCTCGAATACCTACAACCGATTACGGCTTGTGACGCCACGGGGCACAGCTAGTCCTATCCTACTTCCTATTATTACAATAAATGTGAGATCGTGATGCAGTCACGCTTTTATGGCTTAATGGATCTGGTAAAGGAATAGATTACAGTCGGGTATAACACATATTTCGGAAATTCCCATGGGTTGCGGAACGGAACAAGTTTCCATACGGACGGAGCCGTAGGAAGCTCGTATTTAATAATTCTGGTATAATATGTAACGTAGAAATGTAGGCAGGCCGGCTTAGGCTTATTTAACAACGACACGCGACACCATAGACCTTGAAAACTTGACATTATCAACAATCAACAAGGATATATTTAGCATAATATCTTATCTAACAGAACATGGCCTTCCGTCAAAGATTGGATACTTTTCAAATATAAAAAAGTAGGTCAGCTATTATTTTTCGATAATACAATAAAAACAAAACGTCTTGAGTGTCCAGGCGCGGTCGACAACAAAGTCAACAACAACAACGTGTAATTGGCAAATAAACAATTGTACTTATACGAAAGTTTTTAAGATTACATTATCAAACATCCTAAATGCATTAGTGGCGATTTAGAACATTATCTATAAAGTATTGTGTCATAGAAAGCATTCGGCGTTCCGTACATCGAGATGCGGAACATTCTCAATAAAGTATTTCGACATAGAAAGCATTCGGCGTTCCGTATGTCGCGATTACGACTATTCTGACTGACGTAATTCGATATTTTAAACTTTATGGATACAGTGCTTCGCGCTTTTAAACTTCGATGTTCAGTAATACAGTCAAGGGGACCCCCCTTATCAGAATTGACTTGACTTCTTACAAGTGCGGAAATTCGTTCAGAAAATCCCTTCTTTCAATTTGACGTGCAAGATTTGGTCATCAAACTTTCTATTAAGCCCGTCAGGGTAGGGATAGGGACCACTATTTTGGGATTGTCAGCACCTGGAATGGTGGTCCATATCATCTGGACTTCACCCTAGCTTCTTATAGTATTGTAGTAACGTAAAACAGGAGCACTCAGTTTGTTATTGAATGGATTTTCACAGGCGAAATCCAACAGCTGACCAGAGTCCAAATCCATAATATGGAATTTGGACTGTCAGTAGAATATTTTAATATAGATAAATTATATTATATACCTACCTACTAAGCTTCATTGAAGCCATATCGATAAGCCGATAGGATAGGCACCTATGTTATTTATGTACTGTCTATCTATACTATACTGAGTTAGTTTTGTTTACCGACAAATATTTATATTATCGGCGACCTAAACTACTACATATAATAAAGCTGAAGAATTGTTTGATATTGCAGAAATCTCCTCAGAAAACCTGCAGGGTGGTTATATAGGACCCGAAACGACGTGGAGCTGCCTGTCACCCTAGCAGAAGCAGGCCGCGGCGCGGCGGCAGCGCGCATTGCGTGCCTCCCTAACCCGGGGGCGAGTTGGGGACTCGGTGGTCCCCACACCGGAAGAGGGCCAGATCGAGAGATATGGCCCTGGGTCGGCCGGGGTGCGAGGGATATGGCTACGACAATCTCACCTCCGGCAACTGACGGGACGGCCCACAGACGGCGTGCGTCTTAGTCGGTTCGAGTCCGACATAACCTCCTCCCCCGGCTCCGGCGGGGGAGGTATCCGTGGGGATTTCTTGCACGATAAAAAAAAGGACCCGGAACGACAACCGCACGCCGTCTTGGGCCATCAATTGCCAATAGGGTAAGATTGCTTCATTCACGCCCCGGCTGATCTAGGGCCATCTAGGTGGCCCCTGAGGTGTCTGTTTGGTTGAACGCGCTAGTCTTGAAAATGTATTTTCGTGTTGAACAGTCCGTTTGTGAACGCAGACCTAGCCGCACCGCACTCACCGCAGTCGCCGCAGCCGCAGTCATCGCTTTTGTATGCGACCGCTTCGGGTTCTGCGACGACTGCGACGCGGCGAGGTGTGCGAGGTTGCATAGAACTTCATATAAAGAATTCGGAATGCGGCGACTGCGGTGAGTGCGGTGCGGCTAGGTCTGCGTTCACCTTTACCTAGGAAATAACCTTCCTTTAATTTTTTTCATTTCTTCATTACGCTATTACTCAAGGAAACGGAGCAGTAATGATAAATGTCAACAAATCCGGCAGATTCCCATTGAAAGCACCAACTGATTGTGTGTGTGTTGGTAGTGTTGGTGCCGGTCTGGTTCCCACTAGCATGTCTTTCCAGCAACAGAACTGTTTTGTCGATAAAATTCGCCCATTGTTCTGTACTGGGAAGCAAATCGTACAATATGTATCTTTTGTTGGGCCGTAGTGGTAGGATATACGGTTTCAAATTCCTTTATCTTGCTGCAAATCAGCTGTCAATAAGTTATAGGTACTTGTATTCCCTAAAATATGGTAATGACCCTGATGCCCGGGGGATTACAATAATTATGGCCACTCAAGATGGGGTGGCCCGTGGGTGGGTGTACTAGAAAGCGACTAAGGGACAGGGCTTTTTTCCATCCGATAGTAAACATACAGCCCATGACAAGGTGCCCACTTGATGGCAATAGGCACCACGGTGCAGAATATTCCATCAAGAACCAAGCGGTTCGGCGACTCCTTCTTCTGCCGCATCATTAAGTCTTGGAATTCCTTACCAGTTCACGTGTTTCCCTCCTCCTACAGTCCCGGGTCCTTTAAGCGGGGCGTGAAAAAGCATCTGATGAGGCCGTTAACCTGAGTGCCACCATTGTAACATGATACGTGTCTGTAATGGTGACCCTCTTTTCAGAGACTTTGCCTTCAGCTTACCATCAGGCGAGGCGAAGTCAAATTGACGTGCTCTATATTAAAAAAAAAACCTCTTTACGTCGAACCGAAAATCGTAGTTGAATTTGAATTATGACGTTCCGATGACGTTGAATCCGCAATCAATTCCTTCTAAACTCAAGGAAATACATATTACAATTTATTTTAGAGGGGACAAGTGGACACCGGGGCGCGAAGTTATATGTCCCTAGCTGTTGCCCGTGGCTCTACCCGCGTGGAATTCTGATCCCGTTCATCGCTGATATAAAGCCTAAGTACCTATGTGTTATTCTTATGTATAAGCTATATTATTGTAAAGTTTCATTAAGTAGTTTTTACGTGAAAGAGTAACAAACATCCAGCCATACTTACTTATAAACTTTTGCGTTTATTTTTATTGCATACTAGCTGACCCCGCGAACTTCGTACCGCCTAACAGTCAATTCTTTTTTTTTTTTCAATTTTTCTCTCCGTAAGAACCATCCCCGTACTTTAAGGAATGTTCTAAAAAAAGAATTATCGAAATTGGTCCAGCCGTTTTCATGCTATGTCGTGACAACGGAAAACGGGTTTCATTTTTATATTAGATTCGCTAATTTCCTACTATTATTTTGAAACTGAATGCAATTAGTGTGAACGCAACACTCAGTTACAGTTTACAAACACTATTTTGGTCCACTGCGAGAGCTTGTTACGTAATTAGTAACCACGTTGAAAGTTATGAAGGAAATGGGGACACGTGCGTCCTCCTACCGTTGCCTGTCATCACCGATTTAGAAAGACCTTTTAAGGAGGGTATTAGGGCTTTTCCAAGTCACCGCTGCTTACGATTAGGTGTTTGTTTTGTATGTCCTGTTGCAGCAGCTGTTTTTAGCTAGCCCTCAATCAAAAACGAGAAATTTTGACACCTATTATTTTATAAATTAAACCACAGAAGAAAATATACTGGCCATCTATGATATTGATAACGTTTGTTTTTACACAACTTAGCTTGCAGATAAGCACACGGCCCACGCCCACCTAATGGAAAGTGGTTACCTTGGCCTATGAACGTATGCAACACCAGGGGCGTCAAACTTGCGCTGCCGCATGCCGGTCCCGTAACGTTGATCACGAATTGGAATCTCTAGTCGTAAAATCACAATGCGAATAAATAGGTAGGTATAAGCACTAATTATTTCTTTTGCTTTTTTTTAATAAAATAAACTTCGCATCACTGCGATTCAAAGCAAAGAAATCGTATTAGCTACTTTCGCTGCAGAATATCTTGCTTTCGCTCGAGTGCCTTGGTCCCGCTCAGAAAACAATGTGAAATCTCACATTTCGAATAGTAACGTCTTCGTCATGCATGAATGTCGTGTATCATAAAACATTTTATCTATCAAAAACCCATCTAGACTTGCGTACTATCTTTTACTTTTACAAAGAGATTCGCACTCACATAAGCTCAGTGAGTGGACTGCTTGCGGCTAAAGAAATGCCATTTGAGTTCCTATATTTAAACGGGTACCTATCTCATAGCACGGTTTTGTGCAATATCTTTCTATCTAGAAAGATCTTGCACCAAACCGTGTTATGAGAGTAATCTTTAGTAGGTAGTAAAGTAGGTAGGACACGACAGTATTTCCGTCCCAATCGAGCAGTCCAACTGGGGAAGTACCTCGGCCCTACAGGATACCGCGGGTATAATAACCTCATGTTGTGATCTTGGCGGTGAGTAGGGTAGCCAGAGCTCACTGGAGAGGTTTTGTGCTACCAGTGGGAAGACCAAACAGAATGATAACCACCTTCCATCAGGTGGGCCCTGTGCCTGTCTGCGACCTAAGTGGTATAAAAAGTGGAGCACATATTACTAAGTATACCCTTTAAAATTTTTAATAGGTACTTGTTAGAAGTGGATTCACGTGTATCTTCTCAAATCAAATACAAAATTACAATGGTGTAAATTGTAACATATACGTGTGATATGTTTGTCTATACTGAGGGAAGGAGCAATAATATTATGGGAACAAGACCTTCGGATAGAAAACGCTGACGTGTGTTACATATCTATAAGCATACATGTACATACTACTAAATTATATTATTGTTACATATCCATAAGCATAATTATATTATTCATTGTATAATAACTTAACATAATTTATCTACCACTTATATCCTTTAGTTTAGCTTATTATCTTTTATCATGATTTTCTCACCACTTGTTACCATATCTGTAAGCAATATTTTAACACACTTTATCTGGCTACCTTTTTTTTGTCCCTTTGACCCACTAACACAAATGTAAACATCCCCAACACGTCCCCACTCTGATTCGATTCCTTTAAGTACCCAAATCCTGGCTCTCCCGACACATTCTATTTCCTACATTCGCTGTATCTATATCTCTTAGTTACTAAATCTAGTATAAGTCTAGTTATAATTGTACTATTTCTATAATTCAAATAAACACAGTTTTTTATAAAGACTAGTTTTGTCTGCACCACCTAACAAATTTGGCGCAGTCGGTAGGATCTCGCTATAAACACGCTAATAAGACGAAGTGAAACGCGTCGGAAACTCATCGTCGGGACAAGCATCGCCCAGAGAACGAAGAATTGCGACGTGGTAGCTGCAGGCTTTTGAAGAACTTCGCCGAACTAGAACGCGAGTCCAGTATTTGCTGTTTGTGTGGTAAGTGGCATAACTTGTCTGCTCTGATTTCCTGTCTGATATCCTGTTCATATTTCTATTTTACATCTATTTTATTCTCTATATTTTTCTATATGCAAAAAGATATCAAAAACGAGACCTCCCAATAGCTTTACTCTTTCTCTCCTCATTTTTCGCAAAGTCTTATTATTTGAACTCTAACATGACCCTAGACATCGCAACTCTTTTAAAACTAGTACCATCTTTCGACACGGACAACAATGGCCAAATATATAGATTTGTTCGATCCTGTGATTCGGCCTTTAACTTAGCCACCGCGGAACAAAAATCTGTGCTACTTATATTTGCATTAAACAACATAACGGGTTCTGGTGCATCTGATGTCCTTTGTAAACAGTACTCTTCTTGGGAAAATCTACGTGGATTTCTAATTGATAGGTTTTCCAACAGCAAAACTATCTCACATCTTAACTTAGAATTACAATCATTATTTCAAAAGCCAAACGAAGGCATCACTGAATATCTCCATCGTGTTGATTTATGTAGAAGTCAAATCATAGATAAATTAAATGCGGACATCTCCGATAAAACTTTAGCAGGTCGTATAGCAACAACCGAAGAAACGGCGTTGAACGTTTTTGTAAACGGGCTCAGTTCTGACATAGGAGTTATGCTCCGTACGAAGGGATTCGCCACCTTAAACGAGGCTGGGCGATTCGCTTCACAAGAGGATAAAATACGCGCTATGAACAACGCGCGGCAATCCATGTTTAGATTGACAACCCAACGGCCCATCAATACTAATTCCAGTCCAATAAGAATCGCTCCATCACGGTGTAATTTTCCAACAGCAAATAAATTTCCCCCATCTAATCCACAACCTAGTCGACCCCCTCCTATTGTAGCTAGTAATCATTTAAAAATTTGTAATTATTGCAAAAATCCAGGTCATTCGATAACGGAATGCCGAAAACGGGCGTATAATTATAATAGAAATTTTCAATTAGCTCTTCCAGTACCTCCAGCAGGTACACGCGTACATAATTTAAACTCCAGGGCGACCAACGAAATGAGCAGCCCGTTGGAGATCGCCCCCATTCATTGCTCGCCTTCACAAACATTGACCGAAGACCTGGACAACCTTCAACTTTGAACAAATCACCCTATACAGATAGTATCGTTCACAAAAAACAGTTTAAAGACGCATCCATTCAAACCCTTTCTATCTCCACCGAATCGATGGTAAGCGAATCATACGAACAGGGTAACCAGCCCCAAACCCTTGGTTCTGCTTCATCAAATGTTACTAAATCTTATAATTCAAACTCTACTAAATCTACTATATCAGAATCTAAGTCTACTAAATCAAATAATAAATCAATTTCTAAGTCTACTCAATCAAACATTAAGTACTCTAAATCAAAGTCTAAACCTAATAAATCGAATTCAAAATCTAATAAATCAAACACTAAGTACTCTGAATCGAAGCCTAAACCTAATGAATCGAAATCTGACATAGAATCATTTACAATCTCATCCTTGAACGATGTTCCATGTGAAAACCTTTTACACTGCATTTTCCACATTGATGGAAAACCCGTGACTCTGTTAATCGATACCGGTGCAGGAATTTCCGTTATCAAAACAAATAAGATAGGATCTTCTCCTTTGATCAAATCTAAAGTCGTGTCCATTGTAGGAATATCTAGCACACAATCGTCCACTCTCACTTCAGGTACTACCGAATTATCCTTAGACGATTTACCCAAGTACGAATTCCATGTTGCCGACCTAAACATTAAAGCAGATGGTATATTAGGTAACGACTTTATGTCTAAACTAGCTTTTGCCCGCGGCTCCGCCCGCGTGGATGTCGGTTATCGCGACCAAACATAGCCTATGTCCTTTCTCAAGGTCTAACCTACCTCTATACCAAATTTCATCAAAATCGGTTCAGCGGTTTAGTCGTAAAAGTGAGACAGACAGACAGACAGACAGACAGACAGACAGAGTTACTTTCGCATTTATAATATTAGTAGGGATTTAATTGTCAACTTTATGTCCAGTCAAAAACAATGAGACTACGTAACAAAACCTACAATCTACAGTTTCTTAACGAAAGTCCTAAACAAAGTTCAAATCTAGACGAACAAATACTTAACAGTCGCTCTGAAACAGTAATCAGATGCCATGCAAACAATATTGATTCTGGCACAGCATTAATTGAAAAACAATCATTAGCCAATGGTATTGTTGTCCCCCACGCATTAGTAAACGTCGAAAATAATTACTTTTTAACCACTTGTATAAACACGGATAATTCAGACAAAATCATCAATATTCCAAGTCTTAGTCTTAGCCCCTTCGATCCTAATGAACAAATAGATATCATTAACGAGCATCAGATAAATAACTTCAATAGTACATCCGAAACAGATAGGCAAAACAAAGTCCTTTCTTCAATAAGACGAGAACATTTGAACTCCGAAGAATCAACATCATTAGACAAAATCATTTCCGAATATTCCGATATATTTTTTCTTGAAGGTGACGCGTTAACGTTTAGTAGTCATACGAAACATAAAATAAATACCACAACTGATACTCCTATTCATACAAAGACATATCGACTCCCACAAGTTCACGAAAACGAAGTCAAAACTCAGGTTCAAAAAATGCTAGATCAAGATATAATTAGACCAAGCTCTTCCCCATGGAGTAGTCCAATCTGGGTTGTACCAAAAAAACTTGACGCCTCGGGCCAACGCAAATGGCGTCTGGTGGTTGACTATCGTAAGCTAAATGAAATCACTATAGGTGACAGCTATCCTCTTCCGAATATCACCGATATTCTAGATAAATTAGGTCATTCACAATATTTTACAACACTGGATCTTGCATCTGGGTTTCATCAACTCGAGGTTGACCCTAAGGATATACCTAAAACTGCTTTCAGCACTATTTACGGTCATTACGAATATAAAAGGGTTCCGTACGGATTAAAATGCGCGCCTGCTTCATTTCAACGTGCCATGGATTCTATTCTGTGTGGACTTCAAGGTGAAAGATGTTTCGTATACCTAGATGACATAGTCATTTTTGCTTCAAGCCTTCAAGAACACGATCAGAAACTTCATGAAGTGTTTTCACGACTCCGACAACACAATCTTAAAGTCCAACCCGACAAATGCGAATTCCTCAGGCGCGAAGTAGCTTACCTAGGTCATATAATATCTAACGAAGGCGTCAAGCCAAACCCCGACAAAATAAAAGCTGTAAAAGAATTTCCAATTCCTAAATCATGCAAAGACATAAAATCATTCCTTGGTTTAACCGGTTATTATCGTCGCTTCATATCTAATTTCAGTAGAATAACTAAACCTCTTACTAGTTTACTTAAAAAAGATGTTCCCTTCGTATGGGGCCAATCACAACAAAAAGCGTTTGATGAATGCAAACACCTTCTTACTAATCCTCCTATTTTACAATATCCCGATTTCACTAGGGAATTCATTCTAACAACCGACGCCTCAATACACGCTATAGGCGCTGTTCTATCTCAAGGAGAAATAGGCAAAGATCTACCCATCGCTTACGCATCTAGAACATTAAATAAAGCCGAATCAAATTATTCAACTATAGAACGCGAATTACTCGCCATAGTCTGGGCTGTAAAACACTTTCGACCTTACTTATTCGGACGAAAGTTTAAAATAGTTACAGACCACAAACCCCTCACATGGTTATTCTCTATAAAAGATCCAGGTAGTCGTTTAGTTCAATGGCGTTTAAAACTCGAAGAGTTTGAATACGAAGTCATCTATAAAGCTGGTAAAAATAACACAAATGCTGATGCACTCTCACGACCTCCAATCTGTAACACAAATATTATCAAGCTCACAGGCGATAACGAAATCACTAACTCAAGCTCTGACATGCCCGATAACTATCTACAACATAATTATCAACATTTCTCAGAAAATGCCCAATATAGCTTCGACACTCCAAACTTACAAATCTCACCTGATTACCTCTTAGACGACCGTCATAAAAATGTTTTCATCCCTATCTCGTGCGAACCCTCTGATAAGAACGACCTCTTCAACGAAGCAATCGCGAAATGTTCTCAAGTAGACCCATATCTCGACAAGCAACATGCACTTTATGACACCGATATATTAATCTCAACAAAAAACCAAAAGATCATATTTGGATATTCAAGACCCACTCACTTCGATCCCTGGGATTCCGAAAGCTATTTTAAAACCCTTTTGAGTTGTTTACAAAAAAATACTCTTGAAACACTATACATTCCTGACCTTAAAAACGATAACACTTGCAAGCTGAACGGTAACGAACAACTTCACATCACGGCCTACTTAGCTGACACATTTAGCTGCAAAATAATAATTTGTGAAAACAAAGTTAAAACACCGCATCCTGACGAAATTCCCCAAATTCTAAAAACATACCATGATGATCCCTTAGCAGGCCATCGCGGTATTGTAGAAACTACTCGTAAAATCAGAAATCAATACTTCTGGAAAGGCATGAGTGATACAATTAAAGAATACATAGACAAGTGTCAAATCTGCCAACGCAACAAAATTCAAAGAAAAACGTACAAAGCACCAATGGTTATCACATCCTCTTCCACAGAACCTTTCGAACGCGTAACAATTGATTTAGTTTCATACTCTGAAGTTACCACTGAATCAAACAAATATATCTTAACTGCACAAGATGATCTTACTCGATTCGTACAAGCATACCCTATTCCAGACAAACAGGCTAATACGATAGCCAAACATCTTCTCATCTACTGCCAACATTATGACGTACCAAAAAGATTCCACTCCGATCAAGGCACAGAATTCGTAAATAATATCATGAAGCAACTAATGAAACTTCTAGGTTCTAATCATACTCTTAGTACCGCCTATCATCCTCAAACAAACGGGTCTTTAGAACGTTTTCACGCAACACTACGTGACCATATTAGGATGTATCACAAACGAAACAATTCCAATTGGGATCAAATCATACCGTTTGCCGTAATGTGCCATAATACTTCTGTGAACCAATCCACAGGATTTACACCTCACGAGTTACTCTTCGGATATAAACCTCGATCATTATATTCCCTTAAGGAACAGAACGATTATACTACACAAGATTACCTACGAGACTTAAATGAAAAACTAAAAGTCTCACGCGACATAGCTCGCCGCAACTTAGACATGATGAAGGAGAAAGCTAAGGAACGCTATGATAGTAATATAAGACACGTAGCCAAATTTAATGTAGGTGAGAAAGTAATGCTGAAAGTACCTAACCCCAACAACTTAGACAGTAAATGGGAAGGTCCCTATAGCATAGTTAGAATAGGATTCAATGAGAACTATATTATTCAAAGATCTGGGAAAAACCAATTAGTGCATGCCAATCGCCTACGACCGGTACATGACTCTCCCTCTTAAATTCTCATCTAGGTTAGTTTAAAAATAAGTCTCTGTTTCTCTTAGAACAAACTCCAGTTTTAATTCATTTTCAGGATGACCAGATCTATGGCCCATCCTACCCCAATTCGCGAAATCAATAATATTACTATATCAAACAATTACTTTACAACCTTCATAAACGACCCTTATGTCAGTTTCATGATTTGCTCTTACATTCAATTAATATTATACATGATTCTATACAAAGCCTACATGTACTTTAAAAATCCCATACGATGAACATCAGATACACTAAGAACATCAAAAAAATTAATAATTACTTCAATTTCCCCTACTCGTTTAAATCAGGAGTTACTCTCCACCTGTTCAGCTAGGTTTAATAGACGCCTCGTTGCTCCAATAACTGTAGATAATATTCATCAAATTTTAGAATGCGCATCCATCCTCATAAATCTATATTTAGAAGCTTATTTATGTACTAGAATTTCTTTTAATCAGACACGATATTTTCACTCATATATTATTTATTATATTCATTCCTAATACCTCATCCTGACTCTATACCATCCTTCCGGAGCAAACATATCTTGCCACTACTTCTAGCAGACAGCAATACATCGCGACGAACGCACTGGACAGCTGCAAGACGTTCGCACCCAACATCGCAGCCTGCAATTTCATCGTCTATTACGTCAACTCAATCTGCAAAATTCATCGTCTACAATGTCAACTCAATCTGCAAAATTCATCGTCTACTGCGTCAACTCAAGGCCTCAATACTGATGATGACCCCATGCCTCGAAGATCAACAACAATCCTTATAAGAAATGTTGCCAAAGAACACCAACCACACATCACAGCGACGGATGCATTCAAATATTTAACAACTGATTCGAACGATCGCAACGACGTCAACTTCAAATACTCATGGTGTTGTCGAATAGTCACACGAATAGACCCTGCGGCAGTGAAGACGAAGAGGACGAAGACATCGCCCGCCCAACTACCAGCTCTCAAAAATCGGGCAACACGGCCCAATCTTTGTTCTAAGGGGGGAGGTGTTACATATCTATAAGCATACATGTACATACTACTAAATTATATTATTGTTACATATCCATAAGCATAATTATATTATTCATTGTATAATAACTTAACATAATTTATCTACCACTTATATCCTTTAGTTTAGCTTATTATCTTTTATCATGATTTTCTCACCACTTGTTACCATATCTGTAAGCAATATTTTAACACACTTTATCTGGCTACCTTTTTTTTGTCCCTTTGACCCACTAACACAAATGTAAACATCCCCAACACGTCCCCACTCTGATTCGATTCCTTTAAGTACCCAAATCCTGGCTCTCCCGACACATTCTATTTCCTACATTCGCTGTATCTATATCTCTTAGTTACTAAATCTAGTATAAGTCTAGTTATAATTGTACTATTTCTATAATTCAAATAAACACAGTTTTTTATAAAGACTAGTTTTGTCTGCACCACCTAACACGTGGCATTTGTATCATTATTTTAATGAACAATGGAATAAATAACCGACACGTGATAGTTCAACCTACTTATAATATTAATAACAATTGAATAATAATATGTAGGTTGGGTAATAATAATGTAGGTATGAACTTCATTAGGTACATACTTAGTACCTATAGGTAGAGTATAATAAAGTCACTTTCTGTGAGGTGGAAGCCTCTGATGCGACCGGGAACAATCCCAAGATGATGATGATGATGATTTTTACGCGTCTCGTCTGTATCTTTACTAGCTAATTTATTTAAAACCGTGCAATAATGATATTTTATTGTCTCACCTCCAACTATGGAACTTATTATAAAGCCCTTAGATTTCTGAGTTGAAGCCTAACCTACAAAAAAGATAAAGAAGAGATATTTTCAAGGCATTCGACAGCCATCTTAATCAATTGTCACCTTTCACTTAATCACTAGGTACTTTACCATCAAGGCACAAGGAATCAAGGGCTCAGGCGCAAAACGTCTATTTCGCAAAATGTCCTCTGGTCGTAAAACGTCTCTTTCGTAGAATGTCTCTTTCGTAGAATGTCTCTTTCGTAGAATGTCTCTTTCGCAAAATGTCTCTTTCGCAGAATGTCTCTTTCGCAGAATGTCTCTTTCGCAGAATGTCTCTTTCTAAAAATCTCTCTTTCGAGTTGTTCAATGTGAGGTGTACTGTGAGTTACCCTTAACTTAGTTCTTGGAATATGTTGAGACGATACTTTCAGTACCTACTTAGTGAAATCCGACCTAAATGGCTTATTATTAGATCAACACGAGGTGTATAGATTTTTCTTTTTATAAACGTCCCTTTCCTGGTAAGTCGCCAGGCAAAAATGCTAGGATTGATTTCGAATATGGCTTAGAAGACTTAAGATTCTTTTAAAACATTAAGCACAGTACAGAACCTAACAATATTAAGAGGTTTTAATTAAGTACCTAACTATATGCCGACTGCAAACACCAAAATCCTTCATACTTCCACCAATGAGGATCATTCACGTTTTTAGCTGAGTATGCAGATTTATAATGATTAAAAAAACAATAAACACTGTGAAAAAATTATTTCAATCCGATCAAAAATGACGAAGATACAGCAATTTTAATGCAGTAATCTCAAAAACGCTCGCCGCCGCGCCAAAATACTGTGTGACGTCATCTGTTATGACAGCGCACGCCGCCGCTATGGAGAGTATGAAGACTTAGGGCTCTTTTGGGTTAAGACTCCATAGCTGTTTTATTTCGTAACGTATAATTTTGAAATTTTGTACGGATTTTAAGTAATTTACAAAGCTTCTAATAATATAGTTTTTGTGCTATTTACTTCAATACTTTTTTTAATAAAAATAACTATATCTATACCTACTTATAATATTATGAAACTGAAGAGTTTGTTTGTTTGAACGCGCTAATCTCAGGAACCACCGGTTCGAATTGAAAAGCTCTTTTTCTGTTGAATAGTCCATTTATCGATGAAGGTTATAGGCTATATAACATCACGCTACTACAAAAGGGAGCGGAGCAGTGTTCATAAATGTCAACAAATCCGGCAGACTTCCATACATCTATGTTAACATAGTAATAAAGAGGGAAGATTTGTATTTTTGTATTCGATTAAACTCAAAAACTACTAGACCGATTTCGAAAATTCTTTTACCATTAGAAAGCTGCATTATCACTGACTAACATAGACTTTATTTTATTTTCAAACAAATTAGGAATCCTTACTAAAACTTCAATAATGAAATCCAAGATGTAAAAAAATTACTTAAAATATTTCTTACATCGCGTGCGCTGCGAAAACTATTGATGATAGAATAATATAATGTACTGCGGAAATATATAACTTAAAAAGGTCTACATAAAAGTCCGCGATAGCATATGTCTATCTCCTAAGAAAAACCCACAGCAATCATTTTTATCTTTTAAAAATTACAAAATAATAATGTGTCATTATCGAAGCTATTTTTGACAATACAGTATCATTCCTTATCCAATTAAATACGTTCAATATATTGTGCATTAATGTAGATTAAAATTGCTATTCAAACTATTTGATTACAATGAAGAACTTCAGCGTTAGGTAAGCGTAAGAGCGGGAAACGTGCGGTGCGGTGTGATGCGAGCGCTCAGGCGGGCGTTCGGCAGCCCTCTCTCTGCCAGTTTGTGTCGTCGCCACTCACCGAGCGGTAGAAAAAAAAATGGGTTAAAGTAATGAGAAGAGATGATATAACTCCTCTTTCAAGCGAAAGTGTTTTACATTGTTGCGAAGATCATTTTGACGTAAGTAGGTATTGTGTACCTATTACTATTAGAACTATCGAGATATTTACCATGTATTGTTTGGAGCTTCCAATAAAGGTCCAACCCCACCAAACGGACGGCATCGGCCCGGATTTTACTATCTTTAAACAAAATTAAATCTTATTATCACAGTGTTTGAAGTTTATATTACCAAGTCACGCACAACAGCTTGACAGCGACGTGCGGCGGCATGACGCACGTCAAGCTGTCATGCGTGACTTGATAATATAAACTTTAAATGCTGTGATATAAGATTTATTTTGTTTAAAGATTGTAATGTAAAATCCGTTCCGATGCCGTCCGTTTGGTGGGGTTGGACCTTAATAGTAATGTGAAAGGCCATGAAAGTTTAAATACCTATATTGCGTACCTACCTATGTCTATACATGATAATAAAATTCAGTCTAGAGATTATCCTGCAGGCGTATACTATATACCTACCTATTCTATCATTTTTAAAAGTTACAGACTTGCACCACTACGAATAAGTCTCCTAAATACTTTTGAAGTGGTCATGACGGCAATACCTACTTAAGTACTTCATCCCTACTTTATAATATTATAAATGCGAAAATAACTCTGTCTGTATGTCTGTCTGTCTGTCTCACTTTTACGACTAAACCGCTGAACCAATTTTGATGAAATTTGGTATAGAGGTAGGTTAGACATTGAGAAAGGACATAGGCTATGTTTGGTCGCGATAACCGACATCCACGCGGGCGGAGCCGCGGGCAAAAGCTAGTTTTATTATAAAACTTAATACCTTTTCCTTTTCTGAACCTTATATTATACTAGCTGCAGTTAGGTATTTCACGTCATTTCTAACGTGTTTTATTACTCGTTTGACAACACAGTAGGTACAACTTTCGACAGAACATCATAAGGTAGGTAAATAAGTAGGTACAAGCGTTAGGACGAACTACGTATATTATAAAGTACTAGCTGACCCCGCGAACTTCGTACCGCCTAACAGTCAATTCTTTTTTTTTTTTCAATTTTTCTCTCCGTAAGAACCATCCCCGTACTTTAGGGAATGTTCTAAAAAAAGAATTATCGAAATTGGTCCAGCCGTTTTCATGCCATGTCGTGACAACGGAAAACGGGTTTCATTTTTATATATATAGATAGATTTTAAAAACAAACTGTATTTGAATAATCACCGAAGAACTTAAAACACAAATAAAGTACTAAGAAAAACCAATAAAATAGTACTAATAAATAGTAAATATAGTAAAAATAAAAAATAAAAAATAGTACCAAAAAAATAAAAAAAACCAATAAAATAAACTAGTCGATCCACGAAAGAATTTGTACTGACTGACTGGCGACTGCGCTAGTCGGGACGCGTTCATAACAGATGACGTCATCGTCTAAATCGCAGTGTAAGCGGGCGTTTTTAAGTACTCGTTAAGAAATCCCTAATAGCTTCGTCATTTCTTGACGGATTTTGATTATTTAAAAAATAGGATACTCAGAAAGGTATAGCGCACCTGGTATACTGATTAAAAATACAATATTCCATTATGTGATTCATCCTCATTCTCCTAAATTCTACAGAGAACACAGCAAATTACTAAAAAATAACATTTTTTTTTTTAATTCTTTATTGCACACTAAAAATTATACACAGAGTCCATACACAATGTTTGATATGTTCACCCATTGTGATTAGGTACCTGTTTGACATTAAAATTGAGAACACAGATTTATGAGGCGAAGTTGAAAGGGCAACCCGGCATTGACCGATATAGGAGTTAGGAGTACGTAGGTATGTGGATGAGTTCTTAGGGAAGGTTAGGTCATGAGGATCGATACAATAACGGAAGTAGGAGAAGCGAACGTGGAAAGATATGATCTCTGCTTTCTCAATGGGAAAGAGGCGTGAATGTATGTTGTGTGCACATATTACCTTTTTTTTGTGCGGATATTCCCACCGATACCCAAACCCCATCCCCCCACTGGCCGATTATACTCGAACCAAATAAAACCCCACGCCGTCTCAGGCCCCCAACATTAATAGGTCACCCGAGCCCATACACCTATGGAGCTCCGAACATGCAACACTAATAATAATAGGTCACCATAGCCTATACACCTATGGCGCCCATACCACTGATAGGTCATATCGGATTCCAACCAACTAAAACCTCCCCACGTCTAAGGTCTTCAGCTGCTTAGGTGGTTGTAAGTAAGGTGCCTTAGGTAGGTGGCTCATAAGGCATTTCCCCCGCTTCCCGATGTGCGCACAATACCTATTATTGGTTTACCCCTATGACAACAAATCGTCTGTCAGTCCGTCAGTCGACTGTCTGAATGATCACCATACCAATACATAAATGCCCAACACTTAACTGCGTAATATTTGATTTAGAGCCTTATATCTTTGGTAATAAGGTACAAGTCGTCTCGTATATTTAGTACTAACCAATTTCCGTCTTGTGTAGTAATTATGTGAGTTTACAGTTACTGAATAAACGGGGTGGGTTAGGGCTGTCGATATTAGAACGTTAATTTTTATTTATTTGACTCTTTCTTGTTCTACATGCAGAAATTAACTTTCAGCTATTTACCAGACCTCGAACAGCCTTATCTATAATAGAAATCGATCAAAAAGAATCGAAAAGAATCTTGTTACTAAAATGAATACAAAAATTTGAATCCATGGAAGTGTGGATGTTTGTTACTTACAAGAATAGCTGAAAGGTACTGAATAAAATTTGGTACAGAAGTACTTAGATTATAATCTGAAATAGCTCTTAGAGTTTATAGCCAAGGACAAGGGAACTTAGGCCGCGGCGTGGGTAAGAGAATTTAATTTCACGCGAGCGGACCGACAGGTAACAGTAAGTATTAATTAATAATAACATTAATAACACAGTATATAGGTATTTTGTATTTAATTTATAAAACTACTAAGGATAAGGCTGTTCTCCATCCGACAGTAAACATACAGCCCATGACAAAGTGCCCGCTAGACGGCAATAGGCTCGCCCTCTATTACGTGGGACCGATAATATAATCATAGTTGGCGAAATGTGAGTATTAAATAGCCTTTTCATCCCACCATCTCGGAAAGAGTACTTTTTTTCTTCGATATCTGAGTGTAAAAGTCGTTTTTACCCTCTAGAGTGGTAAAGTAAATTTGAATTTAGAACATCGTGTGTACTAGGTTTGTGAACTCAAAACATCATTAAACCTATTTACTTCTACCTCTATGGTGCCGATTTATCATACAACTTTTTTTTAATTTATGAAAAACTCAACTCGGAACCTCCTTAGTGTACCTACTTTTTTTTTTAAATTTGCTTTGCGCGCATAATTTTTTTTCACGTCCTATGGTTGAACATTGTTGTTGAATTTTATTTGTTGATATTTTATTATTAGTATTATTACACATAATTATTATACAGCCTCCGTGGCGTAGTGGTAGTGAACGTGGCCGCAACGCAGGAGGCGCGGGTCCGATCCCCGCTCAGTGCAAATATTTGTATGCATAAAAAGTTCAACAACAACGGTCTAGCTGCAATGCTTCGATATCGCCTAATGTCACCATTGGGTTGTGGAGGTCACATGGCAGTCGCTTTACGGAAAATATCGAGGTCCAGCCAAATCCGCAGTTAAGACTGGTAAAGCGGACCCCGAACTCCGAGGTGAAAGCTTCGGATGCGACTGGGAATTAACGCTAAGAAGAAGAAGCATTTCATTATTTCCTCGCTGAGGTGGGATGAAAAGTTACGTGTTGCACTCGAGTGCAAAGATTTTACACCTTGTGCTCTTTTGATTCCCTCGCTAACGCTCAAGATTCTAATTTATGAATCACTCGCTATGCTCGTGATTCAAATTTAGAATCTTTCGCTTGCTCGGTCATCAAAACTGAGCACGCGGTTAAAAAGCAACTTTGCACTCTTGTATAACAAATAACTATTGCCTAACCCTTCGGGGATTTACAGGCGTGAATATATGTATTAGTACATTATGGTACAAGCGTGTAAAGTTGGTGATAACCGCTGAGGCGACATTGAGGTCTTAAGAGAGCCGAGGACGGAAATCACCATACACGCGAGTGGCATACGACTATTTTCAACACACTTGCGAATAATATAATACTAAAAATACTATATAACACAAGTTGAAATTATCTTTTAAAATACGAAGTTGCATGAAATGAGCAAGCAATAGGTATATTAATTCGTTTGTAATATTGGACAAGATCTTCTTTTATCGAAACTTTTTTAAGAACAAAGCAACTTAATCAATGAAATTAAAAAAAGAAGTCTATAACTCACTTGTGAATAACAGCAATGAAAAAGTCACAGTTTTATAATAGGTGACATTCCGTGCTTAATTGCGGTGAAATGATATATTATAAACAGTTATACATAAGCAAGTGTGTTGGAAATGTATTTTATGTACTTTGTGGTTAATAAGTACTTACACTACTTACAGCTCTCAACAAAAACTCTTTGTTATGTATCCATTATATTATCGACCTGTTAGTAATATGTATTTCCTCATGATACGGTCCAAAGTTTACGCGAATATCACCCATTGAAATAAAATCACTTTATCGGATTCTATCGCGATTTTTTAGTATTATTTGCATTTTACTTTGCAGTAGACAATCGTCGCGGGGTGACTGACCATGGCTGCTGAAAAGAAGCCGAAACGTCAGTGGATTTATTTAATTTTATTTCCTCTAATGAATGTTTTATAAATGACTATAAAATATAGTCAATTGTTGGTGGACTAAATGAATAAAATACTAGCTAAGCGTTACATTTGTTTTGCGCCGCTCAGCTGTGACCGTTATCGTGATGGCAGGTTTGCTATAAGCCATAACCGTATTATAATATAGGGCTGTCAAAATGAAAACTAGTCTAAAAAAACTCTTCTTCACCCTATTCCTAGTCGCATCCGAAGCTTTCACCTTGGAGACCAGGGTCCGCTTTTTGAGTCTAACTGCAGATTTGGCTGAACTTCGATATATTTTCCGTAAACGACTGCCATCTGGCCTCCACAAACCAACCAAACCCTATTACTATTTATAACTAGTTTTACAAAAGATTGGTCAAGCTTATGAAGTTATAGGTTTATCTGGATGGGAAAGAGCACCCGATCCTCCGATCGGGTGCTATGGCGCATTGTCGGAGAGGTCCATTGCCGGTAGTGGACTGCAATATTGACTTTGAACATATAGCAACAACAAATAAATGACGTGCACAATACAAGCTGAAACAACACCTCATTTTCTCACCGCTAAATGAGCTGCTTTGAGTTATGAGTAATAAAATTGGTAATAAATTTACATAATTATATTCATTGAATAGGGTACGGCGCGGCGTACGGCTAACTTAATACTGTTTATTTATTTAGGCATTTTCAAATTATGTTTAAAGACGGATATTGGATGTAGATATTTTAGGAGCGACATTCACGTTGAATAGTCCGTTTATCGAGAAAGGTTATAGGCTATAGATCATCAAGCTACTTCTCAAGAGAGCGGAGTAGTAATCATAATTGTCAAGACATTCTGCAGATTCCCATACGTTATTTGAAAATTGCATTACATAGATATGGCTTAAAAAGGTGATATGGGGTCGAAATATGCCATGGATGAAGCCTGGGCTGATCGGTAAGATTTTTTTAAATAGGTATCTACCTACAAGTGCAGACATGACTACTGTACAATTTACAATAGTATAGAATTTACAGTCATCGGCTTACATATAAAGGGAAGGGCGTCTTATAAACATTTTATTACCAAACTTATCTTACAATAATCACGCAACCATTTTCAATTCGGTAAAATCTTTCTTATCACGCGACAGCCCTACTACGAACGCTACGCTACGCAGTAGTCGCTATGTCGCTCGGTCACGTGCGCAATCGATCACGTTTTCACAAACAACGTTATATCTATCCTCGAAAACATCGCTACATACTATATCCATCGATGCGCTGATATGAAAAGTATTACACATAATATTGAAATATTCTTACTTACGAAGTAATGAACTTGCATTAATAGTAAATATCGTTTATTTCGGCAGTTTCGGCCTGCGAATAACCTCTCGCGTGGTTACGGCACACGTGGTTTTATTCGGTTATTTTATTGAGTACACTTAAAAATAAACTGGACAATAATAGTTACGTCGCGCGTCGCCGGGTCCAGAGCCATAGAGATGTTTTACATTCATCTGTATTAGGTACCTACTTATTACAATTATGTGTGTATGTAGTAGTATAACCCGCGCCACGTATCTTGGACCTAAAATGTGCTCAAAATGTGCCCTATACGCGCAGTACACATTTCTTGGGTGTCTTTTGAGGATAGCACGGGATGCTACTGCGGTAGACGAACTCAAATTCACCAAGAATAGACTATTACAAAGCAATCCGCGGGCGCCAGAGCCTCGTATGTCCTACGATTTAGGTCCAAGATACGTGGCGTATGTAAGCGTCTCAAAGTCTACGTGGCCTTCATGGATTAGTACATTGGCGAATGGAGAAGGTTCACTGTCATCTAGGTATCTAAATATGTAATGTAGGTATTATTATTATTGTACTCGTATAAAACCTTGAGCGATGGCAGGATTGACAGATGTTATTGCTGCCTAAACATTTACATTCCTATGGGCCATGGGGTAGGTACGTCATAATATCATAAAAGCCCATAGTACAGGCTGCGAAACCGATATAATCGCTTTTTTATATGTAGTCGTAACGTAGCATATTTTTCACCTTCCTATCCCCACTGTCCATTTTTTAATTACGTTTGATAATTTTATAAGTAGCAGAATTCTGCAGAATAACATTTGCCGGGTCAGTTACCAATGATATACCTAGTAATAACATTTTCTTTGCAATCGTTATGCAGATAAGAATCGTCAGTGTGCAAGACAGGCTCAAAACTTTAGAAAGTCGGCTAGTGTTACGTTTACGATACAAACTACAGCCTTGACTGCACGCGGTGTAGGGACATTGGTAATCTGTGGTAGTGGACAAATGAAGACGTCCCGAAATTATTGCATATTCTGTAGGTATCATATACCATAATATAGAATGTACTTAGTTATTTGATTGATATTTTGTATACAGATGATTGCTCGTCTCGTAACATATAAATAATCTTGGACCTAAAATGTGTAATCAAAATGTGCACGTTTCTATCATTAAAAGACTCTCTTTTAAGAATAGCAAGGGGTACTATTGCTCAACGAGCTCAAATTCAACAAGCATAGGTTATTTATTATTAAAAACATAGGGGCGCGCCAGGGCCTCGTTTGTCTTAGGATTTAGGTCTAAGAGTTATAAAATAGGTTTTATGGGGTTCCACCAATATCTTCGGGGCTCAAGTCAACGCCCAACGGTGAGCCTGGTGCATCTACAATTTGACGCTGACGGTCCCTCCAGAAAAGTCGAAATAGGTTAGTACCAATACTACCAAAGTTTGCACTTTAGGGCCTACGGCCGTTTATAGTGATAAAAATGGTCCCAGGCTCCAAAGTGCAAACTGTGAACGCTACTGGGCAATCTTCATGGATGATGATGATAGTGACCTAAGATATGATCGCACGCTTGGTGCAGTCATCGACAATATAACTGCATTGACGTAAGGCAAGGTCACCAGTCATCAATCAAGAAGATTAATTTTATATCATGTGCCTATGATGCCGGGAACACACCGAGAGAACGAAACGAACGATTGCTAACAAATATGTAAACATAAATGCAGTGACGACTGCCAGACGGCGAGCATTCGTCATCAATGTCATTGTTACGGCACACTCTAGAACTAGAACGTGCGGTAATGATCTATTACACCTACGCTTTTGTCTGACTTCATATAATAATAGCTTTATATCGAATTACTCGGCTCTTAATAGGAATCTTAGCAGGATATTAGATAGCCTGTATCGTTCTCCAAAACTCTGCTATCAAAATGCAAAAAGAATATTCCAAATCGCACACGTAAATCCAGAGACTTGCGCGGTAAAACGGAACAAAGACAGAAACCGCACGTTTTATAAACAGTAAAAACCTCTACAGCTTTATTTATTAGTATAGATTTCAGAGCCAATTTAATTCCTAGATACACATTACACACCCATTCGATGCCGATACTTGACAGGCCCTGTTATTATCACATTCCACATGCTTTTAATAGCTTTACCTCTACCAAACCACTTATGAAAACAAATCTTGGAAATCGAATGTAACCAACTTCTAATTGGCTGCGGTACACCCGCGTAGTTCACGGGTGCGCCAAAGTTCACCTAAATTTTCAACTCCGAAAATTGGAACTCCGAAAATGTTCTTCCTAACATTTTTCATCCTAACAATCACAATTCCTAACTACTCTGTCTCTAATGTTTTAATTCCGAATCATTCAACTTCATAATGTCGGTAGCAATAAACATCTATTATACTATTATTTCTTTTCCTATATTTTGTCAACATAACCATCTTTTACACTATTATTGAAAGTCATACCTTTTTTGTTTAGATATATTTTTAATAATAACTTTTACAGTTTTAGTTACTTACACATAACAGGATAAGAAATAAGAATACCAGTATCCTGGTACAAGTTATTCTAATATTGAATAGCTATTGAATTAAAATATTGAAAATTAAAATAAAATTGGAAAAATATTGAATAACTTGATAAATATATCATTGTACAAAGTATTGTTTATATAAGGCTTCATTTCACAAATTAATTATTTTTTAACATTTTATTTGGCAAACAGACAGTTAGTAATAGATTCATTGAGAAATTCCGAATTGGATAGATTAGGTTAGAAGGCTAATGCGGGAGCTTCGCTCCGCTCCGCTCCCGCATTAGCCTTCGTGGTTATTTTTTTTTATAACCATGCAGAACTATATTTAATCCAAAACTATATTTAATCCATGTACGTACGTAATGATAATAAAACACTGACATGAACTTAGCAATAGACACGACTCAGTACGTTATTAAAGCATACCCCAAAATAATACCCTCGAATTAAAACTATAAATAAAATATAATTCTACCAACAGATATTTTTATTACATTTGGTAGATAAATGTTTCTTTCTAAGTATGAGTGACAATATTATGGTAATTATGTTTAGGGATAAAAACGTTAGGATAAAAAACAGTAGGAGCTTCAATATTGTATGTTAACAATTTTATTGACAACAATTTTCGGAAACATGAGTATTATGAACATCAACGGTAGCACTACAAATAGTATGAATAAAAACTTTAGGATGAAAATTTTTAGGAGGAGTGATCATTCGGATTACAAATCGTTAGGAAGAACAATTTCGGATAAAGAACTTTAGGTGAGTCAATATGGACCCGTAGTTCACCCTGGTCTGGGGTATTTTCTGTTTGACAACGAGTTTTATTTTACCACAGTCGTAATCAGAGAAATAATGCGCAAAACTAAAAATGCGTACCAAATTATATGGGTCAGTCTCAGACTAAAAGTGAGGGGTCAGTCAATCTGAATGCCTTTCCACCGGAGATGTGCTATGCAGTTATGCTACGAAGATGTAATAGCTAAGCTAGGGAACTATGTGACCGTATTCTTCCCTTTTCTCTCCTTTCAGTCCCAGGTTCGTCAAGCGGAGCGTGAAACACCATGTAGCAAGGCCGTTAAGTTAGGGAAGGGACCACCATTTTAAGGCCCTGAATCAGATCAGCATCGAAAAATCGGTATTTTCGAAACCGTTTTTCTTATTAACTATTAAACCTACAGATATGGAATTCACATACCTGGATACTACAGGATATACAGAGTAACTTCTCCTTTTCATAAATTAAATAAAAAAAGAGAAAATAGTAGAAAAGAGGCTCTGAACATCACTCTACTCTTTCTTATGAAACCAAATATTTTCTACAATATGTATCCAAATAATCTAAAATTTCACATATATGTTAAATAAGTGTATTAGCATGACGTGACCTTCTTAGTTTGTAATCGTTCCCTATAAAATTATCTATTAAAATTAGTTTTACTGATTTTTACGGCTGAAAAGCATTTGTATGGTCAAAGTCATTCGCGTATGTAATCACCTTAAGGTATCAGAAATGGTGGTCCGTATCTTCTGGACTGCGACTCAGCTTTTACCATTTAGCGTCTATTGAAGCAGTCTTAATATTAAAAAAAAATAACGAAATTCCTGACGATGGAGTTAGAATGTCGTTAAAGGAACTCTTCAGCGGTTACATTACAAGTAAACACACCGAATTTGAACTTATTTGATATTATTATGAGAGTCGACATGATTAGATTACCAGCTGTGCAATTCACTAACAAGCACAACGATGCGACAACGATGCGAGTCGCAAAGATGTGCGCGATAGACACTGTCATTGGTCGATTTCCAATGACGTGATACAATCTGACCAATGACAATCTACGTTGCGACTCGCATCGTTGTCGCATCGTTGTGCTCGCTTAGTGAATTGCAGTGCAGATGATGTGTATATCATTAGACGCGTCTTTAAGTAGAGAACACGAAATGGCTATACTGCATGCTGCAAGGCTAAATTCCTGGTGATGACACCAAAAATCAGTATTGAATACCAAAAAAAATATGCTTCTAATATGATAAGACTACCGGAAAAAACCAGGCTCATCTGAACGATCATCAAATTCTGCAAATGAAAAACTAGTGCTGCAATTCTTAAAACACTGGGGAAGTGATGGCAGCAGCGGTTGAAGTCGCAGAAATTGCTTGTATTGAATACCAAAAAAAATATGCTTCTAATATGATAAGACTACCGGAAAAAACCAGGCTCATCTGAACGATCATCAAATTCTGCAAATGAAAAACTAGTGCTGCAATTCTTAAAACACTGGGGAAGTGATGGCAGCAGCGGTTGAAGTCGCAGAAATTGCTTGTGTTA
Organism: Eilema depressum; assembly: GCA_914767945.1. Classification (NCBI taxonomy): domain Eukaryota; kingdom Metazoa; phylum Arthropoda; class Insecta; order Lepidoptera; family Erebidae; genus Eilema; species Eilema depressum. Next base: position 4,299,356 of record OU612027.1, on the reverse strand, counting down.
AAGGATTCCAGTGCGACCGCTATTTAGTTTTGAACTACAATTTACTTAAATTATTCGAACCAACATACTTTCTATCACACGAAGGTTGCATTCTTAAACTATGATTCATTTCATGATAACCTTTAGCAGTAACATTTAAACTTCTGCCTATAGAAGCTAGAAATAACTTGTCCTTATGTTTAAATTGTTTAGTAAACAGTTTTTAAAACTGTTTATTTCTTCGGAACATCAAAGACAAATTAGCTTCATGATCAACGTTACGTAAGTAGATGTTTATTGTTTATTCAGGTATAAACAACGTTGAAAGACATAAACAGGTTTTCTTAAGAAACTAGCATATTTTTACTGATATTAAACCGAATCATTACTGATAGAGATTTGCGTCTTTGCGAAAAATTAACACTTGATTATATCATAACTTGTGCATATTGATTTAAAACCAATGAGGTATCTGATTTCAACCGGAGATAGCCCTAGGTTAGCCGAAGTAAAAGGGAATGCCTTATGGACCAACTTACTCCCCAGCCTCTAAAGACCCGAGACGGCATGCAGTTTTAGTTGGTTCGAGTCAGAAACCACCGCCCCGCGCCCGGAGGGTATCTCTGGGGATTCAGCACGAAAATAAAACAGATGACACAATCTTTAGTCTAGTCGTAATACTGTGACACCGATATCACGATATTAGATCACGATATTTGTTGACTGTTGACTTCCTGCCCATAAAACGAAGTACAACCATTGGCGTAATTAGAATTTGCACGCGAGCAAACAAAATTAGCAGCTTATTAAATTAATGACGAGTGAAATAACCTCACGTGGTGACCACACGGCACGACAGGGTCACGTGGCCCGTTGCAGCCTGCGGTTATCAACACTCACGGGTGCTGACCACTCTCCACAGTATCTATGCATGCATGAATGCAAATTCTTATCGCATTTATTATATTATGGCACTGTGGATATTTCCATTTAATTAGTAGATTCATAAATTGTACATAAGCCGAATAGGTACCTATAATAATCAGCTAACCGTAGGAAAATGAAGAAGAAAGGAGATTGGAAAAGGTCTAAAAAGGGCAAATTTTGGAGATATTCACTTCAAAATTTGCCCCTTTTAGACCGATGTCCAGTCTCCTTCTTTATGTTTCTTTTATGGATTCTATTCCCGGTTTGTAGTCTCGAGGTTTCTAATCCCGATGTAGCTTTTATGTGGGTAATTGGCGACCGACCCATGAACATCAAGAGAAAAGACCGAAGGTGTACCGATGGCGGACTTCAGATGAACGTTTCTCCAGGCAAGCACACGACCCACCTGATGGAAAGTGGCGGTAACCACTGAGCAACTGCCATCTGATCGCCCAACCCGGAGAGGAAAAGCTGCACTAGAGCCTAGTCTTGCAGACTTGCAGGTGAGGGTATCTTGGGCCTCAAGAACTAACAACATGTTTGAGTTTTTATTTTTCAAATCACTTAGGTGGCAAACAAGCACACGGCCCACCTGATGGAAAGTGGTTACCATGGCCTATGGACGTATGCAACACCAGGGGCGTCACGTCACACTCGCGCTTCCGATCCCATAAAAACCTTCTAATGCCCTTCTTGAAGAACCCCATACAATACTGTAGTCGCTTGGGAGTTACGTCGTGTAGGTATATTGATACGGTATTCTATCAAGACCAACTGAGATACTGCAGCTGTATCATCTCGATGACTTGTTATTTAGACAACTAACACAGCCGGCATATATTTGTTCAGATTCAACAGAAGATAATATGTAGAATATGTAGATAGAAGTATTTATCACATTAATCTTTAAATAACCAGACGGACCTTGAAACACATTCACGTAACGAAAGCGCAAAAATAACTACAACATAACGATGGAGACACAACGGTTACATGGCAAAAGGTGCCAATTGGCATAGCTAGTTGAAAGGAGAATCACTGCGATGCCAAGTATTATACAGTTGTTAAGGATCTTTTCTCTATGAAAACAGATTCTCACTTAGTTGGTTTTTGCTATTATACATTTACATTTACGTTAGTATTATAAATTGTGTAAGTAAGTATCCAATTGTATTATGGCGTGAGATCCCGATGAAAGTCTCATAAAACTCAATAACTAGAAAAAATACATCGCGATATTCAATGTGAAATTTCTACATGAGTTAAATGTGTAATATGTATGACATTAAATAAGTAATAATACGGCATTTTGCCATCAAGAAACTGAGCTGGGTCCTCACCACCATCTGTCAAGACTAATAGGAGTTCGATCTTGCTTTACTTTCATAGTGTGAATCGAACTCGGACCATTGTCGTCCTTCGATATTTATATATAAAATCTAACAATTAATTAAACAAATAAATTAAGAGATACTGTTTAACTCAGTTTGACCATATAATCTAGTACAGACAGTATCTTTAGTCTGAGCATCCTGCTTGACAGACGCTGACGGTCCGATTCATACTATCAAATTCACAAAGTAAAATTAAAGTAATACTGCTAGATATGGTAGTAGCCATGATATGGATGGTTTTAGTTCTGTTTCTACCAGTCAAAATTCTCATCGTCTTAGCATTATTCCCGGTTCCATTACATCCGAGGCCATCTTGGAGCTCGGGGCTCAATACATCCCATACATCACTTCCGCTTCTACTAAATTCTGACTTATTCGAATTTAACAAGCGTATTATGGAGTTACTTTTAATACTTGTACATAAATTGTGCTATCTACCTATGTATAACCTTCGCACAAGAGCAAATGTGCAATAAGGGGTAGTTGACCTTAGCGCAAGAGCAAACAATAATTAGACATAGGTTCATCGCACTCAGACAAATAGATGCGGCAGTGCATAAAATATGAACAAACAAATGAATTGAATTTTATCATCACCATCATCATAGCATTGTGCCGGTTCATCATCATCACAGCATTGTGCCGGAGGAGAAAATGTCGAAAGCCGGCCCCAGGCTCCGCCGCTGGCTTTCGACATTTTCTCCTCCACTTCGCACGGTTTTAGGCATCCCTGGCAGTGAGACTAACATTGATTTTTATATCTCAAACAAACAAGATGACCTCTTACGTAACGATGTGAATGAAAGCGCGGGGGTATATTATTGTGTTTACGAGAGCAGTGACGTAACTAGAGATAGATGATATTGTATGTTGACGTGGATTGGGCACGTGAATCAATGATATATTATAAACTATAGATATGTTGTCCACACTCTAAAATGGCGACAAAAAAATGATGACTTTTGGTCATCATTCTATGCACCAATCAAAATCGCGACAGTGCGCCACCCAAAAAAAAAACGTTTTTAATAATAAATACGTAATAATTAAATATTATTAATATAAATAATAACATAATTCATATAAATTAATAACATTGACGTATTTTTAGAAGTAGCTAATATGTTGTGTTTGCGCCATTTTTGAAAGCCGCCATCTTCGTGTATGACGTATCTATAAAAATAATACATCATTGACGTGAATCGAATCAATACGGAAACAAATACCAAACACATATTAAAGGCAAATAAAAACTGAGTAAGGCAGAAGCGACCTTGAAAAAGTTAACTCCGACGAAATTGGTTAAGTTTTGATATAATGGCAATGTTGGAAGCCGGCCGGGAATGTCGGGATGTGTCTAAAAGGTTTAATAACGGTAGAGGAAGCTCGAGGGATATGTTAACTAAGGACAGATGGAAATGGATTAATGGACGACTTCGTATTTAGCTACCCCGAAGGGAAGAAGGCAGCGTGAGTGTAATGTGTAATGTATGGAATGTGGCACGTGTGTATAGACACAAACACCTACATAATTGTATACCTACATACATGTGTGTTTTGCATACCTCACTGTGCGCACCTTTTCCGTTTGCAAACGTTTAACTTATGGAATGACTAGCTGACCCGGCGAACTTCGTACCGACATATTTTCCGCCCGCGTGGTATTCTGATCCCGATTTATCAGTGTTCCTCTACAATATTATGCATGTATTATACATATAAACCTTCCTCTTGAATCACTCTATCTATTAAAAAAGCGCTTCAAAATCCGTTGCGTAGTTTCGAAGATTTAAGCATACATAGGGACGGACAGACAGCGACAGCGACTTTGTTTTAAAATATGCAGTGATAAGCACACCTGCCCAGCGACTATCTATAGTGATTAGGCTAGAGACTAGAGAGAGAGAGGAATAGTTGGCGAAATGTGGGTGTTAATACGCCTCTGCCTACCCCTCCGGGGATTTACAGTCGTGAGTATATGTATGTATTTAGACTACCGAATATCAAAACAAATATTTACTACCGCCAGACCTTTGCATGCTATAAATTCCCTTTTAATAATGCTCCCTAGGTATCGTTCATGAAATGCCAAGCTGTCCTTCCTCCCCAAGGCACCCGGGTAACCCTACTCACTATTAGAAACAATTAAACGTGCAAGGTATGAGGTAGTAATTAATTGTTGAACCGCGGTTTTCTGTGGAGCCCTTACTTAATGAAGCGGCTATACGAGAAATTACACTAGGTAGGTATGCATTGCAGCCGAAGTTGTTGATCTTTTTGCTGGATATATTTGGAAGCAAAAATATCTACAGCAGACGAAAGGTGAAAGACAGGTCCTATAACTGTTATATCTCGTGATTCGATGTCTGAGGACGAAATTTATTGAATTTCGTGCAATGCCCTAAATAAAGTAATTTTTCTTGCAATCCAAAGATGTTGGTTACTCAATCACGTTCAAACAACTGAACGGATCTCGAAACTTGGAACAGAAATAAATTAAAGTTCAGAATAATACAAAGGCCATTTATAATAATAATAATAAATATTCTACAACATTCTACACAACGCTATCTAGACCCGTGGTAGGCTTAATTAGCTTGTGTTATGGAATCTAGAATGCGGATATACATACTTAGATACTTTTTTTTTTTGTAAATACATACATATTATACATAGAAACACCCAGACCAATGCAAATATTATATTCATGCATACAAATATTTGCACTGAGCGGGGATCGAACCCGCGCCTCCTGCGTAGCAGACGCGTTCACTACCGCTACGTCACAGAGGCAGTCAATCACGCCTCTTGGAACTACTTATATCATAATTTTCAAAACATCACTATCAGGAGCATTCCTACAGCATTGATCTCGTAGCGTATTTTGCCCTCATCGACCTATTTTCGCACTGAAGGTCCTTGTCCAAGGCAACCTCCGACGCAATGACCTGAATACATCACGTAACACGTAGGTACTCGTGCAACGCAAACACGTTCCCTGGAGGCGTGTTTGATTGCAGAAGCGCTGTTATTGATTTGGCAATACCAGCATTTTTGTCCTTATCCTGTACTAGGTGTTGTCCGCGCCCGTAACCGCAACCGATTGGAACCTATTCTAAGGATATTAAGTAGCCTATTCCAGACTATATCTTTTTCCGCCAGATCCGATTGAGATCCAACAGGATTGAATTAAAACATCTAAGCATCTTCTTAGACTCTTACATTCATACTAAGTACCTTTTTTTTTTTTTTTTTATCGTGCGCAAAATCCCCACGGATACCTCCCCCACCGTAGCCGGAGGAGGAGGTTATGTCGGACTCGAACCGACTAAAACGCACGCCGTCTGTGGGCCGTCAGTTGCCGGAGGTGAGATTGTCGTAGCCATATCCCTCGCACCCCGGCCGACCCAGGACCATATCTATCGATCTGGCCCTCCTCCGGTGAGGGGACCACAGAGTCCCCAACCGCGCGCAATGCGTGCCGCCGCCGCGGCCTGCTTCTGCTAGGGTGACAGGCGGCTCTCATACTAAGTACCTAATACTACCTAATATTACAATTTAATGTGAAAGTAACTCTCTGTCTGTCTGTTACGCTTTCACGCCTAAACCACTGAACCGATTTTGATGAAATTTGCTACAGAGATAGATTAGACCTTGGTAAAGGACGCAGGCTATGTTTTGTCGCGATAACCGACATCCAACAGCAACAGCCTGCTGGTTTATAATATTTGTAGAAGTACTAGAAGTAGAATAGTTATAGATACAAAACGAACAACACCTCTAGACATGTGGCCATAGTTTGAAGAATAGAATGATCAATTTATGGGATTGATATACGTTTACGACTCAAAATACGTGTCAATCCCAAACATTGAACATTCTATTCAACAAATGAATTGCCAACCAATTGCCACTTGTCTAGAGGGGCTGTGCCGTTTGCCGTGTTACCTACAAATGGCAAATAGAGTCACCAAAAACAATGTCTAACTAAACATTTCATTATTCAGAAGTCATAAACATTGCAGTATCCAACGCGCTCTATATGCCGCTTACGGCAATTTTAATAAACGAGAAGTGAGAATATACGGCTTCAATTTATTCCCACAATGGTCGACTTGACACCAATGACACCGCAAGTTTTATATCCGTTTTTATTATTGCTCATCAACCATTGTTTTATCACTGAATATTCTGTGGACTATAAAACCAAATACCTCGCAGTTCGCTCTATACGTTGGCGAACACAGTGTCCCAACGGGCAAGTGGGGGGGGGGAGGTCACAGGGGACATGACCCCCCCCCCTCCCTCCTCTTGGACCAAATCGTGCACGTTAAAATAAAAGTTAATATTGTATAAGGCATTTACTGAAGGAATTTTCACACTTAGAAAAAAGTGACCCCCCCCCTCCTCAATCTCTGGCTGCGATCGTGCCTGCCTATCCTGTACATAGGTACACCATACAGGAATCGAACCAAGTTAATGGCGAAAATAAGATAACGCCAACAACAACTTTTTCATAAAAACATTTCAATAAGAGCATTTAACCTCTAAAATAACGAACTATTTAGCTATCAGAAGTCACAAACCGTTGGTAAAAATAGGTCATCGTGAAAGTAGCTTTATCATAGTTCAATAGACGTCTATTGAGTTACGCTTACGATGAGAGTAAAATAGACAGTCTAGTCTTATATTTAACTAACTCAGCGTTCCTCAAACTTTATCATACCAGGTGACTCAGTTTTTTTAATATCCATCGTGATCCGTAACAAGATGTTTAACCCTGCGTTAATCCCGGTCCAAAGTTTTCACCTTGGAGTCGGAGTCCAGGGTCCGCCTTTTCGAGTCTAGTGCATCTATGTAAGGAAATTCCAAACCCCATTTCTTCATCCACATAATATAAGTGCGCGGTCAAACAAGTAGACTGCTCTGTGCAACAGCTCAGTGAACTTCTGCGAGGTCACGAAAGCAGCCCCTCTTTTCATGAACGAGTATGGTTGATGGAACATCAGACAATGCTGCGACCCGGTATTTTTCTGTCGGATGAAGAACAGCCCTATGAATTAGTCGTCCTTTTATTTTCTAGAGCCCTGTATAAATCATTTTACGTGGCGCATATTGGGAAAGGCCTATGTCCAGCAGTGGACTGCAATAGGCTAATTGATTGATTGATTGGGAAATAACCCTCCTCTGGTTTTGCCGTAGTCGGGTAATTAAGGACATATCTTTCAAGGGCTAATCCCGAAGGAAGTCGAGATAATAAGACTAAGGGGATATCAGCATTAGCAGTTTAGTTTTATATGTATCATGGGGATGTCTTACGAACAATTTTAAAACAATTATGTCTACCTTACAAGGTCAGATAGCAGTTCACATCGTCGTCATCCTATGAGTGTCAAGTAACACAATCATAATAATTACTCTCAATATCACGTAATAGTCTACGATGGGACTAAGCGACGTGATACTACCAAAGTCTTTATTACAACGGAGTAAGGTTGAAAATGGTATAAGAGACGTACGAAATTATATTGGTTGTTCTATAAAACATTACGATCTTCGTAGCTCAAGGACTTCGTAATGTAGGATGTTTAGTATCTGTCTAGAGTGAGTGAATAAAATTGTAGGTTTTATGTCAGAAATCCTTCATATTTCCTCGTTTCATTTCATTCATCGTTTCTTAGTCAGCTATATACTGAAGACCTGAAAAGGTGGCTGGGACAGACTGGATGCGGAAGGCGGAGGATCGACATACGTGGCGCACATTGAGAGAGGTCTATGTCCAGCAGTGGACTGCAATAAGGCTGTTGATATATCTCTGTATGTCATGTAAAACAAGATAGTTAACTAGGTACATTATATTATATTATTATCTGAAAAAACAACTATGAACATTTATTTTTCCTAAAAATGTACTAGAACTTAGCCGAAATTGACTAATAGCTATAATGGTACAATAATTTTAGTATCAATTTCATTGTCTATTGTATTCTATCATTTAGGTTCAATGAACAAGTTTTCTAGACCATTAGTTAATACAAAACAAACTTTTTTCAGTTACTTTAAAACACTAAAGTTTAAAACTCAGCACTAATGCTTCTACCTGTGCTTCTACCTTTAAATTGAACAAAGTAAGGTTAAACATGTAGGTAATAGGTTATATTTATAAGTACTAACATTACATCAAAATATTCTTTTATAATGGCCATTGTCCGTACTTTTATCAAATAATTACGATCTACCTAATGACAATGTTTATAATAACTAGTTAGGTAGCGTTTTATAGCAACAGGCACGGTAATGCATACAGAATGTAAAATAATTCATTACCTAGTATCTAGCTGATGGCCGCAGTTGCAGCCGCGGGAAATTTTGAGTCCATTCCCGCTACCCATTTGAATTAACCCCGAAATAAATAGTAGCCTATGTGTCATTCCAGACTATAATCCATCCCAGTATCAAATTTCAACCAGATCTGTGAAGCCGTTAGAGCGTGATTGAATAGGTAACAAACATCCAAACATCTTTACAAACTTTCATATTAATTATATTATTAGTGGGAGTAGGATAGGTATGTAACTTCTATGATGCACTGTTCATGCGTGTCCACTATTTAATTTTATAGAGAGTTAATTAAAACCACAATATAGAAATGAGAAAAGGTTATATTGTTTAGATTTACATTGAAACAATTCACTTAAGTACTAAGCGACCGGCGCCTCGCTCAGTCGCTCCTAGTGACTGGCGTTCCTAATGAAAATGCTTATATTGCAATTCCTGTTGTCCCTACAGATATCATATTGCTAGTTAATCAGTTAGCACAGGGTTACTCAACCTAACTCTATTACGGCCCCCTATCGACCCCACGGACCTCAGTTTGGGAAACTCTGTCCTTACTGGACATGGATATAGGCCTCTGCACCATAGCACCCGATCCTTTTCCCACTGAAAACCGCATCCAGTCTATGCCAGTCTATGCCACCTACATAAATTCCTAATTATTTTGTCTTTTTGATAACATAATATGTTTTTTTTTATTATAACTTTTGCTCATTTTATCCATCAGTCAAGGTCACCATAACTGCCATAACTACCGACTACCTATTAGATTATTATAATCTGTGCTATAAAACCAGATAAAAAAGAAGAACAAGTTATGCCAGAATTCGATATTGATTCAGAAAAATAAACGTATCCGAAAATTACAGACAGTGTTGTAATAAAATAGTTTATTAAAATTCATAACTTTATTTTTTAACGACGACGGCATAAAGTTTATAAGAGACAATAATTAATTACACATCTGCCTACCCCATCAGGAATAAACAGCCATGACCGTGGCTATTTTTAAAATACATCTAATAAGTCAATAAACCTTGAAAATATTATTTGCATACACTAAACCAACGATATAACGGCGTACATACATTTGCATACGATTGCCAAATAATAATAATAACCCTTTCCGGATTATTTGCATACTTCCGATTTCCGATTATAAATTAAGTATGTATGCAAAATAGTCAAATGTTTATTACTTATACCTTAAATAAAAATATACCAAAGTCAATCGGTCACCATTCCAATGTAGGAAGTTAGTCCTATATTTTGATTGTCAAGGAATTTTACAGAATACTTCCGATTTTTTACCGAAAACAAGAGTATTTTTATGTTGTTTAGTGGTTATTTTATATCACGTTGACTGATTTCAATAATTATTATTTTTGCGAATCGGTAGAATACTGAGATAGTCGTTAATTTTTCTGAATGCTGGACCGTCTTTCAATACAGGCGCTATGATGAAAGAAAGAAGAAAGAAAACACACTTTATTTTTTTTCTACATTGAGGTAAAACGGTCACGTGGAAATATCACGGTCACTTTGGAAGATATCAGAACATCTTTTGCGAATGGACCAATTTTGTGAATAAGACATTGCATGAATGTGACATTCTATGCCAACGGGACTTTTTTCGAATGGGACATTCAGCGTCAGATTATAACATATAGGGCGAAAATATACATAATCACTAGTTGATTTGATAGTAAAATATGCAATAACCAGTAAAATAAACCCAGATATGCAAATACTTAATGCAGCTTGCAAATCGATTATCTATGCAATGTATTACGGAATTTTCTCGTACGTAACGTAGCAGTTCTTTGATTTATATAACTGTAGTCATAGTAACAGCAGTTATTGAATAAGATAAAGTTATACTGGGTGGCGCAAAAGTAAAGACCCTATTTGGTTCGGCTATAACATTTTTTCTAAATTAGAAAACTAGATTTAGGTTTTTTTAAATGTATATTTGTACCATTAAATTTCGTACCATTAGGATTTAAAGATGATGTCTTTTAAATGGTGACCTCCAGAGTTGATACACATTTGAGCCCTATTTATGACATTTTGCATAACTTGCCGTAACACTTCCTGCGATATGTTCGTTATTTCTTGACGAATGTTTTCTTTTAGAGCTGCGAGAGTCTGTGGCTTGTTCACATACACCCGAGATTTCAAAAAACCCCAAAGAAAGAAGTCTGGACTGGTCAGATCGGGTGATCTTGCAGGCCAAGGCAAATCGCCAAAACGAGAGATAACTCGGCCTGGAAAAGCGTCCCTCACTAAGTCCATAGTGTCGCGCGCTGTGTGTGCCGTAGCGCCGTCTTGTTGAAACCAGATGTGCTCCAGCCCCAATTCGTCCAAACTGGGTATCAAAAACTCACGTAACATGGTTCTGTAGCGTTCTCCAGTGACAGTTATCGCATTGCCTCCAGCGTCTTCGAAAAAATAGGGTCCGATCACTCTGTCAACACAGATGCCACACCATACAGTAACTTTTAGTGGGTGTAGAGGTGTTTCTTGAATAATGCGCGGATTATCAGTGCCCCAGAACCGAGTATTCTGCTTATTGACATGCCCTGAGAGATGAAAATGCGCTTCGTCACTCATAACCAATTTTGAAGGAAAATCATCCTCTTCAAGGTTGAGGTTTATGACGCGCTGGCAGTAATCTAGACGAGCTCGGTGGTCAGCAGGCAGCAGCTGATGAGTCATTTGAGTTTTATACGGGAACATCTTTAAGTCTTTCACCAAAATACGCTGCAGTCCGTCTGGAAATGCCCAATTGCGTGGCACGTCGCCTCGTTGATGTTTCTGGACACTCTTCCACATCTTCGCGCACAGCATCGATATTTTCAGCTGAACGGCCTGTTCTTGGTCTCCCAGACTTAGGTCTATCCAATGTTGAGCCAGTTGCTTCAAGGCGTGTGGCAAAGCGTCGAATTGTGCGACCAATCGGTGCCGGACGGTGGGGAAATCGTCGACGAAATTCACGTTGTGTTCTTATCACTGATGAATTATTCCGTAAGAACATTGACACAATTATTCCACGTTCTTGGGGAGTAAAACGGTCCATGTTTATTTTCAGTGTATTTTACATTTGTTCACTACACAATTTTCAACAACAGAATGACAGAAAATGTCATATAAAAAAAATGAAGGTATTTTCTTTAGTGCCAGTACTTTTGCGCCACCCAGTACAGTGAGTGTGCAGCGCCCTACAATTGAGGCTCAAGGCAACCTCAGCTAAACTAGCAGGTTGTGCGCCTGCTAAACAATGGACTGCTCTGCTGGAGGCTTTCCTCCCGGGGCTGGGATCTCAGACGGTAGTTACTACGGGAAAAGTCGGAATATCAATAAAAAAAACAATAAGCAGACCCTGGAGTTCAAAATGCAAACTTTGTACGCAACTAGGAAATTGCTATGAGAATGATGATTAAATTCCAGTAGGTAGATTAAAAATAAATACGTAGCTACAATACTTCTGAGATGAAAACGGAATAGATTTTTGCAGTAAGATAAAAACGGAATTAACTTATGGGTTGAAAAAAATGAGTTGAAAACGGAAACATCGGCTAAATGTTAAACGAAATGCATCAGAATAAGACTGTATTATTGGAATATATTTATTTCAGAAGATCTTGAGATCATTTGCAACCTTCTGATAGGTAGTTCTCTTACGTCATATCATGACTATTGATATTATAGCTACCAAACCAAACGTTACATAACGTCCCCATATATGTATCTACTTCATATAGCTATAATGGTGGGCTTGAGTGATGGCACTGATGGCATTTTTTTTTCGTCTTGTGTAATAGGATACTGAACATATAATGTAAGTGTACCTATAGGAACTAGGTAGGTATGTGTATGTCCACATTACTGTTGGTCCAACATTGATGAGTTTATATTTGTTTTGTATAGACACCTAAGTACCACCAATAGTACTCGTAGCTCAACTAGTCTCACATAATATCCTATTTGACCTACACATAAGTGAACACCGTGACAATGATAAAACAAAATGGAAATTTTATTCAAATTAGGTACGTGATGCTGGTTTACGTAATCGCGTACCTCCATGACCGTTAGGTCAGCTCAGTTTATTTTATAAAAGAGGTTCAGACGAGGCTCCGTGGCTCAGTGGTCAGAGCATTCTCCTGTAAGGGAAAGATCGCGGGTTCGAGTCCCGCCAGAGCTGTATTCGTTTTTTTCTATCTTAATCGATTTGAATAGGTCGATACTAAGTGCTTTAAAATGTCATTCACATTCAAAAGAGGTTCTGGTCAGGTCAGCTCTTTTGTCAATAAACCAAATAATTTGAGCTGCTTTAAGTGGTCGGCAAAAATTACTAAATTAATCAGCACTGCAATTTTATTTACTAAGCGAGCACAACGATGCGACAACGATGCGAGGAGCAACGTAGATTGTCATTGGCCAGATTGTATCACGTCATTGGAAATCGACCAATGACAGTGTCTATCGCGCACATTGTTGCGACTCGCATCGTTGTCGCATCGTTGTGCTTGTTAGTGAATTGCACAGCAGCACGCATTGGACCCCCGACATCTTAATGGGGCCCTCATAGGTACACGTTTTTGCCATTTTATTATTCGACAGTTCAGTTACTTACTTACCTACCAAACTAACGTTTTAGAAATACCGTCATTCAGAATTTGCATATTTCAATCAACTCGTTGGGTATGCAGCCGAAGTAGAGTTGATGAGCCCCTAGGACTGCCAGAGTCAAATTGTGGAATTACCATAACGTTTGCTATTCCGGATCGAGATGGGAAAATAATTGAATCGCATTATTTATAGACATTGACAGAATCATACTCGTACATATCAATAGTTATCAGTGCAAATCCGTTTAACTAAATTGAGTTCTCAGTTATATTCGATGAGTGAAATCCCTACTAATATTATAAATGCGAAAGTAACTCTGTCTGTCTGTCTGTCTGTCTGTCTGTCTCACTTTTACGACTAAACCGCTGAACCGATTTTGATGAAATTTGGTATAGAGGTAGATTAGACCTTGAGAAAGGACATAGGCAGCATAGGCTATGTTTGGTCGCGATAACCGACATCCACGCGGGCGGAGCCGCGGGCAAAAGCTAGTGTGAAATAAAATCATTATTTAAAAACAATTTTGTTTTACTTATTTTAATGTCATGTCATATTCTTGTGATGAATGGCCAACGGCCAACGGCATCGGCAGCGGGCTTTCAGACATTTAAATTAACTTTACCGCAAGTATCTGAAAATGAGTAGAATGTTCTTTTTCTATTCCAGTCCTATCATGAAACTTACATAAGAATTTGCCGACGCTACATTTGACCCAAGTTTCGGGCAATCAGAAATTGAGACGCATTCATCCCGTAATCGGTTCGAAGACGAAACTTCGTTCAGCCTAAAACCTGTCTTTTTTTATGCGGTATTCCCCATGGATTCCCCCGATGCGGGTATATTGGGCTTGAACCGACTAAACCGCACGCCGCGCGCCGTCTCGGGTCTCAAATGCCAGAGTGTGTGTAAGGTGGCCCAATAACGTTTTTCCTCGCATCCCGAAATTCAGCCTAAACTTCATGGCTTCAGTAAATTTTACGTCTGTCATTCTTATTTAAGCTCCGAAGTTTCGAATGTACTTACGCTTAGTTGATAGCTCACCAGTCCATGAGACATCATATTGAGAATCAGGTCAAAGTTGACAATAGACATTAACGGGTAGAGCCAGAGGACATTTATTGAGGGCTTTATATAAGTATATGTTTTAAGGCCACCAGCTCATGACCTGATTGAGAGCTATTTATGATAGTAGGTACTTTAGGCTGCCAGTTTTTGTCCCTTGGCTTGTGTTTTATCTATTTTACTAACGCTGAATATGTACACGCATAGAAGCATTTGTAGGTATTCTGTGCTGTTATGAAATTGTAAATCAGTTGTTGTAAGTATCTGTAATGTTTGTACACATCAATATATACAGGGTTATTGGTAAAGCGACGTATTCCTGTCTGGGGGTATTAGGGGACCCAAAATGTTACAATCTGGAGCCCACATAATATAAGGCCGAAAATCTATAGTTTCCGAAATAATTGACTTTTAGTGTTTTTTTTTGTATTAACCCAGAATTCAGGCTTCAAGCACAGAATAAGTAATACTTCAAGTGCAAATAAAAAAAAAGTTTTTGTAAAGTGGGACTTATTCTAAGTTATTTTTGTAGGTGATACTTTTACTAACCTAAAATGGTAATATAAACTAAAAAAACCTTTCAAACAGAAAAATTGTGGAGCTTTTTATAAAAAAAATAGCCTTATCCATTAGTCGCCTTGTACGACAACGCATGGGAGAAGATGGGGTGGTCCAAATTTAACTCTGCCGGTGACCACGCGGCACTCAATATGTTATAAGTTATGTTTAACCCTTTGACGAGATAAAATAATTATTCACATCTATATGTTATCTGTCTAGTTTGTTGACACCGCGTGAGCTCGTCATGTCGTCATGTGTGTTGTGTTGTGCGTCCGTATATTTATAAAACATGTGCATCTATCTGTGATGTCTGTGCCAGATTGTAGCACGTGCTTCAATAAAAAATACAATTTGTTTTCTTTGTACTTCCTTGTGATTTAAATAAACATGCCCATGGGATCATTTGCTGACGCTAGTTTAGATGAACAAGTAGTCTCAACTATAAAATGTGTTCCCCTGCTTCCCCTGGAGAATGCAAAGGGATATTGATGGGGGTTTTAGCTCTCCTGGTCGGGGATACAAAGTCCCTCCTGTCCCTCCATTTTTCAATAATTTTATGGAGGGTTTTGTTTATACCTCCAACCTCCAACCCAACTCAGTTGTTGGGGTTAGTTTTCAAGTAACTACAAAACGGTCGAGTTTCGATATTTTCCATGAAGCGACTGCCAACCTAACCTCTGCTATCAACTGGTGATATCGAAGTTCTATAGTTAGACCAAGTTATTGGACTTTTTAGGGCCCCAACCAACTGTCACAGTTGTTAAAAGTGCAAATCAGTATTCTGTTAGATATTCTAAAATTGTTCAGTCACGACTGTACCTACATCGCATGTATAGTGTCATGAACTCATGACTGTACTTGCGTTGCTGACGCTGCACCTCAGGCCGGACAACGGCAACTTGCATCATTACATATTTCGTAATGATTTACTTTAAGAACACAACAAACATGTACTCGTAAAGATTCAATTAACCACTTTTTACTTATACACTATCAACGACCTACCTATTTTCAGTCCATTCATAAATCAAACATTTTTCGTTCTGTGATAAATAAGAATATTATGAGAATTTTATTGACTTTCTGATGATGAAGCCACAAGAACGAGAAAAGAATAAAAAGAAGATAAGAATATAATGCAACTTTAATGAGTTTGGGTTCATTGGATCCCCTTTGACATGTAACAAACGATAAGTATAAACTAAAAAAATAAAAATATATACGATAGTGGAATAAATATTTTTTATATTGCGCTTCTTTTATCACATTATTGATTTGATGACATTCTTTAAAATCAAACTTAAGACATTCTATTGGATGTGATATCAAAAAGACTTTTAGATTAGATTAATGTAATATCTTTTCACATTCTGGGCACTAATCAGGAATATGTAATTTGATAAGCACTTAATGCAATGGCTCTCGTCTAGTCAATACATCATAAATTTGAATAATTTGATCAGTGTTGTTCCTATGAAAGAAATATGTTTATAATTTAAGTAGGTAGGTAAAATATAGCACAGAATGCGAATAATACATAATGCTTGTACAGGAAATTGTTAATTAAACGATAAAACTGTACACGGAATAATAATCTTGAGGAAAAATGCAATAGGTGTACCTACTTATTGTATTTAAATATTACGTAACGAAGTCTAGATCTAAGTAGGTATATGCAATATGTTGGTTAATTTCCGTGTCGTCTAGAACTAATTACTTAATTAGTATTATGTACAATCCGTGTGGTGGCGGAGACAAAATACAAGTATCACCACCCCATGTGATTCAAAGACTGACGTAAGAGGCGACTAATTGAAAAATACGCAGACAATATCACTGCGAAGAAGGAAAACTCGAATCAAAACCCTGTACCAACCCGTCTGGCCAGGGTGGAAGCAGTAGGCCAAAGCCGTTCACCCAGTTCACCCAGTTTGTCCAGTATACTATACTATGGACAGCAATAGACTAATTTATGTATGGCGTAATATGGGTAACTTACAATTTTTTTTTAATAAATGCCGCAATGGCCAAGGTAAGACAGAAGTAGGTCTTTACCAGTGAAAATAATTACGATCATGTTAAATTATTTATTTTAGTAATAATAATTTGTAGTGTTAATTTAATTTAATATTATTTTGAACGTGTAAATAATTATTGCTAAATTTGAAAAAAAAGTTAAATTAACATAGGTATACCTTTTTTTATCTTTTGCCTGTTATATCAATGTTTCCGTTTACAACACACTTTTTTCAACCCACAAGTTAAAATAATAATTCCGTTTTTATCCCACTGCAAAAATCAATTCCGTTTTCATCCCAGAAGAATTGACTTGAAGCATTCATCAGTATCGACCGTCAGTAAACAAAGTAAGGAAAGGAATACTTTGCTTCTTGCTAAAAATATTTATTTCCATATTTTAAAGTAAACCTATGTTATCACATCAAGGACTAATTAAAGGAATAAATTAAAGCCATTAACTTAAACTTACTGTTGTAATATGTTACTAACAATATTATAATGAAAAGGCATGATAAAATGAACAGGAATGAGTTGTTGATTTTGACTTTTACTTTAAGATTACTGACTAACTGTCTGCTCAAAACGGGAAAATGGCTGAGAAATGCGCGTCCCAGAGCTCTTTTTAGGATCACCAGAATAAAAAACCGATAAAAGGGACAATGCCATTCAAAACGGGACGTCTAGTCACGCCATCATACATGTTTTGACTACATACAGCACAATATTGAAACCGTTCACTATAGATTACGTAACGTACACGTTAACGTTACACACATGACATACTTTGGACACAGTACGAGTTGATAAAAATGTCACAACTCAGATAAGGACTCTAACGGCTGTTGTTATAACTAGCAGGAAGGAACTACGCCCAATTATTTCAAACTAGCTGTTTCTCGCGCCTCTGCCTGCATGGAATTCTGATCCCGTTCACACTGCTCCTACTTGAACAGATGAAGCTTTGCTCGTGACGTGACATACTTCGAACCCAAGGGGGGCACCCCATTAATAGATATGGCCGTAATTTTATAGATTTCAAACAACATAAGTATGAGAATTTTATTGAGAATCTACCAGATTACCACTCCCTTGGATAGTAGCGTAAAGATTTATAGCATAATTATGCAACACACAATTAATATAAGTTTCGGAGCCAATTCAATTTAGAAACAACTAAATCTTTTCTTTAAAACATTTGTGTAATCTTAAGCAACTAACTGTACTTGCGACTCTTGCGAGTGTGTTTCGCATCGTATACCGTATACCCAAACAAGTATTATTATCGGCCTGTCCAGTTCATACGGCAAAATTACGTAATTTAGCGTGAAATTTCCAAGAATCCTTTCTAAGTGTCTGTTTGTAACATAAAAGGCAAAGATACTGTTAAAATTTCAAGTGTGTAGCTTCATCGGTTTTGGATTGGCATTGATGAATGAATTCACATCAAACAAAATCCTTATTTGAATGAAATTTTAAAGCATTTGCTATGCTAAACTATTCAAATCGATTGAGATAGAAAAAAGCGAAGAAGCGAAAAAATGGATCAGCTTCGGGCGAGGCTCGGTAGCTCAGTGGTATGAGCTGAGCATTCCCCCTGTAAGGGAAAGATCGCTGGGTTCTAGTCCCGCCTGAGCTTTGGACTTGGACTGCCAGCGTTCGTTCGTTTGTGTACCAAACGAACGCTGGCAGGTGTGATTAGCTTGGGTCCCGAAGATCTTGTTAAAACCCCGTACATCCTAACCTATATAAGGACAATGGACATTTATTTCCCGTCCAATCGCAAAGCTTATATGGCTTAAATTCGGCCTTCTACTCTATTGGATTTGGAGATTCTCCTTTCCGTAATCTAGGTATGACGTAAGACAAATTGGTTACTAGCACATAGTGTACTCTGTTACTACATATAGGTATTACATATAAATAACGACCTTAACTAATTGTGTTGTAAAATTGGCTGCGTGATATAAGAGGGTCATTGTGTTTGTTTCTTACTCAATATTGGCACTGAATCAAATTGTATACTAGTTGACCCCGCTGTTTCAACCGCGGGTTGCTTCTTTGGTTCTTACAAAAAGTAGGATTTGTGTTAAACCAGGGTACCTTATCGGTGGTCTTAATAAGAGTTGAAGGCCAAGTCGTAATCTTATATCATTACAGAACGGATGAATTCAGGTGGAATTATGACTTGAATATAAGTTGGTATTCCTCTTTAGGTGGATTTAGACCAAACGAACATAGAACTAGAGCGAGAGCATTCTTTCTTAACATTTTAGTGTACCTAAACGAAACCTTGTTTGTAAGCGTTTACATAATAAAGAGCAACGAACGAATGTTCTGTCGCTGTTTACACTAATAGAATTTGACGTAGATTGAGTATTCGCTGGTCTCATGTAAATCAGCCTTTTTAAAAATACAATCCCGTATCAGTATGGTTGTCTAATCTCAATATAAGCTCAGTTCAATCACATGATGGATCTGGTTGAAAGGAGATGGGGAGGCTTTCATACATTCTTGGGCCAAAAATGTAATAAGATGAGGGTGGTATCAATTAAGAGCATATAAATTATTAAACCATCCCTGAAAATTCTGCAGATTTTGGATATCTGAGAGCAGAGTTATAAGAGATTTAGTAAAAGTGAGGTTATGCAAGAAATTGACATTTTAGAACTGTGATTTCTGTGGTGTTTTAATAGAAAGTGGTCATTTTTTTTATCTTAAAATACTTTTAAATTGCACTGTATTATATTTCACTCAGGGATAATGTACGAAAACTTACAAAGAGATTTTAAAGATATGGAGTACAAGGATGTTATGTTAAAAAAAAAACACTTTAAAAAATAATTATCTTTTATTCTTCTTCAATAATAAATAAAGTATTGTCTAAGAAGTGCGCAGGTGGAAATATATTACCTTATTTACTTCATTTTCTATGCCACAATTCACACAGAGATCCATGTCAAAATCCAAAATACCGAGCAAAACTCAAACAAGTAAACAAGTTTATCATTGTACTTTAAGGTAACCAGGAGCAAGCTGACAAGTCCGTAAAGAGAAATCACTGTTAAGGGAATATAATCAAGAAATCAACTGGAAATACTCAAAACGCAGAAGTCAATTGATCATTGGATTTAAACCAATAAACTGATACAGCATACTGATATAGCTTACTTTTGTACATATTTTATAAACAATTATATATCCCATAAGCCGTGTAAATATACAATTTTTCGATAAAATAATTAATTTTGAAGATTGAATAAATAAACTGATTGACTGAAAATGGAGCTGTCAGCAGCTGTCACAGCTTAAAAATACAGTTGATAAACACAAGAAATAATTAATCGATTAACGGAAATCGATTCAGAATTTATTTTTATTACACTATTATTTGGTATTTTAAATGGTTATTATTATTATAATGATTAAGTTTTGTTCACTCTGATTGATTTAATATCAAATTGTGATGCAAGTGTTTTAATACGCAATATTGTTTAAATAATTTTTAGTAATCGATATTTTATTTTGCTAGTGGAATAAACTTAGTTTTAAGATTACTCGTCTTCCAGACTTTCAATTGAGCTGGTTTTTTAATATTTTGAAATAGAAAAAAATACCGCTTTTTTTAAGTCATATCTCAACTCATTACAATTTTGGCCCAGAAGTCCCCGTCTCCTTTGGTACAGAGATAGCTCAAAGTCTGGCATAACACATAGGATACTTCTTTCCCTGAATTAGATTTCCATAGGAACGGGATCTAATTCCACATGGGCGCGGTTCCGGGCAACTGCTAGCAATAAGTAAATTATTATCGTTACGTTCGCTACTTGACTGTTACAACATCATGGTTCGAGTAAAAGGAAATACATATAAAATAATAATAGCGAGTTGTGGCAGTAGGTACGTGGGTCACCGTTGGCACCAGTTCACGTTGACCCATATATTTATTGGCAGCTTCCTGGTAATGCTTATTGTGGAAAAGATGACTACTGCACCAAAACGCGGTCTATGTTTATGTATTACAAAACTAACACAAAAAGTAGTTCAGATAAAACTGAATTTTACAATCAATGACTACTGTGCAACTCTCGGTTCCTATTTATTGAGGAAATTGCCTCTAAGAGAGCAAGCCACATAATTATACAGAAGGAAGACCAGTGCAACCCTCGTGGTTGAATATTTTCAAGGTATACCTCGGGGTACATATCTTGGACCTAAGTCACGAGACATTCGAGGCCCTGCCGTGCTCGGATTGTTTTTGCTCGTCCACCGCAGTAACGTGTACCGCGCATTGAGCATTTTAGATTCAAGATATAAGTCCTGTGGTTAGAGTATTCCCCCCCTAGAATTAGGACTGGTCGCGGGTTCAAGTCTCATCCTGGATGTTTCGACCTTTTCCGACCACAATCTAACGGAAATCCTCAATTCTTTTTTCACAGTATATGCGCAATGCGAATCTTCTCAGTACCAGCTGATGTCAATACAAGTCAGCTACTCTCAATTTCGGAAGTCTCACGTTTACCTTGGGATCCGTATTTGGTCTCCAAGGTCATTTCCTTTATGTAAATTGGATAATCGTACGATTTCGTTAAGACGCAAATTCTCCGCTCGCAATGTCACGGCTCAATTGATATAAGGAAATATATGTCGGTGTGTGGGTGTGCGCGGAAGTACCTGCCTTATCAGACTGGTTTTGCAAGATTAGATCCATTATTCGCAATATTTTAGTTTTCTGAGTAAACATAACATGTTGATGTGCGTGTGTTTAAAGTTTTTTTGCGATATTTATTTATTTTTTAATCTTCGGAGGACAATTAATATTATAGGTACTTGTTGTTGTACTTGGCTCGGCTCTCGTAGATGTTGGTTATTGCGACCAAACATAGACTATGACCTTCCCCAAGCTCTAATTTGTGCACCAAATACCTATCTATCAGGTTATCTTCAAAAATGACAATGACTTTTATATTCCCTATATGAATTAAACCCTGTAGTTCATCTCTGTACCACGTTTCATCAAGATCGGTTTAGTGGTTTAGGCGTGAAAGCGTAACAGACAGACTACTTCGCATTTTTAATATTAGTATGAATTTCTACTTCAGTTTGGAACGTGTTATCCACGAGTACTTCTGTGCGCGACTGTACAGAATTTACTGTCAAGAATTTTCACGATCATGCAAATATACAACAACACTAATGTATAATGTAATACATGTACCTACCTAAAACTGATTGACGTGTAATCTAAATCCAAGAAACGTTGCAGATATTGCCACTCGTAATATAGATTTTATGATTAATGCCCATTAAAACTTTTGTAAACCATTTTCATTGTGAGTTAGGGACTTTTTGGACCGTCCTCAGTAATATAAAATGAAGGGTTAATAACCGTTGGAAAAAAATAAATTAGCGAGAATATATTTGGTTGTTCCTATATTCTATATTCATTCCAACAAATCTCATTCCATTACGTCAATTTCTTAACTCATCCCAGTTTTTATATTTCATATTGATCCCACGATATATTTTGGAAGAAAGCCGATTTCCAGAAAAAACACTAAGGCAGAAAAAATCACATTTGAATAAAAACGTGTTCAATTATTTTTTTTTCATTGAGTTAAATGTGAAAGCTTACTTAGGCTCTTTATTGCACACCAAACCAAGGATACAGGCTTATTTTTTAGTTATTTAACAATTTTATGCATACACAAAAAAAAAACATTACAAAAATAGGATGATGGAAAAAATAGTAGAGCATAATAAACTCCTAGACTACTATTTTTTTTGTAAAAAATAGTAGTAGGGAAAAATTGTAGTCTAGGAGATTAGTAGTAGATACTGTACTGCAGTAAAAAAAAATAGCAGTCTAGGAGTTTATGGTGGTTACTAGTGTATTAAGTAATTACTAGATTACGGCGTATGGTGTCACTTCGTCCAATTTTAGTTTCATATAGTATACGGAGTTCTGCAGCCCACTGTACCTACATAATTGACTGATTGAATATTGTTATCGTGATTTGAGTGAGTTCCACCCTCGCAGCATTTACTCAATTAGAGCGAGGTTATGTTAGCAAAAGTGGTGGTGTCAATGTACAGAGTACGTTGAACTCCTTTAAATGAAGTTAAGTAGGTAGGTAGGGTATATTTACTTTTACTTACATGCATACATATACTTACGCCTGTAAATCCCCGAAGAGGTAGGCAGAGGTGTAATAACACCCACATTTCGCCAACTTTTTTACTACTTTTACTTATTTTTAATAATAATGGTATAATAATGTCGTGGAAAACAGTAATAGGCGTTGCATATTACGAAATTTTCAATTTTTTTATTACATATTTCTCCCCGTAAGAACTTTGTACAAAGTTGATAACTTGAAAACTTAAAAACGAATAGCAGGTCTAAAATTATCTATGAGATCTACTGGAAACTGGAAATTCACAAAGTTACTCGTTTTTAGCGGAATTGCTCAATGTGGCTGATGAAATCGCAAAATCGTTCTCATTCATTGTGCCTTTACCGATTTAAGTAAGTTTCCCCTTTATATTTTAGCAGTTATTGGCTTTTGTGTTATCATCAATTTTTTTTTTCTCATTGCACTCAGGATTCCCTAAAAAATGATGGTTAAGATTCGATCAAGGGAACTCTAACAGTAGGAACATATATTATAAAATAAAATAATTGGTAAGACACCAGTATGTAAGTACATCGTCATAAATAGTGCAAACTACGCGATAAAATTGCGTACAATACGTACCTACTTCAATGCCCTGTAAAAAATATCCTCGTCCGGCAAGTAATACGCAATGAGCTGTGAACCATAAAATAAATCCGGTGTAGCGAAAATGTATACAATTGCTCTACATACTCTACATACATCAATGTTCCTTCATAATATAATACCTATGTACACTGATATGTATACAGTGATAAATTTGCAAAATGCAATAATTGCAAAAAAAATGCAAAATGACAAAAATTTACATTATTGCGAGAAATCTCGATGATTACAAAGAATATAAGTAGGTATTGATAATGTGACTATTTCTTTCTGAAATTTTCAGACTGAACATTTATTCAAAATTCTGTCCGTGTATACTTTTCATTGCACGTGACTGTACAGTAGGCACAGCACAGTATAGTGGTGGAGGTAAGATGGCCGTCGCGTCACGTAAAATATCGAAGTCCAGCCAAATCCGCAGTTAGATTGGTAAAGCGGACCCCAGATTCCAAGGTGAAAGCTTCGGATGCGACTAGGAATAACGCTAAGGTGAAGAAGTACCGACATGCATTGTATATCCCTACTTCCCTACTAATATTATAAATGCGAAAATAACTCTGTCTGTCTGTCTGTCTCGCTTTTACGACTAAACCGCTGAACCGATTTTGATGAAATTTGGTATAGGGGTAGATTAGACCTTGAGAAAGGACATAGGCTATGTTTGGTCGCGATAACCGACATCCACGCGGGCGGAGCAGCGGGCAAAAGCTACCGTAAAATGGGGTGAATAGATATCGTGGGGTGAATAGAGAAAAATCCGGGAGTTTGATAATGTTAACTCTAGTTTGTCTGTAGCCTTTTATTGAATGTTTTTCTCTATGATTTATTACACGGCAACATTTTTTCTATAAGCTGAGCACCCACAAATTAACGTCAAGTTCAAATGACCTGAGTAAAAAGCGGTTAAAGTGGAAGTGTTTTCTCGAATTTTTTTTGCTGTGTAAAACTTTTCGATAAACATCAAGTTTTTCGTTGCTCCTACTCTGTGAATGGGTTTCATTCGGTGCATAAGTTTCTTAACTTTAAGAAAAACAAAGGTAAATGTCCATAAACGATTAATAACATTCCTATTTCATGCAAAATCAAGATGCTTGCATATTTTTTCGAATTCGAGGTGAATAGATACGGGTGGGGGGTTAATAGATACGCCATTAGGGTCAATAGATACGCCATTGGAGGTGATTAGATACGGGTAAGACGTTAATAGATACGAATGAGGGGTTAATAGAAACATGATTTTTAGGGTTTTCAATCTAATAAGGTTGGTCATAGGCTATGACGAACCATAGATCGATATCATAGATACCTTGTATATTTATTTTAAATATAAGTTGATTTTGACAGCCCTAGCGCAATTTTTCTATTCACCCCCCTCTCGTATCTTTTGACCCCTGTTTCCAGGTGAATAGAAATCGTGTAGTTTTTCTTAATTTACAATTAATACACATATTGTTACTCATTTTTAGCATACATATTTAGTTAATTACAACGTGACTCACGATAATCACAATCCTCTAATATTCACTTGCATACAAAATATCTGAGTAAATCTATGTAGAAGTTGAAAACTGTATCTATTCGCCCCATTTTACGGTAGTTATTTATATGAAGCACATTTTGGGCACGTTTTAGGTCCAAGATATAATCTCGAGTCGATCGGTATTCTCATAATGTTATCATAATAAACGATTGTATAAAATTAAATAAAGTAATAAAAATAAAATAAATTTAAAATTTTACCTAGATAACATAACATGACCATGCTTCCCGCTCCCACTAATAAATAATATAATCCTGCTTCATTTAATATTCCGTAATTAGAATCATCAGGTGCCTCTTCGTGTGTTTAAATGAATTATTTATCGCTTTCTTTCGATCGATAATTTAAATGAACCACATTACCACACAGTTCTCACCTTGGTGCTGACAAAGTCAAGGGCACTGGATCGATACCCGCGCTTAGAATTTAGATATAGAACCTAGGCTAATACTTAGGTATCATAATGTACATAGCGCACTAGTCTTTCCATTGATTGCATATATTATTTCATAATATTGATTATTTTGAAAAAGTGTATCGTATCGTATAGATACTATAGTATAGATAGATAGTAGGATCGAAGTAAGTGATTTTTTTTATCTATGCCTGCGAGGCAGAAAAATAGACAAAATATTTGTAAAAAATTGCAGTGAGATAAAAACAGAATTAATATTATTCTTTTAACTTGTGGGTTGAAAGAAGTGGGTTGTAAACGGAAGTACCTAATTTTGTAACGTAGGGGATAAAAACGGAATTAAAATTATTATTCTTTTATTATTTCGGGGTTGGAAAAGGTTGATTGAATGAATGAATGTTGTTGAATGAATGTTCTTCAGAATCATTTTTGAAATATATGTTACATAATAGGAAATTTTGTAAAATGCTTATCCAAAAACCACTATATTTCTCTTGCAACCTCCATATTTCAGGAGATATATCTAAGATAAAAAAAAAAGAATAAATATCGTTATCTATCTGTTTCATCTATGATTCACACAAAACATGGCACACGCGTTTTTATCATACCCATAAATAATTCACAGAATATGTATAGGATTACTATTGTCTATTCTGTGACATAAAAAAACATTTTATTTTATCATCCACCCTTTTACCATCACCTGAAATCACCTCAGCGCTTGTACCTACTTTGGGCCTCAGACGTCCCTGGGTCCTCTTTCATACGCTTTCTCCTCCTGATATTTCTTATCTTGGATTTCACACGACCTAAGGCCGTCTTGCCTGCGCACCCAACCTCGTGGGGCTCAAACAAACCCTTCAGTGTTATTATTAGCTTGGTTTCGTACTATTGGTATTTTTCCAAATGACAAATGAATGAATTACGTAGTGGGTCAGTGCAAATTATAGATATAACCGGGTTGTCTAAGTTAGGTTACTGGGTTAATTAATATGTCTACTAGGATTGTACTGTACATACAATGGCGATCAATTACGTAGCACTTAAACTTGGAGTGCGTAGCATAGTATAGAGTCGATTTTTAAATCAATAAAGTCATGAACATTATACAACGTACCTGCATACCTTCATGAGCAATCGCAAATGCAAAGAATTTTGTTTGGTAAACCGCTCTGTAATTTAAAAAGGTAAGTAAACTATATACATAGATAGGTATAACATCTAGAAATTCTTGGCTTAGTCCTCGTCGTTCTGCTCTTAATCCCCAAAAAAGCGTATCTATTCTTGATGCAGGTTAGAGACTATAAAAATATGAATGTTAGTAAACTTCTGCTTACCCTTTCGAGAGCATATACAGAACGAATACTTAATATAATAAACCTAAGGGCACTAAGGGCTTACTTATATAATGGCACTAAGGGCGATAATAATATGCCAACTTAACGCGAAGCTAATGGCAAAACTGTGGACGTAGTCCACTTAGAGCACTGACTAGAACAGCAGCACCGGTGCGAGTAGCACCAAGCCTAGTCCACAAAGGGCACCCATCAATATTTTTGGCAGGTGCTATTCGTGGATACAATGGGGAATCGAAATTAGACTTTCAAATAAGATTTGAAATTGGAATTTTCTTTTCAGAATAACCAGTATAAAAAGTAAAACAAGGCATAGTTGCCAGAATAAAAAAAATGAGTGATACAAACTTTTTTTACTTTTCCAGATACCTACAATGAAGCCGTCAAAACCGAAGTTCCGTCACGTAGCTTTTGACGACGCCCCAGAATTAATATAAGATAGAAGTCCCTATGAACTCCGATAGACCTTGGCCCCCTGACCTTAATAAAGTATCTAATAATGAAGTAATTAGGATGTTAACTATTTACTGACCTTGGATAAACGTTTGTAAATGATGAAACGTATTAGAAAATGGTTAGGTACCTACCTACTTGTAATAATACGTCATGAATGACGACAGAATATTCTATTGTTGAAGAGGTCTCGAAATAAATTATGCTAGTTGACATAGATTCAATGCAAATCAGTCATCGAGTAGGTGGTAATTTAGAATTTTAGACTAATCACCAAGTCATCATCTGTTCCCCGAAGTATTTTCCTTTGACATACTGATTCTGTTTTTTGACCTACAAAACATATTCGAGGGATCTTCTTCATCTCAGCGCCAATCCCGATTGCATTCAAAACATGTATTTTGGAGCCCGGGATCCCCTTCAAATCTTTCATCTCGTCCATGATTTATTTAACTTATTTCCTAATCCCAAGATGAGAGCCTCCGCCAGAGTTACTGTCACTAACAGGCGAGTCAGACTTGGGCCCGAAAATTTGGATGGGATCCCATTTATTTATACCACTTAGGTGGCAAACAGAAAATGGTTACCGTGGCCTATGGACGTATGCACACTATGCACCACCAGGGGCGTCACTCTCGCGCTGCCGATCCTTAACAACCTTCTAATGCGCTTCTTGAAGAACCCCAGGCTGTAGTTGCTTGGGTAAATCTCGGCAGGGTGTTTATTCCGCAGTGTTGAACAGTGCGGGGGATGAAGTTCCTTTCATATTTGACTGTGCGCATCGTGTAGGGATGGATTCCGTCTTTTTTTTTATCGTGCGAAAAATCCCCACGGATACTACCCCCACCGGAGCCAGAGGAGGAGGTTATGTCGGACTCGAACCGACTAAAACGCACGCCGTCTGTGGGCCGACAGTTGCCGGAGGTGAGATTGTCGTAGCCATATCCCTCGCACCCCGGCCGACCCAGGGCCATATCTCTCGATCTAGCCCTCTTCCGGTGTGGGGACCACGGAGATACTCAGACATGACATGAGTATACGAAGCATACTATACTTAATTATGTTTTTTTTTTTAAATAGTCCTTGCACAAACAGCTTATGCATTATCGCAGCTGTGTGTTAATCTGTGCAGTTATCTATAAGCTATGGCAAGTCGTTACAAACCTATCAATAAATCACATACGATATGTATTATGGTAATCCCAATGACATTTTATAACATAGACATGTCATATGCTTACAAATCAACGTAGAAAAATGTGCCGAACTCACACACACACATTTTTAATTCATCTACACTTTTGGTGTATTAACTTTAGAGTAATAGTTCGTGCAGTGTCTATAAACATACGATGCCATTTTCGTTATTTTTTTAAGTCACTGATGCTTCCGCTCAACGTCCGACCGGCGCCGCTCGGCACGCGGTACTAGAGGCAAACGTTCCAATTGACTCGTTTTCGGATCTTCACGATTTTCGCGCAATAACATATCTACTTCTTTTTATATAATATCTTTGGGTAATCCTTATCTAAATACCTTGGAATTAATTAGGTCGAAATAAAATTTTGATTAACAAGGTTCATAATAAAAAAATAGCTGTAAAATTATTTGATAACATTAT
Source organism: Eilema depressum (assembly GCA_914767945.1). Classification (NCBI taxonomy): domain Eukaryota; kingdom Metazoa; phylum Arthropoda; class Insecta; order Lepidoptera; family Erebidae; genus Eilema; species Eilema depressum. The sequence goes on along the minus strand of OU612027.1, from coordinate 4,270,277 downwards.
GCAATCAGAAAATAAAATACAGATCAGACTTTTGACTTTGGTGGTCAAATTCCACCCTAACATTATTAAAATTTGAGGAAAATCCATACTTAATATTTATACAGTGCAACCTCAGTATAACGAATCGGAGGGAACAGGGTAAATATTCGTTATATCAAGTAATTTGATATTCTGAGGTTTGTTATATTAAGGTTCGGTAGGTCTAAAATTCGTTATACAGAGGTAAAAAAAATAGGTAAGTAACAATTTTTTTCCCTTTGGTTAAATATCAAAATTAAATGCAAAGTAACTGTGTGTCTGTTAGGCTTTTACGGCTAAACCACTGAACCGATTTTGATTATACAGAGGTAAAATAAATTCATTTTTAACAAAAAAGTTTAACCGACTTCAAGAAACCACAAAAGAGGCACTGAAAAGCGAAAAATAACTTAATTTACAGACTTACTGATTTATTAGAAGTCGGTACCTAGCCCAAGAGAGGCCATATTTCAATTGATTGCATCATAGTAGCTCAGACACAACAAACAAAGTTGGCTGGCACCGACTTCTACTATATCAGTAAGTCTGTAAATTAAGTTATTTTTCGCTTTTCAGTGCCTCTTTTGTGGTTTCTTGAAGTCGGTTAAACTTTTTTGTTAAAAATGAATTTATTTTTCTCTTTTTAGTGATTTTGTACAGTCTCACGGCTGTACTTCGCATGTATAGTGACCTGACTGTACATGCGCTGCTGACGCTGCAATACAGATCAAAACGGCCACGCTACAAAAAAATTTTATTAAATCATTATTCAAAAAGAATTTTTAAAATCAATGCATATACACCGGAAATATAGCTGAATATTCTGAACACTTCTGCGTACCCCTTCAAAGGACTCAGGCGTGATGTTATGATGTGTAATGGCAGAAACATTGCAATAATATGCCATTGCAGCAATCGCGGCTGATTTCCTGGTACTTTTTGAAGAGTTCCTTGGTCTAATCTCGGAAACCCATCATCAGATATTTACGAAATTTAAATGGGACCACTTCGGAATAATCTACTTACGAACACAAAAAGAATTTTCAAAATCCGTCTAGAATTGGCTTCACAATCGCGTAACAAACATACAAAAAAAAAAAAAAAATAAATAAAAAAAAAAATTGGGTACGAATTGAGAACCTCCTTTTTTGAAGTCGGTTAAAAATAGGTAAGTAACAATTTTTTTCCCTTTGGTTAAATATCAAAATTAAATGCAAAGTAACTGTGTGTCTGTTACGCTTTCACGGCTAAACCACTGAACCGATTTTGATGAAATTTGGTAGAGAGATAAGTTAGACCTTGGGGAAGGGAAGGACATAGGCTATGTTTGGTCGCGATAACCGACATTCACGCGGGTGGAGTCGCGGGGAACAGGTAGTCACAACATAGGTAGGGAATAAGCAACCGCCCGCCCAAATTTTAGGACCAAGTCTTACGGCGGGTGAAACTGTGAGTAGGCATAGTTTGCACGGAGATTGGTTCTTGGCTTGGCACTGCATGCATGCCGAAATACAGACACTAGCCTAGCGTGCAGGCTGCAGATTGCTCTAATAAATATCTAGGTATTTCGGATAATTCTAAGCCTAGCGTGTTTTGTGTCAAATCAATTAGGTACCTATCCGTTAGTATTATTTATTTTAAATGTTCTCGATAAAGTAGGCTTGCCCCCTATAAGGTACGTGAGGCCGAAAATCATAGTTAGCGAAAGGTAGGATACACTCTGCTTACCCCTTCGGGCATTACAGGTGTGAGTATATTATAATTATGTATGTTCGCATTGCCATTTTAATTAGTCTGTCTCAAGAAATTATTTCCTTGATCCCTAAATAGATGAGCCGATACAGTTAATGGTAAGTAAACGTGTGTTGTATGTTAGTTGTATCCGGGGTTTTCTATTTTCATCCTTCCTTTCGGTAGATACAAGGAAATCAGATTGTCTGTTAGATGGTATTCACCAATGATAGAAACCGAGATCAATTAAAATTAAATGCATTATCATAATATTATATATAAGGTTTTATATTATCTATCATTGTTTTGACCGATGAAATACACTGTGAAGTTTGATTTCACCGAATGCGTTTTTTACTATGAACTGTGTTAGCACTTTGAGTATAGAAGTATGTTAGCATCATTCAATGAATGTCATTGAGTAAAACATATAAGTTCAGTTGAATGATTTTTACTGGTGAATTAGCTTTTAGTAGTTTAACCAGCATCAGGGCCATGTGTTTGTCTACCACCTAATTAGTATAAAAAAATGAATGAATGAGGACAAAATTTGTCTCATGTCACTTAGTAGGTTTTGAAATTGCGCACCGAAACTAGACAAGCTGCCCCCCTACGTAAACAACACTAAACAATCAAACGCGAACTGCTCATTAATAAAAATCTGGGTCAGACGAGACGATCCCGGAAATCGTTAACTTGAGACCGAGGAACTAAACGCGTGTATTTTCTGTCGTAGTTTAGGTGACCATTTATTTATAGACTGAATACGGGACAATTGGCAATTGGCATTTGATGTAGCTTGGGATTGAATGATCTCAAGCAAGGTGAACTTTTCATTAATAAAAATCTGGGTAAACGAGATGATCCCGGAAATCGTTAACTTGAGCAGCATAGGAGTCACTAAATGCGCGTATTTTGTGGTAACTTATGTGACCATTTATTTATTATAGCCTCAATACGGGACAATTGGCATTTGATGCAGCTTGTGATGATCTTAAGTAAGGTGAACTGTTCATTAATAAAAATCTGGGTAGACGAGATGATCCCGGAAATCGTTAACTTGTGTTACCGGGGGAGAGTCACTACACATGAGTATTTTCTGTGTTAGTTTACGTGATCATTTATTTATAGACTCAAAACGTAACTAGTGATGCATGATCATAACTTCATAAGTATCACTTTGATATGAACATCGCCTTCTAGATGGACCGAGACTTGTGACTATAGATGTAAGGCCGGAATAATTCCAAATATTCCGATGAGGATAAAACGAAAAATCCCGAATAATTCCCAAATGACCCAGAATAATTCGGAATTATTCCGGTCGATATTTATGTAGATAGATGTAGTAGGTATTGAGTCTTGACTCTTGTTGTTAGTCTTGTGAATCGAATGCAGTTATGATTCGCGTTTTATACGGTTATAGATATCTAAATATATATAACTCAAAGGTGACTGACTGACTGACTGACTGACTGACATAGGGATCTTTTAACGCACAGCCCAAACCACTGGACGGATCGGGCTGAAATTTGGCATGCAGGTAGATATTATGACTTAGGCATCCGCTAAGAAAGGATTTTGATTAATTCTACCCCCAAGGGGATAAAATAGGGGATGAAAGTTTGTACGAAACTTTGTCAATTTTAAACCGATCGGGTTGAGACTTTGCATGCATTAAGCTACTATGACGTAGGCATCCGCTAAGACAGGATTTTGATTAATTCTACCCCCAAGGGGATAAAATAGGGGATGAACAACATTCCGAACTTAACGCGGACGAAGTCGCGGGCAACAGTTAGTTGGTGTTTTTATACCTATCGGTATAATTAAGAAAATACAGTCTAAGACTTATGTTTTCCTGAGTACCTACTTATACACTTTTAAACTCTTTAAGAGTGTTTTCACACCATCCAATATCCGTATCGGACGAAGATGGCCGACATCCGATATCCGACACCATATTATTATGTTGTTGTCATATAAATATCCGATAAAATCGGTCCGATTTGGCTGTTTGCTCCATAGCACAGACTAGTTCAGGATGCTAGGGATAAAAAACCTTAAAAAACGTAGTGCAAGCAATTTTCGACCTTAATGACATGACATAGAATCGAGTTTTTTTTCTTATATTCGTAATCAGTGTCATCTATTAGCGCAAAAAGACACGTAATTAAGATAATGTCATTAAGGTTGAAAATCGCTTACAGTCGCTGTTTTAGTATCTGTGTGAAAGTTGTACTCAAATTATATATAATATTCCTACATATTATAATAAAATAGGTACCGTACATCTTGATTCCAAGTCGCGAGAGATGCTCGTATTGGTTTGATATCGACTGATATGGTCTATGATTGGTGGATTTGAGCTTTTCCGTCACCTGGTACACGGGGTACCCCGGTGGCGGAGAAGCTCAAATCCACCTAATCCACAAAAGACATCCAAAAAACGCGTGTTACTGCGCATATAAAAATACATATAAGTAGGTACATTTTGTGACGTCACTGAGGTCAAGACATATAATATTCCGGTATCTACCTACCTATATACCAATACCTACATAGGTCTGTACTTAAGTTTTCGCTTAGTAGGTAGGTGGAAGCACAGTTAATTCATTTTTTGTAGGTGAGTTCGGCGGGAATAATTCCGGAATATTTGAGAATATTTGGGAATAATTCCGAATAATATGGAATTATTCGGGATTTTTACATCTATACTTGTGACAGGGTTTCAACGCCCACGATTTAGTACCAAGCTATATTCTATTATGCCTATTATGGTGACGGAGAATCTTCTATCAAATGTACCAGAAGCGGAGAACCGACAAAAGGAACAGTCTCTTTACAAAACGGGACGTGTGGTCCCGTTAGGTAGGTATAAGATGCCACTTCGAGAACTACACACTCTAAACCTGATTCTGAAATATTTGTCGTTTAGAACCGGTATAGGTATGCTCCTCAGTTCAGTTCCCATTTGCAAGGTATGTATAATAATTGATTTATAATATGCAACGCAAGGTCTGCTATGAACAGGTACTTGCCTAAAACTAGGTAAGTACATAGATTGGCTTTGCAGAAGGTACCTAGCAAAAAATTATTATAGCGAAAGACCACTTGAACCAGCAACAATTCGCAACTTTCTGGAGCTGCCATGTAGACATAACTATAGACATATTTTACTACAAATTTCTGAATTCGGTCTACAAAATTATTTACTTCCCTAAGTACTAAATAAGGCCTTTTGCACATTATAAGATACGTACGCCAGACAAGAAATATTTCGTGTCTAATGAAGAGAACACCTTGCACACTGTAAGAAATTATCGACAAGAAATTTCTTACGTACACCAGAAATTTCTTACGTAGCCACAAACATTTATGTTTGTTACAAACATTTCTGTTTGTTGCAAACATGTTTTGTTTATCATTCTGTATAGAATGATAAAACATGTTTGTAACAAAAAATATATTATACATACATACATATTATTATACTTAGGGGTTTTACAGGAGTGCTGTAAATTCCCGAAGGGGTAAGCAGAGGTGTATTAACAGCACATTTCATCAAATTATTTTCGGTACCACGTAATAGGAGCGAGCCTATTGCCGTCAAGCGGGCACTTACCCAATGTTGCTTAACGTCGTAATGCAAAGAACGGTCACCCATCCAAAACCTGACCCAGCCAATATTGCTTAGAAAGAAAGAAAGAAAATTGATTTTTACTTTCTCTCAGCCAATATTGCTCCTAGCCAATAGGTATAACTTAACCTCGTAATGTAGGTACAGAACGAAGTACCTACTTAGGTAATTTCTTATTTCTTTACTTCATTCATTAGTATGTACCTAACCATAATTTGACGGAGGATACACAATCCTCACAATCATATACTTACCTAGGTAGGTACAAAATAGACAGACGACAGCGTCTTTTTTTGATTGCATACCTATCTATATCATAGACGGGAACTTTAAATCTATACAAATAAAATTGGAGTGTCTGTTTGTAATATTAAAATAACCGGTTTCTACTACATGCATATGAATGTATTGTATACGGTACACATAGGTACCAAAATATATATTTTTTAAATTTTTGTCTGTCTGTCTGTTTGTTCCGGCTAATCTCTGGAACGGCTGAACCATTTGGACGTGACTTTCTCTGGCAGATAGCTTATGTAATAAGAAGTAACTTAGGTAGGCTAAAGTTGGCACGGAATCCGAATTCCACGCGGGTGGAGCCGCGGGCAACAGCTGGTATAATAATAATAATATGACGAGACTCGAGAATCAGCGATGGGACATAATACAAAGCTTGTAGGTACCAGAATTAATGCGAAACGAAAGAAAGTTTTTAATGACCTACGTACGTACATACCTACCTATATGTCCCAAACAACTTTTGACGAGTTGTTAAAATAGGTACTTACTTGAAGATTTCATTACATCGTCAAAATACGCAATTTATAGAAGCTATATCCCCACGTGGAATGCTAGCTGTAACTCTCAGGTAGGTACCTAAGGATTTTAATACCTACCTATTTAGTTCATCGAGACGTCACCAGTTACAACTCACAACCGAAACTGCATTTAAAAATGTACTAGCAAACTGAAAGTCATTTGGCATAGAATCATAACCCTCCTTTGGCTTCACCGTAGTCGGGTAAAAATCAAAAGCCGCACCGCCGCGCCGACAGGCGCTAGCGGCACGTGTAGAGTGAGGTGCGGTATGTCGGGGGAGGGGCACAAAGGCGCCGCCGCCGCCGCAGAATGAATAGGTACCGAGTGGGCCGTTCAACAACGTCTTGCGAGTTTTTGTGTAAGGTACTTGTTACCTACTTGTAATTATTTTGAAAACTTTGCTTATATTTAAAAGTAAAAATAGCAATGTTCCAATTTTGAATATCTCTCCACAATTTTTGAGAGCCATTGTGTCTCATTTAAAAATGGATCTGCATCGAGAACATTTTCGTACGATGATTGTGCGAAAATTGGTTCAGACGCATGAAACTTTGTGTAGAGGCTGGTGGTATGACAAACTAGTATGACCACGAGGAAATGGCCTGGTGGATTTAATAAAAATATTTTATACATCGAAGTTAATTTTATAATTATTCAAAATAAAACTTGATGTAATTGAGTGTCCCACGTACGTAAGAAATTTCTGGTCTAGATCCGCCAAAATGCGTGTGTCTTATCAGACACAAGAAAAAATTTCTTACAATGTGCACGGTCTCATATAACAACAAAGGCGACTGCATTTCTTATAAGAAATTTCTTGTCAAGCACCAGAAATTTTCTTACAATGTGCAAAGGCACTAAGGGGGCGAGCTTCCTTTTTAAATCTGAAGTGGCTCCTCAATTCATACGGACATGATGGTACGTGGAAGGCGCAGAGATAGAAAAGTGTCAAGTCAAACTTCATTGATTAATTTTAGGTATATCTAACTAATAAGAATCTACCTAACATCTAAATATGGATTTTCTTTTTTACTTGACGCTAAGTAGGTACTGGTACACTACGGATACGATCTTCCTGGGGCTAAAGGTCATGGTTACGCAACAAACAGGAACGTTAACTAAGTAGATGCCTATACATACTTACCTTCATTAGGTCAACAAGGTAAGTGGTCATCAAGCTAAGTGTTTTACTAGGTAACTACTTTTATATGTTTCAAGACGGCAGGTAAGTAAAAGTTATTCTAAAATATCCTGAGCACTTTCGTTGATGGCACTCGGTTTCATTGTCTAAAAATGTAGCTAATCTAAAAACTGTCTATTGACCAATGGACTAAGTGTTTCCCGTATTATTAAGTTTAGCCCCACAAAAAAAATTTGTCGTAGGTAGGTTCAGTTTTTTTTTTTTGTTTATACCACTTAATTGGCAGACAAGCACACGGCCCACCTGATAGGAAGCGGTCACCGTGGCCTATGGACGTATGCAAAGTAGATGTTGATGATGGTATGTACAGATTTCAAACCTAAAAACGGGAATGGAAATTTCTAATTCCATTTTGTTTGAAATGATTTTTTTTTCAATAAAGCCCCCTAAGAATTAGACTTAGACTTAATTAATTAGACTTAAAAAGAATTTTCATTTACATAATTCCCTGCTCAAAAAAACTAATTTTTAAATCTGAAATGACTCAAATGACTACCCACCTATCTACACTTTTGATGATACGATGACTATACCTACCTATTTTATGAGAGCAATCGATAAAATGACATTCAACGCAATCTCAATAGATTAAATATTACACGAAACGAAATATCAAATAACAAGGAAAACGGATAACACTTATTTTAAAGAAAAACAAACAAGTTTGTTTTATTTTAATTTTATTGCGTATTTTTATTCCCACCAAAAACAATATTATCAAACAAATGTCATGAACAACAAAGCATATCTTTGCCATTTATGAAAGAAAAAACGATCGCATAAATATAACATGTTCAAGAAAATATAAGATTTTACAGAAAATAGAGAAGAACAAGTTTTGAGATCTGTGGGGTGAGCACGAACTACTATCGTAATCGTATCGTGAACGTAACGATAGCACGGAGCATTGCGATTGACAGGCTTCAGGCATGCGGCCAATTGCAATGCTCCCTGCTCTCGTTACGTTCACGATACGATTACGATAGTTGTTCGTGCTCACCCCACTGTGATAGTGTTGTGTGGTATTCCAACAATAATGTTAACATGAATTGGAAGCCAGTGTAACGTACTCCCTTTTTCATTACAGTGTTTAAAGTGAGATACTTCACTAGCAATTGTCTCAGAAACAACTAGCTTCAAATAATCATAATGAACAAAAAGACCTTAAAATGTATTGTCTTTCTTCATCAGTCAAGTACTGATTCAGCTAGTTGATATGATAAATATTGAATCTTAGAATTTCTTTTCAACGTCTTGAACTAATCCAGAGGAAGCAGCTTCACATTGACAAATTTTGTATTATAATAATAAGACATTGTCTTTACGATACTTTCATGAGAATTTTCTATATCAACATTTCTACTTACATCATTTTTAAGCTTTCCATCATATCAATATAAACTCACTTTGCAAGACAATAGGGTTCAAATTGCAATATACATCACAAACTCTTTTTTTTTACTTTTTCTGTCTCATAAAATCTTTACACTTATGAACACTTATAACAATTTAGAATATATTTTGAATTAACTTATTTTAAGACTAATGCAGACTGTAGTTTGATGAGGTTGGTACATGATTGCTCAAAAATTTTATATAGTTATATAACAGCCTGTTTTGTATAAAAATTCACAAAATAAATCATTCAAATAAAAATAATTCTGTTGTGTAGATGGAATGTGCGACAGGTAATATTAGACGTGAGTGGAAGAAGGGGCTATCTGACAATTTCAAAATATAAAGGTAAAGGACTTCAAAGTTTTAATACTTCTTTTGCAGTAAACTATGATGTTTTCTGCCTGTTTATACAATAATTTGACACAATAATATTATTGTGGATACAGTCAGAAAACGTCATAGTTATCTGTAAATGAAGTATTAAAGCTTTGAAGTTCACTATCTCAATATTTTGAAATTATCAGATATCCCCTTTATCCCTTCACATCTTTTAAAACATTGTGGAACTTCCTACATTTGAGTACTTCCAACTGACAATCGTTTTATTCTCTTTCTACCAATTGTTGTACCCAGCTGTATTCAGGGCATGAAGTTGTGCCAGCTGTTGCTAAGATTGTTATAACATATAGACCATGAATGAAATGTTACAAATAGACATGATTTGAGGGACAAAATGAGATTCTGCAACACATGTTGTGAATGAGAGGAAAATATTATACACATTTTCATATAATGTATGAAAAGGTGTACACTTATATCCTTTGTCAACTGTACAACATAATACACCTGATAACTGTCTATTGAAAATCAACTCTATTGTTTATGTAGTACAGGTGATTTTCTTATATAATGGTAAGGTTGTTACTCTCTTATTACAATGATGAAATAACTAAACAGTGAAGAGCATTCATGTGGTCCATTACATTATAGTGAATTCTACTTAACACTGTTCTAAATTTAGTGCAAAAGCAATGATAAGTAAACAAAGTATAAATTAAGTACACTATAACTTCTTGATGGAGTATGATTATTCAACAATTCTTTTTTTTTACATTTTTAATAAAATTATATATTGTTTCATGTGCAGTTCTTGGTGCAAATGTTTAACTAGACAGACTAAAAAATAATTACTAATAATGCACTATTTCTAAGTTAAAAATAAATAAAAGCTATGATATTATAATTAATTTATAGTAGGTACCCCAAATAAACAGCCTAACAAAAGCTTTTAGTTTTCAGCCTCACAATGCATTCAATTATCAGTATTCCGTTATCAGTAGTATTGATGTCATTATAAAATTTACAAAAATTCATAGTTTTATGTTTAAAAATATACGGTGAAGCTATTGAATGTTTGTAATTCTACTTAAATTTATCTATGGTCTACTATCACATTTGGTATTAGGAGGGGTTAGAATGCAATTGATGATGGAGGCATGGAACATTCCCCTACTGTCACACGGTAAGATGCCAACTCACTGATTCCATGGTAATGCACAAATGCAGCCACAATCACAAGCACGTGGAAGATCTGATGAGATTGGAACCAGATATCACATTTCCCAGGGAACCACCGCTCTGGCACACGCAGAGCATAGAACATGGCTCCCAATATATACAATAGACCCATCAGTACTAGCCAACCCAGTGATGCTTTACTAACTTGACTAAACCACCCTTCTGTAATGCCATAATGGATCGCAGGCACTATGCCTGACAGACCAAAGCCCATAAACACTCCCGCTCGAAGAGGTCTCAACCGCGGCTCTGAGAACCTATCCCAGAGAGACACTATAATAGACAAGATTCCTAAAACTACCACTACAGATAAATATATGATTTTAGGTCTATAGTGGCAGTAGAAACTGTAATATAACCATGGAACAAATGAACCCATTATTAGCAGGGCTATTCCACAATAATCCAACTTAGAAAATAGTTTTCCGACCATCTCCGAATGGCAGTAAAGGGTGTGGTATGCAAATGAGAAGCCAAGGCACACAATGGCACCAATAAAGAATACTCCAAATATCATCTTCTCCTGCATTTGTATTTCGATTGCTGGGCGTGACAAAAAGTAAATAGCCACTCCAATGAATGCTACACAACCGAGCAGATGTGTCCAGATATTGCCAGTCTCAGTATGTATACGGAATATAGACGCAAAACACGCGCTGAATGATGGCAGTGGTGGTCTGTGTCCCTTATGAAGATAATCATTGTCTTGCAACCACCGTGGCAGATGTCTGAAATGGCAGACATTCCATGATGCTTCCCAAACTTTACGAACGAACTCCTCAGCCTGCTCAGCAGCATTGTGTGCTAACGCTCCAAGGTCGATTTCGTCAGAGAGCACGCCTGCTTTCAGTACTTCTGCCATTTCAGCATCGAGCAAGTGTTGGTCCTCCGGCGTAGACGGCAGTGGGCATCCATCTTCTTCTTCTGCGAGGACCTCGTCCAATTCGTCCATCTGCGACGCCAAACTTTCTCCCTCTGGGTCCCATCCCTGACGTCGCCGCAGCCCGTCCGAGGACGCGCTGCGGGATCCTGTGTCAGAGTCAGTTTCCCACATTCTCGCACCGTCAGAATTCACGGAAAGACACAAACACAGCAACCATGGGCCGCCACCTTTGTTAGCGGTACATGAACAGTAAGTACAGTTACTCGTTGCAAATCCAATTACGTCATGGAAAAGTGCACCATCCACGGCGTAGAGACACGCTTTTGTTCGAATTGTTCGCAATAAATATTTATCAATCGCCAACCAGGTTACAGCTGACTGTGATCACGAGAATTTTTAAATGTATTTATCGAAAACTAACAACGCACAAGACAATCAAACTAGAACAGCTGCACAAAACTGAATGTCTGCGAACGAACGTAATTTATATATGTCATTCAACCATTTTATCACGAACTTTCTGTCTCTGTCTAGCACGTAATGATTTTCCTACAGAACGGGCAGCCACAAGGCAGCCACGGGCAGCAAATCCTCATGTTTTCACAAGTACTACGTCACTGCTTTTGTAGTGTTGAGCATTAACCTAAAGAAAACCGTAATTACGAAAACAAAGGGGATTGGGTAATCTAGTATGGACAGTGGCGTCCTTAATTTTTTCAGCGGCCATCAATCATTTTGATACCGCTTCAGTGTACTGTGTTAAACACACGTACAAATGTCATTATTTTCATTGTAAGTAATATCGGAGCTGCGATATACAGGGTGCAACATTTCGACTTTACCTTGAAGGAAAGTACCCTCATACTAAAGATAGCGAATTTTACTTAAAGGAAACATTACCTTATTTTTAAAAAGAAACAAAACTGCATTCAAAGACTTTTGAAAATGCCACACCCGGTAGTCGAACCGACTAATATCTTACAAAACCTTCTCTTTCATGGATTTCCTTTTATTTAATTTACCATGTTTTTAGAGAGATTTGATCCTTATGATCGACCCTATCGATTGATGCAATAAAAATACAGGGTGTTATTTTTTCGAATTGTAGTCGGTTCGATTATAAGGCGTGGCAAACGATTTTTCAGCATTCCTTAAATGCAGTGCTGTTTCTTTTTTTAAAACACACTAAACTGTATTCAAAGTTTTCTGAAAATAGTCCCGGTAGTCGAACAGACTAAAATCTTTCTAAATCTTCTATTTCATGGATTTCCTTTTATTTAATTTACAAAGTTTGTTAGAGAGATTTGATCCTTATGATCAATCCTATCGATTGATGCAATAAAAATACAGGGTGTTATTTTTTATATTTTAGTCGGTTCGATTACAGGGCTTGGCAAGCGATTTTTCGAAATTCCTTAAATGCAGCTTTGTATTTTTTTAAATAAGAGAGTGTTCCCCTTGAATGAAATTAGCTATTTCCGGTAGTAAGAGTAGTTACTTTTCCTACATATTAACATCCAAGAAGTAATTGTAATCAATTAGCCTATTGCAGACTACTGCTAGATATAGACCTCTACCAATGTGCGCCATTTCAGTCCATCTGGCTAGGGGAGGAGGGTGGAGGGGGGGGGGGTTGGGCTACTTTCCGTTTTCCTTCTCGCTAGGAATAGTACTCTAAATACTGGAGATAGCGAATTTCATTCAAAGGAAATGTTTCCTTATTTAAAAAAAGAAACAGAACTGCATTTAAGGAATGCCGAAAAATCGCTTGCCACACCCTGTAATCGAACCGACAAAAATTCGAAAAAATAACACCCTATATTTTTATTGCATCAATCGATAGGGTCAATCATAAGGATCAAATCTCTTTAACAAACTTGGTGTATTAAATAAAAGGAAATCCATGAAATAGAAGATTTAGAAAGATTTTAGTCGGTTCGACTACCGGGTGTGGCATTTTCAGATAACTTTGAACACAGTTTAGTACGTTTTTAAAAAAGAAACAGAACTGCATTTTAAGGAATGCTGAAAAATCGTTTGCCCCGCCCTATAATCGAACAATTCGAAAAAATAACACCCTATATTTTTATTGCATCAATCGATAGGGTCGATCATTAGGATCAAATCTCTCTAACAAACTTGGTAAATTAAATAAAAGGAAATCCATGAAATAGAAGGTTTAGGAGGATTTTAGTCGGTTCGACTACCGGGTGTGGCATTTTCAGAAAACTATGAATGCAGTTTTGTTTCTTTAAAAAAATAAGGGAATGTTTCCTTTCAGTGGAATTCGCTATCTCCAGTATTTAGAGTACTTCCATCTAAGTAAAGTTGAAAAATACCACCCTGTATAGCTAAGTCCCGATATAGTTTAGAGAAGTTTGTCCATAGTAACTTTTGATCACTTTATACTGTACTTTCATATTATACCAATTTCATTGATGGCCGCTCAATTCCAACACGACGCCAACATTACCCAACCCCCTTTGTAGAAAACCGGTTCAGACATGTACTTGCGTATTGATGTCAATGCGGGGTTCACCAATTATTATTTTACAATATTATTAACGATATAATATAACATTCGCAAAAAGGTAATTGTAGTTCATTTATATACGAAGTAGCTGTTGCCTTTGGCTCCGCCCGCGTGGGATTCTGATTTCTGATGTATAAGCTATAATATTATTGTAGCGTTTCATTAAAATCCATTCAGTAGTTTTTACGTGTAACAAACATCCTCACATACTTATAAACTTTCGCGTTTATAATATATAAGTAGGAAGTAGGATTTTAATAGGCATGGTATTTTTTTACAAACACCAATAACAATAACAAAACATCCCGTTAACTTTTTTGTTTAATGGTTGTGTAGTTCATTTAGTTTATGATAATAATACTATTATACAAGGAACCTTTTTTCGGAATTCCCACGGACACCCACCGCCGGCCAGAAGCAGTGGATATGTAGGAATCAAACTGACTAAAACAGCACGTCAACTTAGGTCTCAAATGGCGAGGAGTAACACCTTACACTTCGGTGCGAGGGAAATGCCTTCTTGGGCTGATGGGTACCAGCTGACTCTGAGCTCAATCATGGTGTCTCTAACTGGTCCCGGAAAGGGGAGTAACCCGGGGGAAGGGGGCACCTTACTTCTGCTGAGTAGTCTCACCTGTCATCTTCAGACATGCGCTCGGAGAACCTTCCCGCCCCCTTACTTGCTCTCCGAAGTGCCATCTGCTAATCAAGCAACTCTCAACCGGGCCACTACAATGTCAGTCGAAGTTGGTCGTAGCCGTGCATTAACATAACACTCACTTTGTGGTGCTGCGTACCACAGGACTGGCTCTGCTACTCCGCAGAGGCATACGCGTGTCCTGTGTTATTAAATTAAACCTGTCGCATCATTACTGGTTGTCTTCAGTAGACTCCGGTACGCATGTTGTATCCACTGGCTGGTATTTCACCACCCAGTGTGCATAGTGAGGTTGCTTCATCCATCGAGATGTGTAAAATCCAGAAGGATCAGCGACACTCCATACCTAATAACTCTGGTGTAACAGAGAGGTTGAAAAGCCACAAGAACTTCAACGCGTGTGTTGCTCCTGCTGTCTGCGAACACTCTCTAGCCAGAATTGATCTATGGGGAGCACAAAGGCCACCTATCCCCTTCGTTCCGCTATCGGAGAATTTTCTCTCAGGACGGGACCTTGCCTGGTGTGCCTGGACCACCTGATAGTCCATATATAGACTTCGAACGCACGTCGGTTGAAGTAAAGAAAACCAGATTAGGTGGGGTATTTCAGACGCGGTAGACCCACGGTGTGAATGCGGAGCTACGCCGCAGACTATGACCCACCTGTTAACTTGTGCTGCCTGCCCAAGCACGTGTACTTCGGAGGAACTCATATCGCCTCTGAGAGTCGGAGTGGTTACATACTGGGCAAACGAAATATGACACGATATGCCGTCGCTCGACAGAAGAAGATCATCCACTTTTCTCCAACTATTAAAAAAAAATGATTTTCGGTTCTAAGTTATAGGGGGGCGAGCCTATTGCTGTCAAGCGGGCACTTGATCATGGGTTATGCTGTCTACTGTATGATAGAGAACAGCCCTATCTTTACTCACTTTCTACGACACCCACAGAAAGAGATGGGAGTGGTTTCGTTCTACTCCACTCGGAACCAAAATTCGTATAATTCGTAAACCCAAAAACATAACACAAAAGACAGCCTCCGTGGCGTAGCGGTAGTGAACGCGGCCGCTTAGCGGGAGGCGCGGGTTGGATCCCCGCTCAGTGCAAATATTTGTGTTCATGAAATATGGGTATTTGCATTGGTCTGGTCGTGCCTCGGAGAGCACGTTAAGCCGTCGGTCCCGGTTGCCGTAAGAACATCTTGGCAGTCGTTACGGGTAGTTGGAGCCCCAAAAAGTCCAAAAACAACGGTCTAGCTGCAAAGCTTCGATATCGCCTGTTACCATTGGGTTGTGGAGGTCAGATGGCAATTACTTCACGGAAAATATCGAGGTCTAGCCAAGACTGGTAAAGCGGACCCCAGACTCCGAGCTGAAAAGCTTCGGATGCGACTAAGAATTATCGTTAGGATGAAGAAGAGTAAACCCAAAAACACGTTATTTCAGGTACCTATTGGTTATTTGGCTGTTGGTAATTTCGCGATTGGTCATTAAATTTGTGTATTCATGATGCTATTTTCAAGGATTCTTTAGTCTATCTTTGTACTTGTACCATATTTCATCAAGAGTTTAGATTCAGTGATATGGATTAAGATAACTTAATTGCCAACCGGTTACTGCTATGTGGTTTCCAAATTGTTGGAATTATTGTTTTGAAGTTCATATTTATTGATTTTGTAAAACATAGGTAGAGTCCAATATACCACTCATTCTCATTATTTTAACGAAGAGAAAAAACCGTAACTTACCGCAATTTAATGAACGTCACTATTTCATTCAGAATAGCTACATGCTGATTGGTGATTGGTTAAAGAGTCTTTTACGTCAATAATTTAACTAACCAATGAACTTCAAGTACAGTGAGTGAATGAAATTCTAACCTCTTGTGTCAATGATTTTAATAAATTTATTTCTTATTAACATTTTGACCCTTAAAAGAAACAATTATTAATACAGTATTTAACTCACTTTTTGAACATGTTGCTCAGCTAGGACCTCAGGACACTGGATAAACACAATTTAAGTAAAAAACACACAACACTTCAAAGTCATTCAAGCACTCAAGCACAAGTCGCGTTTAGATTTCAGAATATTCATCCAATGAGCAAAAAGCATAGTTCGAGCAATTTTTAAGTCATAATTCTATTGGTCAGAATATTTTGACGTATTTTACGCACTTCTTTGTTTTTTAGTTCGTAGTTCCTTCATTCGGTCTACAAAATGTTTGGATACATGTACAAATATTATTATGGCATAACTTAGCAAGATAATAGATAATGGAAAATATGAATGCCATATGATTGATGATAGGAGCTATTATAGTAAGTCCGAGACAAAGAGTATAGTAATATGTCCGAGACCGATTAAATAAACTATTATCACAATGATATCAAGTAAGATATAAATAAGTATAGGTTTTGTAATGTTCTTTAATTATTACCCAAAATAAATTATGAAAAATAATGAACTATTTTTTTTCTCGCATCATTTTATGGAAAATGCATCAAAGCTGATTTGTTATTTTTATCTCAGAAATAGGTTTCAGTTTCAATGGATGGTGCTATGGATGAAACTTATAAACAATTTTTACTGTATATTTTTGCCAAGTGCCAAGGTTTCCGCACGATAATCAATATTTTAATATTTTAGGTTAAGCTGTCAACTGTCATTAGGTACCCAACAGGGGGGCCCCGTTCAACATATAGAAATTCTAGTTATACAAATATGAGGCAAACATGAATTGAACCTTGATTATATCACTTTGTCTCTTTTTTTCCAATATACAGTTGTGTCTGCTAAAAAGAGACAAAAAATTTAAGTTATTGCTCACTTGGGAAAATGAGTATGAGAATTTGACAGCGTGCCAACGGTGCCAACATTTAGGAATGATTTGCGCCAACATTATGAATGATTTGCGACAGCCATTGTTGAATTTTTCTAGAACATACTACTACAAGCATAATAGTGATGTACTCCAATAAAAGATTTGACGACGAAACTATTCTTCTTTACAAAAATGTACTCTTTTGAAGAAATACGAATTGATAAAATTGTAATGCCTTCTGTTTTTCCGTATTAGAACTGGGCAATTGTGGTATTGTTAGAAACGTCTTGATCATCCGCTGGTTATAGGCAATATGACGTGAAATGAAAAATGAAAATGAAAAAAAACTTGAGATATATAGACCGTGTTTATTATTAGGTGTTGCTTGCACCAAAATAATACAAATAAAAATCAAGTTTCAAACTAAAATCCGACTACTGCAAATCACGCTCTAAGAAGTATTAAGCAAGAAAATATCAAGAATAGCCGTGGTCGTATACCATTTACTCTAATAAAACAATACATTCTAGAGATTCGTGATTTTGCAGTAGTCAGGTTTTAGTTTTAAAGTTATGGTTAGTACACTTTAACAGGTAGTATAGAAAGATATCGACAAATGTTACGATAATAGAAGGTAATCCCTAGCATAGTAACCGTCGGCAAACGTTCATTCATAAAAATGGAACGTAGGTAATACACGTTAATTCTGTAGGTATAACCCATCTGTTCTATTATAAATTTATGACCCAAAGTTATATTCATAGGTTATATTGAAAATTCAAACAGCAAAAAAATCTTGAAAACATCACCGCATGCTTTTCATGTGTGACTCTGACGTGTTGGTTTCAGCTTCAACTGTGTAGTTCGGTATACAAGGTTATTAAGACAGAATAAGTTAATTCAAAATAATGGCAACGTTGTTAGAAGTACTTGTTACAAGTGACTCCAATAATACATTGTGGACCGGCTGTGTCTGGGATCCCCACACCGGTACGAGTTTAATGACTTATAAAGGAGGTGGAACGGCTGAAGGTAACACGCTCAAATTCATAGGAAATGATTATTTAGCAGCTGTGGAAAAAACAAAGCCAGTATTACATGTATGGCCTCTGAATTCCTATCAAACAGTTCAAGGCATACGTTTTATTCTACCGGGCAAAGCGACTGCTTTCTCTGTCTCCCAGGATGGAGCGTATATTATTGCAGGTATTGAAGAGAAGATATATTTATGGCAAACAGCATCCGGCAATCTATTGACAATAATAAACCGCCATTATCAAAAAGTTATAATGTTGAAATTTACTCCAGATGGACGTTATTTCGTATCTGCAGCTGACGATGGAATGGTTATGGTATGGTCCTTAGCCACTGTATCTGCACATCCTGAAGTAGAACTGACTTCTCAGTCTTTTGCTGGTCAGCATGACCCGGCATATATATTTTCTGACCATTCTCTGCCGGTGACTGGCTTGTGTATAAGTAAAACAGGTATGCATGGTCGCTTGTGTACTGTTTCAAGTGATAGAACATGTAAAGTGTATGACCTGTCATCAGGAGAGATGCTACTGAATTTAGTACTTGATGTCCCTTTGAGTGCTATCACAATGGATGTGTTGGAGTTGAATATTTTTGTAGGAACAACTGAAGGGAAAATCCATCAGTTTAGTCTGACTAATCCTCCAAGAAGCAGGGATTTATTAGTTAATACTGAAGATAAATCTCATACATTCACTTCTCATACAAAGACTGTAAACTGTTTGTCTGTCTCTCTTGATGGTGAGACATTGATGTCGGGATCAAGTGATGAACAAGTCATTCTTTGGCATATACTTAGTAAGCAGCCAATGAGAATTATTCGTCACAAAGGGCCAGTACTAAATGCCTTTTTTACTGTCAACTATCCAGCTATATACAAACAAGAGTTTTCACCAAGCATCATTCTGCATAATCTGGAAAGAACTTTAGAAAAAGATTCCGATGATATCACTGAAATAGAAGTACTGATCAACAAGAAACAAGATTTCTGGCCTAAGCTACATTCGGAAACAGAATTTAGTATTTCGGCAAAGGATATGGAAAATGAATTCAAGTTTAAGGAGTTTGCTTTGCAAGAAGAATTAAACAAATTGAAGACGATTAATACAAATTTATATTCAATAGCTGTTCAGAAGACCTTAGAATCTGTTCCTGTGGCAAGTAATTCCACATCTGTAAAGAATAAGAAGAGAAAGAAAAAACAGAAATAAAATTTATAAATAATTTTCAGAACAGAATAATATATCTTTTATTTAATAACATTTTTTGAAGTTGTTTACTCAACATGAGATATCAACAAGTTCATTTTCAGGCCCTACTTCAATGGCAATGGTAGGTATTGTTGAAATTGTAGGAAGCATATCTGAAAGTTACAAAGTAAAATCTGGTAAACAGGTGCAAAGTTAGAAACATATTCCTATCTTCATAAGGATTTGTCGAAAATGTGACATAGCAAATTACTGTATTCTAATTTTCATCCCACTAAAGGCGCACCCTGTTTTTAAACTCAATTGCCGGGGTGCAACCCTGGACAATCTAGGGCTTCGAGATGGCTCCCTCGAGTGTAAGAACCGTGGTGTACTCATATTACGCCGGCAAGGGGGAGTGGGTGCGAAACCACCCGCTTCTACTGTCTACAGGGGTGACTCATCCATCTGTCACTCAAGTTGGTGGCAGCGTTTCCTCCACCTTGGGTAGTTTTAGTAGCGTTTCCTCCACCGATGCCAGACCTTTACGTGCGCTGCAGGTCTCCCTGCAGCGCACGTAAAGGTTCCTATTCCCAACTAATCGTCATATTAATAGTAGGTACCTGTATATCGAATGAATTATCCACCCTCACGCAAAAACCCACACCTTGACGTGGAATTGCGAATAGCAGCCCGTGATACCATACTATACGTCCATACCATAGTACCTACCTATTTAAAATACAACTACACCGTCGATTGCTATTGTAGTATCATCATCGTCCAAGCGCCAATCGCAATTTCTTGCAAAGCTTTAATCTAGCACTTTGCAGTCCGGGGCAGGCGCGGTCCGAGGGGGGGGGAGGGGTCACAGGGGAAATGACCCCCCCCCAAAACCATGCACTTCATATTGAAAAGTCCCAGTACGAGGGGAGGGGGATTAAATTTCTTAAGGAATTTCCGAAGTGACCCCCCTCCCCCAAAACTTCAAGCTGCGACCGGCCCTGGTCCGGGCCTGACCTCGTCCGACCGATCAGTTGCAGCTGTTGGGTAGACGGTCGTTGGCGGTTCGAGTTTGCTTACAACGCATTTCCGGTTAACTGCAATGAATGCGGCTGACTTCTACAGACGCGTTTACGAATTATAAACCCGCGCCACCTATCTTGGACCTAAATCGTAAGACATACGAGGGTCTGGCGCCCGCGGATTGCTTTGTAATAATCTATGCTTGGTGAATTTGAATTCGTCTACCGCAGAAGCATCCCGTGCTATCCTAAAAAGACACCCAAGAAATGTGTACTGCGCGTATAGGGCACATTTTGAGCACATTTTAGGTCCAAGATACGTGGCGCGGGTTTTTTATACCTAGTTACCTACTACTTTAATTCTGCATGATACTGATAGTTAGGGTAGACAGTTACATGATAGATAGCTTTGTGTAGAATGTCCTACAATATTTAGGTATAATTTATTTAAAATTATTCATATCGAATGTTGTGGCATATTGGCTTAAAAGACTCTGAATCAAACTTATAAACAAAAAAAAGTTGGAAAACTGACTACCTGAAACTGTCAAAATAAAACGTCATTCATCCACGGCATCCACCTTTCTCAACGCATTTTTCATCTTCCGTTTAAAAAACGCCCGAACGAACGCCCGCTGTGCTTAAAAAATTGTATACAAAATGTGCTAAGTAACTAAATATATTTTTATTGTTAAAGTAATGAGTATGATTTTATGACAAGCCTACAGAGTCAGGTAAGCTGGGCAGCAATGAGATCGTTGTAAAAATAAACTGAGAGCTGCGCTTTGCGTCACAAACAAAACAATAAAATGTTTACGATTTTCAGGAGACGAAAATGTCGAAGGCTGTTGTTATACCGGAGTGTAACAAAGATATTGGAGGTATTAGAGAAGAGATATCTTTATCGCCAACTGAGAAGCGCGATGGTGCCATTGGATTGTTTAGTAGGTTCCTTCGTTTTGATACGCTGACTAAGAAAACCAGTATGTCAGAAAGCCCACCGTCTGCAGACCCGCCAATTACTTATTATGGCGTGTACATACCTTGTGAAATTAAAAAAGGACCAGACGAAGGTATGTTTACCTGTGATTATTTCTTTTTAAATCTACTAGCTCTTTTTATGCAGCCTGTGCCTTGTTGTTAGTAGTCTTGTATTCGCTTTTAGTTTCTATTAGCCAGTTTTTCCATTCACTGCCTCTTATTAGCTAAGAATAATAAAAAAGCTAAATACCTATTTGTTTTTTTTTTGTCAATTTTGACTACTTAATAATAATGTTGTAATTTTGAGACTTAAGATCTTAGGATCTTCACATTCAGCTTATTTGAATAATAATGATGTCTCTTTTTACTATTTATTTTTAAACAGAATAAATACAAGTACTTTTACATTGTTTACATATATTTTCACATTGTTTAGCTTTTTTTTTCTTTATCTTTTGGTTATCATAAGATCTTTTACATGCATATGTTTTGTAATTTTAATTTTCCTATTGTATCAATAATATCTGTTTGATAACATAAGATTTAGGTCACTAGAAGTATCACTTTTACAGCCATAGTTTTTGTTATTTACATTTTTCTGTTGGAACAAAAATTATCTTTTTGATAACATAAGATTTAGGTCACTAGTAGTTTTTAAGGCATATTTGTTGTTGTTTACATTTTTCTATTGTTATTATTACCATCTTTTTGATGTCACTAGATTTTGGTCAATAGAAGTATGTATCAAGTTTAAAAGGCATTTGCTTCTCCTAGTAATGTAAAAATATTGTTGATAATATTAATGTATATGGAGTGTTTGGTGGAACTGTATCAACTAAAACTAGATTATGATGAGCTACCCACCCTCCATCACCACTTGACTGATGCTCA
Organism: Eilema depressum; assembly: GCA_914767945.1. NCBI lineage: Eukaryota > Metazoa > Arthropoda > Insecta > Lepidoptera > Erebidae > Eilema > Eilema depressum. Next base: position 4,247,873 of record OU612027.1, on the reverse strand, counting down.
TAATTAAGTCCATTAGTGATCAAGATTCCGTCCACAGGAAAAAAATGTAGAGATTAAAATATACAATAGGTAAATAGTACAATAAGTATATTATACATTTTTACTGTATTATACATGACAAATAACTAATGTAATAAAAAACTGAACAGTGCAATAGTCCCAATTTCTTGTAAGATGTCTGCCACTCATTAGAATTCAGGAAAAATATATTAAGTATATACAATCAATCTTAACACATTCTATCACCTGAATCCAGCTATCTTCAGTTGTAAAAAAAGCTAAGAACCGTCTCTGACATAGTGTGTTGCTGTGGTTTTCCCAAGCACCTACAATATGGGGTTCTTCAAGAAGTGCATTACAAGGTTTCTTCAAGGTTGGAAGCATGAGAGTAACACCCCTGGTTTTGCATATGTCCATAGGCCACGGTAATCCGTACATCAAATGGGCCATGTGCTTGCAGGCTATTATCATGTTAAAGTTTCAGCCTAATCAATTCAAAACTTTTAAGGTTTTTCAAATGTATGCATAGCAACTTAACATTTTATAATATACCTATAGAAGATGTAAATAAATAAACAGATGTTAATTATGCACTGAGTAGTCCAAACGCAAGTAATAAAATGTGATTTGCATTATGATTGTACAGTGGGTGGGGTTTTTGCATAACAACAAGGTCACCTACATGTAAACAGTCACACCTGTGCAGTGTAACAAATCAAATATACTGGATCATGGATGGATATAGATAAGTAAGGCCAATAATAAAAAGAAGCATTTTTTTTTACCATATAGGTTGTTTATGTGCTTTGAACATTGTGATGGAGGAGAACAGAATATCCCCCCATTCTGTTTGGTTATGCATGTAACTCTGCGACTGTCTTACCATGTTGAATCGGCCTAGCCATCAAGATTACCCGTCCACAGGAAAGTGGTTAAGATTATGTGATCCTCCTAGCGTTAATTCCCAGTCACATCCGAAGCTTTCAGCTCGGAGTCTGGGGTCCGCTTTTACCAGTCATAGCTACAGATTTGGCTAGACCTCGATATTTTCCGTAAAGCGATTGCCATCTGACCTCCACGACCCAATGTTAATATTAGGTGATATTGAATCTTTGCAGCTAGACCGTTGTTTTTTTTGGACTTTTTAGGGCACCAACTACCCGTAACGACTGCCATAGATGTTCTTATGGCAACCGGGACCGACGGCTGTGACGGTCTAGCTGCAAAGATTCAATATCACCTAATATTAACATTGGGTCGTGGAGGTCAGATGGCAATCGCTTTACGGAAAATATCGAGGTCTAGCCAAATCTGTAGCTATGACTGGTAAAAGCGGACCCCAGACTCCGAGCTGAAAGCTTCGGATGTGACTGGGAATTAACGCTAGGAGGATCACATAATCTTAACCACTTTCCTGTGGACGGGTAATCTTGATGGCTAGGCCGATTCAACATGGTAAGACAGTCGCAGAGTTACATGCATAACCAAACAGAATGGGGGGATATTCTGTTCTCCTCCATCACAATGTTCAAAGCACATAAACAACCTATATGGTAAAAAAAAATGCTTCTTTTTATTATTGGCCTTACTTATCTATATCCATCCATGATCCAGTATATTTGATTTGTTACACTGCACAGGTGTGACTGTTTACATGTAGGTGACCTTGTTGTTATGCAAAAACCCCACCCACTGTACAATCATAATGCAAATCACATTTTATTACTTGCGTTTGGACTACTCAGTGCATAATTAACATCTGTTTATTTATTTACATCTTCTATAGGTATATTATAAAATGTTAAGTTGCTATGCGTACATTTGAAAAACCTTAACAGTAATGAATTGATTAGGCTGAAACTTTAACATGATAATAGCCTGCAAGCACATGGCCCATTTGATGTACGGATTACTGTGGCCTATGGACATATATGCAACACCAGGGGTGTTACTCTCATGCTTCCAACCTTGAAGAAACCTTGTAATGCACTTCTTGAAGAACCCCATATTGTAGGTGCTTGGGAAAACCACAGCAGCACACTACCTCAGAGACGGTTCTTAGCTTTTTTTACAACATTAGCTTTTTTTACAACAAAAGATAGCTGGAATCAGGTGATAGAATGTCTTAAGATTGTATTCCGTGATGAAACTTGGACCCGGGCCGGTAGAATAATGCTTATGTGCTACTTAATATATTTTTCCTGAATTCTAATGAGTGGCAGACATCTTACAAGAAATTGGGACTATTGCACTGTGCAGTTTTTTATTACATTAGTTATTTGTCATGTATAATACAGTAAAAATGTATAATATACTTATTTTAATCTTATGTAAATTTTACTTATTGTGCTATTTACCTATTGTATTTTTTAATCTCTACACAATACTCTATTGTACCCAATAAAATTTTGTCTACAGAAGTTCTCCATGTTTACAAGAACAAGAGTGAGGCATTGGAGCTGGTGCGAAGATACAAGTCCTCGAGGTTCAAAGCATTCCGGAACCGCCAGGATGCTGTCTCATTTGCGTTGCGAGGCGCAGAACCTACGGATACCACTGACGGGAATGACAGCTGTAAGTTTTTGTTTTTTAAAATAAAACCACTTGATTCTATCGCGATTTATTTGTTATTATTTAGTTTTCAGCAGCTATCATTGCGGGGCGAGTTTGGTTTCTGTTGTATGTGTGTGTGTGCGTGTGGCGCGACAATGGCTGATGAAAAGTAGCCTAAATGTAAGGCTAACAGCTAAAAGTAAATAATAAATGCATCGCGATAGAATCTGTTAAAAAGTGGTTTTACTTGTTTTTTTTTTTATCATAGACAAGCAGCTTTGAGCTGTTGTGTCGTTTTTGTTGTGTGTGCACAGTGTTGTTTTTGTTTCGGTATTTTGTTGATATGATAATTGTTATTATCATTCTTTAATTATCCTCATAATAGTCATTATAAGGTACTAGTTTTTGCGGCTTCGTTCTCCTTGATGTACGTCCTTCTAAGAGTTATCTTTGACGACCAATGCACTGTTGGCTAGTTAGCTAGTTAGTTATGCTTACTTAGGCTTACCTATGCGCTAAGACGAATGTACTAGCTAGAATAAAAAAAAAAAATTCCTTGAAGAACACCCAATCCTTCAATTTTTTTATGGAAGATATCCTATGACCTTTTCTGCTTTTTGCCAGTCTCTGCGGCGTAGCGGTACTAAACGTGATTGCTGCGCAGGAGGCGCGGGTTCGATTCCCACTCGATGCAAATATTTGTATGCATGAATATGGCTATTTGCATTGGTGTGGTCGTGCCTCGGAGAGCAATTTAAGCCGTCGGTTCCAGTTACGAACATTCATGGCAGTCGTTATGGATAGTTAGAGCCCTAAAAAGCCTAACAATAACTGGTTTAACTGTAATACTGCAATATCGTCAATGAGTTGTGGAAGACAGATGGCAGTCGCTTAACGGAAAATAAAATATCAAAGATCAGCCAAACCAGCAGTTACACTGGAAAAAGCTAACCCCAGAACCCAGGGTGAAAGCTTCGGATGCGACTGGGATTAACGCTAGGCTGAAGAAGTCCTTTCTAGACCTGACAGTTGACACTGTGTATACAAATTACTTTAAGATCCATTGTGTGGCTGAGGCGTGAAAGCGTAACGAAAATAAACAAATAAATAAAGTCACTTTCACTTTTATAATATCAGTTAGGTTTATACAAGGTTGATATGCGGTAGGGGCGGTAATTGAAAACACGCATACAGCCAACAGGCATGCGCCATTTTAAGGCTGTACACAGAAAATCAATTAAATTTGAGACCTATGAATTGTCACAGTTATTGCAGGTTCATTGTATATTTAATACGCATATCTATGTAATACATATATATACTCACACCTGAAAATACCCGAAGGGGTAGGCAGAGCTGCATTAACACCCACATTTCGTCAACTATGATTTTAGGTTCCACGTAATAGGGGCGAGCCTATTGCCGTATAGTGGGACTGTATGTATACTGTCACTGTGTGGGTGGAGAACACCCTATCCCTTAGTACACCCGCAGGAATTCATGGAGTAGCCCTTTTATTTTTAATCTTTTATTGTGCTAACGATTCGCTTGTGGAATGCACTGCCTGTACAAATGAGATGTTATTTCTAATCTTTTCAAGGCTCTGAAAAACGTGACTAATAAATACTATTTAGTAACTAATAATAATCACAATATTGTAATATTTAATTGGTAGCTAATTAAGTGATTAATATTGGTATTAACCGTAAGTCACAGATACCGCCAGATTATTATTTTTAGGGTTCCGTACGGGTCAAAATGAAAATGAACCGTGATAGCTAAACAGTTGAAATTTTCTCAGATGATGTGTCTCTGTTGCCGTTATAAAAACGAAAACTAATAAAAGCAATAAAATATTTTTTTAAGGGGGACTCCAAGGCACTAAGGTGATTTAGGTGCGACTCTGTGCGCAAGTCCGACTCGCACTTGGCCGGTTTTTTTTTATCTTTTGTGATAGCTGAACAACACGTGTTTTGCAGCCAAACAAGATCAAAGATATAATGATATTTACTCGACTCCATTTAAAGTTCACCAATAAAATGGAAATTGAATTTGATTTCCATTTACTATTGTAGATTGTAGAATATAAAATGCAATGTTACAATTTTGTAACTCTCGTTTTTCTTTTGAATTCAAAAAAGGAATGTCGCGGGTTTGATCTTGGCCACAATTCTTCGAAATCTGTCCAGTCATTAGGCCTATATAGAGAAGAATAAAAAACTACATTACATACGAGCGATACAGATTATCATCGCTGTCGCAGTCGGGTAAAAATTGCAGAGAGATGGCCGAATTACAAAACAATCCGCGCGCTAGGGCCTCATTTGTCTTGCGATTTAGGTTCAGATACGTGTCCCGTGGTATACCCTGTTTGTAAATTTAGCCAGGGTGTCTCTATTAGAATTGAGTTTCGAACCCACGACCTATCGATCGCAAATCCCACTTACCCACTAACTAGGCCATAAGCCATAACATTAGTCGTAATTAATTTTACCTCTAAATAACAAATACTTGAACACTGCTATCTCTATTGTTTGTAAATGTTGTACACAGAAACAGAGCAATGACCTTGTTATCAGCGCAGACTTAGCTTCGGAATTATCATCGCCATCTGTGACCAGAGACTAATTGACATACTTTTCGTAATGTCTTCAATGATTAACGTCTAGATATGCGAAAACGGACGGGATCCGGGTGTTTTACTCCATATTTTTTTATAAATACATGTTTGTAAATCACTGAAGGGCCAAGCAGAAAAGTATATTTAAAAAGTACTTCTATATACTTCTCATCATCATCATCATCTGCATATAGACGTATTCTCCTGATTGCATCCGTGGCCAAGATGACCTCGAAGCTCAGGGTCCGCCTTCCGGCTCTTCCTTCTCCACTTCGCACGATCTTGGGCGTCCATGGTAGTGAGACCATTAGCACGCATATCACCCTCCACGACGTCAAGCCAGGACTTCTTTGGCCTACCCCTTTTACCTGGACCCGGCGGAGGTACCATTGCCAGGCATTTGCTCCCCACGTAGCCTGGCGGTTGCCGCAAGACGTGGCCGCACCAGCGAAGGCGGCTCTCTTGCATTTTATCCGCGATGTCACGGACATGGAGGCTGCCGCGGATGCGAGAGTTCCGTACGCGATCTTTACGCGTAACGCCACACATCCACCGCAACATTTTCATCTCCGTGACACGCAGCTCTTGCTTGTGTCGCTCGAGCAGCGGCCACGCCTCCGGCCTCACAACCATACAAGAGAACAGGCCTAATGATCGGCTTATAGACCTGCCCCTTCAACCTGACTGGCATTTTAGGATCACAGGGCCAGTCATTTCTCGCCACTTGGCCCACGCGGCAGCAATGCGTGCCTTGACGTCGTGGTCGATCTCACCGGTCACATGAAGTACAGATCCCAGGTACTTAACCTGGTCCTCCTGGTCTATATACTTCTATATTACTAATATTATAAACAGGAAAGATTTGTATTTGTATGTGTAATAAACTCAAAAACAACTGGACCGATTTCAAAAATTCTTTCGCCATTAGAAAGCTACATTATCAGGTACCAAGTGAACCAACGCTATATAATAATCACGCCACTATCAGCTATGAACGGGATCAGAATTCCACACGGGCGGAGCCGCGATCAACAGCTAGTACCAGATAAATCGCGAGTGATATTCGTAAGCATTCAGCAAGTTTTCCCACAGAAGCCTTCAGAATAGAAGCAAACACCTTGGTTTTGCTTTTTCACGAATCCGCTATCGGTGCTCGACCTTCCAATGTTTTCACTGAATTAGAGTAAGCTATTTATAGATAGCGAATGCTACCGGAATCGTGTGTGGCGTGATAGTGGCGAGATCTATTCAAGAGTACCTATTATTGACACGTTTGACGTATGCGTCATAGCATAGTGGAATTGTAGTGAACTCGACTCAGAGAAAATTCGTCTCAATCAAAAAATTGTAGGCAACTCGACTCTGCCTGCGTATATCAGTTATCTCGACTTTTGGTCATATCTCCGGTTCTACTGAACCAATTGCGTTCAAACTTACGTAAGATATTAGGTCTAACCAAGACCTATCACACAAAAAAAACTGCTCCAAAATTCATTTCGTAGTTTTGCGTCCATCGCGAACAAACAGACCAGAACTATTATCTATTCTGTGCGATAATGCAAAACAAACTTTGTGTTTAGTATCGTTAATATAGCCCAAGTATTTTTTTTTAATATCTTCAACGTGAGTACAGACACGACCACTTGACCATTATCATAGTAAAGATTAGCTGCAGTTCGCAGTGCCGCTCGCGAGGAACCCATTTATCGCGTTTATTATCAAAAAATCTATGGTTTTGCTAGGAGGCAAATCTCTACGTAAACGAGATTTAGGTCGCATAGAATGCAACCTAAGAACTGCTCCCCTAGACAAGTAATGAATGACAAATGTATGGGATTTGACCTAGGTATATGACAGTCGTCAACGTAGGTATGTCATAACCGTCAAAATACGTGTCATATACGTCAAATTCGTCATTCTATTCTACAAACGCCAGCCAACGAATTACCACTCTAGAGGGGGGCAGGTGACTTGAATAGGTCGTGGCCGGAAACGGCGCAGACAAATATAGTACGCCGTTGATTAGGTCGGACTAGCCATATAGTCTACTACCTACTACTATATGACGTACACGCCTAAATGATTCATACATAAGTATGTGTCATGTGTACTTACGACGCCACGTACAGCCTTTGTGGAGAGACGGCAGTGCAGTCGACTGCTACGCAGGGTGAAAATATTTGGTTTTTCTTTTATATAGGACACGTTAATTTGACTTCAAATTCGCAATTTGAAAATTTCGTAAAAGAGGTTCATCATTATAGACACGTACCATGTTTCATTGGTGGCACTCAGTTTGACGGCCGCATGAGCCGCATCAGAGCTTTTTCACGCTCAGCATAAAGGAACCAGGACTGTAAGAAGAGGGAAACACGTGAACTGGTAAGGAATTCCAGGTCTTAATGGTGCATCTAAGTTCTGCACGTGTTGTCCTATATAGGAAAGGAGAGGGTATATATGTATATTTGCATTGGCCGTGCCTCGAAGAGTGCGTTAAGCCGTCTCGCGTCGGTGCCCGGTTATCATAACGTAGTCCTGACATTTACTTATCGCTGAAACATGACTGTTAAATAATCATTATGTATTTATTTGCATCACGTTTCGCTGTTTTATCAGCATGTAAGCACAGTTAAAAATACAATCTATACTGAGAATGGCCCACGCCCAAAGCCCACGCCACGCCCAATAGTGATACAGTTATATTATAGAGAATAACTGAATAAAATATTGATTTGTTTTGTCTTCATCCAAAAATCCAAGCTACTACACATACACCAATATGGGGTTCTTCAAAAAGCCACCTAAGTGTTATAAAAAAAAATAAGCCGGTGTTGAATAAAGGCGTATATGTATGTAGGTACCTACTGCTGATGCACGCGGCTCCGCTCGCGTTGATGTCGGTTATTATTTTAGACTTTTAGTCATATCTCCAATTCTGTTTCACCAATTGCAATCAAATATACGTCAGATTACAAGTCTGACTAAGAACTTCCCAGTAAAATAATATCGCATTTTCCATTCAGAATCCTTAATATAACCTAAGTTTAAATAATATGCTAATACATAATTATTATCTACAGATGAGGTCGATGTGTAGAACTCTGCAAACAAGTATTGTTTTTTTTTTGTAAGCACTGTCGTCACGTAGCTAAGTTTTAAGGCAAAACTATTGTGATTCGTAAGTACCTACAACATTCTATCTATGCAATAAAAATAAATATTCTACGACATTGTACAGCTCTATCTGGAAGACTCGAACCGACTAAAATGCCCGTCATCTTTGGATCTCCGGTTGCCGGAGGTGAGATTGCTGGAAACATAACTCTCGCACCCCGACCGACCCAGGGTCATTTCTTTCGATCTGGTTCGCTTCGGGAGTGGGACCACCGGGGACACGGTGGAGGCGTGTATTGCGCCACCACTTCGGATGCTATCTAGACCCAAAGTAAGCTTAACTAGTTTGTGTAACCGTCATGTAACTTGTAATAACGTCTGGTAAGATATAAGTTTATCCTCTGTATTTCTAAATGTCATCATTGTACATCATATTGTTGTGAGTAATCAAAGATTTGGAGTTTACCCGCCAGTTTTTTAACAACGTCTATGTCCATGGCCGGTGGCCGTGTGAAACGTGGTATTGTTGTTTTTTTTCTTGCATCGTATTCATTATGCTAATTTATTTAATCTACACATTAGCCTATTGCAGTCCGCTGCTGGGCAATATGCCTCTCCCAATGTGCTCTATTGCTCTCGATCGTCCGTCTTCCGCATCCAGTCTGTCCCAGCTACCTTTTTCAGGTCGTCAATCCACCTGACTAGGGGTCGTCCCACCTTCCGTTTACCTTCTCGCGTTCTCCACTCTAGGACTCGTTTGGTCCAACGGCCATCGGTCCTTCGACAGTTGTAGCCAGCTCACTGTCACTTCAGGTTGCTTATTCTGCGAGATATGTCGATAACTTGTCCTGGATCACCTGGATGCGAATTCTATTCTTCAAAGAGACTTCAAGCATAGCTCGCTCCATAGCCCGCTGCGCGACATTTAGATGATTTAGGCCGTGAACTAAAATAACTAAATGTTTAGCATTTAATCTAGTACATATTGGTCGTATTCGACTACAATCATAATTAGCTATTGGCCACGACCATATAACATACTGATCCTGTTTTCTCGACGCACAGGAATCTTTTCCGGGATGAAAAGCAGCAGTCGTTAATGGAAATTAAAAAAAAAACATGATTACAAAAGCATGAAAACAAGAAGTCACACAGATACATTTTACAACGTATACAAACATAAAAACTAAATGGCAGTGCCAGAAACCACACGGCAATTTTACGCGAAGTGTATTTTAAGATATTTGTGGGAATCACAAGGTTATGGACTCTGGAGTAAGAGGTTCATTGCCCGGCTATTGCTCGGAGAGATCTGAGTGTAGGGTTTATTACTCCTTGTTGTGGTGCCACTAAAGCTGTTTGCATATGCTTTATTGTATAGGGATGACCATGCTCTCCACTCCTCGAGATACGAGAGCGCCACCTTCTTTAGCCTGTTAATTCTACCTGGCTATTTTGTATGCATATAAACCATAGACTTATATAAACACAATGTTGTAGTTTTTGTCTTGTTGAACTGTGTATTGCTAGGTTGAATAAAAAATATTTTCTTTCTTTTTTTTTTGTTAATAAGGTTACGGGCTGCATTCATCACCATCCGCCCATCATTTCTCATTACTAAAGTACAGTTCAAATGATTTGCTTGACACATTTTCATTTGCCGTTTAATCGCGCGTTTCCACGATACAATATCAAACTTCCTCACGTTCTCTTCTCGACTTTCAACTGCAATATCTATACTGCATTTCGTACCTGCGCTACGCTGTGAGAATCATCTCCCTTTCGAATTACCCAAGTGTCGTATTTTGGTTTGTAAACAGCAGTCTTACCAAACCAGCCGCACGTTACAGCGGGTCACATAATTTATAGCAATTACTATACGTCACACAGTTCAGAAATATAGCTGTCCCACATACGGTGCGGTGGAATGAAAGTCGCGCGTCTGGGTCAATGATCTTATTACTTATTGACTCACTAGCTTACTGCTGCATCTTACTTTACCTATTATGTTTCGGATAGAAAGTACACAAGCAAGGTAGCAGTGAGGACGCGTAGACTTCAACTTTTGTTCTTTAGGTCAGATTCGTTGTCGGTCAAGCCAAAACCCGGTCGGGGTGTCAGAGATGTTCCTTTTAAAGGATACTTGGGTTTTCGATAACACAGGCAGATCTGGCGAAATACAGTGCGGTTTAAGACCGATTTGTCTACCTGACCTCACCGTTAGCTCTGGTGAAGTGAAAGCCGAAGAGGATAACCGTACTAGAAAGAAAATTAAGTCAAATTTGGATTAAAATTCAGAAATATAAAAAAAAAATGAATACTATTGAAGTCTGCGGTCAACGTTTTAGTTGTTTGTAACTAATATGGCATAGTAACGGCTCACGCCTAACATAATTAAGACTTAATTAATTTAGGTTTACCAGTCACAAAATGACTTTGAGTCACGTAACGTGCGTAGGTTTAATACCTCCATTTCTACAATGAATGCCTTTTTACAATGAAATTACGAGAGAACTGAATATTGGTTTAACTATGTGATAATCAAAAACACTATCGACGGTTATTATAACATTCTCAGGTTTCTCATAAAAACAAATCCAGTTTTTATCCTGCAGAAATTATTCACAGAAAATACCGTCGAAAACTTTTGGAAAGCCATGTTTAGTTCGATTTTTGTATAATAATATTGTAGTAATACGTTAAGGTTTATATTGCTAAGTATATTTAAATATCATACATAATTCTGATTGACGGACTGGACTCAATCAATCGATTAGCCTATTGCAGTCCACTGCTGTAGGTACATAGGCCTCTGTTAATGTGCGCCATTTTCCCGATCTTCCGCCTTCCGCATCCAGTCTGTCCCAGCAACCTTTTTCAGGTCGTCCCACCTTCGTTTGCCTGCTTGGACGGACTAGACTCACTCCCTATAAAATCAAAGGCAAAATAGAAGTTAAGGGACCTTGGGCCCCGATGTTCGCTAACTTCGTCGTCCGTCATGATGGTGATATTGTCATTAACTCAATCTTGTTTAATTTACAGCGGTGATGGGTGAAAAGCCGTACCCATTCAAAGCGCCGTCCCCGCAGGAAATGGTAGCGCTTCGGAAGTCCATAGAAGCAGGCCTCGCCGCGCACGTCCGCGATAAAGTATGGGATAACCCCAGGTTCCTCGTGAGCAGCGGCAACACACCTTCAATACTACAGGTGAGCATTGTTTGCCTCCATAAGGCAACAGTGTTGCACGATATGTTGCATAACGTTGCACAACAAAGTCACGAGAGGTCACGACACGACACAATCTGTACTCACATGGTAAATCGTCGAAAAAACAACAAGTCGCGCGTCATGTTACGCGTCAGCTGGCAACATCGCGCGTGTTGCGCAACGTTGCCAAGCTTGATGAGCAAGACATGTGGCGCGTTAAATGTTGCTGAGTCGATACGAGGCTTTAAAGTAACTAAACAAGGATGAGCCTAGTGCCTCCAAATTGCAAGCTTGGGACTCAAATAGGAAGTCACTATGAGAATGATGATGATTGAATGATTTTTTGTCTAAATGAAAAGAACCCTGTTTATTGGAATAGATTGTTATTGGTGAAATCCAGCCTAGGGGTCCCGGGACGCCTCCTTGATCTGTGAATGTCGATATAGGTAATACGCCTAAACTAAGAATTACCGAATTACACGCGCTCACTTCTCTAGATCAGGCTCAAATACCTACTGAATGCGGTTACCTAAGATCCGCTGTTGAATTTGAATAATGTATACAGATCGTGAAAGTAAAAGGAATTATAGTAACAGATGCGTCATAGTTAGCGCACATTACGTGTATTAGATGTATGTAAATCACTAACATAAACACGCGATTTTGTGCGTGTGCTCTTTGCGTTTAAAGTTGTATATTTGGGTTTCATCATAGATGAAAGGCAGTCTAAACCTTCGCTCTAATCAAAATCTGTTTGCCAAATACATTCAGCCATTTTTACGCAGGATTTGACTTTGACTTAAAGTCCTGAGACCGCTAGACGGGGTAAAGGGTACCAACAGTGTGCGCCATCCCTGTCGGTCTTGAGCTTCGCGCTTAATTTCCCTCCCAAGTCTTTCTTAGGCTCTCTGCTTCTGCAGTCATAGTTTGTCTACAACTTTGTTTTGGAAGGCCTCACTTACTCAACAATTAAACAATATATTTTCAGATAAGTTTATTACATCCATCCATTCATCCAACCCATACAAATCTATCCATCACTCCAATCTTTCATATTTATAGCAGTACTAATATTCAAATTACAGGAAGGTTCTCGATACAACGCCCTGCATGTAGCAGCTAAGGCGAAGAACGCGGAGATCTGCAATCTCATACTGACGACGGTCGGCAATCCCATGTTCGTGCAGACGCTGTACGGAATGGACGCGGACGCGGAGTCTTGTAAGGTAATCAAAATCGCTTCCTAAGCGACACGCTTAGCATTTATCATGTAACATTGTTAAATACGAATCTCTCCTGAATTTTTGATTCTCAACTGCGGTGGACGACCTCAAATTCATTAAGCATAGATTATTACAAAACAATCCGATCGCGCCAGGACCTCGATTGTCTCTTAATTTAAGCCAGACACGTGTGCCGAGGTATAATATTGAATGAATGCACTATCACTCGTCTAAACGTCACTTTATGTCCGAAACTCGGTCATGTCAGAATCGTAGCAAGTAAAAAGATGTATTCTCTTCTCTGCTTGCTTTAATTAGAACGAAGCCTTTTGTTTTCTTTGTTCGTGCGGATATCCCCTCGGATACGCCGCCATCACCCGACGGCGCCGGTTATATTGGACTCGAACCGACTAAAACCGCACTCCATCTTCAGATACCGGATTTTGTTCGTATTTATGTATAAAATAATCTGTTTTCTCTGTAATGTGCAGGAATTCGCAGCGATCCTGGTGGACCGGTACTTGAACACGCCCGACAAGGCGATGAACGAGACGCCGTTGCACTTCGCGGCCAAGTTCGGCGCGGAGCACGTGGTCGACGTGCTGACGTCATACCCGCAGTGTAACACCACCGCCGTCAACAAGTTTGGTGAACAGCCCAAGGATGTGAGTATCCTACATTCTTACTAATATTATACACTAGCCGACCCGCCCCGGTTTCGCCCGTGGCATCTTTTGAAACTCCATATCACCTCTTTAAGCTCGTAATTTTTTAGTCTTCTAACAATGTATTGTAATCTGCTGGTTTTATTGGCATATATCATTACTAATCCGCTCCCTTGAGTAGTAGTTTAATTCGAACCAGTAGTTCCTGAGATTAGCGCGTTCAAACAAACTCTTCAGCATGATACTTTCTGAAGTTTACGCGAATATTACTCATTGAACTAAAACCACTTTTTAACGGATTCTATCACTATTTATTTGTTTGTCAACGCCGTTGACCAGACGTGTGATCAACTCTTTGGACCATTTCACCCATTTCCCTTATATAACGACTGCCATAAATGCTCATATGACAACTGAGACCGACGCACTATGGGACCAAACAGTAATTACCATCTCAAAAATGGTTTTGACGAAACTCATAAATTCATTGATCCTTTTATGGTTCTATACTCTCAAAGGATGGAACTTGCGTATTAATTACAAAAAATATTCAATAACTTAGTTTTAAGTTTATAAAGTGAACCTCAAACATTGGGCATGACTATTTTCATGCCAATTAAATTACCGTTAAGGAAGTTCAACACAAAATTATTCGGAAGTTTTCCAAGGAAGCATGTTAGTGTTATACATCATTAGATAGCTTAGAATGTACACTTTGCAACGACATTCAGTTTTTGTAAAAAAATAATTGTTTTTTTTTATTTTTTATTTTTTTAGTGAAGGATAGAAAATTTCCATTTTATTTATTTCAATTGGAGTTTTCCTTGTTGCCGGAGGCAGCCGGTGTCAAGTTAATCACTCTATTAGAGACCTTACGTATTCAGTTATATGAGGAATAAAAAAAATCTTGGGCGTTTTTTGCGCGAGTGGTGATTTAGAAGCAATATGTCAACCGGGGGAGAAAAAAAAAAACCGATAATTACGGTCCTTCTTTTTTACCCTGAAATATAATATTTAATTATTTTATTTTGATGTCTATCTTATTATTTTTTTTCATTTCTATGATAGAAGCATACATTAACAAATAAATAGACTACAAGAATCTTCCCTTGGCACTTTTGTTAGCGGTGATCACCTTAACCACAAGTATGATAAACTCTATTGCTACGGAAGTTCTATTTATCTGTTGCGGTAATTTATTACAATCAGTACTGATTACACTATTTCGATGAGAACTATCATAATCAATTGTCCCACGGTTTTTGCACAAGGCACCAAAATATTGGTCCTTTATATACCCGTGCTTTCAGCATACTATTCATCAAAGTGTTCAGATACTTCTTTTCAATAACAATTAACAGACAAAAAACATATATTATTTCACAATGAGTGAATTCGTTTGTGTTCGACGCGATCTTTGTGATCAAATAATAAGAGGGAAAAGTACTTCAGACCTCAGACAATATTTGTTGAACAACTTTCAATTATCAGAAACTGACGTTAACACTGTAATAGAGAGTATACAAAAAAATCTAACATCAAGTTGCAACCAGAAATGGACGAAAGCTCAAAGAAAGCCAGACAGGTTCGAGAGTCTATACTCAAATTGGTTAAACGGTGAGTTTAAAGTACCATTGAATTCTTGTAGTACCTCAACATCTGAAAATTCTGGCTTGAATACTTCTGGTGATCGTGGTAGACCAACAAAACCATATGACGAGTGTTCGGAAAACACAAAGAAACGAAAAAATATGGAACTGGTCCAGGAGTATGGAATGGGACATGTCCGTAACGCTTATGTGCAAGGTTTACGATCTATGGGTGAAAATAACGAAGCGTCAATTGTGACTATTATCAGAAATAAGGAAAAAGAAGAGAAAAAAGTAATTCTACAAAATATAATCAATCCAGATAATTCACTTTCTTTTACAAAAGAAGAGGCATTGAGTATGTGTATTGAAACAGATCTAAGCAAAGCTCAATATGCGTACCTAAGAAACAGGCTCGTTGATAAGAATTTAGGTTCTGTTTTGCCTTCGTACCAAATACTAAGTGAAGCAAAAAAGGCTTGCTATCCGCCTGCATCTAGCATAACGGTGACAAATATTAGCGCAAAAATCAATCTGCAAGATCTCTTAGACCATACAGTCTGCCGTATTATAAAGATAAAGTCAGGACCGACAAACTACAATCGTCTCAAGTTGTTCACTAAATGGGGATGTGATGGATCTTCTGGGCAAAGTGAGTATAAACAAACTCTACCGGAAGAAAACGAACAAATATCGGATGCTAATTTGTTTATAGTGTCCCTTGTACCACTGCGACTAGTAGACGAAGAAACTTCTGCAGTTATATGGCAGAACCCTACTTGCTCATATGTTAGATATTGTAGACCAATTTCATTAGAATTTGCAAAAGAAACACCCGAAAAAACTACAGCGGTTGTCAGTGAAATTGAAGCCAAAATTAATCAATTGATTCCAACTCTTGTGGCAATAGACGACAAAGTCATCGAAGTTAAACATGAACTGTTTATGACAATGATTGATGGGAAAGTTGCTCAAGTGTTAACGAACACATCATCCAGTGCTACCTGCACTGTTTGTGGAGCAACTCCCAGACAAATGAATGATCTTTTAAAAGTTACAACAAGAGTTGAAAATGAAGATGCATTTAAATACGGATTGTCGACATTACACGCATGGATAAGATTTATGGAGACTATCCTCCATATTTCTTACAACTTGGGTTTTGAGAAGTGGTCAGCAACAACTCCAGAAAACAAGCAACTTAAAGAAGACAAGAAAAAATATGTCCAAAAACGTTTCCGAGAAGTGCTTGGTTTGCACATTGATAAACCACGTCAAGGTTCCGGTAATAGCAATGACGGAAATACGGCAAGGAGATTTTTCCAAAATTACCAATGTTCTGCAGGGATAACCGGAATTGATGAAGAATTAATCAAGAGATTATATGTGATTCTTCAAACCATGTCATCGGGATTCTCTATTAACGCAGAAAAATTCGGCCAATATACATCGATAACTGCGCAATTATACGTAAGCAAATATAATTGGTACTATATGCCATCTTCGGTCCATAAAGTACTTATACATGGTGCTAAAATAATAGAGCATTATGCAGTTTTGCCTATAGGACAATTATCCGAAGATGCCCAGGAAGCCCGAAATAAAGATTACAAGAAATATAGGTTACATCAAGCTAGGAAGTGTTCCAGATCAGCAACAAACGAAGACGTTCTGCATATTTTGTTATATACGTCTGATCCTTATATATCTAGTATAAATAAACCCAGTTTTCTAATATCTAAAGAATTGTTTGACGAAGCTAAAGAATTGTTGGAAATAGAAAGTGGTGAATAGCATAAGCGCAATTTTTTTTTATTATGTAATTTTTCAGCATTTTTGTTTAATAATAATAATAATAATTTAGTTTTAAACTTATTTTAAGTAAAAGTGTAACTTTTATTGCTATTTTATTATAACTGTATAATTTTTTGTATGTAATTTCGTATAACCTTATGTTTGTCATTTTTTTACGAAAAATATATAATTTTTAAAATGATGGTGTTTCATTTCTTTTATTGCCTAGATATTCATTAATACGTGAAAAAAATTTCAAGGAGAAATATCACAAAACAACAGAGTTATCGATTTTTGAGATGAAAAATACCGGTTGGTCCCATAGTGCGACGGCTTAACGAGCTTTCTAAGGCATGACCAGATTATTATTATTATAAATAGCCATATTCATGCATACAGGGTTCTGTAGTATTTCAATTACTTGTATTTGAAATACAATAGTACGTTAGCTACGTTAGTTACGTAGCGCCATTGAGACCCGAGCCGCCAGGCGAGGGTCTTAAGAGAGCCGAGGACGGTAATCATCATGCTCACGCGTGCCATACGACGTTTTACAACACACTTGCGAATAAAATAATACTACAAATACTAAATAAACAATACTACAAATTAATTCGTTTTCCTATGCGCGCGCATTTAACAATGGCGGTCGACCATATTTAAAAAAAAATGAGGTTTGAATTTAACTTTTTTTTTATTCTGTTTTTTTTTCTGTACTTAGAGAAAAAAAAAGTAAAATTTGAGTGAAAATTTTGTTTATTATACAAGTATTACAAGTTGAAATTATTTATTTAAATACGAAAATGCATCAAATCACCATACAATAGGCGTATTAATTTATTCGTACTATTAAACACGTTATTTTTTGTATCAAAACTTTTTTAAGAACATAGACAATTATAGACACTTCCTATAAAATTTAAAAAAGAATCTATAACTCACTTTTGTGAATAATAGCAATGAAAAAGTCACAGTTTGATAATAGGTGTCATTACGTGCCTAATTGTGGTAAAATAATATCACTTTTATGAGCAGGTGTGTTGTAAATACGTATTTTGCTCAGCACAGCATGTATTTTGCCCAGCCCTGCATGCATACACAGAAGACGAATTGTTATGAAATAAACGTGAAATTCCCAGATAATCTGCAAGCGCTCGAACTGCATTAGCAGTGAAGTGTCGTCGGCCATAGCCGGCATGCTACGTGAGCGCTACTACGTGCCCGTCCTGCACAGCGAGGACGGAAGTGCAGCGCCCACCATCGGTCGCGCCTTCACGCCCGCCGCGCCGCCCGTACGTATGCATCTTCCTGTCAGGACTGATAGACGAGAAGCGGATAGACGGGATATAATAATATAGATTTTATTATATCGGGATTTATTGCGATTAATTAGTATTATGGAACTTAGATAGATAAATAGATAATTCTTTATTGTACACCAATAAATTTACAGTAATACAAGTAGGTAGCATGTTACGGTTCAATGTACAATGGGCGGCCTTATCGCTGGAAGCGATTTCTTCCAGGCAACCTTAGGATGGACAGTAATGTGATAAAAACAAAAGATATGGTGTAGTTAGTAAATAAACTAGATACAAGGTGTATTAAAAAGAGAGAGAGAGAGAAAAGTATAAATCAAGTAGAATAAAATAAATAATAACATTACGTAAACGAACTTACTTGTACCGACGGAATATAGTCCGCACGTTGATCTCCATTTAACTATCTAACGTGTTGTTTCAAACCGGAAGATTTTAAGTTTTGATAGCAAAATATTCTTGGAAAATTATATTGGCGAAAAAAAGTAACTTGTAAAATGCATAGGTACATTGTTCCTTTCAGCTGTACATTATTCCGTAACACATATTTTTTTAGAATGACTGTGAAATCAACCGTTATTTACAATCAAACCGTTTGATGACAATGTCAGCCCCCTTTAGGTGGGACTGAATTTTTTTTTTTTTTTCAAAAATCATTTATTCTGTATAGACCATCAAAACGGCACTTACAAAACGTCAAAAATCCCTACTAATATTATAAATGCGAAAGTAACTCTGTCTGTCTGTCTCGCTTTTACGACTAAACCGCTGAACCGATTTTGATGAAATTTGGTATAGGGGTAGATTAGACCTTGAGAAAGGACACAGGCTATGTTTGGTCGCGATAACCGACATCCACGCGGGCGGAGCCGCGGGCAAAAGCTAGTATGTTTATAAAATTGGGTGTTACTGCACTTTTGCCTACCCTATTGAAGATTTCCACACGTGAATATAATGTGTATGTAGACGTATATAAATATAATGTTAACCTATTCTCTGCCCCCCTAGGACATCAACTCCAACCCTTTATCCCCTCGCTACGAGATCCGCGCATACGCGGGACCAATGGAGGCGATAGCGGCCGACGCCTTTCGTCGTCGATGGAAGACTCCACCTCGCTCTCTGCCTACCCCCGCGCCGCCCGACAGCCCGCGACCGCGCGCCTTCCGCCTCAAGGAGACTACGAAGGGACTGGAGAGCGTCGGCAGGTTAGTTTACTGATACTATTTACATCGTCCTACGAGCCTCCCAACTCAGATATAGTAGATTTATAGGGTCCGGACTCGTGTTTCAAGTTTAACTGCGAAACCCCGAACTTTGCTTTGCTTCACTGTGTGTGTTTTACCGCCTATACAATGGTTTGTGCTCAGATGAATTGTTTGACATGATGCCCACAGCTACATTCTATCATCGCACTTCTCGTCCTAGGCGGGGAGTTCATCCTCACACATTGCGACCGGAAACGGTGCGCACTGTGCGGTATGAAAGGAACTTCATCCCACGCACACTCAAGCTGTGGAATGAACTCCCCGCGGTGGTTTTCCCAAGCGACTACAATATGGGGTTCTTCAAAAGGGCATTAGAAGGTTTCTTCAGGGTCGGCAGCACGAGTGTGACGCCCCTGGTGTTGCATACGTCCATAGGCCACGGTAACCACTTTCCATAAGGTGGGCCGTGTGCTTGTCTGCCACCTAAGTGGTATAAAAAAAAAAGAAAACTTTGATGTTTTTCGTGTAGCGACTGTTATAAGCCGCGCCACATATCTTGGACCTAAAATGTGCTCAAAATGTGCCCTGTACGCGCAGTACACATTTCTTGGGTGTCTTTTGAGGATAGCACGGGGTGCTACTGCGGTGGACGTACTCAAATTCACCAAGCATAGAATATTACAGAGCAATCCGCGGGCGCCAGAGACTCGCATGTCTTACGATTCAGGTCCAAGATACGTGGCGCGGGTTATATTATGTAAAACACAATAACCGAAATTACTATACTCCGTTCGGTTAGGTACTTAACTTAAGGTAAACGATCTTGTAATGACTTTTTATAAGAACAATTATAAAAAAAAACAAAAAAAAAACATGCAGACGAATTGAGAACCTCCTCCTTTTTTGAAGTCGGTTAATAAACTACCTAGTTTATTAACCGACTTCTAGGAACTAGGTCCGATTTCAGTTTTTATTCTTCAAAATAAGTTTGTAAACAGAAAAATATTTTGAAATATTTTTTTAAATAAGACATTATATAGACACATCAATTACGTTTAGTTATGTACCTAACCGGGATATAAGTGGTTCTATGTGTAACATGTATGTATTTATAAAAAAAGTATCTAAGTATGTTTATCCACATTCAAGATTCCATAATACAAGCTAGTTAAGCTATGCTGACCATGGATATAGATAGCGCTGTGTAGCATGTTGTAAAAATATTTAATATTCTTTAAAAAAAAACTAGTTTCATATTTTTATTGCTATACCTTGTACTATCTAATCATTTGTGGTTTGTAGTACTTCGCTCACGCAAACTATTTGTTATCATAAATACTGTAATTAATGGCCATAAAAAATGGAGCCTTGAATTTTGATTATCAGGTCACTTTGTGAGTCAGCAACTGTACCTACTGTGTGTATAATGGAAGCACACGTTTGACCTTCTTTAATATTAATTTGTGATAACAATTATTATACTCCATTTGATAAGATATTTAACTGAAGGTTAACAATCTTAGCGCCTTTTTATAAAAACACATATAAACAAAAAAAAACTAGGCTAACTAACTAACTAGTGGTTCGATTTCAGATTTTAGTCTTTAAAATACACAGCGCTTCATGAATTGGCCCAGGTAGTAAATGTAAATACATTGCTGACGGCATATCACGGCCTGGTAGTCTCAGTACTTAGGTATGGCGTAATTTATTGGGGTAACTCCACTGATATAGATTTTATATTTAAGGCTCAGAAACGGTGTATCAGAGCTATGTTTGGGCTGCAGACGACTGAAAGCTGTAGGCCACTATTTGTGAAACATAAAATTTTAACTCTTACAAGTCTGTATATTTATGAAGTCACACTATTTGTCAGACTAAATCCCAACCTATTTGAGTTAGCATCACAAAATAGCAGTAGATCACAGAGAGATAAGTGTCGATTGTGCATACGTAAGACCAATACAGCTTTAATGCACAAAAGTGTATTCCATATGGCTGCTGTGCTATACAACAAACTGCCTAAAGAAATAAAGGGACTTAATTTTAATCTATTTAAGAAAAAATTGAAAAGCTTTCTAGCAGATAAATGCTACTATAGTATACAAGATTACCTAAATGACCGCTTAATGTAATTATAATATCATCCATTTATTTCTTTTTGACATATTATGATAATGTATTATTTGAATTGACTATGACATAACACAATTATTGTTTGATTATTGTATACAAATCTGCCAAATTTTTGCATGCCTGTTCTAAGGTCGGAACACTTGGAACTAACTGTATTGTATTGACAACATCATTGTAACAGTGCTTTCTGCAAAATAATAAATGATTTATGATTTATGATTTATGATTTATGAAAATGTGTTTATAAACAGAAATATATTTATAAATTAGCTGACCAGGCGAACTTCGTACCGCCATTTTTTTTGAGCCCGTTCCCGCTGCACCTATTTTCTCACCGTTTAAACCATCCCTGGACATCCACGAATATTTCAAGACTAAAATTAGCCAAATCGGTCCGGTCCAGCCGTTCTCGAGTTTTAGCGAGTAACGAACAGTAAATGATTTTTAAGATTGAGTTTTCAATAAAATATGTTAAAAAGACACATCAAGATTGTTTATGATTAGTTATGTACCTAACTGAATGGAGTGTAGATATATTTTATTTCTTACTTCGGATCATCTCTGTGATTTTAACATACATATTGTATGCGTAGATTTTCGACTAATATGATGTTTTCTATTTATATTTTCTACAGGACTTTAGCACAACAAATGAAAGTCGGCTGGAAAGAATACTGGCCGTTCCTTGACACGTTTACGGACCTAAGAACCCCCGAAGGCCTCACTCTCCTAGAAAACTATCTCAAAGCTAAATACGAAAGCGCCTGTTCCTTCGCGTACAGCGACAGCTGCGCCCAATCTCACCACGCAGACGATCTCACGCTCTCCAGACTTAGTTTAAGCATCCAGCAGAGTCCTAGCAAAGATTCTGTTCTCAGTCCTATATCAGAACTATGCGTAGCTTTAAAATCTTGTAAAATAACCTCCGAAAGACCGCATTGGAAGAAAACAGACCCGATAAGACAACGGTTGTGTCGACAGCCTAATGCCAAACTAGTCAACGGAGAAACGCCTCCACCAGTCAACCATACTGTCAGCCCCCTACTATGCATAGAACGAACTTGTCAAGTATTCGCCAAAAGGATAGCAGACGCACTAACATTTTCACTAAACGCCGAACCAGAAACGGCGGGCGAATCTCTCAAATCTGAAGCAAAACATTTACAACATACGATATACACGTATATGGACGACGATCGATTTCAAAATATAGATTTCTGTTTAATACATTCTAGATTAGCTCAGTTAGCCGTCTATAAATTAAAACAACGGACGACTGACTTAGATGATGTGAATAGTTTACTAGAGTTTTTAGTGAAATTGCGTTGTCCTAACGATGATATATTTAGTTCGGATGACGAGAGAAAACCGAATTATAGAGGTGCTAATAGGGTCAAAATGACTCATGTAATTGATGTTCATGTGAGATGTTTAGCTAGTTTTATATGTGAGGAGTTGACTGATGGAGAAGCGGTGAAAGCGCCGGCCATGTCTGAGGGGGAGTGTACTGAGTTATGGTCGAAGGCATCTAAGTGTAGATGCGACTGGAAAATAGAGGTGTTTGAGAGGAATAGCAAGAAGAATGCGTCATTCAGGAAGAACAGGTCGACGCTGTCGACGAGCCCGAAGAGTGAGAGCTTTATTAGAAGATTAACGTTTGATCATGATATTGGTAAGTGAATTCTTTGTACCGCATTGGCTTTTGTACTTTTTGTGTACATATAGTTAGAAAAATAACGAGTCTCTTTCTTTGAGATACGTTTTAGAAAACAGTAGGGTTTGTAGCCAGCTTTTTTGATATATTTATCCTAGTAATATTATAAGGCAATGTATTTAACGCGGCGACAAATTAATCCGAAAATCAGGTAGTAAAAATAATAGGTTGGCAGCTATAGTGAAGAATCATTTTATTCAATTTATGGGTGTCAAAATTACTGAATGTGGCGTACAAAAATACTAAGTCAGCTACTATTTCTGGATGGTTACCTAACCTATCCAAGTTAGGGCGCGCTATATTCGGATCATCATAACTTCATAATTTAGCAACACACTTTCTGTACCACGGATCACTCAGTATTTTAGTCGCCCACTCAGTATATGAAGTACCTAACTCATTATCAATCATCCATTTGTTATTTTTGTCGTACGGTTTATTATATCCCATATTATAAATGTGAAAGTTTGTGAAGATGTGTGGATGTCTAAAAAATAAAGTAAATAAATAGAATAGAATAGAATAAACATTTATTTTCTCACCACATATCTGGAATTACAATATTTAGAGTTGACTTAATCTATCATATATATTTTTTTCTATGTGGGAGACTGGTGCCTAAACTAGGAAGAATCCTGTATTTCAGGCCACCAGTAAACACCCATTAGACTTGTATACAGTACAATACAATAGGTTCCCATTGGTTGTGGGGACGTGACCAAAATTTAACGCGGGCAAGCTAGTATTTATAATTTATTTATTTATTCATAATTAGCGAAATTTTATTTACTATGTTATTTGGAGGGTAATGTTGATACAAACTTTTTCTAAAGTTCATAACATTATGTACTGTGTCGGTAGGCGACGGCAAGCTACAACACGCGGAAGCTGCCAACGTCGTGAGCAACAACTCGCCGGCCGGCGACGGCGCGCCCGCGCTCTACACCGTCGACGTGGCCAAGTGTCGCGTCGTGCAGCCCGAGGTACGCGCCACCACCACCACCACCACCACACCACCACCACCATCCCACCACTACACCACCACCGCCATCTCACCACTACCACCACCACACCCCCACCACCGTCCCACCACCACTACTACCATCCTACCACCAATCACTTTCACTTGCTCCTATAGAAGGAACTGCCGTCTGACCCGCAAGAGGAAAGCCTCTGCCAGAGCCTTATCTGTTAATCAGCACGTTAGCAAGTGAGCTTGAATCCCAGAGATGTTAACAGAGTCGCCATACAACAACCACAGCTTATTAAATTGAGCGTCATTTAGACTAGGAAAGTTCCCCCGAAAAGACAGAAAAAAATTGCTTCGTCTAAACATTCGCAGAAATAAATGCTGCTCGCTGGTCTACGCCTGGCGAGAATTACCTCGCAATTGAATATTAGTAGTATCCGTCTAAACAGAATTTTATTTTCAAGTAATAATCGTATGTCAAACAGACGATATGTCGCTTGCGAATCTCGTATGATATATAATCATATAGGCGAGAATTTAATAGTTACCTGTGTGTAAACACTTTGATAAAATAATAGTATGGCGAGTATTGCTAGCGATAGCGTACGATTCTCGAACCAAAACGCCCGAGAAACACTCCCCGTCTAAATGACGCCTTAATATTTCAACTTCAAAAACCTGCTACTTTTGCAAACTGTAGCATTATTTATATCTGCAATGATCATTCCCAAGACTTCCACTTTACCTTATCATCAGGAAAGGTGAAGTCATAGTAACATGCTATACACAAAAATCTTTTTCAACTTCTTTCCTTCTATATCTCTTATAACATCACGACTTCAAACTCTAAGAAAGCAAACACGAATGCACGTACTAACCTCAACCCAAGGCACTGATCGGTGACGTGTCCCCCTGTAGCAGATCTCGGAGGACGAGTCGGGCGGGTCGAGTCACTCCGACGACGAGGTGTACCACTCGGCCTCCGACTACTCGGAGAGGGACGAGCAGGACGAAATGGCGGAGGCGTGCGATCGAGCTATCGCTGAGCCGTTTATTTATGGGTGAGTCTTGAGATGATGATAGATCATTGTCTCAATTATTATTACTATCAGCTGAGTTCTAGAGGAATGAAAAGTTGATTTACATCAGACGTATTACATTTTTTACAACACACCTGCTCATAACAGTGATATTATTTTACCGCAATTAAGCACGGAATGACACCTATTATAAAACTGTGACTTTTTCATTACTATTATTCACAAAAGTGAGTTATAGATTCTTTTTTTAATTTTATAGGAAGTGCCTATAATTGTCTATGTTCTTAAAAAAGTTTTGATACAAAAAATAACGTGTTTAATAGTACGAATAAATTAATACGCCTATTGTATGGTCATTTGATGCATTTTCGTATTTAAATAAATAATTTCAACTTGTAATACTTGTGTAATAAACAAAATTTTCGCTCAAATTTAACTTTTTTTTTTCTCCAAGTACAGAAAAAAAACGGAGTAAAAAAAAGTTAAGTTCAAACCTCATTTTTTTTTAAATATGGTCGACCGCCATTGTTAAATGCGCGCGCATAGGAAAACGAATTAATTTGTAGTATTGTTTATTTAGTATTTGTAGTATTATTTTATTCGCAAGTGTGTTGTAAAACGTCGTATGGCACGTGTGAGCATGATGATTACCGTCCTCGGCTGTCTTAAGACCCTCGCCTGGCGGCTCGGGTCTCAATGGCGCCTCGGCGGTAATCACCAACGTTGCTCACTTGTACCATAATGTACTATTAAATGCAGTTTTATGAAACAAGCAAGCTATAAAATGCAAAAAAAAAATTCAAACACCATTGGTGGTACAAAAAAAAAGTATGTCTATAACAATTTCATTAAATTCGCGGTAAAGTCCCCTCTGGACGTAGGAGCAATCCAATCAAAAATTATTGTATAAACTATTATTTTTAAAGAATACTATTGTTTGTAGCGAGGAGCCAACTAAGATGGACCGCCTAGTGTACGACGCGCTGTGTGAGCTCGACATCAGCTCGGATCAGTACCCCAACGTGTACCGCTGGAGGCACAGCGTCGCGCTCTACTCGCCGCAGCAGAGAGACAGGTGGGTTTACCTACGCTAGTTGACGACAGCGTGCCCGTTCGCGTGGGAAACTAGTCTTATTACCCTCTTGTTGCTGAGATCGGGAAGTGCCATATCAAACTTGAAAAAAAATAACAGAATTAAGTCTTTAATACGATAATTTACAATATCTTCCCTTAAAAGAATATTTTTCCGCAACCAAGACGCTGACAATGCAATAATGATTTGGTTGTAAGCATATGACGGATTTATGCGTCTCGGATACTTCAATAAATCTCTTATTATTATTATTTTATACTATAGATCGATTATGTTTGGTGGAACTGACTATGCATCCAAGTATTTATACTGGTGTTTAAGAATATAATGTTCGAAACTATCATAAAAAGCCTTTAAAAATGTTGTGAGACGAAATCGGTCAGGTTAAGAAATGTGGGTGCTAGCACCTCTGCCTACCCCTTCGGGGATATAGGCGTGAGTTTATGTTATGTTATGTTAAGAAATAAAATATTATAGTACAAGTGTCTATTCAATATCTCTTATTATGACCTCCGAAAGACGGTATTAGTTTGAAGAAGCTGTCTGTGATTTTTCCCTTTTTTAAGCGTTAACATTGTTAAAATCTTACCTCTAGTCCTCTTTCGACTATAGTTACCCGTTTAAATCACCGCTAGGGGCGCCACTGTTTCCAGTCGCACATCTTTATATCAATCATAGATCATAGCGTTTTGTGATTTTACCGCGTAAAGGTGAAAAAATTTTCAAGTCAAGAAAAAAGTTATTAAATAACTAATTAAATAGTAATTACATTGTTTTTACCATATGTATGTGTACAGTGCAACATAAATAGGCACAAGGTATCTTATTTAGTGAAGTTTCTTTCCGTGAGCTTCGGTAAGTAGATTGTACCATACTAAATTAATGAATACCGCTGAGGAATCGTTGCTCCCGAGGGAGAGCGAAGAGCGAAGCACTAATAAGTCCAAAAATAGTTCTCATCTTCGGAAGATCAGAACGACTTTGCCTCGCCATCCTCGAATAAATAAGCGGTTTAACCAAGTCATTTCGAAATGTGTTTGAGAGTTCGGTCACACGCTTGGAACTCATTCCGCAATATGGTAAGGTTTTTTACAAAATATCAATCTGTTAAAATTATATTAATAATCATTTACATTCGTACTGATGTAGGTACTTTAATTTTTTTATTGGAAAATATAAAATTATTATATTTGTTACGAAAACAATAAGATCGTTCCTTGGAAACCTGGAGAGGTACTTGATTTATGGACTATTATAATGAGTGTAGTGTCACTTGGATTAACCGG
Source organism: Eilema depressum (assembly GCA_914767945.1). NCBI lineage: Eukaryota > Metazoa > Arthropoda > Insecta > Lepidoptera > Erebidae > Eilema > Eilema depressum. Next base: position 4,220,343 of record OU612027.1, on the reverse strand, counting down.
CCCAATAAAAATAAAAAAGTTATATGATGTATCACCAAAGGTATGATTATGTTCCCAGCACTGAACAGTCAATGGCGTACTTATATACATAGTATTGCAGGATCAGGAACTTCTAAAATCTGGCTTACAAAATAGCAATATTATAACATTCCAAGTCTTTTTATACTATTAAACAATAGGCCCAATGACTTGTAACAACCCTGTGCCCAATGACTGCATTTTAAGTCTTATTCCAAGTTTATTCCAAGTTGAATTCTTGAGGGTGTCCTAGTTGGTGTGATATTCATACGTTAAAACAAGAATATCTATGAAAATACTAATCTATATTGTAAGAAAGTAGTAGGCATAAATGCATGTCATCTTAGGATGCAAAGAATTTAACATTTTTTTTTATAACTACTAATTTACACATACCCACATAAGTAGTTAAAAAATAATTAAACCAAATGTTGAGGAACAGCTCTTTCTTGTTCATAAACATCTTTAATAAAAGTTCAGATGGGACATTATACCCCTTTTTAAACTTAAAAGCTTAAATTAACATGTTTGAACTTAACATGTCAGTTGAAATTCCAATTATTTGGGATTCAGTTCTTACAACAGGTAGATTGGATGACAAGACTTGCACCAGGCATTTCTTCATCTATGCATAAAGTAATTTCACAGGAGGCTCTTGCGAGTAATACCTAATATGGAAAAGAAATTGTCTCTCTAAGAGCCCACTCTTTCAGCCTCATCTTCACCTTATACCATTGTAACTGCGACTAATTGGATTGCGGAAATCCTTTGGAAACAAGTCATGGTCATGGTTCATTTGCTAAACAATTCCTTCACAATTTTTGTTTTGGGCCTTTGGTTAATACCCACTTAATGATGCCATAATAATGTTTTTATCCGTGAACATATCTAAAGTATAGCATATAGTCACATTGTTAAAGTTGGATCGGTAGGTAATCCAATCAATTCACCTAGAGTCACTTGAAACACAGATTTCAACTTGATGCCTTTGCCCACAAAGTAACTAAACTAGGTAATTGGTATATTTACCAAAAAATTTAAAAACTATGACTTGCCTCCAAGCGATACAGTCAACATCAAAATTCCATAAAATAAATTTTTTTATTAAAAAAAAAAAAAAAAAATCTACATTACATTGCTTAATAATGTGTCAATTAAGTTGATGTATAAGTAGTTGTATAATATTTAGAAAATAAAGTAACTACATAGTACTACTAATTAATCTACTTTTGTCGTTGACTGTACTATAGTTGCAAGACACTTGAAGTTAACCTGGCGACTAGGATGATCAATATCATTGTCTCAGGATGCAATTTTATTTTTGCTTGCTTCAAACAAGGTAGGCTAAGAGAAAGATGGGCTCTGGATCCCTTAGTGAGGTGCAAATTGCAGTGGCGGCTCAGGAATGGGAACCACAGTGCACAAGTGATACACAGGCGAAATGTGACTCACTTTCTCACTACAGAACGCGGCGGACGCGGGCTGGGGACTGAAGTTGAACAACTTTATGTTGTCAAGCAAATGGAGTTGAGCCTACAAAAAACGGCATTCCAATGTGAGGGAGTTGTTTGCAGTGCATGCAGCATTATTGCTTATGTACAAAATGCACTACTGGTTCAGTTGGACAGCCAACTGAAATGATGGGCGCACTTGCCCCTTAACCCCTCTAGAGCTGACCAATCAACCGAGCAGTTCAATATAATACTGACGGTTATCTCCCTGAGAAGTTAAACGGATTCTTTGACCTCGTCTCAAGAGGCTGATTCGTTCATGAATGTGAACTTCTGCTAGGAGTCGCAATGGCCTCGATCAAAGATCAGGATATATGCAATATCAACCCTTTTACATCAAAGGGACTCACCCGTCGTTCCCCAGTGCATGACGCGGGACTCAAAGGTGGTTCAGTGCCCACATGAAAGGCTTTCAGTTAAACTGGAACTACATCATACCTATCAGTACTTTAGGCTGATTGATCTCAGATTGACAGTCCTAACGGCCCTGACTAATAAAGGATCTGCGGAAGATCCTAATAGATCAGTTAGGATGGAGGTTTTCCCCCCACCCAATTTAATCATTCTAAATATAGCCCCATAGTGGGATCAGTACTTTAGGCTGATTAATCTCAGATTGACAGCCCTAACGGCCCCTGACAAATAAAGGATCTGCGGAAGATCCTAATAAATCAGTTGGGATGGAGGTTTTCTCCCATCTATTTTAATACTTCAGTGGCTGGCCCTTCTATATATTGCCAAGGGAACACAAATTCTAAACATAGCCCCGTAATGGGGTCAGTACTTTGGGCTGATTGATCTCAGATTGAGAGCCCTAATCGACCCCTTGCCGATAAAAGATCTCCGGGAGATCCTAATAGACTCCTCAGCAGGGAGTTGCTATCCTCCTTAAAAAAAGGGGGGGGGGGGGGGTTAGAAATAAAGAATTGAAAAAGAGGAAAACTGGAGTTATCAAGTTGTAGTTACCGGACAACCACTCTTGATCAATGCTTTGACTATACACTGTATTGACAAAGTATCAGTTGCATGTCAAATTTGCATATTATGAGATTATAGTATATCTCAAACTTGTTCCAAAGTAGTAACTATTTTTTACGTCGTGACGGTAATGGCCATTTACTGGGTCTGTATAGATTGTGTATAGTCTAAGTGTACGGGATACCTACCCATACAACTATGGGTTACATATTGCATATTCAATGGCAATATTTTATGTCATACGGCAAGGATGTATTTTGCATATCCCCATGTTAAACATAATTTTAATTTTGGGCTTACATTTCAATTGATTTAATAATTAACATCGGCAGGGCCTGCAGATCTATAGGATCTGCAGTGTTTCTGTACTGTGCTACAAATGTAGACAGTTTTTCTAAGGAAAGCCCAGGCCATTAATTATCCTGAATGCGATACATACATTCACGCCTGTGAACCCCCCATGGGGCAGAGGTGTAATATTTGACACCCACATTTGGCCAGATAGTTATGATTTCACATGACGGGGGCCAGACCTATTGCGGTCAGATAAACGCTTTGTCATGAGTCATGACTAATCACTAATGTCTACTGTTGGATGGGGAATAGCCCTATTCCTTGGTAACCCATACCACGAGAAGTGATGGGATACCCAAGTAATATCTAACTGACTATTTTCAGTACCATATAACAGTTCATTTTAGACATTTCTAGAAGAGTTGCCATTATTCTGTCTCTAGCTTCAGACAGGTGAGTACATGACTTCAAGTATTAGATAAATTTCGCAGTATCTTCGCAGAAGTCGAAGAGAGAATTAAGTGAAAGCCAGAATTCATTATTTATTCTAAAACTGATTGTAGCTAGCATAGGCAATCGGTACTAATTGTCAAACACCAAAATGCCTAGTTAGGTACTTCAGTACCCTCAACCTTGCGGTCTATGTTACTGATGTAACTAGTTGTTTTATCTTAATTAGAGCAGCTACCACAACACTCCTAGGAGAATGGATAAGATCTATTTTTATGCAGTACATATTGATGCGGCTCAAGGTAGCTTCAGATCCGCAGTTGCCTTCAAAGGTTGACTTGTAATTATGCCCATGGCATAGGTTTTATGTTGAGGAAATTGGAAGTCTCAATTTGGTAATAAATTTTAATTAATGTTTGATGATATAAATATGATATGATATACATCTTGGTTGCATGTTTTGTATAAACATTCTATTATGATTAATAATTATAATAATGCATTATTTTAACTCATATGCTAAATAATATTGTTATCTATATTATCACATAGCGTTGTTATAGTTACCATCACCAGCAGAAACCAAACAGGTCTTCAAACTAATACCGTCTTTCGGAGGTCATAATAGAGCTGTTTTACATAAAATAAAACAGTTATTATGGCCGAAAGAAAGACGGTATTAGAGCAAGGTCCTTGCTGGCGAGAAGACACTATGATCTATGATTGACATAAAGATGTGCGACTGGAAACAGTGGCGCCCCTAGCGGTGATTTAAACGGGTAACTATAGTCGAAAGAGGACTAGAGGTAAGATTTTAACAATGTTAACGCTTAAAAAAGGGAAAAATCACAGACAGCTTCTTCAAACTAATACCGTCTTTCTTTCGGCCATAATAACTGTTTTATTTTATGTAAAACAGCTCTATTAAATCTTTCAAACAGCTGTCGATGAGTAGACTGAAGACACGAGGACAACTCACTGCGAGTGAGTATTTCTATAATATAAACTTGTGAGAGTCACCTACAGGATTTCCTTTCAATTTCCCAGCTGGTTGCCAATGAACCCTCCGACGGTAGACGACAGTACGTCCACCGTTAGCGGGTTCTGGGGAGTGACCGCGAGCGCCGTGTCCAGCCCCTGCGCCGCGGGGGGCAGCCCCGCCCCGTACAGCCCCGTGCTGAATAGCCCCGCGACTAGATCTGCGCGGTGCTCTACGCCTAACAAAGATGCGAGGGATGACTCCAGGGGTGTTCCACTACAGGTAATTGCTTTTAATAACTTAAATAGTTGATATTTTCTGAAGTTAATCCGAATAACACTCATTGAAATAAAACTACTTTTTAACGGACACTATCGCGATTTATTTGTTAAAGTAGCTGAAACATCGGGCTAAAAGTAAATAATCTTAATCTATATATATAATAGCTGTTGCCCGCGGCTCCGCCCGCGTGGAATTCGGATTCCGTACAAACTTTTCTTTCGTTCTAAAATTGCCTCGGATACCATCCCCGTCAGCCATCAGGAGTGCCATGTGGAATTCGGACCCACTAAACAGCATGCCGTCGCGGGTCTTCAGTTGCTGGAGTGTAAAATTGCCTAGGGCATTTTCCGCACCCCCCGGCTGACCCTGGGCCATCTACAATTTTAAGATGGCCCTCTCAGAAGTGGGAAGCACGATGTCCCATCGAATTCCGGAAAGGGAGGAGACGGGCGTGAAGGGATGACAGGAGGCCGGACCTATAATCCTCACGTCCGCGCTCGGTGACCAGCCCTTCCCTTTCCTGCTCTCTACTGGGCCTCCTCGTAGTCAGAGGGACATGTGGGAAGTCTTTGAGCAGCCCTCTATAGAGCTGCTCCCGTTGCTGTATGTATTTGCCGTAGGCGGTAGCGCCTCCCCTGGGTGAGGGGCGTTAATGCCTCCGTTACCCAGGATGCATCACATGGAGGTTCCAATCCCGCATTCGGATCCCGGTACCGTTGCATCTTGTGTTCATCTGACCTTCCCTGTCTTCGCTCGTGAACTACTTCGAACACCCGTGGTTGCACCCTTTTAAATAATTAGTTTTCAAATAATGTATGGTAATTTACCGGATTTATTGACATTATAATTTCGTAATATCTTTTGAATAGAACGTCCGATTTCAATAATTCAAAAAGTAATCAACAGGTATTGAAACAATCTTAAATACCAAACGATTTATTTAGATAAGAATTAGTATAAAGGTATAGATTCCGTGGTCTGACTTTGATCGGCATTTCGGCTTGAATTTATATCGTCGCGCGTTACTTTCATACTGCAATAGATTCTAAAATATTCATTATAATTATTCAGTGTAAAGGGCAATTTTGATCTACATTAAATGTACAATGTATCTAACGTATTTAGTCAGATAAGGCTTAACACTATATTGTTAAAAATAGCTTCGAAAATGACACATATTTTTTTTATAATTTGTAAAAGATAAAAATGGTTATTGTGAGCTACCCTTATTAGATAGACATATGCTGTCGCGGACTTTTATGTAGACCTTTTTAAGTTATACATTTCTACAGTACATTATTTTGTTCTATCTTCAATAGTTTTCGCAGCGTACGCGATGTAAGGAATTTTTTAGGTCATTTTTTTTATACCTTGGGTTACATTATTGAACTTTTATCCAGGATCCCTATTTTTTTGAAAATTAATTATAGCCTATGTTAGTCAGTGATAGTGCAGCTTTCTAATGGTAAAAGAATTTTTGAAATCGGTTCAGTAGTTCTTGAGTTTACTCGAATACAAAAATACAAATCTAATATTAGTAAAGAATGTATGGAAATCTGCCCGATTTATTGACATTTATGCTCACTGCTCCGCTCCCTTTAGTAGTAGCGTGATGTTATATAGCCTATGTTACTCCCAGATAGTGTAGCTTTCTATAGGTGAAAGAATTATTGAAATCGGTCCAGTTGTTCCGGAGCCTATTCGTTACAAACAAAAAAACAAAAAAACAAACAAACAAAAAAACAAATCTTTCCTCTTTATAATATTATTAGTATAGAAAATCAATTGCTGTTCGTTAGTCTCGCTAAAACTCGAGAACGGCTGAACGGATTTATCTTATCTTGGTCTTGAAATGTTCGTGGATGTCCAGGGAAGGTTTAAACGGTGAGAAAATAGGTGCAGCGGGAACGGGAAAAATATGGCGGTACGAAGTTCGCCGGGACAGCTAGTAACAAATAAAAAAGTGGTTTTATTTCACCTGAAATAGTTGTAAAATCAATAAAAATAGAACTCAAGATGAGTTATTATTATAATACTATATTTACAGATGTCGACGTGGCTTAGAGTGACGGGCCCGAACTCGCCGCGGTCGGCGTTGGCTTCTAAGAGCGTCAACCACAACGTGAGCTTTGGTTTCTGAGCCGCACACTTAACACTTATACACACTTGTACACACTTCACACTACACACACTTGGGCAAGGTACACTTTGCACCTTCGCCATTTGGTGCCATTACACTTTAACTATGAACTAAGTGGGAAAAGTGACTTTATGCGCATTGAAATACGGACTCGTTTAGTTTATCAAATAGGTCTTAAGAGCAATGTGTTCAAAAGATTGTATCTGATATTGGAAATGGATTCATAATATTGAATGAACAAGTGATAAATATTTATAAAATCTTGATATCCGAGATATTTCTGGTTCGAAATAATATTTAAATGTAGCAACATCGGCTTAAAATGTTAACAGAACTGGGAAGAAAGCATATGAATCTACAAGAATCTTCACGAATAGGGTGTTGATGATTTTGAAACCAAAACACGTTTTTGTTCAATGTATGGGTCTATTTTCAACGATTATGTTCTAAATTTTTCATTTTAATTCATGTTTTAGTAATAATAGTTATACTCATAACTGGAAAACGAATATCTCAACGACATCCATGTTAGCTATACATTAAAAAAAATGCTACATTAATAATATTTCTACTAATTATAAATTTATTTGTTAATGATTTTTAAACTTAAGACTTTATACTTAATGATTGTTTCTCAAAAATTGTATATCTAAATAATTGATTTTGACATTTCTATATTTCTAATAGATAAATATGATACCTTGAATACTGGTGTGCTAATGTGGTAGCTATACAAATATTATTCTAATATACTTGTTGAATGTGTAGTGTGTAATGTGTACACAAATTAATATAATTTCAAATATATAAATCTGACAACTAACAGTAGAAATACTATATCATATTTGATTAATAACAGAATATAATTTATTGTCAAATTACTTATAATTCGATAGTAACACAAATAATTTTTATTGTTGAATATAATTCAATAATTTGAATGTAACGTTTAGTTCTATAATTATTTGTCAATTGTAATTTTTTATAATATTTATGTATTGTAGATTGGCGTAGTACTTTAGTTGATACTTATTCGCTAACGGCACGACGTTATCGTGGCTTGAAAGACATGTTTAATTTAACGAAATGTGATGGTGATATATGTTGATACTATTATAGGAAGCGTTTGGAACAAAAATATTAATATATTAATGACATAGCACTTTAAAAATTGAAACAATAAGTAAAACTTAAGTCTGGCTGAGGAATGAAGATTCTAAAATGTTATACTGATGACAGTGCACTATATTTTCGTATTTATTTCTAATTGAATGTAATCTAACACATTGCTTGCGTGTTTTACTAGCTTCCTTTCATGCTGCCACTAGCTAGAATACAACACTACAACTAACACTTTTATGTTACTTTTACCACAAAGTAACCTAAAGACGTACCTGAAAATTTAAATTGCTCAAAGTCAAAAGGGATGTACACCATTGAAGGAACATGACTTTTGGGTAACATAAATTTTTAGGTAGGTATGCTTTATTTAGTAGTCTGTAAAGCACGTCCTGCCTAGTAGAGTTCAGTACTATGAAATGTTAGAAGGCAGGAATTCTAGTCTCGTAGTGAACTACTGCCTAAATCACAATCAGATGTTTTATGCAACTTTTTACCCACCATTTTTCTCCTACCAATGAACATTCCGGCGATCAGTAAAATATGATGCTATGCAAGTAGCTTTCTACATGAAAGAAATACTTGACCTTTTTATTCACGAAATTATACTTTACTCGATATTTTTTAATTCGTTTATTAGGTACAGCCAACAAAGATAATCTGACGTGACAACAAAATTACCTGAATGTTGTTGCTCCATATTTGGATATTTTTGTTCAGTGTTGTACGACAATAAACGTTGTCTCATTGTGTAGCATTTATACGGTTGCATCTGTACATACAACTTTGTGAAAAGGTGCAATCGTATCTATTTTGTCGACTGTACATCACTCCCAGCCAGACTTGCAATTTGTTGGTTCAGAGCCGCTGAATTTAAAAGACTAAACGAAAGTGCTACTTACATTGCCAGGCAATGATTGATTGTATGACTAAAATGATTAAATACTGAAAAGTAATTTATTAAAATTGTCGCGGGGCCCGTCCATTTTTTTGTCTCACATTTTCTGCTAACTCCTAATGTATCATAAATTATTTCTTCGTGGCCATAATGATTTGAAGTATTAGAACTGTGAATATGAGTCGTTGACGCACATGTCAATATATTGGTATTTCAAGATTTAGCCATGAAATAACAAACTTTATTATTATGTTTAATTAATAAATGGCCCTACTGAATATATATTCAAAATGTTAGATATCATATGATCCTAATCTCATTATTTAACTGAGATTCTGTTGTAGGTCTAATGTATCACTGCATCTTGTATATCTTTATGTCATTCTTACTTGGTAAGATGCAATGACAGAATGATGTAAATATGAGATCTCTAAAACATAATTCATGTAAGTACTCTGACCTAAGGCTATGAAGTCTAAAAACAGGTAGATAAACTGAACGGCTTTCATTCTACAACTGCATATGTAACTTTGTAATGCTCTAGATTTATATGGGATTACAAAGTTATTTATGCAGTTGGTAGTATGACAGCCGTTCAATTATTGACCTGTGAAGAGTTCATTTTCTAGCATGGGACAGCAAAATGATTTTTAAAATTTTCTAATTGATATTGCTGTCTTTGATATAAAATTAGCTAGGTATAATAAATACCTTTAAGATAAATATCGATGTCGAAATAATAATTAATTTGACAGTTTTAAAAATATTTTGTCTGTTTTATGTTTTCGTTGTACAATACATACTCACACCTGTCTAAGGGGTAGGCAGAGGTGTATTAACACCCACATTTCGCCAACTACATGTAAGGATAAAATTAGGTCGTCATTTGCAGGGATTAACGCTACGTACACAGCAAGAATATTTTTATAGCGCATACGAACGTGTGCATCTGATTTGGGTGTAAAAATGTTAGATTAAAAAATAGTATAATGTTTAGTAATGTTATTATATAATTGTAATTATCTTTTGGCTTGTGTGACGTCACAATTCTGACGTCACAACAAAATTACCTAAATGTTATTGCTCTATAGTTGGATATGTTTGTTCAGTGTTGTACGACAATAAACGTTGTTTCATTGTGTAGCATTTATACGTATATATAGTTCGGATGTGACTCTGTATGCCAAAAGCTGCGAGTAGTTGCTATTTCGGTTGTTTGTACTTTTATATATGTAACGAGGGTATGTAAAATAAAGAGTATGTTTTATATGATCTATGTTTTAATTCACATAGACAGCAGATAAATATATTATGACTGGTTCTTTACAAGTGTTTTTTATTTCAAACTTTGTTATGACATTACCAAAGATTTAAAAATTATACATTTGTAAATTTAACGCAACGACGAACTGACTTGCAACACAAATTATATATACTTAAAATTTTGATTACCACACTTAATGATTGAGTTGTTCACAAAAATTTTAGTTTCCCCAAACATTTTCGTCTTCAGAGGTCTTAAGCATCGACATTGGTGAACTAAAACGACTCATATAATTGTCAACATCTGCGGAATAATCGTCTACTTCCCCTCTCTTCTCACATTCGCTCACAGTGTCTTTAGAGATTGAATCTTTCACTGAACGGGCTGATTTATCTGGGTCAGCATTGAATATAGCCTCTAAGACATCATTCCTAGTTAAGTGTGCCGCTTGTTCTGGCGAGGAGCTTCTTTTAGCCCTGTCTAGGGGCCGCAAGTCTATATCAACATCGATATCCTCAATACTCCTAGGATGGCTTTCTCTAGGACTGACTACGATGACCATTTGACCAGATATGTTATGGTAAGGGTTCGCATTCTGTGGTATTGAGACCTCTCTTATATCAATAGTGTTTTTTACTACTAATAGAAGTTCATCGTCTGCGGCCTGCACTCCGCCCACACTTTCCACTTCAACTCGAAGTAAATTTTGTTCTTCAGTATTGGAGGTAGCGTTCACAACAGTAATAGACTCACGTTCGTAAGCTGAATTTTTCTCGACATCTTCGCCCGAAATATCGTATTTATCTGTGTTCTTTTTTAATATACTTTGTACGTGACTGTAAGTAGGGGTGTTTTGCCAAGAGCTGCTACATTCTGGCGATTTTGGTTCACTGTGTTCGTCTGACTGTTTATAGCTCTCGCTAAGTCGCGTATTCTGTGTATTAGTGCGGTATAGTTTTCTGAATTCCGTCAATGGTGTTTCGAGGTAATCCCGCTGATTTTCGTTATTCTCTGGAGGCACGTTTAAATATGAGTCGGGAATAGGTTTGCTGAACTCAGGCGTGGTTAGTTTCTTGAAGTGCGTTTTGCCGATGTCGAGGTTCGTCTGATACTCGCGGAGGTACTTGTCGAAGTCGCTTCGGATAGACTTCTGGTAGTCCGTTAGGGGGACATCCACTTCGTTGGCATCGTCTAGCTTCTTTTGTGAGTGAGTTGCGTTTGCATCTGTAATAAAATAATGTTTATTTAAAAATTTCATGCACACATGAACACGGGCGGACTTCATGTCACAGACTTTCTTTACCACTCTTCCTTATAGGTGGTGCAGACTCCTGTCCTATACATTATAGTATAGGACAGGGCACAGTATAATTAAATATCAGTAAATAATGATTTGTATATTTATTACTCAATCACGGTCGAACAGCTGAACAGACCTGGCTGAAATTTGGTATAGGGATAGATTAGTCTAAAATAACACAAAGGCTACTTCTCATCCCAAGAACAAGTTCCCATGGGTTGCTAATTCGAGTAGGTAAGAGCCAGTATATTACACTAACCAAAGTTCCTATCCACGTCCGCCGACGGCGCGTCATCTTCAAGCAAGGCGCGAGTGTTCCTGTCGACCTTGTACTCGGACTGTCTCCGGCGGAAGCTCAGGTAGGACTTCTCGACCGCCTCGGCCTCGATCTCGAGCTTGCGCAGACGCAGTTTGGCCTCACGAAGTACCGCGTTGGAGCTCTTCTCACGAGCCGCCACAGTTAATTCTTTTATGCTAAAAATGTTGAATTTAAGTATTAGCAACCGAAATTACTAATATTCCCTTTAACATCTCCAAATAAGCTAAATTACTTGTGCTAGGAGTGGGTTCACGTCGGTAGTGTAATGGCCAGGATTCGAACTCGGGAACTCTCGGTCGTAAGGCTCCTTAACCATTAAGCTACCGACGCTTCGAAGGTGTATTAGAATGTTGAATGGATAAGCTACAAAGACAAATACATAAAAAAACGAATGTTTTATTAATGGACGTTATTGCCTATACTCCAGTCGGTTAGGTATTAGTGTTACAATCTTGATGTATCTTTTTAATGTTTTATTTAAAAACTGTTTATAAAAAATAAAAATCGAAATCGTCCCACTAGTTAGAATTCTGGCCCCGATGCTTGTATAGAATTTTGAATGCCCAAGACGTGATTCTGTAACTCAGTGGTTAAGGTCTGTGGTCTGTAACTCCCTGTAAGGGACGGATGCAGGTTCAAGTCCCGTCTGGGCATTTTACTTTTTCTAATCTTAATGAATTTATAAAAAATCCTAAAAAGTATAAAGCATGTAACTAACTTCCGTAATTTCTCTTTAGCTTCCCGTAGAACGGATTTGGGACTCTTTTCTCTGTTTCTGCTTATATCCAAAGTAACTGATTTGAAATGACGCTCGGTATTCTCCCTAGAACATTATTGAATGAAAATTAAACCAAAACTTTATTTAATATCAAACAGTATTTCGTTTTCATTATATGACATGGGCACGGGCAAATAACAAATGTGTAAAAATATAAACATGTAGTTTACCTAAGTAACATAGCTTTGTATAGTTTACAGTCACATATTTAAAATTTAGAATAAGATAGCTACACTATTGCATTGGGATAAACCTGTAATGATAGTTGTAAGGAGAAATAAATAAATAAATAAATAAAAAACATACATATACCTACGCCTGTAAATTACCGAAGGGGTAGGCAGAGGTGTATTATCATCCATATTTCGTCAACTATGATTTTCGGTCCCACGTGATAGGGAGCGAGCCTATTGCCGTTAAGCGGGCAGTCATTCATGGGCTGTATGTTTACTGACGGAGGGAGAACATCCCTATCCTTTAGTTGCCTTCTACGACACGACGATGTTTACAATAATGCGAGAATAGTACTCACCTAACGGAATGATTGTTGCTATCTCGCTCTGGCGAAGCCGCACTTTGCTTACCGCTACTGCCTGTGATACATTACTTATTACATTAAAAGGTAGTTCTGGATTTGTTAATAGGCTTTATAGACCGCGGTCTAGGACACTCAGTAGCTTTAATAGAATCCATATCCATACTAATATTATAAATGCGAAAGTAACTCTGTCTGTCTGTTTATCTGTCTGTTACGCTTTCACGCCTAAACCACTGAACCGATTTTGATGAGGTAGGTATAGGGGTAGATTAGACGTTGAGAAAGGACATAGGCTATGTTTGGTCGCGATAACCGACATCCACGCGGGCGGAGCCGCGGGCAAAAGCTAGTAAATAATAAATTATTAGACGCTACCTCAAGAAGTGAAACGAGCTTATTAGGCCGCGGCCTAGAGCATTTAATTACTATAATAAAATAAATACATAATTATTACCCAACTGCGTAGATGTCAGTTATCGACGTATCGTGATCAAACATGCTTATGTCCTTTCTCAAGGTCTAATCTATCTCTGTATCAAATTTAATTAAAATCGGTTCAGTGGTTCAGTTCACTCTTTCTGTCTATGCATGAATAGACAGACCGACCGACAGAATTACTTTCGCATTTGTAATATTAGTATGGATCATCACTTCACTTCACTACATATTATAAAACAAAGTCGCTGTCGCTGTCTGTCCGTCCCTATGTATGCTTAAATCTTCAAACCTACGCAACGGATTCTGAAGCGGTTTTTTTAATATATAGAGTGATTCAAGAGGAAGGTTTATATGTATAATACATGCATAATATTGTAGAAAAACACTGATAAATTTAGAGATAATACCACGCGGGCGGAAAATATGGCGGTACGAAGTTCGCCGGATCAGCTAGGATTAATTGACAAACAAATAACTCACCAGGTCTGTCCTTGACCGGTGAGGGCGTCCGTTTGTTCACCTTGGACAGCGGGAACTGCCGAGACCTGAGGGCGCGCATTTGACTCAGCAGTTGTCTGGATCAAATTGTTATCGTATTAAAATTTAACATGACTCCAAACTGAGAGATGACGACGAAACCCTTCGGCAAGGGTGATCGGCAAACTTGGTGACAATGTACTTAGGCTGCGCAAAGTGTGTTTTAAGTCTCTTTAGTAGTGGTAAGCCTAAAGGCGCGCCAATCAATCACTCATAGATCAGGGGCCTTAGACAAAGTGATATTCTATTGGCGAAAACGCCAGTGGAATCGCTAATTGTAGTATGAAATTGACATAAATCATTAATATAACTATATTTTTTTTATGAAATTTAAGCCTTTGTAACTCGAAATACATTATTTAACTTATCATTATAACTATAACCACCGCAATGTCTCGAAATCCATTGTTAAAACCTTAAAAATGGTTCGCTTCAGCGCGATTCCATCAATAGAATGTCACTTTGTCTAGGGCTCCAGCACTGCAATTCACTAAGCGAGCACAACGATGCGAGTCGCAACGTTGTGCTCGATAGAGATTCTCATTGGTTGGATTGGGTCACGTCACTGGAGATCGACCAATGACAATCTCTATGGAGCACAACGTTGCGCTCGCATCGTTGTGCTCGCTTAGTGAATTGTACAGCAGGCCCTCGACTTTGCTCCAGCAAAACACTATCATACCGTAGATACTGAAAAAATAGCATTAATTTTTAGACTTTATTGCACTGTCTCTCTCTCTCTCTCTCTTACTCTCTCTCTCTTACTCTCTCTCTATCTTACTCTCTCTCTCTCTCTCCCTCTCTCTTACTCTCTCTCTCTCTCTCTCTCTTACTCTCTCTCTTACTCTCTCTCTCTCTCTCTCTCTCTCTCTCTCTTACTCTCTCTCTCTCTCTCTCTTACTCTCTCATTCTTAGAATTAAGTCCAAAATTAAATGAAGAGCATTATTTTCAACTCAAACATTTTTTGAAATATTTTTTGCAGTGTCTGTAGTATGACAGTAGTTTTGATGTAGCAGAATCTGTTCTGTTATTGGTTATCTGGATGGCCAGTTGTAGTCGTTTGTTCACGAAGTTTGCCGGTAACTATACAGCTGATGGGTGCCCCACCTGCGCGTGCCGACGTGTCGCTCCCTGTCCCGCAGCAGCCCCACGAAGGGGATGTCGTCCCCGGGGCGCACGATGCGCGGCCGCGCGTCGCTGAAGGCGCTCAGCTCCTCGCCCGCGCCCTTGTACCAGCTCATGCTCACCGTGTTGGCCGACGCGCACGTGTTCACGCTACGAGGGACAAAACCACATGTACACAGTTCGGTGAAATGTACGCGCACCACACTAGAGGGACAAAACGACATGTACACAGTTCGGTGAAAGGTACGCGCACGTGTTCACAATAGAGGGACAAAACGACATGTACACAGATTGGTGAAAGGTACGCGCATGTGTTCACAATAGAGGGACAAAACGACATGTACACAGTTCGGTGAAAGGTACGCGCACGTGTTCACGCTACGAGGGACAAAACGACATGTACACAGTTCGGTGAAAGGTACGCGCACGTGTTCACGCTACGAGGGACAAAACGACATGTACACAGTTCGGTGAAAGGTAAACGTACGAGTTGGCAGCGGGCGACATGAGGCGGCGGCGGACGACGTGTCGCCGCGACACTACACTACTGGTGCTGCCAACTTGTACCTTATTTCCATGAAATAGCGGACGACATGAGGCAGCAGCGGACGACGTGTCGCAGCGACACTACTGGTTTTAATGTATTTCCATTATAGCGTCGTCGCTATAATAGAAATACATTAAAACCAGTAGTCGTCGTAGTCGTAGTAAAAACGTCGTCCGCTGCCGCGTCATGTCGCCCGCTGCCAACTCGTACCTTAATTGGTGAATTTTAGTGTATGAAGTCGATTAAAAATACTTGTAATTAGTGGAGAAAAGATTTATTGACAGTAAAGGAAGTTTGTGAAGGGTGTAAGACAGTAGATGTGGGCAGGTGAGCAGCAGTGTCTGCCTGCCGTACTTATGTAGAAAGTACTGTGGACACGGTGGGCTGCTCGAGGCGGTAGCACGTACAGTACCTGTGCAGGAAGTACTGCGGCTGGCAGGGCGTGGGCGTGGACACGGTGGGCTGCTCGAGGTACAGTACCTGTGCAGGAAGTACTGCGGCTGGCAGGGCGTGGGCGTGGACACGGTGGGCTGCTCGAGGTACAGTACCTGTGCAGGAAGTACTGCGGCTGGCAGGGCGTGGGCGTGGACACGGTGGGCTGCTCGAGGTACAGTACCTGTGCAGGAAGTACTGCGGCTGGCAGGGCGTGGGCGTGGACACGGTGGGCTGCTCGAGGTACAGTACCTGTGCAGGAAGTACTGCGGCTGGCAGGGCGTGGGCGTGGACACGGTGGGCTGCTCGAGGTACAGTACCTGTGCAGGAAGTACTGCGGCTGGCAGGGCGTGGGCGTGGACACGGTGGGCTGCTCGAGGTACAGTACCTGTGCAGGAAGTACTGCGGCTGGCAGGGCGTGGGCGTGGACACGGTGGGCTGCTCGAGGTACAGTACCTGTGCAGGAAGTACTGCGGCTGGCAGGGCGTGGGCGTGGACACGGTGGGCTGCTCGAGGTACAGTACCTGTGCAGGAAGTACTGCGGCTGGCAGGGCGTGGGCGTGGACACGGTGGGCTGCTCGAGGTACAGTACCTGTGCAGGAAGTACTGCGGCTGGCAGGGCGTGGGCGTGGACACGGTGGGCTGCTCGAGGCGCGGCGCGGTGGCGGGGCGCGGCCGCAGCACGGCGCACGCGCACGCCCGCGCCGCCCCCGCGCCCCCGCCCGCGCGCGACAGCGACTCGATGTGCGACTGTTGCTGCAACGGCACGGCACGGTACAACAACAGCAAACAGAGAGGAGGCGGCACTAGTAACTGTGCTAGATGGCGACACTTTGTATCGGTTATTAAATTTTAGTGACATCTAGTGTGAGATAATTATACTATATAGTACTGAACTGAACAGTCTTGCTATTATCTGTCTGTCTAGAAGAAAATAAAGTAAGATCAACAAACACCCACACACCCAAACATCGTCGGTAGCTTAGTGATTAAGGATTCGGCCTTACGATCGAAAGGTCCCGGGTTTGAATCCTGACCATTACACTATCGACGTGAACCCACACCTAGCTAGCTGGGGGAATATTAGTAATTTCGGTTGCAGAAAATTCTTAAAAAAAAAAAAGCATTCAAACATCCCTACAGACTTTTCCACTATCAGTAGTCCCAACGCACCTGCCTGGCGCACTCCCTGAGCCGATTGTTCTCCTCCCTGAGCCGCAGCACGGCCTCCGACTGGTCGTTGTGCGGCGCCTGCGACTGCGGCGTATCGCCCGCCTCGCTGGAGCCCGACGAGCGCGCCGGCGGGAACGAGCACTCGCGGTACAGCTCGTCCACCTTCGACTGGACACCGAAACACATACCATATGTAACTCCGGACACGTATTCTTTTTCATCCTAGCGTTAAGGCGGCCACCCACTAACAGTTTACCGAACGACAACCGGATGATACCGGTCTGTCAGTTCATCGCAATAGCCCACACACTTACAGTTTGGTCTACGATTTTGGACTGACGGCTAATATGTGTGTGGCCGCTTGACGATTCCGGTCAGCAAAGACAGTTAAAGGCCGGACAGGCTATGGCCGTCGGCATTTTATACGTAATAACATCAGACTAAAAGGATAATAGTAGATTACCCAACAAGTGAAAAAAAGGTGAATTCTTTTCGAGGCACTAAGTTGTATCTCGAGAGGAGCGAAAGGTTTCTGGGGTAGAATCCCGAGCGTAGCGAGGGATTCTAGAAAGAAACCTGAGCGGATCGAGGGATACAAGAGCCGAGATGAATTCTTTTTTCACGTGTTAGGTACTCAACTTTTCACCATTGACTACGAGAAAACGATTACTCTGTGATTATGAATTACATTTTGTTATGGATAGTACACAAAAGAAGCAGCAAATTATCAGTAATAGCTACCGCTTTAGCGCGAAAAGACTCAGGAGTCTTTTCGCGTTCGAGAATATGAGTTTCACTTTCATCACTAGATGAAGTCATTTTATGATTATGAGACAAACATAAAATTTTACAAGGAAAATTACACAGAAAATGGCGGCATTTTTTTTTCTTAATTTAAACTGAGCCACATTCCATCCAGCCAGTGATTACATTTAGGTGACTTTTAGTACGTTTTTATAGTGAGAGTGTGCAACCTCTTTGCATGTTTCACTAGAATCCGTACATTCGCACATGTTCCAAATTCAAATTTTTTTATTCACTCGGTGAAACAAAGAGCGTTTTATTCACTGTTTTTGATGAATCACGGGCCCTTTTTCGAGTGTCAATGGTGAAATAGTACATTATGGTACAAGTGAGCAACGTTGGTGATTACCGCCGAGGCGCCATTGAGACCCGAGCCGCCAGGCGAGGGTCTTAAGACAGCCGAGGACGGTAATCATCATGCTCACACGTGCCATACGACGTTTTACAACACACTTGCGAATAAAATAATACTACAAATACTAAATAAACAATACTACAAATTAATTCGTTTTCCTATGCGCGCGCATTAAACAATGGCGGTCGACCATATTTAAAAAAAAATGAGGTTTGAACTTAACTTTTTTTTACTCTGTTTTTTTTTTCTGTACTTAGAGAAAAAAAAGTTAAATTTGAGCGAAAATTTTGTTTATTACACAAGTATTACAAGTTGAAATTATTTATTTAAATACGAAAATGCATCAAATGACCATACAATAGGCGTATTAATTTATTCGTACTATTAAACACGTTATTTTTTGTATCAAAACTTTTTTAAGAACATAGACAATTATAGACACTTCCTATAAAATTTAAAAAAGAATCTATAACTCACTTTTGTGAATAATAGTAATGAAAAAGTCACAGTTTTATAATAGGTGTCATTCCGTGCTTAATTGCGGTAAAATAATATCACTGTTATGAGCAGGTGTGTTGTAAAATAATGTTATTATATTAGTCTGAGGTAAAAAATTATGATGACATAAGGACTGCAGGCCGCCCGATAGGACCTAAAACTGTAAGCGGACTGTTAGTGGGTGGCCGCCTTTAATTCCCAGTCGCATCCGAAGCTTTCAGCTTGGAGTCTGGAGCCCGCTTTACCAGTCCTAACTACGAATTTGGCTAGACCTCGATATTTTCCGTGAAGCGATTGCCATCTAACCTCCACAACCCAATGGTAACACTAGGTGATATCGAAGCTATGCAGTTAGACCGTTGTTTTAAAGACTTTTTAGGACTCCAACTACCCGTAACGACTGCCATAGATGTTCTTATGGCAACCGGGACGGACGGCTTAACGTGCTCTCCGGACACGTATCTTGGACCTAAAATGTGCTCAAAATGTGCCCTGTACGCGCCATACACATTTCATGGGTGTCTTTTAAAGATAGCACGGGGTGCTACTGCGGTGGAGGAATTAACCAAGCACAGATTATTACAAAGCAATCCGCGGGCGCCAGAGCCACGTTTGTCTTGCGATTTAAGTCCAAGATACGTGTTCGGAGTTATACTGAGGTTACTTCGTGACAACTTTGGGACAGTTTTAAATTATGATTTTCAATATTAAACAATGATTGTGATTAGTATCACTTTTTAATCTGATTCCCATCGTTCGTGTGATTCTTACGTTTGCCTGCTGCTTTTGATAAAAATCAAACTTTAAATAATAGATACTGTGGCAAAAAAGAGAACGAGGCAAAATTTGACTTGGTGGTTATTGTTTTTATAACAATTCAGAAATAGAAGTTCCTTAATCCCTACTAATATTATAAATGCGAAAGTAACTCTGTCTGTCTGTCTGTCTCACTTTTACGACTAAACCGCTGAACCGATTTTGATGAAATTTGGTACAGAGGTAGATTAGACCTTGGGAAAGGACATCGGCTATGTTTGGTCGCGATAACCGACATCCACGCGGGCGGGGCCGCGGGCAAAAGCTAGTGCCAATATAAACACCAAATCCCATGAAAATGTAACAGCTAAATACATAGATACAACATACAATCACGCCTTTATCCCTGGAGGGTTAGATAGAGGTGAATTAACACCCACATTTCACCAATCATTGTTTTAGGTCCCATGTTATAGGGGTATCACTCGAGCCATGTATCTGAGGCTGAGTCTGGGCTGTATATAAATGTCTGATGTTAAACAGCCCTATCCCTTAGTCGTCTTGTACGACACCGCATGGGAGGAGATGGGGTGGTCCAAATTCTACTCTGCCGGGAACCACGCGGCTATTTAGCTATTCAGGACAATAGAACAGCTATTTAGATTTCAGTGAAACACACAGGTTCAGAAAAAAATCTACCATCTACAACAGCAAATACAGTAAAATAAACAAACCGGTGTAAAATTAACATTCTTCTTCTTAAAATCGTTGACCACTTGATTCTTCAATCTGTCATCAAAATCATCACTTTTGAATTTGTCCGGATGTTGATTGTTCAAACTCACGTCCAACTTTGAAGTGACATTCTTCAATTCAGTGACCGTGCCTTTCTCGGTGACACACTTAGGATTCAACTTAGATGTTTCGAGATACTTCTTTAGTGTAACTAGTTCGTTTTTAATCAAATCATAGTGTGATTGGATTTCCCCGTTGTCCATGTCGTGCACTTTGATCACTTTGCTCGCTGCGTTTTCTACGTTTTTCAAGTTTTCCAGTTCGGAGCGCTCTTTGTTGATGCTGTCTCGCTCGTTCTTTATCGAAGTGAGATGATCCTCGAGAGTGGTTAGCTCTTCAGAGATCTGTGTGCGCATATCTTCGGCTCGTTTTTTTATCATCTGTTCTGCGTCTGCTAGACGAGATTTTAGGTTGTCTTCCTGTAGAGTACACACAAACAAATATAGAGAGATACATAGGTGGAAATAGTAGTACAGAGGCTCTGCTTATTTCTATTAGAAATTTCCTCCAGCAGACCTGCGAGAGGAGAGAGTGTACTAGTGTCAAAAGGATTTTGACTAGGGAAACTTACGTTAAGGCATTGTTGGCGATATATTTTTATGGGACCGGGTGTCATCGGGTCGGTCCATATAGCGAACACACAGAGGAGGCGGCCTATGTAAATGAGTACTATGTATTCACGCGTTCTTTGCACACTAAGGGTCAATCCCCACTGTAAGTAAACCATTTTGAACCTTATCTACGGGAAAAAGGTCATAGTCATTTGAAGGCGGAGGAGAGGCTATAGCACTCAGTTCTATGGGATCCCATTTTTTCTCATAATGGTTTTTGTCCTAATTTAAATTGTCATAACAAGTTAGGCATAATTTTCTTTGTCATAATAATAGTGTGCCATAATTGGTTTTTAGCATACTATGTTATTAAGCATAAATATTGTATATCCTAATGTTTTTATTCATAACTTTGATATGCATAAAGTTGTAAAGCATATTGTTTATTTGTCTAATAGTTATTTGGCAGATTCATTGAGAAAGCTCCTGATTCCGACTTGGATAGATTAGGTTAGAAGGCTAATGCGAGAGCGGAGCGGAGCGAAGCTCCCGCATTAGGCCTTCGTGGTTATTTTTTTTTTTATAACCATGTAGAACTTTATTTAGTCAAATGAACATTCTGGCTTATAATAGTTATGGTTACGCGTCGTTATGCTTAAGTAAACTTATGCTTTGGGACAGTATGCTTATAGTAAATAGGATTTAAAAAATTATGATTAAAAAGTTATGGCAAATGAGTATTATGCGTAAATAATGTTTGGACAAGTAACATTATGCAATGTTAAATTATGACATAAAATTGTAGGAATAAAAATAGAGAACCTCAGTTCTATACTACATTCGGTTAGGTACTTAACTAAAGGTAAACAATCTTGTAGAGACTTTTTATAAATCACACATTAAACAAATAAACTAGGCTTACTACCTAACTATAATAACTAGTGATTCTGGTGGAATTGCTGCTAAAAGGAAGTTCCATTCATAAGGAAATATTAGTTCGATTTCAGTTTTTATTTAAAAAAAAAAAGTTATTAATCAGAAAAAACATTTATAAACTGAATTTTTAAATGAAACACATTAAAGAGACACATCAATACGTTTAGTTTAGTACCTAACCGAAAGCAGTATAGTATATAGTCTGGCTGCTGTAGGCACATGCTGTAAGAACATTTCGAACGATCGAACGAACTCGAAAGCTGAATTTGCAGTTATATTTCAATATCGCATGCTGTTTTGGTGATGTCATGTTGTCGAACACGTAAACATACATCACCCTCATGCTGAAGAACGTGACGACACAAAATTTACAGCAAGCAGAATGGAAATATCGCCGCGGATTTAGCTGTCGAGTTCGTTCGAACGTTCGAAATGTTCTTACAGCATGTGCCTGCTGCTCTTTCAGTGGGGATTGACCCTAAAGCCTCAGACACACAGGCTGATTATTACCGAGCGATAGTATCGCGCCTTCATGTTTACGTCCTGCCCCCCTAGACAAGTGGCAATTCGTTGCTCGGCGTATGATGGCTTCAACTTCAACTTTTAAGAGTGGAATAGAATGACGAATGTATAGGATTTGACATTTTTGTCATTCGTTGACGCCTGTCATATACGTCAAATCCCATACATTTGGCATTCTATTCTACAAAACGCCGGCCGACGAATTGCCACTTATCTAGAGGTCCTGGCGTACCTTGGCGGACAGGCGCTGCGTGTCGGCGTGCAGCTGGCGCATAGCGCGCGTCATATGCGCGTGTTGCTCGCGCAGTGCCCGCGCCAGCCCCCACAAGAAGCGCTTCTTCTCGCACACGCTCTGCTCCAGCGCCGCCTCGCGCGCCTTGAACGACTCCTCCAGCTATAGGACAATACCATACCTCACTGCCAAGTCCAAGCGAACTACTGTGTGTGTACCGTATATATATACAATGGTTTGTGCTCAGAAGAACTGTTTGACATGATGCCTACAGCTACATTCTATCATCGCACCTCTCGCCACAGGCAGGGAATTCATCCTCACACATTGCGTCCGGAAACAGTGCGCACTGTGCGGTATGAAAGGAACTTCATCCCACACACACTCAAGCTGTGGAATGAACTCCCTGTGGTGGTTTTCCCAAGCGATTAGAATATGGGGTTCTTCAAGAAGAGCATTAGAAGGTTTCTTCAGGGTCGGCAGCACGAGTGTGACGCCCCCCTGGTGTTGCATACGTCCATAGGCCACGGTGACCACTTCCCATCAGGTGGGCCGTGTGCTTGTCTGCCACCTAATACTTAACTAGGGTATTCGGGGGTTTCACTAACATTTTCGGGTTTTCTGCTGATTAATGGATGAGCTTCCGAGTCAGGTTTCGAGATGTAGGTCTCGGATGCCAGCAAGGAGCAAGGGTTATGAAATGCTTGCAAATGCTACATCTGTGGTAGCCTTCATATCCGTGACATTGGATGTAAGATACAGGGGAGAGTCGCCTTCGCTGGAGCGGCCACGTTTTACGGCGACCCCCAGGCTACATGTTTACGGGTACATAAGCAGTCTAATAGTCCGAAATAATAAAGAAAAGCACGTATGCGGATTAAGGGCTCTGAGGTGAAGACCTAGGATGTTACGGAAATAACGCTGAGATGATGACGATAAAAATAATTAGATGTGCTGAGTGTCGGATTCCTTAGGTTACCTCATCCCGTTGCTTCTGCAGCTGCAGAGCGTGGCTCGCCATGGAGCGCTTCACCCTTTTGTCTTCCTCCACTTTGACCATCTCGACCTCCGCTTCATACACGGACTTTAATTGTTGAAACATCTACCAAAGGAACACCAACGATATTTGTATTATTATTTTATGAAATCTATGAGAACTTCTTAGTTAAAGATGATGATGGATAAACAAACATCAAAATGAAGAAATACGACACTACCTATCATAAAATTTAGGATTTTATATAGATACCATACATTCCAAATGCCTCTTTCATTGACTCTTTTGATGGCAGGAATTGAAGATATAGGACTGGTAGTTCGAATATTCAAGCCACTATTTACTTAAATTGGAGAAACAAACTGCTAATGCCATGAGTGCTATCAGCGTTTTAGTAGTAGTACTCGTTTAGTACTCAGTAAGACAGAATGGAGTAGTGCCTGAGTTTTTTAGTAGTCAGTAATGAAAGTGGAGGTAAGATCGCAATTAAATGAGTACCTGTTTATGATAATATGAACTGTAGACTTAGTACTGATAATACAACTATAAGCATACTATAGGTACTAATCGATGATAACTTTAATGCTTTATTATAAAGTATATGGTTGCAGATAAGTAGAGTATAAAATGACGAATGTTTTTTCAATTTTCATTCATTACACTGAAATATTATTATTAAACTGTATATGATTACTATCATTTTTTTTTCACGACAATATCAGAAAATGAAAGGGCTGCACTAGGTTGGTTTTGGTGAGAAAAATGGTACTAGACAATCAAAGTAACAAGACCTCATCAATGAGGCTGCGCTCCATAATGCTGATACTCTTCATAATACTTTCCAAATCTAATGATTCCGCATCTTGATTTAGGTTCTGAAATAAAACCATTTTTAGACAACTGATAAAACTGATGCCTAGTGACCTTATCCACTCTCCAAGGAGCATATAACCCTATGCCCTCTTCAAGGTGCACATATGACCCTATCTAGTCTACAAGAATAAAAGAAAAAAAAAAAAAAAAATAAGAAACCCTAGTAACCCTATCCTCTCTGCAAAGAACTTTAATAACCCTACCCAAAGGAGCTCTGATTCTGAATTTATTTTTTTATTTTATGAGCTTTTGCTAGTTTCCATTAAAAGTGTTGTGCACTGTGCACAAGTGGTTGGAGTGAGTTGGGGTGTGGTACATCCTCAATCCTACCTGCCTCTGCCACACCGACGCCGGAAAACCATGGACGCGACGAAAAACAAAGCTCTAAGTAGTCGGCCTTGCTAGCATTGGTCTCACGTTCAAATACTGGTCATTACACTACCAATATGAACTCACTCCTAACTTAGCTGGAGGGATTACTAATATACAGGGAATATTCAGCTGATTTTTTGTTGATTCAAATATCGAGGCCTAGCCAAATCTGTAGTTAAGACTGGTAAAAGCGAACCCCAGACTCCGAGCTAAAAAGCTTCGGATACGACTGGGAATTAACGCTATGATGAGAGAGAGGGAATATTCAGTTGCTAATTTTTTTTTATAAAACCATAAAAAATGTGCGCGTAAAAAAGAATACTTGCTTTGTATAAATTTTTCTTTTTCTTCTTATATTTCTCTTTGATCCTCGACATATGCGCCTGGCATGTCTTACAATACGAAAGGTGCCTGCATTTCTCTTCAACTGAAGGGTTTCGATGCAATACCTTGCCTTGGTTCAGTGACAAGACTTCAGAACTCTTTTCACTTGACAGACTATCTGCAGAAGGTATGTCTGAAAGGCAATAATGAAGCCGTATGTGGTAGACTTATGTAGTTGTATGATTTGAGATCGACATGGTCGTTCACATTAAAAGTGTCCGATATTTCGGCGTTGTTACTCGTATGTTCTAACTGTTAGGTAATTTTTTATGGCACACCAGGGTTATGGCGCTTGTAACAGCGCCGACTTATCGGTTAGTCGAAACAAACAAATTTGTGTAGTTGTAACTTTGAGTGATCTGAATTGACGCACGAATTCCTACTTAGTCCTAGGCGATTTTGGCGCTTAGTGTTAAGTCCTGCAGAAATTCCCATGGTTACCCCAAGGACTGTAGTGCTGTTGTGTCGGCTTCGAGCCTACTTACACCGTACACCATCTCATATCTCATATTAATGTTATTGTAAGGTGGTCCTGTAAGGTATTTTGCTCGCACCTATGGGAAAAGTAATTTACATTTCTGAATCTTACCATGTACTTTTCGCAGTGGTACCTGCTGATACATAGGTAGACATTTTAGTATACATAGCAGCAAGGATACCTGCTCATTATTTCTGTACATTTCCATTGTATGAGTTGCGTGTTCCGAATCACACTGTACTCCTGCAATTAATACATAACTGAATAATTTCAAGAACATTGTTTATTATCATGATCATAGATCAGTCTATCAATATCAAATTTACTCTATACATTAATATCAAGCTCAGAGCCCGGAGTGTGAAAAATATTCGAATTCGTAAGGTAAACGGAGCATTGCGATTGGCCACCTGCCTACTATGAACCTGTACGTGCGTGCAAGCGTGCGTGCGTGCGTGCGTGCGTGCGAGCGAGCGTGTGCGTGCGTGCGTGCGTGTGTATGCCTACCAATCGCAAAGCTTCGTTCTCTCGATACGTTTACGTTACGTATTTGAATGTTTTCATGCTCGGAGCACTAGCATTCAACCTCTGATGTTGCATACCGTCAAAATTGCAAGGAAATTGATATTGTTGAGCAATGCTAGTAGATTTAGTTAGATTAATGTCTTCAGCAGACATATTATGCATTAAACCATGACTTACCTAAATAATTAAGTATAGACCACACATCGTTGTCTGAAAACCTGATATTGGACACATCCTGGGTAGGGCTTTCCGTTAAGGACTTGGCAAAATCAAACACCATGTTAGACAATGGCATCTCAGAAACAAATACTGATAGGGTGTAGCTGAATTCCTGCAACGGTACCGAATTATTCACAACCATAAAGTAGACTTTTTGAAATTGTATATTTATTTTTACTTACAAAGCGCAGTAAATACTCAGCGACGAGTATATTGAGTGCTTGATAGGTATGTTCTAACCGTTGGGTAAAATTTTTATGGCACACAGGTGCACTTCCTAAAAAAAAGTAAGAATAAATTACAAGTAAGAATGCAATTGACTAACAATTTTATACAACAAGCAAAGTCCTTAAAACATTTTACTGTTGGGTCTCTTTTTTTCATTGCACTTGAGACATTCACCTCAGAGCATGGGATTTTTCTTCTCTACTTCGTATGATCTTGGGCATCCATGGTAGAGAGCCCAATCAGTACTTTTTGCATACTTTATTACTTTAATATTCTCAAGTAGAATCTGTTGCGCTTACAAAAATTACTACTTACTAGTTTACAAAGAAAACTGGAAACATACAAGGGAAGTACCTAGTCTCTAAGTACAATTATTTTTAAATAATTAAAAAAAATGCTTATACGGATCTGTAGGTACATTTGATTTTCTTTTACTTCTGCTAGGCCTACATATTAGCTAAAATACTTATGTGCAAACAGAAGTCATATCACAATATTTTGAAACTGAACTTTACCTGTTTGTGCACTTTTTAATACATTTACGATATGTTTACGTAAATACGTTCGCAAATCATTAAGTATGCCATTTTTCTCAAATAATTCGCATAGAAATTTTTGAAACTGTTCCGTAGATTCCTTGTTTTCAATGTTTTGAGAACCAGCGACAGGTATCTCTACATCTTGTGTTACATTGTCATTCATTTTGTTTTAAGTGTTTTATCAAGATTTCGCTTCAAAACTATTCCGCTACATTCTTTTTTTGTAAGAAATTATCTTCACCTGAAATTTCAAACTTTCCAAAACATAGAATTTTGACATTTGCGCTTTTGTTGACATTTCCGGTTGGTCTCTCGGTTAATTTATGCCCAAACAAAATAAGGTTTTATATTGTCCCATTAAATTATACCTTGTGTGATAATAATTTATAATATAAAAGTGTGAATTATTGAAATGAGAAACTTTATTGTTTTACTAAAAACATGTATACTATACAATACAATACACATCGTTCATATATTTCTGTAGTTACTATGCCGATATAGTGTCATTTTATAGTATTGTGAACGTGTACAGCTATTTTGACAGTCCCATCATCAGTCCCTGTGGCGCAGAGGATAGCGCGTTGGACTTCTAATCCAAAGGTCGTGGGTTCGATCCCCACCAGGGATGCAATATGCATTTTTGTTTTGTATATATTTTTATTTTGTTAATTGTTTAACATTTTACATACATTTTGATACATAACTCTTGAATTATTGTTATGGTTATCTGCGTAGAGAAACGTTCGATTTAATAATAAAATTAGTTTAAATAATATTTAAAAGTAAACTTATTGATCTCTTTTGTAAGTAAAAAAAGAAGTAAAAGAATTATAATTATCCCGCCGCAAGTTTGTTTTTGTTCCCAGTGCCTACTATGATCATCATCATCCCAAGATCGTGCGAAGTGGAGGAGGAAGAGCCGGGAGGCGGAGGTCAATAAGGCCACGGATGCAATCAGGAAAATACGTCTACATGAAGATGGTGATGACTATGATCATCATTGTATATTTTCTGATGATGATGATGATTTTCTAATGTCTATTCGTTACAAAATGGATCTATCCTAGATAAGAGACAACTACTACCCTATGCATGGGTTTAAGAAAATGCATAACTTACATCACATAAAACTTCTTTGCTGTTAGTACTCCCTATAATAGTGATTAGTAGTGCACTTTTTGAGACTTTTTGGGTTCGATTCCCGGACGTGGCGGACTCATATGCAGCGATTTGTGACAAAATTAAGGATTACGCCATCTATTGGATAGATGTGAATTATTTAATAACCAATTTTCATGTTAAAAACAAAGTTAAGCTTTTTTATAGTAAAAATTATATTAAAAAGTGGTAGAATTATAATATTCATTAACTTTTAATTATTATGATATCAATGAAATAAGTTTAGAAAAATTCTTCACAGGAACGATATTTACTACCTTAGAGTATTATTTACTACTGCTGTCAGGGCTGTCACAACATTCTCTTTTGAGTTTTGACAATATTGACATTAGGGAAAATTCAGAAAATTCTGCTCATCTGCAATCTGCTATTCTCAGCTATTCTCCTTTTTATCTTATTTACAATTATTACAAATAATCTGTGAAGTGTGAATACATAGGACTATTGAATATATTATTGTTGCTCTTGATATACATATACAACCAACATGAGGCGACGCGCTGGTGTCGGAGCTATTCAAAAACAAAAACTAGAACAAGAAAAATACAGGGAAAAAGGGTCTGAAATTCAAGAAAATCAGTTTCAACAAATGTCTAAGCAGCTGGAGGTGTTCAGGGATAACTTGGAAGACTTCGCCACTAAACACAAGAATGAAATAAAGAAGAACGCTCAGTTTAGACGACAGTTCCAGGAAATGTGTGCTGCTATCGGTGTAGACCCTCTTGCTTCAGGAAAAGGCTTTTGGTCTGTCTTGGGTTTGTACTTTTCAATAATAATCTTAACCTTTCTCATAAATCTATTCTCTTAACTGACTCCTTTACGAACTTACTCGAACCGACTAAAACACACACTGCCTGTGGGTTGTAGGATGCCAGCGGTGAGATTGGCTGAGACATCCCTCAGACTCCGGCTGACCAGTCTTCACTGACTCCTCAGCAAATAGTAGTACTCAATGTTTGCAAGAAATGTCAAGTTCACTAAGATATTTGCTACATATTTGTTATTTCCTCTTTCTGCACCTTTCTGTCTAGATATAAGCAGAGACAGTATTGTATGATTCCAAAATAAAAATTATCCTATCTTTGTCAGGTTATAAGCTTACAATCTCTATGTTATACTATTTAACAAAGTTGTTTCAGCTGTCTAGAGGTGAAAAGGTAACTAGTAGACAGATTTATTTGCATATTATATGAAAAGATTAATTTCTCATCATCACAGGATTGAGGTCAAATCCAAGACACACCAGTCTCGCCTCAGAGCCCAGGGTCCTCAATCCAGCTTTTACTCCATTATAGTTAAAAAATCTGTTTTTATTTTATGAAAACCTTGTGCCTGGTATGTAAAGAATCATGATTAAATTTCAGGTATTGGAGATTTCTATTATGAGCTTGGAGTACAAATAGTAGAAGTGTGCCTGGCTACAAACTATAAGAATGGTGGGCTGATAACGTTAGATGAACTGAGAACGAGGCTGATAGCAGCTAGGGGGAAGGCTAAGAAGCATCAGGATATAACTAATGAGGATTTACTTGCTGCTGTAAAGAAATTGAAAATATTTGGCAATGGGTGGGTAAACCATTTTTGCACCTTATTTAATTTAAAAATAGCCTAGCTATATTAAATTTTTAAGTTGATGTATATTTGAGGGATAAGTGTAGCCTATGTATTATTCCAGGCTAAATTTTATCCATGTATCAAAATTCAGCCATTCAGTACTGCTCAGCCGATATAGAAAGTAGGATATGATACATAAGTTTGGATGGATGTAAGTTTGTTGTTCAATAACATCAGAATGGCTGAACAGATTCTGGTTGAAATGTACCACTGAGATAGATTGACCTGCAATAGCACATAGGCTACTTTTTATACCAGGAAAAGGTTCTTGTGATTCTCTGGATACTGGATGGTTATTTTAAGCGGAGTATAAAAATAACTATTGAACATTACAGATTCACAATGATTCCTGTTGGCAAAGGCAAATGGTTGGTGCAGTCCGTCCCTGGGGAGTTGAACTTGGATCAAACCTTAGTGTTGCAAAAGGCTAACTCCCTGGGTACTGCGTGGGTATCTGCTGGAATATTGACTGGAGATTTAGGGTAAATATGTTTCCTACTTACTATACACCAGCTTTGAGGATAAAATGTCTTCTGAATTCA
The DNA here is from genome assembly GCA_914767945.1 of Eilema depressum. Classification (NCBI taxonomy): domain Eukaryota; kingdom Metazoa; phylum Arthropoda; class Insecta; order Lepidoptera; family Erebidae; genus Eilema; species Eilema depressum. The sequence continues at coordinate 4,189,820 of OU612027.1, read as the reverse complement.
TACTCACACACCCGTATAAACTAATCCCAAATACTTCTAAAGCTGGCCCTTAAGCAGTGTACACTCCTCTATTCCATGATTTTATTTGGTTGGTTTTCACTTTTGCAGGTAAAGGTATGTTTCTGAAACCGACCGCATACGACAACTGCCGATGAACGCAGCACATGCGCGTAATTCATTGCGGCTTTTTAATGGTCCCTTTTATCTGTATCGGAGTTTAACAAGTAATGGGTAGGCTATGTGCTGCATGCGTCTGTTGTTGTCGTATGTGGTCGGCTTCGGAATTAAGCAACCATTATCTGACCCCACAGGCACCACCCGAAAGCAAAGGCTTATGCCAGAATATCTTGGTCAACTACATACATATGGCTTGCTTTATTGCATTTTTTAAAATGTTTCAGCTGGAATGAAACCAGGGCCCAAAATGCTTTGAATCACATGGTGAAAGAAGGTCTCGCGTGGGTGGACAGCCAGGACACCAAGGAGACGCTGTATTGGTTTCCAAGCATGTTTGCAGAGTGTGTGTCAGCATAATAGACTGTGCAACAAAAATAATGTAAATATTGTGATATTGTTTATATTTTATAGTTAAATTATGTATAAAATGCTAGAATAGCGAACAAAAAAACCATGAAAGAATACAACATTTTATTTATATTTATTATTTTTCATTTTATTGCACTGAAGCTTCATACATCAATATTACCTACATTTTTATTTTGTTCAGTGCCCCGAACACAAAAAAACTCGTAATGTAACGTATCGATAGAACGGAGCATTGCGATTGGCCGCCTGCCTGCTGCGAGCCTGTGTGTGTGTGTGAAGCCTGCCAATCGCAATGCTCTTTTCTGTCGATTCGTTTACGTTACGATTACGATAGTTTTTCGTGCTAGGGGTTTTTAGATCAATATGATGTACAAATAAATATTTCGAGGGTAGTATTAAGTTAACATTGACTGCTTATTGGCTAGGACTGTCTTCTGGAGAGCCGATGTAAGGCATTTTCAATTTAGCCCGAAGTTCATTGTTTTCCTTCTGCAAGTCTTGCAATCTCTTCTTCAATTTTTCGGTCATTTCTAAGTAAGATTCTTTCCATCTGTGAAATATTGTAAATAGGTCTTTCTTTATACAAGAAATTAAGTATACTTTGGCACAAAAAAAATGAACCATTGGATTTACACGTACGCTACAGATTAAGATAAGGGTGGTTTGTTACTAAGTACTACGACAGCCTCCGTGGCGTAGCGGTAGTGAACGCGGCCGCTGCGCAGGAGGCGCGGGTTCGATCCTCGCTCAGTGCAAATATTTGTGTGCATGAAATGTGAGTATTTGCATTGGTCTGGTCGTGCCTCGGAGAGCACGTTAAGCCGTCGGTCTCGGTTGCCATAAGAACATCTATGGCAGTCGTTACGGGTAGTTGAGAACCCTAAAAAATCCAAAAAACAACGGTCTAGCTACAAAGCTTCGATATCGCCTAATGTTAACATTGGGTTGTGGAGGTCAGATGACAATCGCTTCACGGAAAATATCGAGGTCTAGTCAAATCCGCAGTTAAGACTGGTAAAGCGGACCCCAGACTCCGAGCTGAAAGCTTCGGATGCGACTGGGAATTAACGTTAAGAGGAAGAAGTTACTAAGTAACAAGTGTAGAAGAGGTAATTGTGCCAGATGAACCAATAATATCAAATAAGACCAAAGTAATACATCATTCATCATCATCATCTGCATATAGACGTATTCTCCCGATTGCATCCGTGGCCAAGATGACCCCGGAGCTCAGGGTCCGCCTTCCGGCTCCTCCTTCTCCACTTCGCACGATTTGGGCGTCCATGGTAGTGAGACCATTTGCACGCATATCACCCTCCACGACGTCAAGCCAGGACTTCTTTGGCCTACCCCTTTTACCTGGACCCGGCGGGGGTACCATTGCCAGGCATTTGTTCCCCACGTAGCCTGGCGGTTGCCGCAAGACGTGGCCGCACCAGCGAAGGCGGCTCTCTTGCATTTTATCCGCGATGTCACGGACATGGAGGCTGCCGCGGATGCGAGAGTTCCGTACGCGATCTTTACGCGTAACGCCGCACATCCACCGCAACATTTTCATCTCCGTGACACGCAGCTCTTGCTTGTGTCGCTCGAGCAGCGGCCACGCCTCACAACCATACAAGAGAACAGGCCTAATGATCGTCTTATAGACCTGCCCCTTCAACCTGACTGGCATTTTAGGATCACAGGTCACGCCAGTCATTTCTCGCCACTTGGCCCACGCGGCAGCAATGCGTGCCTTGACGTCGTGGTCGATCTCACCGGTCACATGAAGTACAGATCCTAGGTACTTAACCTGGTCCGTGCGCTCGACCAAATCATCGCCTATGCGGACGGGTGTGGGATCTGTGGAGTTTAACGCTAAGTATTCTGTCTTCGCTACATTTAGCTTCAGACCGCCGTTCTCAAGCGCTTCTTTCCATCCTTTCACGCGTCGCACCAATCTGCTCCTGTCCGCGTCCATGAGCGCAATATCATCAGCATACATGAGCAACCACGGAGGCTGCTCATGTGAGTTTCTAATGCTGTCCGACAAAACATCTAATACCACGCTGAACAGGTAAGGACTAAGGACGGATCCTTGGTGTACCCCGACGGTGATGGGGAAGGCTTTCGAGTCGCCAACAGCAGTCCGAACCACGGAACCGGAATCGTAGTACATGTCTCGGATGGTGTCAATGTAAGTCTCTGGGACACCCTTGGCCCGCAGTGCCCACCAGATCACCTCGCGAGGAACACAGTCGAAGGCCTTCTGCATGTCTAAGAATAGGCAGTGCAGGGGCGTGTTCTTCGCCCTGTATTTCCCCGCCACAACCCTTAGGGCGAAAACTGGGTCCATGATCCCGTGCCCGGGACGGAACCCGTACTGGCACTCCGAGAGTGTACTTTCCTGTCGGATCCGGGAGTCGATTATCCGCTCATAGAGCTTCATGGTGTGGGACATTATCTTTATACCGCGGTAACTACCACACTCCTGCACCGATCCCTTGCCTTTGAAGACTGGCGTGATGATGCTCAGCCTCCACTGGCTCGGGATCTCGCCGGTGAGGAGTACGCGGTTATAAAGATTTGCTAGAATGCCCACACCACGGGCGCCCATTGCCTTCCAAGCCTCGATGGGGACTTCGTCGGGTCCGACAGCTTTCCGGTTCTTCATGCGGCGAATGGCAGTCTGGACTTCCGCAGGCGTTATCGGTGGCACTAGTCCTTGATTCGGAGGGAGGTCTGGTGGCTGCACCTCTTTATGCTGCTTATTCAGCAGCTCGTGGAAGTATGAGCGCCATCTCTCCTTCACCGCGACTTTCTCGTACAACAAATTGCCCCCAGGGTCTTTAATGCAGCGGCACTTGGATAGACCCTGCGCCGCTTTGGCCCTGGAACGCGCCAACTTATATATGAGCTTTTGCCCCTCAGACGATTCCAACTTGGTATATAAAGGTTGCAAGTGGTCTCGTTTGGCCCTGGCTACGGCTCTCCTGGTGGCGCGTTTTGCATCTTTGTACGCATCGCGGTCATCGGAAGATTTGGACGCTTGCCACTTTTTAAAGAGGGCTTTCTTCACCCTGATCTCTCTCTGGACTGTGTCGTTCCACCACCAGGTGTCCTTGTCACACTTGCGTCCACCCTTAGACATGCCGAGCACCACCCTCCCCGCCTCAAGAATAGCTGCCCGAATCCTGTCCCAAGAAACCTGTACTGGTTCGTCTACAGCATCGGCGCACTTGTCACCGATGGCTGAGACGAAACTTTGGGACTTAGCTTCATCAAGCAGCCACCACCTGATTTTGCGTTGGGCACGCTCGGCACGTTTGTCTTTGGGTTTCACGCGGAGGTCCATGACAAGGAGACGGTGTTGGCTAGTGAGACTCTCCCCGGGTATAACCTTGCAGTTGGCCACCCTGCTGATGCTGTGCCTCCTAGTGAGCAGGAAATCAACCTGGGTTAAGCGCCCCCCGCTCTTGTAGGTGACAAGATGTTCGGATTTCTTTTTGAAGTACGTGTTCACGATGGCCAGGTCGGCAGTCGCACACGTTCTAAGGATGTGCTCACCCTCTGGGTTGCGACTACCGTATCCAAAACCGCCGTGGACACGCCCAAACTCCTCACATCCGTCACCCACGTGACCGTTCAGGTCACCGCCCAGGACAATCTCCTGCGACAGCGGGACGTCACGAAGCACTCCCCCGAGTTGGTCCCAGAACAAGATCTTTTCGGCTTCGCCACGCCCAGCCTGTGGAGCGTAAGCACTTATCAGGTGGGCTATAATCCCATCGATAAGCACCCTCACAACCATAAGTCGGGCGCTATAGCTCTTCACCTCCAAGATGTCATCCTGCAACGCCCGGGAGAGCACCACGCCCACCCCGGCCTGCCCGTCAGGTGCACCTGTGTACATCAGCTGGTAGCCCTCCCCAATGTGCATGGTGCTATCGCCACCCCACCGAGTCTCCTGCAGGAACGCCACGGCCACTCTCCGCCTGCAGAGTACGTCAGCCAACTCCCTCGTGCGACCGGTCAACGTGCCGATGTTCCACGTTGCGAAGCGGAGTTTACGGGAATCACAAAGTTGGCCTAACATCTTTAGCCGTGCCCGGCTCAGGCACGGTAGCCCTTGCCCACTTGCGACACGAGGCGGGCGACCCTCATGCGCGCCGTTTTGCGGCGGCGCCCTACCCTCATTGTGATTCCTTTTATTACGAGCCATATTAATTTTAAATTTGGCAATTTTGGCTTTTCCGGGGGCGACTGCCGTCCGACCCCCCAACCCCGAGGGGAAAGCCAGCGCCAGAGCCTCGTCCGTTGTTCAGCAGGTGCACCAGCTAGCAGGTGAGGTTGGCTTGGGGCTCAAGATCTAGGTGAGCCCCCATACACCCCAAAGTAATACAAAATGTTAATAAAGATGGATGACATAATGTACCTATGTATTACTTTCTACATATATCTTCTAATCCACCAATTCTAATAGGTTTCCGCGACGCTCGAGTAACTACACATTTAGCATCGTCAGCTCCCCTACTATAAGTAAAAGCACTTACCTTTTACTTAGCTCCATTTGATTTTCTAAATGTTTATTCAGTTCCGTCAACTCCTCTTCCTTCGTCGATACCATTCTGAAATATATATTACCAGTGAGTCAATTTGGAACATTCGCGTAAATTCCCACAATATCATAAACAACTGCAGCGCTAGTGGCCAGGTTAACCTACGTAGGCGCGGTTGCCGATTGGATGGGTGCCCGTTTAGTGGTAGGTATTTCGCCTCATCGCTTCCGTATTTTAAAAAGTCGGTCCCGGCGTTATAGTGGCTAGGTCAAGACAGAGGTCTATAGCGGCGGCCGCGGCGACCTGATTAACTTGGTCCTTGCCGAAAAATCGATTGTTTTACTATCGATTGTTTTCATCTGAATAACGGCATCATATCGATAGGCCTATCAATAGTATCGATACTATCGATAGGTCTATCGATTGTTGCACGATAGCCTGACTATCGATAGACTATCGATTAATAATCGATTATCGACTATCGATCGGCAACACTAGTTGTGAGTCGGGAGGTCAGAAGGCAGCCGAAAAAACCAAGCCACATCATATTTAAGCAGACCTCAGATTCTGAGGTGAAAGCCTCGGATGCGACCGGGGCTAACGCTGGCATGATGATGATTAACATCAACATGATTGATTTTTAGAGAAAGCTGATGAATGCGAAATTAGAAGCGTAATAAGTGACATAAATATAGTATTATTGTTTGGGACATATTATCTGGGACCTAAATAGTACACAAAATGTGCTCTTTACGCGCAGTACACGTTTCCTGGTGTTATCTTTTGAGGACAGCCCGGGGTGCTACTGCGGTGGAAGAGTTCAAATTCACCAACCATAGATTACTGTACAATCCGCGCGGACCAGGGCCTCTTTTGTATCGCGATTTAGGTCCAAGATACGTGTCCTGAGGTATACTTACTTTTGGTTCAGTTCTGTTCTAGATGATAACATATTTTGCAGTTTACTGACCATCTCGTGGGTTTCATCTAACGACTTCTGAAGATGTTCTACCTGTAACCTGTATGAAATTTTTTTGTTATTATATTATCACACCTTTAGAGAGTTTGGCAGAGTTAAATTTTACACCGCCTTTTTGTCAACTATATTTTTCGCTTTAGATTCCACATGCGTGGACTAATTTATTGTATTTTGCAGGCGAAAAACTTTTTCTAAAAGAGTTACGCCTTATAATATCAGCTATCAGAAATGCTTATCAAAATCGTCTCAGCCATTTCGGAGGTTAGCCGAAAGAACAGACTAATATTAAAAATATCCGAATCACGCTGACTGAGTGAGTATATCTCTATATTATCATAAGCCTAGCACATGCGAAACCAGGCCCCAATCGACACTTTTGGGAGTACATTGTCGTGTGTTTTAAAATTGGTTTACCCTGGTTTATGGTACCCATACTACCCGTATTTTCAGAGGTCTCGACTGAAAAAGTTATGACTTTCTTTCTTTCTATAGCATATTTGCTGAATACCTACTTGAGCTCTTCGCACTGAGTCCTCAGCAACTTCTCCTCCCAGTCGCGTCGTTTCGTCTCCCGAGTGTGAACATCCTGTACCCGCTGTATATCCACGGCCAGAGATTGTTTCTCGCACACTAGCTGGATGTTGCGTCTCTCTGATGCCACCTACGTACAACACAACACTTTAACCGACTGCTAAAAAAGAAGTCTTGTGTTATAATAAATTGGAAAAAGCGAAATCAATTCTCGGGCGGGACTCGAACCCGCGATCTTTCCCTTACAGGGGGAACGCTCTGACCACTGAGCCACCGAGCTTCGCCCGAGAGTGATCCAATTTTTCCAATACATCCATCTTACGGCGATGGTAGGAGTAATCTACCGATATTCGTACGAACTATCGGAATCAATGAATGATGTTGCAATCATTTATAAACATTGATTTTTGATAACTCTGCACAATCAATTCGCTTTTTCCAATTTATTATAATTTGTTTAGTTTAGCAAACTAATTGCTTTAAAATTATCTCAATTGATTGTGCAGAGTTATCAAAAATCAATGTTTAAAAATGATTGCAACATCATTCATTGATTCCGATAGTTCGTACGAATATCGGTAGATTACTCCTACCATCGCCGTAAGATGGATGTATTGGAAAAATTGGATCACTCTCGGGCGAAGCTCGGTGGCTCAGTGGTCAGAGCGTTCCCCCTGTAAGGGAAAGATCGCGGGTTCGAGTCCCGCCCGAGAATTGATTTCGCTTTTTCCAATTTATTATAATTTGTTTAGTTTAGCAAACTAATTGCTTTAAAATTATCTCAAAAGTCTTGTGTTTTCTTGGTTCATGAAGGTTCTTAGGTAGGTATGTGAGTTTTTTGCCCCACCTTCATTGGAGTACCAGTGCCAATTCCGGTAGCATCTAAAGCTTACATTTTGGACCCGATGTCCGTTCTCCTATTCCTTTCCATAATTTGGATTGGTTGGTTTTACGGGCGCGGATGTCGTTTGACTTCAGCGATTGCCGCCTGACATCACAAATTCAAGAAGAAAGCCATTCAAAGCTTGTGCCCTATATACCGAATTTAGATTTTTTGTCCCTGTACCTCATGATAGCATTTAAATTCTTGAACGGTTTTGGATGTAAGGGACCGTCAGTCATCAAAAAATCATCACATATAAGTAACATACATAGATACTCCATAACAACTTTTATAGCAATTGGGTGAACATTCTGCAGAAGAAATATTAAAGCAATAAAACTCGGGTGAAGCGGCGGGGAACAACTAGTCTCTTAGGTATAGGTTCCATTACCAGTTCCTGAAACATTGCTTCCAAGCGTTGTTCAGCGAGCGCCAGTTTAGGGTCGATCGACTTTAGATCGTTCTTCTCTCTCTTCAAGTAATTGTCGTTAGCTGCTTGTAGCACTTTGTTTTCTCTGCAAGAGGGAACAAAAAATTTATCAGGGGGGCTAATATGAGACATCCGTAACTTTGGGCCCCCACGAAACATAAACGAAAGACTCAGCCATGAAACACCTCGGTTTAAACCGAAGCGAAATGTCAGGTACTATCTTTGGATCCAACTTCAGGATGCGTTCTATGGAACCGATTGCCCGAAATTTTGATCCGCAAATGCGGATGTTCCATGGTAGCCCTACAGAAAGTAAATCTTAGGCGTCAAAGGTGACGAAACCCTACATCATAGCTTCATCGTTAATCAGCAGGTGAAGGTGTCTTGCAGGTGATACGCCCCACAATCACCCAATGGCGTCATTACTCATTGACCTTACCTTAACGTCTTATTCAGTAACAGCCCTTTCTCAACCAATTCGGCGTCCAAGTTCCGTATGTGGTACAGCATGTCTGATACCTTCTCATTGTACTTCTCTTTTGCGTCGTCCATCTCTTTTCTACACGACGCTTCTATCTCATGTCTAATATTGGATTGGGTATGCTTAAGTTTGGCGATTTCTCCTGCAATAAATAATCTTTAAGTACTGCTTACTCCATAGAGGGTGCTTTCTCTATGTCGACGAACTAGCAAGTTAATAGTTTTTACGATACGGCGTCTTAAATTATTTTTTAATAAGTAAAAAGCAAAAACAAAACCTAATGGACATCCTAATGAATGACAGCCATTGGCAGTAGTAATGGAGTGCCTACGAGAAATCCTGACGAACACACTCTATCGTTTAAACTGCACCACCTTATCGATGCGTGTGTGTATGACATCGATTTATGAGTGCTGATGGCTTAGTAATTATGCAGGTAGCTAGTAGCCTCGTCAGTTCGGTATTTTGTTTAGAATTCCTTACTTGTTAGTTCTTGTATCGTTTTATAAGCTTCGGTTTTCTGCGTGGATACCACGTCATACAGCTGCAACGCCTCCGCCACCTGACGAATAATATCATCCTTACTTATTCACCCAAAGCTCAGAGTACTACATTATATACGAGTATAAAACCCAAAGCAAGCCCACCACGACGTGCATAAGAGATTCAGTCTTAAGCAGTGGCTCAGAGCGAGAGAGAAACATGGAGCTATCACCCATATATAGCTCCATATGTCTGCTCTCTGAACCGCTGCCGAATCTGAACACAAAACACAACACTGCAAGTTATTATAAGTTGGAATCTTTCAAGTCCAAACAATGACTTTGGGGCCTAAACCTCACCTGCAACCCGCCCAAGCCGGTGCACCTGCTGATGGAGGTGTACCGGCTTGGGCAGACGCAGACTTTCCTATCGAGATTTGTGTTGTAACAAACATAAGAATCTTTACAAACTTTCATATCCACAATATTAGTAGGATAGATATTAATCTAAGTAACATACTTTCGATTTAGCTTCAGCCTCTTTTTTGACCTTCTCGATACATTCTTTCTGACACATAGCTAACTGAGCTTTCAAATCGTCATTATTTTTCTTCTCCACTCCGAATTTTATTCTATGTTCTTCTAAACTCTTTGTCAATTCGTCCAATTTCTTCTCTGTTTCCTTGCCTCTCTCTTTATAAGATGCGATTTCTTTGTCTTTATTTTTAATGTCGTTCTCCAAACTTGCGTGTTTTGTGAGCAATTCATTGTACTTCTTTTCCAATTCGATGTAATCTGTTAGTGCAGTTTCAAGTTTCAGCTCAAGGTCTCTTCTTTCTTCGGTCGTATTCTAAACAAAGTTTGTAAGTTTTATAAAACGTAGCGAAATTAGATATACCTATAGAATGTAATGTACTTATAGGACATCCGCTAAGGTTTTCAGGCAACCAGCAAACTTACCTGCAAACCAGTACACCAGCACCCCCGAGCACTAAAAATATTCAAATTCGTTACGTAAGCGTATTGATAGAACGGAGCATTGCGATTGGCCGCCTGCCTACTGTGAACCTGTGTATGTGTGAAGCCTGCCAATCGCAATGCTTCGTTCTCTTGATACGTTTACGTTACGAATTCAAATGTTTTTCGTGCTCGGGATACTGTCGACTTAACGAACGAGGTTCTGGAGGAGACATTCCTCGCAGAATGGGGTGATCAGATTGTAGTCAACGGCAAAATAAACGAAACCATGGAGGGGAAAAGTGGAAGAGTTAACCTTGGACACGAAAATGCAAGCTTAAGATTGGTGCTCGAATGAAAAGTGAAAGGAGATAGATCTATCTTCTAATCTTCTAATATATAAAAATCAATGCCACTTTTCGTTGTTAGTTTATAACTCAAGAACGGCTGAACCGATTTGGCTAATTTTAGTCTTGAAATATTCGTGGATGTCCAGGGAAGGTTTAAATGGTGAGAAAATAGGTGCAACGGGAACGGGAAAAATATGGCGGTACGAAGTTCGCCCGGGACAGCTAGTATATTTATAAAATGTACCTGCTGCTTCCCTCTGTTGTCGAAGCTCTGGTAAACTTTCAGTTCAGTTTCCAAAGCGTCAATAGTCTTCTGCGATGTTTGCCATAGCACGTGTAGCGAATCTCTCTCCTGTTACAATACAAATACGTACATTTGAGATAATTTTAAAGCATTTAGTATGGTAAACTAAACAAATTATTTTAAATTGAATATTGAATAAATTAAAATAAAATAAATACGAACATATTACAAAATCACTTGGAGGTAAACTGCTGCAGGAGTATATCGAGTTTCTTTTTTAACCGGTTTAAGGTATAAGTTGTAATGAAGGGAAGAAAGTCAAAGGGTGCTGGCATGGGGCGTTTGGAGGAATTGGAGGTTCTTAACCAAAAGATTATCCACAGATCAGACCTTCAGGGCCGAGCCAACCTCACCAGGAAGTCGGCGCCACCTACGCGCAGCGGAAAAGGCTCTGGGGCAGATCGAAAGGCAACCGCTTCTGGAAAAGCCGACACACCAACGAAAATTGATATGGGGATGATAACTTAGGCCTCCTCCTCTCTGTGTTTGCTCTGTGATTGATTAAACATGCTGTGATAAGAACTATAATTAAACCTTAGCAAGCAATGACAGTTGTTTCCTTGCTTCATCCAGTTCCTTGCTAATATCTTCGTCCTTGCCATTTCCTTGTCTCGCGTTGTCCAGCCTCTCTTTCAGCAGCATCCCCACTTGTTGAGACAGCTTCTGGTTGTCACTGATCAACGATCTTATTTCTTCTGCCACGGCGTTTTGATTTTGCTATGGAATAGACAAGTACTGAAGTGAGTGGTATGTGGCCTCACCAAGGCCCTTGGGGCCAAGCCATTCTCGATTGCACACCGGGCACACTGCAGATGATGACTGCTGATTAACCAATAGCAGGAAAAACGAGCAGGATATTTGAATATTATTAGGAATTCATACGCCTATTCGGTGTAGTCTTGGACAAGTAAACTATTAACTATTTTCATTACCTACATAGCTACTAACAGTAGTACACGTAATCTTTTAGTAAATGTATTTCAATCTCTACAGCTTTACTGAAAGCTTGCGGCAAGTGATTAGTTACATTATTTACCTTAGTTACACAAAGCATAGGCCTTAAGTAAGTACGTACCCTGTAAAATTCCACTTCTGTTTGAAGGGCTTGTAAGTTAGTATTTTCCATACCTAATGGGTACTATAATACCTCCAAGAATTATGATATGATCAGATAATAATGGTGATATAGTTCTTCGTGTTTATATAACTAATAACAGTGAATAAACTAAATAAAAAACTTAAAAAATATTGCTAACTTTGTATCCAGGTTTGTTTACATTTCGCGCCTCAGCAACGTCACCTTTCGTTGCTAGGCAACCGTACTTCGAGAGGCAATCAAGTGTGTGTTCAACAATAATATTTCTGTTGTTAGGGAATTATTTTTAAAACACTACAATTTCTGTTAGAATAAGAATAGTCAGTTGGTGAAAACTAAGTATAATTTACATATTATTTAGAAAATTAATTCTCTTCCTCCTGGAACAAACTAAGATTTCCGAACGTTTTTCATATTGTCACAATTTTACCAAACTTCAATTTCACATGACATCCGCGAAAATCGAAATTTATATGTGAAATTTTGCTGCATTTTCTTTCCTGCGTAGTTCCTATAATTCCATTTAAAAATGTGATAATTTGTAAAATTGTGGCATAGCATGAATAGCTTATGTTGCTATAATGACCAGGTTTGTGATTACATACTGCACTGTATTGATATTAAACAGTGTTGTTGACGTACACTTATAAACATTATTCGTTATAATAACATAATTTATTTATTAAATTATAGCTTATACTTCGACATCAGGGACGACCAGTGGCCGCTAGTATACCACGATAGGTATAATGTATCGTTCTGTGGCTTGGAGAAGTTGCATTTATTTGATTCAAAGAAATGGCGTAATATTATACGGGTAAGTGCTTCAACTCTTACTAATGCGCAGTTTCCTATAATTTTGTGTGCCAGATAAGATGTTTTGAGCTAAGATAAGTTCAGAATTGTCCGTGGCGGTTGATTTGTATTAAAAAATAAATATGTACTTACTTATATTATGTAAGGTTTCATTCAAAAGGATTACACCTTCCTGAAATGAGTTCCTAAGGAAACAGATGAAGTGACCTACAGATAATAACATAACATAAACTCACGCCTATATCCCCGAAGGGGTAGGCAGAGGTGCTAGCACCCATATTTCGCCGTTTATGTTTAGGTCCCAATGTAATAGGTGGCGAGCCTATTGCCATTAACCGGGCACTTATAAACCTGCGATAAATACACACACATAACTTCGAAAAGCATCGAAAAGTCAATGGTCTGTATATTAATAGTGAAAGGGCAGTACTTCACCATTCAGGCTGTCAATGTATACTGCAAACGTTCATACTTCACATTACAGCTATGACAATAAACATTGTTATTAATTGGAGAATTATTTTAATTTCCAGTATTTAAAAGAAGCGGAACTGATAACAGACAAAGAACTTGTGGTTCCACATGAAGCTACCAAAGATGATCTTCTAGTTGTCCACACAAAAAAATATTTGAAGTCTTTGAAAGTAAGTTCAATTTTCTTCTTTTTCTAGTAGAACATTAACATATTACAAATCCTGAGATTCTGCATGGGTCTCCAAGGTGGAATTCCAATCAGATCTAACCATCATTCATCAAATCAATTATTACAACAATTTTTACAAAATTGCTTTTAATTCTTTAATTTTTTTTCAGTGGAGTGCCAAAGTCGCAATCATAGCGGAAGTGCCAATCATTGCTTGTGTGCCCAATATTTGTGTCCAGTATTCTTATCTGAAGCCAATGAGGTAATATGTTAATGTTTGGCCTCTTCTGAATAAGGTTAATCATTTGGTTTTGCTATTTGTGTGCTATTTATTTTATTTTACCTCAGGTTTGATTCTTAGATCTATTGTGCCTTGGTGCCCTTGGTATTCGTGGACAGTGACATGCCCACAATAAAAATGGGTAAGAGGCTCTGGACCATGAGGTGAAAGCTTTGGATGGAATGGAATGGAAAGTGGACACTTTTGTCCACACATGGCCTCTTTTTTGGGCCATTGGGCTCAGATGTGACCAGGACTAATGCGAAGATGATGATAATTAATTATGCTTCAGAGTAATCCAAGGGACAAAAAATCATTTCTTCAGTACAATGTTCTTAAAATGTCCTAAATTAAATTCCAGGCTACAAACAGGAGGCTCCATCCTAACTGGTAAACTGGCTCTTGAGAGAGGCTGGGCTATCAACGTCGGAGGTGGCTTCCATCACTGCAGCGGCGAACGCGGCGGTGGCTTCTGTCCGTACGCGGATATTACAATGTTGATCCGGTTTCTGATCCGGGCGGAGAAGATACAGAATGCTATGATCGTTGATTTGGATGCACATCAGGTTGGTTACAGTTGTGCAATGTGCATCTATAAGAGTATAAGGAGCACAGCCACTGTGGCTTCGATGGCGACGACAACCTCACCTCCGGCAACCGACGGCCCACAGACGGCGTGCGTTTTAGTCGGTTCGAGTCCGATATAACCTCCTCATCCGGCTCCGGCGGGGGAGGTCTCCGTGGTGATTTTTCGCTCGATAAAAAAAGCCACTGGCTTCGATCCCCGCTCAGTGCAATTTGTATGCATGAATATGGGTATTTGCATTGGTCTGGTCGTGCCTCGGGGAGTACGTTAAGCCGTCTGTCCCGTTTGCCATATGAACATCAATGGCAGTCAGACGCATACTTTCAAAACTCCAGACATTTTTTTCCCAAAACCACAAAAATAATAAGTAGACCAAGCTATATTTGTTTGCAGGGTAATGGTTATCAACACGACTTCTTAGGGGTCCCTGAAGTCTATATCATGGATATGTACAACAAAAATATTTACCCCCGAGACAAGGAAGCGAAGAAGGCCATCAGACGGAAAGTGGAACTTGGCTTCAAGGTGGAAAATGAGGAGTATCTCTCGAAGTTAAAACAGTATGTACATATAATAAAGTAATTGATCGATTTAGAAAGAGAAAAGAGAATCGAATTCGGGTGGGACTCGAACCCGCGATCTTTCCCTTACAGGGGAAATGCTCTGACCACTAAGCCACCGAATCGTATCGCCTCCACTGACTTATGCGCGTCACTCCTGCACATCATGAAAATTCTCTTTTGCACGATTTTGTGCAAATTATGTACTATCGTAATTAAAAGTGCATTAGCACCGTAATGTTTATAATGGCTTGTCCGGTTAAACGCGTATCTATGTGTATGTAATGTTTAACGCATACATTTATACGTCACACAGTATCGATATTAGAAAATATAAATGTGTGTGATGCGAAACAAAGAAAACGTTATGCTCGCCTTTTCATACTATTATGTTCGAAGCATGCATCTATATAAAGTAATGCAAAAATTCGTGATTCTACGTAAGGCAGTGCGTAGCCAGGTCGGTAACAAGGCTGCTACGGATAGTGTTGAAATCGGATGTTGTGGGTTCGGATCTTAGTTTTTCCACTTTTTGTTGTTTTGTTTTCATGAAATTTTAGGAACAAGTTAACAGAATTAGAAGTAATTATTTACAAATAGAAAAATATTATACTTAATTTACAATAGATTATAAATAAAACAATAGTTTAAAAAAAAAGTTTATTAAAAGAATTATCCAATGTTAATTTGTGGTTATAATAATTTCATCCAAAAAATATACTTTTATAATAAAATTAATATTGCATATTGAGGTTATAGCTTAATTATTCATTTTCTCGAAAGTTTTTTTTCGGAAAAGAGGATTGAAACTTAACCTCAACCATACAGTCTTATACTAATTACAGGCCAGCACGTCCCTTGATAGGCTCAGTAGTCTCAATAGGCTCAACTGAAATTAAATAACAAAAATATTTAAACAGAATAGCTTAGCACGGAGTACGGTGATAACAATATCACGAGAGCTTTCACTTTAAATTGAGCCTAACTTTTTTATATAAAATATAATATATAATAACAATAACTTTTGTCTCTCTTTGCACCATTAAACACCATATATTCTCAATCAGGTTCAAATCAGGGGATCGTGCTGGCCAAGGAAATTCAGTGGCGAGGAGTACTCATAACACGATTCCTGCCGGCTTGCTCTGCAAAGGGAAGTCATGGTAGAGATGCTTAAGTTTAATGCATTATTACATGTATTACACCTAAAATTCAGTACCTATCTAAAATTTGCGAGAATTTCATACAAAATTGCCATGGTTGTTCTTTGGGATTTGCCACCGGCTTCCCTTTTGAACATTTTCACCCTTCGCCACAGCAAGGAATAACTTTACGTTCACTAAACCATTCGCGAAGTATGGTGGCTCGATGGATGGGACACAATTATCGTGCACAAAACTTATATCATTTTTTTATACCACTTAGGTGGGAAACAAGCACACGGCCCACCTGATAGAAAGTGATTACCGTGGCCTTTGGACGTATGCAACACCAGGGGCGTCACACTCATGCTGCCGACCCTGAAGAAACCTTCTAATGCCCTTAAACCTTCATTTATATCTGGATAGACATTTCGCACTGTGGGCAACATTATATCTTCTAACACTTCCACATAATTTGCACTATTTGCACGCGTAGATATTGGGTCTAATTCACCCGGCCCTTGCGCTCTAATCCACCCCCACATAATTTACACTTAGATTCAGTGATCGGTACTATGTTATACAATAATGTTAACGGGAATTAACGCGATCATGGTATAGGTACGTCATGGATTGCCAGCTTTTTGTCCAACAGAAGTATTCAAGCCGTCGTCGATGGCAGCTGCTCGGACCGCATGGACATAAACGCCGGTGTTCCGCAAGGCTCCGTGTTGTCCCCGACCTTGTTTCTGCTGCATATCAATGACATGCTGTCTGATGGCTCCATCCATTGCTATGCAGATGACAGCACCGGTGACACGTATTACACGGGCCGTGCAAATATGCCTAGGTCGGAAGTGGAGGAGAGTCGCGAACAACTTGTGTCCGAAATTGAGACTACTCTCTCTGGAGTATCCGATTGGGGACGACTAAATTTAGTCCAATTCAACCCTACCAAGACACAAGTATGTGTATTCACCGCTAAGAAGGCCCCATTTGTTGTAGCGCCGCAATTCCTGGGCACACCGCTCACCATCTCCACAAGTATCGGGATTCTTGGTGTCGATATCTCCAGCGACGTCCAATACCGAAGTCATCTGGAAGACAAGGTCAAGTTGGCATCAAAGAAACTTGGGGTGCTCAACAGGGCGAAGCAGTACTTCACTGCGGGGCAACGACTACTCCTTTATAAGGCACAGGTTCGGCCCCACATGGAGTACTGCTGTCACCTTTTCGCCGGAGCGCCTGCGTGCCAGCTTGACCCTTTCGACTCGGTACAAAGACGGGCGTTGAGGCTTGTCGGCAATCCCATACTCACAGGCGATGTGGAACCACTCAGTCTCAGGAGAGACTTTGCTTCACTGTGTGTGTTTTACCGCCTATACAATGGTTTGTGCTCAGATGAATTGTTTGACATGATGCCCACAGCTACATTCTATCATCGCACTTCTCGTCATAGGCGGGGAGTTCATCCTCACACATTGCGACCGGAAACGGTGCGCACTGTGCGGTATGAAAGGAACTTCATCCCTCGCACACTCAAGCTGTGGAATGAACTCCCCGCGATGGTTTTCCCAAGCGACTACAATATGGGGTTCTTCAAGAAGGGCATTAGAAGGTTTCTTCAGGGTCGGCAGCGCGAGTGTGACGCCCCTGGTGTTGCATACGTCCATAGGCCACGGTAACCACTTTCCATCAGGTGGGCCGTGTGCTTGTCTGCCACCTAAGTGGTATAAAAAAAAAAAAAAAAATACCTTTGATTTGCCTGACGTTTCGACCAGGTTACACCGGCCGTGGTCACAGGCTGACTTTTCACACCACCGTGTTTTATCCTTATGCCATAAATGTAATCTTCCTTTTTGAGATGATTTAAACGTTTTTTCATCAGAAAATATTGTTGATTCCCAGTTAAAGTTTCATATTCTGCTACCATATAACGCCGCTTTAGCAGGTTTTCCACTTCTCCTCCAACTCTGCAACTCTTCTTCCTCAAATTGTTTCACGCAACGACTCCCAGTATTTCTCTAAAAAACACCAACCATATTACACAATTGCAACCAATGAACAAAATTGCACTACAACAATATTAATTAATTAATTAACTTACAGATAAGCCCGTCTCATTAGAAATTTGAGATATATTCAGACCATTCGAATATGGCCACAATATTAGCTTTTGCTTCAATACTTATATTTGACATATTGATTTATTAAAAAAGAAATGTAATCGCTCGAACAGTAATTAACACAAACAGTCGTAATCATAGATGATATAATATATAAAAAGGGTAGTCGTAACTGACTTCACCAACCAACAACTTCACTCATAGCCAATGAATCCATTTTTTTCAAATGCACCCTCAAATAATTATTTTCTCGGTAAGTTTAAAATTCTACCTAAGAAACATTTTTATATTCGTATCAACATTTATATATCATAACTTTTAAATATAAAACACAAAAAGTTATATTAGTTCCGGTAGGTTCGAACCATCACCGACAGGTTTCATACTATTCGTCAAGCCGCATGTTAAACCACTCAGCTACGGGGCGGCTTACGTATGATATTGAAATTAACAATATCAATCAACGAGTGAACAATATTAATGTGTGTGTATGTGTGTGTGTGAATTATCTTCAAAGATTAAGGTCATAACTTCAAAAGTTTAGTAAGAGTACTGCACGTCTAGTGTTGACGTGTATGTGTGTGTGAATTGTCTTCAAAGAATAAGGTCATAAGTACGACTAATGTTGACGCGCTATAGTTGCGTCAGATTGGAACTGCACTTATGATCGCGATAGTACTTACACAAAATTAGCCAAGTACTATTTCCACGAAACACGCCGACATGAGTAATTACGGACGATGCAGCACAGGCCCTTATAACAGCTAATTTAAAAAGGCCTCTTTTGTCTCGTCATTTACGTCCAAGATACGTGTTCCGAGGTATAATACAAATGAATACCGTTTTAAATTGTGTTTCAATTCAAACTTTAATTGCTTGCAGACATCTCAAAGCTGCTCTGGGAGAATTTCATCCGGACATATTGGTGTACAACGCTGGCACAGACATCCTTGAGTCTGACCCGCTCGGGTGCATGAGTATCAGTGAAGATGTAAGTAATATTCATGATGATTTATTCATGAGGATATTTTCTATGGCGTATTGTCATACGCCATAGAAAATATCAAAGATATCGTCACAGTTAGACTGGAGAACGTTTGTATGGAAGTTCGTCATTTTGAAAGCTAGAAGCACTAAATTTCATGTATCTGCGTCTTTTTAGAAATCAATATAATATTAAAAGCGAAATACCACTCACTGATTAACCGCTAAATCTCAGAAACCATAACACCTACAAACTTGTAATTTGGTAGGTAGGTTCCTCATATATATGGTGTTGTGTAAACTTTCGCTAGGAACGGATTTTACGAAACTGGGAGGTAAAACGAACTCCACGCTTACGAAGTCGCGAGCGGCCGCTACTAAGATGGTAAAATAGGCGACTTACGGTTGTATGGAAAGTTCATATACGATTGTTTTACGAAGCCAGGACTATACTGCTAGTATGATATGAAGTGTCTAGTGTCTACATAATCGTAATTATTGTTTTTCCAGGGTATCATAAAAAGGGACGAAATCGTATTCGAGATGTGCAAGCAGAAGCATATTCCGGTCGTCATGCTCACCAGCGGCGGATATCTGATGGAGACGGCCAAAATCATCGCCCTCTCCATCATTAACTTACATAGTAAGGGATTGATTAGTAATAAATCGTAAAAGTAAAAAAAAAAATAACGTCCGAAAAGTCCCGGATTCGAATCCTGGCCATTACATTACCGCCGTGACCCTACTCCTAACACAAGCAATTAAGCTTAGTTGGAGGGATTATCGGGAATATTGGTAAATACGGCTAATAATATTCTTTAAAAAAATTAAGATATGGTAGATGATAGGTAGATCCTACTAATATAGTAAATGTGAAAGTTTGTGAACATGTTTGTTGCTCAAATACGCTCTAACAGCTAAACGTATTTGGCTGAAATTTGGTACAGGGATAGATTATAGTCTGGAATAACACAGGTTTTTATCCTGTGAAAAGATTCCATTGGTAGCGGGAACGGGATCAAAATTCCGCGCAGCCGAACATGTGGGCAACACTAACTGCTCAATATATGAGGCCAGTATTAGAAGGCCTCTGAAAATGTAATTGAATAGTGTAAAATAAATCAATTAATTAGACTATTGCAGTCCACTGCTGGACATAGGCCTCTCTCAATGAAAGGTTGTGTGAAATTGTTTGGATGTTCACTTTGTTAATGAATAATGTAAAATTAAAGACTCGTAATTAAAATTGCATCAATTCAGTATTATCTAAGACTTTAAAGTTTTAATAATGAAGACATGAGTGGAAGAAGGAGGTAACTAACAATTTCTAAATATTGAGATAATCGGCTTCAAAGTTTGAACATTTCATTTGCAAATATTATGTTTTCTGGTTATTTATGTCAAAATATTAAATTGTCAAATTATTGTAATTGTCCATATTTATTATTAGGGAAGCATAAAAATAAAAATGAGTGGATGGAAATTAATTTATTTGACAAAATGTGCACATACATTCTTCATCCACTGACCATGTAATATGATATTGTGCATACTAAACGTGGAAGAAGGGAGTATATAACACTATTTATATAAAAAAACTAGCTATTGCCCGTGGCACCGCCCGCATAGATGCCGGTTATCGCGACTAAACATAGCCTATGATATTTTTTTATACAATTGAGGTCGCAGACAAGCACACGGTCCTCCTGGTGGTAAGTGGTTACCGCCTATGGCCTATGGGCGAGTGCAACACCAGTCACGCTCGTGCAGCCGACCCTGTAAGAACGGAGAGATTCTGTGCCGTCAGCGCAAGAGATAAGTAGGCCAGGCCAGGCTCTCCAGTGAGCTCTGGCTACTCTACTCACCGTCGGAAACAACACGATTTTAAGCCACGGTCTTCTGTAGGGCGGAGGTTCTTCCTCAGTCGGACTGCTTGATTGGGACGGATATACCGTCGTGTCCTATTCTTTTTTTTATACTACTTAAGTCGCAGACAAGCACACGGCCCTCCTGATGGTAAAGAGTTACCGTGGCCTGTGGGTGAGTGCAACACAGAGGAGTCACACTCGTGCTGCCAACCCTGTAAGAACAGAGAGATTCTGTGCCGTCAGCGCAGTAGATAACCTCCTATATTGGTAGTTATGTCCTTTCCTTAGGTCTAATCTATCTCTGTACTAGATTTCATCAAAATCGGTTTTGTGGTTTTGGACGTGAAAGCGTAATAGACAGACAGAGTTACTCTTTTTTTGTTATACTACTTAGGTCGCAGACAAGCACACGGCCCTCCTGGCCCTTACTTTCGCATTTATAATATTAGTATGGCTTAGAATGGAAATACATATAAGTACATAGTTATTGCAACTTTTTGCCATGGGCAATAATGCTATCAACACCTATTGATATTCTGGTTTCAGAAATTTTATGTTTTTAATATTAACTTACGATTGTACAGAAATAAATTTGTGAGTAGGTACTATATTTTTATCCAACCTCAATGTCTACCGTTCAACCTTTTAACATAATTTTTGACTACCTCTATAGCGTAGCGGTAGTGAACGTGGCCGCTACGCAGGAGGCGCGGGTTCGATCCCCGCTCAGTGCAAATATTTGTATGCAAGAATATGAATATTTGCATTGGTCTGGGTGTTTCTATGTATGATATTATGTATGAAAAAAAAAGTATTTATATATGTTTATCGGCATTCTAGAACCCATAACACAAGCTAGATAAGCTATGCTTCGAATCGGAGTAGAGTTGTTTGGAGTCGGATTGAATTCGGCATGGGGTTGAAGTGAAGTTGCTATAGAGTTGAAATAGGGTCAGAGTGAAGTGGGAGTGGAGTCGGCAGGAGTCGGTTTAAAGTCGGAGTTGTAGTAAAGATGGAGCCGTTGGGAGTCGAAGTGAATTCGGTTTGAAGTTGGAGGAAATCGGAGTGAAGTCGGTTCTGAGTTGTAGTAAAGAAGTCGGTTTGAGTCGGATTGAAGTCGGAGTGGAGTAGAAGGGCGTCGGTGTTGAGTTACTTTGGAAGCGGAGTGGAGTCGGTTTACAGCCAAAGTGGAGTCGGTTTGGAGTTGGAGGAAATCGGAGTGAAGTCGGTTCGAAGTTATAGTAAAGAAGTCGATTTGAGTCGGATTGAAATCGGTAAGGGGTCGAAGTGAAGTTACTATGGAGGTGGAGCAGAGTCAGAGTTGAGTCGGCAGGAGTCGGTTTAGAGTTGGAGTAAAGTCAGTTTGGAGTTGGAATTGGAGTCGCAGGGAGTCGAAGTGAAGTTGGTTTGAAGTTAGAGTGTAGTCGATGCAGATTCGGAGTGAAGTCGGTATGGAGTCTGAGTATCAGAGTGAAGTTGGAGTGAAGTTCGTTTGGAGTTGGACCGAGTCGTAGTGGAGTCGGTACGGAGTTACAAGTAAAGAAGTCGGTTTGGAGTCGGAGTGAAGTTGGTATGGCACAGAAGGTTAGAGTGGAGTTGGTTTCAAATCAGAGTAGAATTGTTTGGAGTCGGATCGAAGTCGGCATGGGGTCGAAGTGAAGTTGCTATGTAATTGGAATAGAGTCAGAGTGGAGTGGGAGTGGAGTCTGCAGTCGGTTTAGAGTTGTAGTGAGGTTGGAGTCGAAGGGAGTCGAAATGAAGTCGGTTTGAAGTTGGAGGAAACAAGAGTGAAGTCGGTTCTGAGTCGGAGAGAAATCAAAGTAGAGTCTTTCGCATTTAACGCGCAACACGTGACGCCCCTGGTGTTGCATACATCCATAGGCCGCGGTAACCACTTCCCATCAGGCGGGCCGTGTGCTTGTCTGCCATCAAAGTGGTATAGAAACGAGATGAACTAATGAATTTTGACATCATTCTGTATAGCTACAGTGCGCGTTTTTTTGTACTGTCATGTATGACGGCAACCAAAAGTTGCTCATTGTTCCTGGTTATGTAGTGGTTTTCAAAAAAGTTACAATTTTTTTTGTTACATGCAGCCAGTTTAGTAATACACATAGAAGAGCAGGAATGAAAGAGCATGGTCATGAATGAAATAAATGCTTTATTTCATGCATTTGGCATTCGTGGCAGTGCATTTTCTTGCACATAACTCCTTCTTCCATTGAACAAATACGTTTAATGGACGGATTTCCAATGGAAGAAGGCGTTAAGGCACATACCTCCTTCTTCCATGTCACTTTTGTCTATTTTGTTGCAGTTATGCCCTTCATCTTCTGGTATTTTTGAAACTAAGCCCAAATTGTGGAGTTTTTTGGTCTAATATAGTTTATATACACCTATAACCGTCATATAACGCAAAAAATCAAAAATCTCAAAAATGTTAGTTACCCCCTTCATCCACTCACGTCTTTAATTATTGTGATAATAATTTATGTTGTTAGTTGTGATTTATCATTAAATTTGACATTGTACCTAGTATTTAATGAAATTCTAGAAATGTTAATAATAAGATTACTATTTCAAATCACATAGAAAATTTAACAAATCATTACTTGCTGGATAGAATGATAGATAGAATAATTCAATGTCCTTATTTAAAAAAAATGTGACTCTCTGGGAGCGCTGACAGAAATGATAACAGTGTGTATAACATAACATAAACTCAGGGGTAGGCAGAGGTGCTAGCACCCACATTTACAGTGTGTATAAAAAGTAAAAACGTATTTACTTCACAAAAGTGTTCATGTGAATTGCCATAATTTGTCAAATAGAGTACGGGGCGTATAAAATTATCGGCCGGGGTCCCGTCAGCATCAACGGACGGGACGGTACCGGAGGTGATGATGCCACTTCCATGATTTATGTTCACACAAAATTTTCAATGATAGCTACGAAACCCGCCAAAAAAGTTTTCACTTCATTTCCAGGTCGATATAAAATCATGCTAAGCTCAATTTTTAACTCTGAGTATTTAAACTTAACTGTAACGTAAAATTGTGCGAATTTAGAGTATGTGATTTGGACAGTTTTTAAACAAACAGTTAGACACACTGTTTCTTGTAAATCCCCAATGCGACGACGCAACAAAGAGAAGTGTTTTTATTTTAAGCAGTGTGTTTGGATCGATTATGATACGTTTTTTTAAAATTTATATTGTTCTCAGTGATTTGAAACGGTAAACTAAAAACAATATTTTTTAGGTAAGTACAGATCTCAGTTTATAAAAGTGCTAATATTCTTATAAATTTAAGCAAATTGAATTTGCTCTTATATAGTCAATTTTTATAATACATAATGAAAACTGTAACATTATTGTTTCGGAGATTATTTTTCAAATAAATAGTTATTTATTTTAAATCTGTTTATGCTTTGTATTTTGTAGTATGCGCCCCAAAACCCTGCTCTTATCCAGGTTCCCAGTTCATTTCCGGAATGTGTCCTAAAAGGAAAGTTTTAAGAATCGGTCGTTTTAGGATAGGAACGTATCAATTCGGAAAAGGTTATTTTCGGTCCCTTTTAAAAATAGGAACTCTCAGGGAATAACTAATAAGTTCTCTCCGAACTCAGTGGCCATTGTCATTGTCGGAATAAATATATTGTAGGACATTCTACACAATGCTATCTAGACCCAAAATAAGCATAGCTTAACTAGCTTGTGTTATGGGTTCCAGAATGCGGATAAACATACTTAGATACATTTAAAGTATCACGATATAACAAAAACTATAAGAATAAAGCCTTTAACATTGATATAAATTGTTGGTTAATCTTATTGAATAAAAAGTATTAGTCGTGCCAAGGTTAATATGCATATATGGTTTGAATTTGGACTTTATTCTGACTGGATCTTATTAGTTATTTATTATAATCATGGTTCATGGTTGGACTTTATTCTGACGTGACCTTATTATGGTTGGACTTTATTCTGACTAGACATCTTATCTTTATAAAATTAGTAACTTTAACTATAGGATTTTAAAGGGGGACAGCGCGTACGCAGTCCCCACTACCAAAAATTACGCATCCGAGTTATCCACATTAGGGATAATCGCAGGGGTCAACCCGACCGCAGTGCAATGGAAGGGTCTCGCCCTGGGGGAACCGCCTTCATGATCACGGTATCCCCTATGCCAGGTAAGTATGATTTGACCAACGATGCTCGGGGTAGTCATTCGGTTGCGGAGAGTCTTAACACCGACTTCTATCTACGTGCTGCCATCTTCATATTTTAAACATAACTGGCTAATCTCAGGCTAACGATGTCGCAGTAGCGCCATCTGGCAAAAAATATGTGAATTGTGTATCAAACTAGCAAGACGTGTTCCAAATTCGAATCAAATGGAGTTTTTTATTTTCTAATCTATTTAAACTGCACCATTCCTGTATTGTTTATGTTACAGAGTGGTACCAATTATAGGTCGAGTAGACCATTAAAATAAAATTATGTGATAATCATAATCATATTTATTCTGTGGATCATAAGTTAGGTTAACTGAGTCTACAAACCCCAGGTTGAGTTTACATGGGTCGAGCCAACTACTAAAAATCTGCAGTAGTCAGCTGAACCCGCGGCCAAAGTTAACCTTAAGTGGTCTCAGTCTGGCCACGGACTGAGTTACTGAATTTTGGGACGAGTCATCCAATAAAAAAACTGGCTGTGGGTTCAGTTGACTATGAAGTGCGACCAATGTGTTTGTGAGATCCCTGAATTTTGCGCGCATTTTTATAATTTTTCTAGACATATTTTATTCATATTTCTTGTCATTATTGTTTACGCGATAAAAATGTTGTGATGCTGGTTTCGCCTACTGTCCAATAGATGGAGCTTGTTTATCATGTTTAAAACTATGTTTAAAATGTTATTTTATGTTCATGCCAAACTTATGCATAATATGTATTTGAGTCAAAGATATAAATAATTCACGATTTTATGATAATCAACGATATTTATTATCAATAAAAACTAAAATAAAACTTATTAAAAATGTAAAATTTGTAGGTTAGGAACCGGCAGAATTTTTCGCTCCATGTGCAAGTTTAAGAGGTTAAACAATAAAAATAAACAAATAAATAAAATTTAGATATAATTATAATCAAAGATTTACATAATTAAGTTACGCATGAAACCTTGTATAACCCCGGACACGTATCTTCGACCTAAAATGTGCTCAAAATGTGCCTTATACACGCAGTACACATTTCTTGGGTGTCTTTTGGGGATAGCACGGGGTGCTACTGCGGTGGACGAACTCAAATTCACCAAGCATAGATTATTACGAAGCAATCCGCGGGCGCCAGAGCCTCGTTTGTCTTGCGATTTAGGTCCAAGATACGTGTCCGGAGTTATATAACAATATGGCGCAATATAAAATAACGTAATTTTTGCTGTTATACTACTTCGATATTCCCAAAACCAGGGGGCGCTGTGTAAGTGACGTCACTTTATAAACTGCGGTGTTAAGATTCTCCGCAACAGAATGAGGTCGCACCGAATTTTAAAAATTGTTATCGCTTCTCGGCCTTTTGGCTAAGATCAAAGTGTAGTATCTGTTCTTTTCAGCTTAATATCTGAAAGTTCCCTCACTGAGGGACCAGTATATTAAACTGATTTTTGTAAGCTGATGGGATGTTCGGGGCTCGCTCCACTCCCGTCGCGGGTCGGCCCGGCATTGCAGTGCCGCCGGGATCGGCCCACAAAATCCACTATACAACTTCGTCGAAAACATCTAGTGCTTACTCCCAGAGCTGGCTGCACTTTATTTTGTACTGATGGGCGACCCATTCTGCAACTTGAACGTTTAGCCACCTAGTCATTCTGCTCCCTAGACTTTACGCCATATAGACATTCTGCAACTTGGGCATTTTGCTATCTGGTCATTTTGCAATCAGAACGTTTTACGACAAGTGGGTAGGCATTATGAGACTAACCCGTTCTTTTGCTTTCAGTAGGTATTAATTTCCTTTCGGTCTCTTAGGTTCAATTGCAGTTGTGGGAATTTTTATTTCCCATGGGAAGTAATTCAAATGATATTCCCGCACCTCCTACCAATCGGAGATGTGGGAAAACCGGAAACCAACCAGAGGTCTTTTGATACCGTGGTACACCAAGTAGTTAGTGATGTACAATGTACAAGCCTCGAGGCATCGAGTTTAATTTTTGAAGCCTCGAGGCGGAATGGCAAGACTCAGTGAGCTCGGTAAGCTCGGTAAGCCTTCAAAAGAGCTCGAGCCTTCAAAGAAATCGAGTCTTCATACATAAGAGCCGTAAAACAAGCTCGCGTCTTAAAATATCAATACTTATGTTATAAATGCGAAAGTAACTCTGCTAAAGGCAATTAAAGTACCCTGTAGGTATTATTATTCCGTATTCCTTAGTTACAGACGTAAGGTAACTGTACCAATGCTCGACACTGTACCAATGCTAGACACTTTCGAACAAAACCCAGTATTTTGAGAAAATTATCCATTTGTTTTATAAGACTATTGACTTAAAAGATGCCTAATGGTATCTATAAGATATGTTCAAATATTCGCAACACCATCCGAAGTAAATTTAGAAAGACTGTTGACAGCAAATAATGTGACTCCGTGAACACGGTCGTGTTATTTCTTAAGATTTTTGCCAAGGGTACTGATTTTTATAGGTGTGATTTTTTTGTTTATAAGTTATGATTATTACTAATTTTAGTATAAACGTTATAAATATTGAAGTTATTGACATACTTGGACCATTGGGACAATGATGTCTAGCATTGGTGTTTTCGACCAAGTGCATAATAATTTAATTTAAAGTAAAAGTATGATAGATTTTAAAGATTTTATGGGCAAAAGTTAATGTCTAATTGTTGCTGTAACAGTTAAAAAAGAATGTAACGACCATGCTGTAACAAGAGAATTTAAGTTGCCGTTCTGAAATGATACGTTTATAACTATTGTTGGAAATTAAAAACAAGTAAATCAAAAAGATATTTTTATTTTTAACGAGGTACAAAGTGATGAGTGTGATAATAATGACCAAAGACGAGTGCTAAGATTTGTTGCAATTCGTGATGTGTGTCAACTTGATGCGCGTGCGCTTGCGTGTATGTTTGTGCCCGGGTAGTTTCTTATCTAAGTTTTTCTATCCAACACAGGCACAAACACGCACTCTTAGACAATTTGAAAATATTCTAAATAAATATAATGTAACATAATATTACATATACGATGTATGTACTTATTTTTAACGGTGTATCTAGAAATACGACCAAATAAATTTTATTATTTAAGCATTTTAATCTGAAAAAAAATGAAGATTTTCTTGAGTAAGCAATAAGCCTTTGAAAACTAGATACCTATGTTAATGCTAGAATTACATTGATGCAGTCATTTTTCCCGTCGACAACATTTGTGATCAAGCACATGATTGCAGATGAAATACAAATTCTAATTCTATTATAATATCATAATTTACATTGCAACTAAAAGATATTTAGGACATTATATTATAATGTTAAGCTAGTAAAACTCACATTACTCTTTAGTTAGTCGTGATTCCCCCCGTTCTCGATCCACTCCGAATTTTTTTCGATTTTAAAAGAGCGTTGTATCACGTTAAAGATAAAATTTCGGGGGGATCGAGAAAGGGGGGAATCGCGACTACGTCATCAGTAGATATTTTTATTAGTTGCAATTATGATTACCTACATTTCTTTTTACGGGAATTATAACTTTTTATGGTTTTATTCTAGCAGGCAGGCAGGTATCTACTTAAACAATCTCTACCGTTAGTCTAAAGGTTCAACCCCACCAAACGGACGGCATCGGCACGGATTTTACAATCTTTAACCTTTCATATGCGCGAAGTAGCTGTGAAACGGACCTATCGGTGCGGCAACATGGCGGCGGAATCAGAGTATTTGACGGCCGTCGGTTTTTATGAAATATTTAAAAAAAAATGTTCAGATGGTCATATAACAAATGATTTTAATTGATAGATTGATTAATTTATGTGCAGTATTATGATATATCCTATTGCAGAACTACAGATTTATTTATATATTTACAGGTAAACTAACCAAACTGCACCTGACGCACCCCATTGTTGGAAAAACATAATTTAAATACATTATTTGGTTTATTTTATGTTTTTTTTATTTTCCCCATGTAGTTCAATAACAAACCTCTGTACTTGTATAAAAAACACGAGGTTTTTAGTTAAAATTCAGTTTATAATGCTTTTCAGAAATAAGCTTATCACGTCTAAATATTCGCTTTTTTTCACTGTTGATGACCAAACCAATAGCCGTTTCTAACACTTATTACAGAGTATTTGTGGTAAGTAACTATGTTATTGGTTTAGAAATTAGTCTTATTTTGCCCATGCATTATAAAATATATGTAAATTATACAATAAATCTGTTTATTTTCAATAATAACAGAAAAAGTCCCAATTTACTAAGCCAGTTTTCATGTACGATTTTCAAGGTCAAATAATTCTATAAAGTCTATGGACATGAATCAATACCACAGAGTACAATATGGAGATGCATAAACTGTAACGTACACACTATTGTTAGTACAAAACTATTGAGATATTTGTAAAGAATGATGATCATGCATGTCTCAACCGGGGTTCGTTCAGGGTATCTATGTGTGCGTGCACAGACAAGTACTCATCTGCGCAAGCACTGATCAGTGCAGCAGTTGCAATTCTCTAATAGCGCATGCACTGATCAGTGCCAATGTACAGGATGGTTTGAAATAATGAAACAACGTAATATTTTAATATCATTTATCTATATACTTACTCGTCTTGCTTGTTACATTTTACATTTATTGTCAATTGTCAAAAATTACAAAATTTTCACACTCTCGTCTCCATCCAAGGCGTCTTGCCTTGGTCGCAAGTGCCGTCCATCGACATACTCTATGCCCTCCGCCAGTTCTAGGTTTTGTGGCCGCCATGGCTATAAAATATTTTTAATAATATTTATACCAAAATGCATATAATCCTAACATTGCCCTTGTTTATCTATACTATTATATAATTGTAAAAAGTTTATGTTTGTTCGCGATGTATATGTATACAGTCACGTGCAATGAAATGTATAAGTACATGGGCAGAATTTTGAATAAATGTTCACTCTGAAAATTTCAGAAATAAATAGTCACATTATCAATATATTCTATGTAATCATCGGGATTTCTCGCAATGCACATTTTCGTCATTTTGCAAATTTATCACTGTATATAATATATCAGTGCACGTGACTGTACATTTATTACGTTATTTTTATTATAGCAATAATTGAACACTATAATAAAAAAAACATATACAGAAAAACAACTAAAATATTGATAGAAATAAGAACAGGATAAATTAACATCAACATGTATAAATGTCATGGCGACTCCGTGTATGCATGTAGCGCGTCAGCCATCATACTTACGTATGTGTGCGTGTAATTTGGCTCATCGCGTAATAAATATAAGTTTTATCTAAATATTTAGTGTTTTGTAGCAATTTATGTTGTAATTATATGTTCTATATTAGATTATTCTCATATTCATATTCATTACATCAACAGAAATATCGAGTAAATGTATAAAAAGTCTCAATAAAAATGGACCAAAAACAGTTCTATAAACTCTGTCACTTTTGTGGACACATTTTTATTCAAAATTAGACAGTATTTATGGATTGATTCGTATTTAGCAATTCCTAGGATAGTAAAGTATATTTTAAATATAAATATAACTTACCTGGACAAAGAATTCACTTTTATATTCCGAAAACAGTCCGGGACACGTCTTTCACACGTTCGTCAAAATTTCAAATTTGAACTGACCGCGTACTAGCGGTCTTTCAAGGTTCGTTCAAAGAGTATGGTTATATTTTGTTCGTTCATTTATCGAGGTATAGTAAAAAGGCAATTTAAACTCTATGCGTATATGTTTTAATAACAAAATTGGATGATATTCGTTACAGGTGACCAGAGCACTGATCAGTGCTTACGTAGTTAATAGACGTGCACTGATCAGTGCTTAGGCATATGAAAGGTTAAACAAAATAAATCTTATATCACAGCATTTAAAGTTTATATTACCAAGTCACGCATGGCAGCCTGACGTGCGTCATGCCGTCGCACGTCGCTGTCAAGCTGTTATGCGTGACTTGGTAATATAAACTTCAAACACTATGATAATAAGATTTAATTTTGTTTAAAGATTGTAAAATCCGGGCCGATGCCGTCCGTTTGGTGGGGTTGGACCTTAAAGCGCTCTTTCTTTACAGCATCTACTAAACCATTGCGCATGAGATATTTTTTTCTTCTTCCTCTTAGCGTTAATTCCCAGTCGCATCCGAAGCTTTCAGCTCGGAGTCTGGGGTCCGCTTTTGCCAGTCTTAACTACGGATTTGGCTAGACCTCGATATTTTCTGTGAAGCGATTGCCATCTGACCTTTTTTATAACAACATAATTACGTACGTAATATATATAAAAACATCTAAACCCTCTAATCTAATAAATATTTAGGTACTCGTAGTTCCCAAAGAGACCGCTAAACTTTTAGTTCAGAAAACAGTTAGTATTCAAACAATACAAAATATACTTAGTGGACTTCTATTGAAGCAAACTTTGTGTATAGAGGAATTAATGATGTTAGTTCTGTTAGTCGTTAGTCAAATTAGTCAACTAATTGGATGCCTAAGCCGCTGGGAGCTGGCAGAGCCACGGACAGAAGGGCCTCAGAGACCCCGCCATAATTTTCGTGTTAGATTAGGTACCTACTTTTGGTACAACACGAAGAGTTGTTCTTCTTCAGACATTAGGCGTTAAATAAACGGCCTAGGCGTTCAATTAGCTGACTGTTTAACCATACCTGCGATTCCATAGATCTAATTAACCTAGTTAACAATTGCGAGTATTAACACTGCAATTTATAGACTGGTACTTTCTACCCATTTCC
Organism: Eilema depressum; assembly: GCA_914767945.1. Classification (NCBI taxonomy): domain Eukaryota; kingdom Metazoa; phylum Arthropoda; class Insecta; order Lepidoptera; family Erebidae; genus Eilema; species Eilema depressum. The sequence continues at coordinate 4,158,224 of OU612027.1, read as the reverse complement.
CATCTTAGTAGCTGTTTGTAGGTCAAAACCGTAACCTTTTTATTGTAAGTAAAATATGCAGCATCTCTACTGCAGCGAGTTGTATAGAAATTTTATTTAGGTTAATAGCAAGAATTAAGTGTACAATCTACATAACGCACTCATTATTGAGACAAAGAAAAGTGCATTCTAGAATGCGTCGTCGGCCGATGTTAGCAGCGGTACCAACGTCATGGCTGCCTCTTGTTCTTACGTCAATATTTTGCTGCGGTTTCTATTTCAGAAAACTAATGGATTATTATTGTTGTAGAAATATGACGTTAATACTGCCGCACTGTATCGTAAGGACCCGATGTGTTGTACAAACGCAACGTAAACAATTATCGTGCATCAATCGATCGTCTACATCGTCACCGCGTTGGCAATAATCTTTGGCGCCATTGTCCGTCGATTTGGCGCCAATCACGCAAGCAAAGAATAGGGAGAAGGACGATCTATCTATAATACGCTTTGTCGTGATAATGTAGGTATGGGGTTTATGGTTAATTGTATTATTATAGCCAGTATAGGTGCGGTACTTGATAGACAAGTGTTTTAGTGTCATTTGTGCGCTGCGTAATGCTTCCTTCAATACAAAGGACCTCAAAAGCCTGACTCACCGACTTGAACTTTTCTATACAGCAGTACCTTCCCAGCTGACAAGCTATAATTTAATTCGAAAACCTCGAAAAATTCGAATTGGTACCTTTGCTTGAATATAATATTTGAGCTAGGTTCGGGTCTATCTAACCGGGGAAGGGAAATGGAAATCCCACCGTTTTAGAGATCGTTTTAGAGTTTACACACCTTTCCTTTTTACTATTTACCTATTTTCCCACTGCCTTCTTCAACAGGAAGCATAGATTTGAGGATAATGTGGGCCCATGTGGACTTTGAGGATATTTTATAAACACAACTGTTCAGTTATGCTTTGTATTTTTAAGGTTATCATTGATAACAGCTTCGTTGATGACCGGAAGGGGCTCCAGGCAGGTTCAATGGCGAATAGAAAATCAGGAGAGGGGCCAATAGAATCTGCAAGTAGCAACATGCGATCTGGTGTTACAAGCGTTCATTGACCATAGTACCCGATTGAACTTTTTCACACACACACTGCAGTATGGAACCCAGCCACAGGTAACACAATCCAGCTACTAAGTTGGGTAATGTACCTTAACCTAACCCTACTAGGCTAAAAGACAGCTGTTTATCTCGTAGTGGTGTTGAACTGCGAGTAGTACTCGTCAGTGGGCGTGTTGTTGTACACCACTTCTTTGAAGTACTTCTGCTTCTCCTTCTGTTGGAGTGCCATCAGCTGGTTCTCTTCCATCAGCTGGCGGGCTATCTCCCTGTTGGCGAGAATGAGCATAGGATTAGTGAATGAAATTTTGAAGCAATTAGTATGCAAACTATTCCTAAAAATTCCACAACATCCCAATATGTATTATGTGGTACCTGGACGTATCCAGGTAGCCGAGTTGGTCGGAGTGCTTACCCTAAAAAGGGAATGGTCGCGGGTTTAGATCCCGTTCTTCGTGTCGACTGACAATGAATTAGGTAATTTCCTTAATTCACATTTACTTGCCCATGACAAAGTGCCCGCTAGACGGCAACAGGCTCGCCCTCTATTACGTGGGACCAAAAATCATAGTTGGCGAAATGTGGGTGTTAATACATCTCTGCCTACCAGTTTAGGGATTTACAGGAGTGAGTATATGTATGTAAGTACTTAGTTACTAAACTTCTGTTTTGTTCTGTTCATTATAAGAACAATGTTCTCACCTCCTCTTCCTCTGGTCTGTGATATCCTGGCGAGCGACCTCGCGCTGGATGGCCTTGGCCAAAGCTTGCCACTCAGCCTCCATCTTTTCCTCAGCCTCGCGTTTAGCCTGAGCAACGAGAGAATATCCAATATTAAGTGATTAAAAAGATTATGCTATTTTGGTTGTCTGTCTTAAAACCAAACTGTTAAGAAGACTGAAAGCGTCGCCGATTGAGGGACCTCGAGTCCTGAATCCCGAGTATTCCATTGCCAACGTGAACCCACTCCTATCACAAGCAATTTGGAGGTGAAAATTAAGATATCCGAATAAGCACAGATATCCGAATTTAAAGAGAAAAACAAATGTTTTGCGTGTGTGAGGCGGGAATTCTTTGAATTATGCTGCACATCTGTACAACATTAAGGTACACAGCATAAGCGCTAAGACGGCCCTTCTTGGTTATATATTTTGCGGTTGGTTATATATTTAGGTTATAGACATACCTTAGCCGCCGCCATTTGTTCCTTCTGTGCGGCGTAGAACTTCTTCAGCTCCTCTTGATTCATTCCCTTGTACATGAAACCGATGGCCCTGCAAACGACAATACAAATATATCGCTTCCTGGTAACATTCTCAACTCTTCATCATCTAAGCGTTGAGTCTCGGTTGCATTTTTAAGACCGGAGTCCGCTTTCCAGTTATTGCTTTTCCAATTCATATTCATATTCATTTATTCACAGAATGCAGGTACAGCAAGTGTGGTCTTATAATTAAAATAATGTTTCCTTATACATTCTACCACTTTTGTGTGGTACGTAAATATTCATACAGTCAATAATTTTATTAATAAATTTGTGACCTTTAGCGTGCTTGTCAACTTTTGTCACAGTTTGTTACTTCTTCATCCTAGCGTTAATTCCCAGTCGCATCCGAAGCTTTCAGCTCGGAGTCTGGGGTCCGCTTTACCGGTCTTGACTACGGATTTGGGTAGACCTCGATATTTCCGTGAAGCGATTGCCATCTGACCTCCACAACCCAATGTTAACATTAGGCGATATCGAAGCTTTGCAGCTAGACCGTTGTTTTTGGACTTTTTAGGGCACCAACTACCCGTAACGACTGCCATAGATGTTCTTATGGCAGCCGGGACCGACGGCTTAACGTGCTCTCCGAGGCACGATCAGACCAATGCAAATACCCATATTTAATGCACACAAATATTTGCACTGAGCGGGGATCGAACCCGCGTCTCCTGGGTAGCAGCCGCGTTCACTACCGCTACGCCACGGAGGCTGTCTGTCAGTTTGTTACTCTTGACCGCAAAAACGGCTGAATGCATCTGGGTGAAATTTGGTACAAAGATCTCTGGAATAGCATGTAGGGGTAGGTTTTTTACCATACTCAAGTAGAAGTAAGACTTCTTATCCCGAGGACAGATTCCTGTAAGTCGCGTTTTTTGTTTGCCCTAAATGTGAACCTTACCTGTCTTTGCCCAGGGCGCTCTTGGCTACGTCTGGGTTCTCCGTGAGCATGTCCGAAGTGAGGTTATTGTACATTTCAGCTGTGTTGTCAGCTTCCTCTTGTGCCTTCATCACCTCTTCTAGTTGTTTCTTTTCAATTACCTGTAGAGTGAAAAAAATGGTGTCATTGGAGAAGGCTTTGTAGGTATACCTTTAAGTATTTTACATTACATTACCTTTTAATGGCCTGTCCGTATCCTATATTTTGTTTTCATAAACTATTTTTGTTTGTTTGTTTGATTGAATGAGCTAATCTCAGTAACAACTGGATTGAATTGTTGAAATAAAACTACTTTTTAACGTATTCTATCGATAAAAAGTAGTTTTATTTCAATGAGTGACATTCGCGTAAACTTCTGAAAATATCATGGATTGAATTGAAAAAAAAATAAGTTAGATAGTTTGTTTATGAAGGAGGGACTCATACTCAAGGGAGCAGAGCTGTCATCATAAATGGGACGGGCCAGTGATATAAGGTCAAGCTCACAATGAAAATCGTGTGAAACGATAGATTTCAATATGAATGTGTAATGTGATGGGCCTCGAAAATATTGGTGCTAATGAATATCTTGTTTAGCTTTAATAATTTTCGATTTATTAACATTATCTTGCGTCGTTTTAGCACACCTAAGACCTTGTCTATCAAGGCGTTTGTTTTCAGCATATGTCTACTTGTCAAATTAGTTATGCCAATCCACCGTTCACTCTAGAACAATTTATAAAATAACTAGCTTTTGCCCGCGGCTCCGCCCGCGTGGATGTCGGTTATCGCGACCAAACATAGCCTATGTCCTTTCTCAAGGTCTAAACTATCCCTATACCAAATTTCATCAAAATCGGTTCAGTGGTTTTGGCGTAAAAGCGTAACAGACACGACAGACAGAGTTACTTTCGCATTTACATATAATAATGGAGTATGGATATGGTTGGATTCCGGTATATGACGTATCTTGATCCTAAATCGCGAGAGAAATTAGGCTTTGGCGCGCGTGGATTATTTAATATAATGTATTTCCACCGGCGGATTTGAACTGATTTGCCATCGTAGCACCCCGTGCTATCCTCGAATGACACCCAAACGTTTTGTGTAGAGTAAAGCAATATTTTCAGTGTTCAGCGCTTTTAGTACCTGACTGTACAGTTAAGAGATTAGCAAATATGAGTTTTGGCAAAGTGAAAGGTATTCTATTTGGTCGTATGGTCGGAGCCAAACATATTGATCTAATTAATGTAATTATTTCGATCACTGACTAAATTGTTTCACTGATTGATAATATTATTGATTGATAATAGAATATTTAAGACATGTGACGTACCAGACGTGACATGTCTTGAATATTCCCTGGTCTAGAACTTTCCTCAATCAAGCGACAATCCTACTCAATTCTAAAGCTAGCATTTTGGAGCTCGGAGTCCGCCTTTTATTAGTTAACTTTGGCTTTTATGGTAGCGACTGCACACTGACCTCCCAACCCAATCACGAGAGTAAAGCCTATCCCAGAGCCTCATTCGTGAGTCAGTAGACGTACCAGCCTGTGGTTAGGTTGGTTTAGCCCCAAAGCTCTTGATGGGGCCCACTGTTCTATGTACCGTGATTGGTACTGATACTCCTGATGCCCAAACTATGTGAAGTGGAGAAGTAAAAGCCGATCAGCGGACCCCGGACTGCAAGGCGAGATCTTCAAATGCGTGTGTGTTATAAACAATTACTTGTGTTCAGAGGAATTGTTTGACACGATACCCACACGATACATTCTATCATCCGTACCGCCCCCACAGGCGGGAATTCCATCTTCATACATAGATACTATCGGAAACGGTAGTGCGGTATGAAAGGAACTTCATCCCACGCACGCCCAAGCTGTTAAACGACTTCCTTGCTGTGGTTTTTCCAAGCGACTACAACATGGGGGTTCTTCAAGACCAGGATTGATCCTGGATGACTATGATCTGAGAATTTAGCGACACTAGTTTCCATACTAACCAGGTTTTAAAGCACTGCCTCCTGATGAATTTGATGTTGTGGATATGAAGTTATCGAGGGAACCTGGTATTCTTGTATGTGAAAAAAGTCTTGTAGATGAACAATATGGACATCCTCACTCTAGACATTAAATGACTATGAACTGAGAATTACCAGTGCTTCATTGTACTTCAAGTTGGCCTGTCCGAGCCTGTACCGACACTCTCGCTCCATCCTGTCCAGCTCCCCAGCGCGGGCGTCACGAGCTTTTATCGCCATCTGAATAAATAGGAAGTGACGATTTAATTAACAATGAGTGGAATATGGAAGTAACTGGCACTAAGGGGGCCACACGTAAAGTAGTATTTGCTGCGCATAGAGTAATTGCCAAGAGAAATGCTTCTTGATAAGATGCCAAGAAGCATTTGCTGCGTAAATGTAGGAGTGCTGCTATGCAATCTAAGCGTTCGATCTCCAGTGACGTCACCCAGTCCAACCAATGACAATCTTTAGTATGGTTGTCGCAACATTGTGCTCGTCGTCGCTTACAGAATTGCATTTCTGCTTTGGCGTATAGCGCCCCTAACTCCCCTAAGGAGTAAGGACAATTATTGATTATGCATGTGACGATAGAGACTTCTAGATGGTAGACTTCTAGAAGTCACTTAATGGTATCACATCTGTGTCCCGAACACGAAAAATATTCGTAACGTAAACGTATTGAAAGAACGGAGCATTGCGATTGGCCGACACACACACAGGTACACAGTAGGCAGGTGGCCAATTGTAATGCACCGTTCTCTCGATATGTTTTTTTATTTTATTTTTTTTATTTAAATAAATATTCTATAACATTCTACACAACGCTATCTAGACCCATGGTAAGCTTAATTAGCTTGTGTTATGGAATCTAGAATGCGGATATACATACTTAGATACTTTTTTTTTTGTAAATACATACATATTATACATAGAAACACCCAGACCAATGCAAATATTTATATTCATGCATACAAATATTGGCACTGAGCGTTACGTTTACGTTACGAATATGAATATTTTTCGTGCTAGGGGCACAGATGCCAGGTGGGTGCTGTAATAGTTACATTACCATGTAAGCAGCTTCAGCTTTCTTCCTCTCGTCCTGGGCAGCCTTCCGCTCCTGCACCTGCTGTTCTAGCCACGAGTTCTTCTGGTCAGCCATAATTTTCTTGCGCTCCTCATAGTCCAAATCTTCTCCTTCGAACCTGTATATCCAAAGTTATATTAATTATGTTTTCCTGAAATCCACCAAAATCTTTGGGGGAGGCAACACCTGCTGATTGATGGATCAGTACTTGGCACAGGCTTTCTTCTGGGGCCTGGATGGTTAGACGGCAGTCGCTCCCTTAAAAGCTGTATAAGCAAAACCAAACTCCTCCATTTGTTTTGCTTTCATGCGGACCCTAGGCTTCGAGGTGGAAGCCTCGGATGCAACCGGGAACAGTGCTAAGATAAGGATGATTTATATAGGTAGGTACAGTAACAACTATTGTTTAAGAAGGGTATTAGGAGGTTACTACAGGGTCGGCAGCGCGAGTATGACACCCCTGGTGTTGAATATGTCCATAGGCTACGGTAGTCACTTTTCATGTCTTTGTCCGTCTCCGTGGTATAAAGAAAAATTGGTAACATGATTTTAATATCTTCGTAACGCAAAATATAGAGGCGGGAAGACTTAAATAAAATCACTGTTGGTATGAACTGTGAATAGAGCTTGTTTGGGTGTACTCAATGTTTGTTTACATTTCTCACATACCGCGCCGAGGAAAACTTTTTTAGTTTGTGTTTGTTTTGATAGATTTCAAACGGGCTACTTGCGTTATTGAGTAGATAATTCAATTTTAAGGTGCTCGTTCACTGGGATGGCATTCATTCAACATATCAGATTCGATTTGTTACAAAACTGAACTGCCTCCTTGCCTGACATGCAATCTAATGACCTTTGTTACTTTGTAACCTCTAACCTGATGACCGGGTTACTCATCACAAGCACCAGTGACCCACAGACAGAATTATGTAAAGTAGCTATATTAGCAAGCCTAGTTGAACACTGTAAACATCATGTATTCCGGCTTGTGTTGAGGAAATAAATAATTTATTTATTTAAATACATTTTGAAGCAATTAGTAATATGCTAACTTTGCCTATAGATTCAGATCGGAATAAGCAAACTTCCAGAACGAGACTAGAGCCCGCGCCCAGTTCCTTTCTAGGAGGAATAATCTGCCAACTGAACTACCTTTAGCCATACGTGACATGAACGTTTCAAGCGATTTTGAGCACGTTACAATACTGTCATGATTGACAGACGTGTCTCTCCGTCAGGGAAACCATATTGGTTAACCGCCAGTTCTGGCGCCACTCTGGAGAAGTACTCGACGAGGCGCTTAGCTATGACGCTTTCGAAGACTTTGCACGTCGAGCAACAACATGGACTGGTAGGCGGGCAGCTAGTCCGCAGCGCCCTCTGACACCCCGCGCCCGTGTGCACCACACCCCCTACACCATAAGTAAAGACCCTTTGACGATTGATATGAGCCTTCGCTTGTAATAATACCCGCCCACAAATATAATTAAATCGTATTTGGATGAGTTTAGATGAGAACTGACTTTTGAGCGCTAGACATTCCGACAGGCTCTCCATCGCTGGCTCTTGGAGGCAGCTGCTTCTTCAGCACTTCAGGATCGTTCAGGTCGTACTCGCGTCGATCTTCGAAACGCTGGTAATTCTGGCGGTACTTGTTAATTTCCTCTCCAATACGGCGACGCTCCTATGAAATAAAAAAAACATTTCTCGTTAGTAAAATGTAAACTAAGTAATAAGCAAAAGTGGCATGATTGCCCATTCTTCTCGTGTAGTGACTGTAGTGAGTGTGACATGGATGCCGACTCAATGCAGTGAGCATAAAGTGACATGGATCTCAGATAATGTAACACTCTTGGGTGTTGATTCTGCTGAGAACAACTGCTGCGAGCAGTGAGCATACAGTGACATGGGTGCTGATTCTGCTAAGAACAGTGAACATTGAACAAGCAGTGATGTGCGTGTCGATTCTGCTGCAAGCATTGCGCATAAAGTGACATAGGCGCTGATTTTGCCGCCTGAGATCACCTATTAGTACCTACCTCTTTCTCCCTGGCTTCCAACACCACAGCGAGGTTGCTGTCCTTGATCATCTGCGCTGCGAACGCCAGGTCCTTCCGAGCTTGGTCATCCCTCTCAGCTCGCTTCTCGATCACTTGACGCTCCAGGAATGGTAAGTCCACCTAGAAGTTTATTTTATAAGTACCAATGTTTGTGCGTATTTTATGCGCTGCTATAACAGGCATTTGATTGCGATAGAGGTGCCTCTACACCTGCTAGATCGGTCACAATGAGTATCAAATCAATCAATCAATCAATCAATTAGCCTATTGCAGTCCACTGCTGGACATAGGCCTCTCCCAATATACGCCACGTTTGCAGAGTATCAATAGTAATAACCTTTTTATCGACATAGGCTCACGTTTGAATTTCTGACCAAGCGATAAAAGATGATATATATGATCTACAATACAACACGTTACAACACAGTACAGTACAGTACAATACAATACATCCCATAACTGTACCTAGGTATATAATAAACTAGCTTCCGCCCGCGGCTTCGCCCGCGTGGTGTGTTGATAAAAAGCAGCCTATATGTTAATCCAGGGTATAACCTATATACATACCAAATTTCAACCAAATCGGTCCAGCCGTTTATGCGTGAAAGAGTAACAAACATCCACACATCCACACATCCATTCTCACAAACTTTCACATTTATAATATTAGTAGGATATGTTAATCCAGGGTATAACCTATATACATACCAAATTTCAACCAAATCGGTCCAGCCGTTTATGCGTGAAAGAGTAACAAACATCCACACATCCACACATCCATTCTCACAAACTTTCACATTTATAATATTAGTAGGATTAGTAGGATATAATATTAGTAGGATGAGTTACTGCTACGGCCGTAGGTCTACTTGTGTCCATAAATTTTAGTCAAATCCTTCCAAATGTCGGGACATAATAATATATCTTGAACCTAAAATGTGCTCTATATGCGCACTACATGTTTCTTGGGTAGCGCAGTACAAGTTTTTTGAGAATAACACGGGGTTCTAAGGCGGTGGATGAGCTCAAATTCACCAAGCATAGATTATTATAAAACAACCCGCACGCGCCAGGGTCTCGTTTGTCTCGCGATTTCAGTCCAAGATACGTGTACCGAGGATAACATGTGTGATAGATAAGATAAGTAACAAATAAACTTTCTATCGCATTTATAACATTAGCTGGTGCCCCTCGTCTCCACTCGTATGAAATCTCTTCATCGCGAAACATTTATCTGTTCGAAATAAAAAGTGTAGTAAAGTTACTTTTCAGATTATGAAAAGTAACTTTACCATAAGTTTTACGCGTAACTTTTACGCATAGGCAGGCCTCAACCTATGCGTAAAAGTTTACACAGATTCGTATTGAAAAACATTGGTATGAATTACTTGGGATTCAATTGACAAGATGTGTAGAATTTTATTATAAAGTCTTTAAAACCCCTGTGAAGTAGTGAACTTAGCAAAATTGAGACCTAAAATCATTGTAAAACTCACGCCGATCTTCCTGTTCCACGCATTGAAGATTCTTGACCTCCTCTCGAGCTCGCATTGCCTCCGTCTCTCCCTGTTCTGAGCCTCCCTCCTGTCCTGCTCGTTAGATATCTGCATTTTCATCATTTTCGCTACTCAGTGTTGTACAAACGACCCAAAAACTTTTGACGGCTAAAATATGAATAGAAAATTATGTTGAACGACATAACAAACTCGTCACTATGGTGATTGGAGTTTATTTTTCTGGAAGATATCGATTTTAATGTACTGGTTGGAATATTTATGATATAGAGTAAAAAGGATTCATGTGGCGCCTGAACATTGAGGCTTTTGAAGAGAATTCATTTATTATGGAATCTAGACTTTGGGGTCCAAGTAAATTTCAACTGATAGCCAGTGCCCTTGTTGTTTATTTATTTTTTTATATAGGACACGAAGGAGTCGCTGATCCGCTTGGTTCTTTATGGAATATTCTGCATCATCCTGCACGTGTTGTCCTTTAAAATAAAGGAGAGGGTGGGATTCATTGGAAGAGCTCATCAGAACATTCACCATGGTAGAGACGGTAAAATTCAGCCAAAGATGCCACATCTCTACGCAACTGCAAAGGCTCGAGGGTGTTGGTGACTTCAGGATTCCCAATAATGCGGACCGCACGTCGCTGCAACCTGTCAAAAGCATCTAGTAAGTACTTTGCGGTCCCAGAGAGGCGAGCAGTTAATGGACGATCTTCACTCTAGGGGTTGAGGTTAAGCACACGTCCATCGGTCACGGTGATCACTTTCTATATGGTGGGGCGTATCCTTGTCTGCCACCTAAGTGGTATAAAAAGGATATAACTGCGGGATAGAGTTAATGCGGAAAACTGACGATCGGTTGCCATAGCGCACATTGGGTGAGACGGAAGTTTAGCAGTGGACATAATTTGATTGGAGTGGATATAATTGATTGATTGAACAGTTCTAATCTCTGCGAGTTGAGTTATTGGTCGATTTTTGTTTAATATAGTAAAAGATTAACGCGGTAACTGCTTAGCACCATATGTTTGTTTTACCCATACAGTATAAAAAAGAGGCATTAATAAACTATTAACGATAGTATAAAAGAATACCATAAAAAAGCTATTATAGTAGAATATATATCGGAGCTGGCAACACAGACTGCGGAGAACATGAGGTGCGCGTCACAATTGTCGGCCAAGTCGCGAACCACCAGTGAGTGACTACGCGTCAGTGTGCACCGCGCCGCTACTGAATAAGGCCATATCACACGCTCGCGAACCATCGTATTGCATGCGCGTAAAATTCGTAATCGTATCGGACTGTGTAACAATATTTTTTTAGTGTTTTGGAAAAATATACTATAAAGTTGTAACAGAAAGTGTTGTGTTTATAAAATTTAGTTATAAGAAATTGTGTTTTGTGACGGAATTATGACAAGTGTTTTGAAAAAGTCTAGAGGTACTAAAGGAAAATCTGAGTCCATGCAAGAAGATTTGCCTTCGCGATGGGGGGGTATGACCCAGCAGAACCAATCGGAGGACATTGCTAAGCTGATAAGGTGCATTGATGACAACATAATTGGAAAAGGAAATGCGTTTTGCGGACCCTTTGGTCGACGAAAAGGTGAGTTTGAATTAAAAATGTTTATAGAAATATTGTCAATAAATTTTATGTTCCACAGCTGCTCTTAAGATGAGACTATTTTATACTTTTATTCTAAAAATGGTTGCAGTATGTATTTACATTTTATCTTTACCACAAGACTGTCCAAAAAAGAGGGTAATGATTTCAGGGTTCTAAGTTTCTTTATTACACCATAACTTTTAAATGCTTGGTCAACTTTGGGTTATGAGACTATCGGGTTTTTATTTTTTCTAACTCTAACATTTATATTACCTTAATTATGGAGCAAACAGGCCATCCGTAGGTAAGCGGCTACTCTATGTGGGTTACAAAATATCGCACTAATCCTGTTAAACCCACAAAAGTATATAAAAAAGATGCAGTATCGTCAAGTAGCGCAAAAAAAAACAACTTCTCCATCTATTGAAGGAAATTAATAATGTTGACAATTTAGTAATTCTAAATATACACTTCCTTATATCCTTCGTGTATTATCCATTGTTAACAGTTTAATATTCAAAAATATTAGATTGCATGTTTAACATGATGCAAATGAGTGGCGCCCATTGCCACACCAAATATAAATAGAAAAAAGACACATGCTTCGTATAATAATAAGCCATGCGGGTAATAAACGTTGAAATAAAATGTGTCGTTGTGGAAAACACTGTAATTAATTTATTTTAGGTCTTCAATTAAGCTTATTACGCGTTATGTGAACATACGCGCAGTATTTCGTTTAGAATATTTTAAGACACTAGTTGTCTTAAATGACATTTCTAAAAAATAATATATTATTTGATGTCGTTGACCTCTCGCAAGCCGTCTATCACACACTCAGGATAAGCCGTATAAAGCCCTTTCTAATAAATTGGTTGAGACGTTTATATAAGTAAATTGGTGTTTCATTTTGTTTTGTAAATATGCACATATGTTATGTTTTTCATTCATTTAAAATTCTTGTAACATTGAGCAATCAAACTGAAGCAAACTGTGTCGAATTGATTATTTGGTTACGGTATTGGTAGGCAATAATTTCAATTCTCACATCTCCTTCTCCCCCTATCTATCTATCTCCCTACTTTCAATATAGGCATGAAAATCACAACAGACATCTTCGCTCTAAAAATAACCTTCTCCTAAGCTGTCCTACTCATACTTCTGGCTTTGTTCACTCTTCTTTTCCTATACAGTCTGTGCTCCTTTGGAACGCGCTACCTCTTGAAATCAGGAAGGCCACTAGCAGTCTTGTGTTCAAGGCGAAAGTTCGCCAATTACTTCTCGACAAACTGGCAGAATCATCCAGGCAATCAAATCTCAATTAGTCCATACTATTATATATTATATATTTAGGTATATGGTATTTGCGATAGGATATTTATGGCGTATGTATGTGTAGGTATATTTATATATTATATGTATGTGTAGGTATGTTCATGTATATGTGTAGGTATATTTATTTATTTTATGCATGTAAGTATATGTCTATCTATCATTATGTATACTTAGTGTTCATCTACTAATTATCACTCTCTATAATGCACCTACTAATATATCTCTGCACCACCTTTGGTTGACTGGTAGAGAATGCCTACGGCATTAAGTCCGCCTATGTATTTGTGCATAAAGTTCAATAAATAAATAAATAAATAAATAAATAATTATTTGAGCAGGTTCACTTTTCATTCTATTGATATTTTAAATTCCACAGAGTAAAGAACAAAAGTAAGACATATTCTTGACATTGTTAACAAACCTGAAGACTAATTAATGAGAAACCTAATGAGAACCTACTATTATAGGCAATAGTGAAGAGAGTGTAGGAGAGCGAATCTCGGGCGCCGAAGTGCAAGCTATTATGCTAAGATTATAGCTAAGATGCAAGGGGCACAAGTTCTGTAAAGATGATAAATATGACAATAGATATTGTGACAAAATTGTACAAATTGAATCAGTTCTGAAGGGAATCGGTGCAGTTCCTAGATTTCCTCATATAAGTAGTTTGTTTGTTTTTCCTTTGAGATGAAAATCATTTTTTTTTGTCAACTACTATAATGCTTCATGAGTGTGCCTGTATAGTTTATTGTAATATTTATGATTTATATTGTGGGTACCTCGATGGGCGCCAAATACTAAAATTAAATTCTGGCATCACTTCAAACACTTGGCGTGGTAAATCATAGTTTGTCAATAATTGTTATGTCAGATGTTTGACATGATATAATGCGAATCATGAATTTATTATTTTATTACCTGTAGTTGTTCTTATAGAAATAGATTTTAGTACCTAGGCACTTGAAGTTGGTATCTTGCTAAGATAGCCTTGATTTCTATAGACAGAGAGAGCCCATTTAATTATTGTAAAGTATTGTAAATTTCAAAATTCATTTTATCATAGCAGCAGCCGACTGTTAGAATAAATGCTGATGCTATGACGAGATCGCAATCAGAAACAAAATTACATTGATTCCAAAATTTTGGTTTACTAATCTTCCAACGCACTTATAACTCAGTCACCTATCTACATTGTGCAATATTTTTTACTAAGTACTGCAGCAGCGGATGACAATATTATTGTCGAAGTGACAAGATTCACTGAGCTTTATTTAAAAAAGTAGCTCTTCGTCATCTTATCTGTTAATTAAAGTTTCTGTGTTTTTTTTTTAAAGTAAATGTTACAGCGTCTGTTTTTCTGGTTATATTTGGAGAAAAATATCCCGGTGAAAGGACTTTGACCTTAACAGGTTTCCGAAGTCGTTGTACGTGTCGGGAGCAAAAACTTCGGCAACTTTCTTTTTTCTATTTTGATGTCGGCCATCACTCAGGCTTTATGATATAACGTTTACCATAAAAATGGAATATAATTTTGTAATTTAACATTTAGTTACGTATTTTTGATAAAGTTGAAGTTACGAAATTCGGAAGGTAATTTTGTAAGGTAAGGTAACTGGGAAGGTATTAATAATATAATAAGTATATCATAAACTTCACTGATTAATAAATTATTGCTAAACGAAAATAAGTGAATTTTAAAATCCTACCTACAATCAAACTAATTTTATTTAGAAACTTACATAGCAATTTTACGTTACAACCAAAAAAACCTTAAAAAAAACTTTTTTAAGAAAAGAATAAAGTATTTTCATTGTAGGACGGGAATTGTCATTTTCACCCCACGATTTCTGTTTGGCATATTTTTTTTCGTTCATTAATCAATCACTTCAAAACAACTGGCGTTTACAAGCATTTAATTTATTTTAAAAGGAAGCTTATTAGGTATGTCTCATAGAATACGGTTTTAATATTACAGGAATTATGGCATATACAGGAATGAACCCTAGGTGTCGCTGGGTATATTAAAATTACTGTGTTCTCGGGGGTGGGTAGGGTAGCCAGAGCTCACGTGAGAGATTTTGCCAGATTTTGCGCTGTCATTGAGAGACCAAAGGCTTGTCCTGCTTGGTTTCTGCGCTGACGGCACAGAATCTCTCTGTTCTTACAGGGTCGGCGGCAGCACGAATGTGTTGCACACGTTCATAGGCCACGGTAACCACTTTCCATTAGGTGGGCCGTGTGCTTGTCTGGGACCTAAGTGGCATAAAAAAATTGTACGAAACGAAAATCTAAATGGTAGATAGAATTTTACCGGCAAATTTTTTATTTTCGAAAATGCGCAGTTGTTTTTTATTTAATTACTAGGTAGTTATAACTTGTAACTATCCTACATCAATGATTAGCTATATAAGTATTGCTCGGGACATTTATCTTGCACCTAAATTGTGCTCAAAATGTGCTCTATACCGCAGTAGGTACACGTTTCTTGGGTGTCTTTTGAGGATAGCAAGGGTGCTACAGCAGTGGACGAGCTCAAATTCACCAAGCATAGATTATTACATGACAATCAGCGCGCGCCAGAGCCTCGTTTGTCTCGTGATTTAGGTCCAAGATACGTGTCCCGAGGTATACAACAAGTCGTATCTTTTATTGAAGCCACGTCCACAGCACGATCATTCTGCGACAGGACGTTAATGTCAGGTCATAAATGAACTGAAGTGCATATTAATTGGACTGTATATGTGCGGAAGTAGGTATGTCGTACGCGGTAAATTCATATGGTAGGTAGTCGGTGTGGTCGACCACGTGCGTGTGCGGTGTCACGTGGAGTTACACTAGTTTTCTCGTTTATGGATACAGTCGCAGACAAACAAAATATGTACATAATATTACAGTATTGAAAAAATAAATAAATTGATATCTTACGTACCTACATAAAACGGAGTGAATAGAGATTATAATAAAAACCCGTGAATAGAGATCAATGGGTGAATAGAAATAAAATGGTCGTTAGATTTTTTTTAATGATTTATTTTACAAAATTATAAGTATCTAACGAGATCTTCGATAATTCTGTTTATTATTACATTGAACTAGTTCATAAATAACTACAGAATTCAGGTGACCATTATATTTTTAATCAGCCATTGATCTCTAATCACCCCGTTTTGCCCGTTTCTTAAGGTGAGTAAAAGAGAGACTGATTTTACGTGGTGTAACGTGCTTCGTGCAGTTCGGGGAGCAAACGCGGGACCTATAATCTTTTAATAGTATATTATTAATATTAGCAACCGAAACCCATAATAATATTATAAATGCGAAAGTAACTTTGTTTGTCTGTCTGTTACACTTTCATGCTTTAACCACTGAACCGATCTTGAAAAATTTACTACACAGATGGATTAGTACACAGATTAGCTTGGGATAGAACATAGGTCACGATAACCGACTGCCACGAGGGCAGAGCCGCGGGCAACAGTTAGTTACTAATATACTCGCTAACCCGTTAGGAGTGGGTTCACGTCGATAGTGTTATGAACCTCTAGATCGCAAGGTCGACTCCATACTTAAAACTAAAAAAAAGACTTTCAACCTTTGATAGGTCAAAAGTATTAGCAGCAGTGAAAATATCTGACTAATAAATAAATAGTAAGAGTAGTATTAATATTGTCTTCAGAATTCGTTTTATTACGAAGGCACTCACTGCGAGTGAGCGTCGGGGGGCACCGCGCGCCCTGACACAGACAGCTTAAGTTAGAAGGGCAGAGACCTTCATCATGCGGCATGCCCTTCGTGTTAGGTTACTTGTGATACTGCATACAATCGATAGGTAACCTATCAGAGATTAGTAACCCTTAATGAAACTTGTTGACTATTCCTTATAGATTTAGGTTGAAAAAAAAAAACGGATATACATTCGAATGTCCGAGACGTGTCGACGCTTAGGTGGTCAGAGCTGAGAACGTTCCCTTTGTAAGGGGCTGTTCACTTTAAGTCCAGTCTGGAAGGTTCACTTTTGCCAATCTTTAAATCGATTACCATTAAGTTTTGTTTCAAAAATAAACAATAAAGAAGAAATTCAGTATCTGCCTTCCTTGCCCTCGATTCTGCACCACACACGCACCACAGAGACTGCAAAAAATGGCAATAAATTTTAGACTTTATGTCTATAGACGTACTTTACAAAATTAAATGAAAAGAGTTTCATTACAAGACAACAAGAGCTCTTCAAATTAATCCCACCCTCCCCTTTCCTATACAGGACAACACGTGCAGGACTTAGATGCCACCCGCATACGGTGCAGAATATTCCATCAAGAACCAAGCGGTTCGGTGACTCCTTCTTGTGCCGCACAATTAAGACCTGGAATTCTTTACCACGTGTTTCACGTGTTTCCCTCTTCCTACTGTCCCGGGTCCTTTAAGCGGGGCGTGAAAAAGCATCTGATGAGGCCGTCAAGCTGAGTACCACCATTGTAGCATGGTACGTGTCTATAATGGTGACCCTCTTTCCAAGACTTTGCCCTCAGCTTACCATCAGGCAAGGCGAAGTCAAATTGACGTGTCCTATATATATAAAAAAAAAAAAAACACTATTTCATTCCCTCTACAAAAAGCCATTTAATTTTTAACTTTAACAGCATTACTTCATAGACTAAATTCAAATGGAATTTTCTCGCAGTGGACAGTGGTTGTGCTTTAGCAGAATCGAGGCCCTGTTCATGAGTCGTTTGATAAGGATAATAGTTATTTGTTATACAAGAGTGCAAAGTTGCTTTTTAACCGCGTGCTCAGTTTTGATGACCGAGCAAGCGAAAGATTCTAAATTTGAATCACGAGCATAGCGAGTGATTCATAAATTAGAATCTTGAGCGTTAGCGAGGGAATCAAAAGAGCACAAGGTGTAAAATCTTTGCACTCGAGTGCAACACGTAACTTTTCATCCCACCTCAGCGAGGAAATAATGAAATGCTTCTTCTTCCTAGCGTTAATTCCCAGTCGCATCCGAAGCTTTCACCTCGGAGTTCGGGGTCCGCTTTACCAGTCTTAACTGCGGATTTGGCTGGACCTCGATATTTTTCGTAAAGCGACTGCCATGTGACCTCCACAACCCAATGGTGACATTAGGCGATATCGAAGCATTGCAGCTAGACCGTTGTTGTTGAACTTTTTATGCATACAAATATTTGCACTGAGCGGGGATCGGACCCGCGCCTCCTGCGTTGCGGCCACGTTCACTACCACTACGCCACGGAGGCTGTATAATAATTATGTGTAATAATACTAATAATAAAATATCAACAAATAAAATTCAACTACAATGTTCAACCATAGGACGTGAAAAAAAAATTATGCGCGCAAAGCAAATTTAAAAAAAAAAGTAGGTACACCAAGGAGGTTCCGAGTTGAGTTTTTCATAAATTAAAAAAAAGTTGTATGATAAATCGGCACCATAGAGGTAGAAGTAAATAGGTTTAATGATGTTTTGAGTTCACAAACCTAGTACACACGATGTTCTAAATTCAAATTTACTTTACCGCTCTAGAGGGTAAAAGCGACTTTTACACTCAGATATCGAAGAAAAAAAGTACTCTTTCCGAGATGGTGGGATGAAAATATTTGTTAACAACTGGCAGCTATGTATACCAAAACAAGCAGGAAATGAGGTCAATATTCAAAGAAATGACGTACAATAACAAACAAAACAGTTCCATCGGTTTCATTGATCAGTTTAATCATACACGAGCACGTGCTCAATAAAATGTCTTAACTTCAAAATATCACTCAATATACATACGGGCGTGACTGTACCCTTGACTGTGTGATGATCCCAAGCGCATTCAATCAATCAATTACCAAAATATCTTATAAGTTTTTCAGCCAGGAACATAAATGCGTCATGTATGAGAGGCATCAACTGTCTTTCGATAATAATCAAAATGTGATGCAGAAGTTATTGGAGAGCGACTTGGATTTTTTTGTGAGACTCTTGACTGCCCTTGTTCTTTTTCCTATTTTTCCAATTTTTTTCTAATTTTATCCCATTTGTATTACGTCGGTGTTCTGTAGTCTGTACCCAACTTTGCGCTTCCTTATTCCTTAGTTTGTGCCTTTTCAAAATTGCCGCCAAATGGTCAACGAATTGCCACTACTTGTCTAGGGGGCTGAACTTACCACCGTCCCTTCAATTTCGTCAAATCGTGCTAAATAACATACATACACATGCTCACGCCTGTATTTCCCCAAAGGGGTAGGCATATTATAGTAGGCATATAATAAAAAATAAGAATTTTATATTGAATATTAAGAAGTTAATCTATAGATATGATTAAAACCTATCAACAAGTGTAGATACAATTCAGGCCAAGGCCACTGCCAATTTGTGAAGATATAATTATGTTCCGAGTATTCGTCTGTTTGTTAATATCACGACTAGATATTAATACAATAGTAGATTATGGTACAAGTGTGTAAAGTTGGTGATTACCGCCGAGGCGACATTGAGACCCGAGGACGGTAATCACCACACACACGAGTGGCATACGACTATTTTCAACACACTTGCGAATAAAATAATACTAAAAATACTAACACAATAGTAAAAAATAATTCGTTTTACTATGCGCGCCATAGATATCTTGGTATAGATAATAATAGAGTTCAGTGATGCGCATGCGCATCTAACATTTTTTTTATTTTGTTCCTTCCGGAACAGGCTAAGATGCTATCACCATGCTGCCTTGTCATCAGTTATTATTATCACTTATTTGGATGATGATTTTTTTTTCTTTGTAAATAGATACTCACAGAGAAAAAAAAACATTTTAGTGAAAGTTTTGTTTATTAAACACGTACTACACGTTGAAATTATCTTTTAAAATTCGAAGTTGCATGAAATGAGCAAGCAATAGGTATATTAATTCGTTTGTAATATTGAACATGAACTTTTTTGTATCGAAACTTTTTTAAAAACAAAGACACCTAATCAATGAAATTTAATAAAATATATCTATTACTCACTTGTGAATAGCAATGAAAAAGTCACAGTTTCATAATAGGTGTCATTCCGTGCTTAATTGCGGTGAAATAAAATCGTATTTATAAGCAAGTGTGTTGAAAAATAACTTATAGCACAGAAATTCACAGAATAGAACGCTTAAGCCTCACCCAGAGCTCATGTTCTTCTCTAAAGTGCTTGTTTGAGACCTCAGAGAAAGTATTCTTTCTTTAAAGTACCAAACATATTAAAAAATATAGTAAAAAACCATAGAGATGTAGAGATTTTCATATTTTTTTTTGGGTTGTGCTAGTGAAAATGTTGGAAAAAAGAGCTGTAGCAGGCTGTAGCCGTACCTTTAGTAGTCTAGGCAATTTATAAAATAACCAGTTTACATAAATTATGCAATAAGAATAATAAATAATAGTATTATGTCATTTAATGGTTACTGAAGACAGATATATACTTACATAATAATCCAGAACCCTCGTATTTTGAGGATTTAGTTCATTTTTAGTTGTTCAAATAGATTTATGAACTAATAAAAATGAACCTTGATCGCCTATGGGATAGGATATTTAAACTTCCACTTTAGTCGATCCATAGGCAAATAATTTTCAGTTATTTATTTTATCCAACTAACTAAACAGTTGATACATGGGGATGGTCAGTTTCACTTAAGGAAATTCGTGAACATTCTACGAACTAGTTTTGCCCCACGGCGTACCCGGTTTGTCCATCGGATCCCTCGGATTGGTCCCGGGGACCATCGGATGGTCCCACATCACATTCACTAAAACATACAATACAAACATGGCAAATACCCCGCTAATAATAATTCTAATGGACAAGTCAATCCAAAATCATAATTAAGTACGCCCACCATTTTTTCCTGTTGAGACTTGAGACACCGATTTATACCCAAAATGGACAAACCGGGTACGCCGTGGGGCTAAACTAGTTCGTAGAATGTTCACGAATTTCCTTAAGTGAAACAGGTTTGTGAGGTATGATGTACGAAACCTTGCACTGAATAATGATGGGTTCCCGCCTCTTTTACTGATATAATGACAGTCATTGACATCGGCTGAAATCACGAGAAGGGGCAGGCCCAAGAAGTCCTGGCTTGACGTCGTAGAGGGTGACATGCGTGCCAATGGTCTCACTACCATGGATGCCCAGGATCGTGCAAAGTGGAGGAGGAAGAGCCGGAAGGCGGACTCTGAGCTCCGAGGTCATCTTGGCCACGGATGCAATCAGAAAAATACGTCTCCATGAAGATGATGATGAATGACATCAGCTGAAATTCTAAAACTTACACGCCATTTTTTTATTCTACCCGTCAATTAACTGCACCTCGCTAGATGGTACGAAGCCAGGGTGAAGTCCAGAAGGTACAGGTCTCCATTCCAGATGCTGACGATCCTGTATGTCTGTTAGCTTTTACACTTAAACCACTGAACCGATTTTGATTAAATTTGATACGAGATAGATTAGACCTTAGGAAAGGACATAGGCTATTTTTGATCGCCATAACCGATACGTGATAGCCCCGGGTAACAGCTAGTAACAATATAATTTATTGTCTCATAAAATGCTTAATAAATAGGCAATAAAAAGTAACTTAACTACTTCTTATTACTTGAATTGTTAGGACCTTTTGTTTGGAAACTTTCGTTAGGCACAGACGGCTCGCCATTTAATTTTGTGAAACATTTAAGAGCCATAGCGCATTTATTTTTGTTCAGAAAAGCAATTAAAACAAACTTTCTAATTTACTTTGGTTTCCTATGTAAATGTAAGCCTTGGTGACTCCAAGTTTGTTTATTATTACACTTCTACGAACACTTGTTTTGTCAAATACGGTCATACCCGTCACAACGGTCTTACATACCCGTTATTCTCGTACATAAACGCCCAATTAAAGAAATTCGTAGACATAGTTTTCCATTTTCGTAGTGTATTAGGGTATAACTCTCTTCATCCGGGTGCCAATTCCGGTTGCACCCAAAGCCAATGACGTATTATATTAATAGATACGTCATACAAGAACATGGCAGCTTTAAAAAATAGCGCACTGTCGCGATTCTGATTGGTGCATAAAATGATGACCAAAGTCATAATTTTTTTGTCGCCATTTTAGAATGTGGACAACATATCTATAGTTTTTAATATGTCATTGCCTAAAGCTGAGTAATTTGGGTTGGGTTGACTTTTATGCGAGCGACTCCCGTCTGACCTCTTATCCTTGTACGTGAGACACTAACGTTTGAAGAACATGTATAGATAAATAGAGATGCATGTTTTTATATCAGTTAGTGCAATCGGTCATAGCTGATACAAATCTCTGTAAGTCTACATGTCGCTTATCATTTACGGTTTCTGACGTTATCAAACACCATTTCCCTGTTTTGCTGCTTCAGAAGGCGTCAAGTGTCAAAATGACGTGTTTTTAGATGTCAAAGACCCATTGATAAAATATTTCTATATATTTGCATTGATCTAGGTCTTTCTATACATATATAATACTAATTGTTGCTCGAGACTCCGTCCGCGTGGAATTCTGATCCCGTTTTAGCTGATAGTAGCGTGATATATAGCCCATGTTGGTACCTGATAATGCAGCTTTCTAATAAATGGTGAATGAATTTTTGAAATCGGTTCAGTAGTTTTTGAGTTTATTCGTTACATACAAAAATACAAATCTTTCCTCTTCATAATATTATTATAGAATAGATAGATTAAGTATGGAAATGTAAGGAGTTTATAAATAAAATATAAAATCCGCATTCTAGAACCCATATTACATAGGTACCTTTAGAAAGAGGAGATTGTCAGTAGCGTGCCTATAATTTTTTTTTAAAAAGTTTTCTAATAAACTCTTAATAGACACAATACAAAAAGAAATATTCAGAAAACATTTCGACTATTTCAGTCATTCCAGGCGGATCTGCGGGCAATAACTAGTTTGATTATATAAGAACATTATTCCCTCTAAACAATCCATCAATTCCGAAGCTTTATTACAAAACTGCAGAACATTTATTAAACTGACAGCCTCAATTAGTGTCGTGGCGTATTATAAAGATATTTTCGTTCGGGAATATGAAGCCACTTGTGTCTATTTTTATCTTTTTTAATATAAACTAGACGCCAGTGTCACTCACGTGTTGAGAACAAGTTTTTTTGGCAATTTGAAATGGGTTCATCAATATTGTACGCATATATTTGAATATTTTTTTTAGGTTTGTCGTCGACTAATACCTACAGTAGGTAATACGATATGTAGAAGGTTGATAAAATAAATAAACAATATGCGGGGCCCTACTAAGTTTTTCAAGGCCCAGGCCAGTTTGACGAGATTCTGGCGCAGACGTCCACTCTCAAGGGAGGTCCGACGCAATTGTTTTACCCGCTTTATCTTGAAGTACGAGCTGATCGGGACTTCACTGATATTTGGTATGATGGTTGTGGTCTTTCACGATTCGTGAAAGACCACAACCACCTACTTTTTGTTGCTGTCATACAGATAACATTACATACGGGCGTTTTGCCTATAGATTGTCCAAATTCATTGACCCATTTATCTAGTTTCTCCCGTTCTAAATTCGAAATACGAAGTTCATTCCCCGTCACCCATCACTCTTGGAACCGTGACTGAATTTTTGTTCTAAACAGCTTGTCAATTATTGATAAAAAGCACCATTTTAATATACAGCGTAAATATGTAAATAATACGGTCTGCTGCTTTCTGATGCGTATTGGCCTTGAAAACTCGAGCACGTTGTGACGTATGATGTTCATGTAGTAACGTATGCTAAATGTGTCCCTCAATTAATTTACTCGCTAAATGGTTATTATTATCTAAGCTCGTTCAGCTAATATACATGTAATGGAACTTTTAACAGCGCATAGCAATAGCACGTGCCTTGGCACGTTTCGGAGTGCGAATGTTGTTACTATAGTATGTAAATATTATAGTTTAAACACTGAAAATACGCTTGTTAGTGAATTTAGTAGGGACTTGGTAGGGACTCGTTAAAACAAAACAAATACACCGGGTTTTCTAGTAACTGCTGGAGTGTTCCTTACTCCATCATTGAACCAGTTCTATGGAATGCTGGTGGAGATAATGATAAACATGGGACGGATGGTGAAGATAATATACCTATACATATCGATATACACACAATAGTATTCTATTGTACAATATATTAGATAGAATGTCACACTTTTCGACACGAGGCTTTCTCAAGCCCTTTTAACTGTGAAAAAAAAAACTATCGTTGGCGTTGAGAAACGCCATTATTATAAAGTTTGTAAGCACATTTAAAATTTAAAAAAACAAGCATTCAAATTGAGAAGCTTCTTCTTTTAGAATTCGGTTAAAAAATAATTTACTATTTAATATCAATATTAGTGATTCAGATCTGATTAGGATAGGATTCCGTTGTTCCGTTCTGCTGAGTCGACTTACTGAGTAACTCGTAACCTTTTGGCGACTTAAACACTTTCCATTATAAAAATAAAACAAAACGTACACTTCCATGGTCATAGCCACCGTCTTCCTAGCCACGGCGCCAACAGTGCGTTAACACAATTAAATGATTAGGTATCCTTGGTGCTAATAATAGTTACACAGAAGACCGTCCATATGCTGGGAATGTGGAAACATCGATCAACCAAATACCGCTTAACCGAACTGTGAGTTTGCTTTTCACGCAAAACGACTGTATTTTGCTGAAATTGTGCAACCAACTCTGCACCTATTAGCAACTAGGCATATGACATAACCTACATATATGTTAAATCAACCTACTATGAATTGGGAGTACCTGGTACCTGAGACTGGGTACAGAGTAAATAGTATGGCCTGGGGTACCTGTGAACCTAGGAATGAGATCAGTATTCTATATCAAGCCGCGTGCAATAGCTAGTAGATACTTATGTAGATTTTTTCCGCTGAGTGCCTGCATAGTGCGACGCGGATAGCTTTCCGCATTCATCCACACGAACACACGAATCTACCGGTCTTGCTGCAAGGTGGGACGGCAATTTTGATGTGTAAACACCTTTAACGGCCGTTCCCAATAACATATCTACAGATAAAGATAAAGGTAGAGATAGTTCTTTTGTCAAATTCTATTGTTATTTTGCTATTATGAATTGCGTTACCATAGAGATTGATGAACGTTTTTACCCTTTCTAATGTCAAAACTGGGGATAGATAGGTTATTGGGAACGGCCGTAAATCGATATTATGACTTGTAGATATTACTCACACTTCACTAAGTACTCCTATTTGAGTTCAAAGTATCCTTTATGATAAAACTGGAAGACTCATCGTCTAGACTTGTATTTTTTAATCTTGCTGTATTCGGAAAGATCGATATAATGTTCTCACAAAGGTGGGCTTTGTTATAGTCACAAGCAGAGGTCAAAGGGTAGTGAACATGTTCAGAATTGATAGCACCCTTTGTAAAATGTGATAATTGTAGCTGATGATAACACCATATTATCTGTCTACTATTTAATTTTATTATAAATGCGAGTTTGTTGGGTTGGATAACTCAATAACGTCAGAACGGCTGAGTGTATCTGGATGCAATTAGGAAAATAAAATAGATAATAAGTCGTTTGGAATAGTAAATAGGCTACTTTTTATATCGAAAATAGGTTTCTGTGGATCATAGAAACGGGACCAGCAGAAAATAACAATAATGAATGCAGAAACGACTTTTAAACTCTCGCATTCCATGATACACAATAATGTTAACGGGAATATCCGAGAATGTGCGGGTAGCTGAAGAACCTACTACCTCACGGAATCGAAGACGGTGGGCGTGCACCGCTGAGCCAGTCAGCCTGTGACCACGGCCAGGCCACACTGGTGGAAATGTCAGGCAAATCATGTATGTACCTATAGGACCATGATCGCGTTTCCCGTTACATTATTCAATTAATGTTAAGTCAATAAGTTTTATTTCTTTGCTCATTCAAATCTTGCATAACGATGAACGAAGGCCGTGAATGGAAAACATTCTATTGTGTAGAAGATCAAATGGCTTCTTTCATTCATAAAAACTGTAATGAAAGTCGCAAGCTACATGTGGAGAATTGTTGGGATGTGGCCAGCGGGTTCAGAGACCCTCAGGGCAAGGTCGGACAAAGCCCTCCACCCGACGGCGTCCTTATGGCGGTATTTCACTACTGGCGATTCATGGACGTTTTTCGACTGACGTCAGCAAACTAACTGATTTATTGGACATCCTTACTGGCTCTATTATTGAAAGAAAGGAAGAAAAAGAAAAGAAAATATTTTATTTATGACCAGTGTCCCGAATACGAAAAATATTCGAATTTGTAAGCGAGCCTTACGATTGGCCATATAATACTGTGATACTGTGTGTTTGTGTGTGTTACGTTTAAGTTACGAATTCGATTTGCGAAATTTAAAAAAGCAACATGCAGGGATATTCTACATTTTGGCATCAACTACATTAATTGCCATTCACTATAGATATGTCTTCTCTCCCTCTTTCCTGTTTCACACGTTGGATCTCAGTTTACTTAAAGGATTTACTCAGGTGAAATCCAGCCGATCAATAAATCAAAGTCTATTGTAGTCCACTGCTGGACATAGGCCTCCCCTAATGCGCGTTATGCAACCTAAGGTTTATTCGTACCAAAATTTGTTTACATTATATTGTTAGATAAGTACAGATGAATGACGTCACAAGGAGTAATTGAAAACGTGATCATACGAATATTTCTATAATACACAGTTCGTTGAGAAGTTCAATATCAGCTGTTAGCATAAGATCAATGAACTTTAAGAAACACTCTCTTAAATACACAAAGTAGATATGTATCTACTGTCTAGGTACTTAACATGCCGCCTCTAGCGTCTAGACATGTAAATGGTAAATAGCATTGTGTAAATCTCTATTTATATAAAAATTATGAATCCCTATTTCCCTTGGTCACGCCATCACGCGTGAACGGCTGGACCGATTTCGCTAATTCTTTTTTTTAGAACGTTTCTTAAAGTACGGGGATGGTTCTTACGGAGAGAAAAATTGAAAAAAAAAAAAAAAGAATTGACTGTTAGGCGGTACGAAGTTCGCGGGGTCAGCTAGTTAAAAATATTTATATTGTTTTTTAGTAGCGTTCTAAGTCGAATTTCACCAGTGAATATTTTATTCAAGTTTAACTAAACTTGGTTCTCGCATTTTACTCATATAAGGACCTCTGCAGCAGCCTTCGTGTCCATAACATCAGAGATAAAATGCAGGATAGTAGTCACATTCACTGATGCCACCAGGTTTTATGACAATCACCTGATTACCTACTTAGATATTTTTTACGTAGATCAAAATCACTTCAGCTCGCCTGATGGTAAGCTGAAGGCACTAACAAAGTTACAATGGTGTTGATGGTGTTGTACCATTCAGTTTGACGCCACATCAGATGCTTTTTCACGCCCCGCTAAGGTCTGCCACTTCGATCGTGCCCCGATAGGAGAGGGAGACCCAAAAAGTGCTGATTTGACGTCGCAAGGAATCACTGAAGTCTTAATGCTATGAATGACCTAGATCGTTAGAAATGGTGGAGGAAAAGTAAGCAAGCTAACTGGAGTACATAACTGAAATAAACCTTACCTCGGAACAGGTTCAGAGAATGATGATACTGTTAAAAACGAACTCTGCGATCATCAGGCACTTTCGAACGATCGAATAGACTCGACAGCTAAATCCGCGGTGAGATTTCAATTTCGCATGCTGTGAATTAGGTGACTTTGTCGTTCTTACAGCATGTGTCTGCAGTTCCAAAGTCAGCTCTTTCGTCTGAGTGAAACTCGACATCCTTTTTTTTTAGATATTACAGAATACCGCCTAATACCTACTGTTGTTGTTAAATATAACTTACTAGCCTGAATTTTATTGTTTGTGGTTATGAGGTATCGCGGCCGCGTGTATCGCGCGATAAGCCGCCGGCTGTCATGACTCATGACCCTGAGCCGTAACAGACACCGACTGCGCATATTATGTAATCTTTGGCAACAAGTGGTTGTAGTTACAAGTTATCACTCCACACATAAGAGTTGTTAACACATAAGTATCAATTAACATCATCATCTTTCCAACGATTTCCCGGTTGCGTCTAAGGTGTGAGTAGATTAGCCAGAGCTCACTGGAGAGGTTTTGCGCTTTCAGTGGGATTGCCCTGCTTGTCTTCTTGACAGACCAGAATTTCTCTGTTCTTAAAGGGTCGGCAGCACGAGTGTGACTCGGTGACTCCTCTGGTGTCGTAACCACTTTCCGTGGGCGCCGTGTGCTTGTCTGCGACCTAATTGGTATAGAAAATAGTGTACTTGGGAGCATGCCCGGCTAATTTTTGATTGGTTTATGAATTTTTATAAGAGGGACTGCTTCCAATCCTGAATAGAAAGCCTGCGCCAGAATCTCGTCCGTTAAAACGACCATCGAACTTAATATTTGTAAGGTACGCACGACCGAAACGGCAGGATTCGACCAGCTGCCTAGTGCCTACTTCGAAAACAGACCAATCCAAAGGGCAGGCCTAAAGGTTTTCACCAGCAGTCGGTAGCCGGTCAGCCAGTCGGTAGGCAGTGAGACCGACACGTTGTTCATTGGAATTCACAGAAACGACAACTTTTATAGAGTGTTATCTCAGAAGTCTTTATTTTATACAAGCATTCGATATTCCATAAGATGTTTCCAGCACGCCTAAACGATGGAATGACCTCCCTGCCGTGGTTTTTCCTAGCGACTACAGTAAGGAGTTCTTCAAGAAGGGCATGAGAAGGTTCTTATGGGGTCGGCAGCGCGAGTGTGACGCCCCTGGTGTTACATACGTCCGTAGGAAACGGGAAGCACTTTTCATCAGGTGTGCCGTGTGCTGCGCTGCCAACTAAGTTGTATAAAAGAAAATGTTAGGGCCGTATCATTAGGCACCCAGAATGTCAGAGAAAAAGCTATTTCTCAATAACCAATAAGGGTATACGTAAAAAATTGCAAGTGCGGCAAAGAAAAGAGGTGCAGAACAGTTCAGTTAGTTTTGTAATTGCTTACAACAAATTGAATATCAGTTAATAGGGCAAAAAACAAACAGTTACTCATCGCTTCAACAATTCATCAATATCAACTAATAACTGCTAAATTGCTATGACGTATATGAAGCAACTAATCAACATTAATCATTCATTAATCTCAAAGTTCAGTAGCCTGGCGTCGAGCAGTCTGGTCATGCGCCTACCGGTCTACTAATAGGAGCGTGTTTTTGCCAACTGAGAAAAAACACACAATTATGACTGACAATCATGCTGATCATATGTCATGTTGTGAAGGTTATTGAACTTCAATCTAATGTTACACATCTGGCAGAGTTGCTATCTATTTTTCTTGGAATATACGGTATCTATGTAATATGTACATACCTATGTGTTGCGGTAAAAGTTGAAAACAGTGGATAGTAGAAACTGCTAAAAATTAAGGAATAGCTGTATTATTATTTCGAAGTCAATTCCCATCCTTTAATTTACTTCTGATTAATTTCGATGCAGGTTCTAAGAGGCGCCTCTCCCTATTCGGGGCAAGATGGGGATACCGTGATCCTATACCCGAGGGGGCCAGGTCGATGGCCTTAGGTCAGTCGGGATGCGAGGGATATGACAGTGGCAATCACACCTCCGGCAACAAATGACCCAAGACGGCTTGTGGTTTTAGTCGGTGCATTGTATTTGTATTTGGTTAGGTAGGTATATGGTACCTCGATACGGGGCTCGAGCCTACCGCATCTGCTAGCCGGTTCACCGCGATCAACGCGGACAAGCCTCTCAGACTTCCTCAGATTGGAAGGTCCGATTTCAGTAACACCCGCAAAAGCTAAGATAAGCCATACTAAAAGAAAAGGTGAGAGTGAGAGTGATGTGAATGAACCCTGGATTCAAAAGACCAAACTTTAGATACAAGCTTTTCCCAAACGACTACAATATGTAGTTCTTCAAGAAGGGTATTAGAAGGTTTCTTCAGGGTCGGCAGCACGAGTGTAAAGCCTCT
The DNA here is from genome assembly GCA_914767945.1 of Eilema depressum. Taxonomy (NCBI): domain Eukaryota; kingdom Metazoa; phylum Arthropoda; class Insecta; order Lepidoptera; family Erebidae; genus Eilema; species Eilema depressum. Next base: position 4,128,239 of record OU612027.1, on the reverse strand, counting down.
GGTGTTGCATACGTCCATAGGCCACGGTAACCACTTTTCACCCAAGTGGCATAAAGAACAACTAGGACTAACACTATGAATTTATGATAAAATTACTGGAGCCAATTAAGAAAGTCGGTTAAAATCCAACTTATCAACTCATCCGTCATGGTTTCCTTCGACCTATCTCTATTACAAATCGGGATCATCGCGCCCTACGCGCCAACTGTGAGCTATAAACCAATTCATTTCAATTGGTAGGTTGATGCCCCCTCTATATCCTGTGGGCGACGAAGGGCAATGATGTGGTCACAGATTCAGACTAGATACCACAATATGTATTTAATAATGAGAAGACAACCGAGCGTGAAATTTTATCATCACCACTGAAGACGTCACGTGAGCAATTTAGGGATTTTTTTTTTTAAAAGAATATTAGCAACCGAAATTACTAATATTCCCGTTAACCCCTCCAACTAAGCTAAATTGCTTGTGCTAGGAGTGGGTTCACGTCGGTAGTGTAATGGCCAGGATTCGAACCCGGGACCTCTCGATCGTAAGGCCGACTCCTTAACCAAGTCATCCTCACCTGCAAGCTGGTATACCTGTTGAATGACGGACGATGCTCTGGTGCAGACTTTCTTCGAGACATTTAGAGGTCAAGCAGTAATCAACAGATATTGATTATATTAGAAAGAAAGAAAAAAATTGTTACTTACTTATTTTATTACATTTAATATACAGAAACATTGGCAATAGGTACTCCCTGGCACATTCAGACCAGAATCAGCATGCGGATTTAGGAAGTTCCAGTCCTATATAACACGCTGGTGTACACAATACAACATGATACCATACCATAGTAGATATGAAGGAGTTCTTTAGACTGTGATAATACTTATTCAATTTTACTTCGAGACACGTATCTTGGACCTAAATCGCTAGACAAACTAGGTCCTGGCGCCTGCGGATCGTTTTGTAAATATCTATGCTAGGTGAATCTGAGCTTGTCCACCGCCCGTAGCACCCCGTGCTATCCTTAGACACCCAAGAAACGTGTACTGCGCGTTTAGAGCACATTTCGAACACATTTTAGATCCATTGTCCCGAGCAATACCTAACACAGTTTTGTAACACCTATACTTACTTAATTTCCTTTGTTCCCACTAGTACCACCAAATTGTACCACCAGGGGTACTAGTGAGAAATCTCGTTCTCAATAGTACCACTATTTTTATTAATTTATATTAGTGGTACTAGTGAGACTGTTTGTCCCACTAGTACCACCAACTAGTACCACCGGTGGTACAGATGAGTTCAAAAAAAGAACCATAAAATTGTATCACAAACCCACAGATAAAAAAAATAGCTTCGTTCACAAACAAGTTGTACGTTCTTGACATCATACTGGTACAATAACCTTTTGTCCTACTTATCTGCATAAGATAATTAGTCGTCGAGATGAAGTTTAAGCTACGCTTTGAAGATAACGTCGGTGTTGTCATGCAGAAAGGACATCATTCAGATTGGGCTAATTTTTATTTTGCCGGCCAAAGAAAAAAAATACAATATTCGGTTAGAGCTTGTTCTTACTAACATTTTTTATTAGTGCGTCAAAGTTGAGGGACCACTTCCAATGGTTTTATTAGAGTTTAAAAATCTTAAAAATATACACTTTTTATGATACGAACTATTTAAAATAAATGAAAAATATTGTTATACATTGGAAGAATAGTTAATAAAAGCGATAAAAAATAAACCCCATACTGCATATTGTTGTTTTTCGTCCATTTATTTACGGCTAAAATTAAAAGTGTCGATTAAAGAAAATAAAATCCGCTAGAATTTTTCCTTATTAGCATTTTTTATTATGGCGTCATAGCTGAGGGACCACTTCCCTCGGTTTTATTTATATTCAAAAATCTTGAAAACATACATTTTTTATGATACGAACTATTGAAAATGAATTAAAAATATTGTTCTATATTGGAAGAGTAGTTCATATAAGTAATAAAAAATAAACCGCATATTACATATCGTTGTTTTTCATCCATTTATCTAGGTTAAAAATTGAAAGTGCCAGTCAAAGAAAACAAATGTGATATTCCGCTAGAGCTTGTACGCGTTTGCATTTTTATTATGGTGTCAAAGCTGAAGGACAACTTCCCTTGGTTTTTTTTTTTGAGTTCAAAAATCTTGGGTTTATACATTTTTTATACGTATTATTGAAAATGAATGAGAAATATTGATTTATATTGGTTAAAGGTGCATTTCCAATTGAACTTAGTAAATATTTTGCCGGCCACTAAAAAAAAGTGCTTGATTTTGATAGAACACAACATTGTAAGCATTTTTTATTACTACACCAAAGTTCTAAATCGATTCCTTGAGATTTTATTTAGGGTTCAATATTTAGTATAAAGTGTGACTATTTAATTACTTAGTTCAAAAATTGAAAGTGCCGGTCAAAGAAAACAAATAGATATGATATTCCGCTAGAGCTTGTCCTCATTAGCATTTTTTTATGGTGTCAAAGCTGAAGGATAACTTCCCTCGGTTTTATTTGAGTTCAAAAATCTTGGATATATACATTTTTTTTACGAATTATTGAAAATGAATGAGAAATATTGATTTATATTGGTTAAAAGTGCATTTCCAATTGAACTTAGTAAATGAGTTCATCATATTCCACAGTTACAAGGCACTAATGGCAATGCCTTATGGATGATTCGTGGACGATAGCAGTCACGTCATGTCCAGGTTCGCCAACATTATACATACATTATCATAGATAAAACAAGAAGGGTGAAGTGCAATGAAACAGTATTATTGCTCGTGTATTTTATTTTTATATGCTTATGCCAATAAGGACAAGCGCTAACGGAATATCATTTTTTTTTGGCCGGCACTTTCAATTTTAGACCTAAATAAACTAACGAAAAACAGCGATATGCAGTATGGGGTTTATTTGTTATTGCGTTTAATAACTATTCTTCCAATATAGAACAATATTTTTCATTCATTTTCAATATATCGTATCATAAAAATTATATGTTTCTAAGATTTTTGAACGCCAATAAAACCGAGGGCAGTGGTCTCTCAGCTTTGACGACGTAATAAAAAGTGCTGATGAGGACAAGCTCTAGCGGAATATCATATTTGTTTTCTTTGACCGGCACTTTCAATTTTGGATCTAAATGAATGGACGAAAAACAACAATATGCAGTATAGGGTTTATTTTATATTGCTTTTATTAACTATTCTTCCAATGTAGAACAATATTTGTCATTTATTTTTAATAGTTCGTATCTTAAAAAGTGTATATTTTTAAGATTTTTAAACTCAAATAAAACCGTTGGAAGTGATCTCTCAACTTTGACGCAATAATAAAAAATGCTAGTAAGAACAAGCTCTAACAGAATATCGTATTTTTTTTCTTTGGCCGGCACTTTCAAAATTAGCCCAGATATGTATGGAGAGTGAATGTTCTCCTTTGACACCGAAAGAAAGGAATGAGGTCTAAAAGATAGATGTTTGTTCAGAATATTATGTAATCGCTTTAGTTACGGAATAGAAACGGTAGCGGCGCGCGGCGGGTGGAAGAACTAATGAGTAGTTTTGTATCAATCAACCAATTTGCCTATTGCGGTACTCTGCTGGACATAGACCTCTTCCGATATAGGTCACAGCTCCCCCGCCTTGTACCCCACCCGGGGGCTAAATGAGGACTTTGTGGTCCCGGTGACTGGTTTTGTATCAACAAGTTGCCTATTGCAGTCCAGTGCTGGATGTAGACCTCTTCTGAAATGCGCATTCAGCTATCCCAGCTCCGTGGCGCGCGATGTGCCTCTCGCGGGGACCCCTGGGGCTAGACCCCGGAGACACCTGAAGAGGGCCAGCTCGAAAGAGATGGCCCTGGGTCGGCCGGGGTGCGAGAAATATTTCTCAGACCATGGATTTATATATATTACACGTAGTAGTTTAACTCGAGTGTCTCAGACAATCCCAAGTCTATGGTCACCTTTTTCGGGTGGTCCGTTCATCTTATTGGAGGCCACTCCCTTCCGTTTGCTAAGTTCTGTATAGTTAAAGTAATAAAGTATTCAAATATTTTCGTTCTATTTATTTATAGCAAGAGATGATGTCATACTTTCTTGTATTATGATTATACACATAAGTTAAATAAATAATAATATTAAATTTAGTATTGTAATAACATACATACATACAATCACTCCTTTATCCCAAGAGGGTTAGACAGAGGTGAATTAACACCCACATTTCACCAATCAATGTATTAGGTCCTACGTAATAGGGGGTGAGCCTATTACCGCATGCCAGGCATTATTGTTGACTCAAGCCATGTACCTGAGGCTGAGTCTGGGTTGTACTCGTATGTATCTGATGTTAAATAGCCCTATCTCTTAGTCGCCTTGTACGACACCGCATGGGAGGAGATGGGGTGGCCCAAATTCTACTCTGCCGGGAACCACGCGGCAATATTGTAATAAAGCATGATAGAAGAGCTGCAACTGTTTTTGTTTACTTTTCGTTATTTTTAGATTTCACACCTGCCCATTATAAGTGTGACATGTTATTTGACAGTTGTACGATAGGTATGACGTCGTACCTTCCTTCATATAATTTTCCACGGCACAATATTTATGAGTACCTATTAAAAATAAACTGATTTGACTTGACCATCAAATTTATTGTATAAACACTATAAACCAATGATTTCTATTTTAATATTGGTTTATTAGCATGTTGATTGTTGATTGATATTATAACAGAGTGAATCACACGGCCCACCTGATGGAATGTGATCTATTGACGTGAGCAACACAAGGGGCGTCATACTTATGTCATAATATTCTTCTTAAAAACTCATATCGTAGACGTGATACCTATTATACAAAAATAATTCGTGGAATTCTTGACTGGGGCAACCTGAACTAACACCGTGATGATGATGATGATGATGATGATGATGATGATGAAGATGATGACAACGTAGTTTCCATACATGCTCACCGTAAATGACTAACGAATCCAAACTGGAACAGACCGGTTTGTTACGATTACGCCTGCAAGCATATCGCATTTATACTTCAGTGTCACTCGCCAACCTTTCTATACCGCGATAAGGTTATCTGCATTGCTTCTAATATCAAGTACATTTCCATGCATACTTAGGTATTTACCAATAGTTATCGGACTAAAGATTGCATAGAAAGATTTTATAAAATCTATATCCATACTAACAATATAAATAAGAAAGTAACTCTGTCTGTCTATCTGTTATTCTGTCACGCCTAAACCACTGAACGATGACGATTTTGATGACATTTGGTACAGAGATAGATTAGACCTTGGGAAAGGACATAGTCTATGTTTGGTCGCGATCTTAAATATCCACGCGGGAGGAACCGCAGGCACGGCTAGTTTATTACATATTTTACTTTTAAACAGGTTATCACTATCACTACATATTATAAAACAAAGTCGCTGTCGCTGTCTGTCCATCCCTATGTTTGCTTAAACCTTCAAAATTACGCAACGGATTTTGAAGCTGTTTTTTAATAGGTAGAGTGATTCAAGAAGAAGGTTTATATTATGAATAATACATGCATAATATTGTAGAGAAACACTGATAAATTTACAGATATGCAGCGGGAACGGGATCAGAAAATATGGCGGTACGAAGTTCGCCGGGTCAGCTAGTTAAATATACTCTTTTGTTTTGTGCTTATGATAAATGTAATTTCTACTCGAAAACAATGTTTTCCTCTTGTGTGCCAATTGAGTATTCAGGTTAGGTCACTGCGAGACGCATGACCTATATCATTGTTATTGAAGGAGACAGGCACTCGGTCGAATTATGAGCTACCCTACTCTAGATTGAAGTACCTACTTCCCGTGCAGATCAAACGCAGCAGAGCAACCCAGCTCGGATCACAGAGGTGTGCTAAATACCATCGGCTCTGGCGCCCGCGGATTGCTATGTAATAATCTATGCTTGGTGAATTTGAGTTCGTCCACCGCAGTAGCACCCCGTGCTATCCTCAAAAGACACCCAAGAAATGTGTACTGCGCGTAAAGGGCACATTTTGTGCACATTTTGGGTCCAAGATACGTGTCCGGAGTTATACCATTGTAATAGACCTTTGGTCAGCAATACCTAATTGATTTTGATTTGAAGAACTCAGTGTCAACAAGGTTTAAGTCACACCTCTTAGTGCAAGCATTTAGGTTTAAGCACTGGTAATCACTTATCGTTATTTATTTATTTGTCGCAAATAATTTTTACATCGTCTAGCATATTACATATAACATACATTATATGGCCAGTGCGCTTGTTTACCATCTTAGTAGTGTACAAATTTAATAATTTTTACTAAATCAGTTATAAGTAGATCTGAAATCTTCAGGCGATGGGGATTCTCCAAGACGGTGTGCCCAATTCTCCAGATTCCCAAGTTTCAGTAGGTATCACTCCGGCAGATGGGAAAAAATATTAAAATTGATGATAGAATTTATGAAAAAATATAATATGTATAACTATTAGTTAAGCTGTCCCGGCTTCGCATGGAATAATTTCGTGAAAAATGTCCTTTAACCCGATTGCTACACTACATATCGCGTCCAATATGAAAATACGTAATAAATAATGCATTTATCAATATTTTATAATGTTCTCCGAGGCGTAAAACCCCTTGAAAGGGAACCCAAAAAGAAAATTACATTACATCACATATGAAAGTAGGGCAAAGTCGTACGAATTACATGTTTCGCTGTTATGTCAGGTCTCATGTTCTCGTATATAGGGCGATCCTGTTACGGCTTTCTGGGCAATGTTCCCAACTCACTTTCTGACATTCCATTCCAATGAGCAAAAAATGTTACACGAGAAAAAACAATATAAAATTAGGAATAACACACACGCTATGTACCTCGTTGTAAATCGTTACGTTCTCAAGTATATCTACCGCACTGTTCAAACCATTTGCATAGATGATCCATATGCATAGGTACATGTAGTTATGTCTGCTGAAAACTGCGCAGTATCGGTGCACTTTACAAGGTATAAAAAACCACAGTACAGCCCACCAGAGGAGGCACACTCGTGCTGCCGACCCTGTGAGAACAGAGAGTTTCCGTCAGTGCAGAAGACAAATCACGACAAGCCTTTGTTCTTCCCACTGACAGCATAAAAACTCTCCAGAGAGCTCTGGCTAGGGTAGCCAGAGCTCACTGGACTGAAGAACTCACCGCCAGTATCACAACACGAGGGTAACCACAGAATATCGCGGTCATAATAATATATTCTCTAGGGCGGAGATATTTCCCCAATCAGACTGCTCAATTGGGACGGGAATACCGTCGTGTCATCCTTCATTTGTTACTAGAAATAGTTACAATCACATCGTAACGATTTCTAGTAAATTAAATGTATATTACACATTACTATGAAACCATACGTGTTCCTGTCTTCGTATACTTAAGCCCAGGTTTTATAAGTGGGACATGAATATCATCTATCGAGGCCATAAAGTTGATGAGCAAACAATTTTAGTGTCGTTTACTGTTGGTGTCTATACCGGTGACCTTCATTCCATAGACTTCACTCACAGCTGTTTACCATCTAGCGACGTGAAGTAATTATTGACGTGCCCTATATAAAAAGTATGTCGTCTAACTCCAAGAATATAGTACGCTGTAGATGTGAAAACAATATTGTCGCGTTTTGGGTGCAGAAAATTCCATCAAGAGCCAATCGGTTCAGCGACTCTTCCCTTTCCTGCATCATTAAGACTTGGAATTCCTTACCAGCTCACGTATTTCCTTCTTCCTACAGTCCCGGGTTCCTACAAACGGGGCGTGAAAAAGCATCTGATGAGGCCGTCAAGATGAGTGCCACCATTGTAACATGCACTACAGCACGTTTCTGTAAACGGCGACCCTTTTCCTGAGACTTTACCGTCTTGAGATGAACTCAAATTGACGTGTCCTATATAAATAAGTCCTAAGGGAATGATATGCTGTTGTGATCGCAAATGATATGACACTCTCTTATACCTTTAACCAGAAGTCACTAGCACCATGAAACATCTGCAGTTCCGGATTGAAGTTTTTGGCAATCGTTTCCATGGATATTTATCCCGCAATCGGATCCGAAGACTGTAGGTGACCCTTCAGTTTGGCTTGTGAAAGTTTTGGTTGGTTCAGATGTGGTCATGGTAACTGCCTTAGTAAGCTGGCTGGAGGGCATTCCACCATTTGCGTATTCCACGCTAGAAATCGTTTGTGGTTCATATCGGTCCTTTGACAGATGTGACCCATTGTCACTCCAGTTTGCTTATTCTGCACCCTATATTGGTTATCCTAGATTTTCAAAAACAATGTTAAGAATGTCCAACCCAGTTTTATACAGAACCCTCAATGCACGAGTCCGACTCGCACTTGACCGGCTTTTTAATAGATGTAACGCGAGTCGTTTATATTAATATTCCCGGGTAACCCACTTTAAGTGAGTCAAATATATTTTCACAAAGAACTGATTGTTCAGTAGCGAATTGTAAACAAGAGTGACTCATTACGATGTACTTTGTCTCTGGTAATATGAGTGTAAACCAGTGAGTTCAGTGAGTCAGTGGGAGAGCATTCGACAGCTAAAACAAAGATAGCAGGTTTGATTTTCCGTAAGTGAATTTATGGTGTACACTAGGTGTTGCCCGCGGTTGTCGGTTATCGCGACCAAACATAGCATTTCCCAAGGTCAAATCTATCTCTGTATCCTTAAAATTCGGTTCAGTGGTTTAGCATGAAAGCGTAACAGACAGATAAATAGACAGACACAGGAAGACAGACACACAGAGTTACTTTGGTATTTATAATATTAGTATAGATTAGTGCGTTCATCATTCTCGGCGCCTATTCCCAACTCAGTTCGGGTCAGCTTACCAGTCTAACTTTAATGCGGCTGAACTTCTATATTTCCGTGAAGCGACTGATCTCCACTAACAATTTATTGATATCGAAGTTCTGTAGTTAGACTAGTTGGACTTTTGAGGGCTCCAACTACCCGTATCGACTAGTTACCATAGATGTTCGTATGGTAACCGGTAGTGCGTATTAGTCCACAATGTTTCAGGAAAAAAAAAACGTCCGGTCGATCTCGTAATACATTTCTTATTAATCTTTCTCGTAATAGATTTCTTTTATTAATTGGTAACATTATTTAATGTAGGTTATTGGCGTAACTGGTCGAGTAGAGTTCGTAGAAAAACTTTTTGGCAACAACCAATATTATTATTGTCTATTGTAATTTGTTTCGTTCGCATTGTGTTTTCCTCCTGTCCTCCCGCTGATGCCAAGAGTCTGGTGAATTTTCCGTGGCGTTAAGTACTATTATTTTAATTCATAGAAACTGTATTCAATATATTTAATGGGCTATTTTATTTGTTGTTTTCAGTTCACGAAAATATATTGACGTTCAATGTTTAGCACCTATATTTATCACTTAGGACGCATGTGGTTGAGAATTTCAAGAAATCGGAACTGGTTCGGGTCGTCAATCTTGGCAAAAGTTAACACAATTAACAATGACTTCTATCTATAAATCTATATGTACTATTAGACTTTCTGTACGGAATAAAAAAATTGGTATCGCGAAAGCCACGAATATTCATCTTTTTGCAGTTATCATACTAACAGATGACATTACAATAACGCGCATTATGTCTTTGATGTGTATTTTGCAATTGCGATTCCCATTCGAAATTTAAAATTCATTCCCGCCTCACCCAGGAACCATGGCGCATTTTTTATTTTAATCAGCTTTTCTAGTATATATTTGTAATTATTTACTGTGCTAATTCTTGACTAGATTAATGACCCGAATAGGTACGTACCGATTTCTTGAAATTCTTCACTATATGCGTCTTTGGTGAGTACTGTTGCTCACTTGACTACCTGTGCTAACTGCACAAATTCTCTGAAATAATGTTACATCACACCCATGTTGCTGCTGTGTACCCACCTTTATTTACGACATAAACCGCGTTACAGATTTAACGCGACGATAAAAGCGATCCCAAAATGGACAGACCTGCGTACACTTGTACTGTCTTAATATGGGGCACAATGTGACACTTACGAAGGTCTTTATTATTACATTTAATGCAAACTGGACTATAAGCAGAACTGGATAAGATAGAAAATTGTAGCTATTTTTGAAATTCTATAGTCTTCTTCTTCGTCCGGCCTTTTCCCGTTTCTACTCGGGGTCGGCTCTCCTTATCCTTTCTCTCCAGAGACGTCTGTTCTGGGTCGTCGTGGGGTCCATTTGCTCCTCCCTGAGGTCTTTGCTTATGGTCGACATCCATGCAGCCCGGGGTCTGCCACGGCCTCTCGGTCCCGACTCCAGTCGCAGCACTTTTTTGGTCATGTGTTCGTCGGGTCGACGCATGACGTGAAAATTGAATTGAATTTGAAATTCTATAGTAATTTGGAAAAAGAAAAGTTGTTGGTAATGATAATCATCGGATTGTTACATTATCCCTGAGTAACGTAGGCTCTTTTTATCTCGCTTTTCCCACGGCATCAGGGATTGTTTTGATATAACGTGATCAAAAAATAAAAAAAAACTGTAATTAATGAATCTGTATTCAATAGCTGATCTTTCTTTATTCACTGTCTTCAAAAAGAGCTGTTCTATGTTCGACTATGTCTATTATTATTGATGTAGTTCCACCGATATTTTCGTTGTTTATGAACAAATACAAAACATTTTTTTGACATTATGTATTTTTAATTTTAACCCGACTTGGTGTGGGCGAATATCGTTTCGTAACCTCCCGTAACACCCTATATCCTTCTATAATTGGATTAGAGTCATATACCCTTTGATTAACTATATTCAAAGCATATACCAATGGTTACGATGGCAACCTAACTATAACAAATAATGAGTCACTTTTCCCCCTACCTATACCCGTGGGAACTGCAGCATACTCACTACAAAGTAGATATTATACAGAATTTATAAACACCCTTGCATTACATCCATACTAATATCATATTATGATAATATTATAAAGCTAAAGAGTTTGTTTGTGTGGTAGGTTGAACCCGCTAACTACTGGTTTGAATTGAAAAAATACTTTTGTATTGAAGAGACCGTTTATCGAGAAAGGTTAAGGGCTATAAATCATCACGCTACTACTTATGGGAGCGTAGCAGTAATCATAAACGTCAATAAATCCAGCAGATTCTCATACATTGCGGACATAACGACGTTTCGAAATAAGCTACGGGCGAATCCGGGCGTTGGCTAGTACAATATATTATGGATGCATACAATAAATTCATCCATCTAATGATTATAAAATGCATGACAACTAATGTTGATAGACAACTTATTAATTGAAACAGACATTAATCTGCACAATTGCAGTTCTTGGAAACGTTCACAATGCAGGAGGAAGCAGTTAATGTCTTTTAATTGCATCTGTCAATGAGAGATGGTGTTGTTAGCAGGCTTCATGGGAATGCGGAACAACTAGCATTTGTCGTGCAGGTATGAAGGCCCTTGATCGCTGATGCAGGCTTCTAAAATATGGAGGAACCGTATCGTGTTACAAGTAATAATTGCCGGGTATAGATACCAGACAATTATTGCTTGTGATACGATGCTGTTCCTCCATATTTTATCGTTTAGACCATTTAATAAGAACAAAGAAAAATTGAAGGGGTCTGTACATCTGTAGTAGGAAATAGGAATACACATATGAGTTCTAGATGGCTGACAAAGTGACAATAGTTACCATATTTATTTCATACCTGTGGAGAAAACTTTTCACCACTTTGGATCAAAATTTAAATTTCCTTGAATTATTCTTAAAAATGAGGTTATAGGTTATTGTCTAGGTAATTAGCTGAGAACAGCTCTATTCCTAAGTCGCTTTCTTTAACACCCACAGAGAGATGGGGTGGCCCTATTCTACTCCACCGGGAACCAAAACAGTCATTAAAACGCGTCCAAAAAATCGAAAAATTGCTTAGTGGTAAGCAATTACCACTATGTACATAGTTTTAGCAATAGTTTATTTGCTTAATATGTGTTTGAATAAAAAATATCTTCAAGATTTTTTTTTTTATACCACTTAGTTGGCAGACAAGCACACGGCCCACCTGATGGGAAGCGGTCACCGTGGCCTATGGACGTATGCAACCTTTATTTTTACCTTTAGATAAAAATTTACCTTTAGATAAGTAGGTGCCTAATTTGGTTAGGTACTTAACTAAAGGAGCAAAACTGTATAATTCTCTGATTACCATCAGTTTATCAATGCTTATTGAAGCAACATCTCAAGAGGCTGCATGTGTGGAGAATATCCTTGTAAAGTTATTTTGTCTGCGATATCAGCCACAAGATAGCGATCGTCTGATCGTTGAAGCTAATCTATTGCATTGCTTACATCCGTATATTGTTGGGAAAATTTGTTTAAACGGGCACATGAGTCACTATTTAAATTTACTACATATTTATAAATCTAATTAAGCTTACCATGGGTCTAGATAGCGTTGTGTAGAATGTTGTAGAATATTTATTATTATTACTATTATTTTTTTTACTCCCATCCCATCCCAAAGCATCCCATGACAAAATGCCCGCTACACGGCAATAGGCTCGCCCCTATTGCGTGGGACCGAAAATCATAGTTGACGAAATGTAGATGTTAGTACACCTCTGCCTACCCCTTCGAGGATTTCCGTGCGTGAGTATTGTATGTATGTATGATGACTCTTGCGGTGCGTTCAAAATTGCTTTTTGGAGGGCTTCAAAGAGCAAACTTTTGAATGCACATGGGAAGTCTTGGAGCCTTGTCCTTGTTGTTCTTCTTCATCCTAGCGTTAATTCCCAGTCGCATCCGAAGCTTTTCAGCTCGGAGTATGGGGTCCGCTTTACCAGTCTTAACTACAGATTTGGCTAGACCTCGATATTAGCCTTGTCCTTGTTGTTCTTGACTGGTATCTCGGATTTTTCGGGAGCAGCTACCCACCGATCACCCAAACTTGAGAGGAAAAGCTGCACTAGAGCCTCGTCTTGCAGACTTACAGGTGAGGTTGTTTTGGGCCTCAAGGATTACCAACATGCTTGATGCCAAAGCCAATCTTACGCAAGGGCCCTATGTATGTACAGCATTCCTTGCCTCTTGAGGTTACTTTGATATACTTCTGCCGCAGTTTGCTTGGTAAATGGAACAGTAATTTTATTAATGGTCTTCATTTTTGTTGCAGGTAATTCAACTTACATCGTATCTATTTAGTATAGTTTCCAGAAGATAAACGTAAGTACAACATTATCCAAAATTGAATGTATCTGAATATAGACCGCCCAGAATTCCAAACAAAATTGTTATGGTGGTCGATAGGGCGATATCCAAATAAGAGGTATGATTTCTCTCCACTGACTTTCCTTTTTAAAATGTTCACCTTTCGTCACTGCAGTCTGTATAGTTACATAGAAGTCATTGTTAACTAATAACAATATTATTATGTTATTTAACAACGCTCATGGAGAGATTAAATCTTAATAAAATCAAAGTGAAATCAAAACGGTCTCGACGGTTGGCGTAATGTCAATGCCGTCTAACAAGGTTAACTAGAAATAAATCGACGACGGAGCATTTAACTGTTGTCAACCTTTGATCAAAAGATATAACATTCGGTTAGGTAATTTGTTTAAAGCCAGACTTTAATTGCGGTTGAATAGTTTTATTGCTGGTTACTCAGCGTTTTGGCAGACTTCGCGGTCTTTCGAGAACGTTATGGAGAACTCGAGATGTTTGTGTATATTGGTCACCATGTTTGTGCCAACATTCCTTAACAGTGCAAGGAAATTGCCAACAAATTGCGTCTAAAATTAAGATTTCATATTAAAGTATCCGACAGCCTCCGTGGCGTAGCGACCGCTACCGAGGAGGCGCGGGTTCGATTCCCGCTCAGTGCAAATATTTGTATGCATGAATATGGGTATTTGCATTGGTCTGGTCGTGCCTCGGAGAGCACGTTAAGCCGTCGTCGGTCCCGGTTGCACTACGAACATCTATGGCAGTCGTTACGGGTACCTGGAGCCCTAAAAAGTCCAACAACGGTCTAGCTGCAATGCTTCGTTATCGCCTAATATCACCATTGGGTTGTGGATGTCAGATGGCAGTCGCTTCACGGAAAATATCGAGGTCCAGCCAAATCCGCAGATAAAGCGGACCCCAGACTCCGAGGTGAAAGCTTCGGATGCGACTGGGAATTAACGCTAGGATGAAGAATGAGATAGACTCCTCAAATCGATTAAGATAGAAAAAAAATCAGCTCAGGCGGGACTCGAATCGGTGATCCTTCCCTTACAGGGTAATGTTTAGCTCATCAGGGGGATTAGATAGACTCATCTGAAATCTCATTAATAATGCTCTGTAATATCTTCCCCTCTCTTATTTTTCCAATTTGCTGCCACATTAACATACAGTTAAGGGTGAGAGGTGTATTGTTACATTATTATTAATAGGCACACACACTGTGTGACAAAACTGAACAGTTTTTAGGTCACCCCATCTCTTCCTGTGGGTGTCGTAAAAGGTGACTAAGGGATGGGACTGTTCTCCATCCGACAGTAAACATACAGACCATGATAAAGTGCCCGCTAGACGGCAATAGGCTCGCCCCCTCTATAACGTGGAACCAAAGATAATAGTTGGCGAAATGAGGGTGTTATTACACCTCTGCCTACCCCTTCGGGGATTCACAGGCGTGAATTTATGTGAATGAATGATTTTTTTTATTATTTCTGCCACAAGTTATTTACACTAGTTTTTTGTTGTAATGAACGACGTTTTTGCGGCATGATTTTAGATAATGACTGGTATAAGTAAACCCAGGTGCTTGGTTCTGGGTATCCGGTGATGCAGTTTAAGACACCGATACTTTACACTGTGTCCACTGTTATACGACATTCAATTAAACATTACGAGGTAAACTTAAACAATACCGTTAATGTGTTTATGGGATCCCACCAGGATTTTGGGGGTCAAGCCAACCCCGCTTATAAGCCGGTACACGTGTTGATTGACGGATCATGCTCTGGCACGGGTTTTATCTCCTCGGGGTTGGGGGTTCAGACAGTCGTCGCTCCCATAAAGACGTAGAGGCCGAAGTTTTGACTAGTTAAATAGTAGTCATGATTTATTTTTATTCAGGGGTTAGTTTTGGCTTGCATCCGATTCATTCAAGAACTTCAGTTGGGGGCTGTCCATAATCACGTGATGTTTTTTTAGCAATTTTCTAACCCCCCCTCCCCCATGGTGGTACTTACTTGGTGAGGTTTTATCACAGAAAATAATACACGTGATTATGGCTAGGGGGGGGGGACACACTACCCCCCCCCCCTAGCCATAATCACGTGTATTATTTTTATTTAATACTAGAAAACTAAGAATCGTTATCAAAATCGCGAGTTATAAGAAAAAAATAAATACACGTGATTTCCTAATATACCCCTCCCTCCCCCCTGGTGATATTTCGTGATTATTGCCGGACTCCCCCCCCCTGATGAGCCTCACGTGATTAATGGACAGCCCCTTGTTCGTTCGTTCGAATTATTGAAGATGTTCTATTCAATTATAATAATAATTACAATTGGTTCCCAATAAACGAAGATATGAATTCGACTTCAGCTGTTCATAAGAATCTCATTTTTGACGTCTGTTATTTAATTACGAATGGGTGAACTGTAAATTCCATTTTTATTCTATTTATTTTGCCAAAATGAAAAAATTATATTCGGTAGATATACAGGTGAAATCTTGGGGCGATGCCAGTATTCTAATAGGATAGGTATATTATTAATCATTTTTGATCTTGAATTTTTTGCAACCTTATCTGATTTTTTTATTGATATAGAATCAGTGATAACTGTGATAAGGTAGAAGGAGAAAGATTGATATCTTTATCTAAAGATATCGATCTACTTACCTACCGACTTTTAACACGAAGAACGTGTCAATTTCACTTCCCGCCATAGGTATAGCCGGGGTAGGGGGTAGATTTGTTGGATGTTCTTGTATCGGTGCAGTTGAAAGGGCACAGTGTAATCGTAACGATTTTTCGTAGCCTGTACCCTCTATTCCCACTAGTTCAGTTGTCTAGTTCGTAGCGAGTGGTCCTGTTGTAGCGTGTAATCCTGTCGTAGCATGTAGTCCTGTCGTAGCATGTGGTCCTGTCGTAGCATCCACATTTTTCCAATCATTGTATTAGGTTCCACGTAATAGGGGTGAGCCTATTGCCGTATTCCGGGCCCTATTGTTGACTCTAGTCATGTATCTGAGGCTGAGTCTGTGCTGTATATATCTGTCACCTGTCACCTCTGCCTAACCCTCTAGGGATCAAGGCGTGATTATATGTATGTATTTACATTTAACCTGTTGTTTCAGCTAAATACGAGTATCAGCAGCCATGGTCGGTGGGGTCACCTCGCGTGGTGATCTCACGTTTTATTTCAATGGCAATGGATGGAAAATTTAAAGATATGCGAAATGCGTGGTAGCAAAGATTTAGATATTGTCAAATACTTGTTAAAACCGGTTTTTTCGATAAACTGTGTAGAAAGGACTATCTAACTTCTAAAAATAGTACATTATCGCTAGGTATACGATGAAATCGCGTGCTCACACTGTGATAACGGTAATTCATCTAGAAACATAAGCCGCGTTGTCGATTTTACGTGCTTGATAACTCCTATCAACGCCGATAGCTTTGTTATTCATATAATACGTACGTATAGAGATATATAAATAGATAAAATAATAAAATAAAAATCACTCTGATAAATGGTCGTTTATATCAACGTAACGATTAGGGATCAGCCATAAATTACGTCACATACAGTGAAACAATGTCGGTATGAGTAGGTATCATATTTATAAATAATTGAATTAAGAATTAAAGGTCAGTGTTCTTAGTTGATATCAATTTCGTTGGCTTTTTAAATTTATCATAATACCAGCTTTTGCCTGCGGCTTCGTCCGCGTGGATGTCGGTTATCGCGACCAAACACAGCCTATGTCCTTTCTTAAGGTCTAGTCTATCTCTGTACCAAATTTCATCACAATTGGTTAGGTGGTTTAGGCGTGAAAGCGTAACAGACAGACAGACAGACAGAGTTCCTTTCGCATTTATAATAATAGTATGGATTTGTTTAGCGATAAATTCTAAGTACACTACAACAGTGGTCCTAGACAAACGGCATTTGCTCGGAAGTGTATCAGCTGTTGCACTCGCCACCGCATAAACAGCACAGCAGACCTGTTAGTCCAGTGCAGATAGATGTTCAAGGGAAAAAATTAATAACAGCATGGTCTCATAAGAATTTAAGGAAATATAGGTAAAATAACGGGGAAAATATTAACGCATTTGCAACTACAAAGCACTGTCGAGCTTTGTCCACTGTGCCTTAACATTATGAATCACGTGACATGTCGACAAATAATGTCACATCTATACATTTTAGAACTATCCACTGACGTTATAGCCAGTACAAAAACTCTCGAAGTGGCAAGTAGATAGGGGCGTTTACATGCTAACGTGGTTTATGGCTGCTTCATTTTGATAACGTGTGTACATCGATAAACTATAGATTATTATAATGTACGTCATATATTTAAATCTCTTTCTGATTTCATGCAAATCACTTGGCACATTGTACATAATGTGAATTGCATATAGGGCCCGCACACACACACACATACAAGCGTCGTTGTCAATCGTTGTTTGAGAATTTTACTGTTCAGTGGCTTGCAATTATTGTTAGTTGCCGTAGACGCATGAGAAATATATCCTACATACACATATACGTCACGCCTCTTTCACATTGGGGTAGGCAGAGAGAAATCTTTTTAGTTTTGCTACGTGTTTGTGTATGAGGGGACCTATGGGCACCTGAATAGGGGTCGAATCTATTAATTAAAATTTATTTTATTCCAGGGGACGAATGGGTACCTTAAAAATTAATTAATATTATTGGTCTCCTACCGAGGGACCAATGGGCACTTAAAAAGGGGTCGAATTTACAACTTTCTATGCTACGGGTCGAGTTTTAGGGGACTAATGGGTGCTGACCCCGATCCTAGCATACGCCTTTCGCGGTTTTTACTGCATGATTATTGCCGGCCTTTTGACTTGTCCTTTATATTCAATCTTAGAGTGACTTTAGTCGCTCATTCAGGGGAGCAACGGCACCTATCAACATCCCAGTATCGCCTCTTTCGCAATGGGGTAGGCAGAGACCACAAGTTTCCACTTGCTACGATCCTGGCATACATCTTTTGCTTCTTCTACTTTCATAATTGTTTCTAGACATGCTTGCCGTTTTCGGTACTATATTATGGCAATAAATTCCATCAATATTATAAGCAATGGAAACGGGCTGCATACAGGAAAATCACTATGTCGGTCTCAATACTACGGTAAGCGTTTTATAATGGCGCGGTTCTAGGAAAGCATTCACGAAATTATTGCACGACTCGTTAAGCGCTAGGCGTAGGTAGAGTTATATTCAAGTTACCTAGGTTTACGCAAATATGTTAAATCAAAAGCGGCATTGATAGGATCTTACCAAATTTGGATAGGTAGGGGGGGACACTACTGACGGTGGAGGTGAGCGCTGATGCATCACAAGGTGGCCACCCTAAACCTACATCTGGGTCGCGCGTCCCAGTCGCCGTCACGGTGTTCCTCTCTGTATCACGCTATGGACCCGGCGACCGCACGGTGAATCCATGAAGTGATGAGAATCGGATCTCTGAATTAGTATGATAACAATTCAAATCTTTTTAAGATCGCCCCTCGCCTAAACCGTCGCCGTAAGTCGGATGTATAGAAAAATTTGGATCAACTTTGGTCGAGGTTTGGCGGCTCAGTGGTCAGAGCCTTCCCCCTGTGAGGGAAATATCGCGGGTTCGAGTCCCACAGCTGTATTCGCTTTTACTATCTTAAGATGGGATGTAAAATCTCCTTCCTCCTAGCGTTATTCCCAGTCGCGTCCGAAGCTTTCAGCTCGGAGTCTGGGGTCCGCTTTACCAATCTTAACTACGGATTTGGCTAGACCTCGATATTTTCCGTGAAGCGATTGTCATCTGACCTCCACAACTCAATGTTAACATTAGGCGATATCGAAGCTTTGCAGCTAGACCGTTGTTTTTGGACTTTTTAGTGCTTCAACTACCCGTAACGACCGCCATAGATGTTTTTATGGCAACCGGGACCAACGGCTTAACGTGCTCTCTGAGGCACGACCAGACCAATGCAAATATCCATATTTCATGCACACAAATATTTGCACTGAGCGGGGATCGAACCCGCGCCTCCTGCGTAGCGGCCGCGTTCACTACCGCTACGCCACGGAGGCTGGCTGGGATGTAAAATCTGTATTCTAAAAATATTAGTACTTAAATGAAAAATATTTAGTATTTGAGCCATTTGCCAAGTGTCTATATAATAATACGTCATTGGTTTTAGATAGATTGTTTTAAAGCAATGCACTCATTCATTCATCGTCACTTATCACTGAGAAGGAATTTTACCAATGATATTGCTCAATCCTCCATCAATTAACTAACTAACTCTAACAGTTAGTGTTATCTCGTTTCATTCAATGAATTCCATTGAGCAAAACGAATTCAAACGGGTAATTCCCTCCGAATTTATCTGTTGTCAAAGAGACAGTAGTTTCATGAATTCGTCTGTCTGTCTGTTACGCTCTCACGCCTAAACCACTGAACAGATTTCGATGAAATTTTATACAAAGATAGATTAGCCCTTGGGTATGGACATAAGCTATAATTTGTTTCGATAACCAACGTCCTAGCGTACAGAGTCGCGGTCTATAGCTAGTATTAGATATAATTCTAAGAAAATGCACGAAAACCACTGCATCAATCTCGAAATACAAAGAGGCCTTTTCACCCACACACACCTAATCAATTAACGTCTTTTATTCAAATATGACGTCACCACCTCTCCGCCTGCTTATATTTGGTTATGTATAATTAACACAATGCCGTATGAGGGAGGTTGCTTGTTTGATGTTCAAAGGTTTTAGCTGTATTGATGGTTTAATGGAAAATTACTGTGTTTTGAAGTTAGTAAGATGTCTTTTAGGACGGTTTTCGTTTGTATGATAGCTGTCGCTTATAAGGAGCTTTTCACTTTGAAATTGTTATTGATATAGTGAAGTACATGAACCGTGACTGGAGGGTGTTTGGGGCCGCACTTAGATCTTTGGGACAAGTCAACCTCACCTGAAAACTGGTCTGCTAATGACGTAGTTCTGGCACAGGCTGTCTTCTCAGGGTTGGGAAGTCAGACGGCTCTCACTCCCAAAACAAAAGGAGGAGAACTACCTCTCCTCCTTTCTGTATTTTTTTCATCCATTTGGTGACGGACCCTGGGCTCTGAAGTGAAAACCTAAGATATAAATAACATAAAAAATAACGCAAAGATTTTTTGTGCTCCAAATGGAGGCGACTTTTTTTAATACCAAAATATGTTTTACTGTCTAATTTTGAATTTTAATTACTAGCTATTTAAAAAATAGATTGAAACGACTCTATAGCCATAAAAATTATGATTGAACCATATAATTTGCGTTACCTATTCTGCGTTTTGTAATATGGGGCGAAGTGTCAGCGATAATGATAACAAAATTTCCATTTGGGACTTGCTACAAGAGACATTATTCAGTCGCGAGCTCGCGACCCAGATTGTAGTTTTCGGGAAATGAGCCGATACAGAGTTCACTAGTAACCTCAATAATGTTTATAAATTATAAAATATTTTGAAAGAATATAATAAAATATTTTGAAAGAGATTTTTGGGTGAAATTGACGGATAAATAAAAATGTTCCATAGTCATAGTGTGACTACGGATCGGTCGCCGTATAAAGTCCAAGCCGATTGACGGAGGAGACCTAGGCGCAGTATTTGAACCCCTTTAATTACGATATAAGGCGTTAATACACTTCTGCCTACCCCAATTTGCATGAATTCTATATATTTTCTCACAATCTTCGAAAGTAAAGTAAAAAAGTAAAAAAAGGCTTTCAAATACTCCACCGCGTAGGCCTCGTCAGTCAATCGGCTCATATGCTAGTCTATGTCCTTTCGCTAGCTCTATTATTCCTCTTTAGTAAAGAGCAAAATTTCTTTGGTAAAGTCTTTACTTTACATCACGTTCGGTCCAGTGGTTTAGGCGTGAAAGCATAACAGTCAGACAGAGTTACTTTCGCATTTATAAATATATCTAAGTTTGAACTATGAATCACTTGATTTCTTATTACAAGCATCTGTGGCTGTAGTTATAGAACCTTGGCACGGTTGAACATAAAATTCTAACCACTAACAGTCAACATCTACATTCCCTAATAAGAACTTAGTGCCTAGTAACACTGTACTCAAGGTTTGCAATACAGTTTCAACTCTCTCGATCAACATTGGCCTCAGGTAGGCGAAAAACAGTTTTTAAAATTAGAAATCTGTTAAAAAAATATTGGAATATTTACCTGTGAAACACGTGGTATTCAACTAGGTGTTACACTAGTAGTTTTCGTGCCCGTAGTTAACCTAAAAACTGTTCCACGTGCCAATCAATTAGCCTATCGCAATCTACTGCTGGACATACGCCTCTCCTAATGTTTAAAGCCTCTACTAGGCTTTGACCTACTGTTTCCACGCTGATCAGATGACTTGCTAGTGCTACACGGTTTTATTTCGAATTTTCCTTCAGCGGCTGTCACTCCCGGAAAAGCTGACATGCCATCAAAAACAATAAGCGGATCTCGGGCGCCTAAGTACAAACTTTGGATGCAGCAGGAAGAACGCTATGAGGATGATGATGACCTATTAATTTTGTTTCGATTTATGATTTGCAAATATACGCATTTGCAAATGCGCCTGCTATCAAACCTCTTTCAGACTATTTTGGATTATTTTAATTAGTCATTTACTTGTAAAAAATGGTCCTGACGGATATACTTATGTACAAATATTCTTTTTTGATGTAAAAACTGTAAATATACAGAACCCACAGTGTAGCTTATATTTACAGTTTTCGAACTTTTCCCTTTACCTAAGCTGTAAGGCCTTGCTTTATAACAAATTTCATAATTCTAACTAAACGGGACTTCAATCTTTTTTGATTATTAATATTATCCATTTTTGATTAACAATAATTGGTTTGCCCAACAACTATATAAATAACATGACTAAGTAAAATCCTTTACACACAAGTAGGTAATAACTTATTCACTAAACGTACTCAAGTAAACACGTCGATAAAACGTGAATAAACCGTCACCCGTCGATCACGTTTCACGAAGCAATATAAACGGTAGGCAGTCATGAAAATTTGCAACTCCGACGCACCCGTCGAGTGTCGTTAGGTGCGCGTGCGCTGCAACGTGTGGGCTTTAGATTTACGAGTGTTTACTGCTATCGCACCAGGGACAACGGGATACTGTGTAAACATGTTTTGTTATACTTATTTGGTTATAGTAATACATGGCTGTTTATTCGTTTATGGGCATTTCGCAGTTATATGAAACGTAGATTGAACGAATAATAATCAATTTACGTCGAAAGGTTTCAACAATGGCGTTTTATAATTCTTTTCAGGTTTAAATAAAAATTAGGTCGTCTAGTCAAATTGACTGTACCCTATCTGATGGTAAACTGGGGTGCAGTTCAAAGAATTAGTGGCGGCAATTACATATGCAGTCCCTATAATGGCAGTCTCTAGCTTGACGGCTTCGACAGATTTTTTTTCACGAAGGTGTATTATGCTGTATGCACTGTATGCAGCAATGGCATAATGGAAATTGGCGAGCAGACCAGGAACGACCTCAGAAAACATACACTGATCACCGTTCCTCATCAGCATTGCTCCAGTATTCCTCTTTCCTAATTTTATAAAGCGACGTACATTTTTCAGCCACCCTTTGAATTAGATGCGGATATTTAGCAAAACGTGACAGTCAGGAAACAGAACGCCTACTGAAAAAAAATGGCAGTTTAAAAGCACTTGAAGCCGAAAAAGCACTAGAAGAAGGATTTTCTTCGAAGATTCAATGACAGCAGAGGAACTTGTAAGCGACGTGTGTAAAGAGCCATCATCACCCTTGCGTGCTCACCACCACCCTCGGAGTCCGGGATCCGCTTTTTCCATCTAACGTCAACGTGGCTTAATTTCGATATTTTCTATGAACCGACTGCATTCTGAGCTCCAAAATCGATTGGTGATATCGAAGTATTGCAGTAAGGCCAATTTTCGGATTCTCATAGAACTCCAATATCTCGTAACGACTGCCATATTGTTCGTATGACTAACATGTGTAAAGAAGCAGTTAGTGAGCTATTCTCTGCTTACCTCAGAGGGAGAAAGGAGTGAATTATTCCTATCTGTTTCTTCAATAAACAGGAAATCTAACTCTTGTAAAGTTTCCTCTCATATTTCTTTGAACGTTTGATAAATACTGTTATTAACTGCAACTATTATACTCCGTACTGACCTACTTGTATAAAATTTTCCACAGTCTTCGCGAAGTGATTCATTCCCAAAGACATTGTTCTCATATCTGCTATTTACGACGATAGGTACCTAACAAAATATAACATCCAGTTTGTTCTAAGAAAGCAATAAAATAGTGATCATAGCACGCACCATTCCTCATTCAATCCATCCATTTTTTATTGATACTAAATTTTTTCTCGGTTTTACTTCTGCATCAATATCCGTTGTATTTCTGCTGTCATTATTTAAAAAAAGAAATATAACTGTTAACACAAAATCAAGATTTAAAATAATTTGAGTGCAAGCCTAATACGAGTAGAATAGTGCCAAAACTCGGATACTTCCTACTAATCCTACTAATATTTTAAACTAGCTGACGCCCGCATGGATGTCAATTTTCGTGACCAGCCGATTATATTTTTGGTCGAACTTTATTTTCCACTGAACCAATTGCAATCAAACGTACGGCAGTTTTTAAGTCTGACCAAGACTTTACTAATAAAAAAACCCGCATCAAAATCCGTTCTAAGATCGGACAGACAAAACCAGAATTTAGAAAGAAATTTATTTCGTAATTCATTTAAGTAACAAGTCAATATTTTTCTTTTAAATATCTCGCAACTATTTTACAATTAAATAATAGATTAGATATCCAGTTCGTTCTCAGAAATCAATAATACCGCGATCATAGCACGCCGTGGTATAAAACTGTAACGGTACCCCATAGGTGTACCGCAAGGAATTCGTCTGGGACCCTTTCCTGTTTATACCCTACAATATCATATAACTTGAAGCGCAGTAGCTTGAAGAATGCATAACAGTGAACTAGTGAAACTTAAAACTACTGTTTACATGGATCGTAGATCGTAGGTTACATCAATACCCTTCTTTACACCGTGCATCAACATAATTGGGTCGACACGTGGTCTACAAACGTGAATGGGCGTCTTAGGTATCGTTTTATTTCTTGCTTTGTTTACAAAAGCTAGTATTTCGTTATTACCGTTTGTATGGCTATTTATGTATGTCTATATTTATGCTGATTAGTTTACGAGTATGTTTTGAAATGTTTGAAATATTTTTCGTATAATGCTTAAAATTATTTCTGATGACCTACCTCAAGGTATTTGTGGAACTTCTACATATTTTATGTGGTTTGTTGTTTTTCTCAAAGTTGGGTGTGTGTGTGTGTGACCTTTGAATCAAAGGAAAAGTAGGAAAACGGAACTCGGTGCTACAACTTCAAAAATCTAGGACATTCAATACAACGCTATCTAGGTTCAAAATAATTTAACCAATTCTTGTGTAATGGGTTCTAAAATGTGTTAATATCTCTCTACAGCTACGCCACAAAGTTCGTCAAACTGATGTGACATTAATATATTACATACTAGCTTTTGCCTGCGGCTCCGCCCGCGTGGATGTTGGTTATCGCGATCAAACATAGCCTATGTCCTTTCCCAAGGACGTAGGCTATGTTTGATCTAATCTATCTCTGTACCAAATTCTATCAAAATTTGTTTAGTGGTTTAGGCGTGTAAGAGTAACAGACAGACAGAGTTACTTTCGCATAATTTATAATATTAGTATGGAGTATGGATATGGAAGTATGGATATGGATATGGATAATATTACATATTAAGTATTTATATGAATAATTTTTATGTTTAACGTGCAAATTTTAGCTGTGTACGACTTATATAATGTTTATTTTTCATTCGGATTTTGCAATCTTGTTAGGAATTCGTATTTTGTAATGTCAACAATCGAGGCCACAAATAACCAGGTTGTTGATCGATGCGGCCAAATCCATTCAGCTGTTTTTGCGTGATTGTGTAACAAACTGAGAAATAAGCAAATTCACATTCGCATTTTATGATTTTAGTTACGTGTCTATCGGTTGATATAAATATAAGTTATATTCACGAAATATAAAATTATAAAGAGGTGTATAAATGGAGATTTTAGTATCAATTTTGTATGGGAATAGGTCATAGGTATCCGTACATTTTGTGGTAATTGTTTCACGTAGTTGAAGTTCTAAAGTCTGACAACTGGTCTATCTACAGAATTTCAATATCACCAGTAGGTTGTCAGGCAGTCGCTTCACGGAAAATATTGAAGGTCACCAATCCAAATGGTAACCGTGCCTGGGTAACTTGACCCACTGATCGTTCACCGAACATTTCCTCAATTATTTTATCAGTAGAGATAAGTGGAAAAGTATTTCCCCCCAGTAGCTAAATGTGGAACGCCTTTCTTCCCTACCAGTAGGGATAGATCAGTAGGGATATGTGGAACAGGCGCACTGAACGCATCTGACCCCGAGCCCTTCTATTCATACAACTTTATATGAAAAGGTGTACAGTCAACAAATGTATTGTACATCAGAGACATTGTATGTAATGGGCCATCGGGGCGCGATATTCGTATGTTTGTCCCATAAATTAACCACTCATCCAATTTGGGTAAGCGGAAAATCACTCGCTCGTGGCGCCAAATGGACGCATGCCAGCTTTTACTCGCGATAATGGCAACACTGGGGACTTTGTAAGACCATTGCAGATATCAGAGCGGACAGGTTGGTAGGGAAACTTCACAAGAGATTAGTCAGGTGTCGTAAACAGATCGCGATTTGTAACGTTTTACTGAATTCCAAAAGTTAAAAATACACTTTGATAAAATATATTTTCTTTTACGTCTGTTTAAGCTTGAAAGGGTAGACAGAGAGACTGTGCGGCTGTGGAATGATCTCCCTAATGTGGGTTTTTCAAGTGACTTTATGGGGTTCTTCAAGAGGGGCATTAGAAGGGTTCCTACAGGGTTGGTAGCACGAGTGTGATGCCACGGAACCACTTTTTATCAGTTGGGCCGTGTGCTTATCTATCATGTAAGTGATATAAACATAATTAGATAATTAGGGGTATGGGACCCCACTAAGACCAGTAGTACTGGTAGATAGACGAGGCTCTGGCGATGAATTTCCTCTCAGGGTTGGTAGATAGGACTGCAGCCATTCCCATAAAAGGCGACCAAAAAGAAGAAGAAACAAGAAGATAAGGAATAAGCGGACCCCTGACTCCGATGCTTTGCCTTCTACAACCGAATGGCGATCAACGCTAAAATGATGAAAATAATGACATCCAGGTGAAATTATTAAAAACGTACTGAAATAAGTACTGCCCAAAAATATTTTGTTTATATGTATTTTTCTCGTCGCCGCGGTCACCATAATTTGTTCGTGTATGTCATTGCCCTCTCCATTAAAATACCGCCTTATTTTCAATAATATATTAAATGTAAATTGGGATTGACAGCCTCCGTGGCGTAGCGGTAGTGAACGCGGCCGCTACGCAGGAGGCGCGGGTTCGATCCCCGCTCAGTGCAAATATTTTGTGTTCATGAAATATGGGTATTTGGATTGGTCTGGTCGTACTGGTCGTGCCTCGGAGAGCACGTTAAGCCGTGGGTCCCGGTTGCTATAAGAACATCTATGGCAGTCGTTACGGGTAGTTGGAGCCCTAAAAAATCTAAAAACAACGGAAAAATATCGAGGTCTAGCCAAATCTGTAGTTAAGACGGTAAAGCGGACCTCAGACTCCGGGCTGAAAAGCTTCGGATGCGACTGGGAAGTAACGCTAGGATGAGAGATTAAATGTAAATTGGGATATAATCGCGGTAATATATTTAAGGTATGATATCCTATTCTTATTTATTCGTTTCAAAGTGTGAAAGTTGGTGAAGATATTTGACTGCCTGTTTCTGAATTACGCTCAAATGCCTAAACGAGTAGGGCTGATTTTTTTGTGTTGCATTTGTGCAAGGATAGATTATACATACATATGCCCACGCCTATTTCCTTTCAGGGTAGACGGAGATAACAGAACAACCCTACATTAGACGCTATTCTTAAATACTTCACGACCTTTAGTCTCAGTAGTCCGGTTGATCGGACTACTGCATCTTTTCAGTAGCAGGAGGCACATGCTGTAACAAACATCTCGAATGATCGAAGTGAGCTCGATAGCTGAATCCGCGGTGATTGGTCAATTTCGCGAAATTGACCAATCACCGCGAATTCAGCTATCGAGCTCACTTCGATCATTCGAGATGCAAGTTACAGCATGTGCCTACAGTAGTCCGGTTGTCAAACGGAATCGACCGTCCTCTAATGTCAATAATCCTTTCATACAAGCCCACCAGTTCCTAGTACTATCTATCTATCTTTGGATAGATTATAGTAACTTGTAATATCTTAGACTACTTATTTATCCCTCGAATAGGTTCCCATGGATTGCGGAAATGGACGTACCTACTGATTGTATTGGTCTTACCCCTCCTCTTACTGATTGTTTTCCTTCATTTAGGTAATAGTTTCGGAATAATTGTAGAATTTTACTTAGTCTTCTTCATCCTAGCGTCCCAGTCTGATCCGAAGCTCTTCACCTTGGCAGGCGCGGTAGCAGCTTGAAGTTTGGGGGGGGGGGGATCACTTCGGAAATTCCTTAAGAAATTTAACGCCCCGTCCCCTCGTACTGGGACTTTTCAATATGACGTGTATGGTTTTGGGGGGGGGGGGGTCATGTCCCCTGTGACCCTTACCCTCGGACCGCGCCTGCACCTTGGAGTCTGGGCTCCGCTTTTTCCAGTCTAACTGCGGGTTTGGATAAACCTCGATTTTCTCCGTGAACCGACTGCCATCTGACCTCCACAACCCATTGGCGATATCGATTTATTGCAGTTAGGACAGTTGTTGAACTTTTTGGGCTCTAGCTACCCGTAACGACCGACTGCCATAGATATTCGTATGAATTTAACTTAGTTACTGTTATCAACTCTTAATATCCGGGTTGTTAGTTCCAGCATCTTATCTGCCGATACACTCTGTAAACACAGTCGTTATAGTTGCAGGCAAGTGAGTAGCCTTGAATTTTAATGCCAAATTTTATCTTACTAAAAACCTTGTGAATCGGGATGTATTAAAAAATTCATATATAGAAACAGTAAGGTAATCTTGATCTTATAAACATTGCTTTGTATACCTACAGTTTCCGAGTAGGGCCCTATTGACGTCTTGAGGTCTAATTGGCCCTGTGAACGCGGCTGTCTTCGATATTTTCCGTGAAGCAGCTGACATCTGCAGGTCTGAAAAGGCCACTTTATTGGAACCGTATAGGATTCAATTTTGTGTTGCGCCGTTTTTACACGAAATTAGAATCTGCTTGGTGAGATTGTGATTCTTCTCAGGATTAGTGACCATTTTACAACTAGTTCTTGCACACGGCTGCATCCGCATAGATGTCGGTTATCGCGACCAACCATAACCTTTGTCCTTTTCTAATAAGTATGTTTATGCAAGTTCTAAGTTCATAGTAAAATTTATGCTTAGTATGGGCACAGATTAGAAAATAGTTACTACGTAAGTATGGGCCCAGATAACGCTCTGTAATATGTCCTGGTATTAATAATAGTACTCAAAGCAAATTCGTTGAATAATTTCGTAATTTTCAAAGGCATAGTAATTAATTTGCAAGCAGAAATGTTGTGAGCACTTGCTAACAACACGAAGGAAAAAGATGCGTAACCAATATTGATTTGACCTAGTTTTCGATCGTGTTTTGATCAAACATACATTTGTTATTAACATTTAATACTTCATTAGTTTACGATAAACGTACTTTTGACCTCTAAATTGAATAAATATTTACGAAAAGAGTGACGATACCTAATATAAAAAAATAAATTGAATTCTCTGACCTCTAGACTTTATAGAAGGTTTTTGTTTATGGATCGCGCCCTGGGGTCAATGGTATCGCGTGTACCTAATTTCGGCAAGGGATCATATCAGGGGATCCAACCCTTAGAGTATCTACTATAGTAATGGATACTCTAAGATCCAACCGGAATAACTCATTTATTAGACTAGCTGCCTGTGTGTGCTGTTTTTCATTAAAAACATCCAAATTAATTCAACCGTTCTAGCACGATTGAGTAACAAAATATTCATTCATCCGAACTTTTGCATTTATAAAAGTTGTATGAAGAAACAGACGGATACATAAAACCAATACTAGGTATTTTTAATGTAAAGGAGGTTTGCTTACAAACATTCTACTCTATGTTTAAAACTTAAATATTCTTCAAAGTTGTCTTTTGTTGGCGTTCTATTTTCAAAAACGATAATTTAAAAAGTAAACTAACCATAAAGTTGCCGACCACATCAAACGCGATTGCGTTTTCGTCGCGGTATCATTCAGTCGTCTGGAAACCTTCCAGATTTTGTATCGTAAATTGCTTTTATGATATCGGAACTGATACAAAGCTATTGTAGAATATGTTTAACATTAAACAAACACGTTACACAGCCAATTCTGTGTTGTTAGCGGTTAGCAAAACTGGCAAACGCAACGTACTTATTATCGTAAAATTTATCTCACCAAAGAACTGTGCTTATTCTAAAACTGTAGTATATTAATTATTAAATACCAACGCGAATGTTAAAACGGATGTGTGGTGTGCCTACATTAGAGGAAGTTTGAAATTGAGAAGCGAGCGGCTGTCGTGGTATGGACATGCTATGCGAATAGAAGTAAAGTATAAGAGTAGAAGTAAAAGTAAAAATATGAATATAGAGGACTTTAGGAGCAGAGGTGGGCCCAAGAACAGATCTGACAGGATCGGACCCCAAATAATTAGGACAAGAGCAGATATAGCTCGGAACACGTATCTTGGAACTAAACCGCGAAACAATCGAAGCCCTGGAGCTGTTTAGTAATAATCTATGCTTGGTGAATTTGAAACTAGTCCACTGCATTAACACCTCGTGCTATCCTCAAAAGACACCCAAGAAACGTGTACTGCGGAAGAGCACATTTTAGGTCCAAGATATTCCCAAGTAATTGATCAATTATCACTTATATAGACTTAATACATAACTTGATTTAATAAACTTAATAAATTATCTACACATGTTAAAAAAAAATAAAAAAAATATTAGCAATAGATGATAAATAATATTACAGACCAAACTTTTGATGACCTCGATAGTCCTGTATATAAGTTGTTGACGAGGCCCTCTAGATGACGCTTTAGGTACACATAGTTTTACAAACAACTGATTTGGTTCAAGTCAATATTAATACAAAGTTTCAATCAATATTATTTCGAGTTCACGCTGGTTTTGAACATAAAAATAGTAAGGTTATGTCAATAACTGATAATATAGTTTGGATTGTAGGTATATTTGTGTAAATACTTCTGTAGGTATGTACTTTATTATTACTATTAGAGCTATCGGGATATTTACCATGTACCTAGGTATTGTTTATAGTTTCCGATACTTTATTATAATTAATTTACTGTTCGTTGAGCAGTGTTCTGATTAGTTATTTAGGTCAGAATAATATTATGTAACATAATTTGCAATTCGCATTTATCTTATAACTAGCTGACCCACCCCGGCTTTGCCTGTGACATATTTTAAAACTCCGTATCACTCCTATAAGCCATTTATACCCGCAATTTATGAATTTTCAAATAATGTATGGGAATAATTATGGCGGATTTGTTGACATAGCATGATGATGAGTAGTAGCGTGATGATATAGATCCCTTAATGTCTCTAACCATCGTCGATAATCGAACTATTCAACACAAAACGAATTTTTCAATTCAACAGTAGTTCTTAAGATTAACGCGTTCAACCTACCAAACAACAAACTCTTCAGCTTTATTGATTAGTATGATATGAGGTGAATAACACGTACCTTTTTACGTTAAACTTGTGAACGTGCTTGCTTGAGTCGAATTTATATTTTACGTTGAATTTCCCCAAGCATAAATAGGCGAAAACAAAATAGTACTGAACTATTTTGTTTTCGCCTTTATACTTCGGTTAGTCTTTTCTCCTCTGTTTGTCAACTGATTTAACTGTTTTTCTTTGTTTTTGTTTACTAGTTAGTAGCTTTAGAACGTAGCGAGTAGAGCGAGATTTAGGTCGAATAACTGCGTACAAGTTGTACTAAACTGGATTCTTAATTTTTCTTCAATGAAACTCATTGAGAAAAAGTTGATAACGCTGTTTATTTCAACTTATTGCCTTTTACATTCGATATACGAATAGATATCCAAATAAGTAAGTGTATAATTTGTGTAATGCAGTTACCTACTCTCCAAGGAATTATTAAGTAGGTAGGAACTAGGAACACATCTATTGAAAAAATTGAAAATAGAGTTTAGCGATAAGGCCGCCATTTGTACATATTTCTTATGCTTTCCGTACATGTGTTATAATTTTATTAATGTACAATGTAAAATTAGTGAAAGAAGTGTACAATATATTGAATATAACTCGATATAACATAAATAAAACAGGTACATAATTTAATTAAAACCAGAAACTATTATCTTATAGGTACGACTGTACGAGTATAAGTTGGTTATTATCTTGCACAGAGAAAAAGCTTTGCCATTCAACGTGGTATTGCTGCCAGCCTTCTAGGATCGGTGATGATACAGAGGAATTTACAATAAAGATTTTTCTATTCTATTTATTTTCATTCATTGATCAGTGTTTTCATTCATGTTCCTTCGCAACAATGATTATGGTCGAATTCGATAAATAGATGAAAACTAGTCAAAATATTCGGTCACAACAAAAAATAAATTTATTTTAACGTAGATAGGTACGTAGTGGTGAAAAAAAAAAGACTGCGCATTTACCAAAAAAGCTTCAATGGTTATGGGACTTGCCAAGAGTATTAGATAAGGACAGGAATACAGGATAGAAAGGGATAGGCAGAAAACAAATGTGACCCTGAACGTAAACATGGCCTAGTCCCGGGTCGGATCAATAGTGGGGAATGGGGAGTGGGGACAAAGATGCAACGGTACGCAAGTCAACGGGAACCGGTTTGGGAATTACGTAATAAGGAAGTTGGTTCCATCTCTGTCTCTCTCTTACCTGTGAGTAGGTAAGCAGCTGATGTTCTTATTTCAAAATAGGCTACTTAATATCCATGAACACTTCAATGTCTTCTATAAGTAACCACTGTACAATTTGACTGGTTGTACGGAACAAAATTGGGAATGAAAGTGGGAATTGAAAGTGACCATTTATTCATAGACCAAAAAGTCATGCCTTTTTGGTCTATGAATAAATTGTCACGTTAACACGTTATTATTACAGCAAAACAACAAAATAAAGATCAGTAATACAATATATGTAGATATTTATTTTGTTGTCTCTATAATATAATGTCTCGTCTTTAAAGAGTAAAAAGGTAAAAACAGAAAAAGTAGAATATTTTTTGCAAGTAAAGGCGGCGTTTCACAGTGCGTGATTCTACGGAGCGAACGTTTTAGCCCGCGGATTAGTCCATCTATGGAAGCGTAGACAAGGATCCACTGCCTTAAAACAACAGACAGACACTGTGGAAAGTAATTTGTATGCCGGACAAATGGTGCGTGATTGTCTGTGGTTGTTTT
This sequence comes from Eilema depressum, assembly GCA_914767945.1. Classification (NCBI taxonomy): domain Eukaryota; kingdom Metazoa; phylum Arthropoda; class Insecta; order Lepidoptera; family Erebidae; genus Eilema; species Eilema depressum. Next base: position 4,095,154 of record OU612027.1, on the reverse strand, counting down.
CAGAAAAACGCACTGTGTAAAGTCACCTTAACATGCTAACTTTTCTTATAAATTTCAATCATAATATTATCATAAAAACCATCTTAACTTCGCTCGTATATTACGTTCAATTACCATTTTCTTCCCACACGTGGCCGTCGAAACAGACGTATAAAGGCGATATTATTACAAACATGAGAGCCATAAATGGAATTCCCATTAATAAATTTAAACATGTAACGACAATGACAACCCACTTGTGAATATTTCAAAACATTGATAATTTTATTGTAATTTTGATATAAATTAAGTGTTCTTATGAACAGTCAAGTTCTTTTAGACAATTCGCATAAGTACAGGGTCAGTCTACCGGAAGGATATTTTGGTTTCCTAAGGTTGTCATTTAACCACAGATTACCTATAAAACCTGTGTGTTGTGTTTGTTTTGTACGTCGAACTTTTATAATAACTAATGTCGAAATTTTATTATTGCTGTTTTGCTTTTAACATCGAACAATTTACCTTCCTATCCTGGCAGTGGCGTTGATGGCTATGCCTTAGTGAATCCTTACTTTTGCAGAAATCATCGAACCAATATGTTTGCCATGGTACCATCGACCTAATGGTACCACGGCAAATCAAAATTGCCACCGTACCATCAATGGTACTGTCTAATGGTACCACGGTAAACAAAGGATTTTGACTATGATCATCTATTAACTATTTATACTTTTGTTCCTAATAAATATTTTTTACTTTTTTTTATTTGTTATTGAACAAAAAATTGTATGGTTCGCGGTTGTTCGTGGTTCGTGGTTTAAAAGTGCATGATGCAGTTATGTAGCTTTTAAGGATAACACCGGGTGCTACTGCGGTGGACGAGCTCAAATTCAACAAGCATAGATTATTACGGAACAATCCACGCGCCGCAGGACCTCATTTGTTTTGTGCTTTAGGTCCACGATACGTGTACCAAAAGCAGAGCATTTGTAGTGTTATCTGTCTGTGACAAAAAGTCGCACGACACTTAATCAACTTTTTTTTTCTGTATTTTAAACCCATTATCTCAGCAGGGCACGTGGCAGACGACGTGCTCATGACAACACGCAAACACACCGCCAATGAGGCAGCTAAGTACATTTCCAAGGACTAGTGCACTTTTAATTATTTCTTTATGGGCTATAAAAGCTTTTTATTTAGCTATCAAGTTAATGGATGCAGCCACGCTGCGCTAAGTCTCATAGTTCTTGGAAATCGTTGATGGTTATGAGCTATTTTTAACCGACTTCAAAAAAGGAGGTTCTCAATTCGTACCCAATTTTTTTTATTTTTTTATTTTTTTGTATGTTTGTTACGCGATTGTGAAGCCAATTCTAGACGAATTTTGAAAATTCTTCTTGTGTTCGTAAGTAGATTATTTCGAAGTGGTCCCATTTAAATTTCGTAAAGATCTGATGATGGGTTTCCGAGATTAGACCAAGGAACTCTTCAAAAAGTACCAGGAAATCAGCCGCGATTGCTGCAATGGCATATTATTGCAATGTTTCTGCCATTACACATCATAACATCACGCCTGAGTCCTTTGAAGGGGTACGCAGAAGTGTTCAGAATATTCAGCTATATTTCCGGTGTATATGCATTGATTTTAAAAATTCTTTTTGAATAATGATTTAATTTTTTTTTTGTAGCGTGGCCGGTTCGATCTGTATTGCAGCGTCAGCAGCGCATGTACAGTCAGGTCACTATACATGCGATGTACAGTCGTGAGAGTGTACAAACTCACTAAAAAGAGAAAAATAAATTCATTTTTAACAAAAAAGTTTAACCGACTTCAAGAAACGAAAAAGAGGCACTGAAAAGCGAAAAATAACTTAATTTACAGACTTACTGATTTATTAGAAGTCGGTGCCAGCCAACTTTGTTTGTTGTGTCTGAACTACTATGATGCAATCAATTGAAATATGGCCTCTCTTGTGCTAGGTACCGACTTCTAATAAATCAGTAAGTCTGTAAATTAAGTTATTTTTCGCTTTTCAGTGCCTCTTTTTCGTTTCTTGAAGTCGGTTAAACTTTTTTGTTGAAAATAAATTTATAGTATACCTACCTACCAACCTGCTTGACTTTTACGATTTTCATTATAGGTAACCTTATTGATTACTTCCTCCTCCTCTATAAGTTACATTTTGTCAACCTATACTGATATTAAAGCTGAAGAGTTTGTTTAGTTGAACGCGCTTATCTCAGGAACTACTGGATCAAATTTAAAAAGTCATTTTGTGTTGAATAGTTCATTACCTAGGAAGGTTATAAGCTAAATTTCATCACGCTACTACTTAAGGGAGCGGAGTAGTAATCATAAATGTTAACAAATCCGGCAGATTTCTTGATTTGTTTCTGTAGACGATATAAATGTAGCTGACATTATGTAACATTTAAATCAATGTAGCCGACTATATTGTCTACGATCTCTGTGGCGTAGCGGTAGTGTCTTTGTTCTAAACTGAACAGTTCGTATAATAGATAGTGCGGAATGTACATGCAAGTCATTGTTACCACGCAGTAGGTCGGATATATTTGTAAAGGAAATTATTCAGCGTTGCAACAATGACGCGGATTCAAATGATCTTATATTCAAAGGAGGTTGATAACGTGATTCACACTCACGGATCAGTGCATGTGCCTGCCCTATTACACTAGTGCTTACGTTGAGGTACCCACTGTGCCTTCAGCCTTATGCCTCTGTACTCGACGGAAATACCGTTGCGGATTTTCTGCATCGGAACGTCATTCCGCATTTGCATGAATGACGAGTACACTACGCGAGCGAAAAATCTTCTGCCTGTGCTTCTGCGTAGTATTAGCAAGCCTCACATACGCATAGGCACGCGATGACCACCTAGATACTCGTGTAACCTCGGGGTCCTATACTTTAGTCAGCAATCCGGCGAGCATATTCATCCTTGATTTTCCAGGCAGTGAGTGATCTCATAATCTTTACCAACTATTGGGTAATCTGTGGTATTAGTAGCTGTCATGCAGCCTACACAATACGCTACGGAATTTCCGTCGAGTGTGCCTTAGATCTTCTAAAACTACGCAACGGATTTTCATGCGATTTTCAGTCATATGCGTAATATATAACCGACGAAGAACAGGCAATCGAGTTGTACACATGCGAAACTTGGGTGAGTTGTTAGTTCAATAAATAAATACTACACCCGACCTTGTCCAAGTCACATGTGAATGTGACCCACATGAATAAGTAATTCGAGTTTCATTTATCGATCTGGCAATAAGCGATCGCTGCGAATCTATCGGTTTCTATTTAAGTTGACTATTGTTGTTGCTAGTCAACAAGGCGGTAAGTATATAAGCGCCACGTGTTTGGCATAAATTCCGACCGTCCGAGTCTGCAAGGTTATCGAGAATAACACGGCTCGCGGTGAGACAACCCTATGTTTTAGTAAAATGGTTGTCTGTGGTTTAGTCGTTCTTATTTTGAAATTTAAAATGTTTGGGACTAGGGCTGTTCCTTGCACTGTTTATATCAATTATTTTTATGTACCGTAGAGGTACTGATTACATTATTTAAATAACAAAAATAGAAGATTTTTTCTTTTTTCGTCTTTCTTTCATTTAGATAGGATTTTATGAATGAAAATAATTGCGTTCAAGACAAGTACAGTCAAGTACATAAGTTCTTTATTTTTTTAAACTACTAGTATTACTACACAAGTTCATCTACCCAGTACTCATCAATTGCTACGCGCGTAACTTGCGTAGCGAAGTTTGGAAGATTTTGGATTAACGAAAATGGAGGCAAGTTACACGGACTCTCGTTCTACTATATCAATTTGTCAATCGATACTATGTCATCATCATCGTTATCATTATTCTATGTGGCAGTGGTGTAAATAAAATTAAAAATTTAGAACACTTGATATTTTTTCGAAGCAAAACAACTTTACTCACTGCATCATGACCTCATAGATGACGTCTCCGGGACTCCGTCGCCGCTGCGGCGGTATTATGGAATATTTTCATTACAGAATTAATAATAAGAGGTTTATTTTCCTTTGACATGTACCATAGAACTATCTCTTATTCTATCTGTCAGTTTTGTGATTATGTACTCACTCGATTAGAGCATATTGCCAGTGTCTAATAATTTGATCAATCAAGTTAATTGTGCAGCGCTTTCGTCATTTAGTCACAGTCAATGTCTACTAAAGTTTGTTATAGTCAAGCCCTAAGCCCTAACCCAGTACTTAAAGTAGTGGAATTTTTACAGGTTTCTATGCAGTTTTAGAATTAACATGCAAAATCACAATGCACGGTAATATGCCACTTTCCTACATTTGTATCCGTTGTATAAACTTCTGTAAATGGCGTGGAACTGCAATTCGAAAATGCATGACCCTATTTTTTTTTTAACTTCGATTTTTTGTTGACGACTATATGTATCTCGATTCTCGACCCCCCTGTGAATGATGCGTAGAAAAAAACAACAAATTATGTTTTATGTCATATCAAAATACAATAGTTAGTAAAAATACGTCTAAAAATTCATAATTTTTACACATGTTATAGAAAAGAAACTCGATTTTACAACAATTTTACAAAATGTATCTATGCCTTGATGTATCTTTGCTATGTTGGCGCCAAAACGCATAATACTTAATAAGAGTTCAGTCCTATCTTATTATTAGTTCTGTGATGTTGATCAATATTTTTAAACTGCACAGACATCACATTCATTCGGCCTCCTGGACTCCTCTGTACACGTGTTTTAACGATCGATAAGGATGATGTCAGCGACGAGTGTTATGTTATTTTCATGGAGCAAGTATTTTTAGGATCAGTAGCGGAATGTACCTGTTATAATGATATCACGTCTGGGTATGTGGGCCCCACCAAGATCATCGGGGCCCATGCTCAACATAAGTTCAACTTTTTGGCGGTAAATCTGTTGATTAGTGGATGAGGGTCTGGCGTAGGCGTTAATCTTGGGCGCCAGGCGGAGGAGGCCGAGATTAGCTGGATCAAGAGAAAGATTAGAGCGGACCTTGAGCCACAGATGAGATAAGTACCTCTTGAGCTTCAAAGTGCGAATTTTGGAGGTAAAAGGGAGTCGGGACTAATGCTGTGATTATGAGGAATGATGGGCGTTATATCGTCCATACATATACTTACTCTTATTTATTAATTGATGAGCTATAAACACTAATAGTTAATAATATCTAGATTTGAAGAGTTTGTTTGTTTATGAACATATTGAACAAAGCACTTGTACAATTCCACATTTTTTTTATTTTTGAAATTGCCTTGCAAAAATAAATATAATAAAAAATTGTGGAAAACTACAAGTTTAGTGCTTTATTCAATATGTGTAGCAAGATTCACCAAGCGCCATCAATCTCCAGTACTTATAAACAGTTTTGTTTATATAAAAGCGCATAAATAGAATAAAAGTCAAGGTCACTAGTTAAGTATCGTATACTAGTAAGTACTATTACATATTCTGTGCTCCTATTGGCTATTTCCAGCACAGATAACAACAGAGAGTGCTATAAAAAGAGCGATTTGCCTGTCGATCTGTTTGTTTACAAAATCAGTTTCATTCATTACTGATATAGTTTTTATTTGTTACAGGTAATTTCTGCATACAATCTAACCGCCTCATCAAGTCTTCAGATACTTAACTATGGAGATCTGGACCGATCTGGTAGGTAGGTAGGTATGGCAACATTATTGAAGAGTAGACTGTGACATATTTTTTTAAAAACCACTTATGCGGGAGTCGTACGTGAAGGGTTTCATACCATAGTAGCATAGTCGATCTTTACTTGCAAAGTATTCAAAATTACTTATTTGCCTACCAACAGAAAGTATATTTTCAACTTAAACATTACAAACACGTGGACCGCCACGCTATCTTAGTTATGAGCTAAACTCATAACATAACTCATCATAACGGATTATATATTATCTACAAATATGGTTGATATAATATTATTATTGTTCAAGTAGCGGAATCGAGTGCCTCTTACCTACATAAGTTAATTGAAAACAAGTAAATACAATACTTTCTAAGTATCTTTGTTTATTTTATAAATCCGCTTTTGAAAACACAATGGAAAATAACTTTAAAAACATAAACGGCACGGAATGACGTAATCGAATTAATATTATCTTGTACCATTTTTACTTCTTACATTGTTAGCCATGATTAAAATGTGGTGTACCTACCTACGTAAAATGGAAAACTTCTAATCACTATCAATTGCATATACCTAATTATACCGTTACTTACCTACCCCATTAAGCGATTATCACACGTATCTTGGACCTAAATCGTGTTACAAATGAGGCCCTGGTGGTGGCGTCCCCGTGTTGTACTTATTGTCTACTATGACCAGACTATGCTTAGTGAATTTGAGGTCGTCCACCACAGTAGCACCCCGCGTTATCCTTAAAAGACACCCCAGAATCGTGTACTGCGCGTATAGAGCCTAACATAAACAGAATACCTACTACTAATTAGTATCAATTACAACAATATGCATATATTATACGGTTACTTTTCTGTGTCATTAGGCGATTACACGAGTGTAATGATATACAACACTAGTAGGTACATATTAGCTAGTGATGTGCTCGTAACAATCAAGGTCAATGAGTGATATTAACGCCGCCGCTCCGCCGGTTTATTTTTGAATTGCGAATGCGAATCACAGCCATAACCTGCGTTCCATGTTTGAGATTTTATACAGTCTATGGATGCTTGAAAAAAAAAAACACCACATAGAGCCCGTTCTATAGACCGTACTTGAAAAGTTTTCCATGCACTGTATAGTTAGATGTTTGGAAAATTGCAACTTTGATTATTTTTTAAAAGCGAATCATAGCGATACATCATCGTAATACCTATGTTTAAAAAACATAAACGTGAGTTATTTTAATAATCTACATTACTTATGTAATATGTAATGTAGGGCATGTAATGTAGGGTAATAGGGCTGGTAGAATAATTCACAAACATCACGGAGCAGTCATCACTAACGCAGTGCGTTCCCTCAACGAAGTATTACTTAAGTGTTATCAATGAATAAAAAAGGTTGCCAAAACGAACGCACTGAGAATTTGTCGTTCTTTGCACAGTTTTGGTGGTACGCATAGCGAAGTATTGTTTGTGAATACGGGTGTTAGAGTCATAATGATTATTAGGCACTATAGCCATACTGCAGTTACATCACTAGTAAAAAATACTGTCCTTTGTTTTATTAATTAAGTACTAGACTCGCGGTTTCACCCGCCGCGCCGGCTGCCCTACCCGGTTTTAATCCACCGCGTAATTTTCCATCTATTTCTCTTATTGCTCAACTGTTGGTCTTACCGTGATTATAATTCCCCAAGAAGAAGTGAGCTATCTGATACAAAATGAGTTTTGAATCGTACACTTGGGGTCAGAGATTAGGGGGTTTCAACAAACAAATAAGCCCTTCAACTTTGTTATGCCTATTAAGTTACGGTAAATGTAATAAATTTGGAATTATTAATAAGTACCGGTAATTAACAGTAATTATTAATAATTACCAAGTGGATTTGGTAAATATGATTATTAACATTTACCAACTGGCTGTTGCCCGCGGCTCCACCCGCGTGGATGTCGGTTATCGTGACCAAACACAGCATAGCCTATGTCTCTTCTCAAGGTCTAACCTACCCCTATATCAAACTCCATCACAATCACACAGACAGACAGACAGATAGAGTTACTTTTGAAGTTTTAATATTACCTAGTATGGATTACCAATGTGTCACACACATTCACCGCAACATATACCTACCTACATAAGCACATTCCGGATCTTAATATTGTTTATAAGTGTTTGTGTTTATTACTCGTAAATCGTTTAGCTCCTAGAACAACAAACAGTCTTCTATTGATAAGGTTATCTTATCGTAATTAGCTCAAACATAAAATAGGTAATGGAATTCGAGTGCTTTTGAAAATCTGTTTTGATTAAACATTCCTATGATGTAAGTACTAAGCTAGACAAGCTGTATAGAACAAAAATAATGGAGGAGGGAGGGGGATAATTAGAAAACTTTTTTGACCATAGAAACTACCCAAAGTAGTTTTGATTCTTACGGGAGTGACCGATGTCTAGCCTCTGGTCTCCTAACCCCGAGGAACCAAACATACTGGGAAAAATTATTTATTTATTTATTTATTTTATACTTTATTGTACGCCAAATTACAATACTTTTATACAGACATTAAGAAGACAGGATAAGTACAAAGGGCGGCCTTATTGCTATACGCAATCTCTTCCAGGCAACCTTTGGATGAAAATGTACGTTGGTTGGAGTACCTATTTGGTAGCTGTTGGCGTTTAATTAAATAGTTACATCACATACATACTTACATAAATACCCATATAAATACATATCTACTTGAATATATCCATAACTAAAAATACACATACTTAAAAATACTTAATTAAACTTAAAAAATACTTACATACACAGATACGATGAAAATGAAGATTTACTCCGGAACGTTCCCCATTCAAATTGATTTAGATTGGAAAAAGTGATTTGAATTGTAACTATCACCAACGCTGTTATGATGACGCTGAAAATTTGAACTATGAGTTAGAATAACTGTTCTTTTTTTATCTTGCGAAAAATCTCCACGCGGATACCCCCGGATCCACACCGTCTTTGGGCCGTCGGTTGCCGGAGGTGAGATTATAGTAAACATGTACCTCGCACCCCGGCCGACCCAGGGCCATATCTCTCGATCTGGCCCCCTCCGGTGTGGGAACCACGGAGTCCCCAACCCATAGTAACCGTTCTAGACTGTACAATCACACACACCTATGGTTATTAGCACGTCTCTATGTTTGTTTATCTTTTAACACACAACACGTGACAGATAACCTATAATCTGTAGATTTAAACAACCAAACACACTCACGATACTGAGAAGGAACGCGTTTTAACGATTAGGTGTGTTTGCATTAGAATAATAATGATTCCTTATCATTAGGTAGGTGTAATCTGTTATAGCTAGATCTAGAGACATTATAAAGCATCATGACTAGTGCTTCACGCATTCTACAATATTCTTGTTTAAGTCTTTCACATTTGATTCTATTCGTTTGTGGAATGCTTCACTGGTACAAATACGACAAAGTGAAACTATGGCAAACTTATAAAATAAGGTTAAAAACTTTCCTTCACCGCTTCGCAATAATTTTGTAGACTGCTTTTGCAACCTGTTAACTGCGAAGTTTTACAGATGAAATGATTTTGTTAACTTTTTGGTACGTTCTTTTTTTGAATCCATAATATGTATCATTTTCAGATTTAAATTTAGAATTCGACAAGCTCCTTTAAAATAACAATACAGAGTTACAAAACGTCTATTTTAATTTGAATAGATGAATAATTCTTTAGTAATGAGTAAACAAGTCTATTAAATATTAAAGTTACCATCAATGACTTCTATTCTATGCATAACTAGACAAGCTGTTTACTTAGTAGGTAGGTATGTACCTACTTACAAAACGAGGCAGAAGCGTATTATCTGTTCTGTGGCAGAAGTGAGCACAAGTTAACTAGCTTAGATATGGGTTCAAGTATGTGGATATACACAACGATAATATTACTTATAAACTATAGATGCGTTGTCCGCACTCTAAAATGGCAGCAAAAAATCAAGATCCTGATTTTACGCACCAATCAGAGACGCGATTATGCGCTACGCAAAAAAAAACGTCATTAATAAATAAAATCCTAATAATAATGCTATTATTATTATTAATAATTCATTTAAATTAATAATAATGACGTATTACTCGCATTTCTTCACACGAGTTAGTAGCTATTTTTTTTATAATTAGCGTTTGCTCATTTTCGAAAGTCGCGTTGACGTGTCTATTATAATAATGGGTCATCGTATAAACATGCTTACATTTCCTTTTTATCATACATAGAAACACTCAGACCAATGCATATATACATAAATTCATTCATACAAATATTTGCACTGAGCGCGAATCGAAATCAACAACGTCCGGTATCCGGTATACAAAGTCGAACGTTCGAAAATCCATCACGACTAACGCCATCTTGCGAATACAGTGCGAAGCTTAGAGTTTTCATAATATTTACATACAATAGCATGATTTGTTTAAAAAAAACAGCTCATGAATACAACTATTACAATTATTATGAGGCCTAAACGGTTACTAAATAGAACTAGTCAATGTAATCAGTAATTAAATGATAAAGTGATATCATAATGTAAACAAAACGACGTAGCTGATTATGTAAAGCGGTATAATAATCATGATTTGGCGATGAGGTAATAGCACCCTTTATGTATTTTGTTATTCACGGAACGTTTTCTGATGCGTGAGTTGGAGAATCGATTTGATAACGTTGATACTGTGGTTAATCTGTTGTTTGGTACACGAAGAAAAGAAATCTTTGACATTCAGTACGATCTGTCAAAACAAAACCTAACTACGTTTTGGTGAGATTTTTGAAGGCACCTCTCGTATTTGATTGCGTTTTCACTAAGCTTCGAAATGTTTTAATGAGTTTTTGTAACTTTTTTATTTTCAAAGCCTTCAGGGCAACAAAGAAGTTTACTTTTGTGTAGGTATTTGACCTTTTATAGATTAATATAAAATTAAATATTTTGTTTTGGTTTCATTTTTTAAACTATGGCAATATTCATACACACATTTAGTCCCACCCGTTATCCCAGAAGGGTTAGGTTAAGGTAAATGAATACCCTCATTTCACGTATGTACGGCACTGTAAGGCACGGTAGTGGGGATACGGCGCGGCGCAGGAATGTAAGGCACGGCATAATAATTTTATTGTTTAGGAAATTCACGGCTATAATGTTAAAATCATTTGTATTGTAACTATCCTATTAAAATACTTATTAACATAAACAATGAATAAAGCATGTTTTTTTACAAGCCTTGTGTGTTACGTACCTACGTAGGTAATTTTATTACGAATTGTCTTACAAAATAATGGTAGTTTTACGATGGCACTGCTGGCAACATTGAAACATTACTGTATTGTGGAGTTATTTGTAGCACAACACACATCATGCGCATGAAAGCTGGTCTTTATAGTGTTATCATCATCATCATCATTTATCATCATCTCAGCAGTTCCGGTTGCATCTAAACTTTGAGACCCACTTTTACTTTTGATATGGGTCATCTTGGCGTTAATGGGAGCGACTGCCATCTGACCCTGACAGGAAAGCACTAGCAGGTGTGATTAGCTTGGGTCCCGACAATCTTCTAAGTACACCGACCTAAATGCCAATTTGGTTCTACAAAGTAGATACATAATGGTAGTTTTACGATGGCAACATTATGGGTTGTTTAGCTATTTGCAGTACAGCACTCATCATGCGCATGTCAGCTGATCTTCGTGGTGTATCTGTGCTAATATTGACAGATTAAATGCTATTTGCAAACTTGAGTCGCTGTGCTAATACAAGATACTGAGCGGTTTCTGAGGAAATTCTCGTCGAGAATCACTGATATTATAATAGGAATCATATTATAGCGTTTTCCCATATCCCATTTGTAGTAAGGTTAGCTTGCGGCCGAAGATCTTAGTGTGGACCCTAAAACAAATGTTTATACATATTTATGCAATATCTTTTCGGTAAAATCAGTAAAAGGGGGAATCGGGAATAACCGGAACAACTTAATATACCGGCTGATTTTATAGTCTTTTTTGAGCGAAAGATTTTAAGCACAATTTCGATATGTTTTTCAACTTTCTTTACGACGATTTTATCTATCGAACCTGTGCCTCAAAATCTTTCGCTCAATAACGGCTGTAGAATCAACCGGTATAGTTAAAATGCAAAACCTCATTTGTTTGCTAGATATTAAATCCCGCCAAAATATTAAATCCGGAAAGACTGGAAACATCCAGTACTCACAAACCATCAAATCCTTACATCAGGTAAGAGGATTTAATTGAAAACCTTTTCAACCCTCTTACATTCCTTTTTGCAATACAAACTGAAACGAGTTCGTCGCGCGATCCGATTCTCGCTAATCGTTGGCACTGAGACCTTGCTTTACTTACACTTTTTATACCTATGTATTATGTATACGAAAAAAAGGTAAATAAAGTTATTTCCTGTGTATCTTACGTATTAAAGATATGGACTATTTTAAATGTGGGTTGGGCTTTAAGCTAATATGTTCAGGCACCGTAAAATAAACTATTAGTTTAACTATGTCTGATTTTTGTACGCAAACATTATGATGATAATCTCAAGATATAATAGGCATAAAGGTGCCTATTCAAAGAATATATTGTGTATTCTTCGTTTAAGTTATCAGATTACCTTTGCAAAGAGATGAAATGACGTGAGAAGGTCATATTATAATGTTATGTAGAGGCTGGAGATTCACCATTTATCAACTGTAGAAATAAATTCCTTTAAAATCAGCCTTCTGGGTTTTGTACGATAGGTGGAGTTGGTGCTCTAGCGTATTTCTGTTTTACAGCGTCATTTGCCACATTACTTACGTATAACCCGCGCCACGTATCTTGGACCTAAATCGTAAGACATACGAGGCTCTGGCGCCCGCGGATTGCTTTGTAATAGTCTGTGCTTGGTGAATTTGAGTTCGTCTACCGCAGTAGCATCCTGGCCTATCCTCAAAAGACACCCAAGAAATGTGTACTGCGCGTATAGGGCACGTTTTGAGCACATTTTAGGTCCAAGATACGTGGCGCGGGTTATATGTCACCTAGTACACGGATATAATGTATGCTATAAAAATTAATTCATACTATCAAAAATTAGGCCGCGTCTCGGTAACTTAGAATCGGCTTCACAATCGAGAAGTCCCTGTTTTTAGTCCGACCATTACACTTTACTAACATGAACCCACTCCTAACACAAACAATTTAGCTTAGCTGGAGGGATTAGGATAAATTACTAATTTCGGTTGCTAATATTTCCTCTTTCTATAGTCCTGGGTCCTTTAAGCGGGGCGTGAAAAAGCATCTGATGAGACCGTCACGCTGAGTGCTAATATTGTAATATGGTACGTATCTATGGGTACGTGTCTATAATGGTGACTCTCTTTCCGAGACTTTGCCTTCAGCTTGCCTTGCCATTAGGCGAGGTGAAGTCAATTTGACGTGTCCTATAACAAAAATATTTTAAAAGAAAGAATATTGAGTGTACTCAAATCTATTGCGAATATTAATGAAGTAATGTATCTAACCATTGTTTGTAATTAACATTGTGTTACAATAACACAATGGTTCGTGGAAACATAAGCGTCGCTATTGTACTTGTATTTACTGCGGAGTTTTGTATAAAAACAAATCGTGTTTTGGTATCAACTGTAAAGATTTGTGACATAAAAGGTTTCCTTTTTAACCCCCGACCCCCGAAGCCAAAACGACGCGGTGTTATAAGGTCGACCGTCTGTGTGTAGGTGTGTGTCTGTGGCATCGTAGAGCCCAAACGGATGAACCGGTTTATCGGTACGATAAATGATATGACGAAGCACTTTTTATTTTCTTTCAAGCGTTGTCAGGTCGGAGGTTAGTTAGCCTTTTAACTTTAATACACCTAGGTGTATCAAAGTTAAAAGGCTAACTAACACAATTTATTTTCTACTTTTTGGAGGCTTTTTTTGTGATGAGGTTTTTTTAATTTTCTTGTGTAAAATACTGCTAAAGAAGTAACGTTTCTACGACATTAATATTTGTGACCCCAGGTTACGTAGTCCTACTACCTAAATATTATTTATTCTGTGCCCCAGGGAACAAGACAACAATGACCAAATTTTTTTACAAACCGTGGTTTCTGGTTTCATCTGAAACTTTCATATATCGGAATCCGAAGTTCGTTTGCTTTTTAATTTGACTTTTACGCTATTGACCTTCTGACTATATGAACCAAAAACAGCTACGTGGTTAAACTCTACGCCGGTAGAAATAGGAGCAAGGGGAATGCCAGCTAAATCCCTGTACAACTTTCTTAAAGACCTCGGATTGCCAAGAGCTTCAGTAAGCTCTTTACTAAATCGAATATCAAAAGCGGCATTGATAGGATCTTACCAAATTTGGATAGGTAGGGGGGGGGGGGGGGGGAGACACTACTGACGGTGGAGGTGAGCGCTGATGCATTACACGGTGTTCCTCTCTGTATCACGCTATAGACCCGGCGACCGCACGGTGAATCCATGGAGTGCTGAGAATCGGTTTCTACCTATTGCCGTCTGATCCTGCAACCCCTAGAAGAAGGCTCCAGTACACACCCATTTTTATAATGACCATTTTGTTCACCCCGTTTTACCCGATATAATATATTCATGATTCACTTGCACGTAATCTGACCATTACAACGTTTCCTATGTAATTATGTTAATTGGAACAATAGATAATTAGTTATTTTATATTCATATTATGCTCGAATAGATTAAAATGATATATTTATTAGTGGTACGCCCATTTAATTGAGTCATGAATTAATTTATTTACAAAGTTAATTATTGTCTCTAACTACTTAATTAACGTTGATCTATAATTTTATCATTACTTACACCTGTTAGTATGAGAGCTGACGTCACTAACTCTGGTACCATCAGATTCCTGAATAAGATGTACATCATTAGACACACGCCTTTAATTGGAAAACACGAAATGGCTATGCTGCAAAGCTAAAAACGTGATGGTGATACCAAAAATCCATTTTGAAAAATCGTGTTCTCCAATTAAAAGCGCGTCTAATGATGTACATCTCATTCAGGAATCCAACGGATGTCAGCTCTCATACTATGTATTTATATTTGTACACATGTATTTGTATACCTACAGTTGACAAATCGTTCAATTTCATCAGTTATAATTTTTGACGAGAGGTAGAGTAGAGGACTGTAACCCGGACCCCAAAGTTCAAGTTTTGATTGTGTGATGATGATGATGATGGATAGTGCGAATTGAAACTGCGGAATGAAATCCCTGCCGTAGTTTTTCAAAGCGACTACAATATGGGGTGTTTCAGGAGGTCGGCAGCATGAGTGTAACGCCATAGGTCACGGTTACCGCTTTTCATCAGGTGGGCCGTGTGCTTTTCTATCACCTAAGTGATATAAAAAAAATTAGAATACTTTTGTACTAACGTGAGTCGCGTTTCCGTACTTTAGGGTTACAAATTCATCACGATTTTGAACTTCGAAATTCAGTATAACCGTCGTTGTCAACTTTTGAGCTTAGCAACAAAGACTACTAATTTATTATTCAGCCAGATGAAGGAAGCCACTATTAATACATAGTACCTACGTAAACATCACTGCACAAGTACTAAATCAATCCACATTAGTAACAACATCGCGAGTATTATTTCACAATAGCTATAATACGTATTAAATACATTATGCATTCAATCTGAAAATGGCCGCACATTCCTCATGCAGTCGTGCGAAAACACGTGAGTGCCGCGATAGTGCAAACGTGCTGTATATAAAGATTGGCTCACATACAACCAATGATTACTATTTTTTATAATACATCACGCCTTTATCCCCGGGGGGTTAGGCTGAGGTGAATTAACAACCACATTTCACTAATCATTGTATTCCGTTCCACGTAATAGGGGGTGAGCCTCTTGTCGTATTCCGGACACTATTGTTGACTCGAGCCTTGCACCTGAGGCTAGGCAGAGGCTGGGCTGTATATGTCTGTCTGATGTTAAACAGCCTTATCCCTTAGTCGTTGCCTTGTACGACACCGCATGGGAAGAGATGGGGTGGCCCAAATTCTAGTCCTGGTGGCAATCACGCGGCTTTTAAATACCTGGTAAAGCCTGTCAATTAACTACACTCTGCACGACCAGATCAATGTAAATACCCGTATTCATGAATACAAATATTTGCACTGAGTGGGGATCGAACCCGTTCCTCCCGCATGGCGGCTGCGTCACCACCGTCACGTCACATAAACTGTGAAATGTACTGTACGGAGGTATACCTTCTTTACCTTTTTGTTCTAGAAAGAGAAAAAGTAGTGTCATTTGTTGTTCCTGGTCAGTCTAATACAAAGATACATAATTATGTATGCATTAAAGTATAACCGTACTTAGTAGGTAACATTCCATCGTAAAACTGCATAACATCACATTTGCAATAATTGCTACGGGTATTAATTTTGTACGGTGAATACCAAAACAAAACGTCACAACTGCTATCTAAGTTTTCTACACGGAGAACGCGAATAGTAGCGTAGGTAAATTACTAGTAATTCTGTGTTTAAAAAAAGAAAAAAAAAAGTAAATCTGTGTTTCTGTTTCAAATAGGTATTGTTAGTTTATCGCATCGGTTACGTATTTGTTTTTATGTAACATAGAGAGTGGAGTAAACAATAGGTATTTATAATAGACATACCTACTTAAATAGGACATACATACATAGGACAGGCTTACATAGGACAGACTTACATAGGACATACTTACATAGTGTCCTACTGCTGTCGTCTTACGTAGGACATTTTATTATGAGTAAAGGTGTTATAGAACATTTAGCGGAATTATTAGTATTACCCCTAACCCCTCAAGTATATCTTACCCACGGAGGACAGAATATGCCATGATCTTACCCAATTTCTTGTGTTAGGTTAGTCAAATCCTGGCTTCGAATTTGGGACCACCTCCCATTCTGTAACAATTGTTAGATGGCAGTTTTACTACGATTCATGACGTGGGGAGTAAGATAAAAAAAGTTATAGTCTAGAAATACATAATCTTAAATTTATCATAGTGGAAACACACCTTTAGGTTAAAAGGCATTAAAACCACGTTTACATAGTCGGAACAAAACAATGCATGTCTTTTTCCTTGTTTTTATTGTCAAACAATTAATTTTCCTTTGTTTTAAATGCACGGCTGTTGCACTGTTGTTATTCTATGAACTTATCCAACAATTCATTTAAAAACAAAATCTTTTATTTTCCATTATTTACTTCAGTATTTATTAACTTTTTATAGGTTTTCTTTCAATACAATTCAAAGTCTCTTTATAGTCTTTGATAGATCGTTTCGCTTTCATGTTGAATGGGACCTTCAGGCCACCATCGTTTACCGTATTTTGTAACCAGTTACCTAGGAAAAAAATGGTCTTCTTATCTCGTAACCAAGTTACCAACGAAGAAAAATGTTTTGAAGTATTGCTATTTTGCATTAATTCATACAATAGTACCATATCCAAACAGTCCTGTTTTATAATTATTACTTAGTTAGGTACTGTTGGCAATGACTTCTACGCATTCTTCTACAGCGGCTTTATGGAACAAATACCTCAAAATGAGCGACTTCTTGTGGCAGTTGTGGCTGTCACTTGTATGACAGCTACAAGAAAATAAATAGAATAATGTAAAGAAACAAGAAATAAGTACTACTGTGAAATACTGTACTGTACTAAGGTAACTGTACCAATGCTCGACACTTTAAGGAAAAATAAAATTTCAATCTAAAAAATTTAACAAATTAATTACAGCATGGTCGTTACATTCTTTTTTAACTGTTACAGCAACAATTAGACATTAACTTTTGCCCATAAAATCTTTAAAATCTATCATACTTTTACTTTAAATTAAATTATTATGCACTTGGTCGAAAACACCAATGCTAGACATCATTGTCCCAATGGTCCAAGTATGTCAATAACTTCAATATTTATAACGTTTATACTAAAATTAGTAATAATCATAACTTATAAACAAAAAAATCACACTTATAAAAATCAGTACCCTTGGCAAAAATCTTAAGAAATAACACGACCGTGTTCACGGAGTCACATTATTTGCTGTCAACAGTCTTTCTAAATTTACTTCGGATGGTGTTGCGAATATTTGAACATATCTTATAGATACCATAAGGCATCTTTTAAGTCAATAGTCTTATAAAGCAAATGGATAATTTTCTCAAAATACTGGGTTTTGTTCGAAAGTGTCTAGCATTGGTACAGTGTCGAGCATTGTCGTTACCTTACTGTATAAATATTTGTGGTTTTATCAAAATGATTTAGATTGTTTTTTTTTTTTATAAGAGAGTAAATCATGGGGTTCTTCTTTTTCTTGGATGGCAACTAATTGAGGGAACAAACTTTGACAACTTTGACAGTGTCGAGTTGGAAATTTCCCGATTAGAAAATATAATATTTTACAACACACCTGCTCATAACAGTGCTATTATTTCACCACAAATAGGCATAGAATGACACCTATTATCATACTGTGACTTTTTCATTGCTATTATTCACAAGTGAGTTATAGATTCTTTTTTTTTAATTTAATAGGTTAAGTTTCTATGTTCTTAAAAAAGTTTCGAACTTTCGATACAAAAAAGAACGTGTTTAATAGTACTAATACATTTAATATGCTTATTGTATGTTCTTTTGATGCGTTTTCGTATTTAAATGAATAATTTCAACTTGTAATATTTGAATAAGAGAAAACTAATTTTAAATAGAATAATTGAGAAATACTCAAATTTAACTTTTTTTTCTTTAGGTACAGAAAAAAAAACAGTAAAAAAAAGTTGATTTCAAACCTCATTTTTTTTTAAATATGGCCGACCGCCTTTGTTAGTCTATGCGCGCACATAGGAAAACGAATTAATTTGTAGTATTGTTTATTTAGTATTTGTAGTGTTATGTTATTCGCAAGTGTGTTGTAAAACGTCGTATGGCACGCGTGAGCATGATGATTACCGTCCTCAGCTCTCTTAAGACCCTCGCCTGCCGGCTCGGGCCTCAATAACGCCTCGGCGGTAATCATCAACATTGCTCACTTGTACCATAATGTACTATTATCGGCGTTTGAGATCATGGGGTTTCTGGGTGAGCCGGCAATGAAATTTGAATTTGGAACGAACATAAAAACTTTTTCGCTCTATTTGATTTCACTAAAACTTTTTTTTTAACTGTTCTAAACACCTTTACACCAGCACAGCACTGGCACGGTAATACTATCCATACAGTATTGTAACTCGGCCGTATTTTAGAGATAAGTGCCTAGAGCCGCGCGGTACGTACACATGCGCAGGGACTTAAAAACACATTCATAAAGGGTACAGAAATATACGGGGTACACTTTTAAAAGGTTACACATTGAATGTGTAACCCTTATAAAAGTGTTTTTGAAACTGTTAACCATTACCACGGACGATTGTGTAACCGTTACAGAACCCTAACCGATATCAAACTGTTAACCGGTTTATAAGGGTGCACCGAAATAGCTACGTTGCCACTTTTACTATTCTATCATTTAGCTAACTTTTTGAAATAATGGCATTTTGTTGTACACCTCGCTTGGCCTCGCATCGTGTTATTCGATGAAGAGAGGTGTTTAGCTGAACTGAGAGTTTGATGACACGTTATTATAATATTACTAGCTGTTGCCCGCGGCTCCACCCACGTCGATGTCGGTTATCCGACCAAACATAGCCTATGTCCTTTTAAAGTTCTTTAAAATCTGTTCAGTGGTTTAGGCGTGAAAGCGTAACAGACAGACGTACAGACAGAGTTACTTTCGCATTTATAGTATTAGTATGGATATGGATATGGAAGTATGGATATGGATAAGTATCCAAGTATCCACCTGTTTTTAAAATAGATAAGTACTAAATGACTGTACTTTGATTCCTGTTTACAATGTGACGTTATTGGGTAACTGCATGAGTTACGACCATGTACCTACCTACCCCAAATTACAAGCAATTTGGGGTAGGTAGGTACTTGATCGGAAACCTTCGCGTGGTACACAGCACCGTACCTTGGCCAACATTTGATCCTTATGATTGACACTATCAATTGGTGCTATAAAAATACAGGGTGCTGCCTGGGTGAGCCAAGCTAGTTTTAGAAACTCTTTGAATGCAATTTTATTTCTTTTTGAAAATAAAGGAATGTCTACTTTAATAAAATGAGCCAACTTAACGATTTATGGTAGTTTCCATCCAGGGCCCGACTTATTTTTCCACCCTGTATATGTTCAAACTAATTGGTATGCATTTTTTTATCGTGTGAAATGTCCCCATGGATACCCCCCGCCGGAGCCGGTGAAGGAGATCATGTCGGACTTGAACCGACTAAAACGCACGCTGTCTCTGGGCCGTCGGTCTGGGACCATTTATAGAGATAAATGGTCCCAGGGTCGGCCGGGGTGCCAGACCTGGAGCTGGAGAGCCAGCTGGCCCTCTCCCGGAGTGGGGCCACGGAGTCCCCACCTCGCCCCCAAGTATGGGGAGGCACGTAATGCGCGCCGCCGCTGTGGCCTGCTTCTGCTAGGGTCACAGGCGGCCACACCCGTCACACCCAGGCTCATGGGGGACGTAGGATATTTGTTACCTCCCACGATCGAGTTGCCTCCGCTCGTCACGGGCCACGCAGTTTGCGTCTCTCCTCCACTCGGCCCTCACGCCCAGGGCCGCGACCAACTCCGGTTTCGGCGTCTCCCATGCCGGACACTCGGTAAGCGTATGTAGCACCAAGTCCTCGCTCGGGTCGCATTGATGGCACTCGGACGTTGGCTCTTTCTCGACAATCCGATGCAGATATCGCCCGGAGTTCACAGAGCCGGGATCTCACGGCCCGAAGTTTTTCAGGCTCGGGATCGTGTCACCTTTCCCGCGCCGCTTTTCGGAACCGATATAGCGCCGAAAGGGTTCTCGCTTCCAGGATCCACGTTGGCGATCCAGCGAGAAGACTCGCTGCTGCAAAGGATATCACGCGGTACCCTCTGATGGCCCTAGAGGCCATTATCCCCTGCGGTTTACGCAGTAGGTTCATGTGTCTGTAGATTGTAACATATGAGTATACAGCGAGACATATCTATATCTTGAACGCTCAAAATGTGCTCTATACGCGTTTCTTGGGTGTCTTTTGAGGATAGTACAAATTGCTTCGGCGGCGGACGAGCTCAAATTCACCAATCATAGATATTATTAGTACAAAACAATCCGTGCGCGCCAAAGCTTCGTTTTTCTCGTTACTTAGGTCCAAGATATATGTCTCCATATATCAACGCTTTCGAGTATTTAGTACGGGAGATGAATTCACACGCGTTACCCTCTCGCCATCATTTTAAGACATCTAGGTATACCTAGTAGGTGCGTAGTAGGCGACGATATACGAAAGAAATACATGAATACGAAATTTTGTGAATAAGTGTGCGTAATAACTTCGTATTAATCCATATCCTCATCATCATCATTTCAGCCATAGGAAGTCCACTGCTGGACATAGGCCTCCCCTATAGATCTCCAATAAGACCGGTTGGAAGCGGCTCGCATCCAGCGCGTTTCCGCGGCCTTGATAAGGTCGTCTGTCCACCTTGTGGGTGGATGTCCTACGCTGCGTTTGCCGATACGTGGCCTCCACTCGAGAACCTTTCGACCCCATCGGTCATCAGTCCTCCGAGCTATGTGCCCTGCCCACTGCCATTTCAAGTTGCTAATCCTCTGGGTTATGTCGGTAATCTTGGTTCTTCTACGGATCTCCTCGTTTCTGATTCGATCTCGCAGAGAGACTCCGAGCATAGCCCTCTCCATAGCTCGTTGGGCTACTTTGAGCTTACTCATAAGGCCCATAGTGAGAGACCACGTTTCAGTGCCATAAGTCATCACTGGTAACACACACTGGTCGAAAACTTTCGACTTGAGACACTGAGGTATGTCGGACGAGAAGATATTACGCAATTTTCCGAACGCTGCCCAGCCGAGTTGGATTCGGCGACTGACCTCTTTCTTGAAGTCGGACCTACCTAACTGAACTACTTGTCCTAGGTAGACGTACGAGTCAACAACTTCAAGAACCGAGCTCTCAACAGATATTGGGGTGGGTACAACATGGGCATTACACATAACCTTCGTCTTGTCCATGTTCATTTTAAGACCCACCTGTTGAGAAACTCGGTTGAGGCCATCGAGCATTGTGTTGAGATCTTCCATCGATTCTGCCATGACTACAATATCGTCGGCAAACCGGAGGTGAGTGATGTATTCGCCATTAATATTGATGCCGAATCCTTTCCATTCCAGGAGCTTGAAGGCGTTCTCCAAAGTAGCCATAAACAGTTTCGGAGATATCACGTCTCCCTGTCTTACTCCTCTTTTCAAAGGGATCGCCTTCGAACTCTGTTCCTGTACTCGGACCGACATGGTGGCGTTATTATACAAACTCTTCAACACTTCGATGTACCGATAGTCAATACGGCACCGCTGGAGAGACTCAAGCACAGCCCATGTCTCGACCGAATCAAAGGCTTTCTCATAGTCCACAAACGCTAAGCAAAGTGGCAAATTATACTCTTCGGTCTTCTGTATAACTTGCCGCAGCGTATGGATGTGGTCTATGGTACTGTAGCCTCTTCGGAAACCGGCTTGTTCGGAAGGCTGGAAGTCATCAAGCCTGCGCTCGAGACGGTTCGTAATGACCCTTGAAAACAGCTTGTAAACATGACTCAGAAGCGAGATGGGCCTGTAGTTCTTCAGTAAGGTATTGTCACCTTTCTTAAAGAACAGCACCACCACGCCTCTGTTCCACGCTTCTGGCGTTATGCCCTCGAGGACGACGGTGTTAAAGAGCTTCTGAAGGACTTTAAGTACCGGTGTTCCACTCGCTTTCAGAAGCTCTGAAGTGATACCGTCGTCACCCGGCGCCTTGTTGTTTTTAAGCTGATTCAGGGCCATTCTAATCTCGTACAGGCTGATGTCCGGGATATCCTCGGTGAAGTGTCGAGTCAACTTGGCCCTTGGGTCGGTCGCCATGCTGCCAACAGGATTAGTGACCGAAGCGTATAACTGTCCATAGAACCTTTCGATCTCCTCCAAAACCTCAGCCCTGGTCGACGCTATACTGCCATCTTCTCTCTTCAGCTTAGTCAACTGGCTTTGCCCAACAGACAAATTTCTTGCGAACACTTTGGAGCCTTTGTTCCGCTCGATTGTCTCTTTAATATGTTTAGTATTATAGAGACGTATGTCGTGTCGCAGAGATTTGGAAATTTGTCTGTTGAGCTGCCTATATGACTCTGCATCATCGGAAGACTGCAGACGAAGCGAGCGTCGTTTAGCCATGAGTTTTTGAGTGTGATCGGAGAGTTTCTGAGGTCTATTTGAACGGCGGAATCCATATCCATATCCATACTAATATTATAAATGTGAAAGTAACTCTGTCTATCTGTCTGTTACGCTTTCATGCCTAAACCACTGAACCGATTTTGATGAAATTTGGTACAGGGGTAGGTGGCTAGACCTTAAGAAAGGATAAGGTCCTGCCGAGCGCAGATTATTTTGTAATAGTCTATGTTTGATGAAGCTCTACCACCGCAGTGTAGCACACCGTGCTATCCTCAAAGGTCACCCATAAAATGAGTACCTACTTCGCGTATAGAGCACATTTTGAGCACATTTTAGGCCCAAGATATAATTTCCTGAGCAATATTTATCTAGTAATGTGTCTTGCTATATGATTGATATTTATAGGTATATAGGACAGCCTCCGTGGCGTAGCGGTAGTGAACGCGGCCGCTACGCAGGAGGCGCGGGTTCGATCCCCGCTCAGTGCAAATATTTGTGTTCATGAAATATGGGTATTTGCATTGATCTGGTCGTGCCTCGGAGAGCACGTTAAGCCGTCGGTCCCGGTTGCCATAAAAACATCTATGGCAGTCGTTACGGGTAGTTGGAGCCCTAAAAATTCCAAAAACAACAGTGTATCTGCAAAGCTTCGATATACCTAATGTTATCATTAGGCTGTGGAGGTCAGATGGCAATCGCTTCACGGAAAAATATCGAGGTCTAGCCAAATCTGTAGTTAACACTGGTAAAAGCGGAGCCCAGACTCTGAGCTGCAAAAAGCTTCGGATGCGACTGGGAATTAACGCTAGGAGGAAGAAGGTATCCTATAATATAGCTACGCGTGTGACGGACTTAAAGCGGCCATAAAGTTCGGTGTGAGTATTTTTTCTGTGGTGTGAGCCTACATAGAAGAACGCGACGTGTTGTTGCCATTCCGTGCAGATACTTAAATCATTACGTTATAACGTTATAAATCTATAACGGTTACACTTATTAACCGTTATTAACAGATATAAACCCTTAACACTTTCAATCGGTTACACTTTCGTTTCGGTTACACTTATAAAAGGTTTTCTTCTAAAACAGTTTCAAAAAACAGTGTTAAAACACTTTATAGTGGTTACTGTTTCGGTCCCTGCACATGCGATAGGGCTGCCCTGCCCACCCACAGCAATTTGATTACAACTGCCGACTTTAACTTTCTATCAAGTACTTATATATTTATATAAGATAGTTTTGTGATTATAAATATGTACCTATTATTTTTTTAATTAAACAAATCAAATACTTTTTGAATGGAATAGTTTATTAAGTACCAGTCTACCCACGTCAACAAACTCTCACCTAACACTCGCGGTGCCCGGGCACCGGTTGATATTTGAGAGGTTAACGTTTCTATTAGGTAGGTTTATAAGGTTATAGGTGACGCACACATATCCCGAGGTTTTAAAGACAAGTGTAGGTGCCTACCTAACTGTATCATGATCTTCCCATCTACCTATACTCCATTCGGTTAAGTACCTACTTAACAAAACGTAAACAACATTGATAGCCCTAAAACGGCCAACAACGACCGTCTAGCTGCAATGCTTCGATATCGCCTAATGTCACCATTGGGTTGTGGAGGTCAGATGAGAGTGTCTTCACGGAAAATATCGAGGTCCAGCCGAATCCGCAGTTAAGACTGGTAAAGCGACTTCGACGGTGAAAATGCGACTGGGAATTAACGCTAGGATGAAGAAGACTATTCTGTTTAGACTAAGAGACTGAAATCTGAAATCGAACTAGGTAGGTACTAGTTAGTCAGTTAAGTTAGTTAGCCTAGTTTTTTTGTTTAATGTTTAATACATATAAGTGTGATTTTATAAAAAGTGGCTACAATATATTGTTTACCTTTGGTTAAGTACCTAACCGAATGGAGTATAGGTAGTTTACTTGTGTCAAACACTTTACTCAATTTATTTATTAATCCAGGCCTTTTATTCGGGAAGAGAAAAAGAATTCCATCAAAGACACAAATTACGTAGGTACCTACCCACTAGTACATAAGTAAAATCATTTTATACCTACCTATAATATTTATATTATATTTATTATATTCACACCTCAGAATACGGAATAAACCGTTTATTCCGTATTCTGATATACCTATAATAAATATATTATGAATGTTTGTGTGAATACACAAACATTCATAATATATTTATTATATTTCTAGTAAAAAAAATTGCGCAATAACTGTTTAAAAACGACATCGTCGCTGCGGGACATTCCGGTTCCGACCAGTTGCTTGCCGAGCGCATGCCGAGATCGAGGCGCGTAGGTATAGGACGCGTTTCGTCCGTTTATATGAAGACAAGTTACTGTATGTATTACCTATTTATTCTGTGGCACTGGCGTTATACAAATCATCAGCTGATCACTCTTGGCAATAGTTCATAATGGAATGCTATTATTGGTACTATTACCACAGACTATGACTAGACAACTGATATTGGCAAATGTCTGTGGCCGCCATCTTGTCTCGTATGTTCTGTTTACAGCTTTATTTTCGTTATCTGTGGGAATTGAAAACGTTGATGACCTAAAAGGCCACGCGCCGGTTATCAGCTGTGAATGGTTATTATATTGTTTATGTTATTGTATAGGATCGAAATCGGTCATAGATACAGAAAAGTTGTGATAACATCAAAATAATAGGGAGGTAATTGGGTATTTTCCTGTAGTTAAAATAAGTGTTATTAACTGAGCTTATTAAATTATGAATGGTAAAAAATTGGTAAAAGTTATTTTATCATTTTTATTTATTTTTAATCATCCGCCCAACCTACAATAGTAAATTATTCGATAATTAAATCTTATGACGTTACAATTACGTATTTCATAGCTACAAGTGTCCTTAGAAATTACAGTTTTGACGTTTAGTAAAAAGTAACTAATTAGACTAGCCAGTCAAATACCGATCTTATTTGGGTCAGTAACCAATTTTTTTAAAGAGTAGTTACTGAAATTAGTGGCATTCTCGCTAACCCTTGGTTAAGAGTGTGTTAATCAGAATTCGAACCCGGGACCTCTCGATCATAAGACCGACTCCTAAACGACAACCGACGCTCTAAAATACAAATATTTAAACAGCAAAATCCTTTAAATGCCATACTATCCTGCCGTCTTCCCTCTCTACGTGTAGCTACGTGCGACAAACCAATTTTCATATTCACATGTTCGCAGCATTGAATGCAAAACGATAATATTCATACATCTGTGAAGCATGTGTGAAGCGTATCGATTGTATTTATCGCAATGGCCTCAATATTTGTTTTGTATAGGTACAGTGGAAAAGATTTTAGTAGGACAAATTAATTTACATGTAACTGCGAGCGTGGTCATTGATAAATTTTTTACATACATTATTCACGCCTTGTATGAAAATACCCAAAAGGGGCAGGCGCGGTTCGATTGCTTGATTGGGTTCACAGGGGACATGATGACTCCCCAAAATCGTGTACGTCAAATTAAAAAGTCTTCAAAAAGACATTTTATGACGGGATTCCGGCATGTTAACCTCCCAGGCAGAAGTGTATTAACAGCCGCGTTTCACCAAATACATTATTACTTTTTTATCCCACATAACAAGGGGCAAGCGTATTGCCGACAAGCGGGCACTTTGTCAAAGCCCAACATGTTTATCGTCGGATGGAGAACAATGTTATCCCTTAGTCGCCTTCTACGACACCCACGGGCAAAGATAGGGTGGCAATATTCTTGTAATAACTAAGTGATATTGTCCATAACACTGCTGGACATAGGCCTCCCCTATAGATCTCCAATAAGACCAGTTGGAAGCGGTTCGCATCCTGCGCGTTCCCGCGGCCTTAATGAGGTCGTCTGTCCACTGTGGGTGGACGTCCTATGTCCAGCAGTGGACTTCCTATGGCTGAAATGATGATGATGATTGTCCATAATATTATTAATACAAAATAAACTTTCCTTCGACAATTTAGTCACGTCATGACTTCATGCAATCATGCATCGTCCGAACAAATCGTTGTTGAGAAAGGAGTCATTTAATTTAATTTACAATGATATAATTATCTCCTTCATTTGTAATAAGTAATTGTGATAAATGATCCTTGATTGATTGACATATAATAATTGTAATGGAATAATTTTATTATAAATTATTCATGAACACAAATAGAATAACAATATTAAATCATCTGTTGGGAGAATGCTGACGCCTAAGGGTCTGCGTTGCGTCCTGCGCGAGCTATTTAAATGCAGGGAATTTGCACAAAATTGTACATAAAATCCATGAGAGTTGCACGACAATAACGTGTAGGCGCCTTGTCGACTGGATGCTACCCAATCAAGCACAGCGAGTGAAATAGTGGCCCATACCTATTTAACGGACTTCACCTTAGTACCGTAGAACGAACCCCTGAATCGAATTATGAATCTGTACGAAAGTGCTCGTTAGTCAGACGATTTTTTATACTACTTAGGTCGCAGACCAGCACACAACCCACCTGACGAAAAGTGATTACCGTGGCCTATGGACGAGTGCAACACCAGGGGAGTCACACTCGTGCTGCCGATCCTGTACGAACAGAGAGATTTAGTACCGTCAGCGCAGAATATTAGTAGTACAAGCTTTTAGTTAGTCTTCTCACTGATAGCACAATGAGCTCTGGCTACTCACCGCCGGAAACACAACACGAGGTTATTAAGCCGCGGTATTCAGAAGGGCGGAGGTACTTTCCCAGTCGGACTGCTCAATTGGGGAACCAGCGGTGTACGTCGATTAACGGGTTAAATAAAAAGCACTGCTGATAAATAGGTACCAACAGTCGAAACGCAAGTGATATTGAGGGTTACGGCTAGTATCTACTCAATAAATTTCCAATGAAGTGAAGTCATTAGGTATTGATGGTATCTTTGTAATGAACAAATGTGCCTTTGTTGGACACAGGGCTTTTGACATTGACACTTTAAGCTCATTGATCTTTTATTATGACCGATCTCATAAGATATACAAAGGGCATGTCATGTTGACACGTTTTTTATACTATTGACGTTACATACTAGTAGGTACATGTTCCACTTGACGGTAAGTGGTTACCCGGATTTTAGGAACGATAGATGTCACTCACGGGTTGCTATCTTTTCACGTGGATACGTGTTTAAGTTGAGGCTAAATGTACCTGTTGAGTTAAAACACTCCTGCCTACCCTCTCGGAAATATACAGGTGTGAGTATATTATGCTTACGGAACTCCTGAGACCTCTTGACCCTAATGGATGGAGCCTCGTCTGGCAATCAACAGGTATACCCACTTACAAGGGAGATTGGCTTGCTTCCAAAGGTCTTGACGGGGCCCCGGTCCCATAGATCACGTTCTACAGTCAGCATCAGATCGATTTTGATGAAAAAAGTACTCAAAATGATCTTAACCTTGGTATTCCCCCCTTCGTGTTGACTGATTGTTCTGATATTTGGTACACACCTTTAGTTCGGGGGATAATACAATTTAAATCAATAAAACAATTAGTCTTGATCTTAATCTCGTCTTAGGAAGTACATAACTACACCATATATTTTGTTTTTGTTACATTACTGTCCATCCCAAGGTTGCCTGGAAGAAATCGCTTCCAGTGATAAGGCCGCCCATTGTACAATAAACTGTTTACAAGCTTCCTATTTGTCCTACTGTAAATTTATTGGTATACAATAAAGAATTAAATTATCTACCAGCCTTAGCTCACCTGTGGCATATTTCGAAGACCCGTATCACACCGTTCAGTCATCGATAGGCCCGAAAAGTATGGAAATCTGCCGGATTTGTTGACATTATTGCTCCATGCACTTAAATAGTAGCGTATTTTTTTCTCTGCGTAACGACCATGCTCGTTCTTCAAGGAATATTCTAAAAAAAGAATTAACGACATCGGTTCAGCTGTTCTCGAGATTTGCGGTCAGCAACACATTCAGCGATTCATTTTTATATTATCGAAGATTTATCAGGATATTTCTAACCAATCATTTTCTCTTGTTTATACAGTGGTATACTGCGACTACAATGGATCTGGGAGAGCGTTACAATGGGTTGAAGACTACTTAGCGAGGGAGGTGCTGCCCACACACGCTACGAGGTGTACTGGACTTTCGTACACTTCGGGACAAAGCGAGATATACAGGCAAGTCCACTAGCTAGTCACTTTCCTACGATACTGACCTAAAACTGAAGTACCTATTTATTATGTGCTGAAGTTCTAACACTGTAGATATGGTAGGCCTTTTAGGATTCTACCATTTTTAATATCCCAGTATAGTTATGAAAGTGGTAATGTGGTGGTAAAAATCCGCAGGTACTCTTGATGAGTTACATCAGATATTAAAAGTAAACTCGTATAAAAATGAGATGAAGTAATTGCGTAGTTGCCCGTTGGTTCAGAGGTTAAAGGTTAACACTTGCAACACAAGAGGTGTCCACTTCAAACACAAGTGAGGTTTCCACTTGCACGTGGCGGAAATAATTGACTCCCTAAGAACCCTCGTGACTTTTGTGACCTTGATGACCCTTGAGACTCTGATCACCAGCAGAAAAACTCTTCCTGATTATGAAATATGTTGCTAATTATGTCTATCAAATAATTCTTCAACATTCGAATTAAGAATCCATATCCAAAGAAAGCCAGCTCGAAAGAAATAGGCCCTGGATCGGTCTGGGTGCGAGAGATAAATATGTCTCAGACAATCTCACCTCTGGCAAGCTACGACTTACAGACGACGTGCGTTTTAGTCAGTTCGGGTCCGACGTAACCTCCCCCGCCGGCTCTGGAGGAGGGGGAGGGAGGTTATTCGTAAAAATTTTGCATACGATAAAAAAGTATGATTCAAAATATTAATCTAATGAAAATGGTTTTGAATTAGATTCATTTACAATCATTGCGATCATTTTCGTTCTTCCCACAGATCAGAATCGAAGGCAGTGATCAGAACATTAGTGGGAGCGTGCCCTGAAGATGTTGCAGTGGTTGGGGCGACCCTGGTTCGATTCCTACGAGCGCTGCGACCGCAGAATGTGCTGCTGTTTGTCTCCTCCAGGGAGACGGAGACACAGATCGCACCCTGGAGAGAATATGATACTGAGGTAAGGGTTTTATGAGTTGGTACAAATCACTTAAATACTAGTAGGTATTCCCAGTAACCTTCCATCTAAGTTAAATTGCTTAAGTTAGGAGTGGGTACACGTTGGTAGGGAAATGTTCAGGATTGCTGGGAGGCAAGTCGCGCGCTTGACAAAATGTCCGTCTGTTCGTTCATTTTCTAGCACTTAAAGTATGGCATTCAAATTCAAATTATTTATTTTGGTGGTATGCCCAAAAAATTTTGCCGCGTGCCATTGGTTCGCCATCCCTACCTTGTACATTAACTCATGCCTGTATTGCTTGTAGCTATACCGTCTTAATAGTCCACTCTTTATAAGTAGCTATTTCTTCTCCTTATTGGCCATATGTTTTATAATTGTACCTACTTGTCCTAGGCTACAGAATTTACTACAAAATTAGACTATGAAAATGCGTAACAAAATGTTCCCAACAAACATTTTTGAAGTCGCCACAACGTGCCGAATGTAACTTTTGGTTGTATAAGCATGTCGCCAAAACGTCGTTATCACGTCGTTACGACCGAAAAAGGGCCCATTTTATACGACTTAGAGTTGTATAAGAGTCGCATAGTAGTCGTATCAATGACATATTCAGTCGTATAATGGTCGCATAGATGTAGTGAAATTCATTTTTTGCTGCATTATGGTCTACAATACCACTGTTTTACGACACTTTGTCGAATACCAGTGCAAATGACGACATTTTTATTGAATTTTGTTGTACTCATAACAGTGAAGAGTGAAATAGACATTATAAATTAGAGTTGTCAAAACTCTACCTAGTTTAAGTTAGCCATATTCATTTAATTTCAATATGTTATATCTCGAAACGCGTGTTGAAGTGCATTAATCTATTGGGGAATTAATTTTATCGTGTAATATGCGCTAGTTTTCTTAGTATAATGCACGCGCCTTAGAAATACTTAAAATTAAACAACATTTCTCACTATATTTTTAGCGCACGTGCTAAAAGTTACTTTTATACGACTCTAAGACGCGACACAACTGTAATACGACTACAAAACGACCTTTCATTCTGTGCAGTTAATTTTATGTGCAATAATTAGCCGCCATATTAACAAAATTAGGGTTCAACGAGTAAATTTTAAATTTTATTTTAGTAGTAAAAATAATATGATGTGATTTAATGGACGTCGATAAGTTTTTAACCAAGATAGATTTTTCGAAGTTAATACATAATTATGTATTTGAGATGGCTATGGATATCCACACACATGTCTATCACCATTTAAAATAAATAAAACCAACCAATATTACTTGACTATTTTATTTACTTATAACTTCCATGGTGATATACATAAAGAGCAGCGTAATTCTACATACAAACTCTAGTTACCTACCTATATAAATATGAATCAAATAGGTAAGAAACGGACCTTGAAATATCACTTGTCTCTTTTTTTTTCTAATATGCAAATAGACAGGGCGATTTTATAGTCATTTCGGAAGAAGAGATTTTGAGCACAGTATAAATATTGTATTTATATCCACGGAATTGCCCCAGAGGAAAATTCCATAATTCCACTGTATTATATAGTGCAACCTTGATATAACGACCCTTGAAATAACGAATTTCTCGCTTTAACGAATTTTTCATTATCCGAAGTTTATCATTTTTGCTGGTTTCGCTTTCGCTTTCATAGTCTATTTCACTATGACTGAAACATATTTTTTAAAATATTTCATCTTATTTATCTTGTTTTGTCTCTACTACTTCAAAACAACTAGATCCGCTTTCTGCGCTTTGATTTTGCAAGGAACTCTCCTGAACTCAAAATTAAATTTTGTACGGAACCACCTTCAGTTTAATTAAAAATAGAGATAAAGAATGACTGACTTGTAATGTTAAGGTACTCTACAGCTATGCGACATTCAGTCACTTAATGGTAGTATAATAGTGTTCAAAATGACTAAAAGTCGTGTAAGAGTGCAATTTATCACTCTATTACGATTATCGCGTATAAGTAGTTCTTGCGACTCTAATACGATTCAGTTTGGTGTAAAAGTTGTATAGACGTTAGTAAGACGACATCATCGGTTTTACCACTGAAAGTTGTATAATGGTCATAGAAAACAGTCGCGGAGACGTTTATACGACGTCTTTATACGACTACAAGTTGTATAAGGATAAAGAGGCACTGAGTCGTATTAAAACCTAAAATGACTTCTATACGACGTTTATAGAACATTAAGTCGTGTAATTTTCACTTATACGACTAAAATGTTTGTTGGGTTTCCACCGACGATAAATTCGGTATAGGTCACGTATAGTACAGTCATGGGACACTGCTGTCATTCAATATGGCTGCCGACAGTCGTAACTTCATGCGCATGAGCAGAATTATTTATAAATCCTTTGTTATAGTACGGTCGTAGGTAAATATTGATATTGAATCAACTGCATAGATGAAGATTCATATATTACAATTACAATATTGGCATTGCGGTGTATTGTATAGGGTCCTACGCATCACTACAAATGCTTTCCTTTGCGGAGTAAGTCAATCAGTCAATCAGCAGGAATTTGTATCCCTCACCACCTCAAAGAACCAATATTCTTGAGGGCCAAGTCAATCTCACAAGCATGACATGTGGGTGCACCTGTCAAACGATGGATGAGACTCTGGTGCAGGCTTTCCTTTTAGGGTTGGGAGGTCAGGCGGCAGTCGCTCCCAGAAAAACCGACATGTCAATCAAAGTAGAGCCCCGGCTCCAAAGTGCAAACTTGCTATGGCAATGCTGATGATACCTAATAAAATAATAGACTGCACTTAGTAAATATTACCCATGGTCTATGGTGTAGCACAGAGCGAGGTAATTTATAC
This sequence comes from Eilema depressum, assembly GCA_914767945.1. Taxonomy (NCBI): domain Eukaryota; kingdom Metazoa; phylum Arthropoda; class Insecta; order Lepidoptera; family Erebidae; genus Eilema; species Eilema depressum. The sequence continues at coordinate 4,061,997 of OU612027.1, read as the reverse complement.
TTTATTGTGTGAAACTAAGAGTAGTATTTTACTTAAATTGCCCTATAGAGTGAGACTTCTACTCGTATATAAAATCACTGTTATTTATTCTGTGACCTAGCTATGTCTATTTCTTTGCGACTGCACTTTACTGCAATACAACATACCCTTGACTTACGCAACTCGTGCCATATATACCTAATATTATACATTCAATGAAATATAAGGGGTAAAAGTGGACGCCGGCCCGCCTGCGTCAGACGCATAAAAATCACATGAATTTTATATTAGAACCCGCGCCGAACGACTTGGTTTAATATCATCGTGTAATGGATGTGAACTATACATAACTCTTTTGTGATCGTTCATAGTTAAGAAATCACCATTTTATGACTATCAATTTTTCCTATTTATTAGTGAATAGGTATTTCGTATTGTGCTTTGGCGAAATGAAATTCCCGCTGTTTTTATTTTAATCCGAGCTTGATGGAACGTTGTTGGTAATAGTTATGTAATCATCATCATGATTTTGAGCTGCCCGGGTTTCGCTTGCCTCCTTTTTGATTTGGTTATTACGACTTTCATGGGATGGCTGCAGTCTGACATCCCAACCGCTAGAGAGAAATCTGCGTCAGCATCTTGTTATCAATCAGCAAATGTACTATTATAGTTTGCGGGTGAGGTGATCTTGTTAGGTATACACCCCTACATATACTCATCTTCTTGTGTACCTACCCGAAAGGATAGGTAGCGATAATGGTGTATTTTATACTTACACGAGAATAAATCAGCAGCCTATCGCTTAAACTCTTCGCCAATAATGGCATCAACTGAGTTCACGTTGCAAAGTTAAAAATACTTAGGCTGTCCACCTCATTGTTCTGCCTCTTGAAGCTTTGTGTGGTCTTAAAACTTCTACTTGCTTTGTAGTTTAAGGTCTTGTTCGAATTCTAAAAGATCTGTACTTTGCTGTAACACACGGGTTGAATACTGATGAGAACGAAATACTAACTGGTTTGAAGCTCTAAAAGTGTAGTAGGTACTTACAGTATTTAATTCAGGATTATACCAAATACAATTAACTAGCTAATTAGGAACAACGGCCGCTTCACGTATATGAAAGGAATATATTTTTACATATTAAGTAGGTTTTTGAAAGAGAAAACGAAAATTCTATATTTAGTTAAAATTCTATATTAAGTTCAGAGTAGGAATCTCTCTGTTCTTAAAAAATCGGCAGCATGAATGTGATTCCCCTGGTGTTTCACCTCGTCCATAGGCCACGGTAACAACTTTCCATCAGGTGGGCCATGAGCATTTCTGCAACCTAAGTAGTATTAAAAAAAAAACTTCTAGTCCTACATCACCTTGTAGTACGTCGCTTAGTAGGTATACTTCGATTAAGAAAAAAATATTTTCACGTTATAATTCTTAAATTACTAAGTATGTATATCTTGAGAACTGCGAACCCAGTCTAATTGAACGGATTTCCACTGTTTAAATCTAGCTTAAATAGTTTATTATACAAGCAGCGAACCATCGTAACCTATAGATCCGTACTTTAACGACCTATTTATCTAAATCTAAGCATAGTCATAACATACCTAGTCATAAACATACTAGATCAAATATTTAATTTTCCACTCACGTTCGCGCACACAACGACTGTCCGTATGTTTCTATACTGCGTATTGAATGCACCAGGCGACCGTGTTTACCATCGGCAAGTTCCGAGCGTGCTATCAACATGTTATCGCCGCCGCTTGCACTATTTCCTCACGTGAATCATTAAGTAGGTGCTTGTGCAGCCATAATCGAATAACCTTGAATTATTTCTCTGGCAGGTTATTGTTTAAACATTGTACATGATTATATGAGTATACAGAATATAAATAACAATAAAAAGTATGAACATTGGCAACTGTCCTCGCTATCTATCCAATAATTAACTCACTTCATCCCATGGTGGCCTGGAAGAGATTGCTTTGTGTGATATGGTAATCATTGTATCTGCAGGTACAGTTTTGGTGCCTACTGTAATGTATCTGTCTTTTGTGTACATTGTACAAGTACATACAATAAAGCTGCTATGTTTTGCAGCATGCATTATGTCTTTTCACAAGCTCTTATCTATCTCTGTACCATATTTATATTTCATCAAAGCTTCGGTGGTTAAGACGTGAAAGCGTAACAGATAGGCAGATAGTTCGCATTTATAATACTACTTATCATAATGCTGTATAAAAAAAGAAAGAATTGGTGCATTCGTAGGAAGTAGAAAGACTAGAATCAATGTTACCATTTTGAGTGCAAGCATTTGATAACAAAATATATTCTTCTTCTTCTTTCGAATCGATGGCACTTCTACTCTCAGACTCTGCTACCTGGAGCTGACAAAAATCAACTTTGCTGATAAACAATACAATTACTTACCTTTAAATATCAGATCATACCAGACCTGTAAAATTTACCGCCGCGCCACGGGCCGGCTCAAGCTTAAAATCCTTGCTATAATATTGTACTCAATAACTTTTATTTCTAAGAAAATAAGTGCCCAACATCTAACGGCCCTTGCTGTATAAAGTCTAGACATTTCTTTAGAACAAAGCTTTTGTTTGATCCGTGTGGTAAAGTTCTTTAATTGTATAGACATTCACAATGGCTAAGTTACTTTGTATCTAGAACAACTATTAACCGCTAGGTTTACTTATACCATTTATATGAATAGTCTGACCTTTTGTAGTACTTAAGTTAGTAGGGGCACATCCAAGTCGACTGGCTTCATGCTGCCACTTATAATAAACACTTTTACAACACAACAAATGTTTTCACTTAGGAGATTTAGAACAGGTGTTCTTATACTATTACAATTTCGTTTTAGCTTCTTAGGTTGGCTTTCACCTGGAAGTATAGGTATATTAGAGTAAACTGAGTTCAACGTGTTATTCAATGAAAGTCGGAAGATGTGGTAAAGCAGTTTACTTCCCCTTAATCTAATTTCCTATCGTTAGTGAAATTTAGCCTAATTTGATGTACCCGTTTAAAGATATCAGTCAATCAATCAATCAATTAGCCTATTGCAGTCCATTGCAATGTGCTCCTTTGCTTCCGATCCTTCACCTTTTGCACCCAGTTAATCTTAGCCACCTTTTTCGAGTCAATCCATCGGGCTGGGGCGTGTCCCACCTTGCGTTTGGCTTCTCGCGGTGTCCACTCTAGGACTCATTACCCCAACAGCCATCATTCCTTCGACGTTAAAGGTATCATCACTATCATCACTACATATTATAAAACAAAGTCACTATCCCTGTATCCTTAAATCTTCAAAACTACGCAACGGATTTTGAAGCGGTTTTTTTTTAATAGATAGAGTGATTCAAGAGGAAGGTTTATATGTATAATACATGCATAATATTGTAGAGAAACACTGATAAATTTGAAGATATGCAGCGGGAACGAGATCAGAAAATATGGCGGTACGAAGTTCGCCGGGTCAGCTAGTATTACATATTTTCCTCTGAAGATTTCAGTGGGTCCCCTATAAACCCCGGTGGGACTCCATACATTATCTTTGTATCATATTTTCTAAGCATTGTGAAGACTAACTTTTCATTTATTACATGATTTGATTAAATGTGTTGTGCGCTCATGTGCGTCATTGAAACATAACTTGTAGCATAAAGACTGGGCCATTATTAAACAAAACTAATAAGATCAGTAAGTATAAGACATTATTCAATACAGACTCATCAAGGTGTGAGGAGGAGCGTAGGAGTTGTGTACGGTACATTAATTCCCGTAGTAAATGACTTAGAATTTCTTTCGACTTGACCTTATTACAAATTGAAGTCTCTAGCAACGATAGACGACCTGAGAAAGGTGGCTGGGATGTACTGAATGCGCAAGTCAGAGTATGGGGTACTATGGCACACATTCAGAGAGGGCTATGTCCAGCAATACTGCTAATTGTTTGATTGATTGATTGACTAATTGAACCAAATGCTTTGAGAGATAGAGTTAGACTTTAGAAAAAGTATTGTTATACGCTAGGGTCATCGACCCTAGTATACAGGTGGTAGCTATATCCGTTGTCACCTGCCGTGTAAACAGATACATAAGTAATCCATTTTAGCAATAATGAAATTTGAATTCACATAATTCTTTAATTCTACGTCATAGAGAGTTCGCTCTTCTACTTCTCCTTCCCATTTATCTGTTTTTCTGTCTGACCTCTAAATCCAAGAGTTGAAATCTACGGCAGAGCCTCGTCCGTAGGTATAAATAGTTTGTTCAATAGGCATAATATATACAAATCGAAATTTTGGGACCCATATTGATATGAAATTGGCAGTAAATGTCCACCATTTTGTTTATTTTTGGTAATGAATGATGTAAACTTGCGGCGCAGTTAGTGGCGTGTCCACGACTCCTAAACGCGCCTTGTTTTGCCCAAGGATGACATCAACATACGCCGGTCTTTATTTTTATGTGGGTAACTAGAATTTAATGTACTGGGGCTTGTTTGTACGTAACTTATATAGGTCAGGGCCTTGTATGTTTACTACTAGACTGTATGGAACAAAAAAATGGCATCGATTAAAGAATACACTACTTTTGGTTGATATCATAAAATATGGGTTATGCCTATGAGACCAACTTGCAGGTGAGGTTAGTTGGGCCCCGAAGATCGTGGTGGGGTCCAACTGTTACCGATTTTATACCAGCGTTCTTTCGCCCGCAATCTTTCGAAGGTTTCATACCTTCAGAACTTCATTCCCCGCACGCTCAAGCTATGGAATAATCTCCCTACTTTGGATTTCTCAGCGACTCTTGAAGAACCCGATATTGGAATTGAAGTTCTTCAAGAAGTGCGTTTTAGAAAGCACGAGTATGACGCCCCTTGTGTTGCATACGTTCATAAATATGTACTTTTTATTCACAATATTTTTCGACTTTTCTGTAATAAATATTTCATCATACCAATTGTACGCAATTCTTACTTTCATTACTCTTTATTCTCGGTATAATATTATTCCAATTCACCTTCATGTTAAATTTCAAATTATATTCCCCCTGTAAGTTCAGTTCACCCTTTCCCCAAAGTTCATTGCGAAGGTTCAATAACCTGAATTATTTTTTATTTACGAGGCTGGTCGACCCAATTTTTCTTCGCATTCCTACTTACTTGCTTCTGTTATTATGTAATTATGTTATTGTGTATATTTATGAGTATGTAAACCAGTTTTTGGACGGACCGAGGTCAAACACGTTGTATTACTCATCTTATAATATTACATTTCTTACTATTCTTGTAATGTTTACAGTTCATAATACAGGAGGATGAATATTATGTAATCTGTAGCACCTACTCGAAGTAACAGAATGTAGCGAATGTAAATGTCAAGGTACTTATTGGTAAACAAAAATCTGAACTGAAAACTCATCAGTATATTTCATTGTCCTCAGGTCATCAAGATCCCAGAAACAAAGGAAGGTTTCATAGATCTGAACAATTTGGAGCAAAAACTGCAACAGAACTCTGGCACAGGCAAGAGGATGATAGGCTTCTTCCCAGCGGCTTCCAAACTGACTGGAGTCCTGACCGATGACGTAGCTACCACCTTACTCCTGCACCAGTATGGAGCGTGGTCTTTTTGGGACTATACGTTAGTAGCCCCGTCTTCTGTAGTTGATATGAACCCGACATTTCCTGGGGTAGAAGAACAGATGGTGAAGAAAGACGCTTTGTTCTTTAATTGTGAGAAGTTCGTTGGGGGCGTCCAGGGACCCTGTGTCGTTATTGTGAAGAAAGATGTCTTCAAGAATACGCCGATTTATTCTGATGATGTTGAGGTAAGAACAGTTTTCTTTAAATTCAATGGTTTTACTTTTTGAACTTTATTGTGAAAAACACAAAAATCCTATATTATTCACACTAGTATTGTCTTTCTGGTGTGACTACGAGTCCGAACCCCATAGATTTTTTTTGGTTCGATGTTGTTTTGCGTCAAGAACCTTTCACACACAATAACATCCCAAAGTTTCATCTCAATCAGATAAATGGTCCGAGCAGTGAGCACGCATAAGGGACGAATGAATTCAATTACTTTCAGCGGATTATGTCGATATATTATATTATATACTCGTAGATTTTTGTCTCAACTGTTTTTCTCATGTCTGATTACTAGCTGATGCCCGCGACTCCACTTGCTTGGAAAATTAGCTTACCACCAATTCTTAGACCTACTAAATATACTTTACACAAATTCATGGTTACATAGGAGTTGATCTAGCCATTTCGGACGAGGTTTGTTACAAACATTGTTACACGAGAGTGTACAAAATACTACCAAATTTTATCAATATCGGTGCAGTGGTTTAGGCGTGAAATCGTAACAGACAGAAACACAGACAGTTACTTTTGCTTACAGACAGCATTTATAATATTAGTGTGGATTATAATATACTGAAAGATTTACTGATGGTTGTGATTTCTCTCTTACTCTCCTTTTATTTTTTTCCTAGGTCCTGAGTGAGAAGATAGAAGAATTGAAATGTACGGAGGCTGTAAGAGCTGCTCTAGTCATGCAGTTGCGAGATGCTGTTGGCCTTCAGACCATAGTGGAAAGGCAGGACCATATCACCAAGTAAGTGTAATGTATTTTTACCTTAATTTTATGCGTTTTTAGGGCCGCTTTCTACGATTCGCGATTTTACAGATGCGTGCGCGAAGTCACACGGACTTTGAGAGGTAGTAAATTCTTAATAATAAACATAATACATAATAATAACCTCAAGAGGCTCTCGTTAGGCAACCGGGTTAAGAGCTTGATGTAGAAGGCGGTACTCCTCGATACGGCACGTATTTTGAGGTGTCCTAACCACCGGTAGCTTGGTCCCTGTGACCGATGCCGGTGGGGAACTATTTCTTTTATATTTTTAATACCTTCTACTCAATGTTTTTAAAAACATAATTTAAATTTTTCTTATGCATAGATTATTCGATCCGTCCGTAATATCAGTCATTGTGAAAAGGCTCCTAGAAATTGTAGGCAGGTGATATTGCTCAAGACATATAATCTTGGACCTAAATGTGACCAAAATGTGCTTTTATACGCGCAGTACACGTTACTTGGGTGTTTTTTGAGGACAGCAAGGGTGCTACGGTGGTGGACGAGCTCCTCCATTTGTCCCAGTTTTCCGGCACAAAATCATAAGGGTCGGGCGCTACCACCAGACCCGGCATACCGGCGTTGTTGGTCGATTCAGTATCAGTCATTTTCTATATCTTGCACACCGCTGCCACCATGTAGTAATCGATGATATAAATAAAAGATAGGTAATGATAGTCACAATGTTACATTTAATCTTTTTAGTTACTTAAGAATATTATGTTCGTCTTAATGCTACCCGGGTTGTCAGTCTATTGCCTCGTGGCTTAGTTCCCGCGCGCGGGCTGTCACCCTGACAGCTCGTTCAGGAACAGGAACCCACAACTCATAGATTATTACAAAGCGATTTAGTTCCAAGATACCTACGTGCCCCGACGTATACAAGACAGATGGCTCTACACGTGATCAAACCAGTTCAACACAATCCACATAATTATAGATATAATATCAAGGTTATACAGTTGAACTAATAACTGTTAATGTAATAACAGGTGTAGTTTTTTTTATTAAATGGGTCAATTGTCGGCAATTACGTCTAACGATCTTCTATACGATAACTACAGTTATAGACAACAAGTTTTTTCTTCACATGGCAATACAGAATATAGTTTATCAATCAATTAGCCTTTCGCAGTCCACTGTTGGACATAGGCCTCTCCAAATGTTTAGGGGGTTTGGCCTACTGTTACCACGCTGGCCAGACGGGTTGGTACAGGGTTTTATATCGCATTTTTCTTCTCTCGCAGTGATACCGTCTGCGTATTTTTCCGTTAGTAGCTTCTTAAGACACCCTTCGGATGAGATGGGGTGGTGGAGGATACGGAATCAAGTATCTTTAGGTATGTAAATAAGTAAAATATGCGATTGCAAAACCCCTGGCACAAAAATACCTCGGCAAAGAAAAATAAATCGTGTTGGTATATACTTATATGGTTGGTATATGGTAGATACTTATATCTAGTAATATTTTGGTACAAGCGTTGTCGTGTTGAAGAACCTTGGATCATTCCGATAACATGTCAGAGTGCTTTATTTGTTAGGGGTTCCACAAAGCTACATGCCAAACTTATAACACCGTGTTGTTTTTGCGTTGGGGTTAGAAACTACAAACATTTTACTTTTTACCCGTAGTGGTCCACTTGAAAAAAGGTTCTCAACCAATTCGATTGTTTATATTTTTTATATTAACATTTTTTTTCTGTTTGTAAACAGGTTCGTTTTTAATAGGTATTGACGAGCTTTATTGCTATCAATAAAAAAATGGAACAAGTATTTTTTGTAATGATTATAATCGTTTCCGACGGATATGATCTATTCCAATCGAGTACCATTTTGTTCTCATATCATTGCTTATTTTCAGCCATCATATTTATTTTGTTTTCCAAGCGGATACCACTTTTTAAAACCAATACCAAAACGAGTCTATTCTAAGATCAACATACAAAATATTCCATTGATATTCTAAAACATGTCAAGTCAACATATCTAATCGTCTTTACATTTCACACGTTCCTCTGCTGTGAATGTTAAGTTATAAATGATATTTGTTCAGCTAAATATAGCTATACCAAGGACGGATCTAAAGTTGCAAGATGCCAAATCGGTACTCGACACACGTTTGACTTCAATAACGAGATGATTCCGTTTGAAAATTTGCATGAAATTACGAGTAGGAAACAAAACTGTTTGTACCTATTGTTACACTTTCTTAATCATAGATCGTGTGAAATACGAACCAAAAAGATGAAAACCACGGATGCGTCTGGGTCTGGCCCAGACGCATCCGTGGTTTTCATCTTTTTGGTCCTTATTTTAAATCGATTTTCAGTCATGAATCTCTACTTGAAACTAGCTCTGAGTGCAAATTGTATTCAACTAAACTTAAGTGTACATTTTATAGACACCGAAAGTTACTGTTCGCTATAGGTACCTCTGTCTGTACCTTCGGAGATAAAGGCACGCTGTTATTTTTCCTTTTGTTCTTTGATTTTTAAAATTCAATTATTCCACCACAAGCATACTTCAACAGCCAATTCAATAAGACAAAGGTAACTCGAAGGGCGGCCAAGTGTTTGCGAGCGAAATTAAAAAAATATACCGTAGGCTGTTTTATTATCGCTGATGTTTCAGAACGTAAGTGTTTTAAAAGGTTATGTAATTAAAAGGTTGTTTATTTTGGCGGGTACTATGTAGCTTATTAAATATTCAAGGGTTATATCGAAACCTTAAATCATCATCGCTCTCAAGCTTTCACCTCGGAGCCTAGGATCCCCTATGACGTCTACAGCGTTTATAGGAGCTCGGTTGATAGATACAGCAAGGTCTGTAGGTGACCTATGGCACAGAATAGTTATAATAGCACTGACGCCTATGGGCAAAAGTTGTAGTAAACATTTTCCACTCTTACACTTCGATTCATGATCAGAAAAATAATGTTAAAGTATATAATAATAATAATAATAATATATCTCTTTATTGTATGTACACAGATACAGAAGAATACAAAAAAAAACATAAAAAATAAAATACAGTAAATACAATTGGCGGCCTTATCGCACAAGGCAATCTCTACCAGGCAACCATACAGAGTTCAAGACATCTAATTTTGTTATATCGGTCTATCGTCGGCGTTATTGAACATGTAACATGTTATTAGCGTGAACATGAAAGAAAAATTGCAGTAAAAACAGCTAAATCTAAAATTGACTCGGTTGTCGGTTGTAAAGTTCTATCAACACATTCACATTTAGGCGCTGCGCAGACGTAGACACTTTTTGCCGCCGACATAGCACGCCGGGATACTGAGTTGTTGTGTCCGGTGGTGGCGATCGCAGTTGTTGGTTACTACTTTTGGTGACTGGTAATATAACAAAGATAGAGAGAATACGGTTATATTGCGGAATAGCTTCGCCGGCGTGGAATTTTATTCTTGATCCTGCAAATCTCGCAACACATGGGAACTTGTTCATGGGATGAAAATAAGCCTATAAAAGAATTCCTGTAGTCTATCCCTGTACCAAATATCAGCCACATCCCTTCAGCCGTACAGACTAAGACCCGTATTCTTGAATGACACTCAGTTCTTGAAGCTCGATTTATCTGAGGACAGATTGTATAGGCAATCTATGAATACAATATGTCCTCAGAAAAATCGAGATTCAGGATTTGAGTATCGTTTTAGAATACGGGACTATGCGTGATTAAATAACTCTGTTTACAAATTCTCTGGTTGTGTCTTCTACTGACGGTTTTTAAGTTCCGGTTATGAATATTTGCATTGGTCTGGGTGTTTATATGTATAATTAAATTATGTATGTATTTACAAAAAAGAAAATGTATCCTAAGTATGTTTATCCGCATCCTAGAACTCATAACACAAGCTAGTTAATTTGGTCTAGTTAGTTTATTTATTTATCTATTTGTTTATCTACATCGAATACTTTTCACGTGTCAACTGGAAGAGTGTCGACGTCTGCACACCGCCTAATAACAAGACGGATGGTGGTTTATTTGGCCTATCAAAAAACTTGTGGCGTTCATCCAACACTCTTGTAGACGTTGCACGTGTTGTGATACTGTTAGTTAATTTTACTGATGTCCTACCTTGTCAACCTTGGCCGTCATTTATTTTTATAACCCCCGATGGGTGCCCGTGACGTAAGACTACACTTGCATAGGTAAATCAAGGTGATATTGTTTTGTTTGTTGCTAAGGTTCAGAAGAGTTTTGTTTGAAATGAATTACCGCTATCGTTTGTGTATACTTACTTAGTACACAAAAAAAAACAAAATTGGTGATAATCAGTCTTTAGAAGTCGTCATTACGGTAATTTACTATTGCTTGGATTAAGAAATAATCATCATCATCTACCTACCTGTTCATAACCCAATTATATGGGGTCGGCCCAACATGAATGTCATTTTCTCTTATATACATTCCATGTACCATGCATATGCCATTATGCTATGGCGCTTAAGGGGAGCATTAGAGTACAATGGGCTAATAAGACCCAGTAACAACCACACGTTCGAATCCAATACCGACAAAGAACAACAGATTGAAAGACTATAATAATCATAGTGTTTACTACATTGCTGCATTGTTTTGTATACAAACACCCAAACCTTATTAACACCAGTTAATATGACATAAATATGCCAATGTTACCGCTACGACGCAGTGTCCATCTGGCATCTTGTTATGTCATTTATCTCTCGTCTATTATATAAATTAAGTACCTACGGAAGGCGCCACAGCATCGCATCACAAACAGAAGCTCGTGCGTCATATCCAAACTTATTTGTAATGTCGCAGGCGAAGAGAAATTTCGCATCTATGAAATAAATATCATGTTTTTAAATTTTTATTTTTGAAATGGTATTTATTAATCCCCCCTTGCCCTTTCTTACTATTTACGATAAGCATTAAAAAAATAATAATATCATCTTAAAATAAAAAATTGGAATACAGTACCTACATATTTTTATCGTATAAAGGTGTTGATAAACTTCAGCATCGACTTGTAATGAGCATTCTTGCGAATGTTGCATAACAGAAAAATAAATGAGAGCGCTGTAGCGAGCATTCATTCTATCGAGCGTTTACGCGAAAGGACAGCAAAGAAGATGATTTCTTTTGTTAGAGGAAGCTTTGGGCTCGCTACAAATTTCACATAGAAAGACTTAGGCATGTCTTTCGGACTTCTATGCTATACATAGAAAGAAAAACATAAAAGTTATTGTATTGAGTGGACCGGAGCGTTCGCCAGAAAGATCATGAAAATGTTCGTAGCGACGATTGGCTCGACGATCGTTGTTCAGTTCGACTTTAAATTGAAAAAGGGCGAGTGCTCGATGTTCTGATACAAGATAATGCTCGAGTCTATCAGCACCTTTATATTTTATGAGTCTCAGTTTCAGTAAACTTCCACTCTTTCTCATACTTCATTTTATTCGAGTCTAATTTTTAAACCGGACCGATTTATCAATTTCACCGTTACATTTTATATTAGCATATATCACGTGTATACACATATCTACTAGTTTTTATTTTGCAGTCTTCCGGGCCGCGATGAAATATCGCTTTTATTTTGGGAACTTTTGGCAAACATAATCTATAACGACTTTGAATTACGTGCGGTATATCTCGTTTATTGACAGAATTATACCAGATTACACACGGTTATATCATGTTTTTGTATTTAGGAATGTTGTCAGGATGATGTTTTTGTTGAGAACCTCGTAATAAAATGTTGAAGAGAACGCCAGACATACGAACTTCGTGTGTGGTGAGGGGTTCTAAGTGTTTCAACCATTCCAACTGTTTGTCTGCTAAGGAAGAATCTTCAAATAGTTATATCTGATTTCGTTGATTCGATATACTTAATCATTCTGTTGTATTCGAGACGAACTATTACAAGCGGTAGTCCAATTTCTGAGATAGTTGAACCAAAACTCCAGGACATCTATCGTGTCATCTCCCAACCCAGGAGGAAAGCTTACGCCAAAGATTTATCCTTCAACCAGCAGGTGAAGTTGTCTTGCGTCTCGAACATTTTGTTGCAGCCCCATACAACCATATAGGAAGTCTTTGATACTAACTGAAAATCTTTCTTTTTTCAATGCTACGGACTGTTTTTCTATCGACATAAGTTCACGCCTGTTCACGCACACCTAAGTTAGATTTATGATCACGTTTCGTGTCGGCTGCTAAACATCCGTATATTTTGATTAATTAAGTGAGATTCACGGGCGGTTTTCTCTTCAAAGATACCGTTAAGTGGAGAGCTACCGGAGACATTAACTTTCATTATCATTAATAGCTTCCGATGGGAAGTATTAATTATATCCAGTTCCTCGTTCGATTCCCGTCTCAACGTCATCTTAGAATCTAAGATGACGTTAATACGGGATAAGTACAGTACGTCATCTTAGAATGCTTCTGTATGCATCTAAGGCATAAATGCATACAGAAGCAATGATGAATTATTATATTAGAGGAATATGGCTGCTTTCAAAAATCCCGCAAACATTAAGTACTTAGAAAAAAATTAATGATGAAAAATTAATAATTTAATAATGACTGCCATCTGACCTTCTACCTCGAAAGGAAATCTTACACCGGAGCCTCATCTTTGGCTTGTACCGACTTGCAGACGAGATTGACTTGGGTCTCAAAGATGTTGGATTCTATACACTTCAATATAAGAGACTCAAAAAATATTAATTTTAAAAGGTAATTACAACGACAAGGTAAACGTCTCAATTTCGCATATCCGCTGGTGTGCACACACGAGTCTCGAATCCAGGTCAATACAGTGAGCTGCCCTCAATACGTCCGGTATATGGGTCATGCGCAGGGACCGCCAGAATAGATCGTGTTGCTACAGCGATTGGTTGAGAAGTGGTCGTTGGTAACACGTTTGATGAACGAGTACATAGTTTCATGATACTGTTGGAAGGGACGCGAATCACTCTCTGAAATAATTCTGAGTAAATATGTAGTAGTAACATCAACAATTCATCTTAGTTCAGATATTTTGAGATAATTATTTACACACTATGTGAAAACTACCCCTCCGTATCAGAATGTCAAACTAGTAAAATGGCCATTAGGTATTAACGACATGAAAGTAAAACGACATACTAGTAAAACGTCTGAAATCTAAAATAGTCATACTAGTAGAACGTCTGAAATGGAAAATGTCATGCTAGGCCTAGGCAAAACGACTGGTACATACACTGACCATCTCTTTAAAAAGAATACTAGAAACCGAAATTACTAATATTCTCTCTAACCCAGCTAAGTTAAATTGCTTGTGTTAGGAGTGGTATCACGTCGGTGGTGTAATTACCAGGTTTCGAACCCGGTAAACTTTTGATCGTAAGGCCGACTGCTTAACCACTAAGCTACTGACGTTTTTCTAGTCACCCCGCGAGCATGGCTCCTGAAAAGTAGCCAAAATGTCAGTTTAAATGTAAATACATAATACCGAATAAATAGCGAAAGAAACCGTTAAAAATGGTTTTATTTCAATATCTACTTGGTTTCATTAATTTGTTTGTTTGTGTATGTTTTTTGTAACAATCTTATACTTCATCGTCAAGTGCCTGCCTCACCACAACCCTACACCTAACACCTTTAGAGCCAAGCCAACCTTACCAGCAAATTCTCCGACTGCTCCAAAATATAAATATTAGACGCAACCGGGAACTCCCTAGGAGATTGTATAAGATGAGTATGTTTTTAGTATTGCCCTTATACTGTGTGGTGTGGTCACGACGGGAAACTTCAAAATAACTAGGTCAGGGTATGATAAAGTTTGAGAAACTGTGAACTAGTATATCTGTCGCCATATGACTGCGAGTCGCCGAAAATGGGACAAATCCCAAAATAGACGAAATAAGGAGGTTAGGAGATTGTGTATGAACACTTTTAGACTTATTTTGGGTTTATATATTTCTTATGTTAAATAACAGTGATTCCTGCCAAAATATTTTCGACTCTTACGCATCTGTTTGCCCGGTTCATTGCTCTGATAAAAATTATAGCATTAAACTCATTATTTAGACTTGTGTTCTATAAAAACGTCACCTCATTTTCATTATGAGTTATATTAGATAATATACTCCAAATCATCGTGTTGGACAAATAAGTTTTGCATGTTTTACATATCATGATAATGATGTTTTATGGGATGTTGTCGTCTATTGAATTAAGTATTTGGACAACTTGTATGTCAAAAGGCGAATGACCTACATGAACTGCGAAATATAATGTTATTTCCGTTGAGGAAATAAAAAGGATAAAAACAAATACTTTATTTATTTTCATTGTATTGTTAACTATAGATCACTGCTAAATGTTGAGGAAACGTTTATTTAAAACATATCCGGTTGGAATAATGATTTGAGAGATAATAAAGGTAGGTATAACTCCGGACACGTATCTTGGACCTAAAATATGCTCCAAATCTCCCCTTTACGCGCATACACATTTCTTGGGTGTCTTCTGAGAATAGCACGGGGTGCTACTGCGGTAGATGAACTCAAATTCACCAAGCATAGATTATTACATAGCAATCCGCGGGCGCCAGAGCCTCGTTTGTCTTGTGATTTAGGTCCAAGATACGTGTCCGGAGTTATATTTGCAAATTGTGCGGATACGAATTGTTGTGCTTTTGTTGCTATAAAATATAAATATATTGTGTTGTTTACCGTACCACGTACGCAATAGCCAAACAGCAATAGCTTCAGCTACTTATAGCGTTTTCATGACAACTAGATTAGACGGCCTAAATTTTGATATAGTCCCACAGTTTGACCTCCCAACCCCGAGAAGAAAGCCTGCGCCGAAGCATCATACATTGTTTAGCAGATGCACCGACAGGTCAGGTTGATAGTTCTAGCCCCCGGCCCCGGGTTCCTTGGTGCCTCGAATGCAACCGAGTACAATAGGAAAAAGAAGTAAAGATAACTACAGGACGCTATTACTTCTCATTTCCTGACGATCCTAGTTTAAACATGTAAAATATGAAAGAAAAACCAAAAAAAACTCTTCCTGACCCATTTTGATCGGTTCCGTGTACGCTTGCGGTGATAAATTACTAGAAAAGATATTAAGGAATTTTTGGGAACTTCAATTGCATATAAATTTTGTTAATTTCTTTAGCTATACGATTGGTGAATTTCTAAAAGTGATGCTGCCAAGCGGGTTAGTTTAGACAAAATAATGTGTTCCGGTTTCAGCTTGATTATAAAATGGAAGACTTTGTCAGGGTCCTCATACACCCACAAGTCATTAGTAGGTACCTGTGCCCCGAGCAAAAAAAAAATAGGTATTCGTATTCTTAGCTAAACGCAATAACAATATAAATCAATGCGTAAGCGTATCAAAAGAACGAAGCATTGCGATTGGCCGCCTGCCTACTTTGACCCTGTGTGTGTGTGAAGCCAGCCAATCGCAATTCTCTGTTCTGTCGATACGTTTACGTTATGAATACGAATATTTTTCGTACTCGAGCCACTGATATTTGTATATAATCGCCGACGCTGACGCCTGCCGTTGAGGGCCCAGCTTTAGGGTAATTGTTTACGCCATGGCTACTACTGTGAAGTTATTTGACACATTGTTTACTACCGCATGAGTTGTGTGTCACATGACAAGGTAAACAGACAAGTTAGTGTAAACAGCAGTGGCGACTGGCGATGGATTCAGTAACATGAGAACATGAGTGCTGCTAACTTGTTAGTTTGTACACATTCTAAGACATTCTACACAAATCTATCCAGACCATAACTAAGTACATATAACTTAAAATACTTATGAGGTTTAGACTGCAGATAAACATATATTATATTTTTTTATTTAGTAAATACTCGTCTTTCTCATTGCGGTAGGCACATCTTTCCACTTGCTACGATCCTCGCCTTTTCTACTTTCAGTTGCAAATATAATTACAGGCATACATCTTGACCTCAACCACGTAACGGGAATACTAGTCATTTTGAAAAGGCGTACTGCGCATGTAGAGTACATAGAGTACGCCTTTTTGGTGTCAGTGGATAGCACGGGGCGCTGCGGTGGCGAAGGTTTTCAAATCCACCAATCATAGATTATATTATATCAAACCAATCCGCGCACGGCAGGGCCTCGTTACTCTTGCGACTTGGCTTTTTATATTCTAGGGAAATTCATGTACCTATACAAATATTTGCACGGAGCAGGAATCGAACCCGCATACTCTAAGTTAACAATCGAATGCCATACCGCCACGTCACATAAGGCTTCCAGCCCCTCTAGACAAGAGGCAATTCGTTGCTCGGCGTATGATGGAATACAATGCCAAATGTATGGGATTTGACGTATATGACAGGCGTCAACGAATGTCAAAAACGTCAAATCCTATACATTTGTCATTCTATTCCATCATACGCCGAGCAACAAATTACCTCTTGTCTAGGGGGGCAACAATAGGTACATGAGCAAAACACTATATATACTTAATTCACTGTACAGTATAACATTAAAACGTATCTGGGCGCGGTCGCCTCCACTCCAACCTTGGCCACCGGCAAACACTACAAAACTGTAAACAAATCGATATTAGATTATAGTGAACTTGAATATACAATACACTCACGCATGTAGGTATATGTATGTATACTCGATGAGATAAACAGAGGTTTACCGCTTACAATACTTCAAATAAGTTTTTAAGCTGCAGTTAATAGATATTGCGCCTATTACCTACTATTAATTGGGTCTCCCCGGTGGGAGAAAGATGTGAGTGCTTGTATGTAGGAACTAGCAACCAAAATGACTTGAATTCTCGATAAGAGCTGGGATGCTCTACCCTGACCCTACATAACACGTGTTCCCCCCTTCATACAATCCCGAGTGCTTAAAGCGGGGTGTGAAAAAACATCTGTTGAGGCTGTCAAGGTAGGAAAGGAACCGCCATTCGAGGAATAGTAGGTATCTGTAATGGTGTCTACTATTCTTTGGACTGCATCCCAGCTTAGCATTAGGCTGAGTGGAGTCATATTTTAACAAGCGCAGATAATAACAGAAAAACACTTAAAAGAAACAAAGAAGGAACCCAGTTTTGGGCCTGACCATCGAGATTAATCTACGAAATCTTTATGTGTATCACTTTAGAATTACGAAAATGTCCTTTGACACTACCGGTGCACGGTGCGGTGGTGTCATGGGGAATAATTTATAACCATGTCATACCGGTAGTGTCATGGGGAAAGAATATTATCCTTGACACTACCAGTAGTGTCATCGGGTAGTGTCACGGAGTAGTCACGAATTTGACAAAATAAATATAAAAAATAACTCTTCTTGGCACTCGGGTAAAAAAGCTAAGCTAAATTGCTTGAGTTTACATCGACGTAATGTAATGTAACGTTGTGTATTTGTAATGCTGGTTACAAAGTAATTTGCAAACTTGCCAAGTAAATAAAATACCTTCAACAGACGAATAACTTAGTGAATACCGTTATCGTTCGTAAAAATACGTAATCTATAAAACGACCTGCGTCAATAAATTTATGTATGTAGTATATATTTTAAGTTATTTTCAATCTATTTTCTTAAGAATGAAGCTTTTAAAACGTACTCCAATGTCATTCGAATATTTCTTTCGTGTAAATTTCCATGATGCTTTATCCATGGATTGTGTGGTAGCACCATGAGCGTACCTAGCTTTCTTTAAGGGAGGCAAATCGGATTCTCAAATCCACTGTACCAATGGAGTTTACGCCTAGCTAATAGTCTATATGAATAAAAAAAAGATAAACAAGTGCCCTATCAGAAATATATTTTTCACTGAATATGTAAATGGAGCCTATACCTATTACCGCCTCTTCAAAAAGAAACATAATCCCTCATACATCTAACTCAATTCAAATGTTGAACAGCTATTGCGGAATAAAGAAACCTACATAAACACTAAAAACATTACACTCCTTTTTTGGTCAGAAGTCGTGTAAAAACACAACCGAAGTACGTTCGGAATCGATGTGGGTAATTGAGCCAATTGTGTTCACAAAAGGTTTCAATCAATTTCAGACATGTTTCTCCGCATATTACACGGCTTCCAGCTGGTTAATTTGTTTTATATGAAGAAATGGCACAAATATTGTACGAGTCACAGATTAAGAATAGGCTAGATAACGAATGTACATTATGTAACCCCATTAAGACCTTTGGGAACCAAGCCAGCCTCAACTGTACACCGGTTAATTCACGGACGAGACTCTGACGCAGGTTTTCCACTCGAGGCAAAATATTTACTATCGCAATGATCAATGAAGGTCAAATATTTTTCTCACTTTTTTCAAGTGCCTCAAACATCAATGAAGCAATTGTTTTTAGCATATATGTAGTAGGTACCTATGCTGAAAACAATTGCTTCATTAATGTATTTCAGGTATTTACGTAATTTAATATTTATTGAATAACAATTTTCAATGTTCTGTAGTAACGCGGCAGCCCCATGAAGCTGACACTTCATCGATTGTTAGGGGTCCATACACCAAGCATTGGCTACGTACACAGCAAATTGCCAAGAAAAGTGCTTCTTGACAAGAGATATTAAGAAGCATGGGAGGGTACCGGCAGAGTAGAATAGTACCCCCCTCTAGTACCAGGTGTCGTAGGAGCCGACTGAGGTACAGCGGAACCGACCAATGGCGGTATAACCATTTAAATCGGCGTAGCTAAAATGGCACAGGGCGAGGATGGGCAGCAGCATCCTCGCCGCGAAGCTACGCCCTGCGATTGCCAACACGCCTGCCCAGCGTGGCGATTATGGGCAAACTCCCCCTATGATAGGCACAAATAGAACCAGGCCCCTAGTCCCCGGCAGCTCCGCTAGCCCTGGCTCCGGTAGCGGCCAGGGTAACGGCGGAGCAGGGGGTGCTAAGAATCCCCGGCAGAGATCCGGCTACCACCCCAAACGACGACTGGCCCTGGTAACGCACAACGTACGCACGATGAGGACTGACGAGAGGATTGCTGAGCTGGAAGAAGAGTTGAGTAGGTTGCACTGGGATATTGTGGGGTTGTCTGAAGTCCGTAGAGAGGGCGAGGACACGATAACCCTAGGATCCGGCAACCTGCTCTACTACCGGGAAGGCGACCAGCAGTCGCAAGGTGGTGTCGGTTTTCTCGTTCACAGATCCCTCATTAACAACATCATTACCATCGAAAGTGTGTCGAGCAGGGTTGTATACCTAATACTCAGAATATCCAAGAGGTATTCGCTGAAGGTCATTCAGGTATACGCACCGACCTCGGCACGCCCAGATGATGAAGTGGAGACTATGTATGAGGACGTAAGTAGGGCCATACATACGTCTAAGACCCACTTCACAGTTGTTATGGGGGACTTCAACGCAAAGTTGGGTAAGAAAAGCGATGATGAGTTGAGAGTGGGGCAATTTGGACATGGACAACGGAACCCGCGGGGACAGAGGCTGGCTGACTTTCTGGAGAAAGAGGGACTCTTTATGATGAACTCTTTCTTTCAGAAGCCGCCGCACAGGAAATGGACCTGGATGAGCCCTGATGGTTCCACGAGGAATGAGATAGACTTCATCATGACCAACGAGAAACGAATATTCAGTGATGTCTCCGTGATTCACAGGGTGAAAACCGGTAGTGATCACAGAATCGTAAGAGGCACATTGGGTATTAACGTTAAACTCGAAAGGTCCCGCCTGATGAAGTCTACACTCCGACCTACTCGTGCCCAAATCCAAAACCCCGAGAACTTTCAACTTGAGCTTTCGAATCGCTTTGATTGCCTAGAAAACTTTGCGTCGGTGGACGAGATCAACAACAGGCTCGTAGAAACTGTCCAAATGGTGGGCTCTAAGCACTTTAGACCCCGCCGTTCAAATAGACCTCAGAAACTCTCCGATCACACCCAAAAACTCATGGCTAAACGACGCTCACTTCGACTGCAGTCTTCCGATGATGCAGATTCATATAGGCAGCTCAACAGACAGATTTCCAAATCTCTGCGACACGATATACATCTCTTTAATACTGAACATATTAAAGAGACAATCGAGCGGAACAAAGGCTCCAAAGTGTTCGCAAGAAATCTGTCTGTTGGGCAAAGCCAGTTGACTAAGCTGAAGAGAGAAGATGGCAGTATAGCGTCGACCAAGGCTGAGGTTTTGGAGGAGATCGAAAGGTTCTATGGACAGCTATACGCTTCGGTCGCTAATCCTGCTGGCAACATGGCGACCGACCCAAGAGCCAAGTTGACCCGACACTTCACCGAGGATATCCCAGACATCAGCCTGTACGAGATTAGAATGGCCCTGAATCAGCTTAAGAACAACAAAGCGCCGGGTGACGACGGAATCACTTCAGAGCTTCTGAAAGCGGGTGGAACACCGGTACTTAAAGTCCTTCAGAGGCTTTTTAACACCGTCGTCCTCGAGGGCATAACGCCAGAAGCGTGGAACAGAGGCGTGGTGGTGCTGTTCTTTAAGAAAGGTGACAATACCTTACTGAAGAATTACAGACCCATCTCGCTTCTGAGCCATGTTTACAAGCTGTTTTCAAGGGTCATTACGAACCGTCTCGAGCGCAGGCTTGATGACTTCCAGCCTTCCGAACAAGCCGGTTTCCGAAGAGGCTACAGTACCATAGACCACATCCATACGCTGCGGCAAGTTATACAGAAGACCGAAGAGTATAATTTGCCACTTTGCTTAGCGTTTGTGGACTATGAGAAAGCCTTTGATTCGGTTGAGACATGGGCTGTGCTTGAGTCTCTCCAGCGGTGCCGTATTGACTATCGGTACATCGAAGTGTTGAAGTGTTTGTATAATAACGCCACCATGTCGGTTCGAGTACAGGAACAGAGTTCGAGGGCGATCCCTTTGAAAAGAGGCGTAAGACAGGGAGACGTGATATCTCCGAAACTGTTTACGGCCACTTTGGAGAATGCCTTCAAGCTCCTGGAATGGAAAGGATTCGGCATCAATATTAATGGCGAATACATCACTCACCTTCGGTTTGCCGACGATATTGTAGTCATGGCAGAATCGATGGAAGATCTCAACACGATGCTCGAAGGCCTCAACCGAGTTTCTCAACAGGTGGGTCTTAAAATGAACATGGACAAGACAAAGGTGATGTGCAATGCCCATGTTGTACCTACCCCAATATCTGTTGAGAGCTCGGTTCTTGAAGTTGTTGACTCGTACGTCTACCTAGGACAAGTAGTCCAGTTAGGTAGGTCCAACTTCAAGAAAGAGGTCAATCGCCGAATCCAACTCGGCTGGGCAGCGTTCGGAAAATTGCGCAATGTCTTCTCGTCCGACATACCTCAGTGTCTCAAGTCGAAGGTTTTCGACCAGTGTGTGTTACCAGTGATGACTTACGGCACTGAAACGTGGTCCCTCACTATGGGCCTTATGAGTAAGCTCAAAGTAGCCCAACGAGCTATGGAGAGGGCTATGCTCGGAGTCTCTCTGCGAGATCGAATCAGAAATGAGGAGATCCGTAGAAGAACCAAGGTTACCGACATAGCCCAGCGGATTAGCAAGTTGAAATGGCAGTGGGCAGGGCACATAGCACGGAGGACTGATGACCGATGGGGTCGAAAAGTCCTCGAGTGGAGGCCACGTATCGGCAAGCGCAGCGTGGGACATCCACCCACAAGGTGGACAGACGACCTCATTAAGGCCGCGGGAACGCGCTGGATGCGAGCCGCTTCCAACCGGTCCTATTGGAGATCTACAGGGGAGGCCTATGTCCAGCAGTGGACTTCCTATGGCTGAAATGATGAAAAAAATGATGATGTGCTGTGTAAATGTAGAGCAACAAAGCAGCATTTGCTGTGTGCGCAATAAATACTGCTATAGTGTGTTGCCCTCTTGATAAGTGTTTTCAAACTGCATCAGTTCAGTGAGACGCTAAGATGGACGCTTTTCGGTATCTACCCTTCTCTAAGTCTACGGTTCGAGTATAGATTGTGTGTGATGTCGTTGACAATGATCGATTGATTACAGACTTAAATTGCATGAACTAGGTGTATTAGTATAGGAAAACCGATGATATCACCCGCGACACTCCATCAAGCATGTATTATTTTGTCTGGCTTTCTTTGTCTCAGGTATCCTTCTTATCTTTTCCTGGTATTATTATATTACTAGCTTTGCTCTTAAAGATGTGTCATAGTAAATAGCTATAACCTTCCCCAAGAACTGGTCTATCAAATGTAACGCTGAGATGTGCCACCATTGTAACATGGTACGTGTGTATAATGGTGATTATCTTTTCTGAGACGTTTTCTTTAGCTTACCACCAGGCGAGGTGAAATCAAATTGACGAGTCTTACATATTTTTTTAATGGCACATATACCTAGCTCCAGAGATTAGCGCGTTCAAACAAACTAACACTTCACGTGTTCAAACAATGATTCGCCACAAGCCACAAGTCTATGTTGAAACATCAGTCAGGACAAGTAACTGTGTCGTTATCTATGCAATGCAGATATTAAGTGATGTCAAAAGCACTATAAAATTGAAAAACCATTAAAAATCAACATTTATACCACAAAAGGAGGTCACTGGTTATATAAAACTTTCAAGTACACCAATGCCATAGAGGGGGACGAGTTAACTCCACAACCCCATATCTTGCTTGGAAGATTGCCAAACATCGATTAATGGTAAAAGTTTTGCTCCAAAGATACATTTTACTGATAAAATGCACCAACAATTCTAACAAGTTTTTGAAATTTAGAGGCAATTTGTTCGCGTCTGGAACACGCATTTCCACGATTCTATAAATAGCACTTGCAAAATAAACATCATCGTCTTATTTATAGCGGAGAGCAGCACTTCAGCTATGTTTTATCTTCTAATATCGAATTAAGAAACGTAAACAAAAATATTAAAGAATCGCCTAGAATTGCTTTTAAATACGAGTTCGCGAACAGGTTTCCTGTACAAAATTTTGTTTAAACACAATGCTTGTTTGCTCAAGGATCGCTGATAAAATTTATATGAAACATACTTACAAAATTACTACTGGTAGAGAAACATGGATGATTGAATATGTTTCTTGTAAAATTCCAAATGGATGGTGCCAACCACACTGGTTCTCCATCTCCATAGATACTCGTGTAAGTATGGTTAATATCAGAATTACAGCGAGGGAATTAGAATATCATATAATATTATACATTTAGAGATGCGTCTATTGATATACATATCATACAGATCTCTGATCAGACTTGAGTTAAAGTGATCGGCTCTCATACTAATTAATTTGCCTTATTATTCTCGATAAAGATTGTGAGCTTATAAGTAAATAAAATATAAGTAAAATGATAAGAAAGTATAAACTATACATTTCCATTCCTAATACTCACATTAATTGGGAATGAAAATAATTTATATTTTCTCATTATTTTTTTAAGATCGCGATATCAATATCAATTGTTAACAAGACACTACGAAGGGCGATGAAATACACTGTCAGGTGAAAGAACTAAATTTGTATTTGTTTGCTTACCTTGCCCCAGATTTGAGACAAAGGAAAGCCAAAATATATTAAATATATTATGTTAAATAAATATTACAAAATCTAGTCTTAAACAATGGATTCCTTACTCTGGTCTAACTCCGGACACGTATCTTGGACCTATATCGCAAGACAAACGAGCCTCTGGCGCCCGCGGATTGCTTTGTAATACATAATATATTTGCTTGGTAAATTTTAGTTCGTCCACCGCAGTAGCCCCCGTGCTATTCTCAAAAGACACCAAGAAATGAGTACTGCGCGTATAGGGCACATTTTAGGTCCAAGATCCGGAGTTATAACTGGTTCGATCAACTGTGTTTTAAATTTGAACAGAAACTTACATACGGACGCCAAAATATCGTGTCTTGCAGAGAAACTCAGGTCTGCGGCTTTTGCGGTTTTTGTAGTTAGGCAGTTGACTGATGTAGCAACCGTAAGGTTGGTTTATTTCGGTTTAAACAGCATAATATCCTACACACTGGCGTAGCTATGGGTGGGCAAGGTGGTGCGGTGCACCAGGGCCCCCAGGCTCAGGGGGCCCTTCAAGCCCGAGCCTGAACTAGCAAATCTCATATTGAACTACCAAAAAGTCTTAATTTTGAAATGCGAAAATGGGTTGTAGCACAACTCTAATCAGTGCAACTCATTTGTTGGAAATTTTGTGCAGTATTGTCTCGTAGAGTCTAGCAGTCATAATAAAATATTTTGCATAAAGTAAATTGATTGTAGTTAGCTAGTAATATTATAATAGTAATACGAGTTCCAGTACCTACTTATTTTTTTTTTGCAAGATAATCGCTGGTCTTCTATTGAAGACCATTTGTGCACCCTGGGTAACGGAGACAGCAGCAGCCTGTCTCAAGATGGCATAGACGCTGCGGCCTATGGCCAACTATGAACTTTCCACGTGTAACTCTGATTAGCCACTGTCGCAGTGGAAAGCAAGTAAGGGGGTGGTATGGTTCTGGGCCAGATGGAGACATCGTGGTTCCCATATTTGAAGGGGCCATCTCAAAGTCGTACCTATATGACCCAGGGTCTGTCGAGGTGCAATGGAATTTTCTTATTGGTCCCGCTTACACTCCGGCGCTTGAGACCCGAGACTGCATGCAGTTTTAGTTGGTTCGATAAACACCTTCACCGAATGTTTATGTCGATTCGAAATAAACACGAAATCATCATCATCTGCATATAGACGCATTTTCCTGATTGCATCCGTAGCCAAGATGACCTCGGAGTTTAGGGTCCGCCTTCCGGCTCTTCTTCCTCCACTTCGCACGATCTTGGGCATCCATGAAAGTGAGAAAAAGTCGCACGCATATCACCCTCCACGATATCAAGTCAGGACTTCTTGGGCCTACCCCTTTTACCTGGACTTTTGCCGCAAGACCGCACCAACGAAGGCGGATCTCTTGCATTTTATCCACCATATCACGGACATGAAGGCTGCTGCGGATGCGAGAGTTCGTCACGCGATCTTTATGCGTAACGCCGCATAGCATTTTCATCTCCATGACCTCCGTAGCCTAATGACCTCCTCCTAATTGTGTAATGTGCGTTGTGTTTTGCAATAAATGTAAGTATTTTCTTTTCTTTCTTTCTTTTCCTTCAACCTGACTGGCATTTTGGGATCACACGTGACGCCAGTCATTTCTCGCCACTTGGCCCACGCGGCAGCAATGCGTGCCTTGACGTTGTAGTCGATTTCACCAGTCACATGAAGTACAGATCCCAGGTACTTAGCCTGGTCCGTATGGTCGACCAAATTATCGCCTAACGGCAGCGCTTCTCTCTCGCGGATCTGTTGAGGGCTAGTCGGAGACTTTTCACATGTCCCACTGACTAGCAAAGGGCACAACGGAGAGCAGGCAAGGAGCGGACCGGTTACCGAGCGCAGGCGTGGGGATTACATGTGCGGCCGCCTGTCACCATTTCACCCCCACTGGCGCCGCGGTTCGATGTTCGTCCCTCTTTTCAGAGTTCTATGGGGACTCCGTGCTTCGCACACCCAGAATCAGCCCGGGTGCCAGTGATATGCTCTCGGTAACCTCTCACCCCGGCAGCTCCGGTATCTGAAGATCCAAGACGGCGCGCCGTCTCGGATCTTCAGATACCGGAGCTGCGTGTGGTATTAAGCGGGCCGAGTCCGACATAACCCCCGATGGCCGACGACGGGGCTGGTATCTGAGGGGATTTCCGCACGAAAAAGAGGGAGAGAGGAGGAATTTGATCCCCAACAGCACGTTAGCGATCGGTACCTCATCGTTTACTTCGGTAAGGCGACGTGCGGGCTTAGGCCTCGCTTGCCCCGTGGATCTTGCCCCCGACTGCTTTAATGTTGCAACTCGCCCCCTTCAACATTAGATACCCCAAATCGCCCCCGATTGTTAGTAAGTTAAAAGTACTGTCAGCAATAAAGAGTTTTACAACACACCTGCTCATAACATTGCTATTATTTCACCGCAATTAGGTACGTAATGACACCTATCATCAAACTGTGTCTTTTTCATTGCTATTATTCACAAGTTAAGTTTCTATGTTCTTAAAAATGTTCGATACAAAAAATAACGTGTTTAATAGTACGAATAAATGAATATGCCTGTTGTATGGTCATTTGATGCATTACGATACGATGCCACAGACAGACTGACACACACACACACACACACACACACACACACACACACACACACACACACACACACACACACACACACATACACATACACATACACACTTCAAACTTATTATAACACCCCTCTTTTTTGTCGGGGGTTAAAAACCAAAAAACAGTTGATACGGAAATAATTTCATAATTAAGTCTTTAATAGCACGTTTTACATCATAATTAAACTGCTGCACATACTATCCGGCTAATGTAAATAGGTAGATAACCTATCTAAATTCGTCGGATAGTGTGTCAGATTTGGTAGCAGGAGTTTGCAGTCTATGCCGACGCTCGTCATTATTTGACAACATTTCAAAATTTCAGCATGATTATATTATTAACGCAATTGAAAGTAAATCTAAAATTACGAGACCCGTATTTTTTATTTTTCCTCAATATATTGATTTTCATTCAACTTTTTAACTTTGAATATCATATTATTTCAAAAAGACGTAAGTGCAATGTGACGTCATTCATACGGCTGAATAGGTTAGTTGCCTTTGCTACGTTCAAAAAAATATTATATCAAGTCAAGTCAGCTTAACGTCAGTTTTGACATTTCATTATTTATCATAATTCATAAATCATAACAAAAACAAATACATATTTGCTAATTTTACTCACAGACTTGTTCTATCTGTTTATTTTCTGCTTAATTTCTTGAACCATGAAAGTTTCCGAGGGTTATCGTATTGCAGACAGCAGAAATCTACCTAAAGTAGATTATTTGATGTTATTGGAGTACATGCACGAAAGCGACTGTTATAATGTTGCGGAAACTCGAAGTGCTAAGGCGTTGTTGGCATCACGTGAAGCTTACGTTGATACCGCGGTAGGTTACGTAGAAGTTCAGCGAGAAGCGACATTGTGTAACGTTAAGTGCCGAGTAACACCCGAACACAAAATTAAGGGGAAGTTGTACATTGTGATGGCTACTATTGACGAAACTTTAAATAAAATCGTCAAAGTGGAGTGCAAAGACTGTGCGTCATCTGCAGGTGGATGCAAACATGCCATCTGTTTCGCTATGTGGCTCATTAAGCGTTCCGATGAACCGTCAGTTACATCCACTATTTGTTACTGGAATAAACCAAAGTTAGCTGGGACTATAAGTGACAAGAAGCATGTTATGGCTAAGAACATGGGCATACCAAAAAAGACCAGACCTACTAATGTGAATGTCCCTTCGTTGTCCATGTTCTTAGCAGAATGTACACAGCAAAACATGTGTAAAGGCCTTATTTTAAGACAAAGCCAAGATCTTAATAAGCCTAATTTACAAGATCTCACCATTTTCAATTTAATGTTAAAATATATAGTTGAAATTAAGAATAATTTAACTTGTTCTGGATTTAAGTTATTTGCAAAAAATATTGTGACTACTGCAATAATAAATGAAATTGCCACACAAACGAAGGAACAAGCAAATTCAAAGTTATGGCATGCTATGCGTCAAGGAAGAGTGACTGGTTCCAAAATATATGAAGCTGTTCATTGTAAAACACCTAATGGCGCTTTAGTTCAGAGTATTTTGGGAGGATACAAAGTGCCTGAGACATGTGCGATTAAAAGAGGCAAGCTTTTGGAACAAAGAGTGCTTAAAGAGCTTGAAAGTGAGTTTGGCAGCATAGAGAGAACTGGATTGATTTTAATATCACCCATCATAGGTGTGTCCCCTGACGGTATTACCGATGATTTTGTTGTGGAGGTGAAATGTCCCATAAGTGAAAGATCATTGAAAAACTATATAAAAGATGGACAACTGCAAGAAAAATTTAATGCTCAAATTATGGTCCAAATGCATGGTGCAAATAAGTTAAAAGGTCTCTTTTGTATAGCTGACCCTACTTTTGAGCAGTCAAAGTTGTTACACAAATACTGGGTGCATTATGATGAAGACTACGTCAAGAAATTATTAATTTCTGCTGAAGACTTTTGGGAAAATTATATATATCAAACAATTTTAGATAGTGCGAAATAAAAATACATAAGATTTTATTAAGTTTTTTATTCATTACTTATAATCGAATTTTGTAAATTTATTAAACCACATGCAATAATAACTATCTCATCCGTATGTTGTATTAACTTGTTATTAATAACAGCATGTGGTTTTAACATTTTAAATAACCTTATTCTTCTTATTACTCTTTCCACATGGATACGTAGACTTGCAATCACTTTGCTTTTGATAGCGTCTTGTTTTGTCAATTTAATATCTTTTGCGACACTAGGAGGCCGCAAAAGCTTTATATTTTTTGTACTGAGTATGGATTCAATGTGCTTAAACCCTCTGTCTGCCAATACCGTACAACCAGACTGCAACACATCTAAAAAACCACTAACTTCCACTAGTCTAACGTCTGAAATACGGCCACCAAAGCCAGCTGACACAAAATTAATAAAACCATCAGGTGTGGTAGCCACTAAATACTTTAATGTATTGGCATTTTTATATTGCGACCATGTTAGAGACTGATTAATAGGATCTGCTGGTTTTTCTATTTCAATCTCGAAACAATCAATGATACAGTAAATATTTGTGTACTCCTTATTTGTTCTAAAACAAGATGGTAAATTCTTTTTAACAGTTAATAATGTAGGACAAAAAATTAATTGATTGAAAAACTTAGCCAGCGCACATAAAGTTTTGTAAAATAATCTCCACAATGTGGTGAGAGATATGCCAAACATATCAGATATTTGGTTAAAAGGAATATTATTTTTTATTTTATATAATGTTATGATTATATCGTTGGCCTTTACTCCTTCCAACTTGGACTCTAAAAAGCTAATTACCCAATAATAGGTTTTTGTCAATCCTATGTAATCTTGTGGCCTGCGTGCTATTAAATCTAACATAAAACTTTTATTTGTGGTCTTGTGTTTCTCTACTTCAAACATTTCAGATGGTTCTGTCATATCCGCAGAGGTAACAGTTGTAGTACTTCCTTGTGTTGAAGGTAAAGCTTCTTCATCGGGTATAATTTCATTAATAAATGCATCTTCTACATTAGACTTATCCTTTTTGTAATTAGAAATACAACAATATGTAGTTCTGTCTGCTGTCTTGGGTTTTACTTGAACGGCTTTATTGCATATGTTAGGATTTTCATAATCCGTCCCCTTATCCATTTTCACAGGAAAAGATGAAGATGATGATGTACTAGGCTCAGGTCCACTTGTGTGTTGTACTAGAGAAGCTGGTAATGAAGACCTTAGCTTAGGCCTAGCCTTCATAGTGGTCCAATATAAATAATTTTCAACATCTTCTTTCAACTGTAACAAATAATTTACACTTCAAATTATTATTAATAGAGACAGTAGGGTTAAGGTAGTAATGCAATGGATTTATACATCTGGTATGCATATAAAAACTAGAAAACTGTGAATTTATTCATATTTTATAAGCTGCTGTGTACCTACTGTTAATAAAATCGAGTTAAAACTTAGTCAGCTTATAGTTATAGGCATAGTACAATAAAATAGAGATGGTTTTACTTTATGTAGTTTTATCTTTGGTCAGTCTCATTGACGGGGTTGCCTTACACCTTGGGGTTATACTTTCAGCTAAGACTACAATGCCCGTGCTAATAAGGACATGGTAGGTCAAACTATTCCTATTACCTACTAATAATAGAAGTAAGTAACATAACAATATCTACAACCAACTGCATATTGATGCTAAAAGTACAGCCATTCATTAAAAAAAAGCCCCTCGGTATAGTTGGCATGTCTTGCAATGACTATTTCGTTTTTGTTTTCTAACTGAGAACTAAGTTGGGGTATAATATGTAGGTATTGTATCGTCTTATTATTCGTTTCATCACAACAGAATGAATGTATGAGTAACAACTAACAAAATAACATTGTACCTACCTATGAAGTTATAGTAATACAGGTAATACTCACATTAAGATGTGTTTCACATATATAAAGCGCTCGTTTGGGACATCCAACACCCAGAGATTTACACCACTCGTATTTAGCCGAACTAGGTACTACAAAAAACATCGTGTTTTTATCTTTTTGGGAATTGTTTTTGCATGTTGGAACAAAGCAATATTTTGGTTCCTTCATTGGTACGTACTCTTCGCTGGGATTCATTTTGTGTTACGATTAAAATTCAATTACAAATGCAATCTATAATAACAAAATATTAACAAAGGTTGTAAGTGAAATGTTGTTATTGTAGATGAGAATTTTTTTTTTTTTTTTTCATATGAGAATTGACAAGTGACAACTTGTCAATGTCAAACACTGACATCTGACATGCATCTGACCCAATCTGACCACAGCCCAACATTTTTTTAATCATAAAACAGATTGGGCAAGGATAACAACCATATCGAGCCGTATGAATGACGTCACAGCCCCATTTTTTGTTTTTATTTATTTTCTCCAAAAATAAGTCCAAAAAAAATATGAAAAAATCAGTTTTGGAATCAGAAAAGAAAACTCAAGAAACGGTAATTTTATTTTCATGACTTTAGAAATTTGAAATGTTGTCAATTAGGGCGTTCCTCTCTGATTATATTTGACATTTTTATGGTAAACTATAGTTTGGTCTAAGTATGATAACAATAAACCAATTTCATATCTTTTATGTTTAACGGCCGTTCCCAATAACATATCTACAGATAAAAGTAAAGGTAGAGATAGTTCTTATGTCAAATCCTTAGAGTATTAAAGAGTAGCAACAACTACGATTTCATTCATAAAATCGAATCAAGCTTGACGCCAAATCGCCATCTTTCGTTCTCACATACTTCTATTTTCATGAATGAACGTGTGTAGACCATAGACTTAGATTGTAGACGGTTACTATGTTAGGGATGTATCATGTATCTCTATTATCGTAATATTTGTCGATATCTATCTATCCTGTCATCTAATGTGTATTAACCAAAAGAGAGCGGAAAAATGCTAAGCTCATGATATTATGATAAATGATAATGATAATTTTATGGTTTATGTGAGATAAAGCGACAATAAAATAAATGATTATTTCTAAATATGATCCTTACTAATATTATAAATGTGAAAGTAACTCTGTCTGTCTGTCTGTCTGTCTGTCACGCCCAAACCACTGTACCGATTTTGATGAAATTTGGTATAGGGGTAGATTAGACCTCGAGAAAGGACATAGGCTATGTTTGGTCGCGATAACCGACATCCACGCGGGCGGAGCCGCGGGCAAAAGCTAGTTGATAATAAAATTTAATATCTAAGAACTAAGAAGGCCTCATCAGATGCTTTTTATGCCCCGCTTATAGGACCCGGGACTGTAGGAGGGATTTTTTTATGGTTAGTATCGTTTATATACCATAAACGAAGTATATTTATTTCTTCTTCATCCTATCGACAGTTTACTGGGCTTCTCTATTATAGACGTCATTCGAGGCTTGTGTACTACGATTTTCTTGTGATTATACGTGATAACTAGTGATTGTGGTGTGTAAATCGTGATAGCAGCGAAGGAATACGTGTGACGAAGATGCCTACCTGCTCAATTGTTGGATGTAAATCATCATAATATGCAAGGAATAAGCCAAAAATAACACTACATAGGTACGTACTCTTTTCGTTGAGTTAATTTTGTTATTTGTTGACCTACGACATCAATAGTTCGTTTTGTCTGTCTGTAAATCATACGAGCTTGTAAAAATCACAATTTAAATCACTAATTACGTTGTATTTTTCTAAAATTCAATATAGGTAAAAAGTATTACAATATTATGTAACGAACTGCCCGTTCTCCTTTGTTGATGGATATATATTAATATAAAGGACATACTGAATAAAGCACTAAACTTGTACTCTTCCACAATTGTTTTATTTTTTGTTGCCTAACCGGTTTCGCCTTACGGCATTCTCAAAGGTTTACAATGGTTCAAACTATTATATTTAGCAAATATATGCTAAATACTAGCCTTTCGCCCGCGGCTCCGCCCGCGTGGATCTCTTATCTTCGGTTCTACTCAACCGATTGCAGTAAAACAGACGTAAGATTTTAAATTCCAACAAGATCTTTCTAACAAAAAAACTGCATCAAAATCCATTTAGTAGTTTTTGCGTCCATCGCGGACAAACATTTTCAATTTACAATTATATAATAGTATAGATAGATAGAAGATAGATTAATAGTTTAAACCCTTGTTTACATTTTTAGTCTGTGCTTCTTTTATATCGATAAGGTGGTTATCGACAGTTTACTGGGCTTCCCTATTATAGACGCCATTTTCCGTTCTCATCCAAGTTTAGGTATACAGTTTTTTTTCGTAGGTATTTCATCTCCATATACTTCCATACTCAAAGGTCAAATCCCATTGTTATTTTCCTACTATGAATTGCGTTACTATAGAGATTGATGACGTTTTTATCTTTTCTAATGTCAAAACTGGCGATAGATAGGTTATTGGGAACGGCCGTTAAATTATGACCTGGGTTTAAAACTAGAATTCAGACAGCCGACTGACTTTAAAATAAAATATAATAATTTTAATATTCTTTTATCTTGACGCATGAGAAAAATGAGTACCTACCTAAATGTTCAAGTCAAGATCCTTTAATAAAATGCAATAATTTAATTTAATAAAGCATAAGCACTATGTACTGACACAGAAGTAATAAATTTATTAGTACTTACTAACAAGTAAACAAAATGGAGGCGACATGAGCGTCAATAATTCTCTATTGGGTAATTTCACGATGCCAAATTTTTTGCTAATTTCGGTGGCATTTTTCAATCATAGGTTTTCCGATGAAAAAAATTTAATGGAGTTCTTTTAGAATATCTAGTAGTATATAGTGTTCTAAAAGAACATTAAAAAAAATTTTCATCGGAAAACCTATGATTGAAAAATGCCACCGAAATTAGCAAAAAATTTGGCATCGTGAAATTACCCTATTTATCTTTTCAAAGGTTATAATCCTATGACATACTATGGTATAGCTAATGAAATATTAAGATTGTCTGATTATAATACAGTTTATCCTTTTTTAACGTCACGTTTTTCAACGTTACCATTATTTCAATCTATCAATACCAACAAGATACATACTATTGTTATAGTAAGCAGAATACGATTTAGTTTGCCGACTAAAGAAGTATTTAAATAAAAAATTCGAATATTCATTTGTGAATGGTGTGAATGTGGTGGTGTGAATCGCCCCTTGAGGTATTTCTTTTGAAATAAGCCGTGAAATGGTACAGTCAGACAGAAAAATGTGCACTTAACTGATAATTACCATGTTTGATGTCTGTAATATCACCAACTACGTACACTAAGTTTTTGCTACCTGGCTTACCTATTAGGTATAACAAAAGGAACGTTTTCAAGGGTCCAATAAACAAAAGCTTTGTTAAAATAGGTCGGAGAGAGTCGTCTATATAATGCTTTCTCTTTCTAAGTTCGTATTATAATGTGGAAGGGATGTGTTATGCGATATTTGCGTAGTGGTTTATAGTCTGTTTTTTTTATCTCAGATACTAAATTGACAAGTGCAAATGTCAAATTGTGAAATAATGATACCAGCTTTGTATTTAGTGGTGTACTCGAAAGTCGAAACTATCGACAATGTTTGCTGCCTGGATACAGGTGGTTTGGCTGTAATGTATTTTAAGAGAAAAGTTAAATATAAAATGTTTCTAAGTTTTTTATCCGACTGCGCGACGCAAAGGAATAGTAATGTGTTTATTTGTATGTTCCTGTGTACTGCTAGGTTGAATAAAAATATTTTCTTTCTTTCTTCCTTTTTTTTTCCTTTATTAAGCTCTATACATACCAAACGCCTGGCCCGATTTTTATGATTCACAAGTCAATCGATTCCTCTTAGTCCGGTGAGTGTCACTAAAGACATGACGTTAGTGAAAATTCAATATGGCGACTACACTGGACGCCTTATTGTGAAAATAAAAAAAAATTAAAGTCAACAAACTATGTCAAGTGGGGTATCGTTGAATAGATATTTAAAAATCATTTCAGTTTTTTCTCACCATTTTTCGATTTGACTTACCGTTTAGGATCTATATCGATTTAAAGTTGCGCTACAACTATACTAACATATTAATTTAGACAGTAGAAATTTACGATGAAAAGACGAAAATTATAATAAATTGGAAAAAGCGAAATCAATTCTCGGGCGGGACTCGAACCCCCGATCTTTCCCTTACAGGGGGAACGCTCTGACCACTGAGCCACTTGATTACTGAGATTTGTTTACTCCCACCATCGCCGTAAGATGGATGTATTGGAAAAATTGGGTCACTCTCGGGCGAAACTCGGTGGCTCAGTGGTCAGAGCGTTCCCCCTGTAAGGGAAAGATCGCGGGTTCGAGTCCCACCCGAGAATTGATTTCGCTTTTTCCAATTTATTATAATTTGTTTAGTCTAGCAAACTAATTGCTTTAAAATTATCTCAAAAGACGAAAACTTCGCATAACTGTATAGAAGAAAATTGAAAGACGATTACAAAAATATATAACTAAAAAGTTTTAAATAAAATAAATTATTGAAACTTGTATTGATCTTTTTAGTATCAGTCGAATTCTTGTTGTTATTTAGATTTTAAATTTAAATTAGAGTACCAAAAAATTTAAAATACCGTAATTTACATACCTATGTAAATTACGGTATTTTAAATTTTTTTTTTCGCCGAGTTTCGCCCGAGAGTGACCCAATTTTTCCAATACATCCATCTTACGGCGATGGTGGGAGTAAACAAATCTCAGTAATCAAGTGGCTCAGTGGTCAGAGCGTTCCCCCTGTAAGGGAAAGATCGCGGGTTCGAGTCCCGCCCGAGAATTGATTTCGCTTTTTCCAATTTATTATAATTTTCGTCTTTTCATCGTAAATTTCTACTGTCTAAATTAATATGTTAGTATAGTTGTAGCGCAACTTTA
The DNA here is from genome assembly GCA_914767945.1 of Eilema depressum. NCBI lineage: Eukaryota > Metazoa > Arthropoda > Insecta > Lepidoptera > Erebidae > Eilema > Eilema depressum. Next base: position 4,026,212 of record OU612027.1, on the reverse strand, counting down.
AATCGATATAGATCCTAAACGGTAAGTCAAATCGGAAAATGGTGAGAAAAAACTGAAATGATTTTTAAATATCTATTCAACGATACCCCACTTGACATAGTTTGTTGACTTTATTTTTTTTTTATTTTCACAATAAGGCGTCCAGTGTAGTCGCCATATTGAATTTTCACTAACGTCATGTCTTTAGTGACACTCACCGGACTAAGAGGAATCGATTGACTTTTGAATCATAAAAATCGGGCCAGGCGTTTGGTATGTATAGAGCTTAATAAAGGAAAAAAAAGGAAGAAAGAAAGAAAATATTTTTATTCAACCTAGCAGTACACAGGAACATACAAATAAACACATTACTATTCCTTTGCGTCGCGCAGTCGGATAAAAAACTTAGAAACATTTTATATTTAACTTTTCTCTTAAAATACATTATAGCCAAACCACCTGTATCCAGGCAGCAAACATTGTCGATAGTTTCGACTTTCGAGTACACCACTAAATACAAAGCTGGTATCATTATTTCACAATTTGACATTTGCACTTGTCAATTTAGTATCTGAGATAAAAAAACAGACTATAAACCACTACGCAAATATCGCATAACACATCCCTTCCACATTATAATACGAACTTAGAAAGAGAAAGCATTATATAGACGACTCTCTCCGACCTATTTTAACAAAGCTTTTGTTTATTGGACCCTTGAAAACGTTCCTTTTGTTATACCTAATAGGTAAGCCAGGTAGCAAAAACTTAGTGTACGTAGTTGGTGATATTACAGACATCAAACATGGTAATTATCAGTTAAGTGCACATTTTTCTGTCTGACTGTACCATTTCACGGCTTATTTCAAAAGAAATACCTCAAGGGGCGATTCACACCACCAGAATATTTATTTATTTGTCAATTTTTAACTCGCCCCGTGGCAAGGGGCGAGTCACTACACCAAAATAATAAAAAAAAGGGGCGAGTGAAGCATTTTAATCGCAAGGGTCGAGATTCAGGGGGCGAGCGAGGCCTAAGCCGACGTGCGACGCCCGACGGAATTTTCGGAACCAAAAAAAATAGGGGGGCCCCCTGTTTCTTTTTGCACCGGGGCCCTTGGTCACCTAGCTACGCCACTGATCCTACAGTATTCTGCAGCTGTGGGGTAGACCAGCTGGTCAAACTATTTTTGTCCTTCAAAAGCGAGCAATCCGCGCTATTTATAATTTAGATGTTTGCTTTCAGAAATAGTCATGTTAACGTTGCATCGGAATATTTGCAAAAATTCTATTTAATAAACAGAATGTACATCTAGACAGTAAAATTAGTGATGTACATTCGTGTTTATGAGCAAACTATGAATTTAATTCTGTTATTAACACTAGAAATAATCACAAATAATTTGGCATGCACTAGGATAGCCAACGTCCACAGCAAATGTTGGATTTAATACGCAATTTCACAGTAAAAAAGCCGTAAATATACTCATCTATAACCAAATTTAATATTGGTGTTAAAAAATAATTCTAAGTATAAAAATAATTTTATACTTAGAATCACTTTAGAGTCAGATGCTATTGGTTCTATTGGTCCTAAGCCTTTATGAAACTCTTGGGCCCTTACTACACGAAAACCCTTACTATACGAAATCATAAGTATGTATTTTTTTATTAGTAAAGGGCCTTGTGTTAAAACTAAAACATAAGGCACTTACTATTAAAAAAATCTTGAACCTCCAATTAATATAAGACGTTATTTTTGCTAACAAACATGAGTACCTAAACAACGACAATGTAGAACACTGCAGTGACGCGATAGTAGAAATACATTTCTATCGGAATGGGGTGGATGGGAGTCAAGCGTTTGTTTTCCGCACATTTAAATAAGACATCCTCTTTCGATATTAGATACTTGACACAGATACGAAGTGGAACATAGTTTTAGAAAAGGTTATTGGGGAAGGGGAAGGAGAAAGAAAAATATTGAGTGAATGAATGTCTTTATTTATGAAACACAGGCACTTTTAAAAAGAAGGCTCACTATTCTGAATATAATAGTGGTTTGATATGTATACTGTCATCCTGATATTTATTGTATGCCTACTACATGCCTACTGCATGCTTACAAGCTTACAACATGCCTACTACTAAATGTAATGTATGGTATAACAGTCAAAATATGGCTGTAATAATTCTGTATACTCCTCTAGTCAAACCAACAATTAAGTGCACTGAAGGGTGACGCCACTATCCTTCAATATTGTCAAATTGTGCTAAATAGACTTTGATATGCAATAAAGTAATTTGCATTGTGACTACCGGAGTTCCGATTTTACCCGGATTTCACAGAATCTTTGGTACATCTATCTATAGCATACAGGCGTAGATATTGCAGAAAAATACAACTACTACGTGACACTTGACAATTTGTTTTATTACGCGACCTGTTCCAATTTTAATTCTAACGCTGCCCTACTAAAGTTGGCACTTGGCAGGGATATTTATTGACTAATTCTTCAAATAAACGATCTCACTTGTTCTCGCCTTTCTATCTCTCATTATTGTTCATCTTAATGAACATAATGGGTCGTAAAAAAATGTTTTGTGACGCTTTCAATATTACAATTGTTTGTTTAGTGCTAACCGGGTTTCAGTAGTAAATCGTATGTAAATGAGGGGCCCTGAATTAGAGAGTACAAACTGTGGACAGATTTATTATAGTATATTTAGCTTGACGGGGGAAATATTATCACTGTATCATTAATATAATGTTAACGTAAAAAGAACACATAAGAGGACTGTCATTTTTAGGGTTCCGTAGCCAAATGGCAAAAAACGGAACCCTTATAGATTCGTCATGTCTGTCCGTCCGTCTGTCTGTCTGTCCGTCCGTATGTCACAGCCACTTTTCTCCGAAACTATATGACCTATGCTGTTGCCTTGAAACTTGGTAAGTAGATGTATTCTGTGAACCGCATTAAGAATTTCACACAAAAATAGACAAAAAGGATTAAATTTTGGGGCTCCCCATACTTAGAACTGGAACTGAAAATTTTTTTTCATCAAACCCATACGTGTGGGGTAGTAGTTTTTTTTAATACGTCATAAACCGCAATTTTCGCCTTTGCTGCTACGGAACCCTTCATGGGCGAGTCCGACTCGCACTTGGCCGGTTTTATTTTATTTAGTTCTGGAAATAAATTTTAGTACCCACAACATTGGCATTGAATACTTAGGTCCTTCTTTTGGGTATCGTAGAAGTCGAATAAGGAATGGGCCTGCTCTTTAGCCGGTAAGCATTCAGGCATGCAATTCAAGCATCGTTGTGCAAACAGAACAGGCCACTATTCTTTGGACTGCACCCCAGCTTGCTATCGGGCAGCGCCCTGGCAATAGTCAACATCAGGTTCAACCGGACTCCAATATTAAAAAAAAAAATATTTATCCTGCCGTCGTGCTATCATTCAATAGCACCGATTGAAGATAGATCTATTAGTGTGGTGGTGTGTCCCAGGCGCGGTCGCAGCTTGAAGTTTTGGGGGGGGTCACTTCGGAAATTCCTTAAGAAATTTAACCCCCCCTCCCCTCGTACTGGGACTTTTCAATATGACGTGCATGGTTTGGGGGGGGGGAGTCATGTCCCCTGTGACCCTCCCCCCCTCATGCCGCGCCTGGTGTGTCCCTAATTACTTGGTACGCAAGCGCTGCTCTAACCTCCAGCCCAGTCCGGCCCTGTGCGACAGTTATTAAGGTAAATTGCTTTCGTTAGGAGTGGGTACACTTCGCGTCATAGTCATTACGCCCCTGTCACTTCGAATAATATTGTATGTTATAATATACATAGTTGTTATACCAACTTGTCATGTCAAGTAAAGTTTGTAGCAATATTATTGTAATTAAAGTGTCAAAAACATTATTGCTTAACCTTTGATAAAGATAACAAGGTGATAAATAATGAAACTAAATCAACTGCCCTTTTTCGATAGGTATAGATATTGTGGGTTAACTTTTGGCGACAAGACAAGGTTTTAAATCCCTGCTTAAAAACAAACTAAAGAGAAAAAAAAACACAGTGTCAGTCAGTATTACTCGAGATGATATTAGATTTTAGACGATACTCCATACATACAATACTGTTCAAGCATTGAAAATGAATGGTGGAATGAAATAAATTCACATCATATGAACGTTCCCGCCGCGTGGTTCCCGGGAGAGTAGAATTTGGGCCACTCCAACTCTTCCCATACGGTGTCGTACAAAGCGACTGAGGGATAGGCTAGACACATAATGATAGTACCCGAAATACGGCAATAGGCGGGTGAGCCTATTACGTGGCACTGAATACAACGATTGGTAAAATGGGGGTGTTAATTCACCTCTGCTTAACCCTCCGGAGATTAAAGGCGTGATTATACGTATGTATGTATCATATGAACATGACCTAGAAAACTCTATACTTTTTATATTTTCTTGTAAAAATATGGAGGAAGTATATTGTACAGGTCATATTCGGAAGTTCTTCCTTGATAATATTCGTTTTTATAGCTTCTTACCACTTTTCCTATAAATAAAGCTTTCTAAATAAATCTAGCGCATGCAGGTGTTAGGCTAAAAAGAAAGTTATATTTAATAGAACATTCGATTATAATATGTAATAACAATATTATAATTTCTATGACATTTTGATACATCGTTCGAAAATATTCCAAAATGACATCAACACTTGGCTTTCTTCTGAGATCATACTTAACCTACTAAAGATATCTTTTTATTAATTTGTTTTGATTTTAAAGATTGATATTTTTTATTACCTTGTTTGGATTTGATAGATGTTTTGATACTTAAAACTAAAATTTAAAAAAAACATTGCAGCAAACTTTCCTTAATTACTGTGGTCACTTAAGTAAAAGTATGCTGAGTTGAAACATTTATACGAGTAAGAGTGCCGGAGCACAGATTTTAAGTAATTGTTCGTACTGCTTATTCCCGTGTGCTCCAAATCTATTGTTCTCCAAAATGCATTTCTCCATACATTCATTAGGTAGGAACCAAGCGCTCCAAACCTGCAATAAAAAGGAGAAGTTATTATGTTTTTTTTTTTATATTACCGACAAAAGGTTTGTCCCTCTAGACGAGTTGCAATTCTTTGGCTGATGTTTTGTAGAATAGATCTCGTATTTTGATGTTTATGACAGTCTTCAATGTATGTCAATCCCATGCGTATCTATTTCTATTCTATAAACGTAATGCGACTTGTCTAGAGGGGCTGAATAGATTTGAATAAATGGTGTATCATTAGAATCCATAAAATTATGGTCCCGTGCATTGATTTATATTGTTACTAAAGATCCCGTATGACACTGGCTCTACCTAACGAGTAAAAGTTCTCGTAATAATCATAATATGTCCGTTATGTAAATGCAGCAAATACCATAGTACCAACACAAATTGACTTCTCAATGATCAACGAAGGTCAAATACTCTTCTCGCTTTCAAGTGCCACAAACATCAATGAAGCAATTGTTTTATCAGAACGGTATTAAAATAATTTAGCAGTTGTTCAAGAATTATTTCTAATGTTCTACAGGAGTTTGAATGAACAGCGTCTGTATCTAACAAAGATTTTAATGAAATACATATATAACGCCAATTCTCGTAATGAAAACAATTTTTATATGTACCACTTAGGTAGCAGACGAGCACACGGCAAGATGTTTAAAATTATGTTTCGATCTAACTTCAATCTAATGTCAAAAACGATTACGACGTCTATGAAAAATCGTTTTTGACATTTGGTAGATTGAAGTTGGCTTCCCGGCCCGCCGCGTGGTCCCCGGCAGAGTAGAATTTAGGCCACCCCATCTCCTCCCGTGTCATGTGGTGTCGTACAAGGCGACTAAGCGATAGGGCTGATTAACGTCAGACAGATATATACAGCCCAGACTCAGCCACAGACTGAAACTGAATCTTGAACATCTTATTATTACGAGAACTGGCCTTCAGTTCCTGAATTAGATAGCACATGTTAGTGTCAATATCAAGGTGATATTTCATATTATAGAGCTATGAATAGCAATGTAGTAGTGTAGACACGCATGGTGAAACGACATGTGTGATGTGATGAGACAACTAGCGCTGGACGTCGTCGTTATAATGAAATGGCAAAGTCTATAACAGCACAAAAATTGTATGTTAACCAAGAGTAGGTACATAAGTAACATTGATTTTCTGTCTTCGAATAACTTGGGATTTCTGGCTTTGAATTGCATTTGGTCACTCGACTTTGACGAATTTAGATAACGGCATAAGTTACAAGTTATACCAGAGTCAAAGTTTGCTACATATCCTGTCCATTTAGATTGTTTAGATCTTATGTACACTTTCAGCTTGTATCTGTCACAGTAAAAAACTAAAATACTATAAATTAATACAGAACCGAACTCGATATTAATTTATAAATAGAAGCTAGAAATTTGCACCCAAATAGCCCTGGCAAGGTCCACGGATTGAAGGCCGCAGCAATAAAAAGCACAAATCAATAAAGTGGGCGACTTTTATAGTTCTTCCTGCTCTTTGTTGAGCCAAAACTATTAGAAGTACTAATTATTATTTGTTATTATGATATTTCAAGGAATCAATTTCTTACAGACATCTTGTGGTTAATATTTTCGAGCTCAAGTAATATAATAAAGAAAGTAACTTCTTTTGTACTCCCGTGACACTCTTGGACTTAAAATGTTCTCAAAATGTGCTGAATACGCGCAGTATACGTTTCTTGAGTGTCTTTTGAGGATAGCACGACGTACCACTGCAGTGGATGAACTCAAATTCACCAAGCATAGATTATTACATGACAATCCGCGGGCGCCAGGACTCATTCACACATCATTTGTCTCGCGATTTAGGTCCAAGATACGTATAACGAGTATAGCACTTAGTTACAGAAATCTAGTTCACATAATTCCAATGAAGGTGAAACTGCTCATACCTAGACAACGGAAGCCTCGAGGAAGTGACAACGTGACAGACGCACAAACGCCCCAGTAATGCGCTAACATAACCGGTATTGGCCCAACCTTGAACTTGCTGCCTTCATTTGAATTTATAATGAGCCGGTTGCGAAAATAATGTTGTTTTTATTTCAAAGGACGCCAAATAAACCGACAACTAAAGGCCACTTTATAGATGGTAACCTTAGTAGCTGACATCAATGATTTTATCAATTTCGTTGTGCGAATATTATGATGAGTCATATGTTATTTTAAATTTTTTGTTAAGTTTCTGAAAACTATCTGGTAACTTGTTTTTGTTTAACGGATCTCAGGGGTAATTTTGGTTGCATCCAACGCTTTCATTTTGGGGTTCGAGATCTACTTGCGTACTCTTTCTTTCCCCCTTCAGTCTTCAGCATCCCTAGTCCTTCCCTGTTCTCTGAACTGTTACGATGTCAAGCTAAGAGGCGAATGCAATAGTAGAATAGGGAGCTAAAATCAGTCAAGTGTATTTATATAATATATATGTTTTGGAGCTGTTGAGAAACAAATTGGAAATTCATTATTTTAATATATAAATCCTTGGAGCGCCTGGTAATAAATGTATGGAGAAATGTATTTGGAGAGCAATTGATTTGACGCTCACGGGAATAAGCCGTGTTAATATATACTCAGCTGACCTGTTTTTTTTAAAGAAGAATGTGAGAATACGAGAATAAGAAATTTGCGATAGATCCAATTTTAACGGACCTTCTTAACTTTTTAAATTATTTGTTTCAGGCAAGTCCTCTCCCACATCAAGAATTTACCAGAGCTGATACTTCTTGGAAATCTATCTCCTACGGTCAGAAGACTTCCCATCTTCTCCCTTATGGTGAAGCATCCCAGAGGAACATTCCTTCACCACAATTTCGTCTCAGCGGTCCTCAATGATGTGTTTGGGATCCAAGCAAGAGGCGGACTTAACAGCAATCTGAATTACGGATCTGATGTTTTAGGAATTGACAGCCAATTGCTGAAAGAGTATGAAAAATTACTAGATATTGAAGCGTAAGTATTTTTTATTATAGATGAGAAAATGACATAGTGGATGAAATTATAGGAATTATAGTCTTGGGAGTAACTCCACGCTCGTATCGTGGATCCGCCTTGTCAGACAGGTCGAGGGAAGGCTCTCCGTCTTGACAGTTTTCTTTGATTCGGTTGACCTGTCTCCAAAGCCTGTTTAGACAATTCCTTTTTGTCCAAGGAACGGCAACACAGAAAGATTGGTTACGATACTTGGTGTACGTACCTACAGAAATAATGGCCATAAGTACAACCTATGCGTACGACGAACGTCCTTACGAGATATAATTGATTGGCATATATTATGGCAGCTCTGCTACAGAGCATGACGCAAAATATTAACTTCGTTCTTTGATTTCGCATTACACAAATCTAAATAGTTCTTCATAGGTCAAATAATTCACACGCGCTTTTTATTATAAATATGCAATATTCATAATTACGATTTATGTTACAGACAAAAAGAAGTTGCACGAGTTCGCAAAATGAGTGATGTAAGATCACCCAATATTCCCATACACAATGAACACCTGAGACCCGGATTCTGCCGTATTTCCCTTCCCTTCTTCATGTCAGATGCGGAACTTGCCTTCGTTCTTGAAGCTCTAAAGATGGTTGCCACAGAAGGCTGGAAAATTCTTCCGCAATATATCGTCAATCCTGAGACCGGACAATGGAGACACCACACTTGCGCGGTGCTCAGAGATAGGAAGTCCTTGCATTCCGTGCGATTTGACGGTGGAAAGATGACAGCTCATGAAAGAAGAGTCTCTGGTTAGTACCGTTTTTAACAATATTGAACCAGAGAAAGCAGCGCCGGCAATTAATCAGATTATCTTGTGCTATTTTAGGTCCCGGCATTTTCCCACAAACATATACGGAGTGTCTACAAACCGCCAGGAATTTATTTAACCGAGCAAGAAAACTGGCTATGAAATGTTCAACAGCTGAGCCAGAGGTCACTTTCAATCCACGTATTGACTATCTTAGGTGGTTTATGCTGCCCAAAGAAGCTCACGACCTTCTCTTAGGACGGTCAGCTAATGTCAAGCATATTGTGCCATTTGATCCTTCAGGGTATACAGGAGCCAGAAAGAGCCTTAACGTTTCAAGATCTTCTATTACCTCATCGCCAATTTTAGGTTCATCACCAAGGCACTTTAGCTTATCATCAATAGATGACTGCCAAATATTTAGACTGAAACAGAAGCAGAAGTTCTTCTCGAGAGAATCTAGTCTTCGAGAAACGCACAAAGAAGAGGCTGAATCACCTCGTCCAGTGCAATTTGCAGTTGGTGAATCTGTGTCACCTTTACGATTGATACCACTTTCAAAACAACCTTTATTAGTTCGGTCCAGGTGCTACAGCTTAGGTTCCGATATACCAGCCGTAGCACTTAGCGCCAAAACTAAGTTGAATTTAGGTTTAAAGGAAACCAGCCCGAACAACGTAATAGAGAAATCAAACTTTTGTAATTGCGGTAGTCAAACAGATCTTCAATCTTTAGATGATCCAATGATTTCACCTGAGAAAACATACTCTTACAGTACACAAAGTAGTACATCAGCATCAGATTGTAGCCAAGTAGGCCGGACTTCTCCTACAACTTCGCTAAACTCTCATACTTCTGAGGACCTGCAGGCCTACGTTAAAGAAATGACCAGAGAAATTGCTACAGAAATCAAATCAGAAATTCGTGAAGTTATTTCAAAAGTTGACGATATTTTAGAGAACTCAGATGCACTTGAACTGTCAAATCTTAGTATGAACTCAATATCTAGTCAAAGTGAAAACAATTCAGTATCAGTCATTGATGTAGCCGAGTATTTGATGGGCATGTCTAGAGAGATGGCTTCAGAAGTGAAACACGAAATACGTGAAATGGTTAGTCAAGTCGACGAAATGATGTCACCGGAATTCAATGGAGTTTGTTCAAGAAAAAATTCACCACCAAAACCTGGTAGACAAAGAATTGGCTCGGCTGCTGAACTCGGATTGGACCTTAAAAAGTCTACACAATCCTTGAAAAAATGTCCCACAAGCCCTATTTTACCGATCCAATTTGATGAAGAAGACAGATTTCTAAAACGCTCTCCTAATACAAATTCTCCGAAGTCGACTCATGGCACTCCCTCACACGAAGCTTCAGGACCTAGCAGCATCTCCTTCAACTCAAGTGAAACTTCTACGCCGGATACTATAATTCAAGTTGTCACAACTCAAAACTCACCGATACTTCCTAAATCATTAAGTTCAAACAAATTGTCTGATGATGAAGTAAGCTGCAATGATTTGACTTGTAGACAATGCTGTACAAAGAAAAACTGGTGCCAAAATCCGTCCGTGAGTTCACAAGACAGTGGCATAAATATGACATTCACAGAAACGGACTCATTTTTAGACTTCGGTAAGTAAGTCATTTATTATGTTGATTTATTTTTTAGTTAATGCATCTGTGTCGGATGCTTTCAATCAAATAAAATAAGTAATATGTACATTTTATGCCCACATTTTAATGCGAATGACATCAAACGATTCCAATGTCATTGGATATTAATAAATTGATAAAAACATTTACGACTTCTGGTGTTTTCCTGGTTGCGACAACAATTTTATAATTTCAATCCTTCAAGGGACATAAATGAATCTAACTTAATTTCATACAAAATTTTACAAGGAAACCAATTTTATCGCTAAACAAGGAATATTATTGCACAATTACAGTTAAACGGCAAAATTCCGCAGATTCCTCGAACAAGTCCAGAAAGGCACGGTTCCGCGTTTGCCAGAAGCACGAGAAGAGTGAAGTACCAGACATTATTGAAGGGGTGCCCGTGTGTTCCGGTGACCACGTCCGCCAGATCAAGAGATACGACTCTAGTGATCCCACTAGAGTCATCTTCCAAATGCCCGAAGATGGTGATGGTCAAAATAGGTAAAGATCTTTCTCAGACATGTTATATTAGTATTTTGTGTACTGCCTTTGTATTTTTTGGTTTGTTAGAGTTTAAGGTAATTGCTTTCCTAATCAGTACTATTTGAGCTACTTAAATAGCCTTTTGTTACACACCTACTTTTTATACACTAAATAATTGCGATATAATTGTGTAGTGAGTGTGTCATATAGTGTATTATTAATATTATTATTCATATGATAGTAATAAAATCGTTGGAATTCTGCTTACTTGTTTATAAGTTCATTAAACTTTTTACCATAACAAAAAGTTAGCAATATCGTAATGGAGATCAAATGCAATGTGCTTCATAACTTTGTCAAAAAATATTTCAATATGATGTTCTTTTACCGCATTTGTATAAATTAATAAAAAAAATTGTGTGTTGAAATGATTTTAAATTAAAATGAGGTACTTATGTTATGTCAATTTTATCACAATGTCCAACTTTTGCCGCGTTGTTTGATAGAAGTCGTATTTTAATCTCTCTCAAACTCACTGATTAGTTCATGTCCTGTTTCACTTGCGCTTGCGTTGAGGTAGACTTAATAAGTCTAGTTTAAAGTGATCATTTTAGATACCAGTTTCGTATCTACCTCATTTTAACGTAAGATCAATTGGTTTGTTGAGTTTTTGTTTTCAGCTTCTAGTAATGTTACATTAAACACTTGACAAACTTTTGGTACTACCCAATCTTTCTTTTTGCCTGTATTCTGTACACCTTTCTCTCTTTCCGATTGTCTGCCATTTCTTTCCTTCAAAGTTTTCGCTTTTATCACTTGTGTGTATTTCAGCATTGGAGTTTCTAATTTTGGTAACCACTATTTTGCAACTGCTTTCTTCAAACAACTTAATATCTTTCGGCTTTGCCCTTACTTGTCAAACGCTTAGCTTGGGTCCACCCCACTATTAAGTGCTTTCTATATTTTCTCCCAGTGGTCCTAAATGTTTGTGCGTGTTTAGGGACACGACAACGGTGGTGGACTCAAAGCGGTGCAGTCGTTCATCCAATGCCTCTTCCAGCAGTTCAGACCGAAGTTCCAGGTCCAGTGGCTATGGAACCGATCAACCATCTACGCTAGATGAGCGGTTTTATGATAGAAGGTGAATATATTCACGAGAAACACTAAGGAAAACTACGCATGACAAAATATTTTATTCCAGTGTTGTTGTCAGTGTGTTTACGCACTTTTTAAGTCAGTTTCAGTTTATTATTGACCGGTTTTTGATTTGATTTGACCGGCCACTGCAAATTTCGTGCAAAAATACATATTAGGTATGCTGCTCTATTCATGCGTGCATATACAATTATACATGCGAAAACAGACGGCTTAAGCAGCGTTGACAAGACTCAATATCAATTTCTCCATTCAGAAGCCAGCAATTAGTCTGATGTCATCATGTACATGTACAAGGTACACTGATTTAATTCAATTGTTGTTTCTTACAGTGAATCAGAGGGCCGTACCTTCAAGCCTCATTGGGAGGAGGAACGCGAAGATCGGGAGGACAGCAGCGCGTGTAGTGATAACTCTTTAACCGACTTCACACTAGATGATGACGGTAACTGGCAATGCCCGCCGAGAGGCGTCTGGAAACCTACGGTGGAGGTAGGTTGTATTCTGTCATATTTCTCATTGATATCTTCGTCATTATAGTCAGCTCTTAGCTATAGGTTATCGCAAACACTTATTGTATATTCTTCTTGTTTTAATATTTTTCGTTAGCTGACTTTTGAACTAAGACACGCCATCTATCGTGTCATCGAATTACTATTCAAGTTATTATTGTTTTCTTAACGTAACCATAGGAGCCATTTTTATAAATCGCTTTAAGTATATGTTACTATATGGTATGCTATTTGAATTGCAGGCGATCCAAGAGTTCAACATGATCAGGCCTGGCGATAAGGTGCTGGTGTGTTTATCAGGTGGCAGTAGCTCCATAGCGCTGCTGCACACCTTGCACCAGTATCAGTTCTACGCAAGGTCCAAGGGAGTCCACTTCAGTATTGGTAAGTGTACAAACGATTTTATAGATTATACAATAATACTATATAAAGCTAATTGTCCACCATGATCGCGCACCAAGTGTGCTTGAAAGTTTTCTATTCATAGCCTTGGAGCTTGCAACCGTACGCAGTCTGTATTCCAAATGGTTATTTTCTATAGGTTCTGTGAACCGATCAACGTAAATTAAATTGCACAATCCTTTGCGCTATGTATGTCTAATACGCAGTTCACCTAGCTCGCGTTATGTCTAAATGTCATTTTCAATAGCTTTTAGCTTATGTGGACGTTATAGCGCTGTTTGCCAATTTCGCATAAGCCATGTCGTGCAGCGCCATCTATTAAATTTCAACAGATACTACAACTACTTACTTACTAATGAAATATTTTTACAATGTCTAGTTTCTAAGTTCTAACGTAGTTTCTTACTTCTATACGAAAAAAATCTATTTCTTTTACTTTTTAGGTGCTCTATTTGTACATGAGAAGGATTCTCAAGTGGATCCTCTGCACCTAATGGCGTACTGTAGAACCCTGGGGGTCAAGTTCATTTACGAGGACAAAGTGGAAGATGATGAAACTGAAGGTGAGTACCCATTTTTACATACAAGTTTAATTCAGAGATACAGACAGGTTTTCTCGGCAATTTTTTTTATACCTCTTATGGGAAGCGGTTACCGTTGCTTAACACCAGAGGTGTCACACTCATACTGCCGCTTCTGTAAGAACCTTCTGATGCATTTCTTGAAGAATATTAATATCTCCATAATGTAGTCGCTTGAAAAAACCACAACAGGGAGATCGTTCCACAGCTTGTAATAACCTACTTTTGTGGCAGGCTCCAGTTCGTCGGAGCCGTGGCGCTGGGCTCGGCGCGGCACGCGGGCTCGCGCGGCGCGCGCGGCGGTGGCGCACGGCTACGGCGTGGCGGCGCTGGCGCAGGCGCTGGACCGCGCCGCCGTCACCTTCCTCGCCACCGTCATGCACGCCGGCGCGCTCGCCACGCTCCGCGCGCACTACCGACTCAGGTGAGTTCGTTTATTGAATTCTCTCTCCCTAAAGAGCGGAACTTTTGGAGGAGGTACTAGGACACGACGGTATATGATCCTTCTGGGGAAGTCCCTCCCCCCTACAGAATACCGCGGCTAAATAACCTCGTGGTGTGTTCCCGGCGTTGAGTAGGGTACTCAGAACTCACTGGAGAGGTTTTGTGCTGTCAGTGGGAAAACCAAAGGCTTATCCTACTTATCTTTTGCGCTGACGGCACAGAATCTCTCTGTTCTTACAGGGTCGGCAGACTCCCCTGGTGTAGCACTCACCCATAGGCCACAATAACCACTCACCATCCAGGTAGACCGTGTGCTTGTCTGCGACTCTGCGACCTTACTATTATAAAAAAAAACAACTCTCGCGATCAGAGTTGATCGGGCGCCCTGGAATTTCTTTTCTGGGGCGCACCCCATACCACATGGCCGATACCGAACATTTTGATCTATTTAATAATTTTTGCTCCAGGGACCCCGAAATCCGTGTAATAAGACCGTTCATTTACGTACGCGAACGAGCACTTGAGGCGTTCGTGTGTGCACGTGGGTTGCCAGACTTCCGAGTGCGTGACGACACCAACAGCCCGGTGCATAGCGATCATAGCGGCCATAGGTAAGTCTTACGTACAATTCTACAATGCTAATCATTCCTCCTACGAAACTGTGAAAGTTTGTGAAGATATTTGGATGTTACAGGTATAGATTATAATCTAGAATAAACACATGGGCTACTTTTTATCCCTGGAGTAATTTCCCATGGGTGATGGAAATAGCACAACTTCTGTTATACATAAAACTCCATTTCTTTCTTTTGATGCAGGATTCCACAACTCCCCTTGGATCACCATCGTAGTTATAGTCTTAGTCGCATTAAAAGCTATTACTTTGTAGCCTGCAGTCTTTTCACTATTTCCTCCATTATTTCATTATGGATTGGTACCCACGGCCAAGAAAATAACTATACCTTCACAAACTTACCCTCTATAGGTATTTACTTATTTTCTTGACTGTGTATAGTTTTGTACCTTGTATTTTGAAGCTTTGGACGCAACCGGGCATAGCGCTCATTTGGACTCAAAGAATACTTCTGCAAAGTTCTAATTGTACGTATTTATTTATTTGCAGCAAGGAAAACGTCCACCTAGATCGTTCGGTGTCAGAACCAATCGGTTCGTCAGACAAGCATCCAGAGGTTAAGTCTCAGCGGTCTCTAGTGGAACCTCTCGAAGACCTCCAGGCGAGGCCTCTTCCAGACGCATTGGATAGCGCGAAAGAGCTTTTGACTTCTCAAGAGAGAATATACCCGTATCTGTTTACTAGTCTGAAGAGTGCGTTACGGCCGCTTATCAATGGCAGGTTAGTTTATTTTTTTTTATTTTATTTATGCAGGCAGGGAAAAAATTGTAATTTTGATAAAGTGGTCAATTTGTAAAAAGCAGTAGTAATTTTGATAAAGTGATCATTTTGTAAAAAGCAGTAGTAATTTTAAGAAAGTGGGCATTTTGATAAAGTAAGCTTTATGTATTGAAGCCATTTTTTAAATATTTTTATAGAGCCACTCAGTAGTTGAACAGAATTACACTGCTCAAAAACTCATGTTTCAATGCTGAAACGTATCCGCTTTCCGACTTTTATTTTCCTTCTCCACTTCCATGGTGTAGTATCTATGTTAGTATCTATGGTAGTGAGGTGAGACCTACTATTGACGCTGCCCATATTACCTACCTATTTTTTCATACATGTTCTCCAATCTCCAGTTACAGAAACATCGACAAAGATCAAAAAGAGAGACACAGGAAGAAATCGGTGATTCAAATGCGAAACGGTGAGCCTGTATACGACACTGATGACGACAGCGAAGAAGAACTGCTACCATAGGCGATTAAAACCAGTTGGCAGCAACTGGCTGTTTGAAATGACCAGGAACCCGTACACGTTGTTCCTGATTGGAAGGTAGTTATGGTGCTTATTTTAAACCACGTGTTAAAGTCTAACTGGGGAATTATCTGCTTGACAATGATAACATGAGTAGATAGTGGATTTCAATTGGTTGACATTGAAGATATAGCTGATGTAAAACTAAATCAGTTTAAATATGCCGGTTCATACGAACGCGCGTAGTGACGTTACTGATGGTCAATCGGAATAAGGGTCCTGACTAGACTAACCCTTTAGCTGAGAAAGCTAGTGATGGTCTAGTGTCATATAATGGTGCCATTAATCTGTCATGATCAAAATGACTGTTTCCTCTGGACGGAGGAAGACAGCAGGATAGGTTTTATTTGGATATTTTAAATAGGATGTACCTATGTATGATGGAGCAGTTGCTACTGTCAATTTTTATATCTGTGTGTAGTAAAGACTTCTATGCATACCACTAGACCTGCTGTATGAAATAAAATAAAAAGTTGTACATTTCGGTCACTTCGAATTTGTTTGGTTGCCATTTGGAAAGGCGCGAAATTATTTTCGACGTATTTTATTTTTAACATGTGCCAAGTCATTTTACACTTATTGGTAGTTTGATTTATGTTATTTTATTGGAAAATTTTCACATAATTTATGATCATCTATTAGGGCTTCCAAACATTATACATTTTACGGTTTGCCTTGTATAGTAATAATAAGTAATCTATAGCAATATGCATAGAAGTCTTTTTTGTGTAGCCGTTGAATGGCACGCCAATTAACTATTTGACGGTAAAAACCGTTTATTTTAGACTATAAGATACTGGTGGCTATTTTGAATTTGGAACTAGATATTTGCAATTTTGAAAAAGAATGCCAATAAATGTTGTGTGTTCCTATTATATCGGTTCCAAAAGTAGCCACCGAATGTGATTACTCAGTGATCATGACGTGTGTTATTTTTGAGATTATTTTAGTGGATCTATTTAAATAATAGAAACGTTTAATATATACTCATCTTAATTTAAGAAGTATAAGAACCATAGAGCATGGAAATGTGTCACCCATTTCTATGATTGTTCCGTGGTATATGGTTGAAATGCTTCTTAATTTGAATTGTTATTTTTTTACTTCTGTTATTATAGAGCCACTAAAATAATATTCTTGTGACTCCGTTCTATTTTTAAGTGTGTGAGTGGAAGTATTTTGTATTTTAAGTTTTTTAGAGACGCCATGTTGATAATTATGTTACTAATAAAATTACGGTACAATTATTCGTACGAGTGGAATTGAAAACAAAGTGCATTTGTTACAGTCTGTTATTGTAATGTTAAGGAATATATTTTTTAATATTGTTGTATGTATTGAGTGTTGACATACATGAAAAATTTTGTATTGTATAATGAGAACTATTTATTCTGCAGTTGTTTATTGAGATATAAAAATATATCCAATATAATAATATATTATCTATATATTTATTTTATTTTAGGTTTTACCTAAAATGTTTAAGGAACGAAAGAGTTAATACCTATAACAATTATAATATCATAAGAGATATATAGTTATATTATTATTATTATACAAAGTAGTGAGTATAAAGCTGTTAATTGTACAAATTGTAGATGTAGAATATTACGCTTTTTTCAATAATGCTTAACGATATTATTCCTTGATATAATAAAAATTACTTTCGTGTTTCTAAAACCAGTGTGAACGATTAGTTTTATAAATATGTACATCAACAATCAGCTTCCTTAAACTGCACACACACACACACACATACACAGAATGGTCGTAAAAGGATAGGCTAACACGATATCAGGAGAATCTGTAGAGGTTAACAAAGGTATGAAGCTGTCTTTCCACCAAGATGTGCTATGGCTACGTTGCTAAGGATACGCTTGATATCCACCAATCATATTCATTGGTCCACGTAGCATAGCACTGTTGGAAAGGGTTCAGCTAAGCTATGTGCTTTAAATAGAAAGACTAGCTGCCCCGGCGAACTTCGTACCGCCATATTTTCGGCCCGCGTGGTATTCAAATCCCGTTCCCGCTGCACCCTTAGGGGGATGAAAAATAGATGTTGGCCGATTCTCATAGATACCGGATAAGCACAAAAAACTTCATCAAAATCGGTCGAGCCGTTTCGGAGGAGTTCGATTACGCACCCCGTGACAGAAGAATTTTATATATTAGATGCGTGCTATGGATGGAGAATAGATTCGAATTTTGAATATTTGTAGGAAGTTTCATAGCACATGTTACTCCCTACGCTACATAGCATAGCACAGTGGAAACGGTTACATAGTTACATAGCTTAACTTTTACACCCTCGTATCATAGCTGCTGCTCAGCTGCATAGCACATCTATGGTGGAAAGTCAGCGCGCTTATTCGTTTAAGTGTGTGCAGGTTGCTAAAGAAAAAAGCTTTTGCCATTGGTTTTTTCGGAATCTGATTTTTGATGTGGGACTGAATTTTGAATAAACTCATTTTTTTGTTATTAATTTTTTACGCAATGAGACTACGACATACGTATTTTGTATTGCTCTTGTATGCGTTAGTTGTAAGTGTGATTCCTACGTGTTAGATTAAGAGTGAATATTGTAATCTTGTAACAAGAAGTCCCATTAAATTGCTTCCATGATATAATTATTGTATTCATATACATTTTGAAGAATGGAATAAAACATGTTATAATTAAATTATGAGTTTCATTTTGACGTGATGGTATGTGTATCCAGCGCCATCTAGCGATAGGTAAGTAAGCGAAAATTCTATGGAAATAAAATGCTGCGTCACCATAATTAGTTTATCTTGACTTTTACGCGAATTAATGCTTTCTGACTCCCAAACTCCAGTAGGAAGGCCTGCATCAGACCCTTGTCTGTCAATCAACTACAGGTGTGCCGAGTTACTTACAGGTTAGGTTGACCTAGACCACGGTGTCTTTGTCCAATTAACTTTCTACAGACACAAAAACATTTTGACTTACCTATTTCGTATCTCAATATCTTGGAGGTTGTCCTTTAATAAGCCAAACGGTCTCAGTAGAGTACATTTTCATCCTAGATATTCAATTTTAGTCAAGTAATTGAAAATTTGTCTTAGTTGTAAGAAAAATGTCTCAGTAGTGGGGTAAATATCTCAGTGGTGAGAAAAATATCTCAGTAGAGAGAAGACATTTTTGTCTTAATAGTGGGGAAAATGTCTCAGTAGTGGAAAAAATGTTTCAGTAGTGAAAAAAATGTCTCGGTAGAGAAAAAAATGTCTGTAAGAGACTGGTCGCAAGTTCAAGTACTGTCTGAGCATTTCACTTTTTCTAATCTTAATTATGTGAAGAAGAAGAGGAAGTATACCAGTAATTTGATAAAATAAAACAAAATATAGTTGCTTAATTTATTAAATACGTAAATACACTACACAGATATAGTACCTACGTGCTTGTGTGCGTGCTCACATACATCGACCCTAAGCTAATGAGTATTACAAGTACTAGGACAAACCCTTTATTGAGACAAGCTTCAAAACACTGAATGTGATAAATATACCTACACTTACACTATAAGCAGAGATGAATTTAATTCTATATAAACTAGAAACTATGATAATATAATAATTATAATACTATATTTTTCTTAAACTAATTTCATTTCATGACGACACAATATTTTCTTATAATTAACGATATATTTTTAAAGATCAACTACATTATAGCTTTAATAGTTAAGAGTTACGTTCTATAGTTAACTAAAAAAATTATATAATTATTTTTAAATAGAGCATCATTTGGGAAGGTTTTTTCTAAGAAGGTTGGTTACTTTTTCTCGCCTCCCTTGCAACAGGGCTTGGTTCCTGCAAAAAGAAGAAAAAATTTTATTCATAACATGAAACTTATGAAATGAATTGACAGTATTGTCCAATATTATCATTATATCGTTACTGGTCGTGTTGTATCCCGGTGGAGTAGAACAGGGCCACCCCATCTCTTCCTATGGGTGTCACTATTTATTAATCTGTGGTGTCGTAGTAGGCGATTAAGGGATAGGGCTGTTCTCCATCCGACAGTAAAAATACAGCCCATGAATAAGTGCCCGCTTGTCGGCAATAGGTTCGCCCCCTATTACCTGGGGTCGAAAATCATAGTTGACGAAATGTAGGTGATGATAATACACCTCTGCCGACCCCTTCAGGGATTTACAGGCGTAAGTATATGTATGTTATATTGGACTCGTTATGAGTTATTTTATTACACTGAAATATTATGTTGTATAGTATTATAGATAAGTTTTTATGACGTAATACAAATTCAGTTAAAATAATATTATTACATAATATATTAGTAATAGGTATATGGCATTTAAGTCCATAAAATGAGACAAAACTACTAAACCAAGTAAACCTGGTAGTGAGTTAACAGTCTAATGCATTTATTAATAGTTTGAAATATACCTGCTGATTATAAAAAAGTTATGTTTTAATAAATGCAGTAAAAATTCTAGTATTTTTTGAGTACCCCGAGCATGAAAAATATTCGTATTCGTAACGTGAACGCATCGAGAGAACGGAGCGTTGCGATTGGCAGGCTTCACAGACACACACAGGTTCACAGTAGGCAGGCGGCCAATCGCAACGCTCCGTTCTATCGATACGTTTACGTTACGAATACGAATATTTTTCGTGCTCGGGGCACAGATATTGTAGGAAGATGGAGATTTCATAATCATTTTAGAATTGATAGCTTCTGGAATCGCAACCTTTAATTTTAGATATATTGTAGGGAGCCAAAAAAAAAGGGAGTATTTTAAATGGTGTACAATAAAGTATAAATAAATCCTACTAAAATTATAAATGTGAAAGTTTGTGAGAATGGATGTGTGGATGTGTGGATGTTTGTTACTCTTTCACGCATAAACGGCTCGACCGATTTGGTTGAAATTTGGTATGTATAAAGGTTATACCCTGGATTAACATATAGGCTATATATCAGCGATGAACGGGATCAGAATTCCACGCGGGCGGAGCCGCGGGCAACAGCTATAAATAAATAAATTAAGACTGGTAAAGTGGATCCCAGACTCCAAGGTGAAAGCTTCGGATGCGACTTGGAATAAACGCTAGGATGAAGAAGGGATCGTGACCTTTGAGCTCAGTTTGCCAACAGGTGGGGCACGTGGGGGGATGGAGTAGTTAAATATTTAAAAAGGAATATATACCAGTAGCCTTCCCATCTCCGCAAGCGCAGTTGGGGCCACAGGTGCATGTGGAGCCACACGCAGCTGTGCCGCCGCCACACGTATCTGGAAATACCAACAACATGATTTATCAAGGATATCATAAAATTAAATAGTAACATCTGAAAATACGATCTATAATCTAGAGTAAGTACTTAATAAAAATAACATGCTCAGAACTTTTTATATGAGGTTATTTTATAGGGATATCCTGTCAAAATTTTACATCCTCCAACAGGGGTAAGTTCGCTATTAAAACCCTTATTGTTAGGGGTTCTCAAAAGAAGCGATGTAATGTACGAAGATTTTTTAATAAGCAATATACTATGTTCTACACTTAGAGTATACATTATATATAGTAAATGTATACTCTAAGGTTCTACACCTTTACTAGGTAGTACCTAGGTACGTGTTACTATATTTCTTTCTTTCTATGCGTAGGTTAGAGTAATTATGTCTTAATCGAAGAACTGCCACCTCATCTGCGAGGTGGTACATACTATTATGACGCTCTGGCATGAGCCTCTAGGGATTAGAGGGTTAGGTGGCAGTCGTAGCTATAAAATCCACAATAATGGAGTTATAGGAAAGCGTACTTCGGACTTGAAAACTTTGAATATAACGACGTAAAAGAAAGGAAGTACGCCAGTCATGTTTCCAAGTTAGTTCAAACATTTTATTAATTGTGGGCACGAACGTCACAAAACTGAGTACATTAAACTCTGCCTCCATAGTTAGGCTACCGATCGTGAGAAACCGTTACATACCATTAAATTAACTCTTTGAGCGCAACGGGGCATCTTACCACAGATCTGACTACGTATCTAAGTAATAAATACGGAGATTTCTTTAGACAGTATTAGCAGAATGTGAAATAACTTATTTGCTTTATGCAACTGTCTGTCAATGTACCTACTTACATATATGAAAGTGTAATACCACTCACTGATTAACCACGAAATCTCAGAAACTATAACACCTACAAACTTGAAGTTTGGCAGGTAGGTTCCTTACTTATTATGGTGTATGCCCATCCAGTAACAACCAAACGAGTAAAACACTGTTACTGGTTGGGAAAAAAATTCCCAACGAGTCACAGGTGTCACTGGATGCAACCGTTTTTGTCCCAACGAGTAACAGGTGTTACTGGATGCAACCGTTTTTGTCCCAACGAGTAACAGGTGTTACTGGATGCACCATTTTTTGTCCCAACGAGTAACAGGTGTTACTGGATGCAACCGTTTTTGTCCCAACAAGTAACAGGGTTTACTGGATGCAACCGTTTTTGTCCCAACGAGTAACAGGTGTTACTGGATGCAACCGTTTTTGTCCCAACGAGGAACAGGTGTTACAGGTATAATTAGTAGGGTGTAAGGTGTTGAGGATAGCACGGAAGGTACAGCGGTGTAGGTACAAGCTTAAATTCACCAAGCATAGATTAATTTAAAAGAATCCGCGCGCGCCAGGGCCTCATTTGTCTCAATTAAGGTTCAACATATGTGTCTCAAGGATTACCCACATTATTAATATTCCCCTTACTGACCTAACCTAATGTTGAACATTGCATGTAACGTTTCAAGTAACCCTTCACCTGCTTGCACAAGTAGGGGTTGCGAATTCGCAACTCATTTGAATTTTGTCTGCGATGAAATAGGGTTAAAATTTCAAGGTCACCGTATCCTTGGGGCTAAAAAACAATAGCAACATATTTTTGCGATGGACAAAAAAAAATCATAATTGCAAAATATTAGCAAGTTATAGCTGTCTGCTTCCTTAACCCTATCTACTTATATTTTAATTTCTGGATACCTACGATCCAAATATTATGAAAATAAGTCAAATTCTTTGTGTATAAACTGGTATAAACATTGTTAACTATAGGGAAAAATATAAATTGAATTTGTATTAATATTTAATTGGTATGGAGCGTACTGGAATCCATGGCATTTAATGAGTGGTTAAACGTAATATTATATTATGTATATCTCGGGACACGTATCTTGGACCTAAATCACGAGACGAACGAGGCTCTGGCGCGTGCGGATAGTTTTGTAATAATCCATGCTTGGTGAATTTGAACACTTTCACCACTGTAGCATCCCGTGCTTTCCTCAAAAGACACCTTTTTTTCATCTTGCGAAAAATCCCCACGGATACCTCCCCCGCCGGAGCCGGAGGAGGAGGTTATGTCGGACTCGAACCGACTAAAACGCACGCCGTCTGTGGGCCGACAGTTGCCGGAAGTGAGATTGTCGTAGCCATATCCCTCGCACCCTGGCCGACCCAGGGCCATATCTCTCGATCTGGCCCTCTTCCGGTGTGGGGACCACAGAGTCCCCAACTCGCCCCCGGGTATGTACCTCAAAACTACTGCTGCGCGTATAGAGCACATTTTAGGTCCAATATATATATTTCTCGAGCAATGCAGTCTACAATAATGCTTTAGTAACACCGGTCTAAAAAACTTCGCTTATAAAGTTGTATGAAAAGGGGTATAAGTAGTTATACTTATATCCTTCGTCGACTGTACGTTGAAGATAAATTAAATAGAAAGTAATAAATTAAAATATAATCAGTTAACACATCAAAGTCTAATAGAAAGGAGAAAGAACAATGAAAATTTCTTCGCTCTAAGATTCGCGAGTGGGCAGACCATTAATTCTAACAATGTTGTTATATCTATCTATTTAAATATAGCGTAAATTAATTCATTATATTTTCATTAAACACACTTTCATCCAGCTTTCATATTCGATGCAAATTCACTTAAGAAGGTGCACTAAATCGAAAGTAAAAGACGTAACTGCACTTAATTCAATTAGTTACCAACTTGATTCATAAAGCAATATTATAAAAACAAATAAATCAAACAATATAACAAAAAAAGAAATTATCCTATTTCCAAACTGCGCAATTTGCGAAACATCACCTCACCTACTAAGATCAAAACAAAAACAAATCGATTCACGTGAATCAAAAACAAAAACACAAATCTCAGTTCCAAGAACAATTAATCTACAAAAAAATAAATAAAAAATAAATTTATTTACCTTTACAGGAGTCGCACGGAGCAGGCATTGCTAGACTAGACTAAGCTAGACTGGGTAAGCGGTTGGGTAGGCGCGCGCATATACGACCGCTGCGGTGGGAGCTCGTTGGGTCAATAACTGCGCGACTGGAGGGGAATACCGACCGCGACTATAGGCTAGGAGACGGCAGATCGAAACGATACCACTATCAGGCTCGTAAATTAATGATAGTTGAGATAGTTTAATTAGTAATTGTAGAGATTGTAATTAGATGCAAGACACGTAGCTTATAAATCTTTAGTTAATTTACTTTCAATTTAAAATTATTGCAAGGAAATAACAAAGAAATTCTTGCCATGTACACACGCAATGAGATAAATAAGTATAACCAGATACCAAAATTAATTTAAAATATTATGATTTGTAAACAGGTGCATATTTCTCATTTATTCAAACAAAAAAAAACGTAATAAACAAAGCACAATATTTCTTATTACGTTCAAACAGAAAAAAAGTAAGTACCTATCTACTATATAGCGCTCTTGTGATTTTTTAATTGGATAGGTGTATTGACTCCAAAATGGCTTATTTTTTATTATATGTAGGTATATTAAGAGAGTAATCTAAATGGCTTGATCTTCACCATAGCCTGTGTTCAGTAGTATCTCTCGTGGAGATAGAGCCATGCTTTGCCCAGTATAAACGAACTAAGTCGAGTTGTAAAGTACCAAAGTCCTTTCAAATACTGTACTTTAAGACTTCAAGTGACAGATTTTTAAAAAAATATGATTTGGTTAATAATATAATTTCCATTATGAGAATCTTTCCACTACAACCGGAAACGAAGACAAGGTTATTGCGACTGCCATCTTTTGTGTGGTAAACATTATTTTAACTTTCCTTTCACTGTCTTTGTCGTATGGTATTTATCTATATTCGTGCTTCATATTGTATTATTTTAAACAATACCAATACAATGCAAATACCTAGTTGTAAAAGCATTTTTTTACTATTACATACTTATTGGTTTTACTTGAAGATACTATGTCAGCATGCAGGTATTTTATGGAATTCAATAAGAGACTTAACTTTTTATTTATGAATAATAGCTAGTTCAAACTTAAAGCAAAGTGTTTGGAATTTGAGTTAAATACCTTAACTCGTACATAAATGACTACACTAGTTAACATGTTTAAATGTTATTGAGACGATTATCATAACTCTGCTCTGATAACTTTATAAGAGCAAACTTATGATGTGCATCTCATTGATGACAATGGACAATTTAAAAAAATAGTTTTCGAGATCATTCAAAATAGTTTTTTTTGTT
The DNA here is from genome assembly GCA_914767945.1 of Eilema depressum. Taxonomy (NCBI): domain Eukaryota; kingdom Metazoa; phylum Arthropoda; class Insecta; order Lepidoptera; family Erebidae; genus Eilema; species Eilema depressum. Next base: position 4,000,657 of record OU612027.1, on the reverse strand, counting down.
GGGTTTTGGAGGTTGTTGTATTTGTGGTTATGCTGTTAAAGAAAATCATTATCAGATTTGTGTTACAAGAGCATGTTTACTTACGAGAATTAAAAGTATTAACGACTGTAATAGTTAGAGAAGTTCCATAATAAATTGTCTACTTCCTTAAGAACATGGATCTGGGATTAAGAATAAAAACGGGTTAGTTTTCTCTCCCCTTCCCTTCCCCCGAAGGTACAAAATAGGAGTTTATTGTAAATTTTTGGAATCGGTAAACACTTCAAATCTGGTAGATCGTGAAAGTGTTTAATATTATAGTAGCTTAGAAAAATACTAATAACTAAAATACCACAATTGAAATATTTTCAGGATACGAGATGTAAATAAATTCATAAATGAATTCGTGATGATGCAATAGACAGACAAAGTAGTTGGTATCTCATTATCTCAAAAGAAAATAAGTAATTTCAATCTAATTTTAGCACAAAAGCTCGTTTTATTTTAATATTATGTTTAGTAAATCCGTATTCACTTTTCGTATGTTTGTAACACACTTTCATATTATATGACATTTAAAACAATACAGAAGGCCATGCAGATCAACCGAGATGAAGTCACTGGGAATAATGAGCTAGCACTATCTATATTAGTGATAATACGGACGAATTTGTTTGTTTCAAAGCTCTTTTTGACATTGATTTGACTGCTCTTGAGAAGAAAATGAGCTATACAACATCACGCTACAACCTTATATCTTATTTCAGATAATAATCTATCCCTATCCCAAATTACAGCCAAATTCATTTAGCTGCTTGAGGCTGTTGAGCAACAAACTATCACATGAAAAATATTAGTAGTAATAATAATGTTAACTCTATTAAGAATTAATCTATTAAGGATAAAGACAGATATAATTAAAATACAAACACAAAACCACGCAACATTTTAGTCTCGAAATATGCAACTATTTTTGTGCTACTGTCTCCTAAACTATAATAAGATAGTGAGGTGGCCTGCGCAGGTATCGTGTAGATACAGAAAATGATCGGTGAATCGTAAATAAAAACAAGCCAACTGACTGGACCGGTTCGAACAACACGGGAAGGGATACTTGAGCAAAATGCTCTTATTTGAATCCCTCTTGAATACAAACAATCAATTTTATAGTCCAAGTCGCATGAACATACTTAGAGATATCCTTGAACGGAATACTTCGTGTGTAAAATTTTAATCATATATCAATGTATTATACTTACTTATATGTAATGTTTTTTTTGTTTGAATGTTTGTGTATCAATAACGTACTAAACGAGGCTGAAATTTGGTACAGGGATAGATTATAGTCTGGAATAACAGAGAGACTACGAAACAGTATTTTTTATTCCAGGAATAAGTTCCCGTGGGTTGCGGAAAATTATTTAAAAAAAAAAGAATTCCACGCCCGTGAAGTCGCTTTGAACAGCAGGCTTGATCTGTAAAAACTTGTGGCCGCCGATTCTTTTTTTTTTATAGGACACGTCAAATTGACTTCGCCTCGCCTGATGGTAAGCTGAAGGCGAAGTCTCTGAAAAGAGGGTCACCATTACAGACACGTATCATGTTACAATGGTGGCACTCAGCTTCCTTAAAATTAGATTATACATAATATGTTTGGGTACAACATGAGTCCATGAAAAAAATCTACTGCCTATTTTGGCTAAAGAAAATAGGTATAAGCAGGATAAAAAAGGTATTTTTGCTATTTTCTTTTTTAATAGGTTGATCTTTAGACACAAATTACCTAAATAGTTGGCTTGCTTTATGTTTTGTATAGGTACCTCGGAACATAATATATCTTGGACCTTCTTCCTCCTAGCGTTAATTCCCAGTCGCATCCGAAGCTTTCAGCTCGGAGTCTGGGGTTCGCTTTTACCAGTCATAGCTACAGATTTGGCTAGACCTCCACGACCCAATGTTAACATTAGACGATATCGAAGCTTTTGCAGCTAGACCGTTGTTTTTGGACTTTTAGGGCACCAACTACCCGTAACGACTGCCATAGATGTTCTTATGGCAACCGGGACCGACGGCTTAACGTGCTCTCCGAGGCACGACCAGACCAATGCAAATACCCATATTTAATGCACACAAATATTTGCACTGAGCGGGGATCGAACCCGCGCCTCCTGCGTAGCGGCCGCGTTCACTACCGCTACGCCACGGAGGCTGTCGAATATCTTGGACCTAAAATATACTAAAAATGTGCTCTATACGCGTAGCATACGTTTCTTGGGTGTCTTTTGAGGATAGCCAAAGCATCCTACTATCCTATCCTACTAATATTATAAATGTGAAAGTTTGTGAGAATGGATGTGTGGATGTGTGGATGTTTGTTACTCTTTCACGCATAAACGGCTGGACCGATTTGGTTGAAATTTGGTATGTATATAGGTTATACCCTGGATTAACATATAGGCTATATATCAGCGATGAACGGGATCAGAATTCCACGCGGGCGGAACCGCGGGCAACAGCTAGTAGATTAATACAATACAACACGCGCGTCAACAACCAGGGCCTCGTTTGTCTCGCGACTTAGGTCCAAGTTATGTGTCTCGAGGTATAGGTACAGGTAAAGGTAAACTTTTTCTCACTTATATGATAACTAGCTTTTGCCCGCGGCACCGCCCGCGTGGGTGTCGGTTATCGCGACCGAACATAGCCTATGTCCTTTCCCAAGGTCTAATCTACCTTTGTACCAAATTTCATCAAAATCGGTTTAGTGGTTTAGGCGTGAAAGCGTAACAAACAGACAGACAGACAGACATAGTTACTTTCGCATTTATAATATTAGTATGGATATGGATTAATATAATTATATCGTTTAATTCAAGTGTAAAATATATAAGGACTTTAATGTATCTTTCACTTTTCGTTCTTTTTATATTTATTGAGTGAAAGTCGAATGAACAGTTAGGCACCTGTATATGTATACATTATAATATAATACATATTATTCCTTTAGATTTAATGCTCATATCCAATAAATATAAAGATAATTATCCTAGTCCTAGTTTTTATTTGAAACTAGCTGACCCCGCGAACTTCGTACCGCCTTTTTTTTAATTTTTCTCGCCGTAAAAACCATCCTCGAACTTTAAGGAATATTTTAAAAAAAGAATTAGCGAAATCGGTTCAGCCGTTCTTGAGATTTGCGCTTAGCAACACATTTAGGGATTCATTTTTATATAATAGATTCGTAATAATAGAGCGATCAAATACCTTGTAGGTACATACATACGGCAAAGATGATAATTGAACTTGAAGCTGAGCGGGAATCGAACCCGCGATATACTTATTACCTAACCGGTTTACTCCACATCATCCAATACCAACGTGATCCGTGGACATTTTGATTTAACTAAGTACCTATTTAAGTTAATGGCAATAGGCTCGCCACCTATTACATTGGGACCTAAACATAAACGGCGAAATGTGGGTGCTAGCACCTCTGCCTACCCCTTCGGGGAATATAGGCGTGAGTTTATGTATGTTATGTATGTATTTAAGTTCGAACCAGGGTATGTTTTATTGTATAATTTGAATAACTAAATTACATTGGACTCGGGCAAACATGAGAGTCAAGAAAACGCAGTGGAGGAAATCGAACATAGAAAGTGATTTATGTACCTACAATGGCTACAATACAACAGTCACAAAAATCCATACCCATACTAATATTATAAATAAGAAAATAAGTCTGTCTGTCTGTCTATCTGTTACGCTTTCACGCCTCACGCCTTAACCACTGAACCGTTTTTGATGAAATTTGGTACAGAGATAGATTAAACCTTGAGAAAAGACATAGGCTATGTTTAGTTGCGGTAACCGACATCCACGAGGGCGAAGTCACAGGTAACAGCTATTAGAATATAAATTTCAAATATCTAATCTAAATAAATAGGTATAGTTTTCTTTTCTTTTCGCATGTCTCAAACATATAGGTACCTAGGGTACCTACCACGACTTGTGTTTTTCCTGAATTCAACAAAAAAACAATAAAGAAACGGCGTAAACAACTCCAAATACCTACGTGAATATGAATCATTTTCAACGGTATCAAAATAATAATTTAAAAGGTAAACAAACGAAACATTTGACGATAGATAGAAATCAAGATGTTATAAGTGAGGTTAGCGAAACGACACGACCGGAGTCGACGACCTGCCGCCACGGAGCGCGGCTTTATTCGCTTCATAGACACATTAGAGAGTATCAAATTCTTGCATTTTATTTTATGTGTACATTAAAACTAACTGCGTAACTTCTTCAAATCGATTAAGAATTGAAAAACTGAATCGCTCATACGGGACTTGAAGCCGTAACCAATCCCTTACACAAAATGCTTTGAGCACTGAGCTACCGAGTCTCGCCTGGAGCGTTCCAAACTTGAACCCCTGACCAGTCCCTTTCAGAGGCGATGTTCTGACCACTGAACCACCGAGCTTCGTCTGAAGCATTCCAAACTTGAACCCCCCTCAGTCCTTTACAGAGGGGATGTTCTGACCACTGAACCACCGAGCTTCGTCTGAAGCGTTCTAAACTTGAACCCCCGATCAGTCCCTTTCAGAGGGTATGCTCTGACCAATGAACCACCGAACTTCGTCTGAAGCGTTCCAATCTTGAACCCCCGACCAGTCCCTTTCAGAGCGGATGCTCTGCCACTGAGCTATCGAGCGCGAGCCTCACCTGAACCGTTCCAAACTTGAACTCCTGACCAGTCCCTTTTAGAGAGGATGTTCTGACCACTGAACCACCGAGCTTTGTCTGAAGCGTTCCAATCTTCCGACCAGTCCTTTACAGAGGGAATGCTCTGACCAGTGAGCTACCGAGCCTCACCTGACAAACAACAGTCTTGCGGGGACGGTGGGAGCTTTCTACCGATAGTTGTACGAACTATCGGAAACAATGACGTTACAATTATTATTTTACATTGTTTTTGATTACTCCATCCACACACGTAACTTCTTGATTAGTTCACAGAGCGAAATACTTAAATCTCATAAGCACATAAAACTAAAGAACCCTGGATTCCGGTGAAGGCCTCGGATACAACTGGGATTGGATGATGATGATGATGATTCCTTATCAAAATAGCGACATCTAAATCTGCTTGCCCACTCTCTTAACTACGAGTAGTAAGGTTAGGGGAAGTCCATAAAGTTAACTATTCCAGATACCTACTATCAACTCTAGAAGATGATATATTAATCTTTCAATAGTTAACAAACATCTTTCGCATTAAAAATTCTTAATAAGAACTAGTGCAAATCTTTATAACCACGTACAGTCAGGATCAGATTGATCTTGACGAACAAAGTACTCAAAATGATCCCACCTTCCTGTTGACAGATTGTTCTGATATTTGGTACACACCTTTACAGTTGAAAATATTTAAAAGATACGATTTGACGTTTATAGTCTAGGGATGGAGCTTCTTAAATCAATTGTCAGAATAATCGATTCAAGTAACAAAAGATTAATCGCATAGCTGCCAAAATGTAACTTTTGTAACATTGTAAATAAATAAAACTATTCATCATAACCGCGCAATATAATAATTATCCGACATTCCATACCATAAAACAACGTTACTTTTTCCCTGTTAAGTAACTTTTTAAGCTATCTTGTTTACATTTACACTAGACTATCTGGCCCTGGCAACACTGATTAATCATGTAATATATCTAGTATTGATATTTGGATTAGTACCTATATGTGTTAGGCTTAATGAAAACATAGGTATCATTATTATTCCTCTTTACTCCTTGAAAAATTTTATAAGTTATATTTTTAAATTCATATAGGTACATAAAAGAACATATATTTAAAAACATAAAATATAGTACCCTACTGGTATAGGGTACAGGGACCAAGTCTCACAATACGTGCCGTATCAAGGAACACCGCCTTCTGCATCAAGCCGTTGATCCAGCTGCCTAACGAGAGCCTCTTAAGCTTCTTAGAGGCTCTAAGCAATCAGCCTATAGGCCGATATGACTATCGGGACAATGATTGCCGAATCAATATTCGATAGGTACTCGAGCCAAATCCAAATATTTTATTTGCTTGTCTTTTTCGGCTTCCATGAGGCTTTCGTCATGAGGAATGGTGACATCAATAATCATTGCAAGGCGCTCTAATCGATCTATTACCACTATATCAGGCTTATTGGCTACAATAGTCCTGTCAGTGGTGATAGATCAATCCCAATATTATTATTTTTAGTGTCTTTTTTTCTCTCAACTCTATGATTTGGTTTTAACTACATTTACGGGCCGGAACCAAGTAAATAAGGTGTGTGTGTGTGTGTGTCATTGTGTATGTCCTGTGTTAATGGGTGTATGTTTTCAGTATCGTCTATTTGCAGGAATTTTCTCTCAATAATTCTGCATGTGTTGAGAATAGCGGCTTTTTGGATGGGAACATACCCATCCAAAAAGCCGCTATTCTGTGATGTTGTCTTTGAGGTCTATCAGTTTTATATTATGATGAAGATGTTCAAGAATAACACGTTTATTATAATTTACTACCTGACCCGGTGAACTTCGTGCCGCCATATTTTCGCCCGCGTGGAATTCAGATCCCGTTCCCGTTGCACTCGCTTTGACTACCTCAAAAGTATGCCAAAGCGAATACAAAAAGAATTTTTAAAATTAATGCATAAGTATACACAGGAAATATAGCTGAATATTCTGAACACTTCTGTGTACCCCTTCAAAGGACTCAGGCGTGATGTTATGATGTATAATGGTAGAAACATTGCAATAATATGCGATTGCAGCAATCGCGGCTGATTTCCTGGTACTTTTTGAAGAGTTCCTTGGTCTAATCTCGGAAACCCATCATCAGATCTTTACAAAATTTAAATGGGACCATTTCGAAATAATCTACTTACGAACAAAAAAAGAATTTTCAAAATCCGTCTAGAATTGGCTTCACAATCGCGTAACAAACATACAAAAAAAATAGATAAATAGGTTAAAAATAATAGATAAATAGGTATTTGTAGTTATTCGGTCCCACGTAATAGGGGGTGAGCCTATTGCCATATTCCTGGCACTATTGTTGACTCGAGGTATGCATCTGAGGCTAAGTTGTGGCTGTACCTATATAACTGTCTGGTGATAAACAGCCCTATCCCTTAGTCGCCTGGTACGACACCGCATAGGAAGAGATGGGGAGGCCCAAGTTCTACTCTGCCGGGAACCACGCGGCTCCTACGGGAAACCTAAAAACCTAAAAATTATAGCTTTGGCCTCAGATGCAATTAGGAAAATACGTCTCCATGCGCATGATGATGCTGGTAGGCAAAATAATCTAAGAGGTGCATTTTTACAATCAATTTAATATTTATTGCGGTTTTTTTTGTTAGACAGGGCTTGCTCAGACTTAAAATCTTACGTTTGTTTGATCGCAATCGGTTGAGTAGAACCGAAGATATGAGCAAAGGTCGCGTTAACCGAGATGCACGCGGGCGGAGCCGCGGGCGAAAGGCTAGTAATAAATAAAATAGTTTAGTATTAAGAGTGCGCATAAAGCTAGAAAAAAATCAGATTTCACCCGCACCCCTCGCACGTCCCGCTCTCGCCTGTCGTCGCTCCGGCAAGTCCGCCACCTATTTTGTGTGGCAGCGACCCACCATGTATTAGTTTGAAGGCGCACAGTATACCCAAAATACTCAGATAAAATTGTCAAAATACGAGTTGCATCATTAACTATCTACTTTGGAAACAATAAATTTCTTTTTGGTAAAAAAAATATTTCTGATAAAATGAAAAGGTAAGTAAGTAAGTAAAGGAATATGTCGTCGTTGCGCTTGCCAAAACCTCTATGTGTTTTTGGTCAAGTTTTCAGGAGAGACATTAAACTGTTTTATTACATAATTGATGAGCGTATCAAAAAACTAAAAATGTAGTATGATGCCAAAAAATATTTTGCATGAACTGAGATATAAGTGAAAATTATAAACGGTACTATCCATCCACAATAATTTTTTTTTCCATTTTGATACACATATCAGAATTATCTTCCTAGCGCCATTTCTTACAAGTGAAAAATATATACATATCAGATTTGTTATGGACCTCAATAGGATTTATATAAGGGATAAATACTGACAGATGGCAAGGTACATAACATACGAAGTAAATAAATACCCACTATAAACTTTATTAAGGCATACAAGTAAAAAAAATAAAAGTAGTACAACTGTTCCGTGTACAGGGTCCTACTAACACCTTTGAGACCCAAGCCAACCTCACTTGCTAGTCGGTGCACATGTTAAACAACGGACGAGGTTCTGGTGCCGATTTTCCTCTCGGAGTTGGGAACTAATTGCTGATCGTTCCTGGAATAGCCGATAATACGATAATCAGAAAAGAAGAGCAAATCTCCGAGTTCCGAGGTGCACATTATGCTGCCAATTAGTTATAAACTTTAGTTGCATCTGAGCCCTTCCCCTTGGCGTCCGGGGTGCGCTTTTCCAGTCTTTTTTTTAATATAGGACACGTCAAATTGACTTCGCCTCGCCTGATGGTAAGCAAAGTCTCTGCAAAGAGGGTCACCATTACAGACATGTACCATGTTACAATGATGGCACTCAGCTTGACGGCCTCATCAGAATATGCTTTTTCACGCCCCGCTTGAAGGACCCGTGACTGTAGGAAGAGGGAAACACGTGAACTGGTAAGGAATACCAAGACTTAATAGTGCGGCAGAAGAAGGAGTCGCCGAACCGCTTGGTTCTTGATGGAATATTCTGCACCGTATGCGGTCTAAGTCCTGCACGTGTTGTCCTATATAGGAAAGGAGAGGGTGGGATTAGTTGGAAGAGCTCATCAGAACATTCACCATGGTAGAGACGGTAAAATACCGCCAAAGATGCCATATCTCTACGCAACTGCAAGGGCTCGAGGGTGTTGGTGACCTCAGGATTCCCAATAATATGGACCGCACGTCGCTGCAACCTGTCGAGAGCATCTAGTAAGTACTTTGCGGAGCCATCCCAGAGATGAGAGCAGTATTCCACGCAAGAGCGAATTTGTGTCTTATAGAGAAGGCACCGCTGCTCCGGCGGCGTGAAAAAACGTCTCAGCCTGTTCAGGACACCGAGTTTACGCGAGGCTGTTTTGATGATACTCTCAATGTAGTTTTTGTTGTTCGCTGAAAACTGAATTTGCAGCGAACATCCATACCTAGGATATTGAGATTGTCCTGTAGTGGCAGTGGCGTGCTCTGAAGAGTTGGAAGGGGAAGGAAAGAAGATACCTTTGCTGTGAACGCGCATGCCTGCGTCTTCCTGGCGTTGAACTCGACCAGGTTTTCCGAGCCCCATTGAGAAACGTGGCTCAGGGTCCGGTCTTCTTTTTTCCGCGATATCAGACTGCTTGGCCGCAGGATGTCCGTGATAGCCTCCGTGTAAGGTGCTATCGTCTGCATAGCATAGCGCCGCAAGTTTCTAGACACACCGTTTAACATCTTTTCGAGTAAAGGGAGCTATCGCTAGTATCGTCAGCGATGATCACCGCCGTAGTCACTTGGAAGACTAAGTCAAGCTGGTATCAAAGAAACAAGGTAGTACATCACTGCGGGGCAAATACTCCTTCTTTAAAACGCTCCCGTTCTGCCCCACATGGAGTACTGCTGTCACAGTTTTGCCTGGGCTAGCTAGACCTCTTCGACTTGGTGCAAAGACGGGCGCTGAGGATCGTCGACCATCCCATACTCACAGGCGGGGTAGTAGTCCCTCTCAACCTCAGAAGGTACTTGCTGTGGTTGTTTTACCGCCTGTATGATGGTTTGTATTCAGAAGAATTGTTTGATATAATGCCTAGAATATTTTTACTTTATATCGCCGCTCCGCTTGCCATAGACAGTGAATTCACTCTCACACAAATGCTGTAAAAACGTCTCACTTTATTCAGGACTTCGACCTTACGTGAGGCTGTTTTGATTTAATCATCTGTCTCGTTTTGTTTACTATTATAAGATTATTTACGTTGTTACAAAGGTAGAACACCAATTTTACAACCAACAAACCGAAGAAAAACAAGCTGTCAAATTGTCTATGTGCAAACCAATTCTGACATGTGCAACATGAGGATGAAAAACTCTTGATGTGAACACATAACCAATTTTGCAGTGTCAGAATTGCACATGTATATTTTGTCAAATCTATTTCTAGAAGGAATTAACACTTGGTTGTTTTTTTCAGTTGATGCGCATTTTTTTAAGGCCATCTAGCGATAAAAAAAAAATAGAAAAAATGCACATAACGACTTTGGCAGGCGCACCGACGATTTGATTTGGGAAAAACAATGTTTTTACTTTAATTTAACATCTAGCGATGTTCGTCTAACTATATGTGATAAATTACCCAAATATTTTTTTTTTTGCGAATTCAATTAATTTAATACTAATCCTGAGTCGGGTCATCCAAATAGTCCAAATAGTGGTTCAATATTACTGATGAACATTGTGTATAATATGGTTGCCCTATTTTATCATTACGTATAAGAAGCTAGGGCCCTGACATATTGAATCAAGGCTGGCTAAAATATACCGCTCATTCCACTCTGGTGCAAAATTTCCATCACAATTTGGATCTAGTTCTCTCAAAACTTCAACTTTCTCTAAATGTTTAATGGGAGATCTGTAAAAATAATTGCAAATTAATGACAAATCAATCACATAAGCATTGCATTGCTATTTTAATCTACTTGTAGATAATTTGATATAAATGCTAAATAAGTACATAATGGAAAAAATCAAACCCACAATAGGACTTGAATGCCAGGGTCGCGAACCTTGGCGTTCCAGCGCTCTTACTCTGAGCTATCCTTCCACGGGCAGTCATCCGCTTTCCGTGTGGTAAATTTTTTTTATTAAAATCACCGGGATACTCGTATTTACCATGCCGTTTGAATGTGTGAACATTCGGTACTAATGTGAATGACCATGTTAATCTCAAATCATATCATTCTACTTGTTCATGTTCATATTAATTTGCATATTTTACTGAAATGTTTTCTGAATGTGAGAAAAATCAATTGCAATAAGCTTACAAAGTTGACGAAAGTTTTTTACTAAGCGATTCGACCGGATCGGATTCATCAGCTTGTGTGATATTACGAGCTGAAGCAACTCTGAAATGCATTAAAATTGATAATACAATGTATAAATACTTTCGCAATATATTTAATAATTATATTAGTGCTATATAAATAATATTATACAAAAAACACGCGAGTAGTCAAAAACATCTATTTGATTTGCATATACTATACCCGAGCCGACGTTACTCCAGAGTTACCTAGCAACGGTGGATATTTGGTAACAAACTAAAGAAAGTAAAATAATATAGATACATTACCTTCGAAAATTAGCCATGAGTTGAATTCTTAGTTTCTTATATTCTCTTTTAGAGTGTTTCTTTTATATTTTTTTAATTGGCTCATTTTTAACGAACTTTCTTGACACGGAAAACAGAAATACAGTCCTCCCGTCTCAACGGGGCGAGCCCGACTAGTTGATGAAACAACAGATGGCCGACACCTCGCGTCAGGTGCGATACAAAGAGAGCTTTAAGCGCGGAATAAGAACATCGTAAGCGACAAATTAGTTTTTTTTTAATTACTCGTAAAATCCACATAATTTTTTCAAAGTGAATGTTGAGTCACTTGGTTATATAATTTTACACTTTGTATTCAAATATTGACTCAGTTGTATGCATAATATTGGAAATAAATTGATTTTAGTAGTAAATTAGGCACAACTTTGTGATTTTATTCTATCGATAAAATATTAATATTTTATGTTTTCACCATGACCAGTCCCTTTCACATATAACGTATTTTCTATTAAAAAAACCCAGCTCATTTGTGGCTTACTTTCGGGTATAAAAATCAAAATCTACGATCGGCAATTTAGCTTTATACCCCCTCTTAACATCATTTCCGTAGCCGAACGCATACGACAACTGCCGACACATGCAGCACATGCGCGTAATTCATTGCGGCATCACAATGGTCCCTTTTATCCGTATCAGAGTTTATCAAGTAATGTACGCTGTATGTACGCAGTATGCAATCTGCTTCGGCATCATACCTTTAGTAGGTGTTAAGATCATTTTGAGTACTTTGGTAGTCAAGATCGATCTGATGCAGTACTACGTGATTTGCTACTGAAATGAAAAGGCTCTGATTTTTTGTGAGATTACTTTTTTGTTAAGTAAAAACTAAATGGTACCTACCTACCTACCACGCTACCGTGACTCACGAGGTCGAGGGCCTTTAATATCTTCCTTCCAATCTTTATACCGGATGCTAATTTTCTTTTTTATATTCATAGAAAAGTCAGGTTATCAAAGGTTCACCTTGAAAACTAAATGTACTTAATTTAGAGCAGCTGCTTTTGTAGGAAGTATTTTACTTACTTTGTAAACAAGATCAGAAGCCTGTTTCCGTGAAATTACGTTTTTAAACATACATACATACAATCACACCTTCATCCCCGGAGAGTTAGGCAGAGGTGAATTAACACCCATATTTTACCAATCATTGTATTCGGTCCCTATGCTCTATTTTGGGCACTATTGTTGACTCGAACCATGCATCTGAGGCTGAGTTTGGGCTGTATATATCTGTCTGGTGTTAAACAGCCCTATCCTTTAGTCGCCTTGTACGACACCGCATGGGAGGAGGGAGGTGGCCCAAATTCTACTCTGCCGGGAACCACGCGGGAACTTACTAAGAACAAGTTGCTAATATAAAAGTTTGTAAAATAGTGGACAAACTCACGCATTGCAAAAAGCGGTGAGCATATTATTATTCAAAATTACAAATAGGATAAAAAAACGCATTTTTGCAGGTCCAGCGGATTATATTCAAACATTACGAATAAGACTGTGATTGCTATCTGTTAGTTTACTTAGAACGATCAACATCCACACCGCATTTTCTAATTTAGCTCATTAGGTAATTACTGGTAATTCGCAGGTGTAGACAGACATCATTCCTCAAATTATACTGCTTTGTCGGTCCAGTCGTGGACGACTGGCGACGAGGGGGATACGCAGGGAAGCAGAAGCTGTTTTGCCAATTAACAAATCCCTTTTTTACTTTTATAATTTTCATATTCTTACGTAGAACTAGAATAATCGCACTAGACTGGAACAAGTGGAGCGGAACCTCTGATGCGACCTGGATTACACGTTTTACTCAATGTAGTTTTGTTAATTTATGTCTACAGATATTCACACCTCTAAACCCCCAAAGCGATAGGCAGAGATGTATTAACTTACCGACAACTATTAGGCTCCACGCAAGGCGAGTAAGTCTATTGCCGTCAAGCGGACACTAACGTAGTTTAAATCGAATTAAATCCTTTTATATTCATCTGTGAAATACAGCCTTAAAGCATTGGGCCCTATACAGAAACTATTATCGAATCTGTGCCTGTAGATTCTGACTGGAAGGGAAATCAAGGCAAATGATTGTTGCACAAGAGACTGCAGTAGTCGTGGGTTCGAGTCACGCTTCTCCAAACTATGCACAAAGGAGCTTTGGATTGGAATGTCTCTAAAAACAAAATTCTAAGATTATAGAGATCCGATTCTCAGCACTCCATGGATTCACCGTGCGGTCGCCGGGTCCATAGCGTGATACAGAGAGGAACACCGTGACGGCGACTGGGACGCGCGACCCAGATGTAGGTTTAGGGTGGCCACCTTGTGATGCATCAGCGCTCACCTCCACCGTCAGTAGTGTTACCTATCCAAATTTGGTAAGATCCTATCAATGCCGCTTTTGATATTCGATTTAGTAAAGAGCTTACCGAAGCTCTTGGCAATCCGTACATAGCTGTACATTCTAGTAATTTACGTATAAATATAAATAAATATAAATATAAATATTCTACAACATTCCACACAACGCTATCTAGACCCATGGTAAGCTTAATTAGCTTGTGTTATGGAATCTAGAATGCGGATATACATACTTAGATACTTTTTTTTTTTTTTGTAAATACATACATATTATACATAGAAACACCCAGACCAATGCAAATATTTATATTCATGCATACAAATATTGGCACTGAGCGGGGATCGAACCCGCGCCTCCTGCGTAGCAGCCGCGTTCACTACCGCTACGCCACAGAGTACTGTGTGTGTACCACAGAGTGTGAACTATGGTATTGAATCTACATTGTTTTGAAATAAATTGAGTTAGAATGATGAGATATGTATTCTCAGTTCTTACACTAAGGCTGCATTTCTATATTATTATTTTTTTTATTTGCATTGCCACAAGAAGTCCTGCACAGCGTACTTTGTTATTGAGGAAGTCCTGGCGACTGGCGATCCTGATGACGTCATGGAAGGTGACATGCGTGCCAATGGTCTGAATGCCCAAGATCGTGTGAAGTGGTAGATGAAAAAGTTTGCGCTCTGAGATCACCTTGATCTCTGATGCAAGCATGAAAATACGAGTACGGGGTATGTTGGGCCAAATGTCATAATGTCCAATTTATCAAAATGACAAGGAAACAATGTTCAATTGTCAAAGGTGCATACAGATTAGATTATGTAACATGTTGTATAACTTGTGTTTTATAACATTATCTAACATTGTTTTATAACTTTGCAACATTGTACTAACTTCAGTGTCTACATTACTGAAACATGTTATACAACATTGTTTTATAACATGTTATGCTATATAATTTGTACGCACCTTAATATCCAGGTATCAAAACGACCAATTCCTAAAACATCTAATTGGAAACAATGCCTAATTGTCAAAATACCCAATTGTCATAATATCCAGGTGTCAAAATACCCAATTGTCATAATATCCAGGTGTCAAAACAACAAAACGTCGCTTCTTCTAGCTAGCTTTAATGTCCAGTTATGAAAACCACAAATTAGTTGTTTATCAATCTGTCTAATAGTCGACATCAGGGCCCATACCATGAACTCTTAAAACAGGTCAAGAATTGAACTGCTGTCATTCTACCAACTGCAAATGTCACTTTGTAATCCTATAATATGTTTATATGACATTTGCAGTTGGCAGAATGACAGCAGTTCAATTATTCACCTGTTTTAAGGTTTATGGTAAGGCCGCAGGTTGTGGAAAAGTCTCTATAAAGATGTTGATGATGGTATTGTCATTTTTACCAAAGCGCACTTTATAGACAATTGTACTAAATAAAAAGATACGTATAATGAACTCCAGTTCAGTAAAAAGTCTAAATCAAAAATAAATATAATAATCTGTGATCTTGAATTTGCGTCGGAATCTTTGACGCTGCAAAAAATGTGCTGTAAGATTACTTACAGATTAGCTTCTCGGGATAGCGGACAAAAAAGAATTTTTGGAAGTTACGTCCTTGTGGGGATTGAATATGGGATGATCGGTTGTATAGAAATCCGTCATTTAGCATCCCGTCCGATTTAAAGTAAGACTAAGACATAGGGTTAAAGTCAACGCACCTCTACGAAAATTTGTCTCAATCAAAAACTTACCTCAGTCCAGCAACCTAATATATAAGTGTTTAGATTAACTGCGTATATTTGCTGAAATAGACGAACAAAGTTCAGCCAAACTAGCATTTAGTCGGGAAAAATCGGAACCCAGACTTCGAGGGAAAGCTTCGAATGACCGGGGCTAACGCTACGATGATTGAAGAAGAATAATGATTCGGTCTAATAAACCATTTGTAGAGTCGGGTTTACTATAACCCATTTCATAATAGGTACTTGTCCCTGGTAGAATTAAATGAATATCAGCGTTTTTCAAATTTTTAACCCTAAGAGTGTGATCAGAGATAGAAAATCCATACTAATATTATAATTGCGAAAGTAACTCTCAATCAAAGAATCAAAGAATAAATTTCATTTATTCAGTTTAGGCACATAAAGAAATCACATCATCTGAGAGATCAGATCACATCTGTCTGTTACGCTTTCACGTCTAAACCACTTAACCGATTTTGATGAAATTTGGTATAGGGCAAGGGTGCCCAACCTTTTTAGCTGTCGGGCCAAACTTACGATTTGGACATTTTTGGCGGGCCAGTATATCTTTTTACTACATTTTGGACTTCACCTCGCCTGCTGGTAAGCTGGAAGCAGTCTCGGAAAAGAGGGTCATCATTATAGACACGTAAGTATCGTGTTACAATGGTGGCACTCAGCTTGTCGGCCTCATCAGATGCTTTTTCGCGCCCCGCTTAAAGGATCCGGGCCTGTAGGAAGAGGGAAACTGGTAAGGAATTCCAGGAGTTAATGGTACGGTAGAGGAAGGAGTCACCGAATATTTTGCACCGTATGCGGGTGACATTTATGTCCTGCACGCGTTGTTCTGTACGGAAGGATAGGGTGGGATTAATTGGAAAAGCTCATCAGAACATTCACCATAGCAGAGACGGTAAAATTAAAATACTGCCAAGTATGCACAACTCTACACATCTGCAGAGGCTCGAGGGTGTTCGTGATCTCAGGGATCCCAATAATGCGGACCGTACGACACTGGAACCTGTCGAGTGTATCAAGTAAGTACTTTGCGAAGCCATCCCAGAGATGCGAGCAGTATTCCACGCAGGAGACAGAAGACACCGCTGCTCCGGCGTGTTAAAACATCTCACTTTGTTCAGGACTCCGAGTTTACGCGAGGCTGTTTTGATGATACTCTCAATATAATATTTGTTGTTCAGTAGGCAGCGAACATCCATACTGCGGCACGCCAGCATTTACCTGCAAGAACTACGAAGTTCGTCCATCACAAAGGACGCGAATATGGCGCTCCTGCAGGCAGGCGCGGTCGCAGCTTCACATTTTGGGGGGGTCACTTACCGAAGTGCGGCAATTACCCCCCCCCCCCCCCCGTACTCGAACTATGTCGGACTCCAATCGCCTAAAATTGAGAGTCTCTGTGGCGTGGTGGTAGTGAATTCGACTGCTGTAGGAGGTACGGGTTCGATTCTCGCTTAGTGCAAATATTTGTATACATGGATCTGTCTATTTGAATTTGCCTGATGTTTGTATGCCTGTTAACTCGGACACCAATGGCATTGAGCCCAAACCGATGGGAGTGGTTATGTCGGACTCAAACCAACTGAGGTTGAGATTGCCACTGGCATATCCCTCACACTTTGGTGTCTCCATCTTGTCCCGGGCTCTACATATCACCCCTAACGCTTATGAAAAAGCCCCCGACGCCCGAGTCGCCTTCGCGCATTGCGGACTATGCGGGACGGAAGGGACCTGAGCCTTCACTGTCCCCGCTCCCCCACCTCTTTCTCGAGCATTACTAGCTTACAGAAGGAAGCGCGGCGACACCACACACACTCGCACTCTGCAACATCACTGTGAGTGAGGAACGTGCTGAGGGAGACAACTTCCAACCCCAGGGCCGCCACAAAGATCTGCCTCGGTGTTTTTCACGCCGTGCATTCATTCAGTCAGTGTGGACAGCCCCGTCCTCGCTTGCATCACAGTGATGACACTCAGGCGTTGGCTCCTTCTGGATCCGACGTAGGTGACTCCCGAAACACACGTGTCCGGTCTCAGCCGGTACAAGAGGCACCCGTGAGTAAGGCCTCTCTAGTCAGTCCTCCATGATATGCTTTACCGCCGCTATTACAACGTGCCTTGTGTTTGGTTGCCGAAGTTGTAACTTCCATTCCTCCACCATGTCCAGGCGGCGCTGGGACTTCACTGCCTCGATTTCTCGAGGCTCGGGTTCATATCAGCGGGGACATCCACGCCGCCCTTCGGTACCTGTATTGCACCGAAAAGGCTCCCGCCTCCAGGTACCACAGTATGGTTCCGCCAAGGAGACTCGACACCTTGAAGGAGATCGTGCGGTACCCTCTGAAGACCTAGTTGGCCATCTTCTTGCCCCCCTCAATTTGGACAGCAACCCCACCAGAGCGGCAGCTGCGCCTTTCAGATTGGGGGCAGACTTCGGAAAAGTTTTCCGAAGTATCATCGGCCATCAAGAACGAGCCAAGTATTTCATATGGGGCTTGATGCCGACGAGAGTGCCTCGCGCTATGAGGTTGGTTCCCTAGGTGGCGCACGCTGAGGTCCATAAAAGTACATGGCCTCGGTTTTATGCAGGACCATGGGCTATCGTTATGGGCACAGGGTCGCTTCACGCTGTGTAGCAACGCATGCCATGACTGGCGTGTTATCCGTATAGCACGTGACGGTGACACCGTCCTCGAGCTCACCGCGAACACCCAGACGTATCCGATGGAGTATACCGCAGGAGCGGGCGCAGAACCAATCCCTGCGGAAAACAGCACGACATCTCTCGCCAGCCGAGGTCGGACGCGGTTGGGTAGCTGACGGCTCTCTCCATCGGTTACGCGGGCTATGCGGCGAGGGTGGAGAGGCACTTCATAACTCGTGATATATGAGCGTCTCCTTAATGCAACTCGAGGGCAAAGTGTTGAATGCGTTGGCGATGTCCAAAGAAACCACCAACATCACCTGGCCTACAAGTGGGCATCCACAGTCCACAGTGGAGCGTCTCTGGCGGAATTCATATTGACCACCCGCCAGGTCGGTCTAATAAGGTGCTCGACGAGGCGCTTTGCAATAACTTTTTCAAAGAGCTTTCACACCACGTCAGGCAACACTATAGGTCGGTAGGCGGACGGCGAATCCACCGGATGCCCGCCTTTCGTATGAGGACCAGTTTCCCCGTCTTTAACAATTTCGGAAACTAGCGCTTGCTCGTTGTCGCCGCCTAAAGCTTGCTCAGCCCGGAGTGCCGCGGTTCAGCCAAAAGCGTATGAACCACTTTATTTCTTTCGCTTTAATTATATCCAACTGACCTCGGACAGGTCGTCCTCATCCACGCTTGGCGCCATAGGGCTTCGATTGTGCCTTGATACGTAAGTTGTGAACAATCCTTCAGCATTTTCCCGTTTACGTAGCAAAACTTTCGTATCTTTAAGAGTATTTAATGCTACCTAAATTACAATTTTACCAATTTTTTACCTTTTTAAGACGCGACAAGGAATTAAATATTGCAATATAATTACTTTGCAAATTTTATGAAGACTTTTCAATTTGACGTGCTGGGTTTTGGGGGGGGGGTCATGTCCCCTGTGACCCCCCCCTCGGACCGCGCCTGCCTGCAGGAAGCTAACCACCCAGTCGCACAGTCTGAGAGGCAGACCAAAGGCTGGTAGCTTGGAAAAAAGCGATTTGTGGCAGACTCTATAAAAGCTTTGGCGATGTCAAGATTAATTACCGGTGACTCGCCATGTTTGTCCATAGCCTCGCTCTCCGAGATCCGGCAAGAAAACTCGCCGCGTCATAGGATGAAACCCAGAAACCCTGATGGCCTTGATGGCCATCGTCTCATGGGTTTAATTTACTCAAAGTTTGTACTTCATATTTTAAATGCGCAGAATAATAAACGATTTTTCTTTCTTTTCTTTCTTTCTTTCTTGCTGTGCACGCGGTAGGTGCACGTGCCTAGACTTCAGGGCATCTGCTCACACGGGACACCCGTATAGGGCAATGGAGCGTACGATTCCCGCAGCATCTGCCTCCTGCTCTGCTCTGGCTCCCTCATATTGAACAGCAGCCACGCCAGAGCGTTAGCTGTGCATCTTAATTTGGGAGCCAGACTTCGGAGACGCTCCTCGACCTGATGCCGATGAGAGTGTCTCCCACTGTGAGGTTGGATCCCTCCGGTGGTGCACGCCGAGGCCTATGAGAGAACATGGCCTCAGTTTTGTACAGAGTCACCTCAGACCCAGCCGCCGGATCCGTTCCACGCCAGTGACAGCTCCTATTTTACTACATTTTTACGCGTATAAATTATAACTTAATAATATGGAATGTAACTACAAAAATTAGTATAATAACAAAGTGCACTGGTACAATATTAAGTTTATTATAATACCAAACTATCAATACAATCAAAATCATAAAAATAAAATAAAATAAAATAATTTTAAACTTTTTAGTTATGATATGAAGAGATAATAGCATTAGCGACTAATGCAATTGCTTTTGTACAAGCTTTTTTTTTGCTCCTCTCGCAGTGGCTTGCGCGTGCCACCCGAAATTCGTCCGCGGGCCACTTCGTGGTCTTCGTGCCTGGGGTTGGGCACCCTTGGTATAGGGGTACATTAGACCTCAGAAAGGACATAGGCTATGTTTGGTCGCGATAACCGACATCCACGCAGGCAGAGCTGTGGGCTACAGCTTGTTTAATATAAATATAGGGTACCCATTTAAGTATACGTAGCAGGGCAGAATGATAGGCCGTCTGTCAGCGATCGTATCGTTAGTGTGTAAACTATCTTAATAAGAGATCAGTGACCCCGTGTGGCGGCACTAATTGTCGTAAAAAACTCCGAGTAGGTACTCACCATAGATGTAATATGCGCTGTGAGAAAAATCACGAAATTTAAAACAACCTCAATAGTATATTACTTACGTGAGTCATCTCAATCTGTTTTTGTTTAAAGTTGAAAAAATATATCTGACATACTTGCACGTAGTACCTACCTACCTACGAAGATATTGGATGAGCAGCTCGGTTAAATGGCGACTTGTGACGTGGCGGAGTGTTGGATAATTGCATCAGATGATCTAAGTACTATCCTATTATCCTTTTTGACATCTGTACCATTATGTAATTGTATATTGGAAATGTTTGTCCGCGATGGACCCAAAAACTGAACAAACGGATATCTATGCAGTTCTTTTTGTTTGAATGATCTTGGTTGGACTTAAAATCTTACGTTTGTTTGATTGCAATCGGTTGAATAGAATCGGGGATAAGAGATGCACGCGGGCGGAGCCGCGGGCGGAAGGCTAGTGTGTAATATTAGTAGTAGGACCTATCCTCTATCAGTTTGTCTTGTGTTGTGTGAAGATGTTTGAATGTTGGTTATTTGTGTAGAAATTGTGAATGTCAATCTTGAATGGATCTGGTACAGGGATAGATTATGTTCCAAAATAATACATGGGCTTTTTATCCTGGGAATAGGTTCCCATGGGCTTTCTCAGTATATGTATTTGCCTGTATAGATAGGCGGTTCCTCTGTCATCGCCCTAAAGCTCCGGCCGACTGTTGCCCACTTCGCAGGGGCTATCTTGTCGCCACACTATCCAGATATTTAGTCACAGGCTAATAAAACATACATAAGCATGCTCAGTGGTTATAATAAATTAACGAATAAATAATAATAACCTATGAATAAATAGATTCAGTGCAGTGCCACAAGTGTAAACTATGAATTAATCTTGCTTGGAATGAATCTTGGACTTCGAGAGTCGCCTTATTATCGAGTAGCACACCCAAAAGACGAGATACACATTTGAGTTCGTTGTCACTATCAGATATGCTGCAAGTAGCGCAACTAATATGCCTATAGCAGTAAATAATGAGGGCTTGTGTGACGTGGTCTTCTTGCATGCGCAGTCAGGAGGGCATCCCAAGGTCTGTGGAGGTAGACCGCTCTTGGTTTTGGTAGGGAAATTCATTGTAGTTTTCTGAAGAGTGATTTGTTTCGGCAGCGTGTTTGGCAGGAATTCTGTGAACATATTTGTAAGTATAAGACAAATATAATAAAAGTTGATAAGTTTAAGTAGGTACTATAACTACAGGGTAACCCTGGTAAGGCTCTGAACTCATCCTTTTTCAAGATATCAAACGTTTTTTAAATAGTTGACGACTAACAAAATACTATCTTGAAAACTTAAGTTTGCATTGGGGCAACATAAGCGTTCCATGGTGAAATTTGTCAAAAATGGTGGGAACTACTTACCACCCCTTCACGGGGTTCGTTTGACTTACCAGGTAGCCCTGTATAGGAAGAACTAACAATATGCCAGCGCCTGTAAAACTTAAGATGATCTTTCGATCATATTGCTGTGAACATATAAACAGGCGGCTTACGATTTCATGTATTTTTTAACTTTAACCCATGCTCGAAAAAAACTACTGGAACTATTTCTAGATCCCGTTGTTTTTTTCGAACCCCGTGATTTTATGTAGGGTGAAATTACCTATTAAATTATTAACAAAACTATAAATAATAGTAGTAGAAATAGAGGAGCGTGAAATTAAAATAACGTAGAACTACTCACCTTCTACCGTTTCTGTGATAGTAGCCATCACTGCGTGTTACCGTTTCCAGGAGACAAATGATATCAAAATTAATGTTAAATCTGTTAATATAGTTATCAATACATTCGCGAAGGCTATCGCAGAAGCAGGAAATACCTCGCCAGGGCTACTACAGCATTCAGTTGGAGTAATCGTGCGGAACTCGAGTTCATTGATGAGCTACCGGAAGAATTAGATGAAAAAATGTATGAGGTATGCTTGAGTGATCGAGCGTGATGATATGGAAGAGTGTAAAGTTCTAGAATATTTGAAACTTGATTCAATAAACATTCGTAACTGCATTTCACTGTCAATCCCGCCCTCTTCTTTCCTACACAGGACAACACGTGCAGGACTTAGATGTCACCTGCTGCCTGCATACGGTGCAGAATATTCCATCTAAAAAGAGGCGGTTCGGCGACTCCTTTTTTTGTCGCACGATTAAGACCTGGAATTCTGTACCAGTTCACGTGTTTCCTTCTTCCTACAGTTCCGCGTAAAAAAGCATCTGATAAGGCCGTCAAGCAGCTGAGTGCCACTATTGTAACGTGGTACGTGTCTGTAATGATGACCCTCTTTTCTGCCTTTGCTTCAGCTTACCATAAGGTCGTGACAACCAAACTTTACTCTGTTGGTCACCACAGATAGGACGTCATATACGGATTCTACTATACCACCAAGTTTGACTTCCCTTTTCCGTCGCTACTCATGAGTAGGTCTAGGTACCTACCTTAAAGTACGGCTACAGACGCTACAGTTCATGTTTTTCGTAACATTTTCACTAAAAAAACGCAAAAAAAAAATATATATATCGATTTACATCTCTATAGTTTTGCACAATTATAACAACATATAATCAAATGAAATGTAATGAATGATTGATTGAAATGAAAAATAAAATGGATAACAACAAGCACCTTAGAGAAAGTATTTCTCATAATGTGCCAAATATCATAAAAAATATCGCTGTGGATCAGTAGTACTACTGATTAGTACAACTGGTAGTACAAATGATACATTATTGTATCAATAGTCAAAAACCATAGAGATGTAATATTTAATAGAATCTCTACATACTGTTTATACTGGAGATTGATGGCACTTGGTGGAACTTGCTACACATATTGAATAAATCACTTGTACTTTTCCACAATTATTTATTTATTTGAACCTTACCGGTTTCACCTTACGGCATTATCAAAGGTTTACCTTTAGTAGTTTAGGTTTACGGTTAGGTAAACCTTTGATAATGCCGTAAGGTGAAACCGGTAAGGTTCAAATAAATAAATAATTGTGGAAAAGTACAAGTGATTTATTCAATATGTGAATCTCTACATGTTTTGTTGCGTGTTTTAGTGAAAATATTGCGAAAAACATGAGCTATGGACGAAGCTTTATTCAAAGGTACGATAACAGCAAACTAGTTCAAGTGTTAATTTAGTATTGTTAACTACAAGTACATCATCCTCAAGTGTTGTGGCGATTGTTCCTGTAGTTTACCGATATAAACGTTCTACAATGCTATATTATTGCCGGAGGTCTTTTTGATAATCCTCGTCTACTGTTGATGTATGCTATGCCATCGGCCACGAACTCGTACCTGTCCCCCCTAGACAAGTGGCAATACGTTGGCCGGCGTAGCGTAGAATAGAATGACAAATGTATGGGATATGACGTATATGACAGCCGTCAACGTATGTCATAAACGTCGAATTTCATACATTCGTTATTCATACTGCCTCTGTGGCGTAGCGGTAGTGAACGCGGCCGCTACGCAGGAGGCGCGGGTTCGATCCCCGCTCAGTGCAAATATTTGTGTGCATGAATATGAATATTTGCATTGGTCTGGGTGTTTCTATGTATAATATGTATGTATTTACAAAAAAAATGTATCTAAGTATGTTTATCCGCATTCTAGAACCCATAAAACAAGCTAGTTAAGCTATGCTTACTTTGGGTCTAGATAGCTTTGTGTAGAATGTCCTACAATATTTATTATTATTTATTTATTATTCTACATTCTTACTTGTAACTCATACCTTTACTTGTTAGGTACACTTTTTTTATATAGGACACGTCAATTCTACTTCGCCTCGCCTGATGGTAAGCTGAAGGCAAAGTCTCAGGCAAAAGGGTCGCCATTGCAGACACGTACCATGTTACAATGGTGGCACTCAGCTTGACGGCCTCATCTAATGGTTTTTCACGCCCTGCTTAAAGGACCCGGGACTGTAAGAAGAAGGGCACATGTGAATTGTATCAGAATACCAGATCCAAATGGTGTAGCAAAGGGAAAAGTCACCGAACCGCTTGGTTCTTGATGGAATATTCACTATAATATACAAACCATACATATACTCCCACGTACCCTGCGAAATAAAAGATACATTATTACCCACGAGTGAGACAGGTTGTCAGGTAGCTACCTAAATTAGTTAATTTAGGGCTTGTTTGAAAAAGTAGATACCCTCTAAGTTGGGTAAAGGTGCCCTGGACGTCAGCGGGCACCTTGAGGCCCGACAAAGAAATTATTTAATTCCTGACGGCTGACGGAACCTTCCGAGAACTGTCCTACTTAAAGGCAAGCCTAAAAACTTAGGTACTTACATAATTAGGATGAAAAAGGTTAACATTGTATCAATACGTACGTAGCAAGAAGGCATTTTAAAGAAAGGACATTTGTCAAGAGTACCCGAAACCGATGAGCATGTATGAAAACAATTTTATTATGACAATAGAAGAAGCGAAAGATGTTTAAAGTTATGCCAGGATAAGATTACCTACCCTTGGAACGTCGCGCAGTCAAGAAGAGTCGAATTGAGTGACTTCCTAGGTGTGGAATGATTGGGAAATTTTTAATAGTTTTGTCGTATTCACCAATAGGATAAAACAATTAAATTTTTTGATTTGGTCAAACAAAGAGTTACGTGTCCGCGAAACACCTAGTAGATAACCTTCAATAAGTATTCCACGACTACTTTTATGTGTGCGTAGTTCACCTAAAAGGTTTTTCATAGATATGTATATAAAACAAAGCTCCCATGTCCCAAGAACAACATGTGGTACCCATGGTGCATTAAGGCTACCCACGTGTTTTTATATAGGACACATTAATATGAGTCCATCTCGCCTGATGGTAAGCTGAAGGAAGGAAGGAAAGAGTGAAATGTATTTGCATTGCAAAAATGCAAATAATTAATTCAATATCTCCACACACCAAAAATATTAAGATATTTTTTGTTCTTATATTATTCTAAAACATCGATCTTTTCAGTATTATAACAGACATTTTTTCCAGCAACCTTGCTCTAGAAACCGCTAGTTTTTGCGACTGCAGTGCAGTATAAAACATGGCTGCTTCTCAAGTGGAGTATAGTTTGTCAACTGACATAATAGCAACCAGCAACATGCCTTCTCCTTGTGAACCGTGCAAAGGTAAGCCTACAACATGCTTTCGTTTATAAGAAAATCTCAAACTTGCTTCTTCAGAGGTTCATTTAATTTCATGAAATTCATCTTAGAGCCTTTTACTTCGGAGCCTGCAGTCAGCTTACTACTTCTCTTCCTTTTGATTTGAGTTATATGACTTTTGTGGAAGCGACTGCTCGACTCCCAATCCTGAGAGGAAGAGGGTTGTTGGTGAGGTTGACTTGGGCTTCGGAGGTTTTGAATTCAAAGTCTAGGTATTTAAACTTTCATGGTCATACACATTACTATTAGAACTATCGGGATATTATAACAATACATGGTAAATATCCCGATAGTTCTAATTGTGAAATAACATCTTTCCAGAACCTAATATCCTGAAATACACCTTTCGCATCTTCTACTTTACTTCTACTGATACTCTTGACTTGATCGAGACCAATAAGAGAAGAATAATTCTTTTTAATATATTTTCCTTGATCACAATCTAAGTAGCAAGGTTTTCTTAAAACCATATAAACGCGTGTCTAATTCTATGATAATCAGTCTAACCGCTATTATGTTACAATAATTACCTACTTTGCTTATTCTAAAATGCTCGAAAATCTTCGAGTATTGTCAATTAGCCTTAGTTCTCTATCACTTTCAAGTGATATTATGGATATAGCTACAGGCTACTAAACGTATTACATTTCCAGAGTCCTGCAAAGGCGGCGCTTGCGCTGATAACTGCTCCTGTAAAGACAAGGGCTGCAACGACTGCACTTCTAAAGGTAATAAATAAATTTCTATACTGATACATATTAAAGAGACACAAAAATAAAAAAAAATACTTCCACTTAGCAGGAATGGGCTGTGACTGTGACGTCACAGTTGACGTCACAACCGAAAGTCACTCAATATCGAAATATCAAGAGATTGTAATACCGTAGACGTCACCTTCTATACTTTTCCACTACATACAATCCGTAACTGTAGTCCAGTACTGCCTTTTTTGCGTGCTATACTTAACATTTATTGATTTTTTTAAGATTAACGATAAAATTTATGAATGATAAAAGTAATAATTATTTAAATTATATATTCATATGAATATAAGCATTACTGGGTTAAGTGTATTTTCTTAAATTATAACACCAATTTGTATCCACGAATAGCAGTTGCCAACATTTTTAATAAAAGCTCTTCGTGGACCAGGCTAGGTGCTATTCAAAAGGCGCTATTCGCGTAGGTGCTATTCGACTAAGTGCTCTAAGTCCACTCACTCACACACACACACTACACCATCTTCTTAAACGGCAACACTCTTCTTAAGCAACAACACATAAACTCGCCTTCTCAAGGTCCTCTAATGCAAATGTTATGCCTACATTACATTTTCTATTTCCTCTTTTCCAGGTGGTTGCTGCTAAGTACACCAGTTCACAATGGACCATGAGAGACGCTCCCGTAGACCGTCGGTCTTCTCTCGGACCAGTAACTTCCTCGAGTCCTGCTTCCCTGTTGCCTTCTGCGTGATGTTCTTTGTCACTATTGTATTCTTCTACTGTCTTATATAAACGGTCTTGTGAACTTACTCTGCTTGTATCATTTTGATTAGTTTTATTTACCTGATTGAATAGAATGTTCTATTGAGCTTTAATAGCATTATCATCAACTGCCACTACACAGTTGATGGTAATACTGTTATACCGCGCTTATCAAAATATTACATAGATAGGTATATAGGAAGCTATGCGCCCTGATTTCCCTCCGCTGCAATTTTAACATCTTACCCAATAGACTTCCCAAAAACTTGCTTACATAGAAACTTTGGTCTGACAATAACGATAGCAAAAAGAAAGACTTGTGAAGTGAAAACACACAAAAACAATGGTGAAAACATAATGTCCAACGCTTCATAAGCGCGATGGGCATGTGTATTTTCATCACTGTTTTTTATGTTGGCCACCTCAATATTATGACTGATTTCAGAGGTGAGCTGAAGGGAAAGGAAGGTAAAATGCATATTTCTGGCATTGAGGGTCACCATTATAGACAGAGACCAACAATGTTTACCTTAGCTTGATAGCCTTATCAGTTAACCCACTTTAGTGGGGTTGAACATTTTGGCGATTATTAAAATCTGCTGATGTTTTGCATGATGTATGTAATTGTACGCTCTTGGAAATATTTTATAAGTACTTCAATACTTTGATGGAGGATGATATACAAATAGTGCGCCACTAGCATTAGGGACAAAGTTGTCAGTGGTTAGAGCTCTAGAGATTGAAACCTCTTCACAATGAGCGCTATTTCAGGAGAACTACCTTCTGCATTAGGTATTTAATTTAGCTGCCTAACAAATCGTTTATTTTGCTGTTTAACGTAGACAAAATCCTCACGGATCCCGTACGTAGTAGAAAAACACATAGATAGAAGGAGGGGAGGGGGGGGGGGGTTCAGTGGTGGTTACATCGAACTCAACGGACTCAACGCACCGTCTGTGGGTCGCAGGTTACGAGAGGTGAGGTTGGCACAGACATATCTCTCGCACCCCGGCCGACCCAGGGGATCCCGTTCCCGTGGTCCCCATCTAGCCCCCGGCCTACTTTTGCTGGATGACCGGCGGCTCCGGCCGTCACCCCCAGGTTCTTGCCTAACAAGATCCCCGAATCTCATAGTAAGCAGTCCGTGGTCGGATGAATATGTTTTAGTTTTTATATTGCCCTTTCAAGCAATCCATGGCATGCCAAGAATAAAAATACTACTTTTTACCAGCACCTTGTTTCCTTCTTCTTACAGTCCCGGATCCTTCAAGCGATGTGGTCATCCAGCTGAGGGCCACCATTGTAACCTTGTTGGTGTTCCTCTTCGAAACTGTACCCGATGGTAAGCTGAATTTGCCTTCAGCAGTCGAGTGAGGTGAAGTCATATTTTGTAAATCATAACCCAAACTCTACATTGAAAGAACCTCAGATGACGAGACCTCTTTTGTAAATATCAAAATAGGAAATGTTTTTAATCACTGTTCAAATCACTTTAAAAGTATTACATAATTTTTTTTTCGTAAATACATGACATATTATGCATAGAGACATCTACTAATGCAAATATTCATATTCATGCATACAAATATTTGCACTGAGCGGGGTTCGAACCCGCGCCTCCTGCGTAGCGGCAGCGTTCACTACCGCTACGCCAACGAGGCAGTCACAGTATCATCACTACATACGAGTATTATAAAACAAAGTCGCTGTCGCTGTCTGTCCGTCCCTATGTATGCTTAAATCTTCAAAACTACGCAACTGATTTTGAAGCGGGTTTTTTTAATAGATAGAGTGATTCAAGAGGAAGGTTTTTATGTATAGGTACCTAATACATCCATAATATTGCGGGGAAACATTTAGATAAATATAGAGATATGCAGCGGGAACGGGATCAGAAATTATGGCGGTACGAAGTGCACCGGGTCAGCTAGTATACAATATAAATTATATTTCTAAATATGTAATTATTATTATAAAATTACATCATTCAGTTAATATCGATTGCCTTGTATAATTACCTATTGTTTGCATGCCAACTTAAGAGTGGAATGGACTAGCCATGGTGGACGCAATATGATTAGATAATAACTTCATACCTCCATGGTACTGTACTATAGTTATAGGTATTGCTCGGGACATATATCTTCGACCTAAAATATGCTCAAAATGTGCTCTTTAAGCGCAGTACGTGTTTCTTGGGTATCTTTTGAGGATAGCACGAGGTGCTACGGCGGTGGACGAGCTCAAATTCACCAAGCATAGATTATTACTACACAATCCGTACGCGCCCGCGCCAGAGCCTCGTTTGTCTCGCGATTTAGATCCAAGATACGAGTCCCGAGGTATACTCTTCTAAATATCACTCCCTTTTGTACCCATATTACACGAAAACTCATAAATAAAATGAAATAATAAAAATATTTTCAACACAACAACTTTATTAAACAGGGACTTCCATCACAACTGCAATTGAAATATGTCGAGGTGTTCACATCAGCTGTACATCACTCAGCAGCAACCTCCTGGAAACAAGGAAAGAATATTTAGAGTAAGATACTTAATCATTCGCATTAATAAAATTAAGGGAAAAAACGCGACTGCTGCTGAAAAGATGAAATAAGTTTTATAGCCGGCACTAAACATTGCCCTCGGTCGTCGCTGGCGCAGCCCGGTAATAACAACACTATTATTGTAGATTGTAGCCCACTAGGCCAACCTTACCTGATATACCTACCTATACCTGCTGAATGAAGGACAAAGCTCTACTCTTCTTCCTCCTAGCGTTAATTCCCAGTCGCATCCGAAGCTTTCAGCTCGGAGTTTGGGGTCCGCTTTTTACCAGTCTTAACCACGGATTTGGCTAGACCTCGATATTTTCCGTGAAGCGATTGTCATCTGACCTCCACAACCCAATGTTAACATTAGGCGATATCGAAGCTTTGCAGTTAGACCGTTGTTTTTGGATTTTTGAGGGCTCCAACTACCCGTAACGACTGCCATAGATGTTTTCATGGCAACCGGGACCGACGGCTTAACGTGCTCTCCGAGGCACGACCAGACCAATGCAAATACTCATATTTCATTCACACAAATATTTGCACTGAGCGGGGATCGAACCCGCGCCTCCTGCGTAGCGGCCGCGTTCACTACCGCTACGCCACGGAGGCTGTCTGACAAAGCTCTACTCTGTCAACAGGCTTACCTCTTACCTTTCGGGGTTGGGCAGGTGAGACGGCGGTAAATCCAGAAAAAAACAAATTATATTTTTTTACATGCAGTGTCTCATAAGCGGTTTACACGCCCCAGTTCGTCCATCGATCATTTGATCACCAACTTAGGCTCGTAGCTCGTATTCCATAACGATACTCAGTCCTGAATCTCGATTTATAACTAGATCTGAGAACAGATAGTATTCTAGTTGATAGTTCTAATGTCACTGTGAGAGTTGATTCACAACTGAGCCTGTTCTGGAATCCGTATTTCAGAACAAGGCTCGTGCCTTTTAAAAGCAGATGGGGTGATGTTGCCTCCTATTAGAGGCATATTTTCCTTAGGTAGGTAACCCAAAGGGAAAAAGGTGTGAGAATATAAATATTGGCTCAGAATCGTCCTTGTCCGCCAATTTCTTGTGAATCAATAAGTGTTTTCAATGAATTAGTACAAATCTGCACCACGAACTAATGTTACGGTGTTTATCAGTGCAACGAATTACTATTGTGTGTCTTATCATCAAATACCGACTTTATTTTGAAGATAGTTTCGACCCCGAAGATCTCCATACTTCTAACTTTTAGGTAATCTGACTTTAAACACCAATGTGGTGGTTAATATTGTGGTGGTTGCATCCAAACCCTCCGAATTCCCTTCGGCCGTCTACGAAACCAGAGCTACGTAACTAGTTACTAACTAAACATAATTCGTCCTTGTACGATACCAGTTACGTACATACGTTTTTTTACTTCAACGAAACTTGGTATCGTAGCAGGAAACTTGAAGTGAGTTATGAAAGGGGACTTTTCGATTCTTCCGTAATTCTTCTTTAGTGTTAGGTTTAGTTTGATATATACGGTTTTTATAGGAGTGACCGCTACCGGACCTCCCAACCCTGAGAGGATAGCCTGCATATTAAAAATAGAATAAGTTATTACCTTCCGAGGATTTGCAGTCGGAGCAATCAGTTTCGCAGTTGTTGTCCTTGCAGCAATCAGCATCTTTGCAGGAATCTGAGTACATGAGAATCTATTGTATTTTAATTTGAGTTTGTTTCACTAGTAGGTACCAATGTGAACTAGATTCACTCGGGCTCTTTGTTCACGCAGGAAGGATCCATGAAGATAATCT
This sequence comes from Eilema depressum, assembly GCA_914767945.1. NCBI lineage: Eukaryota > Metazoa > Arthropoda > Insecta > Lepidoptera > Erebidae > Eilema > Eilema depressum. The sequence continues at coordinate 3,969,189 of OU612027.1, read as the reverse complement.
AGGTTATTACTCGTGGAACACCTCTCAGAAAGCAAAAGATGGAGTCCTTGCGTGTTTGGCTGAACTTCAACATTTTCCGTGAGGCGACTGCCATCTGACCTTCACAAAACCCATTGGCGATATTGAAGAGCTATAGTTAGACTAGTAGTTGGGTTTTTTAGGGCTCCAGCTACCAGTAGCGATTACCTCGATTGAAAATATTTGCACTGAGTGGGAATCGATTATATTATCGAATCCCCGCGCCCTCTGCGCAAAGGCTATCAAGCTAGGATGACCAATATATTAATAAAATTAAATCTGACGTACCTTTGCAGGGTTCGTTAGGGGCAGGCATTTTGTATGATATAATGTCTTGTTGATGAAAAATTAAGTAGACTATGCTTCATTGGAAGTTGTCACTAGTTTATATAGCTTAGAACATTTTAGTGTAGTAAAAACTGCACAAAGCAAATTGCAAGGCTAGCTGGAAGACCTCGGTCTTTTTTGTATGTCGTTTTACATCACAAGATGCAGAATTAGTGGATTTTTTTATACCTAGTGACATTTATTTACTATACTTACAAATTATTTAACAGAATTATCTTAAAAATCAATAAAAACCTTGAACGCACGGTACACTGTGCACAAAAATAAAACGTAATAAGTACATAATTAAAAAAATCGCATGAATAATCAATACCTATCCAGCAAAAAAAAACAAAGTTGGTGGCCTGAGTACCCGGAGAACCAGGTGCGACCCAGACCGAGCTTGGTCACCAAAATTAGCGATCCCGATGTGTTATTGGGTCCCTTGAAGAAACACCACGGGCCTAATTCTGCTAGGACGACTTGTAGTCCCTAATGCAAGGAACAAATGTCACCCCTAACATTAAGCCCTGTATTCATGGTAAACATTTATTTAGCAACAAAGTTGAATAAAGTGTTGCGGAGTTGCTGTCAACATGTTGCTGACAACACTGTGTGTTGAAAGGTGATAACGGCATAGATAAGAAAGTTAAGATAAATTTCCAGCAACATTCTCTCCGCTCATCAACAATGTTGATCAAATGTTGCCAAACAAATGTTTACCATGAATACGGGGCTTTAGCGACCTATTTTAATCCATACATACATGCACTCACGCCCAATTCCCTTTCGGGGTAGGCAGAGACAACAGCTATTTCACTCTATCCTTACATACTTCACGAGCTTCCTCTACGGTCATTATTCCTTTCACGCAAGCCCACCGGTTTCGAGGACTTCTGACCTGTCCTTTTAAATTTTTTATTAATTTTGTCAATATGTGACTGCCTCTGTGGCGTAGTGGTAGTGAACGCGGCCGCTACGCAGGAGGCGCGTGTTCGATCCCCGGTCAGTGCAAATATTTGTATGCATGAATTTGGATATTTGCATTGGTCTGGGTGTGTAATATGTATGTATATGCGAAAAAAAATGTATTTAAGTATGTTTATCCGCATTCTAGAACCCATAACACAAGCTAGTTAAGCTATTCTTACTTTGGGTCTAGATAGCGTTGTGTAGGATGTCCTACAATATGAAATTTATTCGTATATTTATAAAAAAAAGTATGACAGTGTACCACGAGGTCGACTTCGACTGGTCTGCCATTCAACTATGCCTTACATACCTGGTCTGTCTGTTGCTCTACGTGCCCAAACCATCTTAGCATACCCTTTTCAACACGCTGTCAGAACAAAAATCTGGCAAAGCAAAATACCGACGAAAACAAAATCTGGCGAAATTAAAATCTGTCAAAACGGTGAAAACGGCTCGCTACAACATTCTCTCTCAGGCCACACCTTTCTCATTCCTCTATAATAAATAATTTAATTTCAAAAGCTCTTTATTCAATTAAGTATATGATCGATCATCCAAGGAACCTGTTCCGCTACATTATTCACGACACTTTTTACTCACTTTGTTCAATGCCAATTGTTTCTTATCATGTTTCTAGTCTGCAGGTTAGAATGCAGTTAAATTCATTGTCAAAAGTTGTTTACCCCTGATAAGACGTGACCATTGTAGCTACCAAAGTTACTTTGATCTCATTTTACTACTTTTCACAATGAGAATTTACGAAAACCGTACTGGTAAATATACATTTTTTTTAATACAACCTGTAAATAAACGAAATAGTTTAGGCACCCTGATTGGAACTTTTTAAATTAGAATTAAAACTATGATTCAAAGGCACGAAACACTATTCTCCTAAAATCCGTAACCTGCGCCCATTCGTCTCCTCAAATATTTGAAGTACCCACTCATCCCCTGATCAACTATTTGTTTTAAATAGATCATTATCAGGGAGCACGGTAGTGTCCCCGCTAAGAACAGGCGGTAGCACAAGGCACTGACTACTTGAGCAGGCTAGTTTCCACATTTAGTTAAAATGTATAATTAAAATGACGTTTCTTTCAGATTTGACACCAGATACAAGCTGCATTCAATGCGTACCAGGTTGTGACTGCCACGATATTTACATCGATAGTAAGTACGTTCTTCATATTTTAATACCCATAGTTGGTTAGGTCATCAATATCATTCCCATAGCGTTTTGTCAATTAATAATAATAATAAATATTGTAGGACATTCTACACAACGGCGCTATCTAGACCCAGTTGTGTTCAAAGTTCGCATTTGAGGTCCGTTTTATATTTTTGTCGTATGATATGAGGGCCAAACTAGGCCCTGTAGGTTAGGTACTTATATTTTATCGAACAGTTCGAGTATCGAACAGCCTTAGCTGCCTTCACGTGGAATACTGAATACAAGATGACAAGATGACTTTTTTGCCCCCACGAAGTCATCTGACTTGTCCCTAATTTTGTAAAAATGCCTCGATCTTGATTGGCAAGTTTTCACTTAAAAAATTATAATTCCTTCGTATCTTTTGCAAATACAGTCATACCATTTTCCCAATAAAATAGGCAGAGACCACAATTTTCTATTGTCATAATGTTTAATATAATTTTGTTGTATTTTCCATTTCAGATTCCTGTATGAAGTAATCCTGGACTAATTAATTATACTACATTACTTACAAATACTACAGCCATAGTACTTAGTTAATTAAAAAGATGCAAGTGGTGGGAAGCTAGGCAAATTTTCAAGACATTTTTTTCCAAAATTCGTTGCTGAATGAAAAAATATCTCTGAATTTGTTGTATTAAAGTTGATTTCAGCGTTAATCGAAACTTAACCTAACCTAACTACATACATCGCAATTATATTCACTGGTGAAATCTGACCTAAATGATGTTCTGGACATTATACCAAATGTAGTAAAATAAAACATTGTCTTACCATGATTATATTAATTTTATTTCCTAAATACAATTTCGAAATATGGACACAATAGACAAATTGGAACTTACAAATGCCACAAAATAAAATGCCGAAAATTTAATATTATGCTACAGGTTAAAACCTAATTATTAGCTGTGTGTTTCCTTTTCTATCTTGATATCTATCTTCAATGACAGCATGATGGGTGAATAGAAGACATGAGTGAACGAAGGGGATATGTGACAATTCTTAATTATGAAGATAATAGATTAGATATCCATCAATCAATTAGCCTATCGCAGTGCACTGCTGGACATAAAATCGTTATAATAAAACTTGAACCTATGATATTTTCCGATACAGTAGTTAATATTATAATTATATAGGTAACAGAAGACGTTCTTCTTCATACGAAGATGACTCCGGAAGTAAGAAGGATGACGAAGAAAACGTTATAATTACCTGGAAATTAAGCAGGTATTATTATTATATACTTTGAAATTCATTATCTCCATATTTAGAAATTGTGACATAACCCCTTCATCCACTAACAAATAACTCAATTCAAATAAATTTCTCTATGAATAGTCGTAATACTCGTAATGCAGAATTCAATAACACAATAATACAGTGTATTAAAATATATAATATAATTATGTTATCTAGATACTATGTTTTTATATTTTAACACTTTAACAGATAAACTGTTTATTCCCATTGGATGAAAAACCTTTAAATACATAATAATTTGTATTTTATCATTATAAATGTATTATAATAGATGTTTTTAACGATGTTCATAATATCATTAATTATATTGCAACAAGTGTTTGATTTTTAATAACATATAAATGAAAACTTATTGTTTAAACTTAGCGTCGTTTATGTTATTTGTAGGTTTCCATGTTGAGTTTTGATTACTTTTTGGTTTTAGAATCGTCGGTAGTGGTGGATTTCTTGCATGCGCATGAGCAAGAAGAGTCACACTTGCAAGAGTTGCAGCACTGGCTTGAGCTGCATTTACAACCTGTCGAAGAAAAAAATATGTTACATATCAAATGGATTTAGGTGAAATAAAGCACTGAAGCTGAATGGAGAAGAAACAACGACCAGTTACATGGTTTTTTATTCTACGTAACACGCTCTCTACGATAGGTAAATAATGTAATTACTATAATAATCCCTGGTTGTATCTACAGCTACAGAATGATGCAATTCAAACTAAATGCAATATAACGAACGATCGAGTTTCTAAACTTGAAAAATCAATACGATTCAATACGAAAATAATAAATGAGTACGATCATTTATTATTTTCGTATCGTTTTTCAACTTTAGAAACTCGTGTTGTTTTTGTTTAGGTACATTCGTTCTGAGTTGGGAAATGGGAATTGTAAAATTATTACTATCATCTTCATCATCTTAGCTTGGTTTTCGGTTGCATGTAAAGGTGGATTTAAACCAAACGAGCATAGAGCTAGAGTTAGAACAAGAGCATTCTCTTTCTTAATATTGAAGTGTGAACGAAACCTTATTTTCAGCGGTACATAAGAAAGAACAACGAACGAATGTTCTGTCAACTTCAACTTCAACTTCTTCTTAATGGCGTCTGCAGCAAATCGCCGTCAGTTTGCCAATGTCAAGTAAATTATAAATGTTTATAAAATTATTAATGGCGAAACGCCAATGTCAAGTTTTCAAGATATTCTCTACCAGAGCCACGTTAGCCACGGCAGTAACTTTGTTTCCGTGTGTCCACCCCCCACGAGATTCAGATGGAATGTTCTGTCACTGTCTACACTAAATAGTATTTGACGTAGAGGCGTTAGATTGAGCATTAGGTCATCAAATCTGATGTAAGTCAACCTTAAGGCTTTCAAATCAGAGCCTGTGCGTTGCTTACTCCTTTTCTATTTGGGTCGACATATACCAATGAAGGATAGAACGAATAAAAAAATCTGTTAAATTTTTTGTCGCGACCTAATATTATTCTACCAAATATCAAAAACAATCACGATGTCAATCAATGTTCACTCTAGAAAATTGAATTTGTAGGTGGGAGACAAGCACAAGTGTTACGAGAAAACCGTTTTTGCCATTTGGGACCGAAACTAAATTTTGAACAGATTTGCCGTCTGACTTTCCAACCCTCTGCCACGGCCCCGAACCTAAACCAAACCGAACCGAACTTAACAAACGTAAGTAAACTCGGTTCGTTAACGTTCAATACTATTGATATACCTAACCTGTTTACCTCTAGTATCTACCGCCATATATTATAGATAATACCTACTATTGTGCTACTTAGATAACATAATATAAAAATATCGATATCGAATAAAATATACCTAGATACCAAGATTGGGTATCGATTAGTTATTTATAAAAAGAACTACGAATAAAATTATTGATTTAAGCACAAGTTATTTCTGATATATGTACAATAAAATATTACTAAATGAAATTGAAAACTAGAAATTATTATTAGTAAAATGAACTAAAATAAATAAATAAAATATAGGTAACTGTTAAAGTTAAAGGTTCAAACTCAATGGGATTAGAACGAAAATATAAATTCATTGAACAATGTACATTTATGTTCCATTTTGAAAATCAGAATAGAAAAGAAGAATTTCTACAGGTATTCAATTTTTCATGATCTGCATAAATATTCTGCCAAGTGTGGCGTGCGAATATTTGACAAATAAATTAAACATTGTTTAATACGGTAATTTAAGATAATAACATTTAAAATTTAATAAGTCACACATTATGTAATAATCAGTATAATAATGAGTCAATTTATGGTCTGGAATTATTTTTGATACATAGAAAATTACAATATATTAAGTATGTCAAGCGTTACAATGTCAATTTATTACTTATATTCTATAGACCTGATCAATTATTTTGTCTTGAAGATATTCCTTAATATTATAATAAACTTTTTCTTGTAGAAGCCTGCATAATTCCCTACGAAATTGTTTACAAGGTAACTTTTTTAAATTTTCTGGCAGGTGGTTATATAATTGTATGGCCATACTGTATGAGTTTCGTTTATATAATTCTAGGTTAATGTGTGGTATTTGCAGACGATCTTTATGTCTAGTTCGGCTACCTTCTTTATCTCCTAATTTTTTGAAAAGTACGGAATTATTCCTCACAAAGACACATATTTCTAATATATACATGCATGGCAATGAGAGAATTTGGTGTTTTTTAAATAGAGGCTTACAGCTGTCGAGGTGGTCGCATTTGAACATTGCTCTGATGCATTTCTTTTGGGCAACAAATAATTTATCAAAGTCTACTGAATTGCCCCAGACTATGATGCCGTATCGTAACAGGGAGGATACATAGGCATGGTAAGTCATGATTGCAGCTTTTTCATCTACTGTTTCTCTGACTCTCTTTAGAACAAAGATGAATCGATCAATCTTATTGATCGGTTTTTGTATATGTGGCTTCCAGGTACAATATTAGTCCACGGAGATGGTACCCAAAAATACACACTCTTCAACATTATAGGTATTTAAACTTTCATGGTCGTTCACATAACTATTAGAATTATCGGGATATTTACCATGTATTGTTTGGAGTTTCCGATATTTCGGCGCTGTTGCAAGCAAATATCCCGATAATTCTAATAGTTACTCTTCAACATTATTTAAGAGCTGTTCATTGTGTGCTATTTCTAGCTTAGGTGTGTTAGCTTTACATGTTTGGAACTGTATAATATTTGTCTTATTGATGTTGATTCTAAGATTGTTTTCTTCTAGCCAGTTTATCGACTTATTAATTGCTATCATGACTTCTTTCTTTCTCTAGAGAGATTCTAAAGTTTTAAAGTCATTACTTTTAACTATAAGAGTTGTATCATCCGCAAAAAGGATACACTTTTGATCGATTGTGTCAGGAAGATCATTAATGTACAGAAGGAACAAAAAAGGCGAGAGAAGGCCGCCCTGCGGCACCCCGAAGTTGTTTTGTGTATAGGCGGATCTATAGCACTTTTTTTCATTCTGGTCAAATTTAGTAATTTCCACGCATTGAACTCTATTTTCTGGGTAGCTTTTAATCCAGTTATACGCGTTACCCCGCTGCAGTCCGTAGTTATATAGTTTTGACATTAGCGTATCATGATGAACAAAATCAAAAGCCTTCGTCATGTCGAGGAATACACAGGCTAACATGGCTTTGTCATTTATGGCTTCTGTAATTTGTTTGAATAGAGAGAAGCATGCTAATGTATATTCTTCGAAGCATATTAATGTACATGCTAAGTAATATTCCCGCTAACCTCTCTGGCTAAGCTAAATTGCTTGTGTTAGGAGTGGTATCACATCGGTGGTGTAATGGTCAGGATTCGAACTCGGGACTTCTCGATCGTAAGTCTGACTCCTTAAGCACTTAAGGTGATTACATACGCGAATGACTTTGACCATACAAATGCTCAAGGTCATTCGCTCGTTTTTCAGCCGTAAAAATCAGTAAAACCAATTTTAATAGATAATTTTATAGGGGACGATTACAAACTAAGAAGGTCACGTCATGCTAATACACTCATTTAACATATATCTGAAATTTTAGATTATTTGGATACATATTGTAGAAAATATTTGGTTTCATAAGAAAGAGTAGAGTGATGTTCAGAGCCTCTTTTAAACTATTTCCTCCTTTTCTATTGAATTTATGAAAAGGTGAAGTTACTCTTTATATCCTGTAGTATGCAGGGATGTAAATTCCAGATCTTTAGGTTTTATAGTTAAAAAGAAAAACGGTTTCGAAAATACCGATTTTTCGATGTTAATCTGATTCGGGGCCTTAAGTATAAAGGAGACATATGTATCGAAGGGGTGAAACAAGTGTAAAAACCAGAAATAACGTACATAATAACAATAACTTAAAACAACAAAATATTTTATCTATAAGTATACCAGACATAGATAATTATCTTACTATTGTACAATGGAAATGTTTGTTCGCGATAGTCGCAAGTGGAAACAATAAATATTTTCACTAGGTCCATGGAACAGAAATTTATTTTAGAACTAATGATAACAAATCAATAACTACTAATATTATAAATGCGAACGTAACTCTATCTGTTACGCTTTCACACCGAAATCACTGAACTGATTTAATGAAATTTGGTACAGGGATAGATTAGACCTTGGGGAAGGACTTAGGCTATGTATGGTCGCCGTAACCCACGCGGGCAGAGCCGCGGGCAATAGCTAGTTTGAACGCACTAATCTTTGCGATTAGGATTTTTTTTGCATTTGATAGTACAGTTCTTGGGGAAGGCTATACTACTTATAACCCAGGCATTTTTTTATTTGATGTCTTTATGCAAACCATTTACAAGTAAAATAACAGTTGCAATAAATAGGTAATAATTTTATGATAAAGTCGTTTCATACAATGTCATGATATTGTGTCCAATCCGTACATTACAAAATCAGTATCTTTAATACCCATGAGTAAGAGGAAAATAATACAACGGAATTTTGTGTTATTTTCCTGTCCCACCTCCCAACGGAAGACGGAACAAAAATGACCTGATTACAAAATGAATACCAAAATCAATATGTTTATAAAACACTAGCCTTCCTCCCGCCACTCCACCCCTGCTGAACTCCAAATCTACTGAACCGATTACAATCAAACAAACGTAAGATGTTAAGTCTGGCCAAGACCTTTCTAACAAGAAAGTCCACATCAAAATCCGTTTTTCCATTGTACAATATCTAATAGTAAGATAATTATCTATGTCTGGTAGGTATACTTATAGATAAAATATTTTGTTGTTGTATGTTATTGCCCGCGGCTCTGCCCGCGTGGGTTACGGCGACCATACATAGCCTAAGTCCTTCCCCAAGGTCTAATCTATCCCTGTACCAAATTACATTAAAATCAGTTCAGTGATTTCGGTGTGAAAGCGTAACAGATAGACAGAGTTACGTTCGCATTTATAATATCAGTAGTTATTGATTTGTTATCATTAGTTCCAAAATAAATTTCTGTTCCATGGACCTAGTTAATAGTACATTATGGTACAAGCGTGTAAAGTTGGTGATTACCGCTGAGGCGACATTGAGACCCGAGCCGTAAGGCGAGGGTATTAAGAGAGCCGAGGACGGTAATCACCATACACGCGAGTGGCATACGATTATTTTCAACACACTTGCGAATAAAATAATACTAAAAATACTACATAACACAATCAAAACACAATAGTAAAAATCTATTTGTTGTCATACTTGTCATAAATATGCGCGCGCATCTAACATTTTTTTTATTTGTTACTTTCGGAACAAGCTAAGGTGCTATCACTATGCTGCCTTGTCATCTACTTACTTATTTGAATTATGATTTTTTTTCTCTGTAAATACTCACAGAGAAAAAAAAATACATTTTAGTGAAAGTTTTGTTTATTAAACACATACTACAAGTTAAAATTATCTTTTATCCTCCTATAGTCCCGGGTCCTTTAAGCGGGGCGTGAAAAAGCATCTGATGAGGCCGTCAAGCTGAGTACCACCATTGTAACATGGTACATGTCTGTAATGGTGACCCTCTTTTCAGAGACTTTGCCTTCAGCTTACCATCAGGCGAGGCAAAGTCAAATTGACGTGTCCTATATAAAAAAAAAAAAAAAGAAGTTGCATGAAATAAGCAAGCAATAGGTATATTAATTCGTTTGTAATATTGGACACGATCTTTTTTGTATCAAAACTTTTTTAAGAACAAAGCAACTTAATCAATGAAATTAAAAAAAAGAAGTCTATAACTCACTTGTGAATAATAGCAATGAAAAAGTCACAGTTTTATAATAGGTGTCATTCCGTGCTCAATTGCGGTGAAATAAATGCCTGTTTATAAGCAAGTGTGTTGAAAAATATTTATTGTTTCCACTTGCGACTATCGCGAACAAACATTTCCATTGTACAATATCTAATAGTAAGATAATTATCTATGTCTAGTAGGTATACTTATAGATAAAATATTATTTTGTTGTTTTAAGTTATTGTTGTTATGTACGTTATTTCTGGTTTTTACACTTTTTACACTTGTTTCACCCCTTCGATACATTATGTCTCCTTTATACTTAAGTGGTTAAGGAGTCAGACTTACGATCGAGAAGTACCGGGTTCGAATTCTGACCATTACACCACCGATGTGATACCACTCCTAACACAAGCAATTTAGCTTAGCCAGAGAGGTTAGCGGGTATATTAGTAATTTCGGTTACTAATTTTCTTTAAGTATTTAAACTCGCCTTTGTATATCCAAGGCTGGATTTCACCGAGCACGCGAGGTTGGTTTAAAACAAGTAAATCTGTGTCATTAGTTCATTTTAACCCGACTGTGTCAGCGAGGGTAATGTGTTACATACGTATATTATGTGTATGTTGTTTTCTTCGTTCCCCTCTATAGGCCTAAAGGGCCTGTGAAGGGTAGGTATTCATCTAATATCGACTAAGATATCAAAATGAAGGGAATCAGAAGGAGATTGCAAAAATATATTAACAATCACATCATAACCAAGAAGTTTATTATAATATAAAAATCAATTGCTGTTCGTTAGTCTCGCTAAAACTCGAGAATGGCTGAACCGATTTGGCTAATTTTAGTTTTGAAATCCCTACTATCCCTACTAAACCCTACTAATTTTATAAATGCGAAAGTAACTCTGTCTGTCTGTCTGTCTGTCTGTCTCGCTTTTACGACTAAACCGCTGAACCGATTTTGATGAAATTTGGTATAGGGGTAGATTAGACCTTGAGAAAGGACATAGGCTATGTTTGGTCGCGATAACCGACATCCACGCGGGCGGAGCCGTGGGCAAAAGCTAGTATTATAAATGTGAAAGTAATTCTGTCTGTCTGTCTGTCTGTCTGTCTGTCTCGCTTTCACGCCCAAACCACTGAACCGATTTTGATGAAATTTGGTATAGGGGTAGATTAGACCTTGAGAAAGGACATAGGCTATATTTGGTCGCGATAACCGACATCCACGCGGGCGGAGCCGCGGGCAAAAGCTAGTATATTATATTCGTGGATGTTTCAGTTAAATTATTTTAAATCACACCTTTGAATCCAGTCTTAATATTCTTATGAATATTTCCCAACGTACCTACTTATATATTATTCACTGTGTACAATTTTCTAAATGATTTACATTTTACAAAAGTTACATCTGTAAGAAATTCTAGAATAAAGTCTCTCAAAAACTCACCGTCTCCGCAACCTCCGCAAGGCATCTTGATAAAAATTTAAAAAACAAAATTCAAAATACGAATGTGTTCGAAAATGGAGCTCGTTGTGTTTTCACAAGCGCTGCCGTGGCAATGGTCTTTATACGCCGAGCCTACGTTTGTTATCGGTAGAAATACAGACGCACGTTCTGAAATACGATCGCATGTTTAATTTATTTTCTCATTATTGATGTGGGAGATTCATTTGAAGCTAGCCTGAGATAATTTGGTCATTTGGTTACTTGATTCTACAGCATGTTTGAATCTTTTGGATAAAAGTAACTAGCACTGCAACGAACGAAAGTTGTACCTTATTTCAGCATTGGTTTCAGCTCATATAATTTTATTCTATGTTTCAGCCGTTATCTTAGATAACTTTAGCATTAATATGAAATTGATTGAATTCTTGCTTAAAGTATAAAAAATTAAAACAATGTCTGCGCGGTATTTTCACGTTTTATACCTTAGGTATCATTATCATTCACCTTACGTTAATCCCGGCTTCACATCCGAGGTTTCACCTTCACCCTTCAACAGACCCTGCTTTTTTCAGTCTAATTGCAAAGCGACTGAACTTCAATATAAGCGACTGCCATCTGACGTCCACAATCCACTATAATATCCACTATATGAATATGAATTGAAGATTTGCAGTTAGATCAGTTCATAGATGTTCGCATGACAACCGGGACCACAGAGGACAGAATATACCGGACCCGACAGGTTTTTCTCGTTTTAACAAGCAATGATCTCTAAACTCGTGAAAAATATGAAAGATAAATTGGGTTCTAAGTACCTACCAAAAATATTTTTCACGCTTGTTTCTGGTTTAACACTTAGAAAAGATTTATGTGTTTAGAAAAATACTTACTTTATGTTATAAAGCTTTTTTGAACGCATTATTATACTTATTTACATCTTCAAAAGTGGTGCGAGCAAATTTCGGAATATCTCTGTAGCAGTTAATTATATAATGTTGGTACCATTTTACCACGAACCAGAACAACAACAACTAACACAACCGTTTCGCAATATAAGAGCACTATTGCCCTTCTAATTCCTTGATTTCTTTAGACAAACTCTACTTGACAAGCAATGGATAAGATGTAAGATTTCAGTTTCACTTGTTATGTGTAGTGCCGTGTGGCTAATTTGTTTTGCACTCCGCCTTACAAAAGGACTCTTGTGACTGCGAATATCTGAAGAGCGCCTTTAGAGATATTCAGGGCACGGATTCATTCGATTCAATCTAGAAGTCTGTGTTTAACGATGGTCAGTGATATAGGTTGATAGTTAATGCACTAAGCACAAACCACTCATAGTTGTATCACGAAATACTTATTTTTTAATTGTTTTTCCATTGCGCCTGTACACTGCGTGATTCTCTAACAAAGCATGCTTAGTACACATATTGCACGGGATAATATGTCCCGCATTTTGAGCACCTTTTAGGACCAAGATATTATACCTTCTGGTCCTTCTGGTTTCAAAATGCGCTCTATACGCGCAGTACACGTTTCTTGGGTGTCTTTTGAAGGAGCACGGGGTGATGCCGCGGTGGATGTCACGCGATTTAGGTCCAAGATACGTATCCCGAGGTATATCTAGTCAAGGTGGAGTCAAGATAGGATGGATGGGATCCAGGGAAATCTTCAAAATGTGGTCGAATACTGTTCCTGATGCCTTTACTTAATTCAATTTCAGTATTTGCCTCTGAAAACATGTTCTCATTATTTTAGGCTGACGATAGAAACCTAAAGGCAGCGATGGGTCTGTTATAACTTATAATTCTTTATAGAATTTTTTGACCAGTAAATCTGCAAATTCAGTTAATTTTCGCTCTTCAGCATCTCTTTTTAATTTCTTTAAGTGGGTTTAACTTTGTTGTTAAAATTTAAATTCCTACTTAGAATCTGACAACACATTGCCAGGAATTACAATTTACCAAACCATAATTTTTCAATTTTATAAGGCGATGCAACAATGGACAATCCATGCCACAAATGCTACATAATAGTTATTTATTATTAAAATAAATATTTACTTATTGCATGTTGGTACATTGTAATAATATTAATGTGGGATTGGTGATTGTATTTTGAAGTAAAACTCTTGATGTTAAAATAGCTTTGAGATATACCTACTTTATTTTCTTTTCAAGTCAGTCTTCGTCTAGCGCTCATATCCAAGTTCCCTTTCGTTCTCACATTCCATTCAATATCCTTTCCTTTCTCCGTATCCTTCACTCTCACTATTTCATTCTTCACTTCAGTCATTCATACTACTCATACTCTCATAACGTTCCATTCCTACAACTCGGCCATTCTGATCTTCATGTCTGTCCCCAGACATGCACTCAGGACTCAGAATGGCCGAGTTGTACGACGACGGACGAGCCCCCAAAAATATGTGGGATTGGTGATTGTATTTTTGAAGTAAAACTCTTGATGTTCAAATAGCTTTGAGATAATTATACTTTATTTTCTTTTCTTCTAATCTTACAAGTCAGTCTTCGTCTAGCGCTCATATCCAAGTTCTCTTCCGTTCTCACATTCCATTCAATATCCCTTCCTTTCTCCGTATCCTTCACTCTCACTATTTCATTCTTCACTTCAGTCATTCATACTACCTACTCATACTCTCATAACGTTCCATTACTACAACACGGCCATTCTGATCTTCATGTCTGTCCCCAGACATGCACTCAGGACTCAGAATGGCCGAGTTGTACGACGACGGACGAGCCCCCAAAAATATGTGGGATTGGTGATTGCATTTTTGAAGTAAAACTCTTGATGTTCAAATAGCTTTGAGATAATATACTTTATTTTCTTCTCTTCTAATCTTACAAGTCAGTCTTCGTCTAGCGCTCATATCCAAGTTCCCTTTCGTTCTCACATTCCATTCAATATCCCTTCCTTTCTCCGTATCCTTCACTCTCACTATTTCATTCTTCACTTCAGTCATTCATACTACTCATACTCTCACAACGTTCCATTCCTACATTAATATCTCGCCTTCATGGTTTGTCCATTTGCTGCAGCAGCTCATAAATAGGTAAAATTATCGTTTTGTAATGTTATTGTAATTACTACCTACTCCAGTCCAACTACTTATCTATATTACAGCATCAAGTATCTACTTCAATGTTAGATTCAATTAAGTCATAACTGTTGAGAGATGTTAAACTTACATTTCAATTTTGGGTACCTACCCATAGAATCGACGGCTATCTAGGAATAAATTGAACGCTAAATGCGTATTTAAAATGGTTTGTTCCTTTTATATACCTACACTTTCCTTTTTAGTACACTTTTTGAAAATCCCTACTTATTATATCCGTTGCTTCTAATTAATAGATGGTTTCTTAATTAATCATATTTTTTTCAGATTAAGCAAAACTACGTATAGCGTATGAAAGGTTGCACAATCTGTTTCGGTGAAAGTGCAGTGCCATCTGCTGTCTTGAATTAGGCAAGGATAATTTTGAGATTCAACATTTTGCAAATTCAACAATTTGAGATTCAATTCAACATTATGCGAATTCAACATTATGCGTTCAACATTTTGCAAATTCAACATTGCGGTCCGGAAGGAAATTTGTTATTCATTTCCAAACTCGTATTCGATTAGAGCAGGTAATTTCAAATTTCATAGGAATTTGCAACGTTTTTTGCCCTTTTTTCAGTGTTCCTACGTTAATCATACGATAGATACGGCAGGCCCCTGTGAAGCGCATGAACTGCATCATTTACAATTCTATCTCTTTCTTCCTCTAAGTATAACAAAAGTTTTAATTTTGTGACTTTGGTTTGGCAACAATTACCTAAGTACCTTGTATGAAAACCATAGCAATATGTAGTTAAGAGAATTTTAGTAAATTCCTCAAAGAGCTGTTCACTTTATAGTACTGAATGGAGTATGTCTCTACTTCATCCGAGAGCCAATATCAACTCTTGTTGAGATTGGAACCCAGGTTCCATGGCCTTTTGATCGTAAGTCCGTCATCTTTTTTAGTCACTAGGCTACCAACGACACTTCTTAGCATAATTAGGTAGGTACTATTTATAGAGGCCACGTCAATTTGAATTCACGGTTTTTCGGTGATAAGCTGAAGGCACAGTCTCAGGATAGAGGGTCACCGTTACAGACTCATACTATGTTACAATGGTGGCAACCTGAGTGCCACCATTGTAACATAGTACGAGTGACCTGATCGATACTTTTTCACGACAAGCTTTAAAATACCCGGGACTGTTAGTAGGAAGCTGCACATGATCTGGTAAGGAATTCCAGGTCTTCATAGTGTAGGAAAAGAAGGAGTCGCTGAACCCCGTGGGTTCTTTATGGAATATTCTGCACCGTATGCGGGTGACATCTAAGTCCTGCACGTGTAGGTACCCTGAGACTCGCCGCTATCACCAACTTTATGTCCCTGAATTGGAATGTTTGCAAACGTCCACGATTCAACGATAATTCCTTAGACAGGAAAATGGGAATAACTTTAAAAAAAATAGATCATGTTCATCATTCTTCACCTACCTATCAGGGCCACTAGCCTTTACTTGTATGTCTTTACCCTAGGTACTCTAGTACTCCGTCTGTTTGGCTCCTAGGTTTGGCTCGGCTTTTGCCGTATCTACCTCCGGCGGCGTTCACGAACTTTTAGGTCATACCATACCCACAAGAAGACGTTACATATATTGCCCTATCAGCAATTTACTTTATCAAGAAGAAAAATTAAGTAGCCATAAAATATTACAAAACAATCCAATATTAGATCCGGCATGACAAATTACTTACTTCCTAGAAGGATATTCTGTGAAAAAAACATCATAACTCTGAGTCACCACGCCCAGTGAACAAACGGTGAATCAAGTTGACTAGGTATCTGGAAAATGAACGTTATCAGATGATAAAACACTGGCATGTACTTACATATCGATTATTTTACACGAAGGGTAAGATAAACATTGTAAAATGGTGCAAGAGTTACAGCGATACAATATTCAAGAATATCTGAAAATCTTTTTCAAGCAAGGCAAGAAAATAAGGATGATATAGGTTGCCTTTTTCGCAACACAGCCTTTTCTCTTCCGACTTCTTTATATAGGGATTTACATATAGGTTTTAATAGGGATTTCCCCACAATGGGCGTGTAGGGAAACCCCTATATCCTGTGACGGAAAAATATAAGATTTTACTCAGGTCATGACTGACTTCGCCACTATAGATTCGGTGGTATGCATATACCGGTGCGGTATCCACACGTAAAAAATAGACGGATCATATTTTGTTTTTACGCCATGTTTACACATTAGTATATTTATTAACAAGGTTATTAGATTGCATAAAATGCAGACAGACTACTCTACAATTTGGTTACTATTTAAAGGGTTAAGTGCTTCAGCAATAGCTACATAATATACATAAATAATAATCACGCCTTTATCCCCGGAGGGTTAAGCAGAGGTGAATTAACACCCACATTTCACCGATTTATTGTATTCGGTCCTACGTACTAATAGGAATGAGCTTATTGCCGTATTCCGGGCACTACTGTTGACTCGAGCCATGCATCTGACGCTGAGTCTGGGTTGTATATATCTGTCTGATGTTAAACAGCCCTTATCCCTTAGTCACCTTGTAGGATACGGCATGGGAGAAGATGGGGTGACCTAAATTCTACTCTGCCGGGAGCCACGCGACTTAAAAAATGCTATCTAAATATATCAAAAGTTTAAAATAATCTAAGTTATGTCTTAATAAAAAATTATAGTAACCTTTTTAATTCCAGACACATGTTTATCATTACTATAGCCCTATGTATACAGGGCTATGATTAGGACAAAGAATTTGGCACACCTAAGAGCGGAAACACACGATGCGTTGCGGCGACGCACCGCAGAAATTTCGCCGCAGTTGCGGGCACACGAGCGGTGCGACGCCGCTGCGTTGTTATGACGCAGCGGCGCCGCGTGCGCTCCAGCTGCGTTGTACAGTCTGTTAATAAATCATAAGGGGCTGTCCATTAATCACGTGAGGCTCAACAGGGGAGGGGGGTGTTCGGAAAAATCACGAAATATCACCAGGGGGGAGGTAGGGGTATATTGAGGGGTATTTGATCATGTAACATGTTGTATAACTCGTGTTATATAACACGTCCACATTATTTAACATTGTTTTATAACTTTGCAACATTGTACTAACTTCAGTGTCTACATTACCTACTGAAACATGTTATATAACATTGTTATAATACATAGTTATATAACATTGTTATATAAGTGTTATATAAAATTGTTATATAAGTGTTATATAACATTGTTATATAAGTGTTATACAACATTGTTATATAAGTGTTATATAACATTGTTATATAAGTGTTATATAGCATTGTTATGTAAGTGTTATATAACATTGTTATATAAGTGTTATATAGCATTGTTATATAAGTGTTATATAACATTGTTATATAATTGTTATATAACAATGTTATGCTATATAATCAGTACGCACCTTTATAACTCGTGATTTTTGTCACGATTCTTAGTTTTCTAGCATTAAATAATGAATATAAAAATACACGT
Organism: Eilema depressum; assembly: GCA_914767945.1. Taxonomy (NCBI): domain Eukaryota; kingdom Metazoa; phylum Arthropoda; class Insecta; order Lepidoptera; family Erebidae; genus Eilema; species Eilema depressum. The sequence continues at coordinate 3,951,053 of OU612027.1, read as the reverse complement.
GATTTTGGCTAGAAGGGGAGGGGTTGTCTAAAACCTTACCACGTATCACCATGGGGGAGGGGGGTTAGAAAATTGCTAAAAAAACATCACGTGATTAATGCACAGCCCCTAAACAACAACGCGGCGGCGGCGGTGCGGCGCGCGCCGGAGCGGTGCCGCTCCGGCGTCGCAACGCATTCACCCCTCCCCGCCTCGTCTCGGTGGTTGCAAGTCCGGTGCGGCGACGCAGCGCATCGTGTGACATGCTACAGATATTTCTATGTAAAACGACGCAGCGACACCGCTCCGGCGTCGCGCCGCCGCCGCAACGCATCGTGTGTTTCCGCTCTAACGTTCCTATTTGCTATCTTATCATGTTCGTAAAGATAATAGCATATCATTGGGCACACAATGTACCACTACTCTAGTCGACCAGAATAATCGCCAGGCACCTGACGTAAAAAGATAGCAGAAAAATATTGTGATGGTCATGCAGGTGTGAAGATGGGGGGTGTTAAAGTTTTAGTGTTAACTACACTATTAGTAGTAAGTGTAATTGGACAGGACGCTATTGTGAATGAGGATGTTCTTAAGAGTATAAGTGAAATAGCACCAGAATTAGAAGTAAGCACAGAAGCGAAACCAGTAGAAGATGCGTTGATAAACGACGTGGAACTGACGCCAGTAGAAATTTTGAACAATACGGACCAATTGCAAGTAAGGAGTGGGAATTACCAAACTTTTAGTGATGGAACTGGTGGAGAAGAGTCCTTAGCTATAGATTTGAAGTCGGATATCGCTCCACAAAGTCAAAATCAAGTACTTTATCAACCTGGTTCGACTAATACGGCGTACGACGAATATGGTGAGTCTAAAGTATATTATTTTATCATGAATTATGACCTCGTTTTAGTTACTGATACTGTAATTGGAATAAATAGGTACTAAATCAACTGAAATTTTTGTCAACATGTTTGTCAAAGGATTGGAGTCAGTTTGGAAACTAGGAGAGTTCTATAAAGCTTCATTATCCATACTAGTATTATAGATGCGAAAGTAACTCTTTCTGTCTGTCTGTTTGTCTGTCTGTTTGTCTGTCTGTTTGTCTGTCTGTTTGTCTGTCTGTTTGTCTGTCTGTTTGTCTGTCTGTTTGTCTGTCTGTTTGTCTGTCTGTTTGTCTGTCTGTTTGTCTGTCTGTTTGTCTGTCTGTTTGTCTGTCTGTTTGTCTGTCTGTTTGTCTGTCTGTTTGTCTGTTTGTCTGTCTGTTTGTCTGTCTATTTGTCTGTCTGTTTGTCTGTCTGTTTGTCTGTATGTTTGTCTGTCTGTTTGTCTGTCTATCTGTACCTGTCTACCCTTTCACGGCTAAACCACTGAATCGAGTTTGATGAAATTTGGTGCAGAGATAGATTAAACCTTGGGGAAGGACATGGGCTATCTTTGGTCGGGATAACCTACATCCACGCGGGTGGAGCCGCGGGCAGCAGTTAGTACGTTTATAATACGAAACGTGAATAGATTTATGTCTCTTATAGTACAAGTATTGAAGAAGTTTTAGTAAGATGAAGAAGTAGTCTAAATATGCAAAGCTGAATGTAGATCCAGTGAAACCAAATAGTAATGTAGTTTTAAAATGAATCATCGTAATGAGTAACGTTATATTTAATCATAAAGTACATAATGGTGACGTCATCTCATTGAGTATGTAGTATAAACTGAATAAGATGACGTCATCAGCGTTACCTGTCCATCAACCTTAGTATATTGATGAACAAGGCAATTGTAAAAGCTTTGATTTTTCATGCAAAGGTAAAAATTACACTTATTGGTTATTGAATTAAAGGTGATATCATTGTTTGTGAATTATGATTATGGTTATCATTACATGGAATAGCAGATTTTTGCCGGAATCTAGATAGTAAAGATGGCGTCTAAGGCGTGGCCGTAGAGCGTTCGACTGCAACGTCGGAGGACGCGGGTTCGATGTCCGCTCAGTACTAATATTATTATACTGGATGGATTATGGATTATGGACTATTTGCAGTGTTTCTTATTTGCGATGGTCTGAATGTATGTATTTGCAAAAAAATACCGCTACGCAGGAGGCGCGGGTACGTTCCACGCTGAATGCAAATATTGGTTGGTATGCCTGAATATGGGTATTTGCATTATTGCATAATTATTGGTATTTGGTCTGGTCGTGCCTCGGAGAGCACGTTAAGCCGTCAGTCCTGGTTGCCATATGAACATCTATGGCAGTTGTTACACTCGATACGGGTACCTAGTTGGAGCCCTAAAAAGTCCCTAAAAACTTCGGAGCTTTTTTGGTTACAAAGTAGGTAGTTAAGCTAAGCTTACTTTGGTTCTAATTATCTTCGTGTATTAAGTATATCGTATGTAAAATACAAAGGAAGTCAACGTCACTTACAAAAACATTACAATGTATATAAATGGTATTGCTAAGTAAATAAACACGGAAACGAACACATAAAAACATAATTGACCTTTGGAAACTATATTAGGTATAGTGACGGCTGACGGCACACCTACAACTTGAAAATGTACTCTAGCTGCAGCTCTCGATATCTTGTGAAATGTCAATACCATACATCAATCATTCTATTCTATGCTACTAACAATGGTGCCACCTACCTAGGCCCCTAGTTCATACATTCCTTGCTATATCAACTTCACGTAACTTATCCATGTTATCTTGGTTCTGCCTCTGTTCCTACAGGTTTTATAATTTACAACACACCTGCTCATAAAAGTGATATTATTTTACCGCAATTAAGCACGGAATGACACCTATTATAAAACTGTGACTTTTTCATTGCTATTATTCACAAAAGTGAGTAATAGATTCTTTTTTAAATTTTATAGGAAGTGTCTATAATTGTCTATGTTCTTAAAAAAGTTTTGATACAAAAAATAACGTGTTTAATAGTACGAATAAATTAATACGCCTATTGTATGGTCATTTGATGCATTTTCGTATTTAAATAAATAATTTCAACTTGTACCTAATACTTGTGTAGTAAACAAAATTTTCACTCAAATTTAACTTTTTTTTTTCTCTAAGTACAGAAAAAAAAAACAGAGTAAAAAAAAGTTAAGTTCAAACCTCATTTTTTTTTAAATATGGTCGACCGCCATTGTTAAATGCGCGCGCATAGGAAAACAAAAAAAAAAAAACGAATTAATTTGTAGTATTGTTTATTTAGTATTTGTAGTATTATTTTATTCGCAAGTGTGTTGTAAAACGTCGTATGGCACGTGTGAGCATGATGATTACCGTCCTCGGCTGTCTTAAGACCCTCGCCTGGCGGCTCGGGTCTCAATGGCGCCTCGGCGGTAATCACCAACGTTGCTCACTTGTACCATAATGTACTATTACGCCTTTTCAATAGCTATTCTTCATTATCTTCTCATACTTCTTCTTCTCGTGTCACTGTTTAAATGGTTCCTGAATAAAATTCTGCCATCTCAACCGCGTTGCCAGTGCCTTTATTCAAATCGTCTTTAGTGCAGGAGGAAGGACTTTACGGACATGAAACCAATGGTGCCATGGACTGTACAGGGGCACCAAAGTTAAATGCGGTTAAGCCCGGAACTCACATTCCCCACCTGCTTTGATCTCGACCGGCCGTCCGGTCTTTTCATACTATATCTATAATGTGATTTTCCTTCAGATCAGATAAAAGTGCTCTTCTTCAACCGAATGCTATCCTGTATGCATCTAAAGCTAGCACTGAGACTACGTACCCGTATGACCTGAAAGTTTGACCTTATCTATAAAAGAGAATTAAAATGAGGTGGTACGGGTGTTATTCTGACAGGGTGCAACCCCTTATTCGCATAAGGGCAACTTCTCAGAATGGCAATTTCTCATAACGGCAACTTCTCAAAAGGGCAAATTCGCATAAAGGCAAAAGTATAATTTAAACGAAAAGTGTTTCAAATAAAAACTTTTACTGCAACAAATTATAATATAAACAATACTCAAACTACCTATTTTCAAAATAAGGGTCAAACATACATCCCTGTCAATTGGCAAAGTGCACAAAAGGCTAGCATTATTACCATAAATGGCAATACTGAACTTTTCAGCCAAGAATCGACTGTTAGGCGGTACGAAATTCGCGGGGTCAGCTAGTACTGAATAAACATGACCGAACTCTTTTAATACATTTAATCAATGTGACCAAAACTGTAGCTGTGGTAAAAATACTTCATAGATAAGTAATTTATTATATGTACTTAAGAGCTAAACTGTACCAAAACTGCCTTAGAGGATCGTAAGGGTACATAGTCACTTTAGCAGAGCTCGGGATTCACTCTCCTACTCCGCACTTCCACAATTTGATATATTTTGACTTTTACGAAAGTGACAACCGCCTGGCACACCCAACTCCAGGAGCAAAGCCTACGCTAGAGCCTCATCCTACAGGTTCCAACTGAAGATCTTGTTGAGGCCCCATACACACAAGCTGTATTAAAAACTGTATAATTTAAACACAAAACCTACTTCGAAATAATTGCCAACGGTGCTCATTTGCCGTATCAAAGAGGTGGTGTAATCTCTGATAAGGGCACACCTTACGTTATCTGAAAAAATTAAGAAGTGCCTTCGTTCCATGACGGTTCGTAGTTATAAATTACTATTTAAAAAGTTGGGTTATATGACGGATAACCAATTAAGTATATAGATAAGGGCTGCACACTGTATCAAGAGATAAGAAAACTGGTCAAGTACGGTTGTGTTTGCGTACCTTTACAAGTGCTATTCTGTGAATTGAGTTCAGAAACCTCATGATATTGGTGAATGATATATTTTTTTAATAAAAATTATAAAAAGTCGGTCAAAAGCGGATTAACTCGAGTGGATTTCGGGCTATATTTTTCGTCATTTGACAATAGTACAGTCGCCCTCATAATTATGTCGCAAAACACTAACAAAATAAACAATCTTCCATCCACCAACCAATTCAACTTTTGTTAATATTTTATGCAATTTTTCCACTTGTCACCATCCTGGCATACATCTTTCGCTTCTTCTAATGTGTTAAAATTAAATTTTATTAATATTTACTGATAGCGACTGTACCTTTCTAACCCACATCTAGTATTTTTAATAACTTCTCCAATGTCCATGTCTCCAAAGTAAAATAAAATATCGAAGTCCAGCCAAATCCGCAGTTAGACTGGTAAAGCGGACCCCAGACTCTTGAGGTGAAAGCTTCGGATGCGACTGGGATTAACTCTAGGATGAAGAAGAACAATTTCATTATACTTAGTTATATAATTATGTAAAAATAATAGCTAACACATAATTTGACCTCGCTAGCTTATAAGGAAAGAATTCGAAACAGAAAAACTCAATAACACTTTTTGACCTACCGGGTCATCAAACTCGGGACATAATGTACTTACAGTACGCTTACCACTGCATCAATGATAAAACTATCTGCTGAAAAAAATATTTGTTGAATTGAGATCTTCCTCCTTTTGTGGAGTAAACTTGAAAAGGATTTATATCTGTATGAGATATAGATAAGATAAGATATCAACGATTTAGGATGTCAATTCGATATTTTTAGCAACCATAGAATGTAACATTACGCAATTGGAAAAAATTCTCTTCTATGTAATAAAAAATAAAAATTCGAAGTTTTCTAACATGTACTTAGTAAGGATAAATCAGTTTAACACAACCTAATTTACAGAAAACCTATCACAAAAAAAAAAACTAAAAATAAATTGACCTTGCCCTCTGAAGATTGCAAAATATACTTTTACTGATTTTTATTACCTTGATAAAGGTTCATTATTCTAAATCAAACTCAAATAAATTATTCCCATTATTCATCCATCATGTTTTTTTTTATTTTATTGTCAATCAATCAATCAATTAGACTATTGCAGTCCACTGCTGGACATAGGCCACTCCCAATATGCGCCACGTTTGCCGATTCTCCGCCTTCCGCATTATTTTATTAAAGAGACACTATTTAGAAATATAAATGTGTAGTCAAAATGCACACCGCCTAGAAGAACTGTCTCCTTTTGCGTTGAATCTGTAACTGCCTGCCTAGTCGCCTAACGGGGTTATTATTTTTAATTAATTAATTGATGTCTTCTTCATTCTCTTCATCCTAGCGGTAATCCCAATCACATACTCACTACCTGCGGATTAGACTGGTCTTCGATATTTCATTCAATGAGCAGTTTTCTAGTAGGTATTTATAGGGTTCCTAAAGACGCGCTAGATGGCGCAGCCGGCACTTTTGGTAAGAAGAGTGTGGTGTCACATCTAGTGTTCCCTAATTTATGGAATAAATGTTCTTCGGTTTTGTAAAGATTTACTTTACATAAATATTTTGTAATTTTTTCTGATACAATTATTTTAAATATAATATTATTATTTTAAATTACAGACAGTGTCGCGAAAATAATTAAGCGTTTTATTATATTTTATCATTATAATATGGGTAAATGAAATTAAACTTTGGCAACATCGCAAATGTCATGAAAAAATACTGCAAACAAACCACAGAGTACATTAAAATTACCAAAAGCTATGCTAGCGCCATCTCCTGATGATTTAAAAACCAACTGATTATTATACCTACTGGAAAACTGCTCATTGATGTATTTCAATATAAAGATCGTTACTTTTGTTAGTGCTCATCAACTTTTGTAGCTGACTGTACAATTCGGAATTTCAAATGAGACCATCAGCTTTGTGAACATAAGGATTAAGATTTAGGTCAAATGTGGCAAAGTGGTACGCAACGAAGCCCAGAGCTACAGTGGGCGTGAAATAGCGCATGCGCATGTTACAGTGTTCTGAATATTATTGCCGCTGTACGACGCCACGTAGAGGTAGTGCATTCGACTGCTACGCCAGATGTCGTGGATTCGATTCCCGCTTTGTCTAAATATACATTTCTATGTAAGTCACGCCTGTAAATCCTCGAAGTGGTAGGTAGAGTTCTATTAACACCCGTTCTTCGCCAACTATGAGTTTCGGTCCCACGTAATAGAGGGTGAGCCTATTGCCGTCCAGCGGGTACTTAGTCATGGGCTGTATGTTCACTGTCGGATGGAGAACAGCCCTATCCCTTTGTTCCTTTAACAGAGAACACATGGTTACTATACGAAAATTAATATAAACTTATGATCATACTCAATTAAAGCAACAAAATATCATAGAGAAAACTTCACCTATACTCGTCGAAACAAGAGTAGATTTCACCATTAATAGTAATCGTGATCAAGTCGACCTAAACCACGTTATCACGACGTAAAACGTGATAAGGGAGTTTATTTGAACTTGATCGCATTTATTTTCACCTGTTAAATCCAACAAACGTCATATTGCTCATAGTGCGATCCGCAAGCGTTTAGAGCATCATACCTAGTTATTGCACAACAAATTCTGTATTCCTAAAATATAATATGAAACAAGTAAATATTGTATGAGTAGGCTAGCCTTATCTCTAGAACCTTACAGTCAACACAAGGACGATAAAACAAAAGTATAAGATAAATGATGTTGACGTTTTCGGTATTTCGAAACTAAAAAAACAGTTTTCGTAGGTCGTATACTTAAATAAAAAAAATCGCAAAGAAATGGGAAATACCTTTGCCCGTACTAATGTTGTACAAAACGTTTTTGGAATGTGTGGATTGTGTGGAAGCAGTCGTGTTACCAAATCAGATTTTCAAATAGATTTATGCTGAAAAATAACTATACATCATCACATAATATACAGCCCCCCCTAGTATACGTATATGACAGGCGTCAACGAATGTCAAAAACGTCAAATCCCATACATTTGTCATTCTATTCCATCATACGCCGAGCAACGAATTGCCTCTTGTCTAGAGGGGCTGATTATGTTTAGATAAAGATGAAACAAGATTTTTTTAAGTAGGTAATTCTGCCAGTCTGAAGAAGCTAGAAAGCGTCGTCTGGAGTCCGCTTTTTTCCAGTCTAAATGTGGGTTTGGCTGATCTTCGACATTTTCCGTGAAGCGACTGTCATCTTTCCTCCACATAGTGCAGTTAGACTAGTTTTTCGAGTTATTAGGACTCCAACTACCTACTCTTAATGTCTGCCATATGATAGATGTTCGTATGACAACCGACAACAGACCAATGCACAGTATTCATGCATACCTACAAATATTTACACTGAGCGGGAATCGAATCCACGCCTCCTGCGTAGTAGCCATATTCATTACCACCACGCCACAGAGGCTGTCCTCTGCTGAGAAGTAAAAAAAAGCTCCCCATTCACCCTCATTAACCCCTAATTTTCATAAATAAGTTGTTTACACAATGAAATGAACAAAGAAACATTGGAAGGCGCTAAATGACATCAGCGCTATAGGAATTGAGATATAATACGATAGATATGATATCAGTATCATATCGGGGCCGTATCGGGGCTCGATACTAACGAGAACGGCTTCGTCGATGATATCAATACACATTTACTATAACATATCGAGAATATTATAGGTAATAATATTCTGAAACATTACACAGCGCCATCTAGCAAAGTAAGCAAAGTTTGTGGTATGGGATAAGGATAATTTAGAATGGTAGTAAGCTCGATAGCTTACTTATCCCACAGAATAGAATCTATAACACGTGTACTTAAGTGTTTATATTCTTGTTTACGCGAATTCGACGCCAGAATTGAATCACACCAACCCTCACCCCACCGATAACCCCCTTGGTTATCTGGTTGACCTCTTTAACCGCAAAATAGTGCAGTTTGATGAACTTCTGTCATTTGATTGACTAAAGTGTCGCTACAATAACATTATAAAAAATACAAGCAACTTTTTGTCACCAAAATAATGTCTATTTTTCCATTATAATTGCTAACAAAAAATTAATAACCTTCTTTTTTTAATCATTTGAACAATAAGTAGATTACACATAATCGGAGAACAGGTTAAAGAGATTTACTTGTTCATGATCATCACAATAGTTCCCGAAAGCGACAGCCGTCTGACCTCCTAACCCCGAGAAAACCTGTACCAGACTCTCAGTCGGGCTTGCATTTGAGATTAGTTTGGGCCCTGAATATCTTGTGGTGCTCCAAAAATACAAGATTTAAATTGTTCTGTGCTCATCACCAAGTGCTTTTCGATCCTATGGGGGATTGAAATAGGGAATCCAAGTGGTACACCCGACTCATCTGGACCTATTTGACCATTCCCTCCATCCTCCCACGGTCATTCCTGCCTCATAGCGTACTGACCGAACCACGGGACCTACTTGACCAATAGACCACCAATTAGGTACAGTTTCCATAAAACTCATAACAGATAACATAGTAACATGCTCTTTTCTACCTTCCAGCTCACATTGACGGTCGTTATCTCCCCGACATAAACTATCGGAACAATGACCAGCCTTACGTCATCACGGCAGCTCGGCTGGCCCAGGTTCGAGGGAACTTCATGTACTGGTTCTACGACATGGGCGGCAACGACAACAACGGTGACTACCAGCGCGATATCCACACCAGCACGCCTCAGATCCATAAGAACTTCAACTTCCAGTTGCCGTTCTTTGGATTTAGGTTCAATTATACAAGGGTACGTTTTGAAATTTACATCCTAAACTTGATAAAAGCGACTGCCTATTGCTAACTAGGCTCTACAACCAACTGGCGATATCGAAGTTAGACGAGGGGCCCTAGACAAAGTGACATTCTACTCGTATTAGCGACCCCCCTTTACAAGTAGCAATTCGTTGTTCACCATATTGTAGAATAGAATCATGAATGTATGGTATTAACCATTCCCTCCACTTATACCACTTAGGTGGCAGACAAGCCCACGGCCCACATGTTGGGAAGCGGTTAACATGCCCTGTGCCGCTTCTTTTGACGGTTATGACATGACAGTCGTCGGTGTATAATACCATACATTAATCAATATATTATAATCTATTCTTAAAAGTATTGCCACTTGTCTAGAGGGGCACAAAGGGAACTCACTGTGTTAAGAATGGTCATTTATCTTAATTAGGTTGACCTGATTACCAATATTTAACCGTACAGTGTACGAACCTGTTCTGTTACCACTTAACCACGAGTCCCCCAGGTCATGGAATATGTTTTTGTAGTGAAGTTTTCGTTACCTAGTCCACCTCTTAAGTCCATTTAATATTGTCAATTTTATATCCCTTAGATCACCATGAACGGCTACATCTACTTCAGCGACCCGCCAGACCACTACACGTACCCTCTGTCCTTCCCGGTAAGGGATTGGCCCGATGTCCACGACCCCTCCTTCATCGGCATCTTCTTCAGCAAGTGCCGTATCGGCAGCCAGCGTCCTGAAGACCCTGATCAGAGAAGACCTGGAGTTTACTTCAGAATGGACAGGGATTTGCAGGTATGTGGATTTATGCATATATGTATTAAACTACACACTTTTCTAAATAGAATAATGCATTAGACGTAAAATTTTCAATTCATATTTGGACAGCACGTTTACCCAATCGAGTCAAAGCGTCGATTGTGTATGTAAACAGGGTGTAACCATAATCTCTTATTATTATTAGGTTAGCCGTTAGAGGGTGGAATGTCCCTCAAAAAACTGATTTATTCATGGGAAAATTATGTAAGTAAAATGCTAACTTAATCTTTTTCCCAGACACGCACAGACCAACTTGGTGTAGAGATGAGGGAGCGTATCACATGGGATATCCGCCAAGGCGTCATCGGTTCGAATACGTTCTTCCCGAAGCACGCTATCACCATCACTTGGAAGAACATGTCCTTCGCTGGTGGTATCGACAACTCACTGTTTAAGGTATGTCCAGGGTGCAAATATATTCCTGTGTAGACGAATGTTCTGTAATTCCAATTTTGATTTTTTATTTGCTTTATTAAACCGTTCTAGGTAACGTTTTTTTCAATGATCTTTTAATTCGTGGGTACAAAACTGTGGTTCGAACACGGAAACGCTCAAAAATAGAACCTAGAAATTGTAAAAATTTCTAGGGTATAATGCATAAATATTATTTCATAACTGTTATACATACCAGAGAATACTACTCTGGCAGTACCAATAATATATATCGGCGCACACTAGACTCAAAGCGAGAGCCTCGGATGCGACTCGGACTAACACAGAGAAGTTAGATTCTATGGTGTACAATAAAGAATATCTTATCTTATCTTATCTTAATCACTCTCTTATTACAGACAAACACTTTCCAAATGGTGCTGGCGACTGATGAAGTCTTCACCTACGCAATATTCAATTACCTCGAGATCAACTGGAGCTCTCACACCGAGGCTGGTGGTGATACCACCACTGGTGAGGGTGGTGTGCCTGCGTATGTAAGTAGCTGTGACATTTAGGATCAATCAATTGGCCTATTGCAGTCTATTGCTGGACGTCTACGTGATGTAGGCCATGGGCGTACTCAGGGGAAGAAAAGTCTCTCACAATCACGAATTCAAATCCCCTCTTGATCGATAGAAATAGTTAGTGTTCATAGAATTCAAGTGCCACTAACGTTAAGTAATATCACAGGGTGTTCAGTAGTAAAAACAATGTTTTAAGCAAGATTTATTTTCGGGCATTTTCGGCATATTTATCAATAGCGAGTTACTAGATCTGGTCAAGGCCACGATATCTGTTTATCTGACGGATCTGTTATTCTAATCGGAATGTTTTTTTCAGATTGGTTTTAATGCTGGTAACGGAACCCGAAGCTATGAATACAAGCCTTACTCCCAAGCGTCAGTACTAAGAGATTTGACGGGTAGAGGATGGGCTAACGGATTCCCTGGACGACATATATTCAGATTAGACGAGAATATACTCATGGGGACGTGTAATAAGGATATAGGTAAGATAACTATAGAGGCTTGACGATTACTTTTAAAATATATATAAACGTTTCATTTCGAAAAAATAGTTTCTCTTTAGTTTCGGATCGGTCCAGGATTACAAGAATAATGCAAATAGATAGGATATTGGCATATACTCTAATATATTATCTAAAACCTTAATTGCAAAAATGAACTGTGCTATAAACACGAATACAAGTTGTTTTTTCTATTCTCCTTACTCTATTTAATAGTTTGCAATAAATGGAATGCAGAGACATCAGAATTTCTCGAAGGCACAGTTTTTTTACTTATCCGTTTCTAAACTCCACTAATCACTACCCTTTTCTATGCAGATGGTGCCAACCTCCCTCTTATGTTCGCTCCAGAGAGTGGCAACATGTTGGGAGGTACAATCGTCAACATTACCGGTCCCTGCTTCAATCCAGATGACAGAATCACTTGTCGCTTCGACACAGAGGCTGTTGTAGGTGCCGTTGTTGACGTCAACAGGGCTATTTGTGTTCAGCCAAGGTTTTGGCATAATGGATATGCTAGGTTTGAAATCGCTATCAATAACGAACCTTATAAATGGAAAGGCAGATTCTTCGTAGGTAAGTGATTAATAGGATTTAATATAGGTACTTTGGAATTGAAAGTCAAATTAGTAATCAATTACTAATTGAACTTAGTTTTGAAAGCATAATTACTGCATCTTAACAGCATGTCCCTTTACTAATAGCTAAAACATAGGCAAAGTATACTAAATGCTTTAGGTAATAAGGTCGAATATAGCAAAAGCTACCAATCAGAATTTAGCTTGAATTATAATTTGGCTGTTATTTCACAACATCTTGAAATAATTTAACATTGTGTTTAATTTATAGAAACCCCTGCTACGGCTGCTGAAAAGATATTCTTCACTGGTGACTCAGTTCACGAACGCTATCCGCAAGAGATACGAATCACATGGGACCGTTTCAATCTGACCACGAACCTCAACGTCCAACTGCAGATCAGCTTGTGGGGATACAAGGAAGTTACCATCAGACCTCAATTGGAGTACATCGATATAATTGAAACGGGTGTGGCAAATACCGGCGAATATGTTATCAATCCTCAGAATTTCAGAAATAGAGATAACTTCATGCATAACGATATGCAGTTTGGTTTTCTACAAATTAATCTGACTACACCTGAAGTATTTAAAGGCGTTTCTATTTCTCCGTAAGTACTGACTTTTCTAATCATCTTCATCACAGTCCATAAATATTCCAATGATTTCATTTGGGTACCTACTTATATGATTCTACTGAATAGATTTTATATCGTCACATTTATAGTCTACTGTCCTTTTTTCCATCAGTTTATCCATCAGATCTATTTTTACCAAGTGTAATCCCATACAGCTTTGATGAATTGGGAAAATAATCTCATACATAATTACCATTTCTATAATTTTTTATGTACTTACCAAAGTAACAAATAAATATCTTCTGATAACGAATTGTTCCTTGTTTTCATTGCAGCGTTTTGTACAGTCGTCCAATTCCTCTAGGCTGGTATTTCGCTCCTCAATGGGAAAGACTCCACGGACGACGCTGGCCTAACGCCATGTGCAACAACTGGCTGCGAACAGACCGTTTCTTGAAAAACTTCGCTTCACAAGTCTGGGTTTGCCCTTGCACCTTGGAGCATGCTCTTCTAGACAAAGGCCGATTCTTGCCTGACATGGATTGTGATAAAGATACCAACCCCACTTGTAGATACCATTGGGGAGGTATTCATTGCGTCAGAAGTGCATCACCCAGGTAAGTTAAATAATTTTGAGAACCCATAATCGTAATAAATTGATTTAATTTCACTTGAATAGGATTAACAAATCCTAGCCTTCATAGATGTGAAACAGGAAACTCTGACTTACTACTTACGTACTTTACCTACCCTAATATCCTGTTAATCATATTTTAATTTCTCAGTCCCGAGGGTTCCGGCCAACAGTGCTGCTACGACAAGAACGGCTTCCTTATGTTATCCTACGATCAGATGTGGGGTTCCCGACCCTCGAGGTCTCACGACTTCGGATTCACTCCTTACAACGAGGCCAACAAAGTGCCGTCGCTGTCCCATTGGTTCCACGATATGATTCCTTTCTATCAGTGTTGCAAGTGGCAGGAAGAACAAGCTGTGGGATGCGAAACATTCAGGTATGTTATAGTTTGTTTATTAGTTTATTGACATGTTTATGTTTACTATACTAATAGGAACTTGAAACCTCAACATTTTTACATTATGAGCACGTGTTTCATGTTCGTCACCTACCTATATTTCTATCTCTCGTAAATTTCGATCGAAATAAACATAATTAAATTAAATAAGATTGTTCAGTATTTAGTGTAAATATAAGACAAATTGCAAATATGATTCGTAATATTATAATTACGCATATTACAAGAGTACTGTGTAGTTTTGAGTAGGCTTTTGAAATACATTTAAATCATTTAGGTATTCACAAGCTTATAAGTATAATATTCAGTTTTAATTCCTTAACTCAAACAAGATTTTTAGTCATAATTCTTTTCACCAGATTTGAACGTCGTCCATCTCAAGATTGTGTGGCTTACCAGTCTCCTGGAGTAGCTGGAATTTTCGGTGATCCTCATATTGTCACGTTTGATGATCTTCAGTATACTTTCAATGGAAAAGGTATGTAGATATTAAATCCTTCAAAGAAAGCGTGTCATGCCATTACTGCTAATAAGTGTTTTATCATTAGTATTTGTTTAAAATATCATTAAGATCGTTATCGACTTTTTGTTGCTAAGGTATGAATAATTATGATTTTCTTTCATTACTGCTATCCTTTTCTCTTTCTTCTTTCTTTCCATCGATGAATTTACCAACGGAAAGGTGAAAGCCAATTTTAGCAGGTTATAGAGGATCTTTATTTGTATGGTGGCTATAAAATCAATCATCGTCTAAGCAATAACGCCACTCTTCACCTGTTCATATTATTATCTTTCACGCATTTATCGTACTGGGAATTGGCATTTTAACGACCAGTAGAAAACTTTCAACGTTTATTTTCTTTGTTCTTAGGTGAATATGTTCTAGTTCGAGTAGACCATCCACAGTTAAAACTAGACGTCCAGGGTCGCTTTGAACAGGTATCCAGGAATAGATTTGGAAAAGTGAATGCTACACATCTAACTTCCATCGTCGCTGCCTCTAATAACTCCGTACCTGTTGAGGTGAGTGTTCGAACTTGGGTATAAGATCTGTTGTATTCAAACCTGCATTTGAATTTATAAAAATAAAACTTAATTTTAGTCTAAGTTAGCAGTTTTAATTGTGAAAATTTCATCAAAATCGAATACGCAGTTTCGGAGATAAACAGTCAGAAAGACAGACAAAGAACCAAGGATTTAAAAATATTGTTTTTATCAGTAGTAGCCCTAGACAATTTTATGTCTGAATAATATATTATCAAATGATGTTAAATTGTGATTGTTTAATTTATGTTTTTTTAATTTTATAAGCTCATTAATACAAAACTGTGTCAGTGTCTCATCGAATAGGATTAACTTTTGCAATTTACCTATATTAATTTGTGTACCATATTGCAGGTTCGTCTCCGCCCAACACACGCTCAATGGAGATACAGACTTGACGTATTCGCTGATAACAGGAGGGTCTACTTCGACAAGCCTGCTCTTAGGATCCAATATTTCCCAGGTATACTTCTATCCTTTTTATACCGGCACGGCCTCAACACCAATTTCGATGAGTGTAGTGTACCTATCATCGAAATTTCTCATTATGTTTCGTTTCTAATCCACAACACTGTCTTACTCGTCTCATTCCCGCAGGTGTGACCGTGTACCAGCCTATGTACATCCTGAACCAGTCAGAAATCGTTATAATGTTCGCATCTGGAGCGGGGGTTGAGGTGGTCGAAAACAAAGGATTCATGACAGCTAGAGTTTATCTACCTTGGAACTATATGGTAAGTTTCCAAAGGTACCTACGAGTATGGAACTTTGCAAAAGTATAAGTAGTGCACATTGCACAATATCAATTATTATCATAAAAGGTGGAAGCAAATGTACAAATTCAATATACTTTTCTAAAGACTCAGAATGAATTCGGACTCGTGGTTACCCCGTTTTGTCGCCCCAGGGTGACCACGAGTAATTTCACTTACCTACTCGTAGTCACCCTGCGTGGTGTCACCAATATTAAATGACCCCTCAGAATATTAGATTAATAGAATTTTGTAGAAGATTAGGTAGCTTAGTCTGCTGCCTTACGATCGAGAGGACCTGGACTCGGGTTCGAATCCTAGCCATTACACTATCGAGGTGAACACACTTGTAATATAAGAAATACGAACCAGCTCAGCTGTCCAGCTGCTTTACGTTGATTGTGTAGGCGTATCTATGTATCTTCTGACGATTCAGTATTTTATTTGTTGCAGAATCAAACACGAGGTCTATTTGGTAATTGGTCTTTGGATATGACTGATGACTTCACGAGACCGGATGGCACTAGGGCTGATGTGAACCTGAATAACTTCCAATCGGCGCATAGAGACTTTGCACAGCACTGTAAGATTTCAATGAACATAATATTTATGCTAAAAGACTGCGTCAGGAACTTGTCCATTGTACAGCGGATGCACCGACTTGTATGTTAGTTGGACACATTGAGATGGGCCCTGTACACTTAGCTGTTGCTAGATATGATTGGATAAACCTGAATGGAACTAGTGTTTTCAATCAAAAATATAGTCATACTACATGTTATTAAATTTTCAGGGCAACTGACTGACCGAGAACAAAGAGATATAGGTGTGGCCATGTTCTTCAGAGAATACGGTCGAACAGCGGCCTTTTACAATGACAATACGTTTACACCGAACTTCATACGAGAACCGGCGGACTTCTTAGGCAATAGGACGGAAGACATAGAAATGGCTACGAGTATATGTCAGGACTCCTATCAATGTCGATACGATTATGGTATGACCCTGAATCGAGATATGGCGGAGTTCACGAAGAATTATTTGTCATCTATTGTAAGTATACCCTGATGATTTTATTGATACGTTATGTATTTTGGTCGAGGGTTAAGTAGGTAGCTTTGGTAACATCTGTACAGTTGAATAGGTTTTAAATGAAAGTGTCTAAAGGAATTCACATCTCGTCGTCATCATAACGTTACTCCCAGTTGCAACCAAAGCTTTCACTTTGGACCAATCGACACTTCTATCTATAGGTGACGAATCAAACCACTTTTATTCAAAGGAACGGATTTTAGGAGACCAGTGGGTTCGTCGCCCCCCAAATACGTGTTTTAATAATCATTGAGAGTAAACTGTGTTCAAATTTTGATAACTCCTCCTGGAAATGTCCATCAAGCGCCTGAGGTTGATAGGAATTTACATCGTATAGTAGACGATGACATCAAAACTGTGGACTTATCAGCTATAATTAGTATCAAACATAAATAATATACGTACCTATTATCAAATCAGCATATTGACAATGGATAGTAGTTTCCCACGGAGACGAGAACTAAACAACTAGGATGTACTAAGGATGCTATAAGCAGTATTATATTTACTGTAAAATAAAGCTGATGTTCCAAAAATCAGGATTTTTGGAGACATCCCGCCTGATCATAAGCTTTACTTTTTGAACTTTGCTACAAGTTCAAAAAGTAAAGATCATTCCTGATGCTATCAACATTCTAAAATGAAGGTCCTTGGTTTGATGCCCTCGATAGATGCTTTTCCACTCCTTTAGATACAATAACAACAGATATTATACATTGCGATATAACCCGTTAAATGTTTTCCGTTTGGGGTTGGGAGGTCTGACTCTAATCGTTTCTATAAAAGCCGTATAAATCAAATCAAAAGGAGGAGGAGGAAGAGTGAGTGGACCTAAGGTTACGAAGCGTAAGCTTCAAATACAACCAGGGTAGCACTAAGATGACGATGATAGTTGCCTGGAAGAGATCGTAAATTTCGAAAAGATCACCAATTGTGCAACAGCTTTAGATTTTTCTTTTACTTTTACTCTGTTTTGGTTGGTGTGCATATATTTTTATTTTTTAATTTATCTATCTACGCTTAAATTTTTTTCTCTACTTACAATTTGACAAAAACCCTGCGTGAGTTTGCGTGTGAACTCAGGTGCATTTAACCATTGTTATACTGCATCTGTCAAGGTCTAACATGGTGCTTAACTAGGTACTTACTGTTTAGTAGCTAGGTACTATGTTTAGTTCATTCATAGTCGTGGTAGTATTGAGTCGTAGTAGTATTGAGTCGTAGTTTGAATATTAAGAGTTTACATCATTTGGCTATAATATTGTGTAAACAAAATTTTTAAGTTGACCCCGGTTACTTGTTTCTGGAACCCTACCGTGTATACATATTTATAGAGGTGACTGTACCTATATGGCGACAGATCTGCTTAGTTTCTTTTTACCCCTCTTATTTGTTTCTACCCAGTTTATTTTGTCTTCTTCTTTGATTTGAAACTTTCATCTCGGCATCTGTGGGTTTAGCTGATCTCCGATATTTTGTATTTTACTCTAAAAGTGTTAAACTTAAAATTTATTAAAATTTATATGATATTTGGCACAGAAATCTCGGTCCTACTGATATCACAAATTAATGTCCTGTGTGGACAAGGAAACTAATTGTTTACTATTTTCAGACGAATATAAAAGAAACAAACGCTCGGAGGGTCATTAGCTGCGGCGTGTTGGAGACTCCTCGCTTTGGCAGAAAGAGTAATTTCTTCTTCACCCCCGGCACCAGAGTGAGTTCTTTAAGCTTATTCTTTAAGTACCCTTTTTTTTTGTACCTAGATCCGAACTAATTCTAGAATGCTGATAAACATCCTAGAAGAACTTGCCCTTTAGCCCAACCAGTAACACTGTCACGTTTGAGTATGACTGGATGGGTAAAACTCCTAATACTGGTGATTAATAAAATTAGGTTGACCAATTAATGTGTAACTTATGTAGGTAAGTAGGTGCATATGTTATGCAATTTGATTTGACCTAAAAATAAAAGTCTCAAGTCTGCTTATCCATATGAGGGGATATCGTTAAAGGAATAGCTAATAATAAAACAATATTAATTGTGATGTAATAAGTAATACCAAATAAGTAACTTAGCAATAACAAATATTGCTAGTAAGTAAGTAAGTATGTCACGTCCCACACCACAATTCGTCACAATAAAGGAAAAATACCCATTATTAATGAATATGGCCAATTTTCTGTGGAATTAATAAATTAATCATATTTTTCCTCTGCTAGGTTAATTTCGAATGTAACCAGGACTTCATTCTAATTGGCGACAAGCGGCGAGTGTGTGAGGAGAACGGACGGTGGAACCTACCGGACTATGGATACACAGAGTGCCTACGTGAGTTTGAACATTTTGTCCCTCAATTTATTTAGAAATTATGTAGTTAAATTACCATTTATTAACACACTATACAATAATAATAAAATTATTCATTTCTGTTCTTTGTTTGAACAGAATTAATATAAAATCATATCAGTGTAATGTAACCCCTCGTTTTCACCAAGAAATAAGTTGTAAACTAGTTTGATACAAAACTTGTAGATGACCTGTCAAAACATAATTACCTACTTGTTTTATACATGTATTGAGACTATCTCAGACATTATTTCATTCACATAGTATGTATAATGTATAGCCAACAAGTTGTAAACAAGTTTAAAACACATTTACATTCACACTGAGGTCTGATATATTCCAACTTGACAATTACATTTCAAACCTTAGTGAAAACGAGGAGTAAGAAACCTGTCGTAGTGGTTTTAGTAAGTTCGATTTAGTCATAGTCACTTCTTTTTGTTAATAGTAATTTTTGAAGTGAATTCTATTTTGTCTTACGTGGGACCAGAAATCATACAATAGTTGGCAAAAGGTGGGTGTTAATACACCTCTACTTACCCCTTCGGGTATTTACAGTCGTGATTATATGTATGTAAGTTGTAGATATATCAACGTTTTATCCTCACTTTACTAACATAATTTGACTAACATAAATCTCATTTCAACATTTAACTAAGTCATACTTAACTATACTGGCCCAAGTACACGTGTAGGTACTGACAAGTAAGTGATAAAAATATTTCGAAATTCAGGTAATCAAGAATACTCGCAACGCGCACTATTCCTAACGTGGGGCGTCATAGTGGCAGTTATTCTACCGTTAGGCCTCTTGATCTGCCTGCTCTGGTTCTGGTGCTGGCACAAACCACGGTCCGAAGGCAAAGAAGGATTCCGCTTCCAAGACATACCGCGCGCAAAATCAGCCTCTCGACTTAACCTTAGATCAACTTCAATGGGAAACCTCACAGATACTATGAAATCATCTACGTTACCAGGAAAATATCCTGAAACACCTACAGAAGAAACTCCAATGACTAGGTCAGCTGCTATTGCTAGGGCAGCGCCTCCAATCCCGCAGGAAGATGTAGGAGATAGCTCTGGTATCGGATATCCAGATTCTAACAAAAGCGACAAATCAGACAAGAATAACCTAAAAAAGCGTAGATATGATAAAACTTACAGAACCAATGAACCAATACCGAATGCCCCTGATGTAGAATTCCCTGAAAAACAGTGGGACTTATCCGAAGAAGACTTACTTTCTATAACATCTCCTTCCGATACCGAATCCAATAGAGATTCAACCTTAACTCGACCTGCAAAAGATATAGAATACGTTGGTAAACCACGTCAGACAGGACGCAGGGCACTTCCTAGTGAGTCTGGCTACTCCACAAAAGAATCTGAGGATCCTTATTCCCCAAAATATGAGGGTCAATACAGTCCAATTCCATCCCCAACCTATTCAGAAATTTACTCTCCACCAATAAGTCCTACTTCTGACAATAGTCCTAGGAATACGTACAACAACCCTGGTTTGCCCGAAGCATCAAAAAGTGGTCCGTCTGATTCCATAAAGACATTCACCATGCCAGCACAAAAGGGTAAATCTGTAGAGACTCTCATTGATCCACCCGCGACCGAAGTCCCTACAATGAGTAGTCGTTCTACTATGGTTTGAGTTTCCAATACTAAAAGCAATTTTTTTGGAGAATCAGGATAGTATAATTCCACTGCCTATACTTATTTTTAAAGTAGCTTAAGAACTAGTTAAGAAGTTAAGTGAGCACAATTTAGTACTTTGCACATTATATATTTTAGGATTCTAGGCTCTCGTGAGTTTCCCATCGCTGTTGAATGTTTGTAAATCGTATTTATATTAATAAAGTTATTTTAAACCAATAAATGAGTCACACGAAGAGGAAATTTCTGTTCCTAATGAGGTAGAATAACTTTCACATGACAAATTGAAATGTTTTTTTTATAAGAAAGCAAGGAATTACTTTAGTTCGCCACTTTAGTGGAATAGAAATTTCTCTCTGAATTGTGATGAGTTTTAATTAAATTATTTCCTAAATTGTGAAGTTATTGCTTGCTTTCTTATCTAGAACACATAAAAGATTGAGGTCACGCGCACAGGTGAGTGTTACATTTTTATTTGTTTTAAGTACACAGATAAGTTAAGGGCTTTGCGCGCAGATAACGTATTTGGTTGATATATTGTTTTTACGCACAGAGTTAAATGTAGGTACCATGTAAGTACAGTCAACGACAAAAGTACTCAGCATTCTAATTTAAAAATCACCCTGTTCCGAGCTTATAACCTTCCTTATAATATTGAATATACCTATTGCACTCTGATGATTATAAAACTACTTAAGTATAGATCAGTTATTGATACAAGTATTATCAATCTAAATAAAAAGGTTTTAAATATTGTAGTACTGACTTCGCGGTGATTGTAGGTATAAATTGTACCACTAGATAAGGTATTCTGAAGAAGAATTCATGCTCCATTTCGTTAAACAGAGACATTTTAATATTTTAAACATCAGTGCAGAACCCATACAGTATCACAGTTAATTTATAAAGGTTTAGTAACTCTATCTATTCAGTTCGATAGAGTTCAGGGTTCGGGTCATCGGTTCATCTTTCAATAAAAAAGATGGATTAGACCTTGGGAAAAGCTATTTTTGATCCTGATAACCACGCAGGCGGAGCTGCGGGCAACAGCTAGTCAATAATAATTGGCAATTTTGCTGTGTGCGCAGCAAATGCTGCTTTGGTGTATGGTACCCCTAAGTATATCTAGCTAATGCATGTAAATATCGCAAAATAAATTACCTTTTCAAAATTGCAGGTAAACAGGAGTACTCTTCTCGTACTCTTGGAGTCACTTGGGGCATCATCAGCGCAGTCATGGTGCCCATCATGATAGTGCTCATCTGCATCGGATGGAGAATCCTCAAGAGAAGGAAGAAAGAAGAGAAAGAGGAAAGAGACTTTTTAACGATCAGGTAAACTAATACCACAATATCAGCATCTTCTTAGAGTTGTTTCCATTAGCTTTCGAGGTTTTACCTACCATCCCCTTGACCATGTTTCATTGGCTGTGTTCTCTATGTTCTCGATGTTAGCCGAAAGACATGGGCGTACCCAGGAGGAGGCAAGTGCCCACCCTGCTCTGTTCTGCCCGAAGTTAAGAATTTTAAATCACACGTGGTGGATCCGATTTGACTTTTGCCCTATCTCTTAAAGAAAGCTAGATACACCCATGCCGAAAGATACAGTACCTTTTCGTTGCCCAGGGATGTTTTCTAGACCATCACTTTACACTTCTTCTTCTTGTTGATGAAGTGTCACTTTACACTATATTCGACATTATACCTATCTACATAGTAGTTTTATGTATTAATTTGCCTTGCAGAAATGATGACAATGAAACACCCAAAATTACACTAACTTGATTTTCTTTGCGGGTACATTATCTTTACGAATATTTTGTTCTTTCCAGACCTTTGGACCCAGATGAATCGATGAAAATCAACTCTGATGATGACAGTATTCCATATAAGAAAGATATGAGTGAAGACAGTCCTCTACCCACAGATCCTGTGAAAGTTTCTGACAATGTTGAAAGTGAAGGGGTACCAGAACCACCATATAGTTATGGACAGCCTTATGATCCTAGACAAGCTAGGCAATATGGTGGAGAGACAGAAATTAATTAAGTTCATACATTTCATATAAGTGTACTTTTCAATCACATAGATAATAATGAACAGGTGAAACAATAAAGTGCTCGGATTAAAGTATCTACACCTGTAATTTTTTAATGATTGAATTGTAATGATTGTTTATTTAAGCTGTTGTTTACGCAGATTATAGTAATTTCTAGTAAAGTGACTGCTTAATAACTTGAGCTAGTCTGGATTAGTGTCGAGCGCAGTCAGTCACTTGAAGTATCGAAGTTGGCAGATCACCCACCGAAACATACTTACATAGAACTGTAGTTTTTTTTAATATGAAAAATGAAGCAGTCCCTGAGAGACCTCCGTTAGAGCCTTTGTGCCTTAAATACTGCATGAAGAGCTGTACTTCAACCATTTGATTGAATACCTACCGGTAGTTGATAAATGGTCTGAATGGCCTCTTAACGAATGACTCCTTATCGAATGGCCTCCTAACGAATGGCCTCCTAACGAATGGCCTCCTAACGAATGGCCTTCTAACGAATGTCCTCCTACTGAATGCCCTCATAATGACGGCTCAAATTATGTGGCAGACACTATTTTAGCTCGTTTTTGTGTACATAATACTTCTCGACGATGAAGTGTCATGATATAATTTAACTATGGTTCTTGTAGAACCACGTTGTCTTAAAATTTAGAAACATTTTGTAATCCATAACGTTTAATACTTGAGTTTTAATATTTGTTAGATATATAAGCTTAATATTAAAGCTAATCAACGTGCATCGTCAATCATTTAGAGAGAGGATATCATCAGTAATGTTAACCGTGATCAAGTCTTAAAAAACTGCGTGAAAACAGTGCCTGTAGTTGAACTTGATCGCAGTTAATAGTAAGTTTATATCTAGCTGTAAGTTAAAATATTTTCTTTTATAAAAAAACTGACATTTCTACAATTTTACAGAAAGACATAAACCCCCTATTTTGTATGACAATTAAATATCTACATTTCTATAGGAATTTAAGTGAATATTATTCAAAGTGGATATTTTTTAAGCAATTTTCTTCGTATCATTAGGATTCTTTAATGTCATCGGGCACCCATGACCGAAAAACTCATACTATTCATCTCTTCATTTTTACCCCAGGCACTAGATAAAGTGCGTCTCAATTTCTGGAGATATGTATTTTATCTGTGTCCTTACATTAGATTCCATACATTAAATGGAAGTATATTATCTGTGCCTTACATTACATTCCATACATTAAAAGGAAAGGTATTAGGTATGTAGATATATTATATTACACCTATAGTAATTCTATCGTACCTATCGTTCTTTTTACTTTTTCTTTCAAAGTTTATATTGTTAATAAAATGTGTTGTGTATTTTTTATTGATGTCATTAAAGTACCTAAACTATTATTGGACGTTTTATTTTATTTGTGGTTATCTGTGGCCGCTACACGCGACTGGGTTTTTGGGTTTAATTATTATAATCGGAATATGTTTTCTGTAATTTTATTCATCCGAAGCGACCATTAGCGCAATAGTAATAGCGTAGTACTATTACTTATTCTGTGGCAATAGGTACTTCGGGTGACAGATCTCGGCGCGCCGGGCCCAGGTAGAAAGAATAGGCCCAAGAAGTCATGGCTTGACGTCGTGGAGGGTGACATGCGTGCGGTCGCACAACCATGGACGCCCAAGATCGTGCGAAGTGGAGGAGGATGCTATAAACTGTCCGAAGATGACATTACAGTAAAAAATAGTTAGTTTGCGAAGTAGTTCAATTGAAAAGTAGACGGAATGCGAAATAGGCTGATTGCTAAGTAGGAAATTTGCGAAGTTGTCTCCACGAAAAGTAGTCAAAATGAGAAATAGACAGTTTGATAGATAAGTAGACCCCTGGCGCCTGAGCGGAAGAGCCGGAAGGCGGATCCTAGGCTCCGAGGTCATCTTGGCCACGGATGCAATCAGGAAAATGCGTCAAATGAAGATGATGATGATGATGATCTCGGCGACAATCCGGTTGTTATCTCGGTGAATTTTCTGCACGCACAGTTTAACACACAGGTTTTGGCAGTTATCAATCTCGGTAAATAGCACTGCCAAGAGTGAAAACCTTCAAATATCTAGACTCAATTTGGACTCAATACATTTAAATCGGAAGAACCAATCGAAGCAGATATACCTAACTACCTATAGGTAGGTACACAGAATTGCGTCAGGATAGAATAGGTGCCCACTTGCCCAGGGTATGCTGACTGAGGTTTTGTGTGATACATAAATCTTCATACAACCAAAGGCAAAGTCTATAAAATAGCTATTAGACCAGCAAGTACTTTCATGCCTTCAGAAGTCTGTAGGTACACCAATAAAACTTGGTTCATGACAAAAAGGCAAGAACAAAAATTACACACGACAGAAATGTGTAAACTGTGCTGACTAGAGCAGTATGATGACCCCCTGGTGTGACTACGACTCCGCTTTGCTTTCATAGTAAACGTGAAAATTGTATAATAGCTGATAGAACAAGAGAGTCCGAGGCGAGCTGAGATGGTATGGTCATGTGCTTTCTATAAATTGCTACAAAAGGGGCAAGTGACCCGACCACTTAAGGTGACCAGTGCGGTGGGAACCGCACTGGTCATACCGGATATTCTAATCAAGATGTAGATTATATCTAATAGTTTCCAACTCAAATCAAAGATGAAATATGTAGGTAATAAAATCCCTTTCGGGGTGGTGGTCCAACTAGCCACTTTGGCCAATCAGTTGAACCACGGACCTCCAATAGTGGTGGTGGTCCAACGAAAAAAAATAGTTGGACTATGGCACCTTATCCTTGACCCGTGGTCCAACTGATTAAAATTTGAGTATTTAACGGTTACAATTAAAGTTACAGTCATTTATTTTTCATTTTTATTGTTTCTAATATCGACTTGCACATATGGAGTAACACCTGTAACTCGTGGCGACCGTTGCCAGTACGGACCATTAATTTCAAGTAGATACAATAATTCTTGAATAGATCTTAACTAAAAAACAGAGGTTTCTATAGGAAAATCATTTAAAAAGAAGCAGTATTATATTCTCTAGCTCGTTTCGATATACCGGATTCCACTCTGTAATTCCCTGTCACCATTCTCTTGTGCAAACTTTCGAGCACGTTAACCGGAGGAGGCTTTGCCTTTTTCATGAAGTGACCTGGATAGGCTGTCATCCACACTTTAACACCAACATTCACAGGGGTAGTTTTAAAAACAACTTTACAAGATTTATGTAAATGTCCTCCCCATGCCAAATGATTCATTGTTTAAGCGTAAAGAGCCGCGAAACAAACAAAAAAAATACTGATGAACAGAATCACTTCTGCCAGGTACAAATTGTCCAAAATTGACAGTGACTGACAATAGCAGTAAATCTGTCACAGTTTTGTTTATAACCAGTATTATATTTTGAAATAAAAATGAGGATTTTTTTTTCTTTTTTGGCAGACAAGCACACGGCCCACCTGATGGAAAGTGGTTACCGTGACCTATGGACGTATGCAACACCAGGGACATCACACTCGTGCTGCCGACTCTGAAGAAACCTTCTAATGCCCTTCTTGAAGAACCCCACATTGTAGTCGTTTCGGAAAACCATCGCGGGGAGTGCTGGAGTGTGCGAGGGATGAAGTTCCTTTCATACCGCATAGTGCGCACCATTTCCGGACGCAATGTGTGAGGATGAATTCCCCGCCTATGGCGATAAGCGCGATGATAGAATGTAGCTGTGGGCATCATGTCAAACAAACAATTCATCTGAGCACAAACCATTGTATAGGCGGTAAAACACACACAGTGAAGCAAAGTCTCTCCTGAGACTGAGAGGTTCCACATTGCCTGTGAGTATGGGATTGCCGACGAGCCTCAACGCCCGTTACAAAAGACACGATCGCGGAAGCCAAGATAGTCATCGAGTATATAGATAGGTACAGTAGAGAGTCCGGCCAGGTACCTCAGATAATTTCCAGTCCCATACTGGGAAATGCCGTCTTTCCCATGTAGGGTAACCCTACACAACCTACTTACTTATCCAGCCCAAAACTTGGCCAGATTGACAGCCAACTTAATCGCCTCATCCAAATCGTTTTGGGGAATTGCGAGCACACAGGCTGTGATCCCTCTCTTGCAGAAGTAGATAATATGTCACAGTAGTGGCGAGGCATCCCTATGAATGACCCGATTCGTACTGGCTTGCTCTGCAAAGAGAAGGCGTGGTAGAATTCCATAGAAAATTACTGTGGTTGTTCTATATCGGGAAGACTTTTTCCACCGGCTTCCCTTTTCAGAATTTTCATCCTTCACCACTGTGTCACAGTCTCTCTGAATTCATGCTGCATTGCAGCATTGCATGGGGGAGAAGTAGGGAGTAATCGATTCGCAAGCATAACTTACGAGAGCCATTACCGAAGGCCAACTCTTGTTCTATAAATCTGTACAAAATTCAGTGTCGATCTAATGTCAATCACCCAAATGTCAAAAACAGTATTCTCGTAGCACAATTTTCATAGTAATAGTGATTGTCATTTAGAGACTGAATTTTGGACAGATTTCTTCATCGTGGCGTTACTCCTGGATGCATCCGAATCCGAAGCTTTCACATTAAAGTACGGCGTTCGCTTTTTTCAGACTAACTGTGGGTTTGGTTCTAAGTCTATGGTTTGGTTGAACTTCGATATTTTCCGTGTAGCGACTATCCATTAGAGATGAGATATACTTGCAAAATTCCATACCAGGGCTTCTAAGTACGAGTACACAAAAATACCAGGGTCGAAAACCAGGTTTCAAAATACTTGAAAGTATTTATTTGAAACGTGAGTAATATCCAGCCTTTCATACTTGGAAGTATTTTTTGCTCGTACCAGCGCGCCGTACTTCGAAGTGGAACCCTGGTTTTAAAACGGTAACGTAAATAGGTAGGTACGTCTCATCTCTAATTCACCTCATATGAGTGACTATTTTACTATTTTAGGAATTTTATAGGAATATTATTTGAGATCTACTGGAAATTAATAAATTTATACCTCGGAACACTTAACTTGGACCTAAATCACAAGACCAAAGAGGCTAGTGGATTGTTTTGTACCTAATAATCTATGATTGGTGAATTTGAGCTCGTTCAACACCGTAGCACCCCGTTCTGCCCTCTTAACATAAGACACCCAAGAAACACTGCGCGTATAGAGCACATTTTGAGCATACTTTAAGTCCAAGATAATATGTCTCAAGCAATACTCGTTTATAACGGAATCTCTCAATGGAGCCATTTTTGACCCACAGATGGAATGCCGAATGTAGGGATGTTAAAAAATAATCGATTTTTAAAAAAATCGATTATTTTTTTTCTTATAATCGATTTTTTATTAGCGATTTTTATAGTAATAATAATCGATTTTTAATAAATCGATTTTTTTAACTTAGCGTTTAAATCGACTTTCATAAATGCGAAATTTTCGTAACATTTTATGAACACTTTTTATAATATATGACTTCTCGGTTCTCGAATCACTCACACTATGGTTACGCCAGTACTATTATCTGTTCAGTTTATAGTTTTATTGAATTTATAGTTTTCTAATAGAGTTACGAAAAAGTTTGTTCATATTTATTTATTTATTTATCTTTTATATTGTTGGGATAATGAAAATATGACAGACAAAATTGACTTTGTTGACGTTTCTTTGACGACCAACTAACAGTTACACCGCTGCCTGTGTCATTATAACAATGACAGCGAATAGTGTGACGATTATAATTTTCTTCCCTAACCGTCACACCAGTGCCAGTGTGACACAGCGGTGTTAGGGGTCCATTACACGCTTGGTTTTGCCATGATTTAACCAGCCCCGGATCTTCATTTTTTTTCAGGCGGGGCAAAAACTGAAAATGCCGCCCCCGCCCACTTTTTTGCCGTACGTCCGGCGGGGGGGGGGGGGGGGGGGGTCTATCTGATAGGATTTTATTTTGAGCCATAAGTATAACCCATCTTTGCATGGGCGGCACATCGCGCTATGCCACGCGGTGGCATCTCACAAGCTCACGCTCCAGCTACCAGCGTGAGCCTTGAGTCCTCGCTCGCATCACAGTGACGAGAGACGATATACAGACGTGGACTCCTTTCTGATCCGAAACAGGTGGTCCACGAAACTCCCTCTCCCGGAGATCACCTGCATCAGCCGGTACGGCAGGCTCCGTCCGTGTCGCCTCGCGATAATGGCTATTCGCCATCTACGGCCACAACCTGGAAAGGTGTCCGATGAGGCACTTCCCTATAACTCTTTCAAAGAGTTTGCACACCTCGTCAAGCACCACTATGTGTCGGTAGGCGAACGGTGAGTCCACCGGGCGCCCTTTTGAACGGAGACCGTTTACCTCGTCTTCCACGATTGCGGAAATTGGCTGCGCTACAAACATGCGTTAAGAAGCTCTGTCAGTTGGGGACTTGGAGATCGACTAGAGTAAGGACCCACACTCTCGTCCTGGAATGCCGTCGGGCAGTTTTGTTACTTCTGGCCCTGACATTGCACCGCCAGCTCTTCCTAAGTGTCTTCTACCTAAGTGACCTCGAGTTATCGTCGTCATCCACACTGGGCGCCATAGGCGACCGAGGCTCAGTAGTCTGCGGTGGAACGTGTTTCGTCGCCTGCGCTGGGAACAGGGAGCCATCAACTCCTCTGAATAGCACTGGTAGAGACACCGAGTCAACGGGATCCAGGGTCGCAGCTTGCCGCTTACCAAGGGGGCGGCCTTTCATCTGCTAAGTTTGATTTTGCCACCCCCTGATGCTGCCGCCCGGGGCGCGTGCCCCGGCTTGCCCCCCCCTAGATCCGGCCCTGGGTTTAACCATCAATCACGCCGTGATTGACCAATAACATAACGTCTAATAACCGATTGACCAATAACATTCATGATTGACGGCATGCTGCATGACGCTTGCATAAGCGTGTAATGGACCCCTTACGGACGGTTCTTTTCGTCGTCGTTTCTTTTAGTGTTGGCAGTAAAAAAAATAGTTTTGCGGAGGCATACATGGCGTAAAGGATCCATTTCTACATTTTTATGAAATTGAAATACCTTGAAAGTTTAAAAGAACATTTTCTTTGAGATTTAGTTTTGAATTGGTTATTATTTTTATTAATTATTATCAGATTCAAAATAAAATAAAATAATATTTATTTTATTTTTAATCTGATAATTTCGTAATGTCAGTAGGTTTATTATTAGAATACGAAAAGCATGCAAATTTTTAAAAAATAGAAAAAAAATCGATTTTTTCCGAAAAATCGATTATTTATTTTTAAAAAATCGATTTTTGATAAATCGATTTACATTGAGTAAAGAAAAAATCGATTTTTATTTAATCGATTATTTTCCTTCAATGTCACATCCCTAGCCGAATGATGGATATGCGTTACTTCACATCACTAAAAAAAAAATCAACAAATTATAATAGGGTTGGCGATTCTTTTCAAAAAGGATCGATTTTTGAATCGATTCGAATCGTGACCTGATAAATCGATCCACAAAAAAATCGAGGTCTAAAAGATCGATTTCCTAAAAATCAATCTTTTTTCTAATTTGCTTTTACAGTAGATAAATATTATATAAAGTATAAATCAATATTATTAAAAACACGACAGAAATTATAATTAACGATCTTTTAATTAGTACAATCGGGGAAGTCGATAATAACAATTATTTTTATGGCCATTTATCAGGTAGAAAATCATTTATTTTCAAAATACTAACATTTATTTTCAAAATTTATTGGTTACAAAGCAAATAGATAAATTAGCTTATAATTCCCAATAATAATTTCTAAACTTTTTAAAAACAACAGTTGTCAAGTCTACTGGGATCCAAGCGGTTCCATCACTCATCACTTGCGAACTTGCGATGTTTCCAGCAATTGAAAAATAGGCGCTCACAAGCAAAAGATGATCCCACAATACTCATATGCATCAGTATCATGGGTAATGGGTATTGAGTGAACGTGGTGATAAATAGAGTTTTATCGTTCTTGCCAGTAAAGTACAGGATCATACTTCAGGTGCACAACTGCCTGCGATAAATAATGTTTGAATTTATCATTTAAGCCTTGACTTTCCTGTGCAAGTGCACTATACATAGAAAGTTGCTTTTTCACAAGCAAGTTATAAAAATCCCAAATTCGATTGAGAGCATAGATTAATATTATAATATTATATACTGAGAGTTAATGAATGATGACGCAATGACAATCACAGCACAGACACAAAAAAGTCAAAGATTATATACGTAACTTATGTTTATTGAAGAGAAGTGACGCGAAGGAGACTAAACACAGCCATCTCGCGAGTTTTTGAGTAATTAACCGGCAGCACTCTTGTAATGCGAGTACCTTCAACTAATTGTATGGATAAACCAAAACAGAAAAAATCGAAAGTCGATTATAAAGGGTGATGTATCAATCCAATGAAACGATCCAGTACGACGTATCGATTTAAAAAATCGATTTTTTTGGCTCGAAAAATCGATTTTTCGATTAATCGATCTCAGATCGCCATCCGCCATCCCTACTAGCTAATGCTAGCTTAGCTAACTTCACTTCGGATTTTCGGAAGTTCGGAACGGAATGGCATGGGGATGGGCAGTGTTGCCAACTTAGTGGATTTTCCACTAGATCTGGTGGTTTAGGCATGCCTTATAGCGAGATTTTTTTGGATTTAGTGGCTAGTGGATTTTATAGTGGATTAGATTGTTCCAGTTAGTGGTTTTTACGTAATTTAACCGCTAGTGTGATTCATAAAATGCTCTGTATACGTTATAGTTAAAAATGAGCATTTAGGCCCGGAACTTCAAACATGGTTTAAGTTTAGGATGTAGGCAACATTGCTCAAATCAAATCTGTCGGGTCGGGGATTCCCCGATTATTGTCTACAAACTTCTTGAATAAACGATTATGAACGTTATTTGTACGGTCATTGGGTTAAGTTTGATTTGATTCGCGAAAAGTACCTCCTATTGGTTATTTTATTTAAAATTATATACTCAGTCAGATCAGTTGATCAGTTCAGTTCAGTGAGTAAAGTAAACTAAACAAACAGTACAGTACAGCTATTGTTATGATCGAGGATACGTATTTCTTAATCTTACTTGAATGAAAACGGATTTCATAGTAGGTATTTAATTAATTATGCCTAAGCCACAGTACACCCAAAAGTTTCGTGATTCTTGGTTACGTGTGCCAGAACTGAAGGACTGGTTGCAAGTAGTGGAAAGCACTGCTGGTCCAGTAGCTAAGTGTAAATTATGTGGTACATTATTAAGAAATCATTTTGGAGATTTAAAGAATCATGGATTATCTAAAAAGCACCTGCATAATTCAAAGGTACGTAAATTTTATACGAATACTTGTCGCTCATGAATCCCTACTAATATTATAAATGTGAAAGTAACTCTGTCTGTCTGTCTGTCTGTCTGTCTCGCTTTCACGCCCAAACCACTGAACCGATTTTGATGAAATTTGGTATAGGGGTAGATTAGACCTCAAGAAAGGACATAGGCTATGTTTGGTCGCGATAACCGACATCTACGCGGGCGGAGCCGCGGGCAAAAGCTAGTAAGTAATATTTTGTGTCGCACTGTAATTTCTAGTGGAATTCTGGTGGTTTGAGAGCCCGACAAAGTTTAGTGGTTTTCTGGTGGTTAATACGGCCTTATTTGGTGGGTTGATAAAAATAAAGTTGGCAACACTGTACATGGGGGCCATGGCATGAAATATTGAAATTGCTTGCCTAACATTATGAAAATGTTTACAGTAAAATAGGTAACGGAAATATTTCATATTCGAATTCATTTATAATCAAAAACTGTGCTGACAACTGTATTCAAGTAACAAGAAACATTTTTGTGAGTTCCATCTTATTAGAAATAGAAAATGTCGTTTTCGTTTGGTAACTTTGGGAAACCAACGAGCGCTCCTGCAACTACAGGACTCACTGGCTTTAATTTTGGAGCTGCCAAGTAAGTTAATAATGAATTAAATACTTTGTAATAAAAACAATAACTGCCTTTAAATACATAATGAGGTTTTATTCCATAATTGAAATCGCAACGTCTTATAACCTCTTTACAAGAAACGTCAGAATGAAATGAATAATGTCAAATTAATTTCAGACCAGCTACACCAGGTTTTGGTTTAGCGGCCACTTCTCAGCCTTCCACTGGTATGTTCGGTGGCCAACCGGAGCAGCAACAACAGACTGCTGCTTTGCCAGGTTTTGGCGCTACAGCGACTCCCGCCTTTGGGACCACGACGCCAGCGTTCGGTGCTGGGGCCTCGGCTTTTGGTGCAGGGACTCCGGCATTTGGCGCCGCATCTGCCGCACCAGCTTTCGGGACCACTACGCCTGCGTTTGGAGCCACCGCTGCTCCTGCATTCGGTATGTTTCTGAAAACCTATTAGGTAGGTACCTAATTTAGAATTCACCAAGTTAACCTTGGTCAATTCCAAATTAGTTCAGCACTTGCTTATGGCATCTGATCCATTTATATTTATTGAAATCCACTCATATGTTTTAAGGCTGGATTTTTAAGAAAATCTGATTATTTAAACTTATTTTTCACACTTATCTAAACATCTAATGTCAAAAGTGAACCTGATTGTAAGACCAGAGCCATAGTGTGTTTTCATTCACTCTTGTTAGACTGAGTGTGAGACAAGCATGTGGAGATGCTTGCCACACTTTCAGTACCTATTTTCAAGCATATCTATTACATTAGTTACATCATTGGTTGACTGTTTGTCCTCTTCAACCCTTTGTGAATCTCGGTCACATCTGTAGCATTCATCTCGGGGCCAGGTTGACTTTCCTTTCTATTTTTATTAAAGTTCCTAGATATCAAAACGAGTACACTAGATGCCAGATAGATGATCCAACCTCCAAGTACCTATACTCCATTAGGTTAGGTACTTTGTAAACAATCCTATTGTCTTTTTTTTTTAATATGTTTTATTTTAATAAACTAGGCTAACTGACTAACCAGTGGTTTGATTTTGGTTTTTAGTCTTTAAGATGAGTTTCTAAACAGAATTTTTTTATTAAGGTTTTAGTGGTTCGATTTTGGTTTTTAGTGTTTAAGATGAGTTTCTAAACAGAATTTTTTTATTAAGGTTAAAACCTTACCTGGTTACCTTACTGGTTAGTCAGTTAGCCTAGTTTATTTGTATAATATGTGTTTTCACAAAAAAATTGCTACAAGATTGTTTCATCATCATCATCATCATCATCATTTCAGCCATAGGAAGTCCACTGCTGGACATAGGCCTCCCCTATAGATCTGCTACAAGATTGTTTACCTTTAGATGTGCCTAACCAATGAACTGTAGACAATTAGTATTAAAAAATGTTTGTTACAGGGGCTACAACTACGCCTGCCTTAGGTGCTAGTGCGGTTCCAACTTTTGGTGCCACAACAACCCCAGCATTTGGCACTCCGGGACTAGGTACTGGAGGCCTGAATTTTGGGGCGGGTACTAACACAGCTACACCTGGCACAGGTAAGCTCATACAAGCAAGAAATACTTGCTCTTAGTAATATATTTTATATTGATCATTATCATCATCTCAGCATAGTTTGGGTAGTATTCAAAGCTTGCACAAGTGAAAGTGACTGGAGAAGGGTGAAAATGTGGTGTTTAATTGTTTATTAAAGAGCAATTCGTTGAGTAGAAGAAGTAGGGTGAAAATTGGGTTATTATTTTTTAATAATAAATAGTAATTGGTTGGGTAGAAGAACTAAGCCGGCTTGAAATAGACTGTAGTTGATGTTTTAAAAGTGGGAGGAGGAGCCGGATGGTGTACCCTGAGGTCTGAGGTCATCTTGGCCATGGATGCAATTAGGAAAATGTACGGTACGGAGTAGCGGGAGCGAGAAATAATAGATACACGTGCTATTAATGATAGGTTTATTCCATGACTGCCTTAAAATCTAAACGGTACATAGATTTATATAGGTTAATGCGTGTCTATACACTACACGCCCTTCGCAAAAGAAAAAAAAATTACATGATACATTGTAATTTTTTTTTTATTTTTTATTTATTATATAATTTTGTTCTATTCTTATGGATAACATATTCCTTATCTTTAATTAAAATAACAACGTTCGGTTGCTCTTCTCTAATTACAACATACGGACCTTTATACAATGGATCTAATTTATTTGTTTTACTTTCATTACTAATCATAACAAGATCACCTTTTTTATAAGAAAATGAGTTTACATAATTATCATATCGAATTTTACGCAGTGATTTACTATTACATAAATTAGTTTTTGCATCAAATTGCGACTTTTGTAGTCTGTATTTTAATTCACAAGCATAGTCAGAAAAATTATAAAGAGGTTCAAGATTATTACAAAGATTACTCGGTATATTACATTGTTTTCCAAATACCAATTCGTGTGGGGTGTACTTCGTTTCTGAATGTATTGTATTGTTGTAAGCAAAACACCAATAGGGTAACCATGAACTCCAGTTATTTTCCGTATTATTTTTAGTCTGTATCCTTAAATACGCAATTAAATGTTTGTGACTATTTTCTATAGCACCCAAAGTTTGATGATGGTAAGCGGTAGATTTTAAATGTTTAACATTCAAAAGTTTACAAACCTGTTGCATAGTTTCTGATATAAACTCTGTACCTTTGTCGGTGACTATTTCTCTAGGAATTCCATAGCGAAGTATGAAATTTTGTACTAATGTCGACGCTACGATGTCCGTTTGTTTTGACGTAAGAGGATAAGCTTCCACATATTTAGTTAGATCACATTGAACGGTCAAAATATAAACGTAATTATCATAATCTTTAATTAATGGGCCCACTAAATCTAAATAAATTCTATCAAAAGCTGAATTTCCTATGTTTGTTATTACCATAGGTTCCTTCAAAAGCTTAAAATGTTTTTGTCTCTGACAATCATCGCACTTTTTTACAAATTCTGTGACGTCATTTTCTATTCCCTGCCAAAAATAATTTTGGCGAATGTTGTTTAACATTCTCCTGATGCCTGCATGGCCACTGCTAGGTAACAGGTGGTAGTCATTTAATATGACACGTTGAGTGTCTTTGTCATCAATTCTTATTAATCCTTTTAAGATATGTAGTATTGGTCCGGACCATTGCGACATCTTATTTATGTCACTAGCTAGCTCTTTAATAAAATTATAATTATCTTTATTCTTTATTATATATAAACTTTCAACATTTATCTCCTTACAAAACTTGCACAACTCTCTCACAACGACATCTCGTGTACGACATGATCGAGTAGTTGGCTTCATGTAAATTATATTTTTGGACTCGTCATAGGCAAACATATCATTCTTTTTGATACAGTTTCTACAAACTTTGTTCCATTCCTCCGCATTTAGAAATAAAACCTCGCAGTAATTTTTCGGTTTCCTAAGGACCTCGACGACTCTCGGGTGATCAGCCCTAGAATCGTTTGTGACCTTATTTTCAGTCAATTTTTCCTGGTTTTCATTTAACTTTCTCTTTTGTGCTCGAGTTAACACTGATATAATATGTTCACTCATCTCTTTCAATTCATCACTCGTCACACAAATACGCGATAATGCGTCTGCAGCTACATTATCGGTACCCTTTACATACTTTACTACGAAATCATACTCTTCTAACGAAAGTCTGAATTTAATCAATCTGCTTGTCGGGTTGGTCATATTAAATAAATAAACTAAAGGTTTATGGTCTGTTTCGATTTGAAACTTTCTTCCAAATAAATAAGGTCTGAAATATTTTACTGACCACACAATCGCTAATAATTCTTTTTCGATTGTCGGATAGTTACGCTCCGCTTTGTTAAGGGGTCTACTAGCATACGCTATAGGTCTATTATCGGAATTACAAAGTACTGACCCAATTGCAAAACCTGATGCATCTGTTTTTAAAATAAAAGTATTTTTCTCATCAAAATTTGGAAATTGGAGAATTGGTGGGGTTGTTAATGATTCTTTTAAATGCAAAAATGATTTCTGGCATTCATCGTTCCAATTAAAAGGTATATTTTTTCGACACAGACAGTTTAATGGTAGACAAATTTCAGCAAAATTAGGTATAAATTTACGGTAATAGTTAGAAAATGCAACAAATCTTTTGACGTCATCAGAGTTTTGGGGAACTGGATAATTTTGTAAAACTTTTATCTTTTCTGGGTCCGGTTTAATACCATCACCAGACACTACATGTCCTAGGTATAAAATATCTTTTTTTAAAAATTCACATTTACTTGGATTGAGTTTCAAGTTAAATTTACGTAATCTGTTAAGGACTTCAATCAAATTCTCATTATGTATTTTCAAATTACGGCCAAAACAGATCAAATCGTCCGTGTACAATAGACATTTTTCATAATGTAAACCCGACATAGCGATTGTCATAGCCCTAGAAAAACAACTTGGACTTATCTTCAAACCCATAGGAAGTCTCGTCATATGATAATGTCCGGAAGCAGTAGAGAACGCTGTGCACGCTCTACTATCTGTATTTAAATTTAATTGAAAAAATCCCTGGTTTAAATCTAAATGACTAAAGTAAACTGATCCTGTAAGCGAATCTAAAATATCTGTTATATTAGGCAATGGGAATTTGTCATCGACAATTTTTTCATTTAATTTCCGGAAGTCCACTACTAAACGCCACCTTTTATTTCCGTGTATGTCATTTGATTTCGGAACTAGCAAAACTGGGCTGGACCAAGGGCTATTAGAAGGCTCTATAACTTCGTCTGATAACATTTTACTAATTTGTCCTTCTAATTCTTTCTTTTGTGAATGTGGCAAACGATATTGCTTTATATAAATAGGGGTGGTGTCTGGTTTCAAAGTAATGGACTGGGACTTTATATGTGAGCATGTTAATTTATCTCCTGGTAAGAAAAACACATCAGAAAATTTCGCACAAATGTTTTGCATCGACTTTCGCTCTTCTTTATTTAAATATGACAAATCTATTTGAGAAAACAACTTTTTAACTCTTTCCCCATTTACTTCGGAGCTACTAAATTCAAATACGTTGTAGCTTTCCAAACTTTCCAATTCTGGGTTAAAATAACTAATACATACATCATCTTCTCTAGTATTCATTATTTGTATTGGAATTTTGCCATTCATAGGCATGCAAATGCCTCCAGCTAAATAAATACCCTTACAAAGTTCTTTCGGCAAGACCATGCATTCCTTACTCAAACACGTTTTAATGTAAAAAATTTTTTCGCAACGACCCGGAATAGATAAATATGTATTTTTACCTAATTTACCTGGATTAAGTGGTAAACATAAAGATTGTGAATTATTTAAATTAAATGTAATCGTGTTAAATTCCAAGTCTATGTTCGTATTATATTTATGAAGAAAGTCTAATCCTAATATTCCGTCACTTGCACATGTCAAGTCTCGCAATACGTGGAATTTGTGAGCGAGTTCACAACCATTTATGGAAAGTGTAATGTAAACAAAGCCTTCTGTAATTAGCTGTCCTCCAATACCATTTATAGTGATGGGATAACAATGGATTGGAATATTCATCTGAGACACTGTTTCATATTTCACAGCCGATATTGTGGCGCCTGTATCTATGAGCCATCGGTAACTTTTATTGCTGACTGAGAGTTTTACGGAATTATTGTTATTTGTATGAAAATTATTGATTTTGGCCACGAAAAAACTCTTGTAGATTTAAATTTTCCGTTTCATTTTGCGGTTCCAAAGCCTCCTCATTTACGTCAAACATACGGATATTATCCCTGTTATTTCCTCGCCTTCGTGAATTGTAATAGGTATTGTACTTACCTCTGTTAGGGATACCTCGCCTGGCATACTGTCCTTGATCTCTTGTCTCATAAGTGTGTGTGGGAACTGCTTGATTTTGGAGCTGTTGAGCGGTCCTCAAGCCAGCACTGCCTCCTCTGCGCGCACCTCGGAACCTGTTACTTTGACTACGATAATTATACCTACCTGATCGCCCCCGATATCCCATATACATAGACATTTCCGGTTCGGGTTGAATTTTAGAAACTTCCTCGTCCATAGCGGCTCTGATCGCGTCCTTCAAGTTAGAGTAGTTTCTAGCTGAAATAATCACACTTAAATTTTGATTTCGCAGCCCGTCGGTGAAACATTTTACCGCAAGTTTTTCATTAATAGGTTTTAAAACCTTATAGGCGGTTTGGTCACCGTCGGCTTGCGTGATAGTCAAATCGGTAAATAATTGCTCTAATTTCTTACCAAAATTGTCAATTGTCTCTGAATGTTGTTTAGCTCGAATTAATTGTGACTGCAACGCAGTACTAGATTTTTTCGTGAGTAAACATTTTTTCATATCATCGATAAGCGACTTACAGCTATCGTATGACTGTGAAAGTCGAAGTTTCGCGGATTCTGACAGTCTAGTTTTAAGAATAAAATTAATCAATAATTTTTGACCATTGTCGTCTATCATAGAGTGATACAACTCAATCGCGTCTATCAAATTTTTTGTCACATCTTCCTCTCCGGTCATCACGGGCAATAGTGACACCGCTGTACGAAGGTCAAATTTTTCCATGGTGTTTTGTTGTGCAACAATACAACACTTACAAAATTCCTCTATCTTTGAATATATTGTTTCTATGCGTACACACAATTCTTTAATAGCAATTATAGCACTCCCCTCTACAGCATTTTCCTTAATTTGTAAATCTAATTCGTCAGAACATATAAGATATTTTTGGTACAAATCATTTGCTTCTAATAACTTTTCGTTTAATAATTTTTCAGTCCTTCTGCTTTTATTCAACTTTACAAGATTTTCCTTTAATTTATAAATTTTTTCATAAATTTCTCTGAGATTATTTATCATTATATTATTTAATACAAACTAATTTAACATGTTTATCTTAAATTGGTTACATAGCATAGGTAATATTTCAATTAATATATTAATGGTTAAATAATCATATTACCTTCAATATATTGTGATTCTATATACAACGTGTTACAGAAAGGTGTGGTCATATTTAAGGGTCGTTACACATGTCTGATAAGGAACTCCTGTGCACCGACTAAAGTACAAATAGTAATAAAGTGATGGCATCGTTATTCATCGTACAAAATTTTAAAATTTCTTAAATTAATCGATACATTAGTAAACGGGGTAGGTGACATCACTATTGTATTTTGTCCTTTTGCGATAAGTTCACTCAGCTGTTCGCCTGGTAGCCGAACAGTAGTTTGGCTATCAGGCGAACAGCTGCGTAGAGGTGTAGTGTAGGTACCTACAATGGAGCTTACGAATACATCGGAGATATTTTGATTATCACATACCGGGGTCTACTTTCAGCGAAGCGGTGATATACCTAATCAGGTAAGTGTACAACCACAGGAATGCACTAATTTATCACTTCACGAGCACGAATCAAGGAGTTTTAACTATCACTCACAAACACAAGTACTGAAGAGTTCATGACGCCACAGCATGCTTAAAACTCCACGGCATGCGGCATACGTTTTTAAAATGACATAGTAATTACTATGTTTGCTATTTATTCAGATAGAATAGCTATGTTTACCCTTTTTTCGTAATATTTTTATAAACTTCAGATACACTGACTAAACAACGTGGTTGCTAAGAAACCACGTCCAAAAAGGTAAATCTTACCAGGATTGCAGAAAAAGTTTTTATTATCAATTATTTTAGGGTACCGTAGCATTTGTTATTTCAAAAACTTTGACGAAATCGCTCTTACATGTTATGTTATCCTGGTATTTGAATATGCTTTTTGTTCTATTTTTGCGTAACATTTTGCTAAAAAAACGTAAATAATGGATGCAAAACATTTAAATTGGGTACAGAACCTATTTTAAATAGTATAATATTAATGGGCGTGGCTGGAAATTCGGTGGTCCACGGCTCCTGGTATTGAATGTAGGTTAACCTTAAGTAAAGGCAGCGTTTGAGACAGTCTCACATTCAGCATGAATGATTTCAGACACATAAAAATGTTTTCTTATTAATTAAGTGAATTTTATTATCATTTTGAGACTATTTAATAAGTTAGAAGCTGCTCCAGATTTTTTTTGCCCGATAACATCATAAAATTAACTTACCTGGAAATCGAGTAGGACGATATTGAGACTGTCTCACCAATTCAGATCGTTTGGTAAACCTACTCGGGTTCAAATGGTAGTTTATTTGTAAACAGCTCTTAACAGCGTGCTGTAGCCCCGGTTATTTTGTAGTGCGGTACGTTTATCGGCAATTTTCACCAGTTTACAAATGGTCGATAAAAAAGAAAAGCATTTTTCTACGTCATAGCAAGTAAATCGGATTTGTGCCCCACGACAATA
The DNA here is from genome assembly GCA_914767945.1 of Eilema depressum. Taxonomy (NCBI): domain Eukaryota; kingdom Metazoa; phylum Arthropoda; class Insecta; order Lepidoptera; family Erebidae; genus Eilema; species Eilema depressum. Next base: position 3,909,627 of record OU612027.1, on the reverse strand, counting down.
TGTTATTTATATGACACTTAATGCGTCCCCCGAATATGACCACACCTTTCTGTAACACGTTGTAAAATAAGTAATTAAACAAAGCATTAATATGCGCGAGTAAATAATTAGTTAAATAACGTTAAAAAAAAATACCTTATACTGGTTAGATGACACCAAACACATTACTAACTCTCGCGGTACTGTCCATTTAGGTATTTTCATATCATGTCGTCATCAAGGAGTCGGTCGGCCGGCATTTGTCTGTTGTCATCAAGGGGTAGGTACGGGAATACTGTAAGACACGCTGCCAGAGGGTACGTCTCTTTTACGATCTAGTCCTCTGGTATACCCAAATGATCTCCGGAAAGTATTGTTGTATCTCGTTATTTCATTCCTAATACTTTTCTTGTGGCATCTCTTGTAGATTCGATATATTCCATAGAGCATAGCAATTGCTATTATAGTTAATATCGCACTCAATATTATATTAAGTGTGCTGAGGTGAAAGGATATGTCCTTTTGCGCGGTACTGGCACCATTATTTCCACCCGATGCTGTTTGAGCGATAATCACTTCTTGTTCTTTAGACTGCTGTTTTCCCATTTTTATCAATTTTATTTAACACTGCACCACGAAACAGTTTATCACTAAAAGGCTCAAAGTATATTGTCACTAATGAAATCATCTTGTCCATATTTGTCACAGGAATGTGTCGCGCGTAATCCGAGGCTGGCCCAGCAGGGTCGCCATGTACGGTACGGAGTAGCGGGAGCGAGAAATAATAGATACACGTGCTATTAATGATAGGTTTATTCCATGACTGCCTTAAAATCTAAACGGTACATAGATTTATATAGGTTAATGCGTGTCTATACACTACAAAAATGCATCTCCATTAAGATTTAAAAGTGATGGCAATGGACTCATATTATGTACATTTGTGTCTGCATTAGAATATTATTGTTCATTCCTCTTGCAAAGAAGTTTTTCAAGTTATTTGCAAATAATATAAAATATTCTGTTACTTCTGCACCGCTGATTATTTACTAAATCATTGAACATTCTAGGACTATCATTTGGAACTCCAGCTACTTCAGCAGCTCCAGGCCTTGGTGGGGGATTCGGTTTTGGTACAGCTGCCACCCAGAGCACAGCATTCGGTAACTTTGGCTCTACAAGCACTGCTACAACTTCTTCGAGCTTATTTGGTATGTAAATAGACATATTTTGACATTCATTGTCTGTTATGCACAGTCAGCGTCAGATCGATCTTGACGAAGAAAGTACTCAAAATGATCTTAATTCCTTGATTTTCCCTCCATCATGTTGACAGATTCTTCTGATATTTGGTACACACTTTTACTTTGGATAATAATACAACTTAATAAAATAGTTTGATTTGCTCTTAATACATTTTGAGACTTGCTGTTAAGGTCGTTCTGACACTGACTGTACTATGACCATTTTAGAGCCTCATTCCCTACACGAAGCGCAAGCGTACGCGTTCGACGTCAGAGAACTTGGGTATGCTGACCCATGTTATCTGATATCGAACGCGTACACTGAACAAAAGATAATACGAAGGGGCTCTTGATAATATAGCTTCTCGCCCTCCTCTCTTGAGAGGCAATATTTTTCGTATGAATTGAAAATATAGCTAGGTTCATCAACTACAATTTTGTTCCATTGTCAATCATTCATAGGGATATGTTACTCTACACTTAGGCCCGTGTTCTAGAACGACACTTAGTCCCGAATTTCGATTTATCTGAGGACATATTTAACAGATTGTCTATACAATTTGCCCTCAGATAAAGTGAAATCAGAACTAAGTAGCATTCTAGAATACGGGCCTTACACTGTTTTATCTTTTCCAGTCTAATATGTACCCTACTCCAAGCTCGTCACCGTTCAGTACTCCCCTTATACCGGTAACCCAGACATTTCAAATGTTAGCACCAACGGTACCTCATACACCAAGGCTAGACTTCCAGCTCAGTCCAATACAATGTGAACCTAATTGTGAATATAAACCGTTGAGCATCAAAAGAGACTGCTATCCGATTATATCACCCTCTTGTGGTGAGATATTTTATGTACCGAATAGATAATATGTAAATCGATTTAGAAACGAAAAATAATAGATAATATGTACTTATAGAATTGAGGCTCGGCCACACGCATAAGCTTCACTACAATCTTATAACTCCAGATACGTGTCTTGGACCTAAAATGTGCTCTATACGCGCAGTACACGTATCTTGGGCATCTTTTGAGGATAGCACGGGGTGCTACTGTGGTGGACTAACTCAAATTCACCAAGTATAGATTATTACAAAGCAATCTGCGGGCGCCAGAGCCTCGTTTGTCTTGAGATTTAGGTCCAAGATACGTGTTCGGAGTTGTACCTGTGGAGGCCAGTTTGTATAACTCACTATGTTCTATGTACAAACCAGCCTGGGTAGGCAAAACTGGTGAAGCATGTGCGTGTGGTAGGTCCATTACTAAGATACTTTTCGACATTGTAGTTAGTGCAGTCACTACATATTAGTGAGTAGTGATTAAGATTACCAAATTGATTTTAGTAGTCGTCACAGTTTTAAGCAGTTGTTTGAGTTCATCGAATATTAGTGTCAATGGACTTAAGTTCAATTCCCTATTAGTACGACAAAGTCATTTGGTCTATGCCCAGTTACAATAGTCAATACAGATATTTCATTTGATTATGGATGAGTTTTCCAAAATATTGTTTTTAAACAAAACTTATTAAATCTATTTGTTTAATTACAGGTTTAAAATTGGGTACAACATCTGTCACAGGCACTCAGCCATCTATTTCAGGTATATTCTATATTATTCAAATAAAACTATAGATAAACTGAACAGTATTATACAAAAGTAGTGCTTAGTAATATTAGAATTGATGTTTATTAAGCTCTCAGCTTTCCGATCTAGAGGTATTCCAGGATAGAAACCAGGGATCTCTAGATCGAAATGGTTAGCATTACACTACCAATGTGAAACCATTCCTGACATGAAGTTTAGCTTGGCTAGAGAGTACCTCTTTAAATTACTTCAGTAAATTCTTTAAGATATCAACACAGCTGGCCTCACACTCTTAAAATAGTTCAGTAACTGAGTGGCTGTCATACTACTAACTGCATAAATAACTTTGTAATCAAATTGAAATTATATGGGATTACAAAGTTACATTTGCAGTTAATAATATGATAGATGTTCAATTATAGACCTGTTTTAAAAGTTCATGGTATGGGCTCAGGTCTACTGCCCCATAGGATTTCTTAATAGGTTGAAAAGCATTGTTTATTTTTTTTGTTGCAGCAACTCCAAGCTTCGGCTTGGGTGGAGTTGTCCCTGCGACGAGTGGTATTGGAGCTGCCAATACTACAGCTGATGCTAAAAGTAAGTCACTTAGACACGTTTGTATGTTTGTTACTCAATCACGACCGAACAGCTGAAGGGATCTGGCTGAAATTTGATACAGGGATAGATTAATCTGGATGGCTACTTTTTACTATGACACTAACAAACATTTTTATTTCGTAGGTGATCCGCCGAAACAGAACAAATTGCCCAATGAAATATCTACCACAGTGGACAGTTTCAAGGAGTTTGTGAAGAAACAGAAGTCTTTGAGTTCTGATATCATGCGAGTGTCCATCAAGCCTTTACATAAGGTAAGTTGTATCAAGTAATCATGTAGATTGCCCTGCGAAACAACTGACAAGCTATTTAGCCAAAATGGTAAATTGCATACAGAAAATGTAGCTTATATTAATTTAATTGGAGCAATCTAAAGCTAGGGCGCGTCGCGACTGCCTTTTTTGTGTCCTGTGGGCACAAAAACAGTTGACGACACTGTCTACAATAGACAATAATGTCATTAACAGTTTCAACAATGGCAACTAAATACCTTGCAATCAAGCATATTACATGAATATCCCCTGAGTTTGTCTAGGAACGGTGTACATAATAATGTTCCTGTGACCAGGCAAGATACGCCAGTCATTTTAAGCAAAAAGGTCGGACTAATTCCGGCGGAAGGTTTCTTTGTTTTAAAATGTTCTTTGGGTTCCCCTGAACATATCTGGAAAGTTCCCCATAGATCCCATGTACGCTCCCCCCTCCCCCCCCCTCAAACGTCTCCCTAAATCCAGTTTTTTCTATTTTTCTCAGAAACGGTGAAAGCTATAAGAAAGTTGTCCAGGTACCATATAATTGCTATAAAATTACCTATCAAACGACAGTTCATTCATTTCAATGTGAGCTATAGTCTCTGAAATATACTTACAGAAATTTCACCAAAAAAAAAAATTGGCCCAAAATTATTCTTTGTACTAAATTTGAAGAAAAATTACTGGAGTTGTTGCAAAATGATGTAGGCACAAGTAAATCTTCATACATTAAGGAATAAAATGATGTATGATTCATTGTTATGGCAGCATTGGTTCTCGAGTTACAGCGAATAGTGTCAAAAAACAACAAAATATAATTTTATACTACGAAGACGGTAGAAACTTTGAAGATGATGATGCCTAAGGTTTAAATTATGGCAATTAAATATCCATACATATGATCACGCCTCTATCCCTGGAGGGTTAGGCAGAGGTGAATTAACACCCACATTTCACCAATCATGGTATAAGGTCTCAGGCAATAAGTAATAGCCTATTGCCGTTTTTCGGGCACTATTGTTGACTCCAGCCATGTATCTGTGGCTGAGCCTGGGCTGTTTATATCTCTCTGATGTTAAACATCTCTATTCTTTAGTCACCTTGTACGACACCGCATGGCAGGAGATGGAGTGGCCCAAATTCTTCTCTGCCGGGAACCACGCCGCAATTAAGTTTAAATAAACGGACTTAATAAAATCATTTCCCCTGAAATACTAAACGATTTATCCTTTCAGTAACGATGTAGCGCCACATTATAAATATAATGGGAAAAAAATATGCAAAACGGTTACTCCGATTTTAATATATGAGGTGTCAAATAATACCTACTTCTTGTCATGTTTTATTATAAAAAAAATAAAAGCTTTAACTATATCAAAAACTATCTGTTTATTAAAAAAATGAATAATAACTAGTCCCCATGGAAGCCTTCCCCGCTTCTGACAAGCTTATGAAACTGATAAGCTGTTCCTGAAAAACGAATTCACTAACCTATTCACTCTAGTCTTAAATAAATATATATATATACACCCAAGTTATAGCTATCCGGCAACACAGATTCGGGCAAGGCCGTTTGGTGCGTATAAGTGGAAAGTCCATGGTGTATCAGTGGCGGGTCACCGTGCGTATGGTCGTTCGATGGTGGAAAGGGTTTGGCGGAATTAAGTTGTGCAAATCTTGTGCACACTCCATGAAGTGCATCCGATAAAAAATCGAGAGTCATGCAAGCAACTCTTAGCTGATGTTCTAGGCTCTGAAGCACAGCTATTTTCAACTAGAGCGTCGTTATTGATGAGCCTCCAAGAGGCTTGTTTCTCTATTGACTCAAGGGATTCAAGCTGGTATTTGGCTGAACCGTCACAAAGGTGCGAGCAGTATTTTATGCACGATCGAACTTGCGCTTGGTAGAGAATGAGAAGTTGTTCCAGTGTGAAGTACTAATCTTACTTTTGATAGCATTCTCAGCTTTTTAGCAGCTTCGCAGAGAAGAGACACGCCTGACTGGGTTTTGGTTGCGTTGAAGTTGACCAAGTTGGCATCTCCCCAATCGGAGGATGCCTGCAAAGGAAAGTTCAACCGCTCAACCATGGTTTCCTTAAGAGACCGGATCTCAACCATGCCAGCGAACGGCCGTCTCGTAACTCTCTACCATTGTCATGTCGTCTGCGCACTCAATGGTTCCGGGCTTGAGCAGATCGTTGATATGGAAAAGTGTGACAGAAAGTACCGACCCCTAAGGGACCCCAGCGTTTATTTGCAAATGGTCCAACGAACTACCGTCAATGATACGGAATGACCGAGTTCCCAGGAAGATTGCAATCCAGGCATACAAGACAGCCGAAGGAAGGAAGTTTGTTGAATAAGTTATCGTGCTAGACCCTGTCAAAGGCCTCTGAGATGTCGAGGGAGACCCCTAGCGATCAATGGCCTTATTCTTAATGTGGCATATCCGTGGTCCGTTTATTTAAATTTTATAACCATAAGGTGGACTGACGACCTACGTAGGGTGGCAGGAACACACTGGATGCGGAAGGCGGAGGATCGGCAAACGTGGCGCGTATTGGGGGAGGCCTATGTCCAGGCCTATGTAAGTACCGCGGTAGCCTAGTGGTATGGTATGGGTAATGGACTGCTGAGACGAGGTCACGGGTTCGATCCCAGGTTTACCATGGCACACACCAATGACTTTTCGATGATTTTCGAAGTTATGTGTGTGTTTATCGCAGGTTTATAAGTGCCCGGTTAATGGCAATAGGCTCGCCACCTATTTACATTGGGACCTAAACATAAACGGCGAAATGTGGGTGCTAGCACCTTTGCCTACCCCCTCGGGGACAAAGGCGTGAGTTTATGTTATGTTATGTTAATCTATGTCCAGCAGTGGACTGCAATAGGCTAATTGATTGATTGAACCATAATTTGACCCAGGCATCATCATTTTCTAAGTTCCTACTTTCTTCACACCAGAAAATTATATTGTGGTGTTTGACACTACTCGCTGTAAATCGAGAACCAATGCAGTTACAACAATAAATTATACCTCGTTTTATTCCTAAATGTATGTAAATTCACTTGATCCTACATTATTTTGCCACAACTCCAGTAATTTCTCTTCAAATTTAGTACAAAGAACAATTTTGGGCCAATTTTTTTTTTTTGGTGAAATGTCTGTCGGTATATTTCAGAAACTATAGGTCACATTGAAATGAATGAAATGTCGTTTGGTAGGTAATTTTATAGTCATTATATGGTACCTTGACAACTTTCTTTTAGCTTTAACCGTTTCTGAGAAAAATAGAAAAAACTGGATTTAGGGAGACGTTTGAGGGGGGGGGAGGGGGGAGCGTACGCAGGATCGATGGGGAACTTTCCAGATCTGTTCAGGAGGACCTAAGGAACAATTTAAAAAAAAGAAACCTTCCGCCGGAATTAGTCCTAGGTTTGATGGATTTTTTGTTTAAAATGACTGAGCTAAGATGATCACGCCTGGTGATACGCTTATACATATACGTGTAGATTCTGGTATTCGCAGGTGGCCCGTGAGGCGGAGAATACATTCCGTGCCGCCACCGCCTTGTGCGGCGAAGTGGCGCGGTCGCGTGCGCACTCTCGACGCCTGCGTACTGCCGCCGCCGCCGCATTGGCCGCTGCTGAGGCCGCAAACAGGGACTACTCTACACCCGGTGAGTACCTACTTACAGCTGGGCACACCGTTGATCGGACGTATGATCCGCCCTTCGATGTGTGCCATTTCACCCATTTCCCTTGTGTTTCCTCCGTAGAGGATTTTGAGGTATCCGGCAATCACGGCGTTTCGTCGAACCTACCTGTTTTCTTGCAAAAACTACCATCTGTCCCACCTTCACATCGCCGAGGTCTTCAATTTCCAGTTTGTCCGTTCCCATTATTTTCTTTTCCGCGAGTAGATAGTTCAGTACAAAGTTCACACGGTACCATGAACTATTAAAGTTGCTGATGACTAATGGCTCAAGACAGACAGACTGTATTTCAACTGCACTAAAACCGTGCAGTCTTAAAGCAGTCGGGTGTATATTTGGCAAGCGGTTTTTGGAACTGCATGCAAACTATGAACTGCACCACGACACCAGCTGCATTCAAACTGTAATTTTGCGTGCGGCGTACAATTGAAATGCAGTCCGTCTGTTTATAACCTATGCTGTTTTGGGTTGTTGAGACTGATAAGTTAAATAACAAATAAGAAAATGAAAAAAAATGAAATGGAATTATTTTTGTGTATAAATATTATTTGAATCCCAATTTAATTGTTCTTAGGCTTAGAACTAGAGGGCACAGCACCACCCCTCTATATAAAGGAGTTGATATCAGAATTGGAACAACAGTTGATTACATTCCGAAGACAGATGGAAGTTGCTGATAAGCAAATGCAATCTTCTCCTAAACTACTCACAGAACAAGGTATGAATCACACAGTTTTTTTGTACTACTTAGGTAATTAACCATGCTGCTTATTTGATATCAGTTTACACTGCTTGTAGTTATATATTTTACTGAACATGAGCTCTTCAAATTTATCATCATAGCATTGTTCCTGAAAGCAATGCAATCAATCTAAGCCACCTCGGAGCCTGGGATCTGCACCTAACTGCCACTGGGATTAACACAGATGAAGATGACTGACTGTTCAGTGATAAACATTATACAACATGTTTATAATTCAAAAATGGGGTTCCACTCTGACTCCTTATAGTTATACACAAGGTGTATACTTATCTCCTTGGTCGTGTATACAAAAAGGAGATATGGTTGAAGTGTATAAATATAGTTTTTAATATAAAGTTGTATGTAAAGGTGCAACCGTATTTCCTTTATCGACTGTACGTAAACAATCATTGAATTCACCTTTTTCTGCACAACTTAAGATACTTTTATTTTCAGAGTTGACGATGGGTATAAGACGGATGCATGAGTCCCTGGTGGCCTTGGCTGGCCGGCTCCAAGCTGTGCACACACAGGTCGAGGCGCAGAAGGAACAATATCTCAATTTACGCAAATATATCCTCAAGGATCCCACCAATGTGTTCGATGCACCTTATCGTAAGTACCTCATAGCACCACAGACATCATTCTCTTAGCCTTTTCTGAACTCCGTTGGGTTCGACTTTCCTGTGTAATTGTGAAGCGACTGCATCTGACCTCCACAACCAATTGGCGATATCGTAGATCTGTAGTTAGACTAGTCAGACTTTTCAGAGCTGCAACTACTCGTAACGACTACCATAAATGTTCGTATGGCAATCGGGACCAACGGCTTAACGTGCTCTTCGAGGCAAAAAAACACAGACCATTGCATTTAGACATAATTATTTATGTATACAAATATTTGCACGGAGCTGGAATCGAAGCCGCGCCCCCTGCGTAGCACTACCACTACCAGCACAGCACATAGTACCTAGTTTATGACTTGGCGCATCAGGTACAACTGTGTGTCTGGCTAAAAGAAGTTTAATACCTTTATATCAAGTCTTCTATCGATCCAAATATCGCGCATTTTTTATGTAGTATTTCTATTAACGTATATATTAATATTTTTAAATATAATTACTTATATTTAAATTTTTATTGGAAAAAAAAAACGAAAAATGCGTAAGTTGAGAGGGAAATTCAAATCTTAGTAGTCTGTGTAAATGTGGGAACAGTAGGCCAAAGCTTCCCAACATTGTGAAAGGCCTGTGTCCAATTAAAGAATAACGATTACATACTTTTTACATTTTTACAGCAAGTACAAGTCTGGATCAAATACTAAGGGACGCGGAGACGAATAGAAAAAAATTGAAGGCGGGTACTCTAAGCGATGTCAGCTACGGCAGCGCCGTTCTCGCCGACCCGAGGGCCGCTCTAGGTAATAAATCAGTACTATTTAATAGCTCTATCAATCATCATTATCTTAAGGTGCGTACACATTATATAGCATAACATGTTATATAACATGTTTCAGTAATGTAGACACTGAAGTTAGTACAATGTTGCAAAGTTATAAAACAATGTTAGATAATGTGAATCAAAGAATCTATTTCATTTATTCAATTTAGGCACATAAAGAGCACATATGAACGTCAAAATATTACAATATCATGTCAAGTTAAAATAAAGTAAATTAATAAATCATTTGAAAATGATTCTTTCGCTGGTTCGGTAGTTGGTTCTACTGAGAAGATACCAGCATGAAACTCAGAGAACTCAATTATCCTTTTTATTTTATTGTTTAAATATAGTTTTTATACAATTTATAATGTGCGAGCAATCAGTGATTAGGATGACCATGCATTTTTATCATTAAGATATTCATCTACTTTATAGTATCCTTTTTCCATTAAACAATTTTTTATTTTAATTTTAAACTTATTATGAGGCATGTCAACCAAATCCTGAGGACGTGTTATATAACACAAGTTATACAACATGTTACATGATCTGTACGCACCTTTAGAGGGCTGAAAAACAGATGACCGGTACCGGCTACCTGCACCTGCAAGTTTCCATAGCAACAAAAATTATTATAATTCGTCGTTTTCGTTCTAAGAACACTTATTTAAAAAAAATTGCAACGCATTCGCGCCCATATGTTTAAAAATATAGGAGCGCGAATACTTCGCGATTATTCTTGACATTCGACAAATTGACATGATGGCAACACGGATAGGATGCATAGCAAAAGTATGGCGAAGGGGTAAAATTTTAAAGTGAAGGGCAACGGGTGGAAAAACTAAACTTACCTTGCTCTAGTTTGTCATGCACAACCTATATACAACCAATGGTTGTATGGTCATTGGTTGTGCACCATGCGACCGTTTGGGAATCCGGCAGTCGGAATCGGGTTATAGGGACCACTCGCCATTGTAGAGAGACCATTTCCTAGCTTAACACATGGATACTAGCAACCAATCGCCACTGTAGAGACCATTTCATGGCTTCACACACGATATTAGCAAATTTACAAAAATAACTTTACAATTAACAGGTAATTTGCAACATCTAGCGGGACCTACGCCATTCACATACGTAGGCAGTGCGATGTCGCCGTTCCCAACAACCGACACTACAGGTAACTAAATATGGATTTACTACACATACTTCATCTATACTATTATATAATTGTAAAGTGGTCGTGTCTGTACATTGGAGATATTTAAAAAAAATATACTTGGGTTATGTTATGTTAACGATACTGAACACGAAAATACATTTTTTTAATTTCCTGTCTGTTTGTCTGTTTGTCCGCGATGGACGCAAAAACTACTGGACGGATTTTGATGCGGTTTTTTTTGTTAGAAGGGGCTTACTCAGACTTAAAATCTTACGTTTGTTTGATCGGAATCGTTTGAGTAGAACCGAAGATATGAGCAAAGGTCGCGTTAACAGAGATGCACGTGGGCGGAGCCGCGGGCGGAAGGCTAGTCTATTATATTATTGCTCAGGACATATATCTTGAACCTAAGAGACCTCAAAATGAGCTCGATACGCGCAGTACACGTTTCTTGGGTGTCTATTGAGGATAGCACGGGGTGCTACTGCGGTGGACGAGCTTAAATTCACCTAGCATGAATTATTATCGACAGCCGTAGCGTGGTGGCGTAGCGGTAGTGAACGCGGCCGCTACGCAGGCGGCGCGGGTTCGATCCCCGCTCAGTGCAAATATTTGTGTGCATGAAATATGGGTATTTGCATTGGTCTGGTCGTGCTTCGGAGAGCACATTAAGCCATCGGTCCCGGTTGCCATAAGAACATCTATGGCAGTCGTTACGGGTAGTTGGAGCCCTAAAAGTCCAAAAACAACGGTCTAGCTGCAAAGCTTCGATAGGTATCGCCTAATGTTACCATTGGGTTGTGGAGGTCAGATGGCAATCGCTTCACGGAAAAACATCGAGGTCTAGTCAAATCCGTAGTTAAGACTGGTAAAGCGGAACCCAGACTCCGAACTGAAAAGCTTCGGATGCGACTGGGAATTAACGCATAGATTATAATAAAACAATCCGCGCGATTTAAGACCAAGCTACATGTCCCGCGGTATACCTACTTCATTTTATTACGATGTATTGTTTATGATTTACTACTTACACATTTCTATCTACCCTGCCTTCTCCTTTCTTAGTTTCCATTCTTGCTATACTATCAATTCGACCCCTACCTGCCTGCTTACTTACACAAACATATAATAGAGCATTCGACTGCAACGCATGGGACTCGGATTAAATTCCCGCTTAGTGCAAATATTTGTATGCATGTGCTGTGCAAACCGCTCAACTGCGTTCACTTGCATGATTTTTTTTCGACATTCAACTACCATCATTATAAAAAAAAAAAATTTTTTTTATTCTAACAGGTCCAACATGGCAGCCGCAACCTCAGACGAGTTTCAACACCTCGTTGAACACCAGCGGCTTCGGTGCCGCGCCAACAGATAACACCAGCGGCTTTCAGCTACAGAAGCCGCCCGGGAAGCGCGGGAAACAATGATATTGGCGGTAAACGCGCTTTGAAAGCCGTTGAAATACTCTCGAATGCCAATGGCACAAGTGTGTGATGAAAGTAGTTTTTAATGTGTTAAAATTGTTATAGTTTTTTACTTGATTACCTCTATGTATGTAACCTCACGTAGGCCTCGGTTGGCCAAAATCGCGGGGCGGGTGTGGTTGTTATAATATGTGCCCCCACCCCTGGGTACACCCATGGCGAGGGATCCCTATAACCTGTCATGGTGCATAACAAACCAAATCAAGACAAGTGTACCTATATTTTCCACCGGCTTCCGTCTTCAAATACGTATAGGGATAGTGTTGCCATTTGTGCGTGGTCTACCGTGATGACAATAATTCACGTATCCCTAGCTCTAGTGGTGTACATACATAGAAATAATTAAGTTAACATACTATAATCAGAACATTGACAACAAAACTTTACAAGTGTAATGTAAATTCTGTCAAAGTTTCGTTCCCCTTTAGGGTTATAGCAGACATATTAACTCTGAAACGGATCGTGAACGTATCGCCTAAAATAAATGAAATATGTAATACAACACATGAACAAGTGCTCACGGTAACAAATGAACAGGCAACAGCGCAAAACAAGCGGTATGTAATGAAATCCTTTTTATTTTAACATTGGACTTTATGTCAATCATAATAAAGTCTAGAATCGGGGTTTTGGTGACAGCTAGGTCAACTCAATAAGCGTAAGGTAGGCGCGGTAGCTGAAAGGCGATACGGTGACGATGCCTTTCCGTTTTGATATGTGTGGTGTGACCTTACGCTATAATGGGGTCGCGTTCATCTTAGAGCGGATTTCACCAATAATAGGGACCGAAATCAATTTAAACTGTACATGATTATCACGTTTTACTCAATGAATTTTCAATGAGTAAAACATGAGAACTGAGAACCCAGCTTAACGGATTTTCGCTGGTGAAATCCAGCTTTAACTTGTAATGATAACGTTAGGTTAATGCTAGTGCCTAGTACATAGGAGGCGCGGGTTCAATTCCCGCTCAGTGCAACTGTTTGTATGCATGAATATGTGTGTATTGCCGTGTCTGGGAGAGCACGTTAAACCGTCGGTCCTGGTTGTCATACGAATTCTATGACAATCGTTACGGGTAGTTGGAGCCCTAAAAAGTCTAACAACCTGTCTAACTGCAATTCTTCGATGTCGCCATTGAGTTGCGGAGTATCTGACATAACAGTCGCTTCACGGAAAACATCGAAGTTCAGCCAAACCCGCAGTTAGACTGGACCCTGGCCACTGAAGTGAAAGCTTCGGATGCGACGGGGACGCTAGGATAATGATGAATGCTAGTGTTCTAATAAAGACTGGCTGGTGACGTTTCCAAAGTCGTCAAAACGAATCTTTGAAAAATGAATCTGTTTTGACAAAAAAAAAAGACTGCTTCCGGAATCGATAATTTCTTGAAATAAAACCGTATTTTCCTAATTTTATTTTGCAAGCTATTCATAGCCCCTGAGCCAGGTACAAATTTTGTCAGTCTCGGGTGATAATTCGTAAAATGATTCAGAGGGTTGCATTATGGAATTCTGTGATCTTCAACTGCGACTCCATCGGTGGGTTAAGAGGAGAAACCCCCGTATGTAAAAAAAAATTAGTCATTTCCTCCTTGGTTGAAAACTCGTTAAATTACAGCTATCTAAAATTATAGGCCCTTGCGAAGTCCATTTTGGGTTCCGTGAATAGACTCTGTCGAATTACTTCCCTGCTGATGCCACAAACCAGTTGTTCTCGCAGACTTTCTTGTAACCAACTGCCAAATCCACACGACTTTGATTTTTTTATTAAATTTTTCGCCATTATGTTGTGTCCGTTTTCTGAATTTGTAGTTGCAGATGATGCTCCATAATGTGCACAATTTGTTCCATCGATTTTGTGCTTGGTTTGTCTGGCGTACACAGGCTCACTAATAGGCCGTATCATTCCGCGTCCATAAATATGAATAATGTCGACGCTCGCGTTTCATTTTTCCCTTGGTTTACCGAAGAAATATTGTTCCAAACGTTTGATGTATAAACGCCAATCGTCTTTCGAAGTCGTAGCCGACAATAAAATTAAGGAACGTCATAATGCAACTCTCTGAAGCAGTTTACGAGTTTTGATCTGGGAGGAAATTGGTCATGCAAATCTGTTGCTGGCTTGCGGACTAATATTGTTAATATACTTAAACATTAGGGGTGACTTCATGGAAATCTTGTTGTTATTTGGCAGTCATTGTTTTCGGAAATATTGTTACTACGTCATTCTAATTTTCTATTTTATAAGGTTCTATAAAAATATATTTTTATAAATACTTCGTATTTTTGTAGAATGTTTTTACCCAAGAATATTAGCACGAAGAAAATTATAACTTAGCCTGTGTTTAGACAGTTTGCGCCTTGCTGAGTACTGTAGTTTAGGGCAAAAGAACGGAGCGGCGGCGCAGAAAATTGCTGTTTGGTTCCCGTCGTACCGTATGCACCATTGACCTGCACCATCAATGGTGCAGATGAGACTAATTAGTTTCATTTGCACCATTAGTATTGATACAACTACCTCACCATACTTTTCTTGTCCCCGTCCATCGTACCGTATGCACCGGTGAAACTAATTAGTTTCGTTTGCACATGTTTGCACCATTATTATTTAATTTAAATAAAAAAACCAATGAACGTCGCAAAACATGTAATCATTAGGGAAATGAAGGGGGTGGAAAACCCAAAAAAAAAACAAATTTTTATGAACGTAGGTAAAACAGACTATCCGGAAAATGAAATAATGACACTACATTTAAAAAAACTTGTAAAAAAGTCCTCAGTCCACACACAGTTGTGTATTTAATGTTTCGTAAAATTAAAAATGTACCTTATAACTAAAACACTTACCTAACACCTTAGCTTTTCTAAAAATAGCGGCACACCAATGTCGCCATTAGTTAGTTGCATTTGTACGTGCATTATATATTCATTCCGTTCTTTGACGTGTTTTGACCTATTCTTATATGGATATGTTGTTAATGCGTTTACAGCATTAAAAGCGGCATCCTGCTTAAGCACAGCTAATTAATTTATTTACAGTCGCAGGTCGTCTTTTGAAGCAGTTATTAATATACCCATTCCACCCCTCACAGACGTTATTCGTGCGATGTCGCTCACCGAAACAGCACCACAGTGTCTTCTTGGACATCCAATATCTTTTTACGTATCTTAGAAATTTTTGCATACGTACATCTCCTTTTAAAATTTCATTTTCCGAAACTATATAATCCCATCCCTCGTCAATTCTTGATAAAGGCAAAAGAGGCAGAACCGTGCATAGAGATACAATTTTACTAATTTTGTTATGATTATTTAAATTAAAAAGTTTTGCTTTCCTCCACAATTGGTTTTGGAAATGGAAATAACGTCCATGATGCTTTGATGAAGGAAACACACTTCTCACGGCACCGATAAACGATTGTTCGTAATCCGATACAAATTTAGAAGGGTTCCATTCTGGAATTTGTGATTTTATCATTTCCAACATTAGGATATATGTTTCTTTTTTTTTATTTTCCAAAAGGATATAAGCAACCGGTACTACAAATTTTTTATCCTCGGTGCTTCCTAGATCGCTAAAGATCACATACAACTGTTTGAAAGGCTTAGGACACTTTTTGAATGTACCGTCGCAAAAGAAGATTTTCCCGTTTTTAATCATTTCTCTGGCTTCATTAGAAGCAAAAATTAAAATACGTTCACGCTCTTGATGATAGTCAGCCAAATGGAATGGAATGGAAAGGGGACTCATCTTTCCGCACTTAGCCTCCTTTTTGGGCCATTGTGCGTGGAGAGTGCTGGCTATAGTAGCCAGCCTAACTCCGCCCAGAAGCGCAGAAGCTTACTGGGAGCTTCACAGGCTTCGCGGAGCGACCTCGCTGTGCCGAGGATTTGAGAACGTTGGGGGGCTACTGCCTCGCATTCCAGTACTACGTGGGCAACCGTTTCCTCGGCCACGAAGCACCCCCTACAGAGAGGGCTATCCGTGATCCCGATGGTGTAAAGGTGCTTGTTCAGTGGACAGTGACCTGTTATTGTCCCTATAATAGTTCTTAGACTTGTTCTGTCTAATTTTAGGAGACGTTTCGTGAGCCGTTTGTTCAAAGACGGCATGGCCACTTTTGATTGGCTGCAGTCTATGGTTTCTACCCATCTTTGGATGTGTAGGTCGGCGGATCTCTCACGTGACCAAGTGCGTATCTGTGAGAAGGGGATCGGTAGTAATGGTAGCGGGCCATATACGGATGTGCCAGAGCCCCTACGTGCCAGCTCATCCGCGGCATCGTTGCCGTAGGATCCGCTGTGCCCTTTTATCCACTGTAGCGTTACTACATTGTTTGTGGATAGCTTGTTAAGAGCAGCCTGACACTCCGCTATTAGTCTGCTGTTGGTTATTTGGTGGTCTAGTGCTTTTAGGACAGCTGTACTGTCGGTGAGGAGCCTTATGTTTAAGTCCCTCGCCTTCAGTCTGCTTATTTCCGTCGCAGCTGTTGTTATGGCAACACATTCACATTGAAAAATTGAACTGTATTTGCCCAGTGGTAATTGGATATTTAGACCGAGGTCCAGGGAGTGTACGCCAGCTCCTGAACCATTTTCTGTTTTGGAACCATCAGTGTAGACGCGTACTTCCCTGATACCGGAGTGGTCCTTGTCCTCGGCTTCTGTTATTATATGGTATTTTTTGGTAAAAAAGAATTGTTTGTAGATCCTATCACACGGAGCAGCCATTAAAGGCTGATATTCCATAGCTCGTTTGAGGATGGTGGTGTGAGGACTTTCTTGGTTATTACCCCAGAGTCCCAGATGCCACAGCCTGATAGCCGTGGTGGTGGCTTCCTGCTGGATAAATAGGTCAAGTGGTGTTAAATTAAACGTTACCTCCATCGCTGCGGTTGGAGTGGTTTTCATGCATCCACAGATTGATGAGCAGGCCAGCCTCTGGAAGGACTTTAGTTTGGTGATCACGGTGGACAACTCCGTTCGAGTCCACCACACCAATGCCCCATAGGCTAGCATGGGCCTAATCACCGCTGTGTATAGCCACAGGGTTATTTTTGGTGAGAGCCCCCATTTATTACCCATCATTCTTTTGCATTGGTAAAAGGCAATTGTGCACTTGTTCATTTTATACTCGAGGTGTTTATTCCAGAGTAGTTTACTATCTAGAATAACTCCTAGGTACTTTACCTCCTCTCTGAGTGTTAGTTCGGTTGCAAAGAGCTTCGGGAGCCTATATGGGCCAGGTGCTCTTCGGTTGGTGAACATTACTAATTCGGTTTTCTGGGGATTTACCGATAGGTCGTGTTTTGCGCACCAGGTTTCAACTATTTTGAAAGCCTGTCTCATGCGATCGCATATGGCGCTTTCGAATAAACCCGATACTAAGATCGTGATATCGTCCGCATAACCTATAGTAAAAAGATTATTGGCGTTCAGATCTGTTATGAGTTCGTTAACCACTAAGTTCCATAGGAGCGGGGAGAGTACCCCACCCTGTGGGCATCCCCTGCCTACGATACCTCTCGTTGTGGTGTTAATTGTGAGTTGCACAGCTCTTAGTTTGAGCATGTTACCTATCCATTCGATAAGTGTTAGTGGCACACCCTGGTCGAGTAGTGCTTTGTTTATGCTGTTAAAATTGGTTTTGTCAAAAGCACCCTCGATGTCAATAAAGGCTCCGAGGGTAGGTTGTTTTGACTTTAGAGCTCCACCAACGCGGGATACCACGTGGTGGAGTGCTGATTCTGTTGATTTGCCTTCACTATAGGCATGTTGGTTGGGGTGTAAAGGTTTCAGGACTAGGGCCTTGTTTCTAATTGCTCTGTCGCCTAATCGTTCGAGAGTTTTTAGTAGGAACGAAGTAAGGCTAATGGGCCTGAAAGACTTGGCCTGGGTGTAGTCGCCTCTGCCTGGTTTAGGAATGAATATTATTTTGACTTCCCTCCATTTCAAGGGTATGTAGCGGTGTGCGAGACAGCCCTGTAGCAGCCTGACTAGGTGGTCCGCTATAATCGGACCGCTCCATTTTAGAAGGCCTGGAAAGATACCGTCTATGCCTGCTGCCTTGAAAGGTAGGAAAGTGTTGATTGCCCATAGCAGTTTTTCTTTGTTTATGATTTCCCGAGCAACCTCCCAGTCTTGGTCGGTTGTCGGTCGTTCGCATGTGTCCGCCCATATCTGTTCAGCCTTAAGTTTACAGCCTGGGAAATGGGTAGTCAGTAGGATTTCACTTATTTCAGCGTCGCTGGTTGTGAAGGTATTGTCCGCTTTTTTAAGGCAGCCGATGGAGTGGACCTGCTCTTTGGAGAGACAGGCTTTAACCTTGGATGCCTGGTTGCTGGTTTCGATATTCGTACAGAAGCGTCGCCAGCTCTCTACGCTTCTCTGACGGATTTCCTTTTTTAATCGTTTTCTCGTGTTTAGGTACATTTCCCAGTCCGTGGGTTCTCTGGTGTTCATAGCCCTGTTAAAGAGTTTTCTCAGCTTTCGCCGTAATCTTTCGAGGGACGAGCACCACCAGTGCCGCCCCCTCCCGGACGTGGGTGTGGTAAGGGGACAAGACTGCTCGTAACTTGAAGTAAGTAGTGAGGTGATCTTGTCTGTGTAACTATCTAAGTCCTTGACTTTGAGGTTGGTTAAAGGAAAATGTAGGTTGTCAACACCGGCGCTGACTAGATTTGCAAATTTTTGTTTGTCTGTCTTGCGTGGTAGCCTACATGGTTTTGGTTTTGTTGTCTCTATATTTATAGAGAAGCGAATCCATCTGTTGTCAGAGCATGAGGCTTCTTCAGCCACTTGCCACTGGGTGATGAATTTCGCTGCTATGGTTGATGCTAGGGTGAGGTCTATTATTGTACGATGACGTCGGGTAACGAACGTTGGTTCAGAACCTCGGTTTAGTATGGTTAAGTTGTTAGTAAAAATAAAGTTGAGCATATCCTCACCTCTTTTGTTTGTGTCTTTGTTACCCCACAAGGTGTGATGTGCGTTGGTGTCTGCTGCGATGATGATGTCGAGGCTCTCCCTCTCGCAGTACTCAACCAGTTGGTTGAGTTCGGGTAGGGGTACTTCCTCGTCGCTCGGCAGGTAGGCGGAAGCGAGGACGATGTCCGGCTGGTGCTGGTCACTTCTACTCAACTTGACGGCTGTCAGGTTCCTTGAGCAGAATAGTCAGCCAAGAGGAAATCTTTATAATCTTTACCAATTTCGACTTCAGATGCGACTTTATAAGCCATCTTCTTAACTCCTTGTTTTTTATTTATCCGTCTATAAGCAACCGATTTATAACTTTCGTAGCATGGTAGTGTTTCAATTGATGTTTTGTAAAATTAGGTTTTTTGTTAATTTACCGATTGTTATGTATGGTTATTAAATGTAGTGTATGTATAATATTAGGTATATTTTCTATTGCAATAGTTAAAATATGTAAAATATACACGGAAATGCCATAACCCTGAGTTACTGCTACACCGCTTAGTAATTACAAACTTAAAATTTGAGTTGCCGCCTTTTGGTTAACATTCCACCTAACATTCTTGTTTATAAAATCATATAGGATTTCAATCGAATAAAATACATATTTTTATATATAAAAAAACAAATCAAAGTACACTTATAAAGTCTTTTATTATTTAAATTTTTAATCATAAAAAAAAATATTAAAAAAAGAGACGCGTTCTATAAATTCTAATCACTCAAAAGTGGGAAGTTCTCTCCAAAAAGACATCGGTGGCGGCAAAACTCCAGTTTTTAAAATTTTATTTCCTATTATACTCGTATTGATAGGATCTTTTTTGAATGCTGTTTTGTAGGTAAAATCAAAACTGCCTCTATTTACTTCTACTTCGACCATTTCGCTTATGTATGGACGCGGTTTCATTCGAGACAGCTTATACTGGGTTGTGTAATCCTCCCACTCATAAAAATCTTGTACCGTCATCTCTTTCAGCTTTACGTTATTTCCTGCAGAATTAACTGCCTGAGAAAAGTCAGCGAAATCATATATTTTGTTTTTCATTCGTTTCATTGACAACTCCACCCTGTGGCGGAAGGAGTCGGCTGACATGAACTTCGATATCGCCAATTAATTGGTTGTGGAGGTCTCGTACCTCTGTAATGGTTATCGTTCCTGTACATTTTGTTTTTTTGAAATACCTACTGACACCTCCATATACTGTTTGAATTTTTGTATTTGGTGTGAAAATGGTACTGATACCCTTCGAACAACAAAGTCTACCTCGACTTTGTGCAACAAAAGTCAATTCGCTCATTGTATTATATAATTTGAGGTAATTTGTTCAATACTTTTTTATTTTTTATTTTATGGCGATACCAACGAATCCGCCAACAACACAGTTATAGGTATATATTTATAGAATTATGTAAATACTTCAATTTTTATTTATTATTGACATGAAATGACAGAATTAAAACAGAATAGTTACCTTGTCAATGTCAACACTACTTATTAGAACAAGCAAATTTTGTTAAAATATCTATATATACAACCGCATTGATAGCACCTTATAGTGTCATCTCAATGGTGCAGATGAGACCTTACCTAGTCGACGGTTTCGTTTGCACCATTGATGGTGCAAACCGTGCAAACGAAACTAATTAGTCTCATCTGCACCATTGATGGTGCAGGTCAATGGTGCATACGGTACGACGCACGGTGGATCCTGTTGTATGGGATGGTTGGTCAATATTATTTAACAACGTTCCGAGACTTAAGCTAAGTCATAAAGGTGTATAATACATACATACGTACCTAAATACATAAAATCACGCTTATTTCTCACTGGGGTAGGCAGAGACCACTGATTTCCACTACCCGCGAACATCTTTCGCTTCCTTAACTTTCATAATTTTCTTTATTAAAGGCGTTTTAGGGCAAAATAATTTATGACTTCCAAGTTAATTACAATTACACAGTATTACAGTCAAGCTATTACAAACCTTACCGTCGATAATGGTGAATAGCAACATATGTGTAACTTTAAATTCACGGCCGTTAATATTTTACACACTAGGAACGAGCTATCTTATCTCAGTATCTAAGTATCTCTTCCTTTTTGGTTTTAACAAGCTCTTGAGATTCTTGCTTAAAATCAATGCTTAGAGGTCAACAAAACCTTGGCGATGAGGATTGAGAATTAAACCACACAATTTCGCTTTCTAATTCGTTGGTGATCAGTTTTAAAGGGTCCATGCATGCTTTTGTCATCGCTCGATACTGAATGGAATTTTTGCATGTAGCGGCTATGACCTGAGCTAACGGTGGAACCCCACTTAAAAGAGTTAATTCTGTCTCAGATATTGACTGTAACACTTCTTCTTGTGTTATAAGCAAGCGACTTGCGGTATGGTCGAGAAAATTTTGAAGCGGTACTCGAGCAGTAGTGTCACTTACGTTAACGTTAGCAGGGTAACATGCACCTTTAGCCTCCTGCAAACGTTTATAAGAAGGAAAGATATGAGGCGCGTAGCTTCGTACCACGTTATACTGCTTCTTACTTAATTTCGCTTCAGTGAACATAGACAAAGCGGATTGAGCAGATACTGCCTCTTGTTTATGTTTGTTGTTCTTTGATTCTGCTCGACGAAAGCCATTTTATTTTAAAAGATTTAAGAAAATTATGCAAAGTTTGTTTAAGGGAAGTTACACCTAAAGCAGGGCAGTTGGTTTCTGCATTAATTATCTCCTCTAATTTTAAAAACTTGCTATCTAATTTCTTGTATTGAATTGAAAACAATTTGTCACACAAATCTCTCCTTTTTACTGAATAATCCACTATGCCTAAGAAAAAAAATGAAAAAATAACCTATATAATTAGGCTACAATACAATTCAAAACTATTAATTCATGTTAAATACGAAAATTTTCACAGTTAAGTATAATAACTAAGCGAAACACGAGCGGCTCATATTTTTAATCTACTACCGTGAAACTATAAACCACTGCCATTTGAAAAAGAGCATTTTGTCAAAACTTTCGATATCAACTATATAAAATACACTAACGAGTTATCGAGAACTAATTAGTACCCTGACAAAATGCTCCTTTTCGAAAAAAAAAAACAGTATCAAAACTGCACTTCTGAAGAAAAAGTGGTTTTTAAATAAAAAAATATTATGAAGAAGTATTTATCGTAAAGCACTAAATTTATAATATTTTAAATACAACATACCATCAGCATCACTCATGTTTTTTTTTATTAATTATACCCTGTTACTTTTAAAGTAATAAATGTTTCAATACTGCACCAAACTTAGAAAACGTAATTGACTACAAGGAAAATACAAATTAGGTCAACTTTGTCCTATCATAAAAAGTATACTAGACAACCAATACTACTTTAATTACATAAAATAAATGTGGTATACTCTCTATTTGCTAAATCGATGAAAAAAAATTATCTAGTGGCATTTTTTTAATTTTGATTTATGACCAACCAGTTCATACTACAGGATCCACCGTGCGACGGGGTAATTGCTCGTATGGCAAGTAATTACGACAACATCATTCTGTACTGCATACATTTTAGAAATTTACTTTGAACTCTCTCAACGGCCTCGATATATTTTTGGTAATATGGATTCCAGATGCATACACCGTATTCAAGTTGAGAACGTACAAGAGACTTATACAGGTAAAGATATGTGGATGTTTGAGTGAACCTGGTACTTGTGCGCATTACATACCCGTACATTTTAAACGACTTATTTATTATGTTATCTACGTGTAGATTGAGGTCCAATTTACTGTCTAGTGTGACTCCAAGATCCCTGATACTGTTCACCATTTTGAGTTGTTCACCACCTAGTTTGTATTTTGAAGTTATATGGTTTTTTTTCTTTGTTTGTTTTTCTGTTGCATTTATTGATACTAAGGTCTAGCTTATTATTGATGCAATAGGAAGCAAAGCGATCTAGGTCTGATTGAAATGTAGCTTGATCATCCTGATTCTCAATTATATGATACATTTTCAAGTCGTCTGCGTACAAGAGGTAATTACAAAATTTAAAGCAATGACCTACGTCATTTATAAACAGATTAAACAGTAACGGGCCCAGGATGGAGCCCTGCGGCACGCCAGACGTAATGCAAACCGTATCAGACTCAAAACCGTTCAAGGCTACCCTTTGCGTACGATTCATAATGTAGGATTTGAACCAGCGCCACAAGTTGCCACGTATCCCATTAAAAGCAAGTTTATCCAACAATATTTTATGATCCACACCATGAAACGCCTTTCAAAAATCCGTATACACGCTATCGATTTGTTTGTTAGCATCTAGACCTTCGAACAGATAAGTCGTGTAAAGTAGTAAATTTGTGGTAGTGGATCGACGTTTTACAAATCCATGTTGCTGTGGTATAATGATGTTATGTAACAAGGGATATATTGCATTATTCACTAGTCTCTCGAAGAGCTTCGACAGGGCGGGTAATATCGATATAGGGCGGTAGTTTTCGACAGAGGCACGATCCCCACCCTTATGAATTGGAACAATTCGTGCTGATTTCCAAATGCTTGGAAATGTACCCTCCAGCAGACACGAACTAAACAGCCAATGTACGGGTTTATATATTGTATGTGCAGTTGCTTTGAGAAAAGAAGGTAGTATGCTATCTACACCAGAGCCCTTGGATACATCCAGGGACTTAAGTTCACCTAAGACATTCCTTTCTGAAATATGTATACTATCAATAGCCAAATCAGATAGCGGATTACAACCCGACATGTCACCAACACAATAATCATCCGTGACATGTGTCGGTATAATACCACCAATTTAATAAAAATGTATCAATGCATGGCAAAAGAGAGAGCCATCTTGTACCCACATGACGTTTTATTTCATGAAAGTCTCCATCTACTAATGCTACAAATTTTTTCAGCTCCTCTCTTCTTACAGCAGAATGTGAAAAATGAGCATAAATTTTTAAAATCACATTTTCTGTCATGTGATAAAAAGCTCATGGCATGTCTCACACAATTATGTACTATATGTGCATGACAATTGCCTTTAATCAAATTAGGTACTAATTTTTTCATATTTGTGAATAAAGAATGATTGACACCAAAATTTGCATTTGTATTGTCAGCACTCATATGGGCCTAACACCTTAGTAACAATTGCTTCCATTTTAGTTCTACCTAGGTGAAAAATTGGTGTAGCTGAATTAGCATAATAGTACATTATGGTACAAGTGAGCAATGTTGATGATTACCGCCGAGGCGTTATTGAGGCCCGAGCCGGCAGGCGAGGGTCTTAAGAGGCTGAGGACGGTAATCATCATGCTCACGCGTGCCATACGACGTTTTACAACACACTTGCGAATAACATAACACTACAAATACTAAATAAACAATACTACAAATTAATTCGTTTTCCTATGTGCGCGCATAGACTAACAAAGGCGGTCGGCCATATTTAAAAAAAATGAGGTTTGAAATCAACTTTTTTTTTACTGTTTTTTTTTCTGTACTTAAAGAAAAAAAAGTTAAATTTGAGTGAAAATTTAGTTTATTAAAGAAATATTACAAGTTGAAATTATTTATTTAAATACGAAAACGCATCAAAAGAACATACAATAAGCATATTAAATTTATTAGTACTATTAAACACGTTCTTTTTTGTATCGAAAGTTCGAAACTTTTTCAAGAACATAGAAACTTAACCTATTACATAAATTAAAAAAAAGAATCTATAACTCACTTGTGAATAATAGCAATGAAAAAGTCACAGTATGATAATAGGTGTCATTCTATGCCTATTTGTGATGAAATAATAGCACTGTTATGAGCAGGTGTGTTGTAAATTATATTATTTAGTTTTACGGTGCAATCCATGCTGCCGTATGATAAATTATGTTTTATGGTGTGGTATGTTATGGCCAATTCAGATTCTATAACATTTTCTTTGTCGCAAGACAATGTGGAAGAACAAGAAGATCCAAGGAATTTCTCACGTAGTCCAGATGTTCTCCTCATTTCTAACTTTGTGTTGCTTTGTATGCAAGTGTTGCTTAACCTGAAAATAATAAGAATAATCCCGTCACCTAATACCCATCACCTCCAGTCACCATCAAACAAAATTTAAAGTTTGTGGGAAAATAATAATAATGCACATTTATATTAAACAAAATCATTTCACAGCATAGCATAGTTTAGTTTTAGGTAATATTTTAATGCAATCATACTAATACAACACATTCATGCACACCAAAGATATTATATATAAAAAGAAGTAGATATGTCATTGCGCGAAAATCTTGAAGATCCGAAAACGAGTCAATTGGAACGTTTGCCTCTAGTATCGCGTGCCGAGCGGCGCCGGTCGGACGTTGCGCGGACTTAAAAAAATAACGAAAATGCCATCGTATGTTTATAGACACTGCACGAACTATTACTCTAAAGTTAAAACACCAAAAGTGTAGATGAATTAAAAATGTGTGTGTGTGAGTTCGGCACATATTTCTACGTTGATTTGTAAGCATATGACATGTCTATGTTATGAAATGTCATTGATGCACACACAGAAAAAAGACATCTTAGGTATGAACTTACTTGTCCAATTCCTGCTGACGCAATTGTAAATGTAACTACACATATTTTGCATTTTCCATTATTTTCGTTTCGTGGATCATTGGTCAACCATTCATGATGTTCAATCTCCCACTGACTTTTATACTTCTGCAGACGTTTTTGTTTTGTAGTATCATTTTTTTTAAGCATTTTTCTGGTTGCACATATTCACTTTCTATTAATTGATCCGTGTCATCGAAATTACGTTTCGTAGTTGTATGAGTAGTATTCTTAGACATATTAAGTATTAACTCAAAAGTATTCTTAAGCACAATAATTATTGCTCTCGAAAGTTTCGTAAATAAAATGATTCCCGCCCGTAAAATTTTGACAATGGCATGACAGTTGACACTGACATTATTGACTTTTGAGGTTACGTTCAGAAATGTTAAAAACGAGTGCAATGTGATGTAAACTGGCAAGGCGACATATTTAATTTTAACTCCAATGAATCAAAATCAAATATGCACAAAATAAAGTATTTTATAATAATAATAATAATTCATTTATTGCTTGAAACATGGTCGGTGTACAGGTGTAATAAAAATATAATGTTCAACACGTTTCACAGGTTCACTGCATGCAAAATACAATTTTTAGAGATAGGTATATGTAATATTTGTTGAATTGAATAAAATTAAGCATGTCAAATGTAAATCAAATAAAATTAAGCATGTCAAATGTAAATCAAATATCATCAAAATGTCAAATAAATAAAATAAATTGAATTTAGCAATTAAGTAGTCATAAACAATGTCAATTGGAATAAAAGCGCAGGCAAGAGTCACTTAAATTATTGCAATGAAATTATACAATTCGGTAATAGATAGCATCAAGATCAAAATGAGATTCAACTTTATGTCATTCTAATATAAAAGATAATATAGATTTGTGAACTATGGAAACTCAAAAATTCAATGGTACAAGCATAATTCGGTTTAGGTAGCTGAAACAATGCCTCTCAGTCAACGCCGAAACTGAACACCAAAACGGCAAGGGCTGCTCTTAAGGAAGTCTGAAGTAGAGTAGAAACTTTCCTGTGCTAACCACTCGCGCAATGAACGTAAAAACTTGGTACAAGGTAGTTCCACCATCTCTTTGGGTAAGGAGTTAAAAATGAGTGGTGCCATGTAGGCACAGTTGTTCCTAAACAGCTCCAACCCGGGAGCTGGCATTCTTTTTCCAATGTTGTTGTTGTCTTCAAATAAGTGGTCATGAAGTTTCACAAATTTTGCGACTTCATAAATATAAATACTCGGAACAGTTAAAAGATTTTCTGATTTGAAAACGGGTCTACAAGATTCAGACCACTTTAGACCAAACAGAACTCGAATGCATTTTTTTTGAGCTATAAAGACTCTTGTGATGTCAGATGAGTTACCCCAGATAACTATCCCGTAACGTATAACAGAACAGACGTAAGAGTGATAGATCATCATGGCTGTATGTCTGTTTGTAACCTCTTTTAGTTTTTTCAAGGCAAAGATAAATTTATTTATTTTTGTGCATATGATGTCAATGTGTTCCTTCCATGTAAAATGTGCGTCTAAAGTTATACCTAGGAATTTCGTACTTGATACTTGTTGGACTAATGTATTCTTATAGCTTATGTTTAAGTCTAAGTTTTTACTTTTATATGTCTTAAATTGAATCAATTTGGTTTTTTCCAGGTTTATTTGCAATTTATTTGCATTTAGCCACTTGATAACATCTTCTAGTGTTTTGTTTATTTCTCATAAAGTATAAAGTATAAAGTACAATTACCTGAAATAAGTACGGGTGGCAACCCTACTCTCAGGCGAACAGCTGCGTAGAGGTGTAGTGTAGGTACCTACAATAGAGCTTACGAATACATCGGAGATATTTTGATTATAACATACCGGGGTCTACTTTCAGCGAAGCGGTGATATACCTAATCAGGTAAGTGTACAACCACAGGAATGCACTAATTTATGACTTCACGAGCACGAATCAAGGAGTTTTAACTATCACTCACAAACACAAGTACTGAGGAGTTCATGACGCCACAGCATGCTTAAAACTCCACGGCATGCGGCATACGTTTTTAAAATTTAAGCAACGGCTCAAAATTACATACTATGTTTGCTATTTATTCAGATATTAATAGCTATGTTTTTTTTGTAATATTTTTATAAACTTTAGATACACTGACTAAACAACGTGGTTGCTAAGAAACCACGTCCAAAAAGGTAAATCTTACCAGGAATGCAGAAAAAGTTTTTATTATCAATTATTTTAGGGTACCGTAGCATTTGTTATTTCAAAAACTTTGACGAAACCGCTCTTACATGTTATGTTATCCTGGTATTTGAATATGCTTTTTGTTCTATTTTTGCGTAACATTTTACAAAAAAAACGTAAATAATGGATGCAAAAAATTTAAATTGGGTACCTACAGAACCAATTTTAAATAGTATAATATTAATGGGCGTGGCTGGAAATTCGGTGGTCCACGGCCGCCTGCCTAAAGCCTGCCAATCGCAATGCTCCGTGCTATCGTTACATTCACGATACGATTACGATAGTAGTTCGTGCTCACCCCACTGGTATTGAATGTAGGTTAACCTTAGGTAAAGGAAGCGTTTGAGACAGTCTCACATTCAGCATGAATGATTTCAGAAACGTAAAAATGTTTTCTTATTAATTAAGTGAATTTTATCATCATTTTGAGACTATTTAATAAGTTAGAAGCTGCTCAAGAATTTTTTTGCCCGATAACATCATAAAATTAACTTATCTGGAAATTGAGTAGGACGATATTGAGACTGTCTCACCAATTCAGATCGTTTGGTAAACCTACTCGGGTTCAAATCGTAGTTCATTTTGTAAACAGCGTACTGCAGCCCTGGTTATTTTGTAGTGCGGTACGTTTATCGGCAATTTCCACCAGTTTACAAATGATCGATAAAAAAGAAAAACATTTTTCTACGTCATAGCAAGTAAATCGGATTTGTTCCCCACGCCAATATGTTATTTATATGACACTTAATGCGTCCCCCGAATATGACCACACCTTTCTGTAACACGTTGTATATGTAAAAATTTCTAGCGTGGAAAAATAATCAAAAATTTGAGGTGGTGTCTTCAAAGCTTTTATTTCATTTGTTTATTTCATCTGCAGTTTCGTCCATGTTGTGAACCCTCCGAATCAGAAGGTCCATAAGGGAAAAATTACATTCATGTTTTCCTCTCAAGTCGTTATCGTCCACCACTTTAGCTAAAACTTCGAAAAATTCTGCAACTTTTTCCCACTTCATTAATCCCTGCTCTGGACAGCCCTTCTGGTTTGCGAATAGTCAAGTGTGGGTTGCTTTTCATAAAGTGACGTAACCAATCTTCTCCGGCAATACGAGCTTCGGTGTTGAAGTTATGCTTTACATTCGACAAAAGAAAAAGCGTACTTACGAACACGTTTTGGAGTTATGCCGAAGCCACGACCAGCTAATGGTAACAATCGCTCAGAAAATTTATCTTATGCCCTTGTCCATTGTTTGTTGACCGCCTCCATTCTTGATAGCTCCCTGGGAGAAAGTAACTCTTCTCTGCAAACTAGTATAAGGCACATTCTACTTCTCAGCTGCCTTTTGTATAGTCAGATGTTTATTCAGAACGTTTTCTGCAGCTTTTCTCATATCTTTGTGAGACCACTGATCTTAGTCAGTTTTTCTAACATAAGTTCGAACCATCTAAAACAATAAAAAAATGAACTTTAAGCAAATTATTGTCATTTTAGGTACTGATCCGAATCGCCCCGAAAGACATGATCCGATTCGCGGTATATCCGTTAAAAATAACGTTTTGTCAAAATATCTGTTACATAATTATGGCAGTCATGAGTAAGCGGCGTGATATCTACAAGGAAGTAACCACTCACGTACAAACAAATAAGAGATCACGTCCGCTGCCATAGCAACAAAGGAAGGCGTCAGCAGAAAACAGCTACAAGCACCCCTCTCTAACTAATGGCAAAACAACTAATATATAAGCGCATGTAAATAATAAATAAACCAATCAATCAATCAATCAATATTCTAGAGTCACAGAAGTCTTTCTCTACCTCCGCAATATTGGTGACCCCGACGTGATCTACCCGACGGGGTAGCAATGCTGCTGCCTGCTACCCTGATCAACACAGCGTGATCTTACTGGAGCTATACTGGGAAATTCACCCACCAGCCCACCGATCAGCACTGAACCAGCACATTTCAGTGGCTTCCCACAAGCGGGTCCCACCACTGAAATTTCAAGAGGCTATATACTAAGCACCGGACAAAAAGCGACATGGCACCATGGAATCAGCCATCGAAAAAGGAAACTAATTGCGGAATGACTACCACTATGGGAAAATTCTCCTAATAAAATATAATAAAATGTAAATATTTACCATAGAATTCGGGCGCCAAGGAGAATCCCTAAATAAAAGAAATGCAACGGATAAACTAGCGGCTATTGGAGCCTTTAATCTGCAGGGAAGTGGCTAAATAAAATCCCAGAATGAGGTTTGTTGGATTTAATGTTAGTCCCAGTGTGCATGTACGTACATAAAGGTCTTATAATGTACTAGATCTTAGGTACTTAAGTATAAAAGTTTGTGTCACACATCACTTATGCATTCTTTTATAGTAATGTTTAAAAATAGAAAGGTTATATGTTATTAAATTTAAAAGGAACGCTCTCACGACATCCTTGGGCGTGGACAGGCATCTTCGCAGCCAAAATATATCACGAGGCGTCACTCGTTCATGAAGTTAACCATGAGGTCTTCATGAGGTCAAAATAAAGTTGAGTTTGAAAATGAGATTCCAAGGTAAAAATGAATGAAAATGAGATATAAATGAGTAAAATGAGGCGATCCAAAAGGAATCTGCAACAAATACAGTCACGATTAAATCCCGGAACCTAACCAGACGACGCGGAGTGCAATATAAAGAAAACATGTGCGACTTACCGCCTCATCAGTTAAAACGGTGATTGGTCCAGCAATTACACGTTCAAAATGTAAAAAAATACTGTAACAAAACACAATCCGTAAGATTTTACGATCACGATGTCTGAGGGAAATCAATCACAGC
This sequence comes from Eilema depressum, assembly GCA_914767945.1. Lineage (NCBI taxonomy): Eukaryota > Metazoa > Arthropoda > Insecta > Lepidoptera > Erebidae > Eilema > Eilema depressum. The sequence continues at coordinate 3,878,704 of OU612027.1, read as the reverse complement.
GAATCGCAGTAAAAATCGAAACTTACCAAAAATAAAGGGTTATCCCCTCTTGAGATTACATGGGCTAGCTTAAGAAAGCTCCTCCATTAAAAATAACAAGTTCCCATCGGGATTTAGAAAGATGGTTATTAGAAAGCCATTTTTCGTTGCTTATGCGCCGGTCGTAGAGAGAAAAGTAAGAGAAAGTTCAAAGTTTTTGACAAGTGTCAGAAACGTCAAACATCGAAATGTCACTAAAAATTCGTTCAGAAACAGTTGTAACGACGCTTTAAAATCGTGACGTTACATTACATCCCTCCCAAAAAAAAAGAAAATTCTTTTCTTTTGTTAAAAAAAAAGAACAAAGACAAAATTCAAAAACCTCAAAAGAAAAATAAAGGTCTGGCAACATTTTGCCATAAAAAGAATTAAAGCAAAACAATTTGCAAGGAGAATTGCAGAAACAATTAAAAAAAAAATTAAAGAATGTGAAACATTCCAAAAAAGGAATTTAATTTGGAAAACAATTTACTAAACAAAAGGTAATAATAGTACATTATGGTACAAGTGAGCAACGTTGGTGATTACCGCCGAGGCGCCATTGAGACCCGAGCCGCTAGGCGAGGGTCTTAAGACAGCCGAGGACGGTAATCATCATGCTCACACGTGCCATACGACGTTTTACAACACACTTGCGAATAAAATAATACTACAAATACTAAATAAACAATACTACAAATTAATTCGTTTTCCTATGCGCGCGCATTTAACAATGGCGGTCAACCATATTTTTAAAAAAAAGAGGTTTGAACTTAACTTTTTTTACTCTGTTTTTTTTTCTGTACTTAGAGAAAAAAAAAGTTAAATTTGAGCGAAAATTTTGTTTATTACACAAGTATTACAAGTTGAAATTATTTATTTAAATACGAAAATGCATCAAATGACCATACAATAGGCGTATTAATTTATTCGTACTATTAAACACGTTATTTTTTGTATCAAAACTTTTTTAAGAACATAGACAATTATAGACACTTCCTATAAAATTTAAAAAAGAATCTATAACTCACTTTTGTGAATAATAGCAATGAAAAAGTCACAGTTTTATAATAGGTGTCATTCCGTGCTTAATTGCGGTAAAATAATATCACTGTTATGAGCAGGTGTGTTGTAAAGGATATTTTCCAACTTAATGGAATAACCAAAATGAAAAACAAACTCTGAAAAGAGTGAAAATCAATCCAACACCAAAGTAGGGTGAAAATTAAATTTTCAATAAAAAGAAACAAATCCAACTCAATCCTATACCAGATAACGATTAAGCAACCAACGCCATCGAATCTAAATCTTGATCTTAACCAGCCTTCAAGCATAAATACAAAAGTGCGGTTGAGCACCTACGCCACCGACTCTATACCAACAAATCCTGAAATAAAAAAGAAACAAAGATTTCGTTTAAGCACCAACGCTGCCGAATCTGAATCAAAATTGGGTAAAACTATGAAGTTTTCCCATTATCGGTTAGGTTGAAAGCCGCCGACTTTAAATCAAAACTCCCAAATCTAAACGTCACACTAAGGAGCAATTTGCTTCCAAAACCGGTCAAAATTATTATTATACATTTTATTATAGGAAATGAATAGAAATACATAGGTGATTGAATATGAAGTTATAATTTCGCAAAAAAACATTATACATAATAATATTAGATCTTTTACATTTCCGAATTATCGAATTCTTCCGGCTCAAAAAGCTCTATTGCTTCATGTGAGAAGGGCTGGCTTTTTGAAAGTTTGCGCTTCCGTGTACAAGTGAGTGAAGTGAGAAGAAGCCTTTTCATGACATCTTCAGTACACTGTAGCCTTGAAAATTTCCTTGCGAAATCTTGTCGGTAAGAACGGTAATGTTTATTACGGGCCTCTGCAGCCTCTTCAGAGAGCTGGCCGATAGGTAGGATGGCATGCTCTATGACTGTAGGGCCATGCACAAGAATTTTGTGTAGTGTTGGCGTCATTGGATGCCAACCGTAAAGCTCGACGTACATTCTTGCAGTATCTTTGCAAAATACTTCGAATTTTTGTATGTTTATTTTATGACCAGAAGATATCACTTCTAATATGACCCTTAGTTTTAAAATAAAGTCTTTATTTATGCCAGTGATTTCAGCAGCCAAGTTTGGGTCAGCGAAGAACCTTCGAGACGTGTTACCTGAATTAGAATTACCAAAGCCTACCTTTGGCATATCTATTATAAGTCCAGTCCTTTCCCTGTATTCTTTTTTAATTTTTTCTTTAGTTTCCTTTACAACTCGTTTCTCTTCAGTGCTTCGGCATTGCCATTTTTTCAAAGGTAGTTTGTATGCAAGATGTAGCACAGTTTCAAATAAACGAATCCTCGCATGAAGGATTGACAAGCCAAATCGTAAAGACTGAGGATCCTCTACATTTTTATTTTCAAAATCGTTGAAATACTTTGAAGTTTTTCCACAAATATAGCATCTCATGGTAGATGTTGTTTCAGTAACTGCATTGCAAACCTTTCCATCCACCATGGTTGACAATAATATATGTCGCACAGAAGCTCCATTCACATTTCCAATTGGAGTTCTCACTAAGTTTTTAATTTGATCGTCTATATATTTTATTTCTTCTTTAGTGATATCTACCGTTTCGTGGAGGAAACGAATGCGAATTGGCCGACAAAAACGGGGTGATGATGGGGTAGGATTTTGCCATATAACTTTTTTTCTGCCTGCAATATTTGACTGTAGTCGTAAAGGACAATGAGCTTTGGAAGATATTCGAATCGTCTTGAGTGACATCCGAGAACTTTTGTTGATAAGCGATTTGATGAGAGCCATCACATCCCCATTTTGAAATTAGTTCTAAGTTTTCCAGTAGTTCAGCGGTACAGTTTTGTAAAATATCCTCAATGTAAAGGCAAAGTCTGTTGACAGAATGATCTAATAAATCTTGTAGCGAAACTTCAGCACTTGTCTCAGTAATACGAAAAGCATCTGGTTTCGGATATGTGAGTTTTTTGGCTTCTCTCATTAAAGTGTAACAAGGGAAAATGGCCTTATTCGACTCATATAATAACTCCCACTGTCTCCTTGTAAAGTCGCCTTCCACAAAGAGGTTCAAAGCTTCTTCAGGCGTGTACTTTTTTATTTTTGGTGTCTCGGACTCAGGTGTATTTTATTACTTTTCTGTATCGTTTTGCTCTTGTTCGTGTGTAAGTTGCGTCCAATATAAGTTTAGAAGCTGCTGTGTTTCCTGACATTAAGTCGCCTTCCACAAAGAGGTTCAAAGCTTCTTCAGGTGTGTACTTTTTTATTTTTGGTGTCTCGGACTCAGCTGTATTTATTACTTTTCTGTATCGTTTTGCTCTTGTTCGTGTGTAAGTTGCGTCCAATATAAGTTTAGAAGCTGCTGTGTTTCCTGACATTCTCTGGCTCACACTAGCTGCATAGGTAAGCTCTTCAACTGATGTCTGCTCGCGGAGTTCTTTTGTTTTGCGTCGCTTACTGCGGTCTGTTAAATCTTGAAAATTTTTACGTGGGCGTCCAGGCTTATTTATTAGCGCCCAATTATGAACTGGTATGGAAACATTTAGCCATTGCTCATTTTTTTGTAAAAATCTTTCTTCAATGTAATTGGAAGACGTCCATCTCTTCTTCAATTCCGATTTAAAATACTTTAAATCGTTTTTTAAGATATGAAATAAATTTGAACAATGTTCCATAAACGTTTAAAGCTCTATAAATCGTCGATTGATTTGGATTTTGTAAATAACTAGCTGACCCCCGCGAGCTTGCCAGGTACGTGGTCCGAGAAAAACTGTATTTGCTTAGGTATGACTGAGAAATATCACAGTTTGTTTACTATTTAATCAATAATATGAACTAATTATCATTTTTGTCGGCATTTTAAAGACTTATAAAGATAAGTTTTTACAGATTTTATGAAAAGACCCTTTATCGTTTATTCTTAATTTTTAACAGCTGCAACACAGGTTTTAGCGATGTCATATTCAAATTTAGTGCTGTCTTTAGCTTAGCAAATACTAAATTTAGTTTGACATAACAACAGAATACGGTTATAAATGTCAATCACTTATCTAAAATAAGAAAATTTTAGAGAAATTTAAGTTTAGAGATGGTAACAACAGAATTGGCATCACTATCATAATTTCTAAACTAAAAAATTGTTTCCTAATATTATTAACATTTGAAATTGTAGAAAATATGCCAAATTGACGTACTTGTGATGTAACTTTAGGATGCGGCTCCACTATAAGTATGTGTAAGCAGTAAACACCCACCACTAAACCCATGGACACATCTGCAACAGAATAAAGGTCACCTCTCAGCATTATGCTACCCGCTTGACGGTGCAAATGGATAGCGCTGATTTTCAGAAGTTGGTGGCCACTCTGCGATAGATGACGCCCGAAAATAGCAAATAAATAAATAAAAAATAAAAAAAAATACAACTACATAAAACAATTTGATAAAATAAAAAGGGAAAAGAAAATCAATAACAATTTTTAATCTATTTCCGTGTACGCACGCACCCACCCCATCCAGCATCGCACAGAACATTAAAAAAGAAAAAAGAAAATCTACCAAAAATGTCTGCCATCGCGCGCTGGCAACACCTTACAGGTCCCACCGCCGCGGTCACCGCGCGGCGCGCCATATTTATAATTTACCGCGTCACGTCTTCGATCACAGACAAAAGAAGTGACGCTAGTAAGTAGACGCTTCATCATAAAGTTCTTTTTGCTAAGCAGGACTAAGTGGCCAATAACGTTGCTTAAAAGGTTCACCAGAAACATTAATTTTATGTTGAACTAAATGAGTAAGACCTAAGCCACAGATTACCTAATAGTTGGAACAGATAACTCACTGCCTGGAAAATTAACGATCCAACTCAGATAAGTGCCTACTAGTCCACGTGATCAACCACCTCCATACGAATATGTATCTTAACAGACAGCCATACGGTTATTATTACTTTGCAGTCGCTCGGCGTCGTCCTCGTAGTTATGTATAATGACGCTAGGGTTGCCTCGCTTAATAAAGGCTTTACACTAGTTTACAATAGTTTGACATTTTTCTCACCTATTCATCGAATATCGAATTATACCTACACAAGTACACGAGAGTCAAACGCCAGCCCGCGACAGAGCGGTGCGGGCGGCGCGGCGGCGGCCACCGCCGCCGGTCGCTGATCGCCTCGCGATACCATCCTAAGTACGAGTACTTACAATTTTTTATTTATGATTGCATTCAAGTGTTAAGACTGAACCCGAGCCGTTAGCTATAAGTAGGTACTAGGTCAGATAACTACATCTTGTAACAACCAATCTGTTACTGAATAGACTAAGTACTGAATCCAACATTTTTTAAGTCTTTCCGTATAGTAGGTAGCGAAGTGGGTAGGTAGGTACCTATATTACTTTGTACAAGATATGTACCTACCTATGTATATTAAATATTGTCATAGGTAGGTACTTACAGTAACTTAACGAATGTAATTACACTTATTAAGTAAGTACCTACTTGCCGTTCTTCATTAACAGGCAAGCAGAAGTAAGATTTTTATTTGATTTGTTAGATTCGCATCCGTGATATGCTTTCATAATAGCATCATAGATTGAGTATTAATTATATTAATAACAAACAAAAAGACTCAACAAACAAAAAGATTGAAACGTAATAACATAACCAAACCTTAGGTACTTTATTACGCGCGTGTGCACGCGCGGCTAGCGACAGCACGACTGACGACCGAGGACCGTCGGCGACCGGCGGCGAGAGCGCGCAAGTACATAGAGTGAGCGTGGCCTGCCTAAGCCTCTCTTTTCATAAGAAATATCTTCAAAGATTATAATTTGAATATATATAAAGAAATAATTTTATTTAAACTATGTTTCTCAGAAGGAGAAAGTTCAGAAACAGAAGTACTGCATTGATACAAGTTTTGGGTTCATTTTCAAAAGTAATATTATCCCACAAATCTTTAGCAAGGTTAAATTTCAACCAAAAGTCGAATCCTAAAATAATTGAAGGTTTAAGAGGGAATTATCAAAAATTCTACATTTTTAAATACATTATCACAAGTGATAGGTAAAACCATAGTTCCAATAACATTGTGTGGAGAACCATCAGCAGTAACAGCATAACCTTGAGAAGGTTTAAATTTAAATCCTAATTGCAAAAATGTTTGATGAATATTAGAACCAAGAACACAACTACAAGCTCCACTATCTAACAAACCTGAATAAATTTTATTTTTAATATTAAATTTCAAATAAGGTCTAGTGTCTTTATGTTTAACAAACAAAACAGGGGCAGCCCTGATATTACTAAAGAAAACTTTCAAATAATCTAACCAATCATTAAATTCTTTCTTACAAGTGGCTTCATCCGGAGGATTGCAGCAAAATATTTTCAACATCGAGTCACCATAAGTTTTATCAAAAACTAGGGCTCGATGGGGCCTGATACGTTTTTTGACTGAACAGTATTTGCCTTACAAACGTCGCAATTCTTCGTAGTGACACCAACTTTGTGACACTTAAAACAAATTACACCAGGAAATTTAGGGCAATTTTTATAAGAATGTCCAGAGGACTTACATTTCAAACAAGTTAAACTGTCTGTTTCAACAGCACTAATTTGAGCAGAATGTTTTTCTTTTTTAATAATTTTATTCTCACTCAAATTTTTTCTTGACACAAAATTCTCTAATTCTCTGCTGAGGTCAATAAACTGGTCAATAGAAGAAATAGTTCTACCAAACACAAAAGGTGTGTAAATATTTAACATATTATGTTTAATAATAGTTATGAGAGTAAATTCAGGAATAGGCAAAAACAAACGGCTTGCCATATCCATTATTTCAGTAATAAAGTCTGGCAACGACTCACTAAACTTTTGTTTACGAGTACGGAGCTCATGTTCCAAATGATAATCAAATTCAATCCTATCAAAACGTTTCAACAACGCAGCCTTCAAATCCTGCCAGGAAGCAATACGAATACGCACACTACGAAACCATTTGAGGGCAGTGCCTGACAAAAGATCAGAAAATGAACTAACTAAAAAATGTTCATTAAAATTTTTAAACAAGAAATATTCTTCCACTTGAGTAATAAATTCCCTAACACAAGATTTACCATCATACAAAAGCTTACTTCGTTTTAAATCCGGTAACTTCGAAACAGAAGGCAAGTTCTTCTTCAGATTTTCATTCAATAAAACATTCATCATATTGAACGAAGATGCAGCTTGAGGACTATAATCACCAGCACCCCTGCTATTTGAAAATGGATCAGCAACTTCAGTCAAGTCATTCATGACATGCGGCAACTCATGAGTAGAAGTACCAACTGGAACAACATTGTCAAACATGGGCGGGACCTGTATTTCCTTATCCATTTTTGGTTTATAAAAGGATGTGAAATCCAATGAAAAGTAGTATAAAACACACTAACTGTCCTATGAAAGAAGCTATAAAAGTTTGAAAGTATTGAAATTGTTAAAGAAATTTAATTGTTTTGAATGAAAAAAAGTTCAGTTCAGTCTATGTATGGGAAAATTCTCCTAATAAAATGTAAATATTTACCATAGAATTCGGGCGCCAAGGAGAATCCCTAAATAAAAGAAATGCAACGGATAAACTAGCGGCTATTGGAGCCTTTAATCTGCAGGGGAGTGGCTAAATAAAATCCCAGAATGAGGTTTGTTGGATTTAATGTTAGTCCCAGTGTGCATGTACGTACATAAAGGTCTTATAATGTACTAGATCTTAGGTACTTAAGTATAAAAGTTTGTGTCACACTTCACTTATGCATTCTTTTATAGTAAAGTTTAAAAATAGAAAGGTTATATGTTATTAAATTTAAAAGGAACGCTCTCACGACATCCTTGGGCGTGGACAGGCATCTTCGCAGCCAAAATATATCACGAGGCGTCACTCGTTCATGAAGTTAACCATGAGGTCTTCATGAGGTCAAATTAAAGTTGAGTTTGAAAATGAGATTCCAAGGTAAAAATGAATGAAAATGAGATATAAACGAGTAAAATGAGGCGATCCAAAAGGAATCTGCAACAAATACAGTCACGATTAAATCCCGGAACCTAACCAGACGACGCGGAGTGCAATATAAAGAAAACATGTGCGACTTACCGCCTCATCAGTTAGAACGGTGATTGGTCCAGCAATTACACGTTCAAAATGTAAAAAATACTGTAACAAAACACAATCCGTAAGATTTTACGATCACGATGTCTGAGGGAAATCAATCACAGCGAATCGCAGTAAAAATCGAAACTTACCAAAAATAAAGGGTTATCCCCTCTTGAGATTACATGGGCTAGCTTAAGAAAGCTCCTCCATTAAAAATAACAAGTTCCCATCGGGATTTAGAAAGATGGTTATTAGAAAGCCATTTTTCGTTGCTTATGCGCCGGTCGTAGAGAGAAAAGTAAGAGAAAGTTCAAAGTTTTTGACAAGTGTCAGAAACGTCAAACATCGAAATGTCACTAAAAATTCGTTCAGAAACAGTTGTAACGACGCTTTAAAATCGTGACGTTACAAGTCCGGACCGACTCGCCGCGACACATCGCGAAATTGAAGCAATCATCGGTCCACAAAGACTCCGACACAAAGTCCAAAATTCGATATACGATCGAGAGTTATTGGGCATCGAAAAGGCAATCAAACACTTCATACGAATAAAAGAAAATCGCATCCTTACAATGATTCGGACCATAGCCATTGATGCACGCATTCGACAAGAAGCCATTAGTGGAAAAGTCCCCTAGACAAATTAGTCACTTAGAATCGATCATCAAAAATATGTAAACAAAACAGATGGCGACGTAACACAACGACCTACATATTGGCAAGTTAGCAAAAATGCAGACGGAACTATGTGCAACTGCCATTCGCAACCACTCACGTACAAACAAATAAGAGATCATGTCCGCTGCCATAGCAACAAAGGAAGGCGTCAGCAGAAAACAGCTACAAGCACCAGCCCCTCTCTAACTAATGGCAAAACAACTAATATATAAGCGCATGTAAATAATAAATAAATCAATCAATCAATATTCTAGAGTCACAGAAGTCTTTCTCTACCTCCGCAATATTGGTGACCCCGACGTGATCTACCCGACGGGGTAGCAGTGCTGCTGCCTGCTACCCTGATCAACACAGCGTGATCTTACTGGAGCTATACTGGGAAATTCACCCACCAGCCCACCGATCAGCACTGAACCAGCACATTTCATTTCCTCAGTGGACATTGCTTCTTGTTGTCCTGATATTTTTTGAGTATTATCTTATCAGTTGCTGTTTCTTCAACAACATTGCATGTGACAGGATCTTTGTCGAGTAATTCAACTAGCAGTGAAGGCGATGTATCTCAAGAATGTATTTGTCTCTTAATGGACATTGACTCTATATTCATGATACTATTTTCCACTGCATCTCCAACTTCTAGATTCACATTCACATATGAAAGAAAAATATTAATTTTAAAAAAATATGTTGATGCAGAAGTGCATTATGCACTGGTTTCAAAAGGCATAAAAAGTTACATAATATGAAATTTTTCAAAACAGTTGTTATTGCACAACGACACGCCACACTTTTCACACTTTGTTTGGGCTGTACCAGCACATGAAAGTTTGCATCTCAGCCTTTTTTCAGCCCATGCAGGCCATTGCCCACACTGATCTAACCTTACGTCTTTTGAGGTATGTACTGACATGGTCCTTTCTTTTTTTTATCTTGGATAAGTGCTTCTACGTCACAAGAGCGTTTTAATTGGTTCGTCCTTATACCTGACTAGAGTTTCCGCAATATTCAATCGAAATTTGGCAGAACTTCACTGCTTTTTGTCTCGGCATGTATTCTTCTATGCAATAGCCAAGCGTTGCACATGGTCATATACATAAAATGATAAAAGAGGCGTATGTACCAACGTTTGCTGCGTAGTCTGATTTTGGAATGGCCCATTGACGATTATATTCCGCTATGATAAAAGGCCGTTCCACAGTAATCCGTTCTTTTCGAGACTTGTCGAATCTATTCCCGACAGAAGTAGGATTTTTGCCAGCAAAGATACTATATTGACAAAAGTTTATTCTCTGTTTAATGAGTTAGATGATGAAAGTTCTACCAAGTCCTACAGACTACCGAGGAATATATTCTACGAACTATATAATTTAATTAAACCGCATATACGAGGGCTGCTACTTATGTATGCGGAATAGAAAAAATAAACAAATGTATATGGCTCAATATGCTTTTATTGTTTTTCAAAGTATTCTCCACTATGATCGATGCACTTTTGCATTCGATAAAACCAATTTTTAAAACACTTTTTCCACTCTGATTGAGGTATCTCCAAAACGTGCTGTTTGAACGCGTCTACGGCATCTTCACGGGTCGAAAATCGTTGACCACGTAATTTATTCTTTACATTTGGGAATAAATAGAAATCATTGGGAGCCAAATCAGGGCTGTACGGTGGATGACCCATTAATTCTATTTTTTGACCATCCAAAAATGTAGTTGTTTCCTGAGATGTATGACAGCTGGCATTGTCATGGTGAAGTATGATTCTGCGTCGCTGGTTGTTTTTGCGTATTTCTTCAAATACTTCTGGCAAACAAATGGTCGTGTACCACTCCGAATTAACCGTTCTGCGATTCTCCAGTGGTATTGTAGCCACATGGCCATTAATACCAAAAAAGCAGGCCACCATTTGCTTTACTGTGCTTTTTGCACGAGCCACTTTCGTAGGGTTTGGCTCATTTTGAAACACCCAAACTGTTGATTGTTGTTTAGTTTCGGGATCGTACGCGTAGATCCAGGATTCGTCACCTGTGTAGATATTATAAACAGATTTTGAGTCGCCTCCGTTGAATTTTTTCAAGGTTTTCTTGCACCATTCGACGCGAGCATCTTTTTGATCCTCAGTTAAGTTGTGCGAGATCCAACGCGAACAAATTTTTTTTACAGACAAATGTTCATGTAATATCCTATGAATGCTCGTCATACACCCTTTTGAGCGAAGTACCTAAATTTCACGATGCCTATGAAGCAAATTGCCTAAAACGCGAAATACCTGAAACTCGAAGTACCTAAATTGCACGATGCCTAAAAACTTAATTTGCCTACAATGTACTTTGACAACAATATTTAATGCCTAAGAATGGAAATGTCTACAATGTACTTTGACAACAATGTTTAATGCATAAGAATGGAAATGTCTTAAATGAAGATTGCCAGCACAATACAAGGTACGGGGCATTCAGGTACGGTCGGCCAGATTGATTTACCACTTATGACAACACGATCAGTATTAATTTCTATAGTACACATAATATATCGTCGCGTGGTTCCCGGCAGTGTAGAATTTGGGCCACCCCATATCCTCTCATGCGGTATCGTACAAGGCGACTAAGGGACAGGGCTGTTTAACATCAGGCAGTTAAATATACCTACAGCCCTGACTCAGCTTTAGATACTTGACTTGAGTCAACAATAGTGCCCGGAAAATGGCCACTTCAGACCCACGGTACCCCTGGCCATACCCCTGGTAGTACCGTAGGTCCCAAGGTGTGCTTTTATTTTGTTATGCAAAATGTATTTTTATAATTTTAGAATAATAAAAAATATAGTAGTTGATACCTACCTATAAATATTCCATAAATATAAATATTCCACTACATTTTACACAGCGCTATCTAGACCCAATGTAACCATAGCTTAACTAGCTTGTGTTATGGTATCTAGAATGTGGATAAACATACTTAGAAACTTTTTTTTGTAAATGCATACATATGATACATAGGAACACCCAGACCAATGCAAATATAGATATTCATGCATACAAGTATTTGCACTGAGCGGGAATTGAACCCATCCATACCTATCTATAGTTAAAGTCATGTTTTTATGGGTATGGCCAGGGGTACCGTGGGTCTGAAATGGAATACGGCAATAGGCTCACCCCCTATTACGTGGGACCTAATACATTGATTGGTAAAATGTGGGTGTTAATTTACCTCTGCCTAACCCTGCGGGGAATGCGGGGATATAAGCGTGATTGTATGACTATTATTACATTAAGACTAAAGAGTCGGAATATGTGTCATACTCAGACTAAAAGGTCTGAGGTGTCATATTTTAGCAAAAAAGATTTCTTGATGTAATAAAATTGGACTCATGCTTTGTAGGCAATTGACTAGCACCGGCATTATACTTTGTAGACATTAAACAACATAGGCATTTTGCTTCGTAGGCATTAATACCTTATAGACATTAAACTTTATAGGCATCCTGCGTTTTAGACATTGACTTTAGGCAATTTGCTTCATAGGCATCGTGCAATTTAGGTAATTCGCTCAAAAGGGGTCATACATATGCCCAGAATGGCCTCTATCTCGCGATACGTAACATGGCGGTCTTGCATTATTAGTTTTCGCACAGCTTCAATATTTTGTGGCACAACCACCGATTTCGGGCGACCTTCTTTAACTTCGTCCGTGAGCTTACTCCACCCGCGATTAAAGTCACTAAACCAGTGATACACAGTCGTTTTTGATGGAGCTTCACCACCAAAAGTCGAAGTTAATTGATCTACGCACTGTTGTTGCGTTAAACCACGTCGAAAATCGTAATAAATCATAGCACGAATATTTTCACGAGTGAGTTCCATTTTTTCAGCGATATGAGATTTTAAACCCAACAAAAAGCAAAACACTAACGTATATAAGAAAAAAAATATTAGCGGCCAGTATTCAAAAAAAGAACGAATATGTGCATGGAGGTCAGACATTGCGTTTACAATTATTGGAATCCCTGATTCCGCATACATAAGTAGCAGCCTATGTATTTAAACAAGATCCTAACTACAGGAGATCTATCTGTATCCAAGAGCGGGTAGCAGTAGGTATGTTTGAAGTACCTACCTAAGAATTTGTGTGTTATCTGTGTTTCGGGAAAGTAGACCGATGGTACCGGAGGGAATATTTATTATTATTACTAGCTGACCCGGCAAACTTCGTATTGCCTTAGAATCTATCTACACCCAGCGCACAGACAGGTATTTGGCCCTAAAAGATGGTCAAAAATATTTTTTTGCTTTTTATAGTAGTATTTAAGTATTTTGATTTATTTTTAGGTATAATTGAGTGAAAAAAAGGCATACATTCTTAACAAATTTTATTTCTAATTTTCATCATCTTCAGAGTCATTTTTAATACTAATATTACAAATATCATTTTCCTCTAAAAGATTCATGGCATCCGCTGAAAGAGGACTTTTTCTTTTATGTTTAGGGTTCCTCATTCCCGTCAGCAAGGGGTCTGATGTCAAGAGCAACCTATTTAAAACGTCTGTGTTGCAGGCTACTCTCGAAAATTTTCGGGCGTAGTTTAGCCGAAACGCTCGGATGTGCTTATTGCGGGCTTCTGTAGCTTCCTCAGACAGTTGTCCGATTGGCAGAATCGCCTCCTTTATCACGGCTGCCCCATGACTCAACACCTTATGTAATGTCGGTGACATTGGGTGAAATTTGTACAAAGAAACGTACAATTCAGCAGTTTCTTTGCAATAAATTTCGATTTTTTTTATGTTTATTTTTATCCCGCAGCACATGGTGTCCAGGATGACTTTTAATCGGTAGATTAAATTCTGATCAATCCCAGTTATTTCTGCAGATTTTCGGTATTCTTCGAAAAATCGCCTGCTGGTATTACCATCATTCGTGTTTCCAAAGTTAGCCTTTGGAATATCTACTAATAGTTCTAGTTGTTCACGAAACTTGGTTTGGGTTTCCTTTTTTTCGTGTCTTCACTAGTTTCCTCTCTTCGGCAGTCAGGCGAGCCCTCCACTTCATGACGGGTAATTTATAAGCTAGATGGCAGAATGCTTTCAAAAAATCTTATTCGAGCGTGCAGCAAAGATAAACCAAATCGCATGTTTTCCGTATTGCATGGCCTTTCTTTTGTAAGGTCGTTGAAATCGGAGGATGTGGCGCCACATATATGTAACATCTCATGGTTGACTTGGTATGAGTTGCGGCGTTACATACCTTGCCGTCCACCATGGTAAAAACTATTTTAGTTTGACGGCTATGTCGTCGATTTTGGTCTTGCTCAGTCCTTTTATTTGATTTTCTACGTACTCGATCTCCTCATTAGTCACGTCAGTGTTTTCTTTCACAAATCGTATGCGTATTGGTCTGCAATATCGTGGTGATGACGGAGTTGGGTTTTGCCATAAAATTTTCCTTTCCGTTCCATAGACTAGTTGGAGTGGAACCACAGAGCTTTGAAAAATGTTGGCGTCGGTATCAGTCTCATTTGCAAATTTCATTTTATATTCAATCTGCTGAGATCCGTCACAACCCCATTTGCTGATGAGCAGAAAGGATTGCTTTTCAGATTCAGTTAGTTGCTCCAGGACCTCCTCACCAAGATGCAAAAATAATCGCTTGATGGTGTTATCCATTAAACTTTGTACCCTTACTTCGGTACAGGTCTCAGTTATGATGTGGATTTCAGGGTAACATTATTTCTTCAACTTCTTTAGAATCGAATAACATGGGTAAAAGCTTGGATTCGTGTCTCGAACCACTTCGTATTGGGCCTGGGTAAGTCCCGCTTCAACAAACATGAACAGGGAACGAAGGTGTGACAATTTCGTAGAAACTTGTTTTTCTTGTTCAGCTGTTTTTTCTTTTATTGCTGCTGCATATTTTTTTGCTTTCTGGGGGCTTCTAGTAAGGACCTTTACAATTTTTGATGCTTCGACTTCGCCAGTTTCTCTCAATTTCATTTGTGTGGCGTACGCCAGCTCACCTAAGTCAGATGTTCGTAGCTCTTCCGTTTTTCGCCGTTTACTTCTTTCACATAAGTCTGAAAACGACTTTTGTGGTCTACCTGGACTTAATCCTGTAACAAAAAATAAAGATAAACAAAAAAATAAAATTCCATTTAATATAATGTGTGCAAAACAAAAGCATTGTTAGCATAAATAAATACCTGTTTTTGGTAGCGATATAGTGCCCTTGAGCCATTCTTTATGCATTTCTAGGAATCTGGCATTGGTATTGCGGGCAGCTGACCATTTCTGTTTGAATTGGTGACGTATAATTGACAACTTGTGCTTTGCATCGGCAATGTTAGGGTCATCTTTAGAGTATTGACGGAGAAGTTCCAACTCCATAAATTCCAACTTTTTGTTGAAAGTAGATGCATTGGAGCGTTCCATGATAGTTAGTAAATCATTTTTAGTTAACACCCGCACCCCAGAAGAGCCTGGAAACAAAACAAACTAATTTTAAAAAAACAATCAACACTTGGTTTTTTTCAGTCCATGCATAAAAAAAATTGCCAAAAATAGGGGGGTGCGTTGGGGTGGCTATTTTTCACATTTTGCAATACTATAGAGTCTAATCTGAAACAAACCATTTAAATTTTTACTTAGAAATGCTCAGAAATACTTCAAAACGCTTAATGATTTTTTTAAATGCTTATTTCATAGGACTTTTTAAGAGTTGGTTATTAATGGAATTAAAGGTTCGAAAAATCCTTCTTTTCATAACAAAACTAAATAAAATAAGTTATTTAAAGGTTCGAAAAATCCTTCTTTTCATAACAAAACTGAATAAAATAATAAGTACATACCTGATTGTGTAAGATCCATAGTAGAAACTCACACGAAATCGACTTTTTCACCTTAAATTTAATATACGAAAGCAATGAAATTTGAGCGTATCGAATAATTACACGACCACGGCAAGCGAACGGTAACTTCCGACTGAGCGCATGGAGCGGGGGTAAGACTCTAGCGCGTCGGGTTCACGCTATTGGAAGGAGGAAATACTGTTATATTTCGAGGAATAACAAAAAGCGGCGTCTAGCTACAAAAAAAAAATGCATTTTGACCAACTTTTAGGGCCAAATACCTGTCTGTGCAGCGCCCAGATTCCTGCCAAAGTCGAGATACCTAAATACTACTGCTGACCAGCAGCGATCTCCACACGATAAAAAAAAAGAAAAGTGATTTAAATATGGAATTTCATTGTAAATATGGTATCAGATGGATGGATGAACTTTGGGTTAAAGTGTTTTATTTTGCCAAATTGAATTTATAAGTTTAGGTTTCAAGACTTCCTTTCATTTAATTTACCATGTTTCTTAGAGAGCTTTGATCCTTTTGAGTGACACTATCGATTGATGCCATAAAAATACAGGATGTTACTTTTTCGGATTTTAGTCGGTTCGATTACCGGGTGTGGCAAGCGATTTTTAAAAAATCTTTGAATGCAGTTTTGTTTCTTTTTAAAAATAAAATGATGTCTCCTTTAAGTAAAATGCGCCAACTTAAGGATTTAAGGTACTTGCCCTCCATGTGGCATCGCCGTGGGACGACCTGTATATTTGTAGATTAGGTAGAAAAATTGCTAAATTTTTTTCATAGTCTTCACCTTTATTTTATGTTATGTGTGTATTTATCGCAGCTTTATAAGTGCCCGGTTAATGGCAATAGGCTCGCCACCTATTACATTGGGACCTAAATATAAACGGCGAAATGTGGGTGCTAGCACCTCTGCCTACCCCTTCGGGGATATAGGCGTGAGTTTATGTTATGTATGTTATGTCTTCACCTTGCATCTTCAATTAATAAAAAGTTATTCGTAAGTGCTTTTGCGTGCGGTATGGTACTTGCCGTTACTGCCCCGTTTCAAAAATACACCCTGAATAATCAAATTTTATATCACTTTTTTCAGAACTCAAAGAAGTCTCAGCCAAAACGTTTCTCGCTAATTTTAGCATATGTACAGGGTCCAGTATACAATGCACAATAATATTATGTTTGGTTGGATGCTTAAAAAATGGTTGAATATTAGGATAATCTAAATTACAACCCAGTATAATATGTTTTTATATTAATAGCAGCGCCATCTGAGGTCAAGCAGCGAACATTTATATTAATATCTGCTAACATTCTTAATGCTATAGATATTAATTGTGCCTGGATATCAGCAGATATGTTATCAACAAAAAAGTACGCTATTGGGTATTTAAATTTTTCCTCAAGGCAAACGATTTGAACAAAAGTGCCTCTGCAGCCAATTTCTCGGGACCACCAAAAGTGAACGGTGTCTTTCGTTTTATACATTTGTAATAATGTAACCTTTTCTTTTGAAAATTCAAACACTTCTGCCATAAATCCAACATTACAATTGTGCGTTGCCAATATTTTTCGGAGTGTAGCAGGGTGTGGCAACGCGATGTGGTTCCTTAAATGAAGGTACGCTTTTTTGGAATAAAAATACAATGTCAAAGCAAAAGATTTTAGGTCATAGCTATATCTTGCTTCACGATTTGATTTATTTACATTAATATCCTCATTTATGTTTTTGAAATTATTTTTTATCACTTCCTCTACCTCACTATAGCTATTGCATTTTTTTTTATTAAATCAAGTAACGATTTCAAATTATGTATTTTAGTATTAAGAGGAAACACTAGGGCTGTTTTTTCATACAAACGTATTCCCCTGTTTCCTCCCTGGATAATGTTAGTAGAGCAATAATTTTTTTTCTAAAAATCTATGGCCACTATTATCATGTTCCTATGTTCTCTTTTTTTTTCATAAATTATTTATTAAAAGAGTTATGAACCTTCAAATACCTAAAAAAACTGGCCCGATTTTCCGCTGTGTTCAAACATCCAGAAAACAAATTCAAATAGATTTTATAAAAAAAGGAAACCATAGGAACACGCCCAAAGCCTTTCTTTAACTTTTAATGAAAAAAGTAGCTAAATCGGTCAAGTTTTCGAGAAGAAATCAGGGGAATACGAAACGTTGATTTCACGCACTTTTAATTCGGTCCAAGCTGCAGTTGTCTCTATCGCGCTCTGCGGGGGAAGGCTTGAGGTTGGGGACGCGCGGACTAATACGTATACAAATACTCTCTTGTGACGTGAAACGTAGTTGACAATTTTATCGATATCCTAGTGTTGTTCATCGATATCGATATTTCTTATTTCTAGAATATTTTGCGTGAAGTGTATTTATCAGATTATTGTGCTGTTCTATTGTTGGAAGGTAATAAGTAACTGATGAACTTTTTCTTGATAATTTTTTATTAATATACTAAAATTACACTAATAATTGTAGGTAAATCTAAAGTCTGCTAGATGCACGCAGCGCAGGACCGATCGTTGTGGAGATCCTTGGGGGAGGCATATGCCCAGCAGTGGGCGTCGTACGGCTGAAATGATGATGATGATGAAATCTAGAGTTTGATGTAAATATAACTATTCCGTGGCCAATCCTTTTCTCTCTCTTACTGCTAAATTTCGTGGTATACGACTGTCGATTATTTCTGGTAATAGGCAGTCGAAGTAAAAGGTTTCTAATATCGGTTCCATTTTCTGCCAAAATACATCGTCTCTTTTAATTTTTTCATAAAGTAAGCCTTTGGAGCTCCACAAAATAAAATAGCAGAAATTTCTGCATGTTATGTGTAGTTGCCCTTGAACTTGATAGTAATAATTATGATTCCTCTTTACTTCTAGCGTATCGTTTTTAAATATGCAGAAGTCTATTTTCTTTTGTTCTATTCCTTCTTTAGGTGTTAAATCAACAATTTTGTAAGGACATTTAACTTCCACTATCGAATCTTCTTCAACAAGACCATCAGGACTTGCTGCCAAAAACGTTTTATGTTTATCGACGATTAATCCACATTTTGTTACCGGTAGTCCCGTTTCTAGGTGGCACTATGAATGTAAATGTAACTACAAAGATTTCACTATTTCAGTCGAATGATTGTATGTGGGTATGTATGAATGCATGTATAAATTTATAACCTATTACAAATATTTTGTCACTTATCACTACAAGAATTTAGGGATGCTAATGCATCTTACTAGTAAGTATATTGATGGTGGGAGAAAGTATATTGATTTTGTATAGAGCGTTTTTGGGTGGCTCGAGAAATTGAATAATCGAAATCAAATATCTTTAAAACTGTTTGCCATAAGAATATTTTACTCCGGTAGTATAGTGGCCATACAAAACGAGAACCCGAAAGCGAGTCTGCACATCTGAAGTTCTCAACACGCAATTAACGATACGATACGGACTGATAGACAAACAGACAAACAACAAAACAAATCGATCCTATAGATAAGTTAAAATTTTGTTTTTTTTTTTTAAATCAAGGCTCGGAACCCTAAAAACAGTATAATTGTGAAAATCGAGGGGGGAGACAACTTTTTGGGACGGACAGATGGACAGACCGAAATTAAAAGATTTCCTTGTTTATCACTACGAGCCCCTAAAAAATGGGTTGGGTAGTACTTACCTTTCCAATCTAAATCACTCACAGTATCTTGTCTCTGAAAAAATGAAGAAATTTTGGGCACTTTTTTTATAACCTCGTCACTTTTCTGTTTAATTTTTCTTTTCTCAGCGCCGCTGGGATAATCTCTATTCCTTTCACTCATTTCTTTTACAAATCGCTACTAATACTGCTAAACCAGAAGAACAATATTGTTTGTACTGAATTACAATGTAATGCACATTTATATAAAGCGCGTAAATAAACAGTGCACTGCACTCCGTGGTTTAACATCCAATGCAAAGTACAACAACGTACACGTACATCGCGATATCGATGAAGGATTCCCGGGGATTCCCCGCTGAGTTGAAGATGAAGTAAGTAAAACGGGGAAGTCCCGCAGCCCGCCATAACGATGTAGAGTGTTGCCAACTTTTGAACGCACGCTTAAGGCGGGAAAAAAAGGAATTGCTTTATAGAATTTGTCATTGTAAAATAAAATAAATTAGAAAGTTTTTATTCTTTTTCCTTACACACTTTGGGGGCCCCCGTGGCCCGGGGGCCCCGTATAATTGATACGGCAAATACGGTGGTAGCTACGCCCCTGGGTGAACTGCAATACATGCACCCAATTTTACAGTGTTTGGATAATCTTACTCGTTGATAACAGTGCAATGCCTGGCATAGATTGTAGCCTTTTGGATATGATAATTTGTTTGAGACTTTATCCCAGGGTAAGCATGAAGGCCCAGTCAATGACAGAGGGGTCACTGACAAGATAATTGTCTCAGCCAAATTTAAATGAAACTTATCTCCTAAGGGGGTGACCACCATAAGCACTGGGCAACATATAAGTCCTAGAGAGAAAAAGATGTTTTGAGATCACACAGGTGACTGCTTATGTTCAGCAAAGTTCGTGGACTTCCTAAGAAAGTCTCAGGGAATTGTCCAATCACTAATGTCGTGTGTTTCTTTTTCAAATACCACCCTGTAAGTGACGGTTTTAAGAGACAAGAGAATAGAGAAGAAGATAATAATCTGAGCAGACACCTGATTGTTCATAGGGACTCCGGAGGCTCTTGTGACTGGGGAGGAGTTTTCAGTTGGTTGATATCGTTGGCTATTACAGTAACAACGAACTGCGAGTAGGTAGGTATTTCAGGCGTATTTAAAAAATTTGAGCTATTTACAAAATAATCAACTTACATACCTATTTACAGTTTATTTACATATCCCTGGGTCGAAGCACTTGCTCGATATGGAGTCAAACAAACGAGCACGTTTAATGCTATTGTCTTTCAGTTTATTTAATGTGTCTGTCACTTTTCACTTAAGCGTCCACTATCGCACTACGTAAGTCATCACGAGATTCATATTCCCGGGTGTAAACCAGTCGTTTTATTTCCGACCACAAATAAAAATCTAACGGTGTTAGGCCCGGGCTCCTCGGTGGCCAAGCCACGGGGCCACCACGGCCTATCCAGTGTTCACCAAACTCATTGTCTAAGTAATCACGCACTGCTCGAGCATAATGAGCCGGACATCCATCGTGCTGGTAGTACATGTCTCGTAGGTACGCTAACGGCACATCCTCCAGTAATTCCGATATCACTGTACGTAGCATTACGAGATACGAACTTCCAGTTAGATGGCCTTCAATAAAGACGGGTCCTAATAGTTGATCATTAATAATACCGGCCCAAACATTCACACTGAACCGGATCTGATGATGGTCTTCCCTGATTAAGTGGGGATTATTGAGAGCCCAGTAATGTTCATTGTGCACGTTAAACAGACCCACTCGCGTAAAAAGGGACTCGTCGGTGTACAGTACGTTACTGTTATTGTGGTGCAACAACCACTGACACAGTGCGATCCTTGCAGGCCCATCATGTTCGTAAAGCGCGTGACCCCGACGAAAATGATAGGGATGTAAGCCATGATGGTGTAGAGTTTTCCACACCAAGGACTGACTCACGTTGAAGCTCTAGCTGCCATCCTTGTACTTCGCCGTGGATCCCGCTCGAAGTACTCGATGATCCCTTCGACGTCTGGAGAATCATCTAGACATTCTAGACGTCCTCGGCCTTGGGTATGTAATGGCGGCCGGAACTGTCCGTGATCTAGGAGGCGCTGGGTTGCAGCCAAGATGGTCCGGGTGGACGGTACTTGGGGTGCATAAATCCCTTGTTGCCGTAACCCGTCCAAGTGCTTCGGCTGGGCGTATAACCGCCTAGCCTCTTCTAAATTGAAGTTGGCAATGGCATACAGCTGCACCATTGCCAAGTACTCTACATTTGCATATTCGTACTGACGAGACGACTCATTTATTGCAACTTGTCGCGTGCAAGTCTTTGACGAACTGGGCGTTGGCGCCGTGCGGGCGCGCGCGCCGGCGCCGCGCTGGCTCGGTCTTGGTCGCTTGGAAGGCATTCTGATTGGCGGAGGATCGTAGCTGCGCTATACGCCTTCTGATTGGTGGAGCTCGACCGCCGCGCCGGCGCCTGACGTCTCGTCTTTTGTTTACGTACCGAATTCGTAAAATCGTGAAATTTAAGGGAGCCACCACGAGTTCTCATTTGCTGTCTGCTGACGTCATCAATGTTGTCGTTATTATAAAAAAAATATTTTTTGATTTTCAAATTAGTACTTCCAGTGGATTATGTTATCGAAACTGTGCCCAAAATCTTTCGCTCCGAAACGACTACAAACTCACGGTGTATAGGTAATCAATTAATTCATGTAGCTCGGTACACTAAGTAGTAGCGAAGACTGCTGATACAAAAAAGTAAAATTTATAAAAAATGTTCTCAAGTCCCTAATGTAGGTAGTTTCGCAATAGCTGTTTATTATTTCCATCGTTATAATTAAGAGTAAGAGTAGTACTAATCAGTTATTCTCATTAACCTGATTTCATTACTGATAATAGGTATGTGCAGATAAAAACTCATTATGTCTAGCTTGTTTTGTGTTCATGACTGTGTAAAATGTGATTAGCTAGGGATTTTAACGGCAGTATCAACAACGGCGGTTTCAAATAAAATACAAGATGGAAGGAAAATTTGTTAAACTGTCATTATTTGTGGTGAGCTTATATTAACAATTGCGACGTGTTAATTATTAATGATAACGCGTTCGGTGATATTTTTACGTTTCGACCATGTTGCATCGATCGTTTGAATTGCGAATTTGTTTTGCTTCGCTTACTCTCGCTTTGCTCAAGCTATAAAGTTCTATTTTACTTTGTCTTGAAACTTGAGGCATAGATTTGAAATTATTAGCTTCAATTCTACAAAGTCAATCAATTGTTCAAATTACACCGCGGGTTCAGTCCTAAGAAAGTACACTGCATGGTGCGATATCAGAGTATACCCAAATTCATTATTACTTCCGTAGCGAAGTAAAATAAATCGAATCAAGATATCTTAATGTGTACACGTTTCTATGTATTGTATCTAGATAACTTACTTTCAATTGTTTTCAGGCCATTTGTATTCAGCTACTGTGTCCGGTAAAAGCTCCCCCAAAGGAACTTCCTCCTGTATGGGCAAACTTAATGGATGCATTACATGACTTTACGAGAAAGGTTGCTGGTGAAGCTAAAGGTGTCGGAAATGTTATGACGGTTTTCTTTCAAAAAACAGGCAAATTCTCCAGAGTTCTATCATGGGATATATCGGATTTTTAAATAAACTGTTTTAAGCATGAGTATTATAATGTTAAATCGTAAGAATAAGAGGTTTTGTCATTTTTATTCAATCCTGACCGTATGTTTAAAATTTCATTGACCAATGACCATATCTTCAGCCATTTTATTATATTTCGCCGCTTCATTCTCGATATAATTTACCAGGTAGTCCCCCATATCCGCTAGGCAAGTTCGCACGTTTTTAAGAGATATGACAAAAAATTTACAAGTACCCTCCCTACGGAGCTATGCTCGGTCCGTCACTCGCGACAGTTACTCATTCCTTATTTGTGCGTGGCAACGTGAGCACGTCTTCAGCAATGCGAAAACGCAGCGCCGAAGAAAAAATAAAAGTGAAAGTTATCGTCGTACCTATAGTTATAGTTATTAAGTTATTTCTGCCGAAGCGGAAGAAAACGTGATATGTAAGTACACACATAAAACATTTTATCGTATTGTGCGCATGAACATTACCTTCTAATGTAACGATATTGCTACAAGTGCCTATACAATAAATACCTCTTATGTACATAGGGGGTGGACTGCGAGTCTAAAACGATGATATTAATTTTATGTTAACCGTAAAACAATCGGTACTCGCTCTAGTAGCAATTAACCGCGAGCTAATAACGACACATTATTAATATTCATACTAATTGTCGGGCTTCACTGCGAATGTTCAACAATAATTAGTAGTGAAACAATAATATCAACTAATACCGTGCGACAATGCACTTATGTGGTGAAAATGTTTTTATTTTTATACCTTCATTTAGGTACACATAATAGCGAGACACTATTTAATACAAGAGAGCAATGCAGTAAGCGAGTGGCTTAAAATATTTCATCGGGATTGTCTACGAGTCAATTACGATAGCACGGATAATGGCGAGTTACCTGCGAAGGTATAGCATGAAGTGAACTCAATCGGGATTGACTGCGAGTCAATTGCGATAACGTAGATAACTGCGAGTTACCTACGAACATTAAGCATGAATTAATCGGGATTGACTGCGAGTCAATTGCGATAGCATGGACAACTGCGAGTTACCTGCTAAAGTACAACATGTAGTGAGCTCAATCGGGATTGACTGCGAGTCAATTGCGATAACGTAGATAACTGCGAGTTACCTACGAACATTCAACATGAATCAGTCGGGATTGACGGACAACGGCGAGTTACCCGCCAAAGTACAACATGTAGTGAGCTCAATCGGGATTGACTGCGAGTCAATTGCGATAACGTGGATAACTGCGAGTTACCTACGAACATTCAACATGAATCAGTCGGGATTGACTGCGAGTCAATTGCGATAGCATGGACAACGGCGAGTTACCCGCCAAAGTACAACATGTAGTGAGCTGAATCGAGATTGACTGCGAGTCAATCGCGGTAACGTGGATAACTGCGAGTTACCTACATACATTCAACATGAATCAATCGGGATTGACTGCGAGTCAATTGCGATAACGTGGCAAATAAATGAATATACAACATGTAGTGGTCATTATACTCAATCGAGATCGACTGTGAGCCTTTTCTGAGAACGGGGTAGCCGCGAGTTACCCACTAGATATATGATAGTTGTCATGGTTACTTTATTCATAATAATGAACCATTAGTGCTGGTGAAACTATTAAACCATAGTTTCGAAATACCCACAAGAATAGTTTTATCAATTTTTATAATTCAAATTATGCTCATAACCGCTATTCTTTATACAGATTATTGCAAGCATATATCAGGGTTAAATGCGAGTTAACTTCAATCACGAAATTTACTGCGAGTTAAATTTTAACAAACTAAAACATAGTATCTACGTGCAATCTAAACTAGATACCTACACGTACACTTTTTATTATCTGCGAGATAATTGCATTACGATTTTTTATTCAAATCTTGTCACGGTGTACTTGAGCTATTGATAAATAAGGCCATGGACCTTATCTTATTAGGTGAACATAAAATTCAGGTAATAAAGCACCTCGGTAATGGGTACCGTTTGCCAACACCTACACTACGAACTCACGCAGTGCCGTACTAAGCTCATTACACCCAGTCTTGATAAAACCGGGTTAAACGTAATCCATGATGCAGAAAGAGACAAAATCTTGTTCAGAACAAAGCTTGCGGTAAAGATTAAGACCGCAAAGGCCATCGAAAAACAAATTAAAAAGTAACTTCACCGAAGCCAATTGCAAGCGCCTCTTAACAGACTGGCTCCTATCGCTACCCACATCAGGAAAACTGGCAAGCTCCTCGCTTCCCATCAAAAAAAAGGTGGGGGGGGGAGAGGAGGGAACCGTTCCAGGCGCCGACTGCAAGTTAGCGCCGCAACAACCAGCATGTCTCCAGCACGAAGACCGCTTCTTCGAACAAGTCCCGTGCAACGACACAGCCATAGTTCAGGTTCATACCGGTCGTACGAGTATAAGCTATCAAATGAAGCATTCGAAATTATTACAAGGGTTTTAGGTCATCCTGAAATCAACCTTTTCGGCTCTCGCACTAATACAAAATGCGATAGGTTCGTATCTTGGAAACAAAATCCTGATGCAATAGCAGTGGATGCGTTTACCGTCAATCATCAGAAATTTTATTTTTACGTGATTCTCCCTTTTTTCTTGGCATTAAAATGCAGGAGAAAAGTGATTGATAACGAAGCTACTGGCCCTCATAGCCGTGATTTCCCATGTCAAATTTCAGAAATATCATCTCTTTTAGAGACCAATATCCCCTCAATCAGAACCTTACCCTGGCTGCAGCAAGGCTCTGTGGCAAGCCTTCATCCAGCGGGGATCTCCTCCCGACGTACTAAATCTATTAATAGCTTCCTTAGCAGACAGTACTATTAATCAGAGTAATGTTACTCTGAGATAGTGGTGGCAATTTTGCCAACAACCATATTAATTCATTCAAACCGCCAATAACAGCGGTTTTCAGAGACTTTGCCTCCAGCTTACCATCAAGCAAAGTCAAATTAGCGTGTCTATAACTATCATTCTTAAGTCAACAGTTTACCAACATGTTCATGCAGTAGTTTAAATAGTCGCCAATCAGCATTATTCCCTGGTGACATCGGTTCAGATGAAAGGGCAAAGCGTCTGCTGAAAGGTGCATTTAGGTTAAAACCGTCAATGCCTAAACACTACAACATGGGACCCACAATTGGTTTTGAATACAACGTCTCACAACGGTATCCCAATACTAACTTAAATTTGGAAAAGATCACTAAAAAATAGTAATCATTCTTGCACTGTACACAGGCCAGCCAGCCATTTTTATTTATTTATTTTATTTCTTTGTGTACAAACACTTGTTTCATAAAAATCAAAAATATATCTTTTTCAAACAATGGTACTCGCATATCGATGACCGATATGATAAAAAATACAGCTCCTGGATGTGACCAACCTATCCCGTTCCTACCTCATTTCGAGGAGTACATACATATCGGCCCTGCAATAGCCCTTATAGGATTATATCCTTTTTACAAAAAAAAAAAAATCGTACCTACAGCTATGAAACTGATATTCAAAGACGGCCATTTAGCTACTATTGATCTCTCAGATCAAAAATTGTAAGATTTCAATTCCAATCTGTCTCCGGGGTAAAAAACACCCGAGTTCACAGCTTTACCATATGGGTTATCAGTTATCACTGTTATCAGTAACACCAAGAGTCTTCAGAAAAATCGCGACTTTGGTCCAGGATGTAATTGCTCGACTAATCGTGCATAGGAGATGACCTAATCTGAGTATCTTAAGAATATAAATGAAACATTGTCATTTTTCTAATGCTTAGGCCTCGTTATAAATTTCGATAAAACTTCATTGTACCCACAACAATCATGTAAATATCTAGTATATAATACAAGAAACCTGACGTTAAGGTTACCTATTGAAAAGCGAAGTAATATAATAGCACAGTTAGTTCAAAAGGTTTCTTCCTTACCACAGTGCACTTTACGTGACGTAGCTCAACTGATAGGAGTTTTAACTTCTTCGTGCCCTGCCGCAAAATACGGTTGGACATACTCGAAAATTCTAGAATGATTTACATTTTCCTATGTTATCGAAATACGAAGTTTACGAAACAAAGATCAGACTCCCTTCAGAGTTATTGAAAGACCTTGACTGGTGGAGCGAGAACATATTCTCAACATTTAATCATATATGCGCTTCACTCACTTTAAATTAGAGACTTACACGGATGCCCCCGACATGCTGGGGTGCAGTGTGTCATAAAATAACGTAATAACAGTCGAGCAAACGGAATATGGTCAACTTTTGAACTCGAAAAACACATAAAGAGAGTTCAGAGTTCAGAGTTCTTAGCAGAGCTCCTTTCTCGAAACTTGTGATTAGAAAACAACTGTGTACCTAGTATTACTTCACATCGATAATACGACAGCCATAAGCTATATAAAGACAAATGGACGGAATTCGATTCCCGTTTAAACGACCCGTCTCGGTTCATTTAGGCAGTGATGCGGAAAACGTATTACAGTTTACATATATTTGGGTCGTGGCATCTTACGTCAATTACTAAAGAAAAATACGTGGACCCAGTTCGGGTCAATTGTTGTTAACATACAAAGCACCACACAGACCAGCTACCACACAATCAGCTGGTCACTGGATAAAACAGGTGCCGACAGAAAGCGGCGTCGACACGAGCGTCTCTAACGCACACAGCACGCGCCCGCCGCGCACTCGCGCGGTCCTTCAGTCGACCCTTTTCGGAAAATTGCTGGCTGGACCAGCACATCCTTTACAAAATTCTTTAACCTAACGGTAATCAGTGACGAAAATAAAAATTATTATTATTATTATTATTAAA
The DNA here is from genome assembly GCA_914767945.1 of Eilema depressum. NCBI lineage: Eukaryota > Metazoa > Arthropoda > Insecta > Lepidoptera > Erebidae > Eilema > Eilema depressum. The sequence continues at coordinate 3,850,805 of OU612027.1, read as the reverse complement.
ATAAACATTATTATTATTACTAGATGAAAACCCGGCTCCGCTCGGGTGGAATTTGACTAATACACATCTAGGTACAAAAATGTAGGTAGATATTTCTGTAGTCATCGGTTCTCAAGGAATATTAAAGGAAACCAAGGCATAGATATTGTAAATAAAAATTGCAAAAGTTTTTACACATAATTTTTATTTCAAACACTCAGTTTTTTTTGTACTTTGGCACGTAGATAATAGTATGAGAGCTGACGTCACTAACTCTGGTACCATCAGATTCCTGAAACGATGAGATCGTTTATTCCCATCTGCCACTTCTAGGCTTGCCACCGGTGGTCAATGGCATTAAGTGATTTTTTGGTGCTTATAAAAAAAATATCTGGTTAGAAAAAAAAATGTTCTATTAAAGGTGCGTCTAATGTTGTGCATCTTATTCAGGAATCTGACGGTACCAGAGTTAGTGGCGTCAGCTCTCATACTACTAATTTTAAAGAAAAAAAAATAAAATTGTTGTTCTTTCGGCTAATCAAAAATAATATTAGGAAGTATATAAATTGTAGTCTCTGTGTGTCTGTCTGTCTGTCTGTCTGTGTGTGTGCGTGTGCGTGTGCGTGTGTGTGTGGGCCGTCAAGGTAAAACAGCTTTCTCTTTTTGGGATTATTCACAGCGTTTAGTATTGTATCGACCACATATTTTTGTTCGGCGTTCAATTTTTGATATTTTTCATAGCCAATTAAATTAAAAATTTAAATTTAGTGTAGGGAGTTCTTTTTGGGTCGGGGGTTTTTTGAATTTTTAATTTAATTTTCTTTTATAATGAGAACTCACCCGAGAATTTCAAAGGTACTTTTAAAGGAATATTATCTATTATACATCACAGGTTAATTATCATAAATTGAATGAAATTTTGAAGCATTTACAATGCTAACTGTTCAAATCGATTAAGAAAGGGAAAAAGAATCGACCTCGGACGGGACTCGAACCCGCGATCTTTCCCTTACAGGGGGAACGCTCTGACCAAAGCCACCGAGACACGTACGAAATCGATCCAAATTCCCTTATACAACCGTCTTTAGTAGTAAGTATAGCTTTCATTGAATAACTTTTATAATCATTTGTGTTAAGGGAAACACCAAAAACATGGTCTACAATTGAATTATCTACAATGCATCGCAAAGGCAGTTCTATGTGGTCGTCATCATCTTCATTAGCTGATCCATCGCCTACCTTTAATACCCATTTAGCAAACTCTAAATCATCGTGAGCTCTCATATTATGAGCCAATTGGAGTTGAGTAAAGTTTGGCCACATTGAAAAGTGCTTAATTGAAGCTTTTATAATATCATTTCGTGACCCATTAACTACAACTGGTAAAATCTGACGAAAATCTCCTGCGAATAAGAAAGTTTTGCCTCCAAAAGGTAATTTATTTTTCATTATATCTTGAAGGAGTCGATCAACTACAACAATATCATGACATTTAGTCATGGGTGCTTCATCCCAAATGATTAAATGAGTTTCCTTCAATAACTTAGCGGCTGGTGACCCTAACGACATATGAGATGTAGAATCTACATCTGAATTAATTGGAATTTTAAATCGCGAGTGAGATGTTCTACCACCATCTAACAAAGTTGCTGCAATACCAGAAAACGCTATGGGTAGGCATATTTTGTTTTGAGATCTTAAAATATGTAAAATAGTTGTAAATACAAAAGTCTTTCCAGTTCCTCCTGGGCCGTCAAGGTAAAACAGCTTTCTCTCTTCGGGATTATTCACAGCGTTTAGTATTGTATCGACCACATATTTTTGTTCGGCGTTCAATTTTTGATATTTTTCATAGCCATTTGCTTTTTCAAGTTCACAGTCATAAACGGAATCAGATAAGAAAACATCATTTTCACTAATATCTGGCTCCGGAAATCCGAAATCTGTTAGTTTCTTTCCGTGGAGTTTTAAAATGTTTCATCAACTTCTTGTAAAGCCAACTGTTTGGATAATATTTCAGGGCGTGATCTTGTAAAGTCTTCGATAAAATGTGATGTAAACTTTTCCCAAAGAGCATTAGGATCAATTACTTCACAAAATACGCAAATTAACGCAAACAGCTGTCGTAATTGCCGAGGAAGTTTAAAACCAATTGCTTCATCCAAACATCTTTCCCATTCTTGATCGTCAAAAAGGAGCCCCCTTGCTTGAGCAGCTTCTCGAAATGAGTTGTAAATAATATTTTCATAAGTTCTAACATCTCTGAAGCAAGTCGGCCCTTTGACGTGAAGAAGTAATAGCCGGAGATAATATCGTTCCCGATCAGAAAAGGAATAATTATACATTCTTGCAATTACTTTATTAGCCGCTGACTGCGATATTCTTGGTTGCCACTGTCCATGGATAAATCTGAAATGTGTCGGAATTTCAGTGTAAAGATATTGTCGAGCACTTTCTGTTCTTCTGTTTAGTTCAAAAAATGCTAATAATGTTGATTTTTCAGCTGATCTAGATGCGGCTTCATGAACATTCTGATCTGTAAATACGACAGTTTGTTGGTTTTCTAAATGAACACCTAACTGTATTATTGTGTGACTCATTTTGTGCATTGAAAATTCAAATATTCGCCAAACTGCTTCAGGAGCCGAAACATACCTGGTATCAATATAAGCCTTAATTTCATCATGGCGTTCATTGCTTGATGTCGATTGATCACTGGACTCTTGTGGCGCTACTGTGATTTGTATCTTTGCTCGGTCATGACCTTTATAAATATATTTATTTATATATTTCACACTTTTGACACTTGAACAAATTTCCACATTTATGTGAGCATTAAATTTTTTACATAGATAGGGATTGTAGGGCACCACCCATCTGTTATCACACTCGAAGTCCTTCTTTTTTATTGTTCTTCCGTCGTCTCTTCTTCTTATTATAGCATAACCTCCATTTTGGGTACCATCTCTAGTTTCTCCGCAAAATGTCTTTGGATAGTTTTTAGAACACTTAGAGGCAGTTCCATCATTTTTTATGCAGGGTGAATTCATATATCCAGGGCCACATGGCCCATGGATCATGTTTTTTGACACAGTCTGAAAAAGTTCCTGGTCTTTATCTGGATCAGGTATTTCTGCACACACAAATTTATCATAATCTTCTGATGACCTTGGTTTATCTTCATTTCTTAGAATAATAAGCATATGAGCATGTGGAAGCCCACGTTTCTGAAATTCAATGGTGTAAAACCACGCACTCGGTATTCCAAAAATATGTTTCCTTGTAATGTCATCTAAAAGGTTCTCCAATTTAAGTTTAAAAATTCTGGCAATTAAATCGGGTCTATGTTCTTTTTTAGTGTCTTGTAAATTATCTAAGATTTCCTGCCAATTAGGATTGCACGTAAATGTTATAAATAAGTCTGGTTTACCATACTTGCATACAATTGCCATGGAATCCTGATAATTTTGCATCATGTGCCGGGGGCTACCCACATAAGTTGATGGCAGTATTATCATTTTACCAATGCCTTGACCCATTTCTTTATCATTATTGTACAGGCTATCCATTAAATTGTTATAATTGTCTGCTCTGAGCTGTTTTTGATTCAATCGAAGAAACAATAATCTTTGAGATTCAATCCTAACATAGGCCAAGACACAATATTAATGAAAAAGTTTTTCGGCGTAAAATAATGGACTAAAATTTTTACGAACAGCAAGTCTATACTGATAAAATTGTAAGACGGCTTCGAGCAGTTCGACTCTCTTCTCTGTGTTGAAGATTTTCATGCCACCCAAGTTCTCCATTAGGAAAAAGTAAGGGAAAGGCTAAAGGGTCAATATTGGGACTGGTTGATTTGAGTGTAGTTAAATGTTTTGAATATTCTTGTACAGAAAAATCTATATTTAATGGAGGTTCGCCGTTTTCACCTACAAAGATGACCGCTATCTCATTATTTGATGGAGTGTTATACCGACGCAAATCAAGAGATTTATGTTTATAAAACTGCATTGATACTGAATATTTGGGTCGATTTTCTGAGGCTGCTTTTAATTCCTCTTCAGCTAAAATTGCAGCCACCCTTTTGTATATTTTGACGAAAGGATTGGATTCATTGAGCATTGTTTGTAAGGACCTCATTACATTGCTTCTACATATGTTATTTCTAGAATCAGATAATCGTTCATTTAATGCTGCTTCATCTTCAATTATGTAGAATTGGTTGTATTGTGGTTTATGACCTTGCAACGGAAACAATGATCCAGTTTTTATATAAATTTGCCCTTGTACCCTATAAGTGAAAAATCCTGGCGGGAGTGTGTTCAAGTTTGAATTTATGGATGCCATTGCAAATACCGAATTATATTGTCGTATATTAGCCTTAAAATGATTAGCGTCAGACGTATTGCCTTTGTATAAATCTAATAACATATCTGGAATTGGCTTTAATGCTCTATCTGAGTCTATATATACCTTCCCATTATGACAACAATTTTTAAAATGATTTTTAATTGAACCAACTGATACCAAACCTGCTTGAATATTTACGTTTCTTCGGGGGTCTGCCTGCCATTTGGTATGTTCTCTTTCTCCTCTTCTTGTAAAGAAATATAATCACTGCTGACTGACAGCATTGATTCTTGTTTTTTCTCGTTGTCCGAAGAAACACCACCTTCAGTCACCAGTGACTCTTCGATTAGCGTCAACTCTTTGTTATCGACCTTAAAGGAGAAAATATATGAGACAAAAATTCAAATAATAGTAAGTAATGTGTATGTATGTAGGTATATCCGCACACCTCTATCTGGTAATAAGTATTAATTTTCATTTTATTGTATTTGGTGACCTGCACAATTAACTTACCCAAAAGTCATCAAACAAATCTTGGGATTTGTCAAGTTGTATTGTAGAGGCAGCTAGTGATTTAATAGATTGAACAGGAGCAGTTTGGTTTTTTGGAAAGAGGTTTGAAAGTGCCCGAGCCTTGATTTTTCTTAACTGCCTAACTGTTTCAAGGCCACAACACTCGCAATAATTGAAATTATCTGCAAAACCAGCCAAGTTCAGGTTGAACTTGCACATGAAAAAATAGTGTGAGTTTCTGTATGTGTTCATGACACCTTAATACAGACTATGCATGTGGTGATTTATTATTATTTGTTGGGTTAAAGAGAAAAAATATTGAGCCGCTTACCGAGTATAATGCTGTCACATTCCACACAACGACTGCACATTTGCATTTGCTTGCAGTTTCTTGCAAATATTTTGCAATTACAAAAATTGCATGCCACTGAAAGTAAATAAGTACTTACTTATTTATTTGAATGCAGAAAGTCTTAAAACAGAACAAAATTCACTACATACACAACCTACTTACATTCCTACTAAAATACTACTCACCATCTTTACGAAGAGCTCTTCGTTCCATCCACTTTCCACAATTGTGACAATGTTTACCAAATTCTAGGAGATTCGGCTGTCAACATAATGATATAGGTATCATTAAACAAAAGACTAAACAAAGAGACACGATCAATGAAAGATTTTATGAAATACTTACGATTTTCGGCATGTTTCACACTGTTTTTTTAGTTAGTTTTACACTCAATTTGATTTTTTGGAAAAAGGTTTGAAAGTGCCCGAGCCTTGGTTATTCTTAACTGCTTAATTGTTTCTAGGCCACAACACTCGCAATAATTGAAATTATCTGCAAAAATATATTATACACTTAATAATAATGTCTAAATAATGAAGGGGTCCATTCCATTATCAAGAAAAACTTTTATTAGGTTCCACGTAATAGGGGGTGAACCTATTGCTGTTTTCCGGGCACTACAGTTGACTCGAGCCATGTATAGGCTGAGTCTGGGCTGTATATATCTGTGTGATGTTAAACAGCTCTATCCCATAGTCGCCTTGTACGACACCGCACCGATGGGATGGCCCAAATTCTACTTGCTTCTAATTGCACATGAAAAAATAGTGTCTGTTTCTGTATGTGTTCACACAGGCTATGCATGTGGTCATTTATTATTATTTGTTGGGTTGTAGAGAAAAAATATTGAGCCACTTACCAAACAGTTTATGCTGCGGTTACACATTGGATTCAACTTTGCGTCCAAGCTGGACTCAAATTCCAAATGATCAGTATTGAGTCCAACTACTACACCACACATTGGCTTCAATGTGTACTTTGTAGCAAAATACTGGAAATAAAACATTGGAGTCACAGAGCGACAAGACGATGGACGACAATTTATTTGCACTAGCAGCCTATGCATATGGTTTAGGTACATATGCTTATTATTTGCATCGTACAAGAAAACAACGAAAAAAAAGGCGGTGGTGGGTGATTAAATTGCACTCTTCAGGAATAAAGTAAGTTATGTATTATTATTAAGTACTAGACAAATAACTACAGCATTTTGGTTCGCTGGTAGAACTAAGCTCGCCATTGTACATAAGTTATTTGTATTTTGCTATTTGTTTGTAGGTATGTTCTTTTATTTTGTGTGCAATAAAGAATATATAGGTAAATATATGTGAATAAATAGAAAAGTCTATTCCTACCTAGAGAAATACATTTCAACTGTTTTTTTTATAGATACGGAAATAATTTACTGGCGGAGATGCTTCATGAACCTTCGGGACATTTTGAGAATTTCTGCAGAATGTCATCATCTGATTTTGAATATTTACTAGAAAAAATCGGCCCACTAATAGCAAAGAAAGATACCCTCTGGAGAAAGGCCATCCCAGCTAAAGTCCGTCTGGCAGTGACTTTAAGATTTCTTGCAACAGGCGACACATATAAATCTCTTCATTTTCTGTTTAAAATATCAAGCCAAATAATATCAAAAATTGTACCTGAAGTATGTAAGGCGATTATTAATATTCTCCAAGATGAAGTCAAGGTAATTAAATAAAAACAATAATTTCCATCTATTTATTATATGTAGGTATGTAGTATTAATCATAATATTTATCACTTATTTTTTGTTTGTGTCACCTTCACCGCTCATTTCAAACGCTTTTTGTATGATTTCTTGTGAATTAATTACAATTTTTGGCTGGGAAGTATATACCGGTTGGTTCGTGGCTGTAGGAGTAGGAACTGCATACACATGAGCTAAATCTTGATTGTAGGAATAGCCTGCAACTGGATTCTGGGGCACATAGTACTCTACACTAGAGTCGCTGTATGTGGTTGCAGGAGATGATTGGTACTCGTTGCAGTTTGAATTATACAAAAGTGTGTGAATGTCGTACATCAATTTGTCGCGTTTTTTTTCATCCATTTTTTTCATTTTTTTTGCCAGCATTTGGCAAAAAAAGTCGGTGTCATCGTAATCTTGCTGGCGTTTTGAAGCGACAGTTATGGCTTTGAAAGCATCATCCATCTGGTTTTTCACCTCTTTAATATCAGAAGGTATATTTTTTTTCTGCACGTACGACGGGCCTGGTCTTACTTTAGTAGTTGTTTCTGCAACAGTTTCTTGTGGTGCGATTGTTTGACATGGAGAACGAACCGACTCTTCCATTTGGGTTCCGGATGCCTAAAATAAAAAGCACATTTAGTTAAACAATTTAGGTGGGGTCGACCACTACGGCGCGCGGCTGTGATCCACTTTTCGGCTATATTGCTATAAGCATTAAAATTCATAAGTGCATCACCGTTGCTGTGGCTGACTGTACATTATTTAATACTAAAAGAAATACATATATTATAAATATTATATTGTTTTTTCAGTGGCCCACCACAGCAGAACAGTGGCAATGGATAGCATCACAGTTTCAAGAACGTTGGCAATTCCCGCACTGCCTAGAAAGTATAGATGGAAAGCACATCCGAATACAATCACCCATTCACAGTGGATCCGATTATTATAACTATAAGCAATATTTCAGTATCGTTCTGCTAGCGGTTGTAGACAGCAACTACAATTTTATGTTTGCTGATGTTGGATGTCAGGGAAGGATTAGCGATGGAGGTGTTTTTAACAACAGCGCTTTGATGGAAAAAATATATGGTGAAAACACAAGTTTTCCTAATGATACTTGTCTACCTGGACGTTTAGAAAACTGCCCTTTTGTATTTGTTGGTGATAGCGCATTTGCGCTGTCTAACAGGATAATGAAACCGTTTCCTGGGAATCCACCACAAGGCAGCAAGAACAGAGTATTTAATAAAAGGCTATCTCGTGCTCGAGTTGTAGTTGAAAATGCTTTCGGAATCATGTCGTCGGTATTTCGAGTTTTTAGAGTACCACTGTTACTACAACCCGAACAAGCAAAAGTTATCACTTTGACTTGTATTTATTTACATAATTTTCTAAAAAAGAGCCGTTCCTCTAGGTCTCTTTATGCCCCAGAAGGAACTTTTGATATTATAGAAAATGGTGAATTACATGAAGGAGCTTGGAGACAGCAGGACCAACATGCTGATGCATTCAGACCACTTCCGCGACTTCCTATTAGGCCACCGATTAGTGCTTTAAATGTAAGAGAGGAATTTGCAAATTTTTTCATTCAATAATTGTATTACCTACTACATAAGTATAATTTTGTCCTTGAAATAAATATCGATTAAAAAACAACAAAAGTACTTGATTTACTATGTATACTAACCTCCGTGTCCTGTGTAGGCTTGCACTCATAATTTTGACCCAAAAAAGAATGCATGGCCTGGAACGCAAACCAATTTGTTTGATAAATTTCATTTTGACCGGAACCTGATTTAATCGATCTCTTTCTTTTATTCCAATGATATCTATATGTTGTCATTAACGACTCCTTTTTTCTTTTAATTTCTGCAATGGTGACACCACTTAAACTAAACGAGGAGCGGATTCTTTCCCATGCATCTGCTAAAACATTTCTGTTTTTATGGAATTTATTGGTTGAATCCCATAATGCTGGTTCCCCTTGGTATAATTCAATAAACTCCAAAACATGTTCATTTGACCAGTCAATCGATGGCGTTGTCATTTCGAAAATAATTACGTAGCTGCACAACTAAGTACACGTACGAACAACAGCAATTCTCGCGACGAATGAACAGACCAATGTGTAGCGCGCGAGTGGCATTTCGTCCAAGATGCCCGCGCGCACTCCCCCTTCATACCCCTCGCCTTTGAACTTACTTCAAAAACCGACTCGACGCGGGTCGGTGTTGGACATTCGATTGTGATTGGATGCAATGTTCACATTGGATCCAAGACGGATCCCCACATTGGTGTGTTGGACCCAATACGTAACATTGGTGCAAATATACCCAATGTGTGGCCGCGACATTAGTTGTCGCATTCCACACATCGACTGCACATTTACATTTTTTGCTTGCAGTTTCTTGCAAATATTTTGCCATTATAAAAATTGCATATCACTGGAAGTAAATAAGTAGGTAGGTAAGTACTTATTTTATTTTAATGCAGAAAGTCTTACAATCCACACTTTAAGAAGAAAACAGAACATAATTCACTTAACACAACCTGCCTATAACCCGCGCCACGTAACTTGGACCTAAAATGTGCTCAAAATGTGCCCTATACGCGCAGTACACATTTCTTGGGTGTCTTTTGAGGATAGCACGGGATGCTACTGCGGTGGACGAACTCAAATTCACCAAGCATAGACTATTACAAAGCAATCCGCGCGCCAGACCCTCTTATGTCTTACGATTTAGGTCCAAGATACGTGGTGCGGGTTATACATACCTACTAAAATACAATACAACCTCGGTATAACGAATCGGAAGGGAACAGGGTAAATATTCGTTATATCAAGTAATCTGTTAATCTGAGTTTGGTTATATTAAGGTTTGGTAGGTCTAAAATTCGTTATGTAGGTAAAAATAGGTAAAAAAATAGGTAGGTAACAACCTTTTTTTCCCTTAGGTTAAAATTAAATATCAGAATGAAATGCAGTAAAATCCGTAAAAGTAGGTACCTATCTAGGTGGATGCATTCGTTTTACAAAAAAAAAACGGGTCGAACCAGTCGTGACATGAATCATATACATACAATGAAATTCAAGAGTCATGTATTGATGCGTGCGTTATTTATAGGTTTTGAGTGACAAAATTTGTTATCTAGAGGCATTTACAACTTTTTGGATAGTAGAAAAATCGTTTTAAAGAGGTAGTGCGCAATAGGTACTCACCATCTTTACGATCCACTGCTGCATCCACTTTCCACAATAATAATTGTGACAACCTTTGCCAAATGTAAGTATTGCCGAACAAAAATATGACGTGGTACAATATTATACGCTCTGTGAATAATCCCCAAGCCAAGAGAAAGATGTTTTTACCTTGACATTGACTTGACGGCGGCCATAATGAAAAGAATTAAAATTAATGATTGTCGTAAGTCGTTGTTAAAGTAATCGATATATCGATAAAAAAAAATTATTTAAATCTTCGATTCATCGATGTATCGATATAAAATTCCAAGTATCGAATAGGTATAAAAAGACCTGAAAGGACAATGCTTCTCTACTAACATCGCGGCTCCGCCCGCGTAGAATTCTGATACCGTTAAACCCTAACTTGATACTGTAATGTACCTTTCTAATGGCAGACGATTTTTCCATTATTAGTAGTTTCTATCCTCTTTATAATATTAGTACAGATGTAGATGATTTCTGTTGATTAGTATTTCATGGGAGGAGATGGGGTGGCCAAAATTCTATTCGGCCGGGAACCACACGGGAATAACTTTGAATAAAAAAAAAATACAGAGTCTAATCGATGAAAATAAAGATTTAAGCTTGCATACTCTACTATGTGTAAATATTCTGTGTTCAATATTCTCTGGCGAATCATACCGATATATCGATATTTAAATTATAAAAATATAAATATCGATATTTAATATCGATACTTTATTGCATTTCTGCATCCCTAAGACATAATTTAGTTTTGTTTCACTCAATGCTTCCGGCAAGACGTTTCGTACGAGAAATAAATTCATTAAACCTAAAGTTTAATGAATTTATTTCTCCAAAGACTTACATGGTCATTTATAATGAGAAACAATAATAATTTTACACAATGACATAACAACAATCACATACGAGTCACAAGTCACAATAATTTCTCTGTGATGAATACTTTTTTGGCGCGACGCACGCGATGTGTTGATTGGCGAGGAACGGAACGTTTATTGACTACCCAAGATGACGACTGCGATTTGTTTGTTTGTCAGTGCCATTAGAATTTAACGAAAAACTCCATAATACGAATTTTGCGGATATATGTTGTCGACTCGAAATCAATATTTTTTCATGTTTCGTAATTCATATAAGGTTTCGTTCGGGTCTACCGTAGACCTGCACGAAATTATTAATATAGATTCCTCTTTATTCAATGTATATACATATAAATAATATTTCTAAATATACCTACTTAAAAAAATAAATAGGTACATTTAAAAATATAAAAAAATAGTGTCCCACCGGCATCGGGTACAGGGACCAAGCTGCCGGTGGTTAGGGCTCCAGGGAGAGGAACTTCCTCACTATACGTGCCGTGCCTAGCAAAACTGCCTTCTGCATCAAGCCCTTGAGCCAACCGTCTAACGAGAGCCTCTTAAGATGTTGATCGAGGCTCTTGGCAATAAGTCCGTGAACTGAAACGACTATCGGTACAATAATAGCCGAGTCCACATCCCACATGTCGACAATCTCATGGGCCAAGTCTAAATACTTAATTTGTTTTTCTTTTTCTGCCTTCACGAGATTCTCGTCATGAGGGATAGTGATATCAACTATTACTGCACGGCGCTCTAATCGATCTATTATCACTATATCAGGCTTATTGGCAACAATAGTCCTGTCAGTGATAATAGATCGATCCCAGTACAACGTGATATGCCCATTTTCGAGAACTGGGTCGGGCACATACCAGCTGTAGTATGGTACCTCTGATTCCACAAGGTTATACTTCAGGGCAAGTTGCTGATGGATTATCCTGGCTACTTGGTTATGTCTGTGCAAATACTCGCCGTTGGCAAGACGAGAACAACCAGAGATTATATGTCTAAGGGATTCCCCGGGACGGTGACACGCCCGACAAATGTCAACCGTACCATCCTTTATGATATACCTCCGATAGTTATTCGTCATAACAACTTCGTCCATAATTGCAAAAACAAACCCTTCGGTTTCCCCAAATAGGTCACCGAAGCCCCTCCGGACTCGTGGTCCCCCTGTGATGTTCCCCTGGGGGGACTACGAGTAAATCGCATTCGCTCGTGGTCCCTCCGATTCACTCTTGACCAATTTTAACGGATAAGAAGTAATGTGGTATGTTACTGGCAGACTTCTTAAACTTTTCTCCCCGGACTCGTGGTTCTCCTTGTCAGTTCTATTTCAATAAAAGTAAAAAGATAGGTAATAAAATTAAAAACTATAGTATAATAGGTATAATTAAAAAATGCGAAATTCATCGTACTGTTTCTAGAAAATGTCCTACGGTGATTTCATTATGTACGAGTTGCATTTGTAAATCCAGTAATTCTTCATCTTTATCTATTTCTATTTTCCTTCGCGCCGTTTGAGAGTGCCAATTTTTATTTAGTGATCCATTGTTTTTTAGTTCACTTAATAATTTTGCAATGGTAACATAGTTTTTGTTGATTGACCTATTCACTAGGGAATGCCAATTTTCCATAACATTATTAGTTCTGTGTCTCTCATTAGTCACACACCACTCTTTGATGTAACTATCGTTTCTTAGCCATGTTTTTTTCATGTATTTCATAAATAATTTTAGTTTTTGATCATCTTTATTTTTACAACGCTGCTCAATATAATACCATCCTTCAGGGACCTTATCCAGTGGTAGAAGCGGTAAAACAGCACATAAACCGACTATGCGAAGGTACAGCTTTGATTTGATTCCAAGTGCCTTCGATTTTCTCCAAATGCTGTTGTTATAGTGGTAATAACATTTATTTATAACAAGGTCAGGAAAAAATTGCTTCAAAGCGTTTGATGTTGCAAACTCGAAATCAATATGAATTTTAACTGGCTTCCATTCTTTAAACCTAGTATTTAAAATATCAAATATTGCATGATATGAACTCTCTTTTTTGTCACTCATGAGAGCATAAAACATCGGAACGACATGACATGTCCCGGATGTGCTTCCAATATCTCCGTGAATAGATAATAGCTGATAAAATGGACGAGGGGTACTTTTAAAGGTTGAGTCAACAAAATATTCCTCTATTTTTGGTAGTAGGCACAATGCTTGTTCATTGCAAAATATTATAATCCTGGTTTGTTCATAAATATAATCAGCAACAAGCATTGTCCGAAATTGCACCGGTATTTCTACCTCGCATAAGCATTTAAAAACAGTTTTTTTGACCTCCATTGCATTCTTCCTACATTTATATAAACAACACTTGACATTTTCAAATTTGGGTATTTTTGTATCTAGTTTTTTATGTTTCAATGGAGTAATATATTTTTCATAGATTCTAGGCATCGGTTCAAATGACGTGGATGCTTCTTTTTTCATGCTATCCATTTTCATTGCCAGCTCATTTTTTGCGTTATCAACGACACATTCCATTTCTGACAGTGTTTTGTGTTCGACCATCCGCAAAATTTCGTCTCCCTGCATGAAAATAATTTTTGTCTGTTACGTGTTTTTGGTCCCTAAAATGCCGAACAGCGGTAGGTACAACTCGGAAGCGGCACCGCATTGCCGCTGCAATAACTAGACTTCAAAATGTAATATAAAAAAAAATATTGCAAAAAATAATTTAATATGTTTTGTTTTTAAAATAAAATATGTTTAATAAAAAATTAAAAACCAAAAATATTAATTGTATTGTAACCAGAAGTAAATTAATAAAGTGATTATTTATTACTTTTCAGTGCAATAGTATATTCGTATGAAGTCGGTTTTTATTTTTTTAATAAAAATATTTTATACTTTTTAGTTTAAATTTGTGCCTTATGCTCAAAGTTTAAACCTTTAGGTTAGGAAATCAGACAGCCTTCGCTACCTAAACCTTTTGTCTACCAAAACTTTTATTCCTCCACTTCAAACGGTCTTCGGTATTCACGATAGATAAGACCATTGGCACGTATGTCATCACATGTAATATCAAGCCAGCACTTGAAGGGATTACCCCTATTTCCGGGGTTCAGTGGGGTCGGCATAGCTTGTCATTCGTTTCCCACGTAGGTTGCCAGCTACGCAAGACGTGGCCGTACAGTCAGCATCAGATAGATATGTGCTTCCAAAGTAGTCAAAATTATGTAAAGAATATAAATTCAATTTTATGTTCGCAGACATAGCATTCAAATAGTTGTAAGCATCCAGAGTGTTCAAAACATCTTCGCTGTAAGTTGTCAATATTATGTTAGCTGTTACAGTGTTCATATTAATGTTGTCAAATAGGACTTTCAATGGTATCTATGCACCGTAGAACCAAAAGTCATTAAGGCCGGCTACAATCCCCTTTTGAGTCATGTTCCTCAAAACTAAGGCCTGCCACACATAGTGCATTGTTAGTTCGCTCACCAGGTGTGTTAAATGAATATTTAAAATCTGATGGCTTAAAACTAGTGCAACAGCTAGTCTAGTAAGAACTCACATAAACTACGTCAACGTTATTATATTAACGCAAAAAATCGCTGCGTTACCCATTTCTAGTAATATTTCGGGGCATATTTATTGCACTGACTGTATAAATATAATACTGTATAATAAAATAAAAAAATCTAAATAAAATAAATCAAAACAACGAGTTGTAAAAAAGAACTTATATTTTCTTAGAAACTAGTGTAACCACCGTTGGCATTGATTACATCAAGTAGGCGTTGTCTCATTGATCTAACTGTGTTAAAACAGAATGAACTTCCCCTCAATGATTCCCAAATTGCATTTACATGCATCCGTAAATTTTCGGTACTGCGAGCAATGATATATTATAAACTATAGATATGTTGTCCACACTCTAAAATGGCGACAAAAAAATGATGACTTTTGGTCATCATTTTATGCACCAATCAGAATCGCGACAGTGCGCCACCAAAAAAAAAACGTTTTTAATAATAAAAACGTAATAATTAAATATTATGAATATAAATAATAATATAATTCATATAAATTAATAACATTGACGTATTTTTAGAAGTAGCTAATATGTTGTGTTTGCGCCATTTTTGAAAGCCGCCATCTTCGTGTATGACGTATCTATAAAAATAATACATCATTGACTGCGAGCCTGTTTATGATCCCACATTTGGACCATTCTACACCAGACGTTCTCAATAGGATTAAGGTCTGGGCTTTTTTTTCCCGATGTAAATTTATTATACGATGCTTGGTTTGCTCATCTAAATGATATGGAGGCATGCTAATTTAATAAAATAATACAACTATTTCCTTTGAATATCTACATATAGTTAATCAAAGACTATTTCATTTAAATTTGCAATGTAATACACATAGACAACATGACATAATTATTCCGTGACATTAATATAATTTTATTAAAGTTTGTTATTTATGACATTTTCCTTAAAAGAGTTTCCTTTTCAAAGAAAATTCCATTCTATTTAGGGATGTTATAGCCGGTTCCCACGGTCTGCGATATCGCGGACGGACGCGGACCAGCTCGCACGGCACACCGTGGGAAGGGTCTCGTCCGTGGTAGCAGAGGACGTCCGTGGCGGTGCGCCGGTATCCGTCGCGAGGCGGTAACTTCAAAGGTGCGGTGCGGCGCGATCATTTTCCGAATCATAATCCCACCGCGCCGGTGGTAGGATCACAGGACAAGGAGTATTTTATGTCATTCGGTAATTTTCTACCGTGATTCCACTGCTATGGGTGACAAAACAAAAAATAAATAAAATTTGATATAGGTATGTCTATGTACACTTACGTTAAACGACATTTTGTTGTATGCTGATATCCACCAGCGACGTGGTTTCTTTTTACTTTTACTAGATCGCATAATTTGGTAATTGTTAATTAACTAATACCACAGCCGCGGCTGCAGCGACGACACGTTCTCTTTCACTTTGCATTTTGAAATGAAGTTATCAAAAGATCTACACAGACCAACACGCACCGTTGGAAGAGCCCTGTCTGCGTGCGTTGCCGTCCGCGATCGTCGGCTGTGCGTGATGATCCGCAGAATCGCGGACGGTGGGAAGCGGCCTTTAGAACATAATCTAAACTATGTTTCCTTTCTAATAATCAAAATTTCTAATAAACAAAAGACATATCAATTACGTCCTGCACGAAATGAGCAGGATGGATAATCAAGGAAAAAGGGAAACAAAATATTTATTACTAACATTTTATTCCAATATACACTCTAGCTACGGATATTAAAGATGACTTTCCTAATTGTGAAGATATTTTTGACTAGTATGAATGCATAGATACCATTAAACGACCTATTTGACAACATTAATATGAACACTGTAACAGCTAACATAATATTGACAACTTACATCGAAGATGTTTTGAACACTCTGGATGCTTACAACTATTTGAATGCTATGTCTGCGAACATAAAATTGAATTTATATTCTTTACATAATTTTGACTACTTTGGAAGCACATATCTATCTGATGCTGACTGTACCAGCAAAGGGGAGTTTTCTGCAGCTTGCTATGTTACGGACATGAAAACTTTCACGGATGTTGGCGTTGCTCACGCGGTCTATATAACTATAATAACTATATGTTTATTGTTAATTTTAATACTGATGCCATGATTAGATCAAACCTAGCAAATCATCCATCTTTCTGGAACTAACTAATGGAATTGACTTGCTCGAATTACTTACATTTAAAGTTAAAGATCCCGAACATTTTTTCTTGGACTTATTGCAACATGTCCAATTCACCGTTTTATTTTTGTAAAATTTGTGTCGGTAGTACTGATGTCCACCAAATAATAACACCGAACCATTTTTCCGCTGAAGTATTGTAACTTTTTCCTCCATAATTGTAATTAATTTATTTACTCATGCCCAACCACAACTATGTAATGTAGTTCAATAATAAGAAATTCAATACTGACAGTTGACAATTATATGTACAATAATGAAATAGATAAATATAATGAGGTTTTAATTGTGCGAAGTAGTCATCATAGACGTAGGTACTATTCTCATATTATGCACAAAAAGCCAATTACATACCATATGCCTTTTATGTATTAATGGTCAAGAGTGAATCGGAGGGACCACGAGCGAATGCGATTTACTCGTAGTCCCCCCAGGGGAACATCACAGGGGGACCACGAGTCCGGAGGGACCGAAGCGTAGCCAAGATAAAGAGGCTGATATATCTATATCAGACCCATGTAGAGCCCAATAAAAACGACCATGCAGCTCCTTGCTCTTCCATACATCCCTGCGGTCATTAATACTTAACACTGCAGGTTTGCGCCAGTTCTCTTTAGCCAGACCGAGCGGGGTAAGTCCGTTATCTACCGTCCGTACATCACGATGCATACCCGCGTCATTGTGCAAGAAATATTATTATTATTTTCTCTTTATTCATTTTTTAAAACCTATAAATTACATTTTTAAATACATTATTCTCTAAAATAAAAAGCATATATTTAAAAATATAAAAAATAGAGCCCACCGGCATCGGGTACAGGGACCAAGCTGCCGGTGGTTAGGGCTCCAGGGAGAGGAACCTCCTCACAATACGTGCCGTGTCGAGGAGTACCGCCTTCTGCATCAGGCCCTTGATCCAACTATCTAACGCGAGCCTCTTAAGATGTTGGTCGAGGCTCTTGGCAATCAACCCGTGAGCCGTTATTATTATTATGACTCTTTATTCTCTTAAACAACTTGTAAATTACATTTTTAAATATATATATAAAACATCTATTTAAAAATATAAAAAAAACAGTGCTCCACCGGTATCGGGTACAGGGACCAAGCTACCGGTGGTTAGGGCTCCAGAGAGAGGAACTTCCTCACGATGCGCGCCGTATCAAGAAGCACCGCCTTCTGCATCTGGCCCTTGACCCAACCGTCTAACCCGAGCCTCTTCAGGTGTTGGTCGAGGCTCTTTGCTATTAAACCGTTCACGGTCACGACTATCGGTACAATGATTGCTGAGTCAACATTCCACATGTCGACAATCTCGTGGGCCAAGTCCAAGTACTTAACCTGTTTATCTTTCTCAGCTTTCACGAGATTCTCGTCATGAGGAATGGTAACATCAACAATCAATGCTCGGCGTTCGGATCGGTCTATCACCACAATGTCAGGCTTGTTGGCTACAACAGTCCTATCAGTGATGATAGACCGATCCCAGTACAATGTGATATGACTATTTTCTAGAACTGGCTCAGGGACATACCTATAGTACGGCACTTCAAGTTCCACAAGGTTGTATTTCAGAGCAAGTCGCTGGTGGATTATCCTGGCTACTTGATTATGTCTGTGCAAGTACTCGCCGTTAGCAAGACGAGAACAGCCGGAAGTAATATGCCTGAGGGATTCACCAGGTTGGTGACACGCTCGACAGATGTCAATTGTGCCATCCCTCATGATATACTTCCGGTAGTTATTCGTCTTGATAACTTCGTCCGCAATTGCACAGACAAAACCTTCAGTTTCCCCAAAAAGGTCACCGAAACGTAGCCAGGACACGGATGCAAGTAGGTCTACTTCGGGCCTGTGGAGGGCCCGATAGAACCTGCCGTGTAGCTCCTTACTCTGCCATACCTCCCTCCGGCTGTCAGTGCCAACTACTATAGGTCTGCGCCAGTTCTCCTTAGCCAAACCGAGCGGGGTGAGCCCGGTATCCACGCTGACTACATCACGGTGCATATCCACGTTCGACTTAAGAAAATAATCTCTGAGATTGCACACCTCGCGGTTATGAAGGGTCTTTGCATTTAAAAATCCTCGACCCCCACATTTCCGCGGGATGTACAATCTCATGACTGACGACCGCGGATGATGCATTCGAAATGCAGTCAACTGAGTCCGGACTCTCCTATCGATGGTATCGAGTTCAGTCTGAGTCCACTTGAGTATGCCAAAGGAGTACATCAAGAGTGGCATGACCCAACTATTACAGGCACGCACCTTGTTACCACCTGACAAAAGACTGTTAAGTACCTTTTTCAGGCGGCCAAAGAAACGCTCCTGTAACATTTGTTTCATGCCGGCCTCATTGATGCATAATGCCTGTGACATACCCAAGTATTTATAGGTTTCGGTTACGAGGAGTGATCTCAGGCTAGTGGAATCAGAGAGCTGTATACCCTGTGATTCCACCACCCGCCCTCGCTTTACATGAATGACTGCGCATTTTTCCACACCAAACCCCATTTTAATAGAATTACTGAAATTTTCGGTAATCTTCAGTAAAGCCATTAATTGAGGATTAGTGTGAGCAAACAACTTCAAATCGTCCATGTAAAGCAGGTGGGATACCATCTGACCCTCTCTTCGTAACCTATAACCTAACCCTGAATTCACTAGTAAAGTACTAAGTGGGTTCAGGGCTAAGCAGAACCATAGGGGACTCAGACTGTCCCCTTGAAAAATACCCCGCTCTATTGTTATCGGCTCGCCATCACCCAAAGCCTGACAACACCCTGGATAGAAAAGAACGGTCCTCCATTGCCTCATACATGACCTTAAGAAGGTGCATAGAGTTGCATTCACTTTATACAACTCCAGCACCCTCAAAAGCCATGTATGTGGCACGGAATCGAACGCTTTCTTGTAATCTATCCAGCATGCTGCCAGATCCTTAGTACGACGGCGAGCTTGTTGGCTAATAGCCATATCAATAAGGAGGAGCTCCTTAGTACCCCGGGCCCCATTCCTACATCCATTCTGAGAGGCACACATAATAGAATTATTATTTATATGATTGTTAATTTTAACTCTCAGAATGGATGTAAGAAGTTTATAGACCGTTGGTAGACATGTAATCGGTCTATAATTATTGGGCTCCAGAGTACTACCTGTTTTATGGAGCAGGTGGGTAACCCCGGTCGTCATAAAAGCTGGTAGCGTCCCAGATTCTACAGCAGATTGAAACTGTGAAGCCAAAAGAGCGTGCGAACTCCGTAGCCATTTAAGCCAGAAATTGTGCAATCCGTCCGGTCCCGGGGATTTCCAATTAGACAGCGGACGGACCGCACAATCTACATCAATGGCATCGATATATATATCTTCCATTTCAGGAATGGACTCGCACGCTCTCTCTACCTCACACATCCAATCGCCTTCAATGTGACTAACGGGCACCGACCAGATGCTGCGCCAAAACGTATTTGTGGCTGCAGCCTCCGGCCGTCGCACGTCGTCCACACTTTCATCTGGTTGCTCCCAGCTTCTATATACCCACCTCTGGTCTCTTCGGAACATGCGATTAACGGTAAATCGATCGACGCGTTTTCTGTATCTGCGGATACGGTTTGCCCATGCACAGACTTTCTGCTTCAGGAAATCAATGCGCTCTGTGATCCGAGACGTATATTCTTGGGGGCTGATACCAGTTCCCGCAAACGCTCGGGTCACATAGCGCATCACTCTCGGGCGAGTATTACCCGACCTGAAGCAGATTAGCTTACTGATGAGCACCCTTGCCTCGGCCACACGTCGCTCAATCCTGCATTGCCATGCTGGTATGGTAGACTTAGGTCGTATGGCAGGATCTTTATTAGGGAATTTAACCCCTGCCATACGACATGCCGCTACAGCAGTACAATACAGGATTGAATGAGTGTCCCCGAGATTTTCGCTATTATCTAGATAACCAGGTAACAGCGAATCAAGGGCGCCCACCAGAGCCATATTTCGTCTGTGTATAGGCAAACGAGGCAGACGTGGCCTGTCATTCAGGGGCATCGATCGATATTCCCGCAACGCATATTCCAAAGCCTCCTTAATTTGTTCATTGTACTGAATACTTACTGGAATAAGTGTGTCATCCCCTGTCTCTTCATTCATGTGACTCACAGGCACTGGTGCAGGTGTGGAAGCAGGAGCCGGGGCGGGGGTGACACAGATATTTCGCAAGCATTCTTGCCGTAGAGTCTCAAGTACGGTTTCATTCAACATGCGATTGCGTTGAATGACCCGCACTTGGTCCGATAGTCGTTGTGACGATGTGTTGACGGAAGGTTCAAGCGCCTGAAACAAAGGAAGCATTCGGGTACGGTACGCACTGAGGTTAGTTCCCCCCTCTGTAGCCGCAAAATATGCCCGCATGACATTTTCGTTTATTGATGGTGTCCATCGCATGCGGTGCACATCACCACCGGCAGCGGGGGCCCTGTTCGAACCACCGGCAGCGGGGGCCCTGTTCGATTATTATTATTATTATAATATATCAAATAATTTATTAAATAATTTAAATCTTCATACACACTTACACTTAATACCTAATAATAATCATTTATTCAAGTTTTAAGATGTATACAGGTGTGGACTGGAATTATTTTGCCTTTTAACATACGAAACGTAAGATTGGTTTAAACGTAGGTAAATATTTAAGAAGTAGGTACCTACCTACCCCAAATGCAAACTGTAAACCTTCTATATTAGGATCAGTTGTAGAATGTGCACCATAAAATGTAATAAAGCTTTATTCCCGCTGACCACCACTGGTGGCCATTGGGATAAAAAGTGATAAAAGGACATCATTCAGATTGGGCTAATTTTTATTTTGCCGGCCAAAGAAAAAAAATACGATATTCGGTTAGAGCTTGTTCTTACTAACATTTTTTATTAGTGCGTCAAAGTTGAGGGACCACTTCCAACGGTTTTATTAGAGTTCAAAAATCTTAAAAATATACACTTTTTATGATACGAACTATTGAAAATAAATGAAAAATATTGTTATACATTGGAAGAATAGTTAATAAAAGCAATAAAAAATAAACCCCATACTGCATATTGTTGTTTTTCGTCCATTTATTTACGGCTAAAATTAAAAGTGTCGATTAAAGAAAATAAAATCCGCTAGAATTTTTCCTTATTAGCATTTTTTATTATGGCGTCAAAATTGAGGGACCACTTCCCTCGGTTTTATTTATATTCAAAAATCTTGAAAACGTACATTTTTTATGATACGAACTATTGAAAATGAATTAAAAATATTGTTCTATATTGGAAGAGTAGTTCATATAAGTAATAAAAAATAAACCGCATATTACATATCGTTGTTTTTCATCCATTTATCTAGGTTAAAAATTGAAAGTGCCAGTCAAAGAAAACAAATGTGATATTCCGCTAGAGCTTGTACGCGTTTGCATTTTTATTATGGTGTCAAAGCTGAAGGACAACTTCCCTTGGTTTTTTTTTTGAGTTCAAAAATCTTGGATATATACATTTTTTATACGTATTATTGAAAATGAACGAGAAATATTGATTTATATTGGTTAAAGTAAAGGTGCATTTTCAATTGAACTTAGTAAATGAGTTAATCATATTCCACAGTTACAAGGCATTAATGGCAATGCCTTATGGATGATTCGTGCAATCGTGCCCCTAGTATCAGTAGTCCGATTATTAAATGTTAGTAAGAACAATCTTTTGATAGAACACAACATTGTAAGCATTTTTTATTACTACACCAAAGTTCTAAATCGATTCCTTGAGATTTTATTTAGGGTTCAATATTTAGTATAAAGTGTGACTATTTAATTACTTAGTTCAAAAATTGAAAGTGCCGGTCAAAGAAAACAAATAGATATGATATTCCGCTAGAGCTTGTCCTCATTAGCATTTTTTTATGGTGTCAAAGCTGAAGGATAACTTCCCTCGGTTTTATTTGAGTTCAAAAATCTTGGATATATACATTTTTTTTTACGAATTATTGAAAATGAATGAGAAATATTGATTTATATTGGTTAAAAGTGCATTTCCAATTGAACTTAGTAAATGAGTTCATCATATTCCACAGTTACAAGGCACTAATGGCAATGCCTTATGGATGATTCGTGGACGATAGCAGTCACGTCATGTCCAGGTTCGTCAACATTATACATACATTATCATAGATAAAACAAGAAGGGTGAAGTGCAATGAAACAGTATTATTGCTCGTGTATTTTATTTTTATATGCTTATGCCAATAAGGACAAGCGCTAACGGAATATCATTTTTTTTTGGCCGGCACTTTCAATTTTAGACCTAAATAAACTAATGAAAAACAGCGATATGCAGTATGGGGTTTATTTGTTATTGCGTTTAATAACTATTCTTCCAATATAGAACAATATTTTTCATTCATTTTCAATATATCGTATCATAAAAATTATATGTTTCTAAGATTTTTGAACGCCAATAAAACCGAGGGCAGTGGTCTCTCAGCTTTGACGACGTAATAAAAAGTGCTGATGAGGACAAGCTCTAGCGGAATATCATATTTGTTTTCTTTGACCGGCACTTTCAATTTTGGATCTAAATGAATGGACGAAAAACAACAATATGCAGTATAGGGTTTATTTTATATTGCTTTTATTAACTATTCTTCCAATGTAGAACAATATTTTTCATTTATTTTTAATAGTTCGTATCTTAAAAAGTGTATATTTTTAAGATTTTTAAACTCAAATAAAACCGTTGGAAGTGATCTCTCAACTTTGACGCAATATAAAAAAATGCTAGTAAGAACAAGCTCTAACAGAATATCGTATTTTTTTTCTTTGGCCGGCACTTTCAAAATTAGCCCAGATATGTATGGAGAGTGAATGTTCTCCTTTCCCAATGTCCATCAGTGGTGGCCAACGGGAATAATTTGTATTTCCGGTCCGTCATGAGAGCATAAATTACAGGTACGACTCTATTAGTGGTAAGGGTACTCCCCATATCCCCGTGAATAACAAAGCGCTTAGCCAGCGCAAGATATCTACTTCCAAAATTGTGTCTTCGATCGAACTCTTGTAGATGTTGCTCAGAGAAGTATGACTGGAACCCACTATATATCTGAAGAAAAGGTGCGGGCGTACTTTTGAATGTGCCATCAGCAAATACATGTTTGATTGTTGGAATCACCTCCCGAGTTTCTTTTAAGCATAAAACTATGATTCGCGTATCACAAGAACTATAGTCAGCTAATAGGAAATCCGAAAATGAGTTGGGTATTTCAACCTCGCAGGCACGGTCAAATGACGTTTTATTAACGCCTAGTTTTGAATTCCTTTTTACGGAACATGCGAAGTTTTTATAAATAGACGGAATAGGCTGATTTTCAGAAGATCTCACATTTTCTCTGCATTTATCCATCGCCAACAATATTTCATTATGTGCATGGTCGGGATTGCAAACGTCTGAATGTTGATGATGCTTTATTATTTTATCCTAAAAAAACGTTAGAAAATTATAATGAGCTATATGTTGCGTTATACTTTTGAGATAATCAAATTCAATAATGTATAATAATATATAATACTTAGGTAACATGAAAAAATAACAAAAAATACCTTATAGATTGTTATAGTTCCTGAACTATGTTTGGATTTCCAAAAACGACATCTCCATAGCACTGCACCCAGCTTGTATGTCGTCTTCTTATGATATTTAAATCCGTCATATAATATCCCTTTTTCATTTCACGTTAAACATTCCGGTCACCGGTGACCGGACCCCCTCCTGTATTTAAGCGCCATGTTGGTCACCGGTGACCTCAAGGTAGACCTGTTTTGGTAACGAAATAGTACGCCGGAGGCCACGTTTTTCGTACGTTTACCGTATGCAAGTGACCGGAGCGGCGCTGTAGATTACTCCTTTCGTATGGTTTCTGTCTAATTATGAAATTGTAGCAAATGTATGGCAATAATGTGGGAGGACAGAGTAAAAAAACATAATTATGTTAAGAAAATAGAAGCAGTTTAATTTAATGCCACGATAATCATATTTTTACTCATATTTATTTAGAATGACACTTAAAATAGTATAAGCTAAGTATAGAACATGAACAAAAGTGAATTATGAGCTTCAATATGTTTCTTAAAGTAAGTTTTTAAGCAAGAAGTTACATTAGTTTTATATGTAGCGATGAAACTTATTGAAGCAAATTAAACAAAAGTGTGGTTCATTAGGGCAATCTTTGCAATATGTTGCAACTTTTTTAGTTTTATTCTTGGCTGATTTTGAACCAAACGTCGCCACAGAGATCTTGTAGCATTCTGAACAGAATCGTCTTGTTTTTCTCACACTTCCCTCTCGTTTCAACAATTGATGCTTAAGTCTTTTCGGTCTCTCAATGTTTGTAAGTTCTACAACCTCATCTTTTCCTGCATCGACTAGATATTCTACCAACTGTCTTCTAAACAGTACTATTATACTCTCCTTAATCTTTTTATTTTCGGTATACATTACCCAAGCATTTACAATTGCAGTATTTAAAATTACTTCAATTCCTAATTTCTTATACCATTTTACAGTTTTACGTAATGGTGATGAATATGAGGTCATCTGGTCACTCATATCTACCGCACCTTTCGCTTTGTTGTAGGCCAAAACCATTTTCGGTTTTCGAACTGTTTTCCCTTTTTTAGTAACAGTTGAAAATCCTTTGGAATGTTTCGTCGATAGCATCAAAACATCGCGTTTGTCCTTCCACTTCAAAACGCATATCCCACGCTCATTCTCCATAGCCTTTGCTTCGCCTGGTTTTAGTTTGGCTTCTACCACTAGTTTTGGCAAACCTTTTCTATTTTTTCTAATAGTGCCAACCAAATGAGTGTCTTTGTTGAGTAGTTCGTTTGCGAGCTCCAGACTAGTGTACCAGTTGTCTGTTGCAACTGTGTGACCCAAACTTAATATATGGTCACATAGAGACATCACAACTTTTGTAGGCGTGGTATTCACAAGTTCATTATTTTTGCCAGCGTACAGTTGTAATTTGCACGTGACGCCTGGTATCGTGCAGAGTTTGAAGAGTTTCATTCCGTACTTTTGCCTCTTGCTCTTGTTATACTGCCGGAATATGATGCGACCTCTGAAAGGCACTTGGCTTTCATCAACGCAAACATCTTCTTTCGGAGCATAGTGCTTCACAAAAGTTTCGTTTAATCTGTCTATAAGAGATCGCACTTTATAAATCCTGTCGATCGTATCAGCTGTCTCGTTATTTGCAAAGTGTAGATTCTGCAACAGTAATTCGAACCTGTTTCGACTCATAACTGATGGAGCAAAAGTTTGCCTAAAAACCCGGTCTGTACTCCAGTAGAGGTGAATTTTCGGTAGACTAACAAGACCCATGTACAAGATCAACCCAAAGAATTTTTTCATCTCATTTTTTGTAGTTTCTTTCCAGTTATTTGAGCGAGAGGAAGGCTTTAGACTTGATTTTCGTTGCTGTGCAAATAAATTGGTCTGCACTGTAATTTCTTCAAAGACCTCGTCAGGAACCATCAGCTTGAAATATTCTCCTTGAGCAGCATTTCGAAGTTGTTTAGCATATATGGTTCTCTCATGCCTAAAATATAAAACAAATAAGAGCATTAAATAGACAGTTTTTTTATTTAACAAAACACGAGGCAAATGGACAAACATTTTACATAACATACACATTAACAGTGATAATAATAGACAAAATATAATCTAAATCTAAATATCTCTTTAATTTCAATTTGAAGGTCGCCAGGCTAACAGCCTCTCTTAGAGGAGGCAGCAGATTACTCCAACATCTGATAGCCGCGTAACGAAAGCATAAATTAACACCACGTCCACAGACACATAAACGGACATCATATAAAGGTTTCGTTTTTTTTCTTTTGAGCTGAGGTACCCTAATAGTAATAAATATAAAGTCTCCAAAAAGTCCTTGCCGGAATCGAACCCGCAACCTCTGGCTTAACATTCTCGTTGCTATACCATTCTGCCACGGAACGGAATAAAAGGAATAATAATAATAAAGGTACGAAACTATAAAAATAGAAGCAGGTACCTACCTATTGACTCTGTAAACGCTATAACAGATGGTTGATGCCCCTTTGGTTCAAACCTTTTTTGTGATGTACTTGCGGACATACTAGCTATGTTTTCTGTGATAATTTTTTCCACATCGTCACAATCACTCTCAGTTTCACTTGAAATAAAAATACGCTTGCGTTTTTTAGGAGGATGGCAGACATCATCTTCGCTCTCTGAAATTTCTTTTTCATTCAAATCACAATCCCTTCGCTCAATCTCATCGAAAATACTGGCTTCAAGTAGGTCTATGTCGCGCAAATCCTCTTGTGATATATCTAAATCATATAAGTTCAACACCTCGCTACTCATATTTAGTCACAAAAACACACTACTTATGAAATGAAACAATATGAAAAGGATAAAACACTCAAAGCCGCAAACCAAACTAATCAAACGAGTACGACAAGCGCTGGCGCACGACTGAGGGGCGCGGGTGGCCGGAGTTGTGACCGCTTTGGCGCCTTTCTAACGGAAATTCATTTTGTTACTTCAAGCCCCCACGTAGGTCACCGGTGCCCTCATGAAGTTTTCTTGTAATATTCGCGGAACCCAACTTCCAATTGAACCCTAATTACATACATTTTAAATTTTTAACGTAACCCGCCTATTTCCATCAAGAAGTTTTTTACTGATTTTTCTCATTTACACAGTGGCGTTTAACGTGTTAATATATTGAAAATCGGATGGTTCCATGACGAAAAATGAAAATAAATAATTATTGCTTGTGACGCTTGAAATAACCAAATAGCGTTGCAATTGACCTATGACAATTGACAGTCGATAATACATAGTTGTTTCAATGATTCAGCCAGTGAAGTTAAAGTTGATAAAGAAGATTGCATGTGTCACCGCTTTATGTTTATACATAACATACATTAACTGGTCATCCAATTTATTAACTGGTGTGTGTAAGTTATGACTGTAATGAGGCATTTTCCTCAACATTATAAGATTTTTTAGCTAACTTTACTAATTTAGCACCCCGTGACTCTATTATAAAATATGAACACCTAAATGCAAAAAAAATAAAAATTATACAAGGTGTCAAGGGAACGCTAGCAATCCCTATTACATATACCAAAGCCGGTGTCTGAATTCATTTTTTTTTTGCGTGACACTCTTATATACCGATTAGACCAATTAAATAAAAATATTCTTTACAAAATAAAAACACACAATAATTACCCAAATAAGCAAATAGCGTAAATACAAATAATAGTATTAGATAGGAACCTAAAAGTAAAAAGTTTAACAACACACCTGCTCATAAAAGTGATATTACTTCACCGCAAATAGGCATAGGCATTTTTTTCTCTAAGTACAGAAAAAAAAAACAGTAAAAATTTTTTTTTAAATATGGCCGACCGCCATTGTTAGATGCGCGCACAAAGGAAAACGAATTAATTTGTAGTATTGTTTTATTCGCAAGTGTGTTGTAAAACGTCATATGGCACGCGTGAGTATGATGATTACCGTCCTCGGCTCTCTTAAGACCCTCGCCTTACGGCTCGGGTCTCAATGGCGCCTCGGCGGTAATCACCAACTTTGCTCACTTGTACCATAATGTACTATTACCGTCAAAATTTACTAATTTTATCATAATTATGGGCAACGGTGGGCGGGATCTATCTTTTGGCATCAAAGTTATAATCCATGATAATAATAGCCCAAGAAAATCATCGGAAGAAGGAGGGGAGGAATGCGAAGAAAAAAGAGAAAAGCCATTTGGCACTGAATAAGGCTCATTGGCGATAATGGCCTGATGAGTAGATTTGTCAAAGGACTTGCCTAAGGGAGCCCTAGATCGAGGGGAAGAGAAACTGTTTTCTTGTAAGACAAAGAAGTAGGAGGAGTAGCCTGCTGATTAGGAGGAGACAAAAGAAGGCGAGGGACCGGAGAGTATATATAGTATATTTAGAGTCAGTGACGACTCTAGAAAATAATTTATTAACCCTAGGATAGCGAGAGCTAGCCTCTTCATAAGACAGACTATCCCGAGACATTAAAAGTTTTATATTCTTTTGTCTGCCCAGCTCCGGGCAACTATTGTTATTGGCGAAATGACTTAGCCTCATCGATATTACAAGTTTCCCCGGAGTGGGGTTGAGCGCAGTGAAAGCAGCGGTGTTTGGACCTACATTGCGCTTTCACGTGGCCAAAGCGACAACATTGCCGGAAAACAGTAAACTTCTACGGGGCGAGATGAGTGGTAACAGAAGACAAGAGCAGGAAGAATTTGTCCATAGAATGTTAAAACTACAGACTGGGTGGGAACCCAGACTGCTTTACCATTCTCTATTACTTTTCTTTAACGCCGTCTGGCCTCCATGACTAAATAGGTAATGATAATGACTGGACAAGTTCTTCCATTGACCAGTCTGTTGGCACTTGACGGACCACGCCCATTTCAGAAATAATAAAAGAAGGGATAGTAGCTGAATACTTGTTTTGAGACAAGATAGACTTATTCGCATCAGCAGCGGAAAGAAACTTTACTGAAATTTTATTTTTGCCGACTTTCTTTATGCCTTATTTTATTATTAATATTTAAAATTTTATTTTGGTGTAAAAATGGCCAAATTTAATCGGACGAAAGGGAATAGTTATCAAATGAAAGGTTCGATCGAAATCCTAGAGCAAGGTTAGGATGTATATACATATTTTGAACCGACGCGGGATCTAAGATTCCCTATGGAAAATGGACATCTTCGAAGCAACTATCTTCTGACACATGGTGACGCTTACCATGGGCATTGCTTGGATGGACATCGATACCCATATCCAAAATATTTAGAAAAATATCAGGATCAGGAGGGATTGGGGAATACGGGTCCATAATGGAACCCACCTTCCTAATGAAAGAAGGAAGAAAAAAAAAATTGAATTATAATGACACTAAAAATATAAATAATGAAATAATACATAAAAGATACTAGTTTTGTTAAAAATAAAAAGAAGAAATCATAAATAAAAATAGGAAAATTTTCAAACCAAGTGACAGATGACTAACCACACCGACTTCTTCAGGCGAAAAAAAACGTATCTAATCAATATTGCACAAATCATTAGTGACATTAGATGTCATTCAAATGATAGATAACTTCAGATAGTTATTATCTGTGTAAAATTTCAGATTTTTAAAAGTCAATTCTTTGCCAAAGTTTCTTCTGAAAATTTTAATATGTCAAAACAAAAGTGACAATCTCCAGTGGATATAGATAAGTTTGTTTTAATCACTAGTTTTTATCCACAATTATTTATTAAGCGCTGTCTCCACGAGCGAGAGAATCGCGACGAGTCCGCGCTTTTATCGTCGGAGAATCTTCACGAACGAGCGATAATTCCGCCGCGTATCGTCGCGAGTCGTAACGGAATCGCAGCGTTTCCGCGGCGACTCGTAACGGTATCGCCGCGTTACCTTGACGACGCGTTGTAAAAGAAAGAATTCAGTTACGTGCCAGACGAGAGCGAAATAAGTAGTGTCTCAGTCGATACAATAATTCTTTATTATGGATATAATGTTGTGGGGTGCTTCTGCAAGTACGCTAGTGAATATGCAGTTATTGTTATTGTTAAGAAGGGAAAAAAAGCGCCGCTGGTGGACACATCCCATGTTGCTACGTCGTGTAAGTCATGGACATTTCCATGTGAATTATGAAGAATATCGAGATCATCCAGAATGGTTTGAAGATGAATATTTAATGCCAATTCCTGTTTTCGATGAACTGTTAAGTTTACTATCAAGACACTTATCAAAGCAAGATACTAATATGAGTAAAAGTATCGGGCCATGTGCAAGATTAGCAGTAACACTACAGTAAGTTTAAAGCAGATTTATTTTACTGAAACGCTTATATCAAATTAAAACTTAAAGTTTACATTCCATCAAAGTGTTCTAACATTTGAGCAATATCGTCCTCGCTTGTTGGTGTGGATGTACGAGAATAAGAGTCTAGCAATGAATGTGATGGTGGTGTGTATTTCTTAATTACGGCCATAATCTCAGTTCTGGCATCAATTAAATAGTCTTCTTTTATTTTGTCCATAAGTGGTAACAACGAACGGAAAAATGCCTCATTTCCACGCTCGTCGCGATACTGTGGTTGAACATTATTTCTTTGTATATCTATACTCTCGCGCATAACATTCGATATCTCTTTATTACATTCCAGAAACATTTGGACTAATGTTTTCTTTTTATTAGACGAGGATGGTTCCGTAACACTGGGGGTGGTATTAACCGAACTGTCGTCATCCTCAAAAACATCTAGACTGTCCTCATTGGGCATGTTTGACGATGTTGAAGCGTGTTCTGTGTGTTTCTTTAAAAAAAGTAATGCATCATAATGAATATACTTTCGTCGTTTTGAGGCAGCTTGACCGGATTTTGAACATTGCTGCAACTTTAACTCCTTACGAAATTGATCCCTTAAAGATTTCCATTTTGTCATTAACTCAAGTCCTGAAGCAAATAAATAACTTTTAATTTAAATATTATAATAATATATATAATATATACAATATATAATAATACATATATAAATTATTATGTATTTTAGTTAAAAAAAAACAATACAGATTAATAAATCCGAACGCTTTGATGGAGGCTTCGTTTTTCATCCCATTTACAAAAAAATACTTTCCATCTGGTGTGATTGCAAACAAACGCGAGCCTATTTTATATTAAAAAAATATGATAAAGTATATTTTAAAAATAATAATGTCATTTTCCAGATATCTTGCTTCTGGGACAAGTTATAAACGGCTTCAGAATAAGTACAGAATTTCGAAAAAAAACGTTGGCTACATTAATAAAAGAAACATGTGGAATTATATGGAAAGTGCTAGCACCTACAGAAATGGCAGCCCCAAACAAGGAATCATGGAAAGGAATCTCAGAGGGATTTAAAGACAACGCGAATTTCCCACATTGCTTGGGAGCGCTAGACGGCAAACACATTCGAATTCAGTGTCCCCGGAATTCCGGCTCTCTATACTATAATTATAAAAAGTACAACTCAATCGTTTTATTGGCTTTGGTGGATTCGAATTATTTATTTACTGTGATTGACGTAGGTTCTTATGGCCGTGAAAATGATTCTACCATTTTTCAATCTTCAATTCTAGGCCAGAAGCTAAATGAAGAAGCTCTTGATTTGCCGGAAGAAGAAGAACTGGTATTTGGCGGACCCAAAATGCCATATGTGATTGTAGCTGATGAGGCCTTCGGTATTCATCGAAATTTAATGCGACCGTAT
The DNA here is from genome assembly GCA_914767945.1 of Eilema depressum. Lineage (NCBI taxonomy): Eukaryota > Metazoa > Arthropoda > Insecta > Lepidoptera > Erebidae > Eilema > Eilema depressum. The sequence goes on along the minus strand of OU612027.1, from coordinate 3,818,614 downwards.
CCAGGTCGATGTCTTCCTACGGATAAAAAAATTTTGAACTACAGACTGTCTCGTGCGAGACGTTTCGTGGAATGTGTCTTTGGACAAATCACCTCAAAATTTCGCATATTTCATAATACAATAAATCTTCAACCAGACAGTTCAATTCTTGTAATAAAAGCAGCTTGCGTTTTGCACAACTTCATAAAGCGTCGAGCATTAAATGCCGCTGACGGGGAAAATGAAGACATATCTAAACAACAAAATATGACACCCGTACTTCAAAGGACAAGGAATTCGGGGTTGCATATTCGAAACTTATTTAAAGATTATTTTAACACAGTGGGCGCGATTCCTTGGCAAAATGCCTACATCGTTTAATGAAAATTATCTTTCTTATAATTATTGTTGAAACAACGGTTTTGTACCGACGAATGTACTCGTATATTATTTTGTTCCACCATAGACAATAAAAACTAACAATTATAACAACAAAAATTACCTGAATGAATATTATTGTACGCTTACCTTTTTCTTTTTTTCTTTAGAGGTTAGGTCCGACATGGTCACTACTGTCTGTGTACCAAGCCCTCTATAAAAAATAAAGATTAAAAAAAAAAAAAAAAGAGGTTAGGTCATCCCACTCTGTGAACATAGCACTTCCCACATCATACCAATACTTTGCTTTAATTTCTCTGTTTCGATACTCGGCCAACTGAACATCGTAAAGGGACAGGTCTCTCTCTCACTTCAAGTATAAACTTTTCAATGTCAAACATTGTACTATTGTTTAAAAAGCTTGTCGAAACGTCCTTGCTTGACGAGAGGCAACGCTGAAATGACGCTGCGTTTGACAGCGCGGCCGCTGCGCGCTCGTCGCGAGAGCGCCACGAGTGCGCGGCGGGCCCGCTGCTAGTCGCGACGGGCTAGCGACGATGTAATGACGTTTCGCGCGCTCGTTGCCACTCGTCGCATCGTGGCGATAATATCGCCGTGTGGAGACGGCTCCATAGAGAGTGTATAGAAAAATACGTAGCACGACGATAATATCGCCGCGATTCTCTCGCTCGTGGAGACAGCGCCTTAGATATAGGGCCGATTTTTCAATACTCAGATAAACAACCAGATAGGATTAATTCTACAGTTAACAAGATTCTCAATTTTTCAACTACTGGATAAGCTTTAGCTGATTGATAAACTCGTTGACGGGCTGATAAATTTATCTGACCGTTCGGACCCCAGTTAGCGGCTATCTGCGGAGTTAATTGACGTTTCTGTCATTACGTGCGCCCAGTTTGTAGGTTATACAGCGTTTTAACTCGGGCGAACGATCTAGCCTTTTCTCTAAGGAAAAGAATCTTTTTTTCGCTCACTCGTAGGAGTCGCCCAGTAAGTCAGCCGAATCGTGTAGCGGCATTCGTACCACAAACCGACCATCACAATCGCGGGTGGTGGTAGAAGTAAAAAGTTCCTCACAAACCTTGTCTTCTGCGGTAAGAATGTTAGTTGATTTACTGTTATCAACTTCCTCTAATTCCCAAAAACGTTTTAATTGGTCATCTAAGGAGGTTGACAACGCACTGTAAATCGTATTACTAGAGTACTCACTTGTATTCGTAGACTGTTTATTAAGAGATAACGAACCCGAAATAATCCAGCCTAAATGAATATTTTGTAAATAAGGTCCGACCTTCCTGTAATAAACTCCAGAATATATCAGCTCCAATCAGAATATCGATTTCTGATGGATTACGCGGGATTTGTAACGAATGAACATTGATATATGTATTCGGTACCCTTTTTCCGCTCCGACCAACGAAACTGAACAACTAGTTGTTCCGATCGGAACTCAGTGTGTGTTTATGTGCCAACTAAACGAGTAAACCATAATAGAGTAATATAGGTTGGTCTAGAATAGTTGATCAGTTTTCAGTTGATCAGTTTAGTTGGTCAGACTGGAATAAGGGATTCGGTAAACTGGAAGTAATTTTAGGTAAAACGGTACAATTTAATAAATTGTGTACTAAAATTACTAATCCTTGATCGCATAACTAGGTCACAGGATTGTTCCGATCGCAGAACCAGAAATCATGAGCGTGGACTGTATGGTAGATAAACGTAATCTTTTACATAACGATTCCGTAACAAAACTTCGCTGACTGCCACTGTCAAGCAAAGCACGTGAAACTACATGTATGTTACCATTAAAGACTTCAACGAGTGCAGTCGATAGCAAAACCGGTTCAATAGATAAAGATTGCACGGCTTGCGTCAAGTGTGTGAGTGACGGAGATCCATTGGCATCGTTCAAGCTAATGTCCGCGTCAGTGTGCGTGAGCGCGGAATTTGTACTAAATTGTTGTCTATATGTAGGAGACTATCATGCCTTTGTGAGCATTGCCTAAAGGTCCGTATTGACATTCTTCTAAAGAATGGGTTGTGCACGTAAACAATTAACGCAGATAATTGTATCGGAAACGAATTTCAGCCTATCTTGTACAGATAGATTAAAAAATGAAATGCATGTATATTATAATGCATGATTAGACTCACACATAATGCATTTAACCATGCGCGATTGATTGGTTGTACGAGAAGTCGAGGTACCGGGGCGAGACGATTGCTTATTTGAAGTGAATGAACGAATGTGTTGGGAAGGGGAGATGGACTCGCTGTGGGCTTTTTTTTGGTCATGAAATTGTTTGGGACCCTGACCCTGTGCTTGTATTATTTCAAGAACATCTGCGCAATCTTTTAAAAATTGCAAAAAGTCTTTAAGCGTTGGTTTCAATGAGCCTTTAAATACCAAACTAATTCTTTTTTCCCACTCTTGCACCGTAGTTGGGTTTAATTTTGAAACCGTAAAATAATTAATGTGTCCCAACTTTCAGTAGCCTCACCCATTTTCTTTAATGACCTTAAATTTTTGGAAATTGTGTCAATTAATTGCCTGAGTTGGCGAGGTGAATCTCTGGTAGGTTTAATGGTATATAAAGATTTGATATTATTATTAGGTAATCAATAACCTGCTGTTATTACCTATACCTATTTGAAAGTAAATCCCAAGCTGTCTTATAATTTTGATAATTTTCTGAACAAAATTGTAACGATTGTATATGACTAATCAATCAATCAATCTTCAACGACGAACGTAAGTAATGATATTTTTCAATTGAACTTATTTTACCAACATTATGAATTAGTGATATAAAGGTGTCCCTGTAAATATTGTTTGTAATGTTATAATACTTTTATGGTAAACAATAAAGAATATTCTCTTACTTCAATCTTACTTCAGCCAATTTTCAATCGAACCGTCAAAGGAGGGCAACGCGATTACAGGCAATTTTATGTCGCCATTTTTGTTATACGAACAAGTAGGCACCGCCTGTGCGGGCACCACCTCGTGTCCATTGCAAATGCATTTGGCCGATGCCATTGTTTTATAATAATGGGCTTCAATCGACTCCCTTATGTTTAATTGCTTCAAATATTGCGATTCACTGACTATATTTTCTATTTTAAGCTGTAATTTCAGGAAGTAATTGAATGTCTGTTCAATGTCAACCATGCGCAACCTTAGTTCGACTATTTGTTCACTATCCACTGAAGATTCATCAAACGAAGAAATAAACTTCCCGAAAGGAGTGAATCCGCTACGCAGTGTGCCACGTTTTTTCACTAAGTCGCGTATCTCTAAATCGTCGTTATCTACTGCAACGCGGGGGGACTTAGATTGACTTTTGTCATCGGAACTCATCTTGGTGGCCTTGAGAAACAAATAGAAAGGTACTTACAAGTAGCACTAAGGATGTAGCAACCAGCAGGGTATACTGTAAAATAATTAACACGGTATTAGTACAGCTCGAAACGTGTCCGTTATCCACCCGTGCCAACCTCTTATTCGTGGTGAGGAAACGATTTCCGGTCTTCCGATCCGTCTTCCGGCTCCGAAGGTCCAATGTTGGGGACCAAATGGACAAATGATGGCACCAACTTCAGTATAACGAGATATATATGTATATTGAGAAAAATTACATGAACGATTTGTCCCGACATATAATGGTACTGACGTCTCAACGTGTGTCGTAGTAGTGTGTGCCGCGGCGAGCGGCCGTATCCCCACTTGCGATTCCTTCCACGGCTAGCTGCGTGAACAAGTTGAGTTTTACAACTTAAAAAATTTCACATTTTCATATCATTTAAAACATTATATGTAGTCTGATAGTTTTCTTTATTGTTCAACTGGCGAACAAGTATTGAATGAAGCTCTTGTTTCCTTTTTTCGTCATTCTGTAGATGTAACATTTTTAGGTTGTGTTGCTCCTCCACAAATTAATGTTCTTTCCTTGAATTTTCTTTTAGTAGCTCTACTAATTCTAAGCGGGCTTTGGTTAATTTATCTAAACTTGCTGTCACGCCTGCTTTGGTTACTTTTGTGTTTTGCAAAATAGGGTTTATTTTTGTTTTTAATGATTTTGGCTTCCATGTTGACCAATTTTTTTCTGAAAATATAAGTATTTCCATTAATTATTATTAGTTATAAATAAACTGACAGGGAAACTTGATAAGGAGATTGGTATAATACTCACCAGTATCAGTTTGAACGATATCCATATTATCATCATGCTCAGGTTGAAGAGTATCCAAAGCACCCTCATCTAAAACTATAAAACACAGTTTTTATTACAAATAATGTACCGAGTAACATACACAAACTTAGGTACAAACAAAGTAGGCGATCAAAGAAGTAGTAGTATGGTAGGCACAAATCAGTGCCATACAGTATTCATTTGGTTACTTTAGGTTAGGACATTGCATCTCATCATGGGTAGACGTGGATCGATGTATGATCAGTGGCCTTACCATAAACCTTAAAACAGGTCAATAATTGAACTGCTGTCATTCTACCATCTGCAAATGTCACTTTGTCTAAGAGTTCATGGTATGGGCTCTGCTTGTGCCATTACATAGTAGTTTAAAAGGTAGTGAACATACTATTTTCAGCATATTTGACTGCTGAATCCCCTTTTAAAATTTGGCCATCACAAGTGTCATTTTCACCTAAAACAAAAATCCATATTAACACGGTTCATTGAAAATTGATCGGTCTAGTACAGTCACAGGTTTTTAATTGTTAAGTACTGCTACTTGTGGGAACACACAAAATATAAAGTATAAATTGTATAATATATCACTGTACCTAAAGAGATTAGGATGTCATAACTGGGCACGATTATTAAGTCGTCCATTAATTGTTGAGGCAATTCTTCGTCTTTTGCAACTTTTTGAGCTACTGGTGACGCTGAAAACAATATTATAAAGATTTAAACTATAGTAAAAAAAGTAAAAATACAAATAGTAAAAAGAGCTGATAATAATGAGTGCCTACAGGACATCCCAAAAAGCTTAAAAGTCCAGGAGCTTCTCAGATAAGCATGAATAAAAAGTAGCATATTTTGTATCATATACCTGATACACTGTCACTGTCGTTTCGAGCATCTAACCCTGTGATATTAGAGCATATCGCAACTTCGGTGAAGTCTGCTCCTGAAGAAGGCCCTCCGCCCGTTCTATAGAGCTCTTGTCGATGCCTGGCCATGCTTTTCTTCCCTCCATTACCCGTGGCACTACTGCTTGGCACTACCAGTAGTGTCATGGGAAATTTTACTTTCCCATGGCACTACTTCTAACGTCTCCTTTTTAATGCCTTCGTATTTTAATTTTAGGGTCTTAGCAGAGCACCGACGCTATTTTGTTCCATGCCGCTTCCTTATCTTTGTTAGTTACAGCGTCGGTCTTTTTATTTTCAATGATTCCACGATATTGTCATATTTATTCTATGATAGGGAGCAAATTGTACTATATTGGGTTGAATTAAATAAAATAATTCTATTAAAAAAATGGATGTTTTATTAAATAAATGATTCGGGCGCCACCTGAGGTTTCTCAGGAATATGAATTCGGATAGTAACTAATGTGGTAGAACAAAAGCTTCTAATCACAGAGCCGGGGGTGATAAAACCACCTAGGCTTGTTTACCCATGGTGCGACGCTCAACCGCGTGGCACCATGTTAAAATAAAAATAATCACTATGAATTTATCTCAAGGTCATCTGCATCCGGGTTAAATATCAAAAATAAGAGGTTACATTGACTATGTCTAGATTAGGTTAAAGTTAGGTTATTTTTTAGCACATGCTTCTTGGACATCAAGGCTGGGAAAAATCGAGAAAAACAAACGGGATACAACGGGATACAATCGGGATACAACCGGGCTTTCTATCGCGCAGCCCTGTTGAAAAAAATATTTTGTTCTTTTTTAACGGAAATATACGAGGATACTCACCGAGACTCCAAAATAGAACGATCGGAAGTCATCGCCTGTCAGGAGCAGGACCGACCAAGGATCCTATAACAGTTATAAATATTTCAACCAAAATGCTAATAGGTTAGACACGCGGAGTCGAGAATGCAAAGATTTCTATAGAACTTACCAAATTCAAAAATATTACGTCGAGACGCTCACCATTGCCGTCATCACTCCACCGAGCACAAACGGCAGGCTTATTAGCTAACTCGCGATAGCAAAGCGATAGCAAAATTTGCGCGGTAATCGCACAAAAAACGACAAATTGGTATTACGTATCACATTTGACAGAAAGCGATCAGCGAAAAAGGCGCGATAAGAAAAATATATAGTGATGGAGAAATGAACCAACTTCGTCAGATCCTTTTTTTGCTATAGTTTCTGGGTAGCAGAAGAAATATGATTTGGATGTAGATAGTTCATGGATGTTAAAAAGATTTAAGGTTAGTTGTCTTTTATAATAAACGTCATTTGTAGTAATGTTCGGCATACTTAAATTTTTTTGAAAGTCCATTGCAATAGCTTCCTTTCGAGAAGATGACTGACATTGAATTCTAGTTTCTCTTTTTCGTTTATAGAAAACATTAGCCTTCAATTTATGTGACTTATTCTCAGTTTCTAACTTTTTTATTTCTTTTTCAATGTCACCTTTTTCGAGCTCGGAAGCATTCTTTAGATTAATTGTGAGAGCTTTTGCCATAGCCAGAAATTCATCACAAGTACTGCAGGTATCACTTCTTGGATATCCAAATCCTATGTTAAAATGATTAACGAATATTGATCGATATGTTTCGTAGGATAGTTGATTTTTGTCTTCGAACATATCATACATTTTCTTGACATTCAACTCCTCTGGTAGATAAATTTTTGAGCTGTCATGTAAGCTGTAATGACTTTTTCTTCCACGAAATGACCTTATGTGATCCATGACTTTAGATTTAAGCATTTGACTCAGTTTTTAGGACGGTTGCTATGTTTTCCTCTCATGTCAGTTGGGGCTTTGCCTGTTGTGAGTAACGATTTTTTTATTGAACATATTCTTTGTCTTGTTACTCTAGGTCGTCTTCTTTGAATTTCCAAAACACTTATAGTCCAGTCATTTGGGCGAAAACCTAGAACATTACCTGGAAAGTTTTCCGGGAGTTTTGAAAATTGGCAATTTTATAGATTTTGATATGCTCTTTCCAAATTTGAACTTTGCCACCTCGTATGTTTGCCGCTCGCGCCGCCATTTTGAAAAAATGGCGCCCAAAAGCAGTTTTTAGATAATAACTCCTTTCCGGCGCATTTTACAGGAAAAACATATTACACAAAATAAAAGTAGAGAAAATTTCCTACAATTTATTTCAAACCTTTTCTTTCCTAAAATCAATAGTTTCGGCGTACGAGCGCCGTAAACCATTATACATCCACACCAACGTGTAATATTTACTTTAAACTGCTCATACTGTGATTTGTAAATTATAAAAATTATACGAAGGTTATCTATAGTAATTATAGGTAACTATAGTCTGTCATGTCTCCGCAGGTATAAAGAAATGCGCCCCTTCTGTGTCAGGCCCCTTCTTTCCCTTCTAAGAAACATCTAGCCCCGGCTGAGCTCAACAGAAATATTTAGTCTGAGTCATCAGTATACGTTTATCATTTCACAGTGTCGTTTGCATTTACAGAGCCATGGCTTCTAATGAAGTAGATAGATGGGATACCACGATAAAAAAACGCGCCGATTTCTCTACCTCATGGTGGTGTGGAAATGAGTATTTCTGCCGAAACGTGTATTGAATTACACTTTACGGCGCTCCTACACCGAAACTATTAATTTTAGGGAAAAAAAAATTATCACAAATTGTAGGAAATTTCCTCTACTTTTATTTTGTTAAATATGTTTTTCCTGTAAAATGCGTCGGAAAGAAGTAATTATCAAAAAACTGCTTTTAGGCGCCATTTTTTCAAAATGGCGGCGCGAGCGGCAAACATACGAGGTGGCAAAATTCAAATTTGGAAAGAGCATATCAAAATCTATAAAATTGCCAATTTTCAAAACTCCCGGAAAACTTTCCAGGTAAAAATACCAAATGACTGGACTATTATTAGACCACTTAAATAAAGGTTTTGTTTATCCCTAGACGGAAACAGGTTGAAATCCTTCAAAATTCTAGCCCTCTGTTTCTCATTCACAGCTTCAAAACACTTGTATCTCTTGCAATCACAACTTGGACCAGTTTCATGACTTTGAAGTCTAATTTTTTTATTAACATCCGACAATCGACCGTAAAGTTTACGTTTTTTGGTTGGTTGCTTCAAATTAACCTCGTTTTCTTCTTCTGACGACATTTTCAATAAAAATATAATATTAAACACACGCGACACAACACAATAAGGCTCGTGGCAGGTATTGTCAGATATGGTGACGAATGATTGTGATTTACCTTTAAAGTATATCATGCCACAATGTAAAGTTATATTATTTTTGGAAGCACCAAAATGCATTGCCTGTATTTCTGTACCAAGCTTACACTCGTAGTTTTCACTGAAGTCGCACAAGATAGCTATTTCGTTATCGTGTAATCCATTAATGCATTTTAAGTACTCACTTTGTTGGTGCCTCCAATTATAAATATGAGATTTGAAGGACGGAAGTTCTTTTTGAAACTCAGAAACTAAGGTCTTCACAGTTCCTTTTTTAAGTTGTTTTGAAGATTTTTTGGTAACAAATATTTTGCCCGGTTTTACATAGCTATGATTTATCCTTTCCCACTTGAACCAGGTAATATCATCTTCCATTTTCTCTTGCTTGTATTGAAGCACAGGAGTTTTGCAATCATAACATTTACAATACATACAGTTGTACGACTTTTATCACAAGTTGTTTGATCAATTACGTCTTCTAGATTTGTGTAAGTTAGAATATTTTTTTTTTTAAGTGCTATAAAAAGATTTTCGACGTTACTGTGTTTTATACATAAGCACGTGTCTCTATTTCTAACTGTGGGTGATAGAATATAAAATGGTTTGCATCTAAAGAAGGTAGTAAAGCTATACTTTCCTCCTTTTTTGTAAATTATGTACAAATTTGCAAATGTATCAGTCAGGTATCTAATCTGCATCTTTTGTTTTCCTCTGGTTCGTGTTTCATGTTTTCCCGCTGTACATCTACTTATGTCATCCCTGTTATAAAATGTCTCTATATCTTTTTTAATGTTACAATTTGTTAGTTTCTTTTCTGTATTCCGTATCCGACTTTTTAATCCTAAATATTTCGTTACGCCCATGACTAAATTACTAGATTTTACTTTCTGATTAGTTGCTATATTTTTTAACAGTCGTTTTTCCTTTTGAGTATTTGCATTCTTATAAACTGTTTTTAAAGAATATTCTAATACTTCTTGTCGTGCTTGAAGCTTCTCTATTTCACCTTTTTTTTTTTCATGCATAAATTTTTCGCGGTAATAGCGTTTACGACTGGTTTCTAACATCCTATGTAATTTCTGTATTTTATCTAAAGCTTTTTTGTTTCAAATTTTTATACCTTCGTTGAAGTAAGTTGCTTACGTGACTTTGAGTTTTCAAAGGTTCTTTAGTCGGTTTTACGTTTTCTTCATTATGCTTTTTTTGTTTTAGTCTTCTCTTTTCATCTCTCCATATTTTTCGTTGTTTTATTTTTTCTTCTTCTGTTAGCTCCGTTATCTTTTTCCGATTTTTTTTTAGTCTTGCCAATTGTTTTTAACGCTGAGTTTCAAACTTTTCAGGATTTTGCTTTAGTTTCTCACGATATTTCTTTGCCCTTTCTGCTGCCGTAAGCGCCATTCTTTTCTTTGATGTATTGAACCGAATAATTAGTTTCTTCGAAGAGTATTAATTACTTTCACCCACAAAATCCTTGCACTCGTCCTCAGGAAAATGATCATAAATAGAATGCCAGCAAAAAGAACACCAAAAAAAGGAGCACTGAAGTAATTTTCTGATATCACTTTGACTCATCGCCAAAGTAAAATGTTGCAGCTTCGTACTATTGTTTATTTTTCGCCGACAACCGAAGCACTTCTCACTAAGTATGAAGTGTGTAACAAGCCAGGGCCACTTAGCATTATCTAAATAACATTGATTTAAATCGAAATATGTTAGGATTTTATCAACGTCCCAATATACTACCATAGCTGCTAGCGGAGTGATCATCCATACGGGTACGTAAGTATTTTACATACGAATTTCGACCTGAAATAAAAAAATCTTCTAAGTCTATATGTTTTAAAGAATGTATGAAATTGGGTAAAATAGTCAAAAATTTCACTGTAATAAAAAAAATAGTTTAAAACTAAAATCCGACTACTTAAAAATAACGCTCTAAAAAATATTAAACAAGAAAATATCTAGGATAGCCGTGGTCGTATGCCACTTACTATAACAAAACGATACATGCTATTCTAGGAAAAAGTGGCAAAATTCCCGTGGGACACGTGAAAATTTGACGTCCTCTTTTATTATTTTTTAAATATAAAAATAACTATCCGCCTTTTATGATACTTATTAATTTAATTTGAAATTGAAATATTTACTTCAATCATAAAAAAATCACTTCCATTAGTACCACATAAAAAAATAAAAATAAAAATGTTTGAAGGTGTGGGACAGTCTAATTATGCTAGGGTCATTTTTTGTGAAAAACACCCGGGATACACTGATTCCTTTAGGCGGAGTACGTTGAATTCGTAAAAAGTCAGTTTCTCAATATGTCTGTTTCTCATTAGGTCGGATTCTGAGTAGATCAGTTTTTAAAACGTCAGCTATGCTTTAGTACACTTGTTTACATAATAGAATTCATACCTAACCGAGTATCGACCCACCTATACTGACTCTTATGATATGATTCTCAAATAATACTTTCTGGTTGTCTTGGAGAGTTTTAATAGTTTCAAGTACACTTTGATTACTTTCAATAATTACATCCATTTTTGGCAGTAAGTTATCCGGTCTGTCGATTTGCATATCAGAAGTAGCATTTTGTTGAACCAAGAAAGATTGTTGGCGTCTTGAGTGGTAGCTGGCATTATCCATGACAACCACTGCGTTTGGCTCAAGTCTCGGTAGCATTGCTTGGAACCAATTTTCAAACTTGACTGCATTCATCGATTCGTGATAATCGCCTGTACCTTTGCATTTAAATACCAATTCCGATTCTGGTAAGAATCCTTTTTCACCTCCTATATGTAAAACAATTAGCCGGCTGCCTTTGGGAGTAGGATTCTTGGCACCCATCGACAAACCCTCCAAAAATGCTTGTTTTCTTGACTGCACTGTAGTGTCTTCCCACACTTTGCCTACAGTGTGCCCTGAAAAGTAAAGGAATAAATTTGTCATAAGTTTAAACATTTTACCCCTTAATATTGCGAACATCTTGGGGAACACAATCGCTTCTGTTGATCCTATGTCCGTGCTCTTGTTACAAAGTATATTTATTTTATTTTATCAAGATTAGCACAGTCGTTTAGGCGTGTAAAGGTGACAGACAGACAGAATCACATTTACAATATTAGTATGGATTTAAATCAGTCAGTAAATAGTTAATAAAAATAAGTCTTACCCGCATTCACCCAAGTTTCATCCAAGTAATATATTGGTCGTTGTTGGTGTCGGTAAGGACTGTCATACTGAAATTCGAAGATTGAAATACCGATGTACTGTATTCATAAAATTCATGAGTACGAATAACGTTAGTATGAAAGTATGCTATGACGAACAACCTTATTAAGAATGTTTACTATCGCGATGCACGAAACTTCGAAAATTTGCTTTGACGAATAACGTTAATGAGAATGATTACTAATGCGATGCACGGAACTACGAAAGCCTACTATGGTGAATATCTTAATTACCTATGTATATATGTAATGTAATGCTACTAGTACGTAATCATGAGGTACGGAACTTTAAAAGCTTAATAAGATGAATTTCTAAATTAAATTTTTAACGGAAATAATAAAATATGTAAATTGATCAGTAATTTAATAAATTCAAAATGTGCCAAAGTAGCAAATAGTACCTACAAATACGATAGGTACTTAAACAAAATAATGCTTTTTCTAGCAAAACTATGATCGTAATTCATAATATAACAACATAATTCTCTGTAATCGGGAAATAATAGTACCTATAAAAAATAGGTATATTAATATAAAAAAAGATTAAGTTTTTAAGTAAATAATATAAGCTAAACCGCTTAAGTACTCCTTCAAATTCATAGTTTCTTTCTTTAATCTTCTTTATGAGCACCGAGGTATCTCGTTTCCTTTTTTTAATATTTGCCGTTATTCTTTCTATTTCCAAACACGTATTTTTTTGCTCTTTTGTTAATTCTTGTAATGTTTTATATATACTCATTTGTTTCCTATTTAACAGGCTGTTCCAACGATTGTGCCAATTTTTTTTCAATAGCGTTTTGAGTTGTGGGAATGTCTGCGTTTATGCATTCCAAAACGGACATCCGAGGATTGAATCTTGGAGGTGATCTTTTCAGCTTAAATATATTACTTTGCACTCGTTCATACGTGCCTCCTATATAATATTTGTAAAACCAACTTTAACTGCATCATTAGGAATAATTTCATCACGAATTATTTCAAAAGCTTCAGGAATTTCACCCGGATCTAAATAAGCCAACGTAGCTAAATGTCTCATTTTGTGGGCATATTCACTGTCGCTGGTGTATTTTTTGGCCAATCCTTCCTTTTGTATGTGCTTGAAGATATTCTGCGACAAATGAAAATAGCAACATTTGTGTTTTGCTCCAAGAAAGATACTGACGCAAGCTTTAATGGCCGCTATTTCAAAATCCGTAATTATAAATTGCGGGCTAAGGTGAATATTTAGATTATTTAACGTATACCTTACAACCATTTCCAAAAATATCGAATACGATCGTTAACTTTTATTTGACAACAAGCCGTAAACCAGCGGTAGGGTTTGTTTAGTACAGTTTTGTCCAACCTGGCCATGGATTGAATATAGCTGATAAAATAATTTTGGGTAACATTTGAAAGTGCCATCCATTATCCAAAATTCAGAGGATCCTAAAAGACGCAAGTTATTTTTGATACTGAAGACAAGAATGACATCATTTTCATCTATGAAATGACCTATTAAAAATTGGTCGCCTTCGAATTTCGAATATTGTTCGGGAACAGTTAAATCATGAGACTTTTTGGAAGGCTGGGCTCTCTTCGCGTTCTTTCCCTATGAATTACCATCCGCATGGCTTGTTTAGAAGGCATGTAGGGAGCCGATGTAGAAGGTATTTGCTGCTGGGTATTTTGAATAATTTGCCCAGGCTGATCGAAACTTTGTTCAGCTCTTCTTTTCAACGAAGCCCTCACAACATTTGCCAACGCAGTGTCCTGGTCTGGGTCGTGCAGGTGTGATATATTATTAAATTTACGATTGTAATGCTTTTCACCAACCTTTTTTGTTATCGCCGCAGCACCACAACTTGATGAAGACTTTCGAATACATGTCAAATAATATGTAGTATCGCATTTTTTATTTAAAGTGTACAAAAACCCATCCTGAAAGAGCAGATTTTTATTTTTATGCGATTTTACGAACTCACAACAAGGAACCTCCATTTTCACAAACACAAAACAATATACTGATGGACTTAGGGTTCATACGCACTATGCGGGTAGCCGCATTGCGGCTAGCCGTCCGGCAGACGGCAGGATGCGGTTGCGAATGCGGCCAGCCGGATCGCGGGCAGCCACATTCGCAACCGCAACGTGCGATTGAAGAACCGTTGCGATTTGCGGTCATGTCGATCCATTTCAAAGATGGACGTGGAAGAAGTTGCAGCTATTTACTACATTTACACACGTTACGTAAAGAAGAAAAAACATAGAAAGAAGTACTGGGTGCATCCTTATTTGCAAACACGAGATGAGAGCAAGCATTTTGCAATATTTTTCGAAGAACTAAAAATATATGAAGATAAGTTTTTCGGATTTACTAGAATGAGCATAAAAACGTTTGAAGAATTATTGAACATTTTAGAAACATTTATAACGAAGCAAGACACACAATTTCGCAATAGTATTAAACCGGAAGTAAAGTTAATAATAGTGCTACGGTAAGTAAAATAAATATTTATAATTCAATTTTTATTAAAATAATGTAGGTACACATTTCAAGCATCATCGTCAGTGATGGAATTAAAAAGTTCCAGATAATCTCCTGAGAATTTTCGGAAATTGGCGATTGTGCATTCGTCGGATTCCGATAATCACTCTCCTGAGATTTTTCGGAAATTGGCGATTGTGCATTCGTCGGATTCCTCATAATTTCTTGAGACGTGTCTCGTCCAAACTCCGAAGACTGCACAGGCTGCGTGTAGACATTACTTCCTGAATACTGTGCCGTTTGATATCCATGATGTCGTCCAACCTCCGAGAAGTTTGTGTCCGGCTACCCGCATAGTGCGTAAGAACCCTTAAAATAGGCACGCCAAGTTCGTTTAAAAATATTTCGAGATACCCTACAAAACATATTATATTTCAAAGTTCCGTACATCGCATTAGTAATCATTCTCATTAACGTTATTCGTCAAAGCAAATTTTCGAAGTTTCGTGCATCGCGTTAGTAAACATTCTTAATAAGGTTGTTCGTCATAGCATACTTTCATACTAACTTTATTCGTACTCATGAACTTTATGAATACAGTACATCGGTATTTCAAACTTCAAAGTTCAGTATGACAGTCGTCGGTAAGCTTTTATATTTTTCAAATATTTAATACGCCACAATGCTATGTCATCTCTGTCAATTAAACCATTATTTCTCCTTCGTTTGACGTATTTAAACTTCAAATATTTCAGTAATTTTTTCAACGATGTCAAACCCATGTTTGGTAAGGATTCATCTGTATTTATGACATGTACCTAGTACCTTTTTTGCTGTAGGTAACTCTCCTTTTAAATAAAAGCTGTGCACTATTCGTCTAATGCACGTCTTATCGAACCCATCAATTTTTTCAATTAATGAGAGTCGTTTTTTCGGTGAAGCAGCCGGCTTGACGGTGTCTGTTTCGGTATATTCTTTTAAAATACGATATATGGCCGATTTTGAAATGCCTAAGATATCTGCTGTTTTGTCCTTCATTTCTTTTTTTGAAGGATATTTATCAGCAGGCCAGGATTCTTTAACGTATTTAAACACGTTAATAAGTCATTACCTTCTCAGATTCACTAAAGTGTGACATTTTATTTTTCTTTTCTTCCGGGGAGAAACAAACTCCTTGAATGGACGCGAGGTAGACGGCACTGGTTCCATTTTAAAACAGTAAATAAAACTTAACCAATCAACAAAAAAAAAAAAAAAAAACAAGACAACAAAAACTAACAAACAACAACAAACTAAGATAACTGTGTCCGAAAACTAAACGATCACTAACGCATCCCAAGATGGAATGTCGTTCGTTATTTAAAAATTATGAATAATCATGTCAATGATTTTTTGTCGTGACTCAAGCCCAACCAAAAACCACATGCAAACAAGAACAAACCTTACGTCTCAGGTAAAAGGTTTACAGTTCCTGACCACGGCGGTTATTGCATTTGTGTGAGCGAGGCACATTATATTTACGCGGGAGGTAGGTAATCATGGGTTAACGTACGAAATTCTTTCTGCTTCGCGTCCGGACTATATATAAAAATAAATTGCATGATAATTCTTCAATGAGCTCTATCTACTACCTCTTTTTGTGTAACGGGCATGTAATAAAATTATAATTATAATTCACGCTTATTAATGTTTTAATATAGTTTTTTATACCTTTTTCGTTATTTCTGTTTTTAATTACATGCATGGTTAAATCCTGTATTGTTAAAAAGTATTCAACTGCATTTTCGGTAGAATATGTTAAATATTGTACATTTGCTTCGTATTCTTTACAAGCTAATAAACTTTGTCTGTCGATGTTTTTGTTAATAAAGCACTCTGTATATAATTCACAGTTTTTAAATATTTTTCGTTTTGCTTGTTTTATCACATATCCAGATACATATTTCCAATGCATGGTCTGCAATTATGTTTTCAGTGAATTTTCCATTATTCACAAACCCTGTTATCATGTCTGTCCTTCTCTTGTAGTCAAAATGCGGTGCTAAAGCAATCTCATCAAATAATAATGAGCAAAGTCTTTGGTTGATTGACATTTTGGAGGCCCTTTTTCTCAACTCATTGAATAAATTTTCATTGATACCTGGCTTTAAGCCAGCTCTTATTATCATTTTATTCAATGATAAAGGGGCTGGAAGCACAAATACATTTCTGAGCCACTTGTAGGCTCTTGGGCCTTGTTTATACAGCGCCAGTGCCATGATTTTCTCTTTATTTGTGTATCTGCGACCCGACTTCTTTTTGCCTACTTCCCTGAATTGCAGACAGGTAAATGTAGAAGCCATTGTGGTGAAACATTTTATCATTTTTTGAAAATTTATATTCTCTGACAGATTTAATGCCTTTTTCAGTTTTGTAGCATAACTTGCTTTGGTCTTCCTCAGCCTCTGTACTTGGCGTGCGAGAACAGATGCCTCAGTGGAGTAAATGCTTGATAACGATTTACCTCTTTTCTCTGAAAATTAATGTGAAATTTGATTATCATTATGAATATAGATTCGAGGTGTAGAACACTATGGAATTGGTAAAATGGTTAGTTGAAATGTGGTAGTGAGTACAACTGCTATGCACAATGCCTGGGATTCAATACTTGGGTTGAGTTTTTTTAATATATAAGACATGTCAATTTGACTTCGCTTCGCCTGATGGTAAGCTGAAGACAAAGTTTCTATGTGAATATTTGATTGATTATACATACATAAATTCACGCCTCTATCCCATTGGGGTAGGTAGAAACCACATATTTCCACTTGTTACGATTCTGGCACATAGCCACTGTGTGTGCCAGAATCATAGCAATCTTTGACTTTCATAATTATTATTTTCGTACATTTCCTTTCACATGCCTTTCCTTAAAACGTCGTCGGTCTGGTCGACATACGTACGCCTAGGTCGACCTTCGTCGTCGACCTAGGTTAACAATTGCCTATTTTTAATGACGTGGTAAAAACTATCATTTTCAAGGTGAATTAAAAATACTATGGCAAAAGTATAAAACCAAATATAAGTATTTACCTTTTGTGACTTTTCTTTTTAGAGAAGAGTCATGAGCCACAATTATTTGCACTTCATTATTATTGGTTGAGGTTTCTGGCAAGATTTCTGAAAAACAATTCGATAGGATTAAGAAAACTAGTGACATTGGTTACTTTTTGTTTTATACCATTTTACCCTTTAAATCTTTTATTATTTCACCTTTTGTTGAAAGGGTTTCATTTCAACCGTAGAACATTCCACTTTTTACTCTTTTCTTTTCCCATTTTTTTTCCTAGTATTAGGAATTTACCTATTTGATTCTAACATGTATTTCAAGCAGGGACTTACACATTACATTAAAATACATTCATAAAGGTTACATAATTATAATATGGGGTACACTATTAAAAGGTTACAGAGTAAACGACGAGTACGGCACTGCAGCCCTATATTTGGGGCAGATATTCCTTTTTTTTACACTCATACTTATTATTAGTATTCTTTGTTTCTTCGCTTTAGGAACGTTTTTTTCCTTGTCCTTGTTTAGATTTCTTTTTACTGCTGTAGCTAACTTCTTGCGTTTCTTTTCTTCTCTTTCACGATGCTCTTTTTCTATGGAGTCTTTTTCGGGCGTATCCGTCAATATTCTTGTGGCACCTTTCTTTCTTCCCTTATTTGTATTTTTTCTAGGTCCAACCTTGGGATGCGGTCGAATCATAACTGGACTTACATAAGTTGAAAGTGTTTTTGAACCGACGTTGGAAATATTAGCAGTAAAAAGGTCATCAGAGCTAACCGCAGCCGTTGCAGTTAAAGTATTTTCCAGAATAGTATCAGCTTAATGATTTGTAACATTGAGCTGCTTAGTTATGTTCGTGGGAGATTTTTGAACAGTCATAGTGTCATCACGCGTAGGTGTTTTGCATAACGCTAAGCCTGGAGAAGACGGTTGAACTTGCTGTGCAAGACTGGTTTCAAATAAGGATATCATGAATTATTGAAGGCCGACTAGCAGACGACAATTTATTAACAGCCCGAAGGGATAGCTGAGTCAAGCTTTCTATGTAGGTTTGGTAAGTGGCAACTGCTACAGAATTTTCTTCTGCAAGTGACAACTCTGATGCAATAACAGGAAGTGATTCTCTATTCTTAGTTTTATCTGCATCTGTAAGTAACTTCTCGAGTCCGTCTTGTTGAGGTGGAGGCGAACAATTAGAAGTGATTGATTTACTTACAGCCGCATTAGAGTTTTGAGTTGCATTTGATGATTCTGGCACAAACTCATTGTGTATCATGTTGCAGAAAATCGACAGTCACAGAACTCGCATTTCCGTCAATAAGAGGCTCTGTTGGATGGTCTTGCTGATCTAGGGTTGGAGCAGATGATTCTCTCTCTCTAATATCATGTGACTCTTCAGGTCGATCTGTTACATACGATGATAAGAATTCGTCATCTGTAAAAATGTCTGCGTTCAAAGGGAAAATTCCAGTGATCTCAAAATTTTTGGTAATATTCCTTGGAGTCATAGCCCGTGGATAAGCTCTTCCTAATAAGCCGCTGATGTCATAAATTGTGATTGTTCTCCCAGGATGTGTAACCATCCAATCATCGCAGGCTGTGTCATAATAAGATTTCGAAAGGAGATCATAGGTACGTAAGTATAGGCATGAAGACGAAGTGGACGTGGCTTGCGCTTCGCCTGTTGCCTATGCGCAGGTAGGCGAGAGGTACTAACAAATACATCATTGGTATAAGTGAGTTATGTAGTTTGCCGTACGTAGTAACAACAGTCTTACTTTCCGATGAACATGCCATTGTTTATTCTGATACTGGCCTCTGGTGGCTTTTTCTATTTCCAACACTTTTTCTTTAGTAACACCTACTAAATTGTGTAATTTTAAAATTGTATTAATAGAACCATCGGTATTATACAAATGATCGTTTTCCACAGCCACTGGATTTGCTGATTCAAATAACTGATTCAGAGGCATAGAGAGTTTTGGAAATTGAAAATTTTATTCCTGAACTGCACATTATATGATTATCAATTTTGGCCTCAGGATATGGGGAAAAGACAAAGTTTTTTGCATTCCTTTTATTAGGCAATGTAGTTGCTCTTAAAAGTGTAGCTACATATTTTTTAGCATGTATGTCGGTGAATAGTTTGCAGCTTGTCACTTTTGCTTGAAACGTTAAATCTAAATTGATGGCTTTATAAGTTATTTAAAAGTTTAATAAGTTTAATCGGAAGGGGTTTAAGTTAAAATAGTTATTAGTTAACATGTAGTTGCGTCTACCCTGGCTCTCGGAGAGACGAAGACATAAATAAAAGATAGATTTTAACAATTATAACAATTTGTATCCAATAAAAATAGTATATCTGAAGGTTGTCACTTCATTCAATATTATAAATTTTTCCTGTGACATGTTTGCTACACCTAATAAGACAACACCCACATGTTTGCAGTGGGCCTCATTACCTTTGCCATCAGCACATTCATATTGTTATTGTTTCTTCTGAGCTTTGCAGAATCTTATAACAACATAGTTTTACATTAAAACCAATATATACATACATTATGCAAAAATACGAGATTTAAGACATCACCATCTACCTGACATCCCAATAACTTAGCTATGGATAAGTTGGCTGGGCATCCGTCAAATCATACTGACGAAACAACTAGACCGCACTCACTGATCAAATCGATACAGGTTTTGAGTAAGTTGGCCTTTTGTTCGGCAGTCGTCCCATTTACAAGAAAATAGCCCACAGGAAGCTTACAGCTGCCATTTATACACAAGTCAGCATAAAAACTAAAGCTTCTTTAGCTATAGGAAGAACATCGGTTTCTAGCTGGTCACCACAGTTAACAAAACTAACGTAGTATTTTCCATTCCATTCAACCTTCTGGCGAATAACCATTTCATCAAAACACAGGCCGCGTATCCACTTCTATTAGCCGGTTCCCACGGTCTGCGATATCGCGGACGGACGCGGACCAGCTCGCACGGCACACCGTGGGAAGGGTCTCGTCCGTGGTAGCAGAGGACGTCCGTGGCGGTGCGCCGGTATCCGTCGCGAGGCGGTAACTTCAAAGGTGCGGTGCGGCGCGATCATTTTCCGAATCATAATCCCACCGCGCACCGGTAGGTTCACAGGACAAGGAGTATTTAATGTCATTCGGTAATTTTCTACCGTGATTCCACTGCTATGGGTGACAAAACAAAAAATAAATAAAATTAGATAATATAGGTATGTCTATGTACACTTACATTAAACGACATTTTGTTGTATGCTGATATCCATCAGCGACGTGGTTTCTTTTTGCTTTTACTAGATCGCATAATTTGGTAATTGTTAATTAATACCACAGCCGCGGCTGCAGCGACGACACGTTTCTCTTTCACTTTGCATTTTGAAATGAAGTTATCAAAAGATCTACACAGACCAACACGCACCGTTGGAAGAGCCCTGTCTGCGTGCGTTGCCGTCCGCGATCGTCGGCTGTGCGTGATGATCCGCAGAATCGCGGACGGTGGGAAGCGGCCTTATGACGAATTCGAACACAAAAGTTTGAGAGCTACAAGTACCTCGGATGAATAACCGGGTTCACCTTCTATAGTTGGATACCAGCGTGTAAGTGTACGAGAGTGCGGAAGGCAAGTATTAAAAGTATTTCTGACAAAATTATAAGCGCGGACTAATGCACTGCAAATTTAACGCAAATTTGCGCACTTCAGGTGAGTATTTGCTTCTTCTTCAAGCTGTAAAATTGTAGTTCTTGACAAATCCGGATAAGTATTTTGAGAATTAACAAAATGAAGTGTTTTTTTTTCGGACATAAATACCACCAGAAATGGTAAATCTGATTAAACGCAATAGCAAAACACATACAAACACACCAGGAGAGAGAAGAGGCCAAAAAAGCAGAATAAATTGATAGATCCACAGCAGTACATCGGTTGAGGGACAGAAGAAATCATTAACAAACGGTCTGGGAACAAGTTAATGAGGATTTGGAGTAATATATACTGAAAGGAAAGAAATATTAAGAGCCCTTACAGCTACCATATTTATAACTGGAGAAATTGGTGAAAGAGGAATTTGGTAAAAAGGTAGAGAACGTCAAATAAGAATAGCACTGCCATTATCGCCAACAGGTCTATCATCACGAAGACACGTGAAACCCGATACCCTAAACTGAGCACCAGGCCTCAGCCATGACTCCGAAATGGCAATAAGCGAAGGACGAAAGAATTATTAGAGATAGAGAAGACGTTTATGTTTCTTGGCACGAAGCCAGCCGGGATTCCACAGAAGAACTGTAGTTCATTTAAAATTGTATTAATAGAACCATCGGTATTATACAAGTGATCGTTTTCCACAGCCACTGGATTTGCTGGCTCAAATAACTGCTTCAGAGGCATAGAGAGTTTTGGAAATTGATAATTTTATTCCTGAACTGCCTGAATAATTAGGAGAAAGAGAGGAGATTTGTAGAAGTTTATGGGCAACGTTGGGCGGTAAAAATGATTTATTCTTTGGAATAAAATTTAAAATTAATGATAATAATAACTCAAGAAAATCATTGGAAGCAGAAGGGGAGAAATGCGAAAAAAGAAAAGAAGAAACATTTGGCAATGAAGAAGGCTCATTTATCAAAGGCTAAGGCTCCCTTGGGCAAGCAAGGGAGCCTTAGAACAAGGGAAAGAAAAAACCATTTTTTTTTTTTAAGACAAAGAAGTAGGAGGAATAGACTGCTGGGTGAATAAACTGTGACGCCCCTGGTGTTGCATACGTCCATAGGCCACGGTAACCACTTTCCATCAGGTGGGCCGTGTGCTTGTCTGCCACCTAAGTGGTATAAAAAAAAAAAAAAAAAAAAGAGGATAAGGGACCGGAGAGCCACTAACGACTCTAGAAAACAATTTATTTACCCTAGGATAGCGAGCTAGCCTTTTCATAGGACAAGCTCTCCCGAGACATAAAAGGTTTATATACTTTTTTCGATTTTTGTTCTTTGATAATTTCCCTCCTGTACATTTTTCGCCTTTAAATTTCATAGTCTTGTCTGGGGTTAATTTATAAAACAGCCTGGTCTCATCTGCATTTAAAATTTCATCATCTCTAAATTGCGCACGCAGAATAGGCCAAACCTTTTCTAACCAATCGACTACATCACCTTGTTGAACTGATAAAGACTCGCCAGTAATCTTACCACTGACGATGTTGTGTCTTACTTTAAAACGGTTTATCCAACTCATCGAACATGTGAAATTTTGCATGTCTAACTGTCTAGCAAAAAAGTTTGCTTTCTCTTGTAGCAGAGGCCCATTAACGGTTATTCCCCGGTCGCGCTGAAGCTTGAACCACTGTTACAATACCTTATCCACCTGCATATGGATAGAAGTCCTTACACATTTGCATTTTAAAACATTAGCATTAAACAGCGGCTCGATCTTATGTTTATTCTCCTTTATTGTTGAAATTGTAGAATGAGATACGCCAAACTCCTTTGCGATGGTTGCATTTGATTCACTTTTATTGCAATTTTTAAGCGAAGTCGTTATATATTATGTGGATTCTACTACTGTATATTAAATTATAATTCCAATCATTGGCACCCGTGCCAATAATTAGGATGAAGCTAAACATAATGGTCCATTTCTTGGCATCCCATTTTTAAACCCAACCTCAAAACATAACCACAAAATCCATTATTTTGTGGTTATGTTTTGAGGTTGGGTTTTGATTGATTACAATTAGTAGGGAAATCCATACAATCTCTATGATATACACAATAATGTTTTATTTGAAATGCAATGCAACTATTTACCTTGTAAAAACTATAGCGATATGAGCGTCTTGAAACAAAATTGTGTAGAGCCGTTGTTCGAATTGATATTTTTACCGGCATTCACATTTAAATGGCACTATATTGCCATTTCAAAAGAAATAACTATAGAAAAATCTTAACTTATTGCAAATATAGTTGACGATTGTGAGTTCATATTTTTTTAAATTAAACGTAGCTGTGCCAATAATTGGAGGAGTGCCAAGATTAGGTATGTTTCCCCTATTTAAATTTTAATAAAGGTAAGTTATAATGCAGGAACACAAGGCTCTCCGCACGTTCTGGTAACAGGCTATTCCTCTTTTACGTTACCAGCCTCCGAAAACAATCCCTCGCTATACACGGTGCTTGCAGGTGCACATAGAAACACTTCTTTTGTTTTTTGCCAACAATTTTTTTTCTTTTAAATAGCCATCTAATTCTAAAGCAATGGGGCTTTTAGGATCATCGCGCTCTAATACCTGGGTGGAAGCTAATTCTTCGAAGCAATTCCAGAAAGCTGCATGAGGATCTTGTGACTGTTGTAATCGTTCAGATTTGTATTCTTCACTGTTGCTAGCACTCTCTGAAATGTCACATCTTTTTACTGATTCTAATAATAGCGTTATCCTTATCAGTTCATAATTCTCTGGACGAAAATATCGCGTCCTGAATCTGGGGTCTAGCAAAGTTGTCAAACTATAACATTTTGTCTTTTTCTAACCCTTGAAAGCGCCCCTGAATTTCACCTTCAAACTTTTTCTCCCAAACTTGTCCAAATACAGCAGGTTTTGATAAATATTTTAATAGGGCATTGGTGTGCGGAGTATTACTTCAGAAATTGATACTAATGTGGAGCTGGTAATTTTGGTAATTTTGATACTTAAGGTATCCTTATAGTGAAAATACATTTTTATTTTTTATTTCTACAATATAAGAGTACAGTCTTATATTTTCAAGCAGTAGTAAAGATGGATGGATTTTATGATCTGATGATGGATGCAGAGAGCTTCTCTGGACATTCTTCTTAAAGAAAGTTAAAAAATGCTTTTGTTTTTAGTTTGTGAATCCTTTTTGTAATTATCGTCCATTTATTTAGGTCCAAAATTGAAAGTGCCAGTCAAAGAAAACAAATGTGATATTCCGCTAGCTTGTCCTGATTAGCATTTTTTATTATGGCGTCAAAGCTGAGGGACCACAGCCCTCGGTTTTATTTGAGTTCAAAAATCTTGAAAACATACATTTTTTATGATAAGAAATGAATCATTTATTTCATTGAAGTTTCCAAGATCTTTGAACTCAAATAAAACCGAGGGAAGTAGTCCCTCAACTTTAACGCCATAATAAAAAATGCTAGTAAGAACAATCTCTAACGGAATATTGTATTTTTTTTCTTTGGCCGGCACTTTCAATTTTGGACCAAAATGGGTGATGTCCTTTGATTGCAATTTCTGTGGGTCAGATTTCTTAAACGTCACAGTACGTACCTGCAAAATAGTATTAGTATTACTAATAAAGTAGTATCAGTATTAGTTTGAACCTTTCAACACCAGGATTTACAAAATAATGTTTATGACAACTATTGTGGTGCTGAAGTTTAAGTAGGTACAAGAAAGTCGAAACACGAATCATACATTTTTTTTTATTTATTTATTTAGGCGCACAAAACACATTACAATCATTGAAAAACAATAATACTAACTAAAATACAGTTCCGGTCTGGATCGTAACATAACCACATGTGCACACAGCTAAAACAATATATTATGTTAAAAACAGGAACAGCTTGTAACGTATAAAAAAAATGTTAAAAAAAAGACTCTATCCCTGGGGTTGGGAGGTCAGATGGCACCCACGCCCAAGAACAGAGTTGTATGGGTTACAATGTTTTAGATGAAGATAAGGTTACCTGGATTATCTCTCGAAGACACATCAGCCTTCTATATCAAGGACCTCTTATGATTAACAGCATCTGGTTTGTTTTGGGAGTTGACAATGAAACGATGGTATATTTCATGCACAATTTGTATAATCCATGAGATTTTACAATGCTCTTAAATATAGCTTTAAGATTAAGGCTTAAAAGTGAACTCTAACGATTAGCTAGACGCGATACGTAAGTCCGCACTGAAACACTCGCGATGCCACGTACGACACTTGTACTGATGAAAAATGTAACTCACGTGAACGCAGAACTGTACCCTGGCGAAAGCAATCCTTCAGGGTACGTAATCCTCCAACGCCAGCTTGCGCGGGCGCGCCTCGTGACATGCGCCAGCCTCTCAGCGCACACCTCGTGCTCAACAAAGAGAGAGCCTCAGACTCCCATGGCAAAAAGGGGTGGAGAAGGTGACCCTTGGCGTCGTCGAATCCGGCCACACGGATCCGACATGGACAGCCCCCAGATGTCCAGCCTACGGGTGATGGCGGTGCTTCGTCTAACACGCGGGCATGAAAATGCCGGCGTGGTTCGTGATCGACATCATCGAACAAGAATCTGTTGCGATCCCAACCTTCTGGGATGCAGGGAGGAGCTGATGATTTCGGATCACTTGGTCCGAGCACAAAAAAACTGTTTGTTGAAAAATAAATTACAGAGCCATCTTTTTGTCAACCGCAATGGCCGCTATACCATAACCAAAGTGTTTGTGATTACTTTTTTTGACAAATAATAAATATCAAATGTAATCATAGATAAGGCAGCTTTCGGGAATTTAATACAAAAACTTATTAAAGCTAGTGTTTAATTCTAGCTGAATTTATGACATACTGATACATTTAAATCTTAGAATTATTAAATTATTAAAGACGGAAATCCCATCAGAACTCCATGATACATTTCGTAGCTAGCTATGAGAACGAAACGCTTGATGCAAATGACAAGTTTCCACGAACGTCACTAAAGTCAGTAATGTCATTACAGTGTAAACAACAAACGTATTGTTATGAATTTGTGTTTCAATGTAAGTGATATTAAAAATAGATCACTACAAGCTCTAAATTTTAAAAAGTATAATATTAATAATAATGACGTGTTTAAACATTTTTCAAGGCCGAACTGCTATGGAGGATGTCTTTCAGAATTTTAATGAATCTATTAAAATTGGAATCCTAAATGTCTAAGAGTTTGGTCTTCCTTGCTACCTCGTTATACTGGCGGGCCATCCTTGTTAAGGGGTTAAAGATAGAGATATTATTTTTGTAAACCTGAAGGAAAAATAGATTTGTCTCATTAGACCTACGTGCACTAAATTTAAGACGATAACTTAAAATTCTTAGAGCTTTCTTCTGGATACGCTCAATTTCATCAATATGTACCCTGTAGTTTGGCGACCATACGGGACTGGCATATTCTAAGATACTTCTCACTAGAGCATAGTACACGTACAAACCACTCACAGGCTTTCTGAATTCTTTGGTAGATCTTAAAACAAGCCCTAGAAGTTGATTGGCTTTAGATACGATGCCACTATAATGAGCACGAAATGAGAGTTTGTCATCAAATATAACACCCAGATCCTTGGCAACACTCGACCGATTAAGAATATGACCGTCAATTTCTTAGTTCCACGTAATTTTGTTGTGTTTGTTGGTGAATGATATAACGAAACATTTCCCAGTGTTTAAGTACATGTTATTAGTTTGACACCACTGTGATGAAGTATTAATATCCTGTTGAAGGGCTAGGCAGTCTTCTGGTTTAGTGATCAATGTGAAGATCTTTAAATCGTCGGCATATAACAGGCAATTACATGACAGTTGCTGAATGAGGTCGTTAATAAAAATAACGAAGAATAAGGGCCCCAAATGAGAGCCTTGAGGGACACCAGAAGTTACCACGATTGGTGAAGAGACAAAACCTTCACAAAAATTACAAATCAACATGCTACACAGAACTATAAAAAAACAGTTATCATTAAACTATAGGAACTAAGTGTGCCTAATAGACGACAAAGCATCAATCGATGTTAAAAATAATAATAAAAACAGTTATCAAACCATCAATCGACGTCAAAAATAATAATAAAAAATAAAATAAATGTACCAACACATGATTTAGTCTTCATCGGAACTATCGTTTGGCAATAAATCACGGGCATTGGTTTAAGCCGCCAGACCCCTATAAAAACCTTGATATTGTAATGGAATAGCCCTTGAGTCACAAAGACTTTTTAATCTTTATGCAAAGCATTCGAAATGGTTAATAATTGGTCATATCGCTCACCTAGCAGTATAATGACACATCTATTTTTTTCTTATTTTACAGAAATGAGGGACAAAGATTTTACAAATGTTTGAAACGAAGTTATGAGTTCATTTTATATTTTATCATGGATTTTATGGTTTTAGTAACTTAGCAGTATAGACCATAATAGATACTTGGGGATAAAAAAAATTCCACTTCAGGTTTCCAGGAGCTTCTTCATAATGTGTTAAAAGTTTAATTTTATTTTTTTTGTCCAAAAGAAATGACTCCATCTTCTCTAGGGCTGAAATAGAGTCAATAGGTTTTATGATGAAAGCTTCACTATCAAATCTAAGTTTGGATTGCAAGATTTTTGTAGGTCTGACTGAATAGTCAGATTACTATCATTATTTTGCTGGGTTTGAATAGGAATTTGAGTTTCAAATTCATTGTGCAAGGGTACCATGCTGCCCGAATTTGTTTCTACATCTGGTTCATTCACGACGTATTGAACAATATACTCCGTTGCAGTTGAAGCGTCCAGATCGGGATGTAAGGGTTCGAGTATTTTGGTTGAAGCTGATGAAGTGGATGGTAGAGTTGGTTTATTAAAACCCTGAAACCAACCATAAACTACATAAAATAAATATTATCAAAAACATCAATCAAAATCAAAATCAAAATCAAAATTCATTTATTGCAGAAATATGGTTAATTACATAGGTATTATAAAATGTTTGTCCAGCACATTTCGCCGTTTTTAGCAGCATGCAATATTTCTGTTCATAGACGTAATTAAAAATATCTATAAAAATGAAAAGATAATTCTCATCGATGTCAGCGTGTATACAGTAAATATGTCAATAATTAATTGAGATAATATGTAAGAACAATAAAAGCGGATGCTAATGTCAACCGAAAAATGGAAGGAAATAATAATTTTGAAATAATTTATCAGAGTCAAATTCATATAATAGGTACTTAATTAATATTTTATGTCATAAAAAGAAAGAAATATGATCATCACATAATTTTTCAATGACAATATTCATTTAAGATAATTAATAGTTCATGTCATAGAAAGAAAGAAAATTATAATCATCAAATAATACATCAATGTCAACATTCATATGATAATTAATATTTACTTCCCATA
The DNA here is from genome assembly GCA_914767945.1 of Eilema depressum. Taxonomy (NCBI): domain Eukaryota; kingdom Metazoa; phylum Arthropoda; class Insecta; order Lepidoptera; family Erebidae; genus Eilema; species Eilema depressum. Next base: position 3,789,946 of record OU612027.1, on the reverse strand, counting down.
AATTCATCGACTGAATAAAATGCATTTTCAATTAGATATTGCCTCAATCTATTTTTAAATTTTAGGTACGGTAGCTCTCTTATGTCTTTGGGGATTTGATTGTAGACCTTTGCGATCATGTACCCGCAGTTTCTTTGAAATAATGTAGTTCTTACAGTCGGGATAGCCAATTTTGTTGGGTCTCGTGAAAGATATTTTTTGCCATCCACGCATTTCCTGAATAAGTCTGGATGGTTTTTTACGAATAGGCCTACCTCAAGAATATACATTGATGCCAAGGTTAATAATTTAAGTTGTTTAAACATTGGCCTACATGACTGCAAAGGTTCAGCACCACAGATGGCGCGTACGCACTTTTTTTGTACAGTAAATATGTGCTGTATATCTACAGAATTTCCCCACAATAAGAGGCCGTATCGCAATATGGACGCAACATAGCCATGATACGCAAGGAGTGCAGTTCTTTGGTTTGTGACTGTGGTTAATCTTCTCAGGGCAAATACAAATCTATTAAGACGAGTTTTCGTAGATTTTATGTGGCTTTTCCAGTTTCATGAAATGTTATCAAAACTGCAAAATATTTATAAGTCTAATACGGAATGTAAACATTTCAAATATTCATATTGAATAGGTATGAAGCGCGCCGGTGCCGAACCACGCGCCGCTTGTCATCGAGCCTGAGTCGCTGAACGATCGACAAATATCAAATATGGCTCTGTGCCTTATTTATTAACTCATCGCGAAACCTCTAAAACTGCTAGACCCATAATTTAGTTTAAGTTAATTTAATTTAGTTTAAGTTAATTTAATTTAGTTTACAGTTAGTAGACATTCGCGGAAAAAGTAAGGATTTTGCGATGAGCAGGCATTAAGGGGGTCTAAAAGACCTCGCAAGTTTTAAGAAAATCCTCAATAAAAACTACTTATTCTAACCGTGCAATGACGGGGAGGTTCGTCTAGTGAACCTATAAAATTTAAAGTATAAAAATGCAATTGGGTGCGGATTTTGAAAATTTGAGTACGTCTACTTACTTGCTGAGATATACCACACTACTAATCAAAATAATGTAACAAGAAATATATACAAACCAACTGCTCTGCTAAAGCGTTATAGTTCACGTTTTCTTTTTGAAATTGCACTTTACTGTTTTGTATTTCTCTGTCGGTGTCATCCGTATCGCTTCTTTCAAGCATAATCTCTAATTCTCTCTCTGTTTCCGAAAAGGACGGTATTGAGTGTCTTACTCGACATCTTGAGGCTGACCATCCAGTTGCAGGTAAGCAATTTTCATTCATGACCAATTTGCGCACATCTAAGCAGTTTTTTGGCCATTTCAAAATGCCATTTGTTTCCCATAAACTGGGTACAATGAAAATTAAACTTTTCCCTTTCTCCACTGTCTCCACAATCTTGAACGGCATTTTTCCTAAAAAATAAATAAATATTATTATGTAAGTACTTATTATGAAAGGTTTTTTTTAAAACAAACTTTTATTTTTGCCTTAATTATTTTTGAATCTATGGCCTAACATTATTATATAACTAGCTGTTGCCCGCGGCTCCGCCCGCGTGGAATTCTGATCCCGTTCATCGCTGATATATAGCCTATATGTTAATCCAGGGTATAACCTATATACATACCAAATTTCAACCAAATCGGTCCAGCCGTTTATGCGTGAAAGAGTAACAAACATCCACACATCCACACATCCATTCTCACAAACTTTCACATTTATAATATTAGTAGGATTTACAAGTCTATACAAAAAATTATTAGATTAGTTCAATCAAACAACATGAAGGTAGTTTCTATTTCAGACAGATCGATAACAGGTTATTATTTGTGAGGCTAAAAACACATTCCTCTCATGCACATCTGCTCACAATTGAAGCTCATTTACCCGCTCACCTGACGTTCACAAATAAACGCTTGTAAAAAGTTTTAGGATACACTCTGAAATATTATTACTGCCGAATTCAATTAATTTACACGAGCTTTAAAATAAAATATCTAATTGTTTTAGTTTTGTTACGCGAGCGAAAATCTAAAAACGGCACGCGGCGTGCGCTCTTGACTGCTACTAAACAAAACAAAATATTATACACACATGACACACATAAAAGTACTCTGTGTACCTACCTCAGCCACTTGCAACTCAGCAATACATATCTATACCTTACGAGTACGGCAAAGTGAAACGTAAAGTATTTTAATTTATGAAAAAAAGAGATACCGATAATACTGTAAGGACTTCGCTTTTGTTAACCGACTTCAAGAAAGGAGGTTCTCAATTCGTATGCAATTTTTTTAAAGAGTCAAATAAAACGATATGATTTCAATGTGTGTGTGTGTGTGTGCACTGAGAGAGCATCGCAGATTCGTAAGCAAAGATTTTAGGGTTTTGGAGAAGACGCTGTTTAATGTTTCATAGTGGATTCGTGTTATTATAATATTCATAAACCTAAACTTATAATTTAACAGATGTAGAAGATGCATTGTGAGAATTGATGAATTGATGAATTGCATAATACAAACATCCTTGGAGCTCCTGGTAATCAATGTATGAAATATGAATTTTAGAGAACAATAGATTTGGAGCGCACGGGAATAAGCCGTTTTGGACTGCATCACTTCACCTATTTATTTCTTTACAAATTCTAGGACGCAAATCTACAATAATTGCTTTGAAATTTCTAAAAAATAACTTTTACAACACACCTGTTCATAAAAGTGATATTATTTTACCGCAATTAGGCACGTAATGACACCTATTATCAAACTGTGACTTTTTCATTGCTATTATTTACAAAAGTGAGTTATAGATTCTTTTTTAAATTTTATAGGAAATGTCTATAATTGTCTATGTTCTTAAAAAAGTTTTGATACAAAAAAGAACGTGTTTAATAGTGCGAATAAATTAATATGCCCATTGTATGGTCATTTGATGCATTTTCGTATTTAAATAAATAATTTCATCTTGTAATATTATTGTATAATAAACAAAATTATCACTCAAATTTAACTTTTTTTTTCTCTAATTACAGAAAAAAAAACAGTAAAAAAAAGTTAAAGTCAAACCCAATGATATTAAATATAAATAGATGTGTTATTACTATTTCTACGTTGATTTGTAAGCATATGACATATCTATGTTATGAAAATATCATTGATCAAACCTCGTTCTTTTAAATATGGCCGATCGCCATTGTTAGATGCGCGCGCATAGGAAAACGAATTCATTTGTAGTATTGTTTATTTAGTATCTATTTGTAGTGTTATTTTATTCGCAAGTGTGTTGTAAAATGTCGTATGCCACGTGTGAGCATGATGATTACCGTCCTCGGCTCTCTTAAGACCCTCGCCTGTCCGCTCGGGTCTCAATAGCGCCTCGGCGGTAATCACCAACTTTGCTCACTTGTACCATAATGTACTATAATACTTTATTTTCGAAAACGTGATGTGATCTCTCAGTGCATTTTGGTTTTTCACTTAATATTACGTATCCCTAAAAAGAGTTATAGGTTATGTTCGAAACACTGCTATGCAACATTAATAGTAAATGTATTCGTTTATACAGCCCATCAACCGCTAAAAGCTGAATACTAGTATCCATTACCTACATAGTACAGCTATTAATGCTATAAGACCATCAAAATAGAATTTAGGCTGCTTAGCAAATTGTCGCCATTTTATCAATTACAAATCGAAGATTACGAACATGAGTTCATAAAAATTAGACTAATGTTTTTATGTTTATCAATATTTTCAGTTTGTCCAATAACCTACTATGCACCAATGAGGCTCTACGTCCATTAATTCAAAAATTTTTAAATTCTAACCTATAAAAACCATATTTAGTAATTGGAGTGTATTGGTTTCCTCGTACACTATAGTACAGCCGCAAAACAGCTATTGCAGCCTATTTTATGCTTATACAGCTACTGTACAGCTAATATAACGCAAAACGCTGTATAATTTGTGCCATTTTCAGGGGTATAAGGGCTGTATAAGCGCTTATACAGCCTTTATGCGGCCAAGAAATACAGCATTAAGAGTATAAACGAACTTTAATAGAGCTGTTATACAGCTTGTGATGCTGCTTGGGTTATTTCTAAATATGGTACACTCAATATATCAATTTCTTTAAACCGCGCACTATAAGGGCACTTCACCTCTAAAACCGTCTCATCACCTATGAGGCCATCTGGAGAAGCTCCAAGAAAAGAATATTTCTCACAAATGAAGAGTCCACACTTCTGGACACTGACTCCATATACTGCTTTATATTGCTGTATAGCAATCGGCTCATTTATTTTCCCATGAGTTGTGGAGTGGGTTATTATCTTTTTGGGTTTAAAATTCTTTCCACCAATTGCTTTCTTGCAGTTCTAACATGGCAAATTGTGTGGAACATACTTGCAATGGCCCTGTATGGTCTCCACTTATGCCATTCAGTAGATTCATTTTGGGCTCTTGTTGATATTTCTACGTTAGAAATTTGCTCCTTGGTTACATTTTGTAATAATAAACTGTCAAGAATATTATCCTTGTAATCCTTATGTGTGTAATTGTATCTATGGTCTTGTTCTAGACTATAGAGATTAGCAGGTCTAAACATCTGTAATAACGGCATCTTCGTATCTCCCAAGTTTATTGCTAAATTGCGAACATAATCACTGTAGTTCTCCATTTCATCCTCTTTCGACAAAGGTTCGAAGTTAACATTCTGTCTTTTCTTCCTAATTGATGGCAAATTTTGTGCTTGTATGAGTGATTTATAAAACACCTTGGTTGGTCTTTTGAATGTCATCAAAGTCTGGGTACACGCCTGATGCAGAATGATTGTTTTAGTGCGCACTATGTCTTCTATAGCACAAAGTAGTACCGACACATGTTTGCAGTGTGCTTCTACACCGTTACCTGCTGCACATTCACAGTGGCATTGTTTGATGTTGCCTTCATTGCTTAATAAGATGTTTACAATGTAAACCATCTTTTTCATTTGAGCCATGCATTGGCCCTGTACATAAGTGTCGAAACCTTCAACACTATATCGTGCAGTTACCAAATATCTGGCTTCGTACATATCCTGTCCTTTAGGACGAGTATTGAATCTAAAACAACAAAAATAAAGCATTTATGACACTTACATTACTGTATTAGTCCTAAGGTTAACATTTTAAAGGTATAGATAAAGATACGACAAAAAAGATTTTATAAAAGTATTCACCTTTCGAAGTATGACTGTATTTCTTGCTTATTTAGCGAAGGAATCTTTGAATCAGCGTTTATATGTCTATAAGACGCAGATGGTGGGCACCGAAATTGTGTGCTTTTAATTGCAGAACAGTCCAAAAGGAATACATCTCGACAAGAAAAGACGTCTAATTACAAGAAAACAGTAGTAAACAAAAACTTCGATAACGTCAAAACAAATCCACCCAGCAAACTCGATGCTAGCGACATCTACGGCGACCTTTGAGTTTTTCACCTAATTCTTCGAGTTGTTTCTGCAGCACTGGTGTCACGGTAGAAATCGTACTTGTAAATATACCGATATTTCATGTTTTCCATTGCGCGGTAATAAGCTACGCCAAAGAAAAAATAATGAGGAAAATAACAAATGAATGACTGTACATATTCCAAAGAAAAAAAATCCAGCTAAATGAATTTATTAATTTGAATTTGGAATTCTTAACCAAAAAGGAGATATTTCAGATCAAATTGATCAGTACGACAAAACGCTAATTTCATACGTAAGGACCTAATAATAATTGATAATATATTTTAATATTTGTAAAAGAATTTTCGCTTATCATAGGGTGTTGTCCATTAATTACCATTATATAAAAACATCTGTTAGTGTAGCTTGTTGGTAATCACGGTTACAGTCTGGTCTAAGAATGGCATCGTTCATGGCGGCCCACAGTGGGACGAAAGTACGATTTGAGTGACTTAGGACCCAATGTTTTTTATTTACTTTTTTCTTTGTGCCGATGGATAGAGCTCGTTGAGCCCAATAATAATTTCTATGGACGTTTTTCTCTAAACTTTATACTTTGGGCAGAATAATACTTTTTATTTTTTTTTGTATGGAACGAATCAAATAAACTTAAATATCTGGTAAGTCTCTTTTGATCCCGCTTTGAAACTACATTTTTCTTATACCTTGTCTAGTCTAATGTCATATGATACTATAAACATGTACCTAAAGTTGCAATTCTGCGAAATAAATGGATCGGTAAAAATGAAAAATCACATAGAATAAAGAGTTGTAATTTTGTTTTTGAAAGTTCTTTTAAGTTGAATTTAATATGAAATAGTAAGTTAAACGACGTTATAATACACATAATTACTTAACAAGTAACAACAAAACAGTTAAAGGTCCCTATTTCGCTATTACTTAAAAATATAGGTAAGTAATTCTATTTATTTTCGTAATGACTGTAATTAGTTTATCCTTTTTACTTGTTAAAATTACAGCGCTCTCACCTTTACCTATTACTATAATGTTAAATCGGATAATTAGTTAATGAGGGTAGTAAAAAAATAATTTATATTTATTGTATGTTATCAAGTATTCGTTTAATTACATTACTACTAACATCTCGTGATTTTGATCGTCCCTATATTTTATATAATGGAGAGTTTAGTTAACAATTTAGATTTATTTATGATTTTAAGAGATCATCTGAATTCATTGTCGGATAGTAAAAAAAAATTCCAATTCCTACTACATAAAATAGATGTGACCGAAGAGAACAGTGCTCAACTCCAAAAATTCTGTACGCGATTTTGTTCAAATATATAAGTGCAAGGTGGGAACGAAGTAGTCGTACATTAGCACAATTTATAAGAAAAAATGGTGATTGGTTACACCGTGCTATAAACTGGCCCGAAGGAGTAATATTTTTGCTTGTTTTATTTTATAATAAGAAGGGTATAAGTCAGATCCGTTTTCACTTGCTGCTTCTCTTATGCTTACATATTGCCACTTACTTAATTTAAGTGAAATTATTAAAGACAAAGCTTTATCGGGTGAATACGTACTTTTAGCTTTAGTTTTGCTTAAACACTGTTTAAATTTTTCAACATCTTCTAGGTTATTGAGCAACTGATCTATTATTTTTCTTAAATTTCCAATCATAGAAGCTTTCAGTTCATCCGGGGACAACGAAAGCGATTTATTGATTTCCTCTACGCGTCTTCGTTTTTGTCTGGAACCCAGTTCTTCAAAAGGTTTTCTAGGTGTAAATGTAGATGTCGAAGCTTTTCTTGTTGATGGTGGTAGAAGATTTTCAACATCTTCAGTATTACAAATTTCGAGCTCTTCTTGTTCCACATTCACAGGTATTACTCCTTCGGGCCAGTTTATAGCACGGTGTAACCAATCACCGTTTTTTCTTATGAATTGTGCTAATGTACGACTACCTACTTCGTTCCCACCTTGCACTTATATTTGAACAAAATCGCGTACAGAATTTTTGGAGTTGAGCACTGTTCTCTTCGGTCACATCTATTTTATGTAGTAGGAATTGGAATTTTTTTTTACTATCCGACAATGAATTCAGATGATCTCTTAAAATCATAAATAAATCTAAATTGTTAACTAAACTCTCCATTATATAAAATATAGGGACGATCAAAATCACGAAATGTTAGTAGTAATGTAATTAAACGAATACTTGATAACATACAATAAATATAAATTATTTTTTTACTACCCTCATTAACTAATTATCCGATTTAACATTATAGTAATAGGTAAAGGTGAGAGCGCTGTAATTTTAACAAGTAAAAAGGATAAACTAATTACAGTCATCACGAAAATAAATAGAATTACTTACCTATATTTTTAAGTAATAGCGAAATAGGGACCTTTAACTGTTTTGTTGTTACTTGTTAAGTAATTATGTGTATTATAACGTGGTTTAACTTACTATTTCATATTAAATTCAACTTAAAAGAACTTTCAAAAACCAAATTACAACTCTTTATTCTATGTGATTTTTCATTTTTACCGATCCATTTATTTCGCAGAATTGCAACTTTAGGTACATGTTTATAGTATCATATGATATTACACTAGACAGGGTATAAGAAAAATGTAGTTTCAAAGCGGGATCAAAAGAGACTTACCAGAAATTTAAGTTTATTTGATTCGCTCCATACAAAAAAAAATAAAAAGTATTATTCTGCCCAAAGTATAAAGTTTAGAGAAAAACGTCCATAGAAATTATTATTGGGCTCAACGAGCTCTATCCATCGGCACAAAGAAAAAAGTAAATAAAAAACATTGGGTCCTAAGTCACTCAAATCGTACTTTCGTCCCACTGTGCGGCCTTCGCCTTAGCATGTTTAGCAAACTAAATTCTCTTCAGTAATCTGAAAAAAGATTGAAATAATTATTCTACGAGTTAATACTACGTTACGACTAGAGATGTCAACTCGAGTTACTAAGGTTGTCTTGGGCTCCAAAGATCTTTGTGGAACACTATATACACAAATTATTTTATACATATACAATCACGCCTAGAATATATATTATACCTTTCAATTATAATACTTACGATTTTGGACACGGCAGAATTATTATGTGGGTGACATTTGAATGACACATGAAATCAAAAATTGACAGTAGCAGTATTTTGAAAGATTTAATGGCTATTAGGTACTATCATAGATAATACTATGCAGCCAACGCGGGGGTTTTGGAAAATAATGATTAAATACAGTTTAAAAACATTCTTCACCATGTATTTATGTATTATGATCCATTTACGTATTTATAAACCATTCTACTGTACGATCCAGGCTTTTCTATGCTGACTTTATCTTTGTGATTTCAATAATGACAGAGATAAGACTAGAAGACAGTATGTTAAAGAGGTCTTTTTACTCAAACGTCTCGTGAAGGAAATGAAATCATTGAAAATATACTCAAGTCAATTGACTTTTTATTAATTATTTTATTTTATTCGGTCATATACAAAAAAAGTTACTGTGCTAAAAAATTCTAGAAAATCATTTTATTAAGGTTACCAAATACAAGTTTTTGAAACGCCTCCTCCTAAAAACGTCTAAATATGCCCATGTTCTTTTAAGGAAGTTTACATTACCTTTAAGTATCTTAACAATTGACTAAGCAGTAAACTAAACTACGAGTATAAGCATACGAGTATTAGGTAATATTAGGCACTTGCACAGTAGGTTCATGATTTTGACCTTTACTATTCGACACGGACCTTTTTCTCTGTGAAGTTAATAGCTGGATGAATTTGTGCATGAAAAATTCACGCTTTGTAACGCATAACTTCGCCTTTTTGAACTCTGTTTAAATACCTACGTAAAGCTTTTAAACGCGAGTAGAGAGACAAAGATCCTTGGCGAATAGTTACGTAGGTATACTTAGTTATGAAGATTTAAACAGGTATCTTCTTTCATTACCTACTTAAAAAGAATCAATATAATAAGAGTATGAATACAAGTGATAAGAAAAGGTACGTATTTCTTATACTTAATTAAAGATTATTATAAAATCCTTGATAATAACTGGGCACTATGTTAGAATGAAGTAATTGTAACAAATCGTTTTTCTTTGAATCAGAAATATTAATTTTTGAATCATAAGCTGCTTTTAAATTATATAAGATGGTTGCTTTCAAAAGATGTTTTAAATTCATAGAAGTCACTATATTTTGCGGTATCTGAATTCAAAATCATTGTGCCGTTTTCGGCACCATATTCATTTAAGGGTTACTACCTTAATAAGTACGTATTTGCTCAGGTTCACTAAATTGAGCGCCTTGAGCACCCGCTCTAATAGCACGATCGTCCACCCCATAAAGTATGCAATCAACTGCATGTATGTCATAAATTTTGCATCTATTCAATAAATTTAGCTTCGTATAAGAGATCCGATTCTCAGCACTCCATGGATTCACCGTGCGGTCGCCGGGTCCATAGCGTGATACAGAGAGGAACACCGTGACGGCGACTGGGACTTGCGACCCAGATGTAGGTTTAGGGTGGCCACCTTGTGATGCATCAGCGCTCACCTCCACCGTCAGTAGTGTTCCCCCCCCTACCTATCCAAATTTGGTAAGATCCTATCAATGCCGCTTTTGATATTCGATTTAGTAAAGAGCTTACTGAAGCTCTTGGCAATCCGAGGTCTTTAAGTAAGTTGTACAGGGATTTAGCTGGAATTCCCCTTGCTCCTACTTCTACGGCGTAGAGTTTAACCACGTAGCCGTTCTTGGTTAACTCGTTAGTCAAGTCAAAGTATTTGTTTGTCTTTATAGCGTGGTCTTTAGGTATATTAGTTTCCCACGGTACTGTGAGTTCTACAAGCACTGCACGCCTATGCGATCGTGAAAAAAGGAATATGTCGGGTCTGGATGATGAGGCACATATATCCTCCGGTATTTTATAGTGCTTCTCATACGTGTCTACGAGTATTGTCCAGTCAACGGCAGCTATTAAAATAGAATATGGCTTTTGAGGTGATTTCTTTGAGCAGCCTTCCTTTACAAACACAATGTCATTTCTTTGGTTTGTGGTTAATCCTTTTTTCGCTCTAGCTACCGCCAAACTTACAGCCTCACGTATGATTTCTAATACCTTATCATGTCGGCGCGAGTAATGACCCCGGTCTAATAGCGTCCTACAACCCACTAGCAGGTGCCTAGCCGTTCCAGTTGCTTCACCACATGAGTTACATGTTTTATCTGTGGCTTTTCCCCACCTGACTAGATTGCTTTGGTCGGGGAGGGTCAACTGGAATGCATTTAAGTAAGGCCGGTGACCAGTCGTATATTATGGTACGCCATTTTAGGGCTATGGGAATACAAAATTCACCTAGGGTCAACCATTCGTTTTGCATTTCTAGGTTCATTGCGTGCACCTTATAGGTGTTGTTTTCGTCTGTTTGAAGAAAAGATTTTGTTATTTCTTTATCTGTTTGTTTCTGAATATTCCCTAGACCTACTCTACCAGTCTGCGAGCCTATCATGAATTTTTTATGGAACTGGAGGCGTGATTCGAGCTCCGATGCATTTTTATCTTTTGGAAGGACTTTTACTATTTCGTCTTTAGATTTCGATAAGACGTGCATTTTAGTTACTCTTAGGTGTTTATAGAGTTCTGATGGCTTCTTTAACGTCATTCCAAAATTATTCGCGGATCTATATAGTGCCGACGGGTCGGCCGACTGAGCTAGCCCTAGCCACGACTTCAGTGTCTTTGTGACACTCGCATCTAGTTTTTTGAGGAGGCTCTGGTTTATATCATATATAAGAAACGGCCAGTTAAGACGCGAGGTTAAATAGTTGTCATAGATCCAAGCTTTTTTAACATTACCACTTAGAACGGAGCATTATTTAATGCTCCGTTCGCCGTACTTTACACGTTTGGCTAGCATTTCCGTCAAGAGCTCAGCGTAATCCACGTGACATGGGAAAAACTCCAGAAACTCTCACCCCACGTATAGAAAAGGGATGGTAAACTCTGGTACCAGGTTTTTGCTACCCTAGTGACTTTGGTAGAGCGTAATGGATTATTTGTTTATCAGACCAATTATATATTTCAGTCAGAAGACCCATTCTTCTACTTTTGTTACATAGATTAAGAGCACACAATGCGTTGCGGCGCCGCACCGCAGAAATTTCGCCGCATTGGCGTGGCGGGCACACGAGCGGTGCGGCGCTGCAGCGTTGTTATGACGCAGCCGCGGCGCCGCGTTCGCCCCAGCAGCGTTGGACAGTCTGTTGTCTGTTTTTATTTTTACAGTTTACATTGGATTTATCCCATAGAATTTCCCTTTCTTGGACTAATGTTATGAGGTAGTTCATACCCATTTTTTAAAACCTCATCACAATAAACAAAAGCTAAGAAAAAAAAACAACTGAGCGGTGCCGCACCGACGTGGCGACGTCGCAACGCATTCACCCCTCCCCGCCTCGTCTCGGTGATTGCAATCCAGCGCATCGTGTGACATGTCACAGATATTTCTATGTAAAACGACGCAGCGCTCCGGTGTCGCACCGCCGCCGCCGCAACGTATCGTGTGCCGACGCTCTAATACAGTTGTTCTTTACTCATGGGGTCAAAATCTGGTATAACATTTTTAACGAACGGTATTTTTTTTTCTCAGAGCTCTTGACAGTATTAAAAATCGATAAAAATCTATTTAAGTTTGTCTTATTGAATAAATCACTTGTACTTTTCCACAATTATTTAAAAGTACAAGTGATTTATTCAATATGTGTAGCAAGTTCCACCAAATGCCATCAATCTCCAGTATAAAAAGTCTAAGTTTGTCTTGTTTCTAACTCCCCAGTTAACCTACTCTTACTAGATTTTCCAATCGACTGACCCTTTTATCGCATAAGGACAGATTCTCATAAAAACAGATTCGCAAAAGGACAGATTCTCGTATGGACAGATTCTCAATAATATTATAAACATCCGAATTGAGAACCTCCTCCTTTTTTGAAGTCGGTTAAAAAAGACGAAGTACATGTAAGTAGAAATGGAAATACAAAGTTTTCAAAAATATTTTAATAAGTAGTCATAATAAATATTATGAAATCCGAAAAATTATGAAAAACAAATGAACGAAAAATAAAGTATCCTATGTCCTTCACCTGGTTCTAAGCTACCTCCCCACTAATTTTCAGCCAAATCAGTTCAGCCGTTCTTGACTTATAAGTGTTGTAACTAACACGACTTTCTTTTATATACCTATACTTAGTCTAGCCATAAATATTGTTACGAAGAAAAATCATTTTTTTTTATTGCAAATAATATTTATTACTTTTACAGTGTGTTAGTTTAATACATAAATATAAAACAATTTAAGATATAAAAAGCTTATTCGAAGTGGTCTCCATTGGCTGCAACACAGTCCTTTAAACGTTGAGGCCAGTTATCAATAGAAGCACGCACTCTTTCCATGGGAAAAATCTTCACTGCCAATCGTATGGATTGTTTTAGGGACTCCAAATTATCATGGCGTTTAGAGCAAGCCATACTCTCTAAAACTGACCATAAATCATAATCCAGCGGATTAAGATCGGGACAAGACGACGGCCAGTCTTCAGCTCTGATGAAGTCCGAAACGTTCACTTCCAACCAAGACTGCGTGGACCGAGCTTTATGACCCGGCGCTGAGTCTTGTTGGAAGGACCATACTTGGTTATTGAACATGGTGTTGTTAAGGGGTTTAACTACCTTCTCAAGAATGGTATCTTGATACACTTGTGCCGATGTTTTGATACCTTTTTCACAAAAATATGGCTCAGTCACTCCTTCATAGCTAACACCCCACCAAACCATCACTGAAGTCGGATAATGCCCACGTTGCACTCTGTCGACTAATTGGGAAGCTTCCTTAGAGCTTTGAGCATAAATACGGTCATTTTGTTTGTTAAAATGTTGCTCAATTGTAAAGATTTTCTCATCCGTAAACAAAATTTTTCTGTGACCTCCCTTTGCGTACCGCTTCAGTAGTTGCTTCGATTTTACCACCCTATTCTTTTTTAAATTATCAGTTAAAAAATGACCAGTGCGTCTCTTATAGGCTGCAAGTCCTAAGTCATCTTTTAAAATGCGCGACATGGTTCTGGGTGCTATCTTCATCTCCCGAGATAAAATCGTTTGCTTTCGGACAGGATTTCTTCGAATTCTTTCCCTTACTGCTTTGACCACCTTTTTCGTACGAACACTACGTGGACGGCCAGATCTTTTTCTGTCACAAACAGAGGAGGTCTCATTGTACCTATTAATAGCCCGGTACACAAACATTTGACTAATACCAAGCGTATGGAGAGTTTTAAAAATTACATTCGGCTCCATACCAACTTTGTGTAATGCAATCACAGCGATTCGGTTTTCTTTATCACCCCACTCCATTTTAATATAGCAAAATATTGTACAATGTATTGGCGCCAAAATTAGAAAACACAATAAACAATCGTATAAAAATGACAGATTCCAAATTCAAATGTAATATCTTTCTTATTTTTAATTGTAACAGTATTTATGGCCAGACTAAGTATAGATTTTCATTTCATTTCATTTCATTTTCATTGTTTTTCATATTTATTATGCTATTCAGGGCGGAGACAAATCCAACGAATCAATAACCATGAATATTGGTTCAGCAGATCTCGAGTTATAAGTGTTGTAAAAAACACGACTTTCTTTTATATATATATATATCCTATACATACATAATGAAATTTAATTATTCAAAAACTGAAATATCTTCTGTGATTCGCCTCAGTACTGCAAGGCGTTGTAAGCACTCTATGAGCGAGATTTTATTTTGTAAACAGTCAGATATAATATGTTCTATTTGACTATCAATTAAAATATCACTTCTTCTTTTTTTAAAAGCGCGACAAAATAAAATAAGGGTGGTTTTTTTAGGTATAATAGAATTCATCCTTTTGTCTTATCACCGTAACAACTAAAGATCTCGCTTGTTATGAGAGTGATCCACTGTTTATTGAAATAATTTCTAAAGGAGAATGCCCATATTAGTATGGGGATTGTTTCACACTTTTTTTTGCCCTGTCACATATGTATAAACGTAGGTATATTGTAACAGAAATTCGGGTTATTGAGAAATTAAATGATAAAAACTAGAAAACCAATAACATTGAGAAGAAAATATTGTGACATTGACATTTGAGTTCATTTTCTTAATGTTGGCATTTTTGTGACACTAAAATATACGTTAATGAGTAACTGATTATCATTAAATAAACTCGACAATATACACGAATAGGAGATTACTAATTTGAATATATTTAAATGGGGTGGGATTAATCTGTCGCCAAAATAATAGGGTTTGTCCGCTAAATAGTAGTTCTGCCGCCAAAATGTACGATCGAGCGACTGATGTCGACGTTGCTTTTGTTCCTAACCTCCTCAAATACTATAGATATTATCCCATTTCAATGTAGCATTACAAATTATTACCATGTAATGTTGAGATGGTGGACCTCGTCTAGTGCTACTTACTACTGCCAGTGGGGACGCACGCCGTTGACCGGACGGGTGATCAGCTGTTGTGTTGCCCATTTCACCTACTTCCTCTATATGACTGCCATAGATGTTCGTATGACAACCGGGACCGACGGCTTTACGTGCTCACCGATTCACGGTGACACTCAGACCAATCAATCAATCAATCAATTAGCCTACTGCAGTTTACTGCTGGACATAGGCCTCTCCCAATGTGCGCCACGTTTGCCGATCCTCCGCCTTCCGCATCCAGTCCGTCCCAGCCACCTTTCGCAGACCTATGCAAAATGCAAATAAATGAGTAGACATATTCATGTATATAAACATCGAACCGATTTGGCCGTCTCGAAAGATAAAGGTTAGAAAAATATATCAATGAAAAAAAAAATATTTATACTTAGAATATTTAATCATCTTCATATACATATTCATCAAAAATATCATCTAAGAAAGTGGCAGGCGCGCTAACATCATTATGTCGCCCCCAACCTAGGTACCAAGTCACTGTCATTACATGGGCACAACAGCCAACTGTTCTTTTTCCCACAAGACAGTTACAGCAATAGCCCTTTATGGCGTCAAGTCCAGTTTCTGCCCTGTTTACAATTAAATAAGTAAAGTATACACGTGAACGTACATGTCGAGATTGGATGCGGCCCCGAAGTAAATAATTGTTTACTCCAAAGGTAAGAGGCAGATCCTCTTCCATGCTTTCGCTCACCTCCACTTGATATAATCCGTTTTGTCGGATATGCTCGCCATAGTACGATCTAGCTTGCTTCAATTGGTAGGTACCTAAGGCAAACCTTTTTAAATCGCTAAGAGTTAACTCTGGAAAGTGATTTAAAATAGAGTTATCTGCATTAATCATAACAAATGTTGTCCGTTGTCTACTTAAATTATTAATTTGAACAAATTCAGCTAAATGATTCGGCAAGTGTAGCCTACTCTTAGCTATTTCCACATACTCAAGGGCATCTGGAATATCAGTGATTACTGGGTGAAACTTGTTTAACAAGCTACAGCCTATTCGAAAATCAGTCATTAAATGTGCAGCGGCCCTATTAAAATAATCTTGCCGAAACAGTTTGAAGTCTCTCTTCAGGCGGCCATTCACAACTTCTACAACCCATCTACACATTGTGACACAACGAGTTCTGTTGGCTTGTAGAGTAGTTAACTGATGTTCACCCTCAAGGAGAGATTCAGGGACATGTGTTTTGTAGCCATGATCATTTAAGTCATCAATTACATCACGAACCTCTATCTAATATAAATATATCATTTTGCCGGAAATATAAACGCATGGGTCCATTTTCATTTGCAAATAATACATGCATTATTGTTGCATCATTTACAGTAGCCTTATAAGGCCCCAAACAGTCTAAGATGTGTCCATCACAGCAGACAATCATAAAAGGTTTAACTCTTAGAGTATACATTATAAATATATACTCTAAGGTTTAACTAAATTGTCATGTTTGTGCAGACTGTAGGTATTTTTTTGAAATGCATAATTAGAGCTTGACTGTATGTATACATATGTGCCATCACATATTGTAATCGCTGGCTTAACATCAGCATTATGTGCTAGAAGCTAGCTACTAACTAGTAACGGCAACCAACTATGTAAAACAAAACAATAGTAATTTGGTTAGTAATATGAAAGGTACTTACCAAATGAGGAGCAACAGTTTCTAAAAATATATTGCGTTGAGGACAATTCAATGTTACATTATGACTTCTAGTACGTAAAATAGATACTCCACAGCCAAAACAAACATTATTATGTCCTCTTGAGGATGTAACATTCATTCCTGTGTTATTTGCTGCATTCTGTAGCAATGCGTGACATTCCACGCATATTGCATTTGTATAGGATATCTGAAAATAGTTACGTACATGATAATAAAAAGTATGGGAGAGCGATGAATGATGAGTAGAGATCAGGTAATAGGTAAACATTTTCATTACTCTAAAATAAATCAATTGAATAGGTAACATCAACAACACATAGTATGTTACATTAACGTAAAGGTTTCTTGGAAAGTTATAGGTACTCTGGCAATATAAAAGTATAATAATATTATGTCTATGTATGTAAATCTTGTGATAATATTTTCGTACCGGTGTACGTGATATCCATGCGCGTAAAATATCAAACATTATCTGAGATATTTCACTTAGACGTAGCCGGCGTAAGCGCACAAGAGAGATGGAGCAATTAATACAGCGTGAATCCATGATTATTCAAACAATAATGTTGTATTACAGAAGAGGAAATAGATAAACTTGTAAGTTGTATTCTCTTTGTAAACTACTGAGTTGAGTTTTTAGTTATTGTCATTTGTGAGGGATACCATATAAAACTACCAATGAAACAAAGAATATTTTGCTATCCTAATAAAACTACCGCTACATACACGAAATATATTAAGATAAATAAAGTGCAATATATTTTAATATTACATTGCGAATTATTATCACGTTTATTATTATATAACCGTTTTATTTTATAAAGATTTCTGTATTTACATTCAACCATCAATAGTTTATTTTATATTTAATGTAATGGCAACATTAGCAAAAAATGGTGTTGGTATTACTAAAATGGTATTCTATAATTTTATGCATTCTTATGATTCAATTTCAAACCCCAAGTTCTACAGAAGCGGTTTGAAATATTGACGCGAGCGACTAAAAGCGAAACCAACAATGGGCATTCTCCTTTTTACTTTGATCGCTATTAGGAGTTAATTCACATAGTGATAGATATGCTTCTGGTATAAGTACTGGTGGTAGCAATGCTAACATGGAGACTATCTTTGTGCATTTACGACTTTCTGCTGAACCAGTGAAACCAATAGCCTTAGATTTTTTCCAGGCAGCATTTACAAAGTGATAGTAGTACCCTTATACAGTAACATATAATATTGATTTAATGACTTGGATTATACCCAGTTCATAGTCGCATTTAAAAATGCTAATATTCATATGAAACTGTACGTAGCCTGGCTTTTATTAGGTAACAAGGCGAATAGCAATGGCACTACTCCTTATTTTCTATCATACACCATCTGGTCCGAGGTGAGGGCCTATTTTTATTTGCCTCAATTTTGATTTTAATTTGCATTAGTAGCAATCGGTGTTGGGTGGTTAGATCTTCCCCTGGCACTACTTTACAGTTTTTTACACTACTTAGTTGTTTCTCCTAGTCAAGAAAAAGTCTATTTGTATCACGTGGAGGCCACTTTTATAAGTTATGAGGTGATAAGGATAAATACTGATTAAAATAAACATAGTAATTTATACAAAATTATTTTTTTTAGCTAGTTTCGGTACATACTACATTCCTTTTCGCTCGGCTGTTTTTGCCGTGTCAATGCTGGTCCAAACTAGAAAAACGCATTCACTTTTTTCTGTGATGTGTAGCTGTCCTTGAAACAGATAGTACCAGTCGCGATTTGTGTTTATTATTAGATCACCTGCTGGATTGCGCTTCCAGAAATGTTGGCACACAAATATGGACATTTAATTTCCATAACCTTATCTTCACCCAACCATCTGGGCTAGCACCTAAATATGGTATTTGGAAGTCTATAAATAGCCCGCATTTTTTATA
Source organism: Eilema depressum (assembly GCA_914767945.1). Lineage (NCBI taxonomy): Eukaryota > Metazoa > Arthropoda > Insecta > Lepidoptera > Erebidae > Eilema > Eilema depressum. The sequence continues at coordinate 3,771,289 of OU612027.1, read as the reverse complement.
TATTACAGGGTGAACCGTCAATACTTGTAAAATAATCCGTGAGCTGTTCTAGGGCAATACTTTCACTCTCTAACATGTTGTACTCGTATTGATGCAACATTGTCTAAATGTACTCCACGAATTATGTCAGGAACTCTGACTTATCCATTTGGATCTTAAAGTTTGATTCGCGCAATCTCTTGAAAACCTTTTCGAGGTTAACCATGTGCTCTTGTAGAGACGTCGAGAAGACAATGATGTCATCTAAGTAAACCAGGCATATGGTATTCTGTAGGTCCCTCAGAACACTATCCATTACCCTCTGAAATGTGGCTGGACTATTTTTTAGGCCCATCGGCATTCTCAAATGCTCAAAATGGCCATGCTCCACAGTGAAAGCGGTTTTTGATACATCCGCGGGGTTCATCTGGACCTGATAGAACCCACTGGCCAGGTCTAATGTGGTAAAATACTGACAATTGCCTAATTTGTCTAAAATGTCCGCAATGTTTGGTATGGGGTACTTGTCATCCAAAGTTTTATCATTGAGCTTACGAAAATATACTACTATTCTCCATTTTGTTTTACCTGATGCGTCTACCTTTTTAGGGACAACCCATATGGGAGAACTCCAGGCTGATTCTGATGGTTGAATTATACCCTGGTCTAACATTTTACTAATTTGGTCTTGTACTTCTTGTCTATGTATAAAAGGATAACGGTAGCTTTTCGTATAAATAGGAATTTCATCAGTGGTCCGAATACAGTGTTTTATTTTATTAGTAAAAGATAAGCTCTCTCCTTCTAAATAAAATACATCTGCATACCGTGAGCATAATAATTCTAAGTTAACGCGTTCTTCATCGTTTAAATGGCTAGTTCGTAATCGTGAAAGGACTTCCTTAACTCGTTGGGGTGCTTGTTCAGTTCGTGTGCATTCAGTATTATAAATATGTGCCTGTACTGGTTGATCCATAGAAAATAAACCCAACCTGTAGTGACATTTCACTACAGGTTGGGTTATGTATCTCTATAATGCCGCGATTATTTTTTACAGTGGTTAGACATTCAGCTATATGGCAATTACTAATTATTTGTTCTGGAATAATGACCTCTCCGTTTTGGATATTAATTGGTAATCTAACGAGCTTGGATGAGCCGGCTCGTATAATATCTTCGTATAAATTAGCATTTCGAGAATCATAGACTTGTATGGGATTGGAAGCATTTTGTGTGATTAAAGATTTTGATCTAAAATTGATAGTAGCTCCCCATTTGTCCAACAGGTCGGACCCAATCAACCCGTCAAAATACTCATGAAATTTATAGACAAAAAGCGTTATTGGATCATTATCATTGAATTCCTGAAAACAGGGCAAAGTTATGGAATAGTCGTTACGTGTTACGGCATGCACGTTACATACCTCAAATGGGTCATAATTTAAAGGAATATTATTGAAAAATTTTTGAACAGCATCAGGGCTAATGAATGACTGGTTAGCGCCTGTGTCGATTAAAAGTTTTAAAGGGGGATTACTCACTTGTATGTAAGGGAGTTGGCGTTGTGTCTGAAGGTAAACTTCTATTTTGGCCTGTCTAATGGTGGTTTCTCGTGAAAATCCGGCTGACCGTCCTGTGACGTATTTGGTTCAACCTTGGGCAATACATGTGAAGTCTCGGGTTCAGGATATACTATAGATACTAAGGGTTGAAGTCAGATTGATAGTTTTCGTTGTAATAATCTGTATAATAATTATCATAATAAGGCTCTGTATAAAGGTCACCATAACCATATTCGTAACAATCGTTAAAATTCATTTCTCTGGGTCTAAAATAGTTAGTTGGTGGGGGATTGCCTGCTTTAGATCAGTCATGGCCCCTCATTCCAGCGCTAGGTGGTAGTGCTTTGGGCACGAAATGGCTAACACCGCTCATGGGACGGGATTGCTGGTTATTTGGCCCAGTGTTGCGCGGGGTGAACCTAAATGCGTTATTAGGGTTATAGTTAGGGGGTGCGGCCCGGAACGCTTGCTGCGTGCGCGAGGGTCCCGGTTGGCTTTGTATATTCGGTCGCCACTGCTGTGGGAACCCCTGCGATATTACTGGTCTACCAAAGTTAGGCCCGGTAGGCCCAGTCATGTTAAAAGTAAAAGGCCTAGGCGGCGGTAAGTTAAAACCTTGTATGGGCGTCGGTTTAGTAGACGCGATGTGCGATTGTGGTTTTTTATCTAGTAACGAGCTATTGCGTTGTTGTAAGTATAGCGTATTTTGCTCCTCGTGTACAAATTCTAAGGCTTTCTCGATACTTTCCCGCCTCATACAACGAATACGTGCACCTAGGGGTTCTGTTGTGGCGGGTGCTTATCGATCCGATAGTTTGTCCGAGCGAAACTTGTGGAATATGAGGGTACTTGCGATAACATGGTATGCGGGTATTTCGAGAAAGAGAGATTGGCAGTGCCGCGCGCGCCACCTCTCGACCGCACCAGTCTCGCTTCGACATTCCTACAAATTAGAGGTCTGAGCAGCTCACCGCATCACGAGCATATTACAGTGCAAGTGTTACAAGCATCCCGACACCTGGACCAGTTGGTGGCCACCAACAAATCACCAGAAGAGCAGCGCGCGGTAAGTGACTTCTCTTTACCCGTGTACCTAAGTGTTGTAGTGTGCCCATATTGTTCCTTAGGGATTGCTTCGGATAGACAAGTTGGATCGATACGCACTCCACGTATTCATCGTAATTGTTTTTCATACCGCGAAAAAGGGGGCAATACTCTTACACAGTGCCACCCCATTTAATGGTCCTTTCGAGGCTAGGATAGGTTATCAGCCACATACCTACTTAGTGCATACAATTTCCCAACCGCGTTTATTAAATTCCGCATTTAATAATAATTTTTATATTGATTAATATAGAAATTTTCTACCCGCATTATAAATTTCGCATTTAAGCAAAATTTTCATATTATTTTATTTAATATCAAATTAAATTATTTAGTACCTAATTCAATTCTAATTTTAAAATGCCTACTGCTAAACTTCAAAGCAAGCTATTACAGCTAACGGCTAAAAAACAAGCGATTTTCGAACGAATTAATCGGATATATATATTATGCAAAAATATTTCCAATTATGATTCCCGTTCTAATGAACTATTCCTTTCGCAATCTGAATCCGTTACTGAGCAATACAGCAGATTTGAAGAAATAGTTGATGAAATTAATGAGGTAAAATTTACAATTGATGGTACCCTGCCAGACTATTCCAGCTTGAGCTCTATTGAGGACTTATATTCCACGATCAAATACAAGCGGAATCTCATTAGGTCAAATAATACAACGGCATCTACAGCCGATAAGAAAAAATCTAAGATACACTTGCCGCCAATTCCCATACGTACCTTTGACGGAAAGACAGAGAACTGGCCAATATTTTTTGAGATATTTCGTAGTAATGTGCACCTTAATGCCGATCTCACGGATGCACAGCGCGTACAATACCTAATAAGCAATTTAACGCACGATGCGTTAAAAATAACGGCAGGTATTGTTCCATCGGGGGATACCTATGGGATACTTTGGGATAGTCTTGTAAAAAAGTATCAGGACAATCGCAGTTTAGGTGAGCATTACCTTAATAACATTTTTAATATTAAGGGTTGCACCGGTAATGCTACCAGTTTGAATAACTATATAGAAAAATATTCGGCGTCTGTCGCGGCATTGAAACAATTAAACATACCTGACTTATTAGATTTTATTCTATTATATTGTGGGTTGCGAAAGCTTGATTCGCAAACAATACAGCAATTTGAAAATAGCGTAAGCAAGAAGGAATTCCCTTCCTACCTAGAATTAATCTCATTTATACAGGATTATGTCAAAGTACTTGAAAGGTCGAATAAAAATAATTCACAAGTCGAGCCGCGCGCAAGAGCTAGTGTTAGTAATTCTAAAGCTTTCATCGCGAGTAACGAACCGGTTTCCGAGACGGCTTCAATGTGTCCTTTGTGCAATATAGATAGGCATCCGCTGTTTAATTGTTTACATTTTAAAAACTTAGAATCACCGCAAGCCCGGTTTGACTTTATTAAATCGAAACGTGGTTGTGTGAACTGTCTGAGCCTATCTCATTCCATAACCAAATGTAAATCGCGTAATGTTTGCAAGTATTGTAAAAAGCAACATCATTCGTTATTGCATTTTTCAAATGATAATAATACGGATTCCTCGAGCAAGAAGTGGTCCGCGCCCGCGGCGCAGCCGGTTCGAATCCAGGCCGCTGAAAAAGATGACACATTAGACAAGACGCAATCGATTGCTTTGACGTCCGGTAGCCATCCACATAATTACACTATACTGCTAGCTACCGCTCAAGTATACGCGCATTGTAATAATCGAGATAAAAATCGAATGACGCTTAGATGTTTGATTGATAACGGATCTCAAAATAATTTGATTACCATGGATTGTTGTAAGCGCTTGAACATTCCGGTTATTAAGTTGTGTAATTCGTCGTTGCAAGGTGTTGGTATGACCACGCGACCCGTACATGGATTTATTCATTTTACAATTGAGTCTCGAATTAATCCTAACAATAAATATTATATTCATGCGCTGGTAGTTGATTGCATTACGGACAAACTACCCTCTAATTACATTAAAATAAATGATGATTTGTCCTACTTGAATAATTTACCGCTTGCCGATTTAACCTGGAATTTACCGGGAGAAATTGATTTAGTTCTTGGTGTTCAACTATTTCCGTATATTTACTTGGGAGATAGGGTCGATTCGGGTAATCGCGCACCGCCCGCCATATTGACTAGTTTCGGTTACGTACTCATGGGGGACATTCCATGTCAAAATGATACGAAACCTACCACTTCGTCATTTACCTCGCTTACTGATATTGATTCAAGTTTGCAAAGATTTTTCGAATTGGAAGAAATCCCAACACAACGAATCATCAGTCCAGCGGACTTGGAATGCGAAAATAGTTTTAATTCTTCAGTTTTATTTAGGGACGGTAGATATTTTATCGATTTACCTTTCTCACGAGACCCTTCTGAGCTAGGCAATTCTCGCGGAGTGGCTCATCGCCGTCTGCTTGCGCTCGAGCGAAAATTTGCTCAAGTACCTACCCTACGCGAAAATTATAATAAGACCATCGCCGATTATATAGCTCAGGGTTACTTGGCTGAGGTACCTGATAATGAATTAACTGAGGAAGGCTACTACATGCCGCATCACGCCGTTATTAGGCCGGATAAGGACACCATTCGGGTGGTCTTAGACGCTAGTGCGAAAACTCACTCAGGGTTGTCACTCAATGATATTTTGCATGTCGGACCTAATTTACAGGCCGATTTATTTTTATTATTACTTGATTTTCGCACGTTCCCGGTAGCTATGACCGCAGACATTAAACAGATGTTTTTGAGGGTAGGTGTAAATGAGCACCATAGGAAATACTTACGAATTTTATTTCGTTTCAATAAAACCGAACAGGTACGCACCTTCAGTTTCAAGCATTTACCTTTCGGATTAAAGCCCAGTCCGTATTTAGCTATGCGCACTTTACGTCATTTAGCGGGTGAGCATAGTGACCGCTTCCCTGAGGCTTCTAAATTAATAGAAACTCAGTTTTACATGGATGATTATGTTTATTCAGTTCCCGATATACCTTTGGCAAAGGAATTATCTCGCGAACTAATTGACTTACTTAAAATAGGTTCATTTGATCTGATCAAATGGGCAAGTAATAAGCCCGCTGTATTAGAGACGTTGCCTGAATCTCATCGCTCGCCGGTATGTTTCTCGCCGGTAGACAACAATTCGAATAATTTCAAGATCCTTGGCTTATCCTGGGAACCCGCTGACGATCAGTTTTTTCTGACTACCGTCATAATGGAAAATAAATGTACGAAACGTACCATTTTATCGCTGGTAGCCCGCTTGTTTGACGTGCTGGGTCTTGTGGCTCCGGTCGTTTTGTACGCTAAAATCCTCATCAAGGAACTTTGGTTGGCTAAAATAGATTGGGATGAGGAACCTCCGGCACATATCGTCAGTCGTTTCACCGCCTTTACCCGGGATTTTACGGCACTCTCTTCTTTAAAAATACCGCGACATATTGGAGTTTTTAAGGACTCTGTGGTAAATATTGTAGCCTTTTGCGACGCCAGCTTCAGTGGTTATGGTTGTTGTATCTATCTACACATAACTGACCCTGATGGTAATATCACTGTCCGACTCCTATGTGCTAAGTCTAAAGTTTCCCCCGCCAAGATTACGACGCTGGCGCGATTGGAACTTGTCGCAGCTAAGCTTCTATCCAAGCTTGTTCGCGTGGTTAAAGAGAAGCTTTCTGTTCGCGTACCTATTCAGGGTGTTTACGCTTTTTCGGATTCCACCATAGCTCTCTCGTGGATTCACTCATCTCCCCATAGATGGTCTGTTTTCGTAAGCAACCGTATCGCTAGAATTCAGGAAAATTTACCTGCGGCTTGTTTTACCCACGTATCGGGGAAAACGAACCCTAGCGATTGTCTTTCACGCGGAATGCTGCCATCAGATTTGATTGCACATTCGCTCTGGTGGGACGGCCCTACTTGGCTTCATCAGCCGATAAATGAATGGCCCTTAAAATTCATCCCAACTGAGTGGGATACATTACCAGAGTTGAAATCCAAGGCATTTGTGGCCGAAACTTCAAAGACTGAACCGCATGCTCTAGCTGCCATAGCTGATCGCATCAGCTCATGGAATAAGCTATTGCGTACATTCATTTGTATTCTTAAATTTACGAATAGATTAGGTAGTCAGGACTCTATTCAAAATATTCAAACCGCTGAAAAATTTGTTATTCGAATTGTTCAAAGTATCCATTTCTCTAATGAGGTGAACCTGATTAAGGCCGGCGAACTCCCCTCTAAAAAATTACGCAGTCTGTCTGTTTTTCTGGACGATTACGGAATCCTACGAATCGGGGGTAGACTTTCAAAGTCTGACCTACCCTACGAAGCTAAACATCCCGCACTACTACCTAAACATGACCGTGTAGTTGATTTAATAATTGATCACTACCATAATACGTACTGTCATACAGGCCCCGGACTATTGATGTCCATTATTAGGCAACGGTTTTGGATATTGGATGGTAGGACCGTTATTCGTTCGCGCTGCCGCAAATGCAACACTTGCTTTCATTTAAATCCTGTGCACCCGACGCCCAAAATGGCTGATCTGCCTGGATACCGGGTCCGCGATGCCAAGGCCTTTGTGCATACTGGGGTGGATTTAGCTGGTCCTATTGCGTATGTACCTACTCGCCGCAGAGGACAACGCTCGCAGAAGGTCTATATATGTTTATTTATATGCTTGGTCACTAAGGCCATACATATAGAACTCGTTTCGGATCTCACCTCAGAAGCTTTTCTTTCCGCTTTCAAAAGATTTATTGCGCGCCGGGGTCCAGTGTCCGTTATGTACTCGGACAATGGTACAAATTTTATAGGTGCGAAAGCACAGCTAAATGAAATATACTCATTTTTATTAAATTCAGCTGTTCAGTCGGACATTAAGCGGGAACTACTCAAAACTCAAATTAAGTGGACTATGATCCCACCGCGAGCTCCGCACTTCGGAGGTCTGTGGGAGTCCAATATTAAAAGCGTTAAGACTCATTTGTTCCGAGTCATTGGTAAGCAGCTTCTCACGTATGAGGAACTTTTGACCGTATTGGTGCAGATAGAATGCCTTTTAAATTCGCGACCGCTTAGTGTTTTGTCATCGGACCCACACCCCGAGGTGCTCACACCGGCACATTTTTTAATGTCCAGTCCGCTTACATACTTGCCTTCTTCTGAACTGACAGAGGAAGGTATTAATCTAAAAAACCGCAAGAGGCTTCTGGATCAGTTGGTATTGGGTTATTGGAAAAAATGGCGCGTGGAATACTTAAATACGTTACAAACTCGACAGAAGTGGTGTACGCCTGATCGTCCGATAGAGATCGGCATTATTGTCCTCTTGGGTCAAGATAACGTACCACCTTTATCGTGGCCACTCGGCATTATAACCGAAGTTTTCCCGGGTACAGATGGCATAGTTCGAGTCGCGTCTGTCAAAACCGCGTCCGGAATTTATAAACGTCCTGTAACTAAGCTGTATCCGTTGCCAACCCAATAAAATTTATTTAAATTTCCTTAATACTTAATTTTCAACCGCATTTTAATTTAATATTTATTGAAATAATTTCGTGATTAAGCCTCAATCGGTCTCCCTATGGGTATCTGCTTGGGTTATAATAATAATATACATTTTACGCTATTTACTGTTTCATCTGCTGTAACGGTTCATTAATATTATCAGTGTGCCTTACATTTATGAAACTTAACCGCTTAGATCGGAATTACCTCATTACCTAGCTCCCCCTACTTAGCTATGGACCTTGTCAAGGCGGGGAGCGTGTTGTGGCGGGTGCTTATCGATCCGATAGTTTGTCCGAGCGAAACTTGTGGAATATGAGGGTACTTGCGATAACATGGTATGCGGGTATTTCGAGAAAGAGAGATTGGCAGTGCCGCGCGCGCCACCTCTCGACCGCACCAGTCTCGCTTCGACATTCCTACAAATTAGAGGTCTGAGCAGCTCACCGCATCACGAGCATATTACAGTGCAAGTGTTACAAGCATCCCGACACCTGGACCAGTTGGTGGCCACCAACAAATCACCAGAAGAGCAGCGCGCGGTAAGTGACTTCTCTTTACCCGTGTACCTAAAGTGGCTATTACACCTTCCTAAATTCAGAATCCGATATTTAGGACGTCCTGAATTTAGGAAAGTGTAATCGCATTTAGGATGGTAGCATCCTAATTAGGAAACGATTTAGGATAAAGGACGGCTTCCGACGTCCTAAATGGCTAAATCGGATGAGTGTAATCGCATTTCCTAAATTCAGGACGCTCAGTGGCCGCTCACCGCCGCAGTATCGATACATATTGTATCGATAAATATCGATATTGATAATTTTATAATAAAGCTATCGATATATTGACATAATGTATGTATGTATGTACGTGGGTATGTACGTATGTATGCATGTATGTACGTATATAAATGTATATATGTATGTATATATGTATGTATGTATGTATGTATGTATGTATGTATGTATGTATGTATGTATGTATGTATGTATGTATGTATGTATGTATGTATGTATGTATGTATGGTATGTATGTATGTATGTATGTATGTATGTATGTATGTATGTATGTATGTATGTATGTATGCATGCATGCATGCATGCATGCATAATTTATGTATGTATGTATGTATGTATGTATGTATGTATGTATGTATGTATGTATGTATGTATGTATGTATGTATGTATGTATGTATGTATGTATGTATGTATGTATGTATGTATGTATGTATGTATGTATGTATGTATGTATGTATGTATGTATGTATGTATGTATGTATGTATGTATGTATGTATGTATGTATGTATGTATGTATGTATGTATGTATGTATGTATGTATGTATGTATGTATGTATGTATGTATGTATGTATGTATGTATGTATGTATGTATGTATGTATGTATGTATGTATGTATGTATGTATGTATGTATGTATGTATGTATGTATGTATGTATGTATGTATGTATGTATGTATGTATGTATGTATGTATGTATGTATGTATGTATGTATGTATGTATGTATGTATGTATGTATGTATGTATGTATGTATGTATGTATGTATGTATGTATGTATTGTATGTATGTATGTATGTATGTATGTATGTATGTATGTATGTATGTATGTATGTATGTATGTATGTATGTATGTATGTATGTATGTATGTATGTATGTATGTATGTATGTATGTATGTATGTATGTATGTATGTATGTATGTAGTGTATGTATGTATGTATGTATGTATGTATGTATGTATGTATGTATGTATGTATGTATGTATGTATGTATGTATGTATGTATGTATGTATGTATGTAGTATGTATGTATGTATGTAATGTATGTATGTATGTATGTATGTATGTATGTATGTATGTATGTATGTATGTATGTATGTATGTATGTATGTATGTATGTATGTATGTATGTATGTATGTATGTATGTATGTATGTATGTATGTATGTATGTATGTATGCATGTATGTATATATGTATGTATGTAGTTGTATGTATGTATGTATGTATGTATGTATGTATGTATGTATGTATGTATGTATGTATGTATGTATGTATGTATGTATGTATGTATAGTATGTATGTATGTATGTATGTATGTATGTATGTATGTATGTATGTATGTATGTATGTATGTATGTATGTATGTATGTATGTATGTATGTATGTATGTATGTATGTATGTATGTATGTATGTATGTATGTATGTATGTTATGTATGTATGTATGTATAGTATGTATGTATGTATGTATGTATGTATGTATGTATGTATGTATGTATGTATGTATGTATGTATGTATGTATGTATGTATGTATGTATGTATGTATGTATGTATGTATGTATGTATGTATGTATGTATGTATGTATGTATGTATGTATGTATGTATGTATGTATGTATGTATGATATGTATGTATGTATGTATGTATGTATGTATGTATGTATGTATGTATGTATGTATGTATGTATGTATGTATGTATGTATGTATGTATGTATGTATGTATGTATGTATGTATGTATGTATGTATGTATGTATGTATGTATGTATGTATGTATGTATGTATGTATGTATGTATGTATGTATGTATGTATGTATGTATGTATGTATGTATGTATGTATGTATGTATGTATGTATGTATGTATGTATGTATGTATGTATGTATGTATGTATGTATGTATGTATGTATGTATGTATGTATGTATGTATGTATGTATGTATGTATGTATGTATGTATGTATGTATGTATGTATGTATGTATGTATGTATGTATGTATGTATGTATGTATGTATGTATGTATGTATGTATGTATGTATGTATGTATGTATGTATGTATGTATGTATGTATGTATGTATGTATGTATGTATGTATGTATGTATGTATGTATGTATGTATGTATGTATGTATGTATGTATGTATGTATGTATGTATGTATGTATGTATGTATGTATGTATGTATGTATGTATGTATGTATGTATGTATGTATGTATGTATGTATGTATGTATGTATGTATGTATGTATGTATGTATGTATGTATGTATGTATGTATGTATGTATGTATGTATGTATGTATGTATGTATGTATGTATGTATGTATGTATGTATGTATGTATGTATGTATGTATGTATGTATGTATGTATGTATGTATGTATGTATGTATGTATGTATGTATGTATGTATGTATGTATGTATGTATGTATGTATGTATCGTATGTACGTACGTATGTACGTATGTACGTCGTATTTATGTATGTATGTACGTATGTATGTACCGTATGTACGAATGTATGTATGTATGTATGTATGTATACGTACGTACGTACGTACGTATGTATGTATGTATGTATGATGTACGTATATAATTATGTAGGTATGTATGTATGTATTATCGATTCTTTTTTATTCAGAAGTGTGCGCGCAATGAGATTATTGACAGACTAAGTTGCTAACTTAAAAATTAAGTAACGAATTAAAAAAGCAGCCTCAGCAAATAGAGTCGACCATAACAATATTATGAAATGTAATTTGTTAGAAATATATAACAGTAACATCATACGGTAACATCATCAAAGTAATATTCAATAACATCGATATCAAAATCGTAACCTAATTTATCATCCATCTCTATTCGACAGCGACACCTGCGACACGTCCGTCGCTTGCCGCTCGCCCAACAAAACTGATTTAGGATCCTAATTTAGTGAAAGTGTAATCGCGAGCTCCGGCGACTGAATTTCTCGTCCTAAATCGTTTCCTAAATATCGTTTCCTGAATTTAGGAAGGTGTAATAGCGCTTTAAGTGTTGTAGTGTGCCCATATTGTTCCTTAGGGATTGCTTCGGATAGACAAGTTGGATCGATACGCACTCCACGTATTCATCGTAATTGTTTTTCATACCGCGAAAAAGGGGGCAATACTCTTACACAGTGCCACCCCAGGTTCTTTCAAACCGCGTAAGTATGCCTGTAAGGTTAATTTTTTATAAAGATCCCTTTTTGCTTCGACTGTGGTTGGTATTTTTTCGTGCAATGAAATGTATGTCATAAGGGTACTGAAAAGGCCTTGACAGCGCTCGTAGAATTCTTGCGGCGTGTCATTCCCTTGTATTAATAAAGATAAGTCGTTATACAGCGCAGTTTCGTCGCGCTGATCGGCAAAGTTACTTATCAAAGCTTTACGTATGCCAGGCCAATCGGATGGGATTCCATTGGCATTTATTAATCTAGCTGCGGGGCCGGTTACCTTGTTCAAGATACCATTCAATAGAGCAATTTCATTCAAATGAGACGCGGATGGGTTTGAACTTATAAACTCGGAAACTAATTCGTCACACAATTTAATAAATCGCGTAAGGATATTAACATTGCCATCAAATTCCGGCACTAAACGGAGGGCTTTAAATATACTATCTAATTCAGACATATTTTCTATAGAACTATCTAACGTACACGTGGATTCCAAATCGATTGGTCTATTTAAATCCTGTGTACTGTTCCTATTACTATAATTATTCCCTAACCTATCAATCCGAGATTCTCGTGGATGTAAAATCTTGGAAGTTTATGGAAACACTTAAAAGGAAAAGGTGAGCAATTCACTAAAAGATTTTATAGTACTCACAAGGTGTACATCTCAGATTCTGCGGTATCTATGGCTGGATACTCCTGCTGCTGGGCACGACGTGTAGATTCGAATCCTCGTTCAGGGCTTGACAGCGTCCAGGACAGCACGTTGGTACTCGTAGTCCTCGAGGATCCTACCGACTGCGCCAATTATGTCAGTGCGGCGAGCAGGATGCAGAAAAACCCGAGATTACTGGAATCAGTTTATTAAAAACTACAATAATTGAATTACATCTATGGGATGACAAATGTTCGAAGCTTCGAGCAAGAGTGAAAGCGCGCTGTAGGTCCGATGCCGTCATCGCGACGACGCGCGGCGAGTCACGTTCCGCTGTTTCAGCATTTCCGCTCGGTCGCTCGGTTGCTGGGCCGTCGCTAAGCTGATGCAATAGTAATACTTTGTTACGATGTTCATTATAGGTCACCATCATCTGCATCGAGACAACTCTTGATTTTTGATATATAACACACGAAGTAAAATCTTCAATAGGAGTCTACATTTTATAAGACCTCTTTTACATACTTTGCCGAAGCTTGAAGTAGCCAGCTGTCGATGCATTCCTCGAAAAGAGACCAAGAGAAATTAAACCATTTTCATACTCTTGTACTATGGTATTTATAACAAAGTTTATTTTTTCAGCATCCTTTTGACCTTTCGATTTCACAATTTTTTAGCGAATCTCGTTATAATTAAGTATTACAATTCTTTTGAAAAAGGTCCAAAATCTTTACAAAATTTTTACTAATGTTTTTATTAATAATCTTATTGAATACTGAGTAGTGAGTCTCTAAATAATTATTGGTCTCATGGACCGTAACAATACCATTTGTTAGCCCATAATTTATGGTCTATCCATTGCATGACCATATTATTATAGTCATTAAATTTTTTCACGTTGGAGTATTGTGGACTCTCACTCATGACGTACCATGCATCATTTAAAGCTTCGGGCGGCAGGTGAGGTAGTACGGTGCATAATACAACATGTTTCCTACTAATCGTCTCGTCTCCCAAGATGGTAAAGACCAAAAATAATCAAAGATATCTTTCAGCCTTGCTAACTTACATAACCGCAAAAAAATGGTCTATCCGAAGCGCCTACAGTACCATGCTATGTATTGCTTGGTTCTTCCAGAAAAGTCTTATCAGTCGTAGATTCGGGGAAAGCAAAATGTGTTTGAGAATCATTGGCAAACTGTGGTTGGAGAACCATTGGCAAAATATGTTTCAGAGCTACTGACTTTCCCTGCAAACTGTTGAGAGCTACTTGACATTCCAAAAAAAAGTTGTGAACCTCCGACAGTGTCTGATAACGGTACAGCAGTGTTCGTGTGCGGCCTAAAATCATTACTAACATAACATGAAATTTTGATCCGACAAGATTACCAGAAACTCATTGAAAAGCAACCCCGGTTTTATATTACAAACTAGCTTTTGCCCGCGGCTCCGCCCGCGTGGATGTCGGTTATCGCGACCAAATATAGCCTATGTCTTTTCTCAAGGTCTAATCTACCCCTATACCAAATTTCATCAAAATCGGTTCAGTGGTTTGGGCGTGAAAGCGAGACAGACAGACAGACAGAGTTACTTTCACATTTATAATATTAGTAGGGATAGAAGATGAAGTCTCAGTCATTGAACCAAGATAATAAAAGGCAGTGTGCTCAGCTCACCATATGAGCTTACTTTAGGATTACAATTTGGACACGTAGACTTAATTATATTTTGCATTCCGCAACCATAACACTTAATATCTTTATTTTTCGAAATGTTTTGCTGCACTCGGATGACTTGTAGTTTTCCTTTAATGAATCCTCAATAGCGCGAGCTTTGATGAGAAGTTCGTCAAATGTACTGATAGCTGACCTATCTATTCGTTTCTTAATCCGGCGATCTAACAATCCATATACCATGTCCAATTGAACTCGCTTGCACAGATCGCCCTGTGAAAGCGTCTGCCATTCAAGTAAATCCTGAATGGCAGACGCCGCAGACGACGCTCGCCGAAGGCACTACGTAATCTATTTAGAGCTTCTTCCCACGTTTTGGTTGAGTTTTTGACGGGTGTGTAATGTTTGATATAATAACAAATGCTCTAATTTCAATTGAAATAACGTTCATATGTTATAATTTTCATATGCTATAATATCAAATAACCTAATTTCATATGATCTAATGTTTTATATGTTATAATCTTCCTTTGATATAATAACATTTAGTATAAAGTTCATATTATATAATTTTCAAAATGCATAATATTCTTTTAATATAACGTTCATTTAACCTAATGTTCTTTTGACCTAATTGGTCGACGGAGCCCCGCTTCGCGGGGCTCCTACTTCTGGTTGGTTTATAAAAAAAATAACCACGAAGGGAATGGATGTGGCTGATGTATAGGGTATAAAGCGTGGAGTTAGCAGGCGTTTAAAATCGTATCAGATATTCTAAATTATATTAAAAGTTACTTAGTGATTATGAATATTATAGTAAATGAATAATATACTAAATGAATATTATGTCAAATGTGCATTATAAGAAATGTTCAGTATATCAAAAGAAATGAGGTAAAATGAAATTATAACTACAATTCATTATGACAACTGATCGTTATATTAAACAAAATTATATTAAGTGAAATTATGTCAAGTGAACGTTAGATTTTTTGTTATTATATCAACCGTTACACACCCGTTTTTGACACCTTTTTTTTTCACAAGATAGTTTTATTATTAATAATAAACTACAATTAACGAACATAAATTGTACAGGAAAGAATAAAAATATACATTAAGAGAGAAAAATCCATATTAATACTAAATTCCGAAAAATTTCCTTGATCCTTCCGCAGCTTCAAAATTGGAAGTTACCCACACCCCATCTTGCAAAGTCTCCCATGATGTAGTGCCTGCTTTAAGCAGCTTTATAGAATCTATATCCTCCATAACTTGATCTTTCGTCTTTTTCAAAGCATACTGCAACTGGATCGGATCATTGGAGAAGCTGTGAGATGCTTTTCCAGTACGTAAGTAATTCAGGAATTCTTGGGTGAAGCCTCTGCGCCGAATACCAGCAAAAGACGGCCTACATGTGTCCACGGGCTCCACATTTCCACGGCTTTTTGTTAATAACGCCTGTGCCATCTTGGACACATATTTAAACGCGATGGGAACAAAAGCAATTGCTGAGCTAGAGTTTCTCTTCAAAAATACCGAGTTCATGTCTTTCCTTTGGAACCATTTGCCACAGTGCGTACTTATTTGTTCGCAAACGTCCAAGTCGTCTAAGTAAGTTCCAAACATAGCGTGGAATATTACCTGGGCTGTTTTCACCCTATCCTCTCCACTCCTTATCTTGAACTTAATGTAACCACTTGTAGTGAGAAGTGAAAATTGTTTTAACATGTCTGAACCTGAAAAACTCCAGGCATATTTAGACAACTTTCGTGTCCCTTCGCCCAGCATACTCACCCAGTATGCTGGGCTAAGGGACACCAACTTTCGACTCTCCCACAGGCTGTAGCTTAGGAGGAGAGGAAAGTAGAACTTTTGAGTGGATCTTGCTGTTGTCATTATCAGTATGTCACCAAGCTCTTTTAGTATCCCCGCTACACTTCCCGGACTGCGCGCTTCTTTAAGACAATTTATTATTTCCAAGGCCATAGGTAACATTTGTAAGCTGTTTATAAGAGCAGAGCTGAGCTTGTTATAGTACTTATCTTCCATGACTAACATTAGCGCCTGGCTGAGAGGTCCTAAGCTTCTGATAACCCCTGTTCTTCTTTCAGGAGCAAAGGTTATACCTTGCAAAAGTGGCACGTGATGATTATTTAAACCATATTGAGTTATATTTTGTGTGAGCTCCCTACTCTTATCTAAACGTCCAATAGCTTTTCCTGACGAGTCCCTCTTCACCCCTCTTTTAGCTACACTCTCTCTAACTTTGAATCTAGTGACTCCTGTACGCACTTCATCAAAGCTAGCTTTAAAGAGAGTGAGTAGTTCTACTATAGGTGTAGCAATTAAAAAGTTTAAAGTTATTTTTGCTTTTTTTACTTCTTCAATAACACTAGCTACTGTTATATCAGTATTCCCTACAGTACTAACATAAGCTTTGTATTTCTGATGACCAGTTGGATCGTTGGCCTCTTTCCTCAAGCAAGTAAACACTGTCATGAGGCAGCCAGCAATCTCATCAGAAATATCAATATCAATAACCCCTTGGCCCAACTCTGCCGTTATTTTGCTGCTGTTAACAGTTCCCGATAATGTTATGATAATTTTAATTATTTTCATGAGTTTATCTATCTCGTCATCCCTCTCCTGCAGCTTCTCCGTTTGTTCGAGTTCCATTGGAACCGGGGCTTCAGAAATGGATGTGGATTGGTCAGCCATTATTATTATTTATCAAAATTCTTTTAATATAAATTACTATCTGTTTCTGCTTATTATAACAATCCTTGCCACCGTGATCCCGCCGATGAAACAAATAGCATAGAAAGTCTTAACATAGCGTTTTCGTCTTGCAAACTGTGATGGCATCGATAAAGTTGTCAACACTCACCAGGGTTCCTGTTGAAACGCGACGTACATTTTGCAAGTTATTTTTCATAATGGCAGAATTGGCGGCGACAAGTAACATCACAAGTAACATTTTAATATTTTTACAAGTAATTAGTACTTGAAAAATCAACAATTCTTGCAATTAGAACTTTTACTTGAAAGTTAGTGTATTTTTTTTTACTTTTAGGTACACAAAGTTTATGTCATAAAAAATTGTTAAAAGTAGGTAATAATAATTATTAATAATTTTAGAACTAATATAACTTTGAAGAATCAACAATTTTCACAATTAGAACCTTAACACAAAGTTTGTGTTACATAATCTAATATTTTTAAAATTTTACACCATGTTCTACCAAAAAAAAAAAAAAAAGGTAATTAATCATAATTATTAAAAAAAAAACAGAAACTAACACAGTGATTCTTCCTCTTCAGACTCATTGTTTTGTGTCTTCCTTGCCGCATTTTTCTTTCCTTTCTTCCTTTTCTTCTTCCTCATTTTTTTTTCATATCCTTTTCAGTAGTCTTTTGCTCGTCATTGCAAGATTTTTTTTTTTGGATCTTTGCCTCTTTGTAGGTATTCTGTCAAATTTTACACCTTTTCTCTTATTAGCATTTTTTAAAACGTTTTTGAAAAACGTGTCATTTTGTTCTTGTGTGTATTCAATATCCCACTGATTTATTACAGTGAAAAAAAAGTTCAAAGTGTTCTTGTAACATTTAAGGCTTACTTTAACACCATCACCACGACTGCTTCCAGACCATGAACTTTCGCAAAGAAACTCTCTGGAGAAGAGTATATCCAAAAATCGGTACGCGCAGTTAGTTCCTTTACCTATGCCACCCGTACAAACTATTGAGCATGATCGGATGAGTTTTATTTTCTGTTCATTATTAGAAAGTAACAGCTCCATATCCTCTTGGTCTTTTACACTTTTAATTTGTTTTATAATGAAGGAATTGTTTTCCCAATCAGAAGTTTTGCCCAATGTTACTACTTTGGTGTTACTATTTCTATTCGACTCTTCGATCTGAATGGAGAGGCTTGCTATTTCGTGCATAATTTTTTTTTGGTTTTCAATAACGTTCAAATAAAACCGACTGGTTTTGCAATATATTTTGAATGTCAGTATTTGGTTCTGGTAGTGATTGAACCGGATTTTCTATGTTTTCAGGTTCAAAAACGATGATATATGTCTGATTAGTTTGTGCTTCAGAGCTCCCAGACGCGAACGCTGCAGTTCTAACATCATTATTTTTAGGACACATCTGTAAATATAATATAATAGTAGATACAGTTTTGATATAATCTATACATATAAAAAACCGCCTTCAAAGCTTAAAGTAACGCATTCGTCTTCTATTTAAGAGAAACAAATTCTTTAGCAGTCGGTGCATGATATCAAGCTTACCGACACCAACAGTCTACGCACATCATTCAACGACTCCAAAGGAATTTGTTTCTCATATTAATTAATGCGTTATTTTAAGCTTTTTTGACAGTTTTTTGAAGGAGGTTATTTTTTATTGCTTCATGGTTTTTAGTTATCACCCATATCTCAATTATTGGATAAACAAAAAACCCAACTGCGTAATAATGAACTAAAAAGATAAAGCGATAAAGAGTTTTTTGTTTATTCAATAATTTTTTAAAAATCTTTTTAGTTAAATAACAATCATTTTTGTATACTACATAAAAAGTCCATTATTTTGATACCCCACTCGATAGGTTTTGAGAAAAAACATTTTTTTTTGAAAAAATTATGGAGCCTAAACTCCGCCATTTTGATTTTTTAAATTTTAATATAGCCAGTGTCACTTTCACGATTAAGACGAATCTAACGATACCTCTCACGTTAAAATCGGTCAAGCCGTTTAGGCTGTAGAGAAATATACATACATACATGCATTAAAAGTTTAGACATTTTGTGTAAGATAACGTTAGATTTCCAACCGTAAATCCTTAACCAACAACTAAACCTATACCTCTGAATAGGTTACTTTTTGATAAATTAGCTAAGACGTCATGAACTTGAAACTATAAAATTACATACTTTAAACACCTTGATAGTATATGAAACTACTTACTAATTGATCTGCAAAAGAATTTAAATTCACGTGCTGCTGTCGTTCCACTGGACGTCGCAACGTGACTCGATCATCTTCTTGCTCTGTGTCGGTGTGCTTTAGCATTGTCTGGAGTTCAAACTCAGCGGCTTCATACGATGCAAGGTTTCGCCTTTTAACCCTGCAACTTATGTGAGTCATGCGTAGGTGTCGAATTATTATTCCTTGCCAATTTTTCTGCGCTTTTTTTGGGCCATTTTAAAATCCCGTTACTTTCCCGCTGAGCGGGTACAATGCATAACTGAGGTTTTCCCCTTTCTACTGTCCTCACGATTTTAAATGACATACTGCAAAAAAAAGACAGGATCGCTGGTTAATATCGACAAACATAAATAAACTCATGAAGGAATGCTTGCATGAATTAATAAAAGCGCCCGTGGACTAAGCAGGTAGGTACGTCGCGTACGGCGGACTATAAGGCGATTCAGAACGTAATGACGTGGGGCCTCTTATTATAAATACTGCGATAATGACACCGACATATCAAGTGACGAAGAATAATTCTACTTTGCACTTGAAATACTTTCATTAAAATTTAATTTGCCATCTAACTTCTGTGTATAATTTTAGTACAATACCTAGCCAAAAAACTTGCCGGTGTTCTGACATTATCTAACTGAACAGACTTTACACACTAGATATGTACCTAAATAAAAATAAAATGGCGTGCCTGTGCCTTCTTATTTTTACTGGAAACACTCCTTACGTCTCGCTGTTTATAATAATTGTAAAACTCTGTTATACACTACAACCAAAATTAAATAGAGAATGATTTTACGTACCTAGCACGAAACAAGTAGTAGGTATTAGGTACGATGGCAAGGCGGCAAGCCGCTTACACAAGTATTTGCAATAACACGGTTTACGAAGCGTCGTTATTGAATGATGCGCAAAACAGAACTAATATTTTGATTGAATTTCTCCCTCTGAGGCGAGTTCTAGGCATTATTCTATGTGTGCGCGTCATTGGCTGCAGTGGTTACACCCCGCCCTGCAGTGTTATTCAGTAACTTTTGTCCGTCGACGGGCCCCTATATGGGCGCAACGATGGGAAAAACGACCAATCACAATCAATAACGTCAATGTGCTCGTCGATGTTACCAATCATAATCGCTCTATAACACGTGACCTCGGTGACGTCACCCGCTTTAAGATGTTTTAAGGATGGATAGGGCTGGAAAGTAAATTTTCGAAACCGGTTTTAGTAAAAACCAATAAACATCGGTTTCTATTTATAAAAAATCGATTACGAACACTTGGCATTCTGGCATTTATTATTATTAAAATTAAAATTGATATTGGCATTGATATCATTGTAAAATGCTATGAAGGCCAGTTTTTTTAATAAAAAAAAACAGCTGTTGTCGATGTTAAAATCAAATCAAATGTCAAAAACGGTAAGGCACTTTGAAGTCGTGATCAAAAATGAATTAATTTTTTTTTAGTGTCCTTCTAAACGGGCCATGTTTTTCTGCAATATGTGGCTGCACTATTGGCAACTAATTGCCCGGCAACATCAAAAATATTTCATTGCAACTGATGGCCGAACAATCAATGGCTGGGCAATGTGTTGCCAACATATCTGCAATAGTATGGCTCTTAATGCAGATTCATAAACGGGCTACACAAACCGGCAACAATGGCTGACGATATCACACTTGTTGCAGCAGCTTATATTGTTTTAT
This sequence comes from Eilema depressum, assembly GCA_914767945.1. Lineage (NCBI taxonomy): Eukaryota > Metazoa > Arthropoda > Insecta > Lepidoptera > Erebidae > Eilema > Eilema depressum. The sequence continues at coordinate 3,750,081 of OU612027.1, read as the reverse complement.
TAAAAAATAAACAGAAAAAGAAGAGATTATGGATTCGACCTTACTTAAATAGGCGTGAAACTATAGATAATTTAAGTAAGAAATAACCCTTGATAGTAAATTATTTAACAATTCGCGTAGAAAAGGATAGACTGTGTCATAACAAGGAGAGCGACTGAAACAACAATAGAACTGGCCGAGCAATATTGCAGTAAAATCGACCGCCTAGCGATCGTCCGGCAACCCATTGCGGCAATATCGGCCATATGTGGCAACACAAAACATGTTTGGCTATATTTTCGTGACGTTACTGCAATACTGGCCGGTATTGCTTGCAATAGTTGAAATGTTGCCGGGCCACAGTGTTGCAGCCACTAATTGCAGTAAAACATTGCCCGTTTAGAAGCACCTTTAAACAAATATAATCGAAATATTCTTTTTATATTAGGCGAAATTGACTTACTGTGATATTACAATTTAATAATAATAGGATACAGGAATACTACAACCGGAAAGGTAAGAACTAAAACTATGTTTTAATATTATTAAATCTGCTAGCCAATAAGCAAGATAAGTTGATAGTATTGCTTCGTAAATTCATTGTTGGTGCATAGATATTATTAATTTTCTTTAACTACGTCCATAAACATTTTTAAATTTTTTTAATTGTTATTGCTCTCAATATATATCACAAAAGCTTTTGAGAGACTTTGCCTTCAGCTTACCATCAGCGAGGGAAGTCAAATTGACGTGTCTTATTTAAAAAAAATTTATAAAGTAATCGGTATATACCGGTTCTAAAAACCGTAATCGGTTCACATCACTAAGGAGGAGACACACTACTTATTTATCCCGATAGGTGGCGTATTATCGCTGGATTCGCTGGTGCTGTTTTGCTGTCAAACTTCATACAAATTGTTAGTAAATAAAATAAAAAGTCTTTTGTGCAAATAATAATGACACTGTGTAGTGCAATTCAATGTAAAAATAAAGGTACTCTTCGTTTCCCTACTGATGAGAAAAGACGGAAGCTGTGGATTAAAGCCTTGCGTATCAAAAACTGAAAACCAAATTCGTCTGCTAGAATCTTAGAATATGTAGCGACCATTTCGAAGTTGATGATAATTATTATGTTGAGAGCAGGTTTACTGGTAAGTTATTAAGTGTACTCTGAACATAACTGATTGAACGTGTGTATGAACAGTGCCAAAACATACTTAACCCCATTATTTTTACTGTTTTTAGGCTTAAAACATAAAAGCATCATAGAGTACATAAACACTCAAACACCCTAAAGTGTTAGTAGGAGCTACACCTGAAGGATTATTCACGTAATGCTCGCCTGATTATGGTGGATCCACACCTGTTTTATGTGCTGCAACTTTAGAGAAGGAATTGTAAATAAAACAATTACATGATTATATTTTGTATTATTGTTTTTTTTATATTATAACCTTTGTACAAATACATATCTTTGTATATCTACTACTTAAATTAACTTATTCATTGAGGCTTTGCATTGTCCTCTGAAGTACATGTCAGACCCTACTTCAGCTGCCCGAGCAGTCACCAAATGTCTGTTTTCTTACATTTGTGAAGCAGTTTTCCTCATCGGTTTCGCCATACGGCATTCTCAAAGGTTTACATTGACGGTTACACCAAGTTAACAACAAGTTCACCAAGTGCCATCAATCAATAAAGTATAAATAGTATGACCTTTAAATTCTAAATTAAACACAATAAAATCGATTTATTTAGTTTGATTATCATTTGCGATACCCCGATTATCATGATTATAAAAAAAAAATTAGAAATATATATGGCAACACACTCAACTGTCAGTCATGTCATAAGTCATTAGCTTTGTTTATGTTTTGTTTGAATTTGTTGATTGTTCTGTTGTGTACATTTCATAAACAGTATATTAGTACTCTTATGTATAAGTATGTTAATATGTAATGCAACTATAAGTATAGTACCTAATCAAAATCGTTTTCTAGATCGAAATTATAGTGTCTTATTGTACACTATTGTACATTGACTTTGTGTGTCAAGTCAACTGTCGAAATTCAATATTGCAAACAAGATCGCTTAATCACACTGACACAATACTTGGAGACTATAAATAGATCAAATCAACAAGTTTATATTTTTACAGAGTGTAATAATTCTATAGAAATATATAGCAGGCTGTCATGTTGGTGTCAATACTGTTTGGTATCATTTTGTACCTTATACCTTAGTATTTCTTGTTTATGTTACAAAATGTGTGGTGAAATAATAATAAACCTTTTTTATACTACTTACGTCACAGACAAGCACACAGCCCACCTAATGGAAAGTGGTTACCATAGGCTATGGACAAGTGCAACACCAGGGGAGTCAAAAACTTATGCTGCTGGCCCCGCTAAAACAGAGATTCTGTGCCGTCATCGCAGAAGATAAGTAGGACAAGCGTCCCACTGACAGCACCAAACCTCTCCTGTGAGCTCTGGCTTCACTACTCCCCGCCGGGAACACAACATGAGGTTATTTAACTACATAAGCTGCAGTATCATATACATACATATTAGAATAAAATTGATGGTACCTACTACCTACTAGCAGAGAAGCTATAAAGCAGTTCTGCTACAGCTGTGTAAAGGGAATTAAAAAACAATTTAAATCTACAAACAGTCATTTATTGTCAATGTCAAAAATCTAATTCATACTGTAGTGCCCTTAGACTAATAGGCGTTTAAACCGCTCTCACTCTCAATACTGTTTCAAGCTTGATGGTGGCATTTGTTATTATTATAACAGCGCTGGAGGTCCAGGTGTGCATTTCCTGAAATCATATCATAATGTTAAGGTTTAATAAAATAAGTACTGTATTTTTCTTTGAAGACATCTTTTATTATAATTTATTTGCTCACTTGTTACATAAATTAATTTAATTAAGTTTCTCTGTAGTAAGTCTTTAGAAAATAAAATATCATCAATAGATTTATTTATATTAATGTTTTCTCTAATAAATAGATATATTGTGTGTAATGTTGTTTGTTTTTGTGTTATGTTTTAAATCCTATCCCTATCTATCCCACTTCCTAAGTTTGTGAGGATGGCCAGATGTTTGTTACTCAATCAACGGCTCAATGGATCTGGCTGAAATTAGGTACCTACAGGTAAAGATTATAGTGTGAAATATATATGTGGTTGTTCTCCATTTGACAGTAACCATAGATCCCATGACAAAGATCCTGCTTGGTGGCAATGGGCTTGCACCTTAATATTGTTCTCGCCTGACAAGACGAAGAGCAATCTGAGGGGATGTATGTATTACCTTGAAACATTATTCAAGACATAATGCATCAATTTGACAACCTTTAAAATTAAGTTACACCTTTCGAACTCTTACTATTATTGTAACCATAAAATTAAAACGTCTCATCGCTGACCTAAGTTTTATTTTAAATACTATCCCCCTACCGGGCACTAGTTGATTCCCACTATAAACAAATTATGTGAGACCAAAATGTAGGTGCCATACACCTCCCTATATAATAATAATTTATTTTTTTAAACCAATATATCCTGTATATTGGTTTACAGATACTCTCTTACATAACCAATGAAGTATATTCATTCACCATGGTAATGGTGAATGAACAATAGGTGCATTTATACCGGTAGGTAAGAGTATTTAGATGGACCTTTATCTCTATTATGTTGGAATACAAAACTATCATGTCTAGCACCTCCATATACTTTGTCCACAAATGTGGCATCAACAATACACTTATGTACTACCTAACTTTGTCTTATTTACTCAAGAATCCCAGTTATTCTTAGTTTCCTTATGAATATTAAGTCAAAGCATGCTACATGATTCCAATAATAATAAAATTCTTCTTAATAACTTGCACTTAAATAGATAAGAGTTTAGGTTAGGGTAAATTACGTTATCTACCTTTAGCGTATTACTTGAAGCACGTAGGTACATGAACTAATGTAGGCAAAAATGATTTATCAACTTTTTGCCTGCACACACAGAAATTATTTATAACAATATAGATATGTAGAGAAACGGTGTTCATTTTTCTCTTGCTGCCTACTCGAGATAATCTCCTTATCATCACTTCTCTTGGTTTTTTACTTTTAGCCTTTAAATTTAAAAAGCTTTATATAATAACTTATTATTTCAATTGACTTTGTTCCATTTGTCTGCGTAAATGTTAAATTATAAGTTTTCTAAGTATCAGCAGTATATTTTGTTTTGTTGACATTTTGTCGAGTAGTTCCTTCAATGTGCCACACATCTTTGCGTCTAGAGCGCTAGTGTACAAGTTACTGAATGCGAAATTTAAGCACATCCTCGGTTTTACGACTTATCGTCGTTGGGCCCGTCGTTGTGCGCTTACTGAATTGCACTGCAGCACTCCGCTCATACATACGTCTCGCGAACTCGTGGTCGCGTAAGAGCTCATTCACACGAAGACGAATCGTGATTTTTCACGAATCGTTTTTTTTCACGATTCGTTATTTTTTTTGACGGGAGCAATGCTTTTTATATACCCATGTTCACACGCTTCACGAATCGTGAAAAAAGACGTTTACGGATACGTTTTTTTTAAAATAATGATTCGTTAAAAATCACGTATCGGCTTTTGAAAATCTCGAATCGTGAATGCTTTATGGCGGATCCATAAGACATGAATATGATGGATTCATGACATTCCTTTGACTCGTTAAGACGTGTAGCGCTGCGCTTCAATAAAATCATGTCGAAAAAAGAAAAAGAAAAATTGTATGATCAACAAATAAATCGCGAGGTTTTGATTGCTGCAATCAAAGACAGGCCAGTTTTATGGAATAAATTTTTGGAAGTTTATAAGGACAAAACCGCTAGAACAGCAGCATGGCGGGAAATATGTATAATTTTGAAAGAAGATTTTGAAGAAATGGATCAAAAGGACCGACAGTTGTTTGGTAAGTTTTTATTGAGAAAATTTTAAATACAAATCTATACTGCCTATATTTTGTAGTCTTGCCATGGCCAGGCCACGCTCACTCTATGTACTTGCGCGCTCTCGCCGCCGGTCGCCGACGGTCCTCGGTCGTCAGTCGGGCTGTCGCTAGCCGCGCGTGCACACGCGCGTACAATAATAAAGTACCTAAGGTTTGGTTATATTATTACGTTTCAATCTTTTTGTTTGTTGAGTCTTTTTGTTTGTTATTAATATAATTAATACTCAATCTATGATGCTATTATGAAAGCATATCACGGATGCGAATCTAGCAAATCAAATAAAAATCTTACTTCTGCTTGCTTGTTAATGAAGAACGGCAAGTAGGTACTTACTTAATAAGTGTAATTACAAATTATAATAAATTGGAAAAAGCGAAATCAATTCTCGGGCGGGACTCGAACCCGCGATCTTTCCCTTACAGGAGGAACGCTCTGACCACTGAGCCACCGAGCTTCGCCCGAGAGTGACCCAATTTTTCCAATACATCCATCTTACGGCGATGGTGGGAGTAATCTACCGATATTCGTACGAACTATCGGAATCAATGAATGATGTTGCAATCATTTTTAAACATTGATTTTTGATAACTCCGCCCAATCAATTGAGATAATTTTAAAGCAACAATTGATTGGGCGGAGTTATCAAAAATCAATGTTTAAAAATGATTGCAACATCATTCATTGATTCCGATAGTTCGTACGAATATCGGTAGATTACTCCCACCATCGCCGTAAGATGGATGTATTGGAAAAATTGGGTCACTCTCGGGCGAAGCTCGGTGGCTCAGTGGTCAGAGCGTTCCTCCTGTAAGGGAAAGATCGCGGGTTCGAGTCCCGCCCGAGAATTGATTTCGCTTTTTCCAATTTATTATAATTTGTAATTACACTTATTAAGTAAGTACCTACTTGCCGTTCTTCATTAACAAGCAAGCAGAAGTAAGATTTTTATTTGATTTGCTAGATTCGCATCCGTGATATGCTTTCATAATAGCATCATAGATTGAGTATTAATTATATTAATAACAAACAAAAAGACTCAACAAACAAAAAGATTGAAACGTAATAATATAACCAAACCTTAGGTACTTTATTATTGTACGCGCGTGTGCACGCGCGGCTAGCGACAGCCCGACTGACGACCGAGGACCGTCGGCGACCGGCGGCGAGAGCGCGCAAGTACATAGAGTGAGCGTGGCCTGGCCATGGCAAGACTACAAAATATAGGCAGTATAGATTTGTATTTAAAATTTTCTCAATAAAAACTTACCAAACAACTGTCGGTCCTTTTGATCCATTTCTTCAAAATCTTCTTTCAAAATTATACATATTTCCCGCCATGCTGCTGTTCTAGCGGTTTTGTCCTTATAAACTTCCAAAAATTTATTCCATAAAACTGGCCTGTCTTTGATTGCACGAACTATCGGAATCAATGAATGATGTTGCAATCATTTTTAAACATTGATTTTTGATAACTCCGCCCAATCAATTGTTGCTTTAAAATTATCTCAATTGATTGGGCGGAGTTATCAAAAATCAATGTTTAAAAATGATTGCAACATCATTCATTGATTCCGATAGTTCGTACGAATATCGGTAGATTACTCCCACCATCGCCGTAAGATGGATGTATTGGAAAAATTGGGTCACTCTCGGGCGAAGCTCGGTGGCTCAGTGGTCAGAGCGTTCCTCCTGTAAGGGAAAGATCGCGGGTTCGAGTCCCGCCCGAGAATTGATTTCGCTTTTTCCAATTTATTATAATTTGTTTAGTCTAGCAAACTAATTGCTTTAAAATTATCTCAAGTGTAATTACATTCGTTAAGTTACTGTAGGTACCTACCTATGACAATATTTAATATATATAAGTAGGTACATATCTTGTACAAAGTAATATAGGTACCTACCTACCCACTTCGCTACCTACTATACGGAAAGACTTAAAAAATGTTGGATTCAGTACCTACTTAGTCTATTCAGTAACAGATTGGTTGTTACAAGATGTAGTTATCTGACCTAGTACCTACTTATAGCTAACGGCTCGGGTTCAGTCTTAACACTTGAATGCAATCATAAATAAAAAATTGTAAGTACTCGTAGGATGGTATCGCGAGGCGATCAGCGACCGGCGATGGCCGCCGCCGCCCGCACCGCTCTGTCGCGGGCTGGCGTTTGACTCTCGTGTACTTGTGTAGGTCTCGTGTACTTATAATTGTCGGTGCGTTACCTCTACTGCATTGTTTGCGTTCAGACCAAATATATAATAATCGCCACTGTGCACTGAGAATAGTAGTTTATCTAAGGCCTTGTCTAAGCTTACCTACTCTTGAGTTGCTGACCGGTAGGATTGTGATTGAGATGAAATACATATTGACCGAATGTCCAATAATATTCGGCTATTATTCGATATTCGATGAATAGGTGAGAAAAATGTCAAACTATTGTAAACTAGTGTAAAGCCTTTATTAAGCGAGGCAACCCTAGCGTCATTATACGTAACTACGAGGACGACGCCGAGCGACTGCAAAGTAATAATAACCGTATGGCTGTCTGTTAAGATACATATTCGTATGGAGGTGGTTGATCACGTGGACTTGTAGGCACTTATCTGAGTTGGATCGTTAATTTTCCAGGCAGTGAGTTATCTGTTCCAACTATTAGGTAATCTGTGCCATGGCACTGATCCAGTTTCTGATAAAAAGTAGGTCATAAATTAATTTCTCATTGAATTGCCAGATCCGACACTCGGTACTTCCTGGGGTAGTAAATTTTCAAAATTAAATTTTTTTTTTCAAATTCAATTCCCTCCTTTTTTATAATCAAATTGTGGAGAACAGTACAAGCTTTCACTACTGAAATAGCTGTTTCTCGTTTAAGGTCTATGGGTCTATGTAAAATTCTCCACTTATTTGCTAGAATACCAAACGCACATTCAACGTATCTTCTCGCTCTGGTTAAACGATAATAAATATTCGTTTACCTCTGTCAAGATGCGTTCCACCAAAAGGTCTTAATAAATGTGTGTGTAAACCAAATCCCTCGTCGCCAATAATTACGTAAGGAACTTGAACTTCTGATTCTGTAAATAAAGGCCTTGGTTCGGGTATATTCAAACGGCCTTCTGTCAACATTTTCCAAAACTTGACTCTTTGAATATTGATGAGTCGCATTCTTTTCCATAGGAACCTACACTGACGTAAACGAATCGATAATCTGAATCTACGACTGCTAATAACACTATTGAAAAGAAATCTTTGTAGTTCATATATACTGAACCACTATTTGATGGCTTTCGAAGCCGAATATGCTTCCCGTCAACTGCTCCAAGGCAGTGAGGGAAATTGGCCTTTTCATTAAATCCGCTTGCTATCTTTAACCACTCTTCTTCCTTATTAGGAAGTGGCATAAATTCTTCATATAAATTATTCCATATACTTTGCGTCACTTCTACTACGATGGTGGAAATGGTTGATTTGCCAATTCGATAACTAAAATGAAGATCTTCATAGGAAAGTCCTGACGCCAAATACCTAAAAAAATATTTCACAAAAACCAAATTAGTCCGATGAAGAAGTCGTATTTTCATTCAGAATAAGCGTTTCCATTAGGCACCCAAACGATTTCATTTATGTTTGACTGGCTGCCTAGTGGGATAGCTTAGTCTAAATGAAAATACAACTTCTTCATACGCTTCTTCAATTATACAAATTCAGCTTACTAAGCATCCTCTTTTTATGAAACCGTTCATACAATTTTATGACTTATTGTTTCAGGAAGTTCAGTAATGAAAAGGTGGACACAATTGAGAGACACTTGGAGGAAATCATTAGATGAAAACAAAGAAACAAAAAAATCTAGGTCTGGTACAAAATCTAAGCCCTACAAATATAATCAAGAGTTGAGCTTTTTGAAGCCAATTATTAAGCCAGGTGAAACATATGACAATAATCCAAATACAAGAGATGAAGCCCAAAGAGAAAATGAAGATCAACAAGAAAATCAGAAAGAAAAACGCTTAGAATCATCATCAAAAAAGAAAAGAGTGGATAGTGGTAGCGAATTGGATGACAAAATGATGAAACTTGTTGATCATCAATTAAACACAATTGGAAGTGATGACCGTAACTTGAATTTTTTAAGGGTGTTCTGCCATCCCTTCGGCATTTTGATGATGATCAAATACTGGAATTCCAATCTGGGGTCATTAACCTAATACAGAGTATTAAAACTGGACGAAACTATTCGAATTGGCTTCAAAATTACAATTCACATCATCACAACTATAATAGTGGTGGTTATTATACTAGGCCTCAAGAACAATCACCGGGAGGAACGTCTAATAAAAATAATAATACTCGGCCTCTTCCTGAAAGTTCATCGATAGTAAATACAGAAGCGTCTGCAGAAGCGCCCACCCCTCTACAACCTGGAACATCGCTATTGCAGCGTGTGTCTATCTCAAGTGATGATCCAAGTGCATCACCGGAAGTATCCACAGTACCATCTCTAAGTCTATTAAGTGATTATCTGGATCTATCAAATTTCTAAAAACGTGTTCTAAATTATCATAAATATAATCAATAAATAAGAATAATAAATAATATAATTAGTTTTTCTTGCCTTATAGTTATCGCCAACTTCTCTTCAGGGCTAATGGCCTTTCTCATACATGTATCCTGTTTTCTCAAATCCGTATCCAACTTTTGGAGAAGGTAGTCAAAGGTATCTTTAGACATTCTAAAATAAGTGTAAAATTTGGTATCATCTTCTCGTAACGAGCTCATCAAAGTATGAAAAGCCCCAACACTTTGTCTTTGCCTTAAAATTGGATGCACCCAGTGTATTCTTCTTGTTTTTCTATTTTTAGATCGACGATAATACTAGTACAAAATTAAAGTATTCACGTCCATTGTGTTTGGTAGTTACTCTCAACTGAACTCAATCACGAAACAAATGTGAACATCAATTCGGATATTTTGACGAATCGCGAAAAAAACACGATTCCGTATTCAATGTGAACATCTATCCGTCAAGGCGTATCGTGTTTTATAACGAATCGTCAAAGACGTATCCCGTGTGAATGCGCCCTAATAGTTTTTGTTTTTTTCCACGAAATGTTTTGAATGCCAAATGCCAATGAATACATACCTATCTTTTATAAGTAATGGTTAGGTACTAGTATTTATTATTTTTTTAAATTTACAACACTAGTATTATTGCAATGTTGCGTGAACAACTCGTACTTCCCTAAGAATTTATGATAACGTCTCACATATACATAGATCAAATAACTTAATACAACGCCATCTCTAATCAATTCCTACTGAAAATCAATTAATTTCTAAGTTACTACTACGACTATAGTTAGGTACCTATAAATGGTTTCCTTTAGTCGCATTATGCCCAATTCGCAAAATGTCCAGCGGGCTCAAATTGTCCAATTCTCACAACGTCCAATTCGCAAATTGTCCAATTCTCACAACGTCCAATTTGCAAATTGTCGGATTGCGCTAGCCTTCTATCTCAGAAGGTTGTCAAAAACGCTTCTCGTAATCAAGGAAGATCCCTAATTACGAACTGGACCAATTGCGAATTGGACCAATTGCGAACTGGACCAATTGCGAATTGGACCAATTGCGAACTGGACCAATTGCGAACTGGACCAACTGCGAACTGGACCAATTGCGAACTGGACCTATTGAGAATTGGACAGTTGGACATTTTGCGAATTGGACATAATGCGACTAAAGGAATGGTTTCAATTTGTCGCTGACGGATCCCTAATAATATGACAACTATTTACAACAATAACAACAACGCCCACATCGATATCGGTTATTACAACTACTTTATGGTTTAGTTTCGATATTATATATTCATAAATGACTTAAACATCTATCGGGAAGTCTTAATAAGTGGTTTTAATAAAATAAAAAACTATGTCACCAATATTATAAAAGTATTATTACACTAAAAACGTATTATCTTGTGGGCGCGTCAAAATCTAAGCGAAAATACATGTATATATTCACAGTAAACTGATACGGGCATTTTCGCGAAAATGGCTACCAACCCACTCATGTGATGTCCCATAATATAAGTTCCAAATAACTGAGGTATTTATTTACATAAAGAGTTGAGTTATTATTGAATATTTCTAAAAGACTGAAGCTTTCTTTTTTTACTTAAATTGTGAACAGAAACTTAAAACAAAGTAATAAAATTAAATCCAGAAATGCGGCATCTTACGTCTTGCAGTACTGTCCTCTTTTAGATATGAGACCTATGTTGAACTATTTCTTAGCTATTTGCTTCTTATTACATACTTCACACAAGTTAGTATTTGATATCTATTTGTAGTTTTTAAGTTTGTTAAACTATATAATATATTGTTATACAAATATTTTAAGATTTTAAAGTTTATATTCTGTCCCTATAATTGTGTTAAGTGGACATGTCCGTGCTCCGTGACCATAACTTGAATTCATTTTAGTAATGTTTTTTTCGAATACTTGCCGACTTTTTACTTAAATAGCAAAACCAAATCGAATATGTTGACACTGCAGCAATTTTGAGGTGTTAGTTTATATTTTGTCTTCGTTATGTGAGTGTTTCGACCGGTAACGGACATTTTCGGAGATTTTGCCTCACATTGGCCGGTTAGTATTTCCCGTTTCTAGAATGGTTATGTAATGTTAGTGTTAAAGCAAAAATAGTTTCACATGGGGCAATTAATCCTGGTTTTCGGTTTTCCCAAGCGACTACAATATGGGGTTCTTCAAGAAGGGCATTAGAAGGTTTCTTCAGGGTCGGCAGCACGAGTGTGACGCCCCTGGTGTTGCATACGTCCATAGGCCACGGTAACCACTTTCCATCAGGTGGGCCGTGTGCTTGTCTGCCACCTAAGTGGTATATGCCGGACTTAAAAAGTAACGGGCAGGACAGCCTAAATATGTGGGCACACTGAGAGAATCCTGGCTACTATGAAACTACCTACGTAATAAGGCGACATCGCATTCGTGAGCATATTATTTTAACCCGAGATTATATATCAAATAAAGAATACTTTGCCACTATTAGCGTGTTTACTATGTCAGGACCGTTACTCGTTGGTCATGTATACGTGACTGTCCCTCGAAATATAATTTAATAACTTTTATATTTTTTCTATTTTCTTAAAATAATTGAATAGATTTTTTATAATTTCTAACACAAAGCCATGTGGGCATGTTAATTTTAGATCTATTACTAGTTGTTTAATTAATATTTACAAGTTAAGTATGGCGTTTTCGTAACAAGTAACGATCATGACATATTTTTACAAATTACTATAGCAATATTTGGCAAACAACTGAGTTTTCGTGTTAGATTACTAACAAGACAATTAATTAATTCATACACACCAAAAAAAATCTAATCCTTAGTTCCATTTTATTTCAGGAGCAGTTTATTATTTGGTAACGGTCATGATCAAAACGTATCTAGGTTACTATTTATTTACTTAGATTACTTGAAATAAGGGCCAATATAATAAAAAAACAATATAGAATCATGATTTATTAAATTTATGACTTGACTAAACCAAGAATTAACTAAAATATCCAAAACAATATCAGTAAGCTATTTTCACAGATAGGTAGCAGTTTAAAAAAAAATGCCCATACTCGCAATAAATATGGCACAGTAATATGTTCAAACTTACCTTTTGATTCGAGTTTATGTAGTTGGTTTATGTATGTAAACCTTCTGACACTTTCATTTGCACAATCACAATTATTTATTTTTAAGTATTTAGGTTTAGTCACACAATCGCGATCAAATACGACAAGAGCTGCAGAATAGCGCTACAAAACATAATTTTACTCTTCCAGCGTACGCTACATCTTTTCAAGCGTCATTATATATCCGTTAGCGCACACAACCACTCTTTTAGCGCCATTGTACAAACATTAACGTACATTACCACTCTTGTAGCGTCATTATATGGCGCTTCTAACTCTTATTTCGCTACTATAGCGCAATTGTAGAGCTGATACCGTTATAAAAAGTGCCTATTTTGGGGTTAGAGTAGCGCTATAGCAGTTTATACGACTGCTGTACGGCCTATCTATAAAGCTAATGCCGTAATTAACAACCTCTTAACGGCCACTGTAGAGCCTCTTAAAGCGCTTGTGTGCTAGTTGGGAAAGGCTTGAGGGTTTTGGTGACCTCAGGATTCCCAATAATGCGGACTGCACGTCGCTGCAACCTGTCGAGAGCATCTAGTACTAGTAAGTACTTTGCGGAGCCATCCCAGAGATGAGAGCAGTATTCTACGCAAGAGCGAATTTGTGTCTTGTAGAGAAGGCACCGCCCCGCTGCTCCGGCGTGAAAAAACGTCAGAGAGACGTTCAGGACTCCGAGTTTACGCGAGGCTGTTTTGATGATACTCTCAATGTAGTTTTTGTTGTTCAGTTTGCAGCGAACATCCATACCTAAGATATTGAGATTGTCCTGTAGTGGCAGTGGCGTGCTCTGAAGAGTTGGAAGAGGAAAGAACGAAGATGCCTTTGCTGTAACGCGCATGCCTGCTTAGCTTAGCTTATAAATACTCGTTTATTTACTAGGATAATTCAATCGAAATTGAAGGCAATCATTTCGATGTTGCGCGCCAAAATGTACCCTGCTATGTTGTAGGTCTCGAAAATAGTCAAATCTTATGTTTCATGCTGGAATTTTTGTATCTACTGTTAGTTTATATACATATCTTGATAAACACAATAAGTCTTGAAGAACAAAACTAAATTTAACAACAAATTCAGCAGAAATATCGCACACAGCCAAACGAAACGGAATGACCAATGACAACATCGACAACTAGGAACGTTTTTTTAAGCTATTGCATAGCTTCTATCGCGGGCCTTGAGCGTGGAGACCGAATCCAGAAATTCCGTAACGAAAAATGGTAACACCCCCAACTCCGAGCTCGCACGAATCGAGCCGAGCTGCTCCGAAGTAGCTTCGCTTAACGTAAGTAATTATAATTGCATAAGTTGTTAGTTTTCAAATTCAAATTCAAATTCAAATTCAGACTCAGAACTCAGAACTCAGAACTCAGAAATCAAATTCAAATACAAGTTATTATTTATTACAATTGCATAAGTTCATAAAAAATGCTATGCAATAGCTTTACCGCGGCAGTCCCCGAGTGCCACACGTCTTTTTTTTTTTAATTTCTTTTCTTTCGTCTGTGACTTGGAGATACTTGAATGGGTTTAATATGACGGGAAATTTAACGGAGAAACTAACAACTGAAACCATTCTAGACTGACAATTGCAGTAATTCAGATTCTCAGGAATTTCCGAAAGAGTGAATTGTTTCCTGCAATTTGCGAGACCATGCCGTGCAGCAAGCAACTCAATTTCGGCAGCTTCAAGATTGAGGAAAATGTGGCTCCCTTCAGCAAACGTCTTCGCAACATTGGTTCCTCTACAAAAGCAACACTCGCTTCGTGTTTTAGATGCGTAATATTCTGCAGATTGACTTACAGCTTCCTGTAGGCCTTTCATTGCATCTTTGAAAATCGGATCTGGATTAAGATCAAGGACTGGAATAATGGTTGTTTTTGTTCGCTGACAATCACTACAACAAACATTGATCTCAAGTGACGGAGTGTTTGGTAAAATGTATGACTATCAGGTTATCGATGTTGATTTTGCAATCTAACACTCCATTCTTTATCTCTGATGTGTGCTTCAAAATTTCGCACCTGTAACATTATGTAACATTGTAAAATCCTTGGTGTACAATAAAGACGTTTAAAATCATGCAAAGCAATCTTGGACTTAGTGATGTGATCGTGATACGTTGCGAAATCGTGAAATGCAGCTAGCATACTTTGCGCGGTAGAATCAAATGCACACGTGTTTCGCATAGCAATGATTACTTTTCCGATTTTTACAGGACTCAGGCTATTACCATTTACTAGCAGAGGCAAAGCCAAACTGAATTTCGGCCGCTCGTGTATTATTATTATTTGTATATGTCGGGGCACGGTGTCACATATTTCCCCCGTTTTTTGGGTCGACCTTGGGTTTTCGGTTGGATTGGTTCTGTTTTTTTCGTGAGACCACGCCAGCAGTGTTGCCAACTTTA
Organism: Eilema depressum; assembly: GCA_914767945.1. Lineage (NCBI taxonomy): Eukaryota > Metazoa > Arthropoda > Insecta > Lepidoptera > Erebidae > Eilema > Eilema depressum. The sequence continues at coordinate 3,734,965 of OU612027.1, read as the reverse complement.
TTTTTATCAACCCACCAAATAAGGCCGTATTAACCACCAGAAAACCACTAAACTTTGTCGGGCTCTCAAACCACCAGAATTCCACTAGAAATTACAGTGCGACACAAAATATTACTTATTCATGAGCGACAAGTATTCGTATAAAATTTACGTACCTTTGAATTATGCAGGTCCTTTTTAGATAATCCATGATTCTTTAAATCTCCAAAATGATTTCTTAATAATGTACCACATAATTTACACTTAGCTACTGGACCAGCAGTGCTTTCCACTACTTGCAACCAGTCCTTCAAAAGTAAAAAAAAAAGTCAAAAGTCAAAAATCATTTATTCTGTATAGACCATTAAAACGGCACTTACAAAACGTCAAAAATATATAATTATGTACTAAAGACTAGCTTAGCAAATGGACCACCGCACCGGTTCGAAACGCGGCCCTGGCCTGAGAAGACTCCGGCAAGAAACTCAGAGGGCTTTTTTTTTTGGTCTATTTACAAATAATGCTTAGTCTACTTAGTCTAAATACAATAATTTGTTTAAGAAGCATGCATGAGTGAACAGCTCATTTCCAAGCTAGTTTATCATCTTCAGTTCTGGTACACGTAACCGAGAATCACGAAACTTTTGGGTGTACTGTGGCTTAGGCATAATTAATTAAATACCTACTATGAAATCAGTTTTCATTCAAGTAAGATTAAGAAGTACGTATCCTCGATCATAACAATATAGCAAACTGTACTGTACTGTTTGTTTAGTTTACTTTACTCACTGAACTGAACTGATCAACTGATCTGACTGAGTATATTTTTAAATAAAATAACCAATAGGAGGTACTTTTCGCGAATCAAATCAAAGTTAACTTAACCCAATGACCGTACAAATAACGTTCATAATCGTTTATTCAAGAAGTTTGTAGACAATAATCGGGGAATCCCCGACCCGACAGATTTGATTTGAGCAATGTTGCCTACATCCTAAACTTAAATCATGTTTGAAGTTCCGGGCCTAAATGCTCATTTTTACTATAATAAAATCCACTAGCCACTAAATCCAAAAAAATCTCGCTGTAAGGCATGCCTAAACCACCAGATCTAGTGGAAAATCCACTAAGTTGGCAACACTGCACGCCAGTTTTCGATCTCATTGAGGAAAGGCATTTGTGGCACACACTAATTATATATTGAAGGTCGCTGATTTGATGTACTGAATTAAACCACAGAAATAATTGGAGACATGGTGAATTTATTAACTCGAACCAATTTACACTAAAGTTGGTTACATACATACTAAAAATTAAGAATACAAATTATGTTTGGATCAAACATACTGGGGCCGAAGCCAAAGGTTAACAATTATGTATTTACGTATTATTACATTTTATGAAATTATAATAAATCTGTTTTTAAAACTTAAACCGTAGTCTATTCATTTTTTCGATTTCCATTATCCATTTAACAGAAAACCGGATCTTTACACTGTAAGTTTAACAAAACTGAAACTTTACATTCACTCTTTAATTTGAAAACTGAAAACTGAAACTGAAACTTAAAATAATTCTTATAAAGAACTTTAAGATAACACTCTCTCCTCTTAAAATTATATACTCAGCCTCTGAGTTTAATAAAGCTAAATTTACTTTTACCTACTAATCAGGTAGGCGCTAGCCAGACAACTAGGTTTACATTACATTCTTACTAAGCCAGAATTTGGTCTATACGAGAGTGACACTGAAAGTTCTTAGAAAATCAAAAACAGAACAAACTAGCAAGTTATTAGTTTTATTATATCTTTTCAAAATAGTGTCAATTTACATCAATACACCGCTGCATCCGATAAAACCACTGAGAAAAGCACTTTGCCCACTCGTCCTTAGGGGTCTCTTCGACGGCGTTTTGAAACGCAGCCACTGCTTCCTCGGCGTTCATAAAATGTTTTCCTCGAAGTTTTTCTTTTATTTTCGGAAATAAATAAAAATCGCGAGGTGCGAGGTCGGGGCTATAGGGCGGATGACCCAGTAATTTTTTAGGTAAATATTGTTTGAACATTAGGCGACCTTTAAAAGGTACAATACTTTCATCTATGCACATTTTTTTACCCGGGATAAATGTGTCTTTAAAAGTTTTACGTGCGTGGTCAATTAACATTTGTATTCTATTCAATCTCGGTACATACATCATTTGCCGGTGCAGGTGCTTCATAAAACGATAACATTGCTAGAATACAGCAATATCTATTTCTGAACATAGTGTTATGGAACACCGCACTGTATAGTAAAGGGTCTGTAGACCAGTGTTCTTCGATTGTTATTATTTTATTCCTGGTGAAAAGCATTGTTAGTGCTAGAAAGATGTAAATATCTTCAATAGTTACATCTTGCCATCGTTGCAGTCTTGAATAAACGCCCAGAGTCGCATGTCTTACGAAGTATTGATGATAACTATTCGTACAATTGTCAATTTTCTGTACCAACTCCTTGTTACCAAAATGTTCGAAGAATTGAAATTCCGTTGAGGTGCTATCTAATTTGACAGCAGGCGACAATCCACAAACAAAGTCGTCAAATTCTTCTATATGTGGAGTAGTAATTTGCGTAGTCCAATTAATGCCAGCTCCCATGACATTGCTTCCTTGAATCTGTAATGATACAATACAATATTTTGTAGGGCAAAGATATTATATATAAATAGAAGTAGATTCGTTATTGCGCGAAAATCGTGAAGATTCGAAAACGAGTCAATTGGAACGTTTGCCTCTAGTACCGCGTGCCGAGCGGCGCCGGCCGGACGTTGAGCGGAAGCATCAGTGACTTATAAAAATAACGAAAATGCCATCGTATGTTTATAGAAACTGCACGAACTATTACTCTTAAGTTAATACATCAAAAGGGATTTCATATCACATGGAAATAATACATATTTCGACTGATAAAGACCAAATTTCTGACTTTCATAATATTCAAGTTAAAATTGTTGAAAAGAGACAGTATGATATAATTTGGTGCGTGAGCGACAAGGACGTGTGTGATCCGAACATAGATTAAAGTACAGATGAGAATATCGTAGGCATTAAACTCACTACATACTACCTCCCAATTTTAATTTGTTGTTATTTATAATTGCCTACTAATACTATGTGGTTCAAGTAAGTTAATAAGTGCGAACTTCACTTCACTGGCAAGTATCTACTAAGGTAAGTACCTACTTGTTAAAATTTGTAGGTACTATTGGCAGCAACATAATAATGAAATAGAATAAACATACCTAGCTTTTTTATACTTAACTAGCTGCCCCGGCGAACTTTGTACCGCCATATTTTCGGCCCGCGTGGTATTTAAATCCCGTTCCCGCTGCACCCTTATCACTTAGGGGGATGAAAAATAGATGTTGGCCGATTCTCATAGTTACCGGATAAGCACAAAAAATTTCATCAAAATCGGTCGAGCCGTTTCGGAGGAGTTCGATTACGCACCCCGTGACAGAAGAATTTTATATATTAGAAGATACAATAACAATGACAAACAAACATCTTTGTCTAAACAAAATTACGCAATTATCTCAAACTTCACTTTACTGGCAAGTACCTACTTAGGTACTTGTTAAAATTGTACTACTGACAGCAACAAAATAATGAAATTTAAAAATTATACCTACCTAGCTTTTTCATAATACATTAACAAAGTTAAACAAACATCTTTGTCTAAACAAAATTAGGCAATAACCTCAATTCAGAGAGCTCTGTACCTTCTTTTTCAATAATTTTGTTAGCCTATGTCACCGACTAGCAACCGCACTGTGATTGGTACATTGTTATCATTAAAGTCCAAGTGACAAACAATAGCTGTCTTCTTCTTTTATATTGTATTTTTCATGTCCTCTCTTTTCAATCCATTGGTTATGTAGGGAAGTGTAGATGAATTAAAAATGTGTGTGTGTGAGTTCGGCACATTTTTCTACGTTGATTTGTAAGCATATGACATGTCTATGTTATGAAATGTCTTTGTTGTAGGGTAAAAGTACCTAAACTCCGGCCGGTGAGAGAGTGCAGATATGCCAGATCGCGATTAAATGGGCGATATAACTTGGAACTGGCGTACTTTAACCTGGCTTATCTTTTACTTATCATATTAATGAGTGATAACCTTAAAAATTGAATAATTATGTCAATTTACAATGAACGTATTAAATTTGGGCTAAAATGATTATGAATTAATGAATGAAAACATAAGATTTGACAGCTGGCAAATCTGCACTCTCTCGCCGGCCACACTGTAGGGAATATTTTTTTAATAGCCGCCTGTTGACTACAAATGTCCAACCAAGTCCGACGAAATCAAGTGCCCAGGTAAAGTGTAAACGAGTGGTGAGGCTCCAACAACAGCCAAAGTATGTTGAGGACTCTAGGGTAATCCTTTCTAGGGCATATCTGCAGTAACTCCGTGTGGTTTTAGTCGGTTCAAGTCCGACTTACGTCACTGCTCTCTACAGTGACGTGCAGCCCGTGGGGATTTACGCACGTAAAAACTGTCCCGATTATTTTACAACATTTTGAAACATCTAAGGGGCTGTCCATTAATCACGTGAGGCTCAACAGGGGGGGGAGGTTCCGGAAAAAATCACGAAATATGGGAGAGAGGGGTATACTGAGATATCACGTGTATTTATTTTTTCACATGAAGTGCGATTTTTGATCACGGTGCTTAATTTTTAAGGGGGTCTAAAACCTCTCCACGTATCACCATGGAGGAGAGGAGGTTAAAAAATTGCTAAAAAAAAACATCATGTGATTAATGGACAGCCCCTAAGTATGTGTTAAAACCTACAGCAATCAAAACATCTACTTATCTAGGTAGGTACTACAAAATCTTACTTAAAAAGTCCAAACCTATTATTTAATTGTCACTCTTATTCATTTCACAATAAATTTCGTCTAATTTAATAATTCATACACCTGTTACAAACAAACATTCACAAATCGCAAGTCTTTAGGTACCTATCCTGGTCAGTGCGGCGGCGGAGCATTCATGTCATGACATGATTAAACTCAAGTAACGTAGGTATGATTCGTGTTCTGACCGTTGCCGTTGTGAAGATAGAATAGATAAAATTACCGTTTCTCACTACACAATAAATTTTAAATAAAACAAATTTAACAAAAGTTATAAGTAATTACCTGTTCATCAATATCAAGTTCTTCGTCTGACACAAATTCGTCATCGTCTTCTAGAATTTCTTATTAATTCTTCAGCAGTCGACATGGTAAATTTCAATTTTTAAAACAGGAAAGTAAAACTTAATAGTCTTAAGAGCCATTTCACAAAATGATTGCGCTCGAGTTTAGGTAAAATACTGTATAATTGTTTATGTGTGCGTAGCTACGCACACAAACGTAACATAAACAGTGTAACGCGAGAGACGAGACGGACGAAGCATTCTTGAGCCGTAATGTGATTTTATATGAGATTTATAAAAAGTTATATATTTTATTTAGTCTAACGAAATTTGCAAGTTAGGTAAATAGAAAAACAAGAAGTTAGGTATGTAAAATAATATATGTAATAACAATTAAGATAAAAACAATCACATATTATTGTCGATTCAATAATAGTACATCAAAGTTGGCGATTACCGCCGAGGCGCTATCGAGACCCGAGCCGTTAGGCGAGGGTCTTAAGAGAGCCGAGGACGTAATCATTATGCTCACGCGTGGCATACGACGTTTTACAACACACTTGCGAATAAAATAACACTACGAATACTAAATAAATAATACTACAAATGAATTCATTTTCCTATGCGCGCGCATCTAACAATGGCGATCGGCCATATTTAAAAGAATGAGGTTTGACCAATGATAATTTCATAACATAGATATGTCATATGCTTACAAATCAACGTAGAAATAGCAATAACACATCTATTTATATTTAATATCATTGGGTTTGACTTTAACTTTTTTTTACTGTTTTTTTTCCGTACTTAGAGGAAAAAAAAGATAATTTTGTTTAATATACAAGTATTACAAGTTGAAATTATTTATTTAAATACGAAAATGCATCAAATGACCATACAATAGGCATATTAATTTATTCGTACTATTAAACACGTTCTTTTTTGTATCGAACCTTTTTTGAGAACATAGAAATTGTAAATAAAAATACCTAAATAGGTATTTACCTTGCTTCTGTTGCTTTCTCTAATGCCGGCCACACACGTTGCGGTATACTTGCGCAAGTCTAGACTTGTACAAGTATACTTGAACGTGTGTTGGAAGATAACTGCGCAAGTTTCAGACTTGTACAAGTCTCAAAAAAAGTTCCAACTTTCGATTCCAAACTTGCGCAAAAGTCTAGACTTGTACAAGTATACTTGAACGTGTGTTGGAAGATAACTGCGCAAGTTTCAGACTTGTACAAGTCTCAAAAAAAGTTCCAACTTTCGATTCCAAACTTGCGCAAGTCTAGACTTGTACAAGTATACATGAACGTGTGTGCCCGCTGCCAGCGTTGCGTTCAAGTCTCAGTAGCGTACTAGGCGCGCGCCTATACGTACGTATGTTCTGTGATCGATTTCCCGCCAAAATGAGTGAGATTTTCTTCATAATAAATTCATTATCCAGACCTCCAGACGCAATTGTTATAGCTATTTGTTTTTTTATATAGGACTCATCAATTTGACATCGCCTCGCCTGATGGTAAGCCGAAGGCAGTCTTGGAAAGAGGAAAGAGTATGTATGCATGTATGATGTATGTATGTTTTTTTTGTATATAGGTTCCGTCAATTTGAATTTGCCTCGCCTGATGGTAAGCAGACGGCAAAGTCTTGTAAAGAGGAAAGAGGATGTATGTATGTGTGATGTACCTATGTATGTATGATGTATGTATGTTTTTTTTGTATATAGGTTCCGTCAATTTGACTTTGCCTCGCCTGATGGTAAGCAGAGGGCAGTCTTGGAAAGAGGAAAGAGGATGTATGTATGTGTGATGTACCTATGTATGTATGATGTATGTATGTTTTTTTTTTGTAGGTATATACTATATAGGTTCCGTCAATTTGAATTGAAATTGAAAATTTGAAATTGAAATTGAAATTGAAATTGAAATTGAAAATTGATGGTAAGCAGAGGGCAAAGTCTTGTAAAGAGGAAAGAGGATGTATGTATGTGTGATGTACCTATGTATGTATGATGTATGTATGTTTTTTATTTGTATATAGGTTCCGTCAATTTGTCTTCGCCTCGCCTGATGGTCAATCTGTACATTCCAATCTTTGAATGCAACATTCAATTTATATAATAAATTGATGCGCGAATACTCACGTTTTTTATACATTCCAACATACATATATACTCACGCCTGTAAATCCCCGAATGGGTAGGCAGAGGTGTATTTACTTTTTTTTAACCATTCTTTAATCCACACAGTTCGTTTTGTATCTAACTTTTAATTTTTACCCGACTACCGAAGAAAGGAGGGTAATGGCGGTATTCTGGCGCCAAAACCAATGTTATAAAAAAAAAATTCTCGATCTTATCGAGTAGGGTATCTTAATGCAGGAAAATAGAAGGAGATTACAAAAAGTTATATCATAACGAAAAAGTATAAAATAAGACAAATGATTAAAAATAAAAAAAAACCGACTGCTACTGAAAAGATTGAAATATGTAAGTTAGATAGCAGACGGTACCCATTAATTTTCTTTCGGTTTATGATTGGTAAATGGATACCGCCTGATACTAGACTTATTTCAATCTTTTCAGTAGCAGTCGGGTTTTTATTTTTTGACTGTTTATACTGGAGATTGATGGCACTTGGTGGAACTTGCTACACATATAGAATAAATCACTTGTACTTTTCCACAATTATTTTTTTATTTGAACCTTACCGGTTTCACCACGGCATTATCAAAGGTTTACAATGGTTTAAACTAAAAACTACAATATTTTATGTGTGGGTACTTTAAAAAAAGAGTATACCAGCTTCAACTTTTTTCCCCAAAATTTGGGGAATTTTTTTAAATTTCATAAATTTTTCCCCAAATTTTGGGGAAAAAAGTTGAAGCTGGCATACTCTTTTTTAAAAGTACCCACACATAAAATATTGTAGTTTTTAGTTTAAACCATTGTAAACCTTTGATAATGCCGTGGTGAAACCGGTAAGGTTCAAATAAAAAAATAATTGTGGAAAAGTACAAATATTTTTATTTTTTAATAATTTTCTGCATACTTATTGCCAACTAAGTACCTACTGCCAATGCGTCATCCATCGCAGCACGACGTACCTGGACGTTCGCTTTGACAAAAATGACACTTGTACAAGTATACTTGAGCGTCTGTGGGCACATCGAAAAAACGCGGACTTTTACAAGTCTAGACTTCTTGTACAAGTCCGCCGCAACGTGTGGGCCGGCATAAGGCTGCAGAATTATCACGTTTCCTTTTTTTAACACAACGGTATACACAATCCTTGCCCCCCATTGCTAAAACCAATAAAACAATAGTAGATTACCCAACAAGTGAAAAAAAGGTGAATTCTTTTCGAGGCACCAAGTTGTATCCCGAGAGGAGTGAAGGTTTCTCCGGTAGAATCCCGAGCGTAGCGAGGGGTTCTAGAGAGAAACCTGAGTGGATCGAGGGATACAAGAGCCGAGATGAATTCTTTTTTTCACGTGTTAGGTACTCAACTTTTCACCATTGACTACGAGAAAACGATTACTCTGTGATTATGAATTACATTTTGTTATGGATAGTACACAAAAGAAGCAGCAAATTATCAGTAATAGCTACCGCTTTAGCGCGAAAAGACTCAGGAGTCTTTTCGCGTTCGAGAATATGAGTTTCATTTTCATCACTAGATGAAGTCATTTTATGATTATGAGACAAACATAAACTTTTACAAGGAAAATTACACAGAAAATGGCGGCATTTTTTTTTCTTAATTTAAACTGAGCCACATTCCATCCAGCCAGTGATTACATTTAGGTGGCTTTTAGTACGTTTTTATAGTGAGAGTGTGCAACCTCTTTGTATGTTTCACTAGAATCCGTACATTCGCGCATGTTCCAAATTCAAATTTTTTTATTCACTCGGTGAAACAAAGAGCGTTTTATTCACTGTTTTTGATGAATCACGGGCCCTTTTTCGAGTGTCAATGGTGAAATAGTAGATTACCCAACAAGTGAAAAAAAGGTGAATTCTTTTCGAGGCACCAAGTTGTATCCCGAGAGGAGTGAAGGTTTCTCCGGTAGAATCCCGAGCGTAGCGAGGGGTTCTAGAGAGAAACCTGAGTGGATCGAGGGATACAAGAGCCGAGATGAATTCTTTTTTTCACGTGTTAGGTACTCAACTTTTCACCATTGACTACGAGAAAACGATTACTCTGTGATTATGAATTACATTTTGTTATGGATAGTACACAAAAGAAGCAGCAAATTATCAGTAATAGCTACCGCTTTAGCGCGAAAAGACTCAGGAGTCTTTTCGCGTTCGAGAATATGAGTTTCATTTTCATCACTAGATGAAGTCATTTTATGATTATGAGACAAACATAAACTTTTACAAGGAAAATTACACAGAAAATGGCGGCATTTTTTTTTCTTAATTTAAACTGAGCCACATTCCATCCAGCCAGTGATTACATTTAGGTGGCTTTTAGTACGTTTTTATAGTGAGAGTGTGCAACCTCTTTGTATGTTTCACTAGAATCCGTACATTCGCGCATGTTCCAAATTCAAATTTTTTTATTCACTCAGTGAAACAAAGAGCGTTTTATTCACTGTTTTTGATGAATCACGGGCCCTTTTTCGAGTGTCAATGGTGAAAAAATATATATTTATTCTACAAACAATGAAAATCATACAGTATACTTGATAATAAACCAAACTTTACCTTGTGAAAAAAATACAAAGCGAATCAAAGCTATTTGGTCGCAGTACAATAATGCTTTCTCTCTACGAACGCTCGATAATCGGGACGCGGGAAAAAATGACACAGGTCCTTCTCCAATGGGCGCTCGCGCCGTACTAAACGGTGCCCACTTGTGTATCGTAATTTATTGTTATTTAGATTGAAGTTATATCAATATTTTGACAAAGTATATGCAAGAATTTCCTATATTACTGCAGAAATCGGTTCTCTAATAGACGTAGTTTATTTTGGAATAATTTTATTTTTGTAATTACTGTGTATTTAAACCAAAAATCACGATCAAATTTCGATGTTAAACGGAAAAATTGGCCGAATGGTTTATTTTTTAACTAAATAATTATAATACAATTCAATCATCTGTTACATTAAATGACAATTAAAATATATATCCAATATTTTATGTATTTTTTTAAGCTCAATTTATAAGTATTTTTAATTGAAATTCGACTTTGAAATCAACTCTGCGCCCGTTTTTCAATAAAATGCTTGTGGGAAATTGATTACTATAGATCAAATAAGTTTTTTTTTAGAAAATGTGTTACATTAAACGTCAACACGAAAGCTTGGCCTATTTTTTGCGCATATTCAATAACTTCTAGATATTACAGACTAGGGTAATTTAGGAGCTCAAAATATTATAAATTCGTGCGAAAACGTGAAATGGCTCTTAATAAATATCACAAAAACACGATCAGCACTAGTGGAAAATTCCATACGGCTCAACTCGGTTGTGACGTCATGAACGGTCGTGTATATCCGACGCAGGCGCTTGCTATACTGGCGTCCTGGGCAGTGTTGCCAACACCGCTTGGCCTAATGTCACCATTTTTTATACAAAAAGTAGCCTAAAGTAGCCGAATTTCAGTTGGGGTAGCCTAAAGTAGCCTAAATGCCAAAATGTCAACATGAGTAACATAAAATGTATTTTTACCAATTTACTTACAATACAAATTAATTTATGGCCACCCTCCAAGTTGACGTCGATGTGGAGGAATTCTTTGACGCCTGAACCTGCAAGTTTGTGTAGGTATATTGTATTATTTTTATATTTTATTTATAAAGTTGATATGTAAAAAATTTGTACATTATGTAAATACAAAATGTAAAAGTTGTATAAAAGAAAACTACTATATAGAGGTTAAACAAATATCATAATATAAGAGACTTACTATTTATTCATAGCTTTTGTGATATCGGGACTTATCGAGCTTTACTTTAAGTTACTATTTATTATTACTCCGACTCGTCGTCTGCTAGCAATGTAAGAGCATCTACGAGACTTTCTCCATCGTCAGTAGTCGCTGTACTCGTACTGGCACAAGATCCACTGGTGACGTACATTTTTCTACCTGCGTGTAAATTTATCATGTCATGGCTTGGCTGAAAGGTATTACAACATATATACCTCTCACATTCATGTGGGTGCGTATTCTGAGAAGGGCGATGAGCATGGGCAGTTGCATGCGATTTCTTAGTTTTGTCTTTATTGTCCCCATTACGCTGAATATCCTTTCAACGACAGCATTACTTATAGGTAATGATAGACAACGTATTGAAAACTTGGCCAGATCTTCAAACATGGGGTTTCCACCAGCATTCTTTATTTTTAGCGCTTGTATCCAGAAATTTGCAATATCATTAGGAGAAGCAGCTGTTCCAATTATCTCCTCAATGCGCATCGTGCTTAATACGCGAAATTGATTTATTATAGCTTCTCTATCGATGCTGGGTTCACCTAGTTGCCAGGGAAAATCGTCAATATTAGGCATGCTGGTTGAGAGGCATACGGTGCTTGGTGCCAAGAGTTGAATTTTTTCCACCACGGAAACATTAAGTGGCAACCTGTGAACTAATTCTTTTATTAACCTACCGAGAAAAGAAGTGCACCTTTGTTTGACCTCTTCGACTTTGTGAGCAGGTATAGTCTTTTTTTAAATTAAATTATTAAATTTTGCCCCAAAATCGACGGCATCCATAGAAAGCAGCGAATTTTCAAACAAAGCATCGGCTTTTTCTAAAGCTCGCTTAACAGCTGCAATATCGGCAGCGACAATGATTTTTTAGGAAGAAAATCTTACTCATTTGATGGGAAATTGATCGCAGAACATACGTATCTATAGGCGCGTGCCTAGTACGCTACTGAGACTTGAACGCAACGCTGGCACACACGTTCATGTATACTTGTACTGTACAAGTCTAGACTTGCGCAAGTGTGGAATCGAAAATTGGAACTGTTTTTGAGACTTGCGCAGTTATCTTCCAACACACGGTCAAGTATACTTGGGCAAGTCTGGCTGGATGTATTCGTCAGTACCATGGCTGCTCTTATAAAAAAATGTATTACATCCTCTTCGAAAATTTGCCTCCGAAATATTATTCAAATAAGCTCGCGGGTTAGAATTTTTTAATTTAGATGCCGAAGAACAGTTTTCATAATCATAAAAATCTTGAACTTCCATCTTCTTTACCATGGTGCGAGAGCCAGTATCAGATACTGCTTTACAGAAGTCTTCAAAGTCGTAGACACTCTTTTTTGTTTTGAGAGATCGTTCTACTCTGTGGTGGAATTCATCTGCCGCCATGATTGTGTGACCAGTTTCCAAGTAGCGCAAAGTAATGGTTTCAAAATTAGGCAAAGTAGGAAAGGCATTACCGCTAGTGTGTATATTTTCATATGAAATTATAAGGTGTGGAGTAAATAGTAAAGGCAGTCCAGTTGTGCCTTTTCTTTTACGTTTCTTGCTACGGTGGTGTTGGTAAAAAAGTTAGCACAAATACTACATAAGCCCTTTCTATTTGAAATGCATCGATTATGCCTTTTGAATTAGAAATGTTAAAACCATAATTATAAAATAGAAGACATATGTCACAATGTGACCTTTTTCTTTAGAAAAACTTGAAAAATGGTGCATTTGTGCCCTATAAACTTGTGCTATCTCTGTTTATTTTGTTGCTAAAAATACACAAAAAATTGAGCAGATAGGCCTTTTTTTCCTGATTCCGAATATGTATATAACGCAATTTGGCATAAAATGTTAGTTGTGCCCTTTTTAATTACGACGGCAGAATAGCTCACACCACATATATTTAGTAAAGGAATTATCAACGTTATTTTTAAACTATCGTGGTGTAAACTCATCGTTTTTGTGATATCGGGACTTATCGCGATTAATTATTATTATGAAACTTACTTGTGCCGACGTACAGCAGTGGTTACGAAACGTCGTCGGCACAAGTAATTTCCATAATAATAATTAATCGCGATAAGTCCCGATATCACAAAAACGACGAAAGAAAGTTAAAAGTTTTTTGTTTTAACATATTATTTTAAAATCAATTTGTTATTCTTAACTAATTAATTTCACACAATTAATCTTTGGTTTCCGATACGCTTGCTACGCCGTTGGGGTAGTTCTGATACTTCTGAAACATTGGTTAAGTCTGATGAATCAGAATTTTCATCACTAGGCGGTTGTATTCGCTGCCCGACTCCTCATGTTCATGTTCTGATTCACTGAAGGACTCTGTTAACCGCCTTTTGTTTGTTGGACTTCGCACACCTCACCCTCTGTGAAGCTTGACATTGTCAATTTTTCACTGTCAAAATTTGGTTCATTTTTCGCAAATACTACATCTCTATAGGTATTTAAACTTTCATGGTCGTTCACATTATTATTAGAACTATCGGGATATTTACCATCTCTCTTTAAACTACAGTTTGTTTGTGGGAAAAAATTCTAAATCCTTTTATGTTCTCTCCATAAAAAACATTCACTTTTCTCCTTTGCTGTCCCACTTTCTTTTCTCTTTTGGAATGTGTGCATATACTTCAGAACCAAACACGTTAGGTCCATGAATATCAAAAGTTTAGTTTGACCAAATTTCATATGAAGACTTCCCATCCCTCCCTTTTCCAGGACAGTTGAGAACGAAGGCTGCGGTGTTAACTACTTCGGCCCATAACTTTTTGGGGAGAAAGATGAGGTCACTAACTGATAAGGAAACGGTATGATTAGCTTATTTTAGCTACTTTCATAGAGTTATGTCATATGGTCTGCTGCTGTGGGGCGCAGCTGCCGATATTGAGACTCGGTATGATTAGCTTATTTTAGCTACTTTCATAGAGTTATGTCATATGGTCTGCTGCTGTGGGGCGCAGCTGCCGATATTGAGACTGTTTTAGACTTAACTGTTTGAGACTGTTACAGAAACGAACGATACGAGCAATCTACATCCTCAGACCCCGCGACTCGCTAAGAGAAACATTTAAAGAAATTAATATATTAACGGTTGCTTGTCAGTAATTGAGAGTTTAATGAGTATGGTGAATTGCTTTAAGCATAAAAAGTTGACGAACTGTCAGGACTTTGTAATTGCGGTAAAGTTGTTCGGTTGGGTATCTTAAGGGTTTTCTATTTATGACCTTAATTACAGCCCTTTGTGCTCTTTCCAATGGCAGCAGAGTAGTTTTGTGCGCTCCTCCCCACGCCAGTATACAATACGTTAGTATTGACTGTGCAAGGGCAAAGTACACAGTTTTTAAGATAGCGGCATTCGCAGACTTTCGTAACAGTTTGAAAACATAAATTTAATTAACTTGCGAGTGCGAGCTTTTAGTGTTTCAATCTGCTTTTTCCAGGAGAGCGTTTCGTCAATATGTACTCCTAAGTATTTTATCAAGGGACAGCGTACCAGTTCCACTCCTGCACAGTCATTTGAGTTAGGCAAGTTAGTGTGGGCCCTGATGCAGATCGAGTCTGGCGGAGGTAAGGAGCTAGAGATTGTCGCGAATGTCACGTACACTGTTTATGATATATTTAAGGTGAGTAGATTATTCGAGAGCCAGATAGTTACTAGTCTCATAATCTCTGTAGCTTTGATTTGAACTTCTTTCCACGTCGTTCCTTCTATTATTAGGGCTGTATCGTCTGCGTAAGAAATTATGGAACACCCGGCAAAGCAAAGTTGACACAGTTGATTTACGTAAATCAGGAAGAGTGTAGGTCCTAGAACGCTTCCCTGGGGAACACCAAAGGAGAGCTGGGCGTAGTCACTACAGACATCATCAACTTTTATGCACTGTGTCCGATCACTCAAATAATCATGAAATAGTTTGAGTGCCAATCCTCTAATTCCAATGTTCTCTAGCTTATTTAAGAGAACAGGAATCGATACCGTGTCAAAGGCTTTTTTTAAGTCAAGGAATATACCAACGCATTTTAGTTTTCTATCTAGTGTTTTTGAGATAGTTTCAGTCAAGTGGAGAACAGCGTCTTCCGTGGATCTATTTTTACGAAAACTATACTGATCATTTGAAAGTATGTTTTCTTTTTCGAGGTATTCTTAATAACCTTTTATTTAAAACTTTTTCTAAGATTTTAGAGAAAATATTCAGTACAGATATAGGTCGGTAGTTTTCAACATTTTCTTTATGCCCCGAACCTTTATAGATGGGGTGCACAATTGCTTGTTTAAGGGCTCTTGGGAATACCCCCGTGTTAATGCAGAGATTACAAAATTGGGCTATAAATGGGACCAGAATAGTTCTTGCATTTTTTACAAAGGATACTGAGATATTGTCCCACCCGGAGGCGCAGTCATTTTTGAGTGACAGGATTATGTTCTCTATCTCTCTGTTGTCTGTTTTTAGAATGGCCATCGAGTTAGGGTAGTTAATCTGAGAAAAAAGGTTAGGTGGCAAAGTCATATCAGAAGTTTTATTTTTTATATCACTTGCTAGGTTCTGACCGACAGTTGCAAAGTAATTGTTGACGAAGTTGGCAGAGACTTTTAGGTTTTTCAGCAGCTAGTAACAAATTGGTAGACCGGGTGGATTTTGCAGACATATTTGCAATCATCTTTATGGTCTTCCAATTTGCCTTTGGATCTTTTCTCGCTTTTTCAAACTGTCCAGCTTCGTACACTCGCTTTAGTTTATTAAGTAATCTACAGCAAAAATTTCGGTACCGCGTATAAGTTATCTTTAAAGTCATGTTGTTTGGATCGTTTCGGCTTTTAAGGTGCAATCTATCGCGGTTTCTTATACACCTTAAGAGGCCTTGAGTAATTCACGGTTTAATGGCGTACTTTTTCAAAGATACCCGTTGCACAGAATGGTTGAGTAATGATCTGTTATTGTAGACGTAACTACTAAGGTTTTTGAGCTAAGTTTGGATTTTAGGATAACATGATCATAGCAAGTTTTATCATGAGTTGCAAAAAAATGCTTAGAGAGGTAGCCTTGTTCCGCCATCATTTCCAGGTATTGGTCAGCAGCAGGAGAGTCAACACCTTGTGAGATGTCAATATTAGTATCGCCAAGAATAGACACAGTTTTAAATGATGATAAATTACATAATACGTCATACAAACCATTTGTAAACACATCTGTACTAGAAAACGATGGCGAGCGGTAAATTGCAACAGCAGCGAGTTCACTTTCAATTTTGCACACTAAGACAGAACCTTCATTGAAAGTGGGGCATTCAATTTGACATTGAATGTTGCTTCTCACGTAAATCACGACGCCATCATTTTGATTAATGTTTACATTGGTACTATAAGAGCCATATCCGATCATCGGTGGAATGTTCGATACTTTACTTAACTAGCACTCCGACAATATTATGACATCGAAAGTACACTTAATGTCCGCTAACAAAACTAAGAGTTGGGAAAAATTTCGGTTTATGCTAAGTATATTCATATGAAAAATCTTAATACGCCAATTTCTGTTACCTATTTCCGATTTGCACTCACTAGGCGAACATATGTGTGAGTCTCTATTCCCTAAGTCCTCAATCTCTTGATGCACACTTGATTGTAACACCTGGTTACAAGTGTAAAGTCTCAGACTGGGCATGACGTCCAATCTATAAAGATTCGCTCCTGTTTAATTAGTATGTTCCTAATCTCGGCTGTTACTGCTACAATGAATCTTTTCTACAGTCTCGAGTTCGGCATGGGCTGATATGAGCTTCTGCTTTATAGATTGGTACTGAACTGCCATCTGAGAGACTCCATACATCACCTTTTTACATATTATATTAGCGATTCTGATTTTACTTTCGCTGTTCAGCTTACTACCGTCGGTCAAAATATGACATACTTCTTTAAGAAAGTCATCTATTTGGGTTAACTACGTTTGTATCTCAGGAGTAGCTATCACGGAGAGCTTAGGTGCAGAAGGGGCAGTAGTGTCGTCACCTTGAGGTGGCGTTGAGCTTCGGAGTGGGCTACGCGCGGTCCGGGAACTCCGGCTGAATGGCGAGTCCATTACGAAGATTTTTGCATTCCTTTCGTGTCCGCACCAAACACTTTATTTATTGCACTAAACATTAACAATGCAGCAAGAAAATTGCGATGACAGAATGATGTTGACCTAGTTTCGTTAAAATGTATTATTTGATGAAAATGTTACATGAGCACGTCTTTTTACACTCACGGCAAGTACTCGAAATAAATATCAAAGTCCACCGCACCAGAAAACCCATCTATGTCATCTGGTACAGTTGGATCTCCCTGTCAGTTTTATATAATAAGTTTGGGCATCGTTTGGTATAAGGTGCATCAAACTTTTTAAATCATTTAATTTTGCTTCGGGAATAGGTTTTCCATTAGGCCAAAGCGGATCCATTACTTGTTTACTCAATGGATCATTATTTCCTCTTGAACGTTTCTTAAGATTGACTTCGAATACTTCGATATAGTCATCGTCCAGCTTTGACCGCATATAAATTGAATACTCATCTTCTTTTTTGAGCATTATCTCTTTAGTGTTAAGCCAAGACACTATGGAACCATCAGTAGCTTTCTTCCTGTTTGTTTTTATTTTCTAGGTTAGCACTTGACAGAAAATCTTCTGTTTTCATCCTGTGAACTTTCATTGGTTTCTTTGTGCATACCTGCATATTCGCATATAGTCTTCTGGGGTATACAACCTTTGCTGTAATTTTAAAGCACATTCAATTCGACCAAAATCGGTATCGTTCGGCAGAAAACGGTGGCCGGATTCTAAAAAGCGTAGCCTGATGTTTGCAGTGTTGGATGATCATTTAGTACAGCTTTTAGCATTAATGTTAATTTGATGTTACGATTTTGGCCTCCGCAAGAGTCGCTCCAGAGTATCAAATTTTTCACGCCACTATCACCAAGCCTATCCATTAGATGTTTATACAGACAAGAGCCCACTTCTTGAGCTCCACTTCACCTTCCACCCAAATATTGCAATGTGCCTGATCATCGCTTCCTGAATGGATTCCTAAATTGTATACCCATAGCTGTCTTTTATAAAATACAATATTAGTCGGTACCCGCGGAAGGGGAAGGGTTTTTTGCAGATCGAATGTGATAGTTTCTGTGTATGGATCTTCTTTAGCTAATTGCATATCAGTTTTCAGTTGTTTTTGTAAGTCTTTTGCTTTTTGCAAATGTGCTGTGTGAGCATCTTCCACCAGGGCCTTTTGTTCGTCAGAGCCTTCTAACTTTTTAGTGCAGTAATAATCGCACTTGTTGCAAGTGTCTTTCTTTAGTTGTTTAGTGCGAAGATTAAATTTTGTAACAAATATATGTTTTAGTTTAGAAAAAGAGAGTACTGTCCTTCCAGCAGATTTTGCTTCATCTTCATATAGCTTATAAATTTTAGGAAAAGTCATATCAGGCTTAAGACCTGATATGACTTTTCCTAAAATTTATAAGCTATTTTGCTTCATTACAGTTTGCTCACCGATAGTGGGAGATATATGTAGGTAGTTTTTGAATGATGTTTATGTAGTGATGTGAGAACTCAAGTCTTTTAAGTCGCTTAAGTTAGGACTAGACTCGATTTTCAAGACTCGACTCCAAAAATACGACTCAAGTCTTTTTATTAATCTGAAGGACTCCAGTTGTTATAATACGACTCGGATATAAAACGACTCGAGTCTTTTATTAAAAAACTCACAACTTAGTCGCGAGTCTTTTATTAAAGGACCCGAGTCGTTTAGCATACTATGAGCTGTTTAAAATTATAATAATAAGGTGTAATAAATAAATAAAAAGTTGTATTGTAATTCTAAATTAGTACAAATAGGCATTTTTAATTCAAGTCATTATAGCGTTTAGCGTCTATTACAGTACTTCCCTATTCCCTAGGCCATTTTCAACAATCACGATTATTATCACAAATTAAAAATCTAGGATATCGTCAATATTTGGAAGGGGATATTTGTCTTCTATTGTTTTATCGTTTAATTTTCTATAATCAATATCTAATCTGTACTTTAGTTCACCAGTTGCGTCAATTTTTTTTGGGACGATGTGTACTGGGCAGGACCAGGGGGAACTGCTTTCTCTTAAAAAAAATTGTTCTAGCAATTTTTTGATTTGTTGTTTTATTTCTTCTTTTTGTTTTGGTGCTTGTCTTAAGTTTTTTGCGTAAATAGATTTGTCCTCTGTTAATCTTAATTCATGCTTAATTTCGTGCGTAAAGGTTAACGGTATGTCTTCGCAATGAAAGATGTTGCGATATTTAAAAGAATTTCTCTGTTTTCTTCTGCATTCATGTGTTCAGTATGCAACCTATCCATGTTTTTCTTTTGTAATTCGTCAATTTTTGAATTATTTTAATTTACTTGTTTTGGTGATGACTTAGTAAAATTTATTTTATGTAGATTTATATCGCACAATTTTTTTAATAGAAATGAGTTGTCTGTAGTATTGATCATAGTTATGTTTAAGTGACCGTTTTAAGCCTTCGTTTGTGTCTAGGCCGTCGAAATAGTATTCACCTTCTTGGAAATTACATAATAGGTTGATTTTTTGTTCACATTTTGGGGAATTTTTTTTTTTGATTTGACGTCGTCTTTGATTGGTATGCTTGCATTCTCCGTTCAAAATCATATTTTTTATATCTATTTTACTTTTTAGGTGAACTAGTTTGTCTAGGCCCAATAAGCTGACAAAATCTGGGTCAAATTTGAATATCAAAAATTTTTTAATTTTTTAATTGTGAGTTATTTTTTCTTTAAAAATATTTTCTGGTAAGTTCATGTATGCTACTTGTCTGTGCTTCGATGTTGCGTTAAGTGGTTTTAATATAATGCGTTTCGTTTTTAGTGTAAATTTTGATTTTTCGATTAGTTTTAAGACTTTTGGACCAATTAGTGATTGAGACGCACCTGTGTCTATTAAAAATCTTCCTCCTAATTCATTTATGTAAATATAAGGAAGGCGGCTATAATTATTGTTGTTCATGAAAATTATGTTTTCATGTCTCTGATCGTTTCCAAAAGAATTTTTTTGTCTATTGTGTCTGTCAGTTCGTCATCCTTACTTTCCTCGGCATTTTCGTCTTCGTCGTCAGAGTCAATTACCTCCTGATAGTGTATTTTCTTTGTTGTCTCAGGGTTGCTCTGGAAGTTTTTTTGAAATCTTTTTTTACGAAGTTCGCGGTCTTTGGTTTATTGAATTTGGTGCTAGTTGCACCTGATGTAGAAGCATTGATTATAAGCGCGTGTCTTGACCGTAATTTCAGCTCTTCCTGTCTTGCGACTGTTATAGCCTTATTTATCTCTGTGATGAAGTTGACTTTGACTAAAACTGCTGTGATTGGGTTTAGTTTGTCTAAGAATGTTTGAAGTGCCATGTCCTCGTAATGCTTAGTTTGACTTGGGTTTTTCAGTATTAGGGCAGATATTATTTTTTTTATTTTGTTACCGAAAGCGGATATAGAGTTGTTATCTCTGCTGTAATGCATTAGGTCATTAATCAGTTGCAATTCTGTCCTATACTCTCCTAATTTTTTTATTAGAATTTCATTTAGATCCGTCCAACATTGTGGCTTTGGATTAATAGACAAGGCTTCAACAGCTTTACCTGTGAGTTTAGTCATAATTATGTGTAATACGCAAGGGTCGTTCCTATCTGCTGCCATCAAAAGGGCATTCTTTACCATCTGGATAAAGTTTTGCAGATGGTTTTTGTTACCATCGTAAAATTGTAAAATTTGCGAGAATGTTGTAAGGTTTGTTACTACCGGTTTTACTTCTCTAAAGGATTTTTCACCCTGGGCTCCTTCTTCGATGGCCATGTTTATCTAATAGAATTAGGAGTACAAAAGTAAAAATATCTTGAATATATTGTGTTTTGTGGCTAGTTGTCACATTAAAACACTCGTACCTTCACACAAAAACTATGAATTTGCAGAACGGTGATCAGGACTAAAAAGGGAGTCTCGGGAGTAAATAAGCTTGAACTTACTCCACGAGCATTGCCGATGTGTAGGCTTGGTATTGTTGAGTCTGCTGCCGTCACGTGATTTCTTCTTTCTGTGCTGCTACGCCCACTGTAGGTTCTTTTTCCACGACGGAACTGCTGGACTTCTTGAGTTAACACAAAGAACACGGTTCTATCGTCGCTTCGGTATACACGACGATAGAACCGTGTTCTTTGTGTTAGGTAGTGGGCACCAGTTATGTAGTGAGCGGAGGCGAAAGGCTTTTTAAATTATTAAAAAATTAAAAAACCCGACTTTTTTTTTTTTATATAGGACACGTCAATTTGACTTTGCCTCGCCTGATGGTAAGCTGAAGGCAAAGTCTCTGAAAAGAGGGTCACCATTACAGACATGTACCATGTTACAATGGTGGCACTCAGCTTGACGGCCTCATCAGATGCTTTTTCACGCCCCGCTTAAAGGACCCGGGACTATAGGAGGAGGGAAACACGTGAGCTGGTAAGGAATTCCAAGTCTTAATAGTGCGGCAGAAGAAGGAGTCGCCGAATCGCTTGGTTCTTGATGGAATATTTTGCACCGTATGCGGGTGGCATCTGAGTCCTGCACGACTGCTGTCTAAAAGATTGAAACAAGCTTGATAGCAGGCGGTACCCATTTGCCAATCATAAACCGAAAGAAATTTAATGGGTATCGCCTGCTATCAAGCTTGTTTCAATCTTTTAGACAGCAGTCAGGTTTTTTTATTTTTTAATAACATACATATACATACATACATACGCGCGAAACACATTATCCTCTCGCTGGCGCAGTCGGGTAAAAACAAGGTGACATGTGCTCGACTTGAAGAGCAAAGCAGAACTGTCTTTATTCATCAAAGCTTAACTTAAATATAGTAACAATACAATGGGACATGGGTCGTTATGACAAGGATACACGTGTGACATCGAGGTTCACTTGACATGATACGTAGGTTATCTTAATGACCTTATTAATTATAATGGCCTGTGTGTTGGCCAGGAAGTAGGGCAGTGGTTACATGGACATAACTCACCTTGGATTTTTTTTTGTACTTCCATATCTCTGCATTGTTTGCTGGAATCGCCCAATTGAATATGTAAGTGCGCCAGTACTAGTACTGGGAATCGCTGCTTGTGAGAGCGCACTAGCGGCGGTACCACTAGTACTCGGAATACTTTTTTTTTATCGTGCGAAAACTCCCCACGGATACCTCCCCCGCCGGAGCCGGAGGAGGAGGTTATGTCGGACTCGAACCGACTAAAACGCACGCCGTCTGTGGGCCGTCGGTTGCCGGAAGTGAGATTGTCGTAGCCCCATATCCCTCGCACCCCGGCCGATCCAGGGCCATATCTCTCGATCTGCCCTCTTCCGGTGTGGAACCGAAGAGTCCCCAATTCGCCCCCGGGTATGGGGGAGGCGCGCGATGCGCGCCGCTGCCGCGGCCTGCTTCTGCTAGGGTGACAGGCGGCTCCACCCGTCATCCCCAGGCCCGCGCTCATGGGGGATGGAGGTCATTCTGCGACCTCCGACGCCCGAGTTGCCGCCGCTCGTTGCGGGCTGCGCGGTTAGCGATTCTCCTACGCTCCTCGCGGGCCGCAAGGTCTGCGATTCTCCTTCGCTCCCGCTCAGCCGCCCACTTCGCGAGCATTATTTGCTCGCAGAAGGAGGCTCACGCATCCGCGCGGTACTCGGAATACTTACATGTGGTGATTGTGGTGTGAATATAACAGTGTTCACCGTTGTACTTGGTGGTAGGTAGTGAGAGACATCCACTGATGCGGCTGATCCTAAACCCTCAAAAGGCGCTTCAGCTGTTTGGCATTGCTGAGCAGTCACAACGCGACGATATGCGTCCAGGTGCGTCTTTTTTAGATGAGATTTCAAATTTCCCGTTGATGACTTAAAACTATATACTTTCATACATAATTTACACCTGGCTTTTTTGTTCACTATATTCGTTTTTTCAAAAAAGTCCCATAAGACGCTGCTGACACGAGACATTGTTTTTTATTTTTATTTATTTATTTACACAATTACACTACACACTTATAAGATCGCCAGGAGTAAACGCTTCCCCCGGTTGGGACGAAATAAGATAACCGACGATAAGAGGAGAGTGCAATTCTCTACGCCTAATACTTCCATTGTTCAGAGTTCTACTACAATCGTGGAAGGAGACTGGATACGACTGTACTACGAATCCATTAATAAATACTACAATATTACTATTACGAAACAGATGCAGTCAAAGCAAATTAACGAAATCAAAACCACCATACTATTACCACCGCAGGCGAGCGAACTATAAAACATCTGCAGTTTAAGCAAAAACTGATGTCAAGCTCCGATCGAAATGAATTAGCTCTAACGAACATCAGAACGTATTCCGAATAAGAAGACAGACCATGAAATAGCGAATCTATTACATAGAACAGCACTATTCTCAACGTCGTCTTCAAATAGTTGCTGTTCTGAGGATGGAGATGTTACGTAACGGTGCCGACACAGGCAAACCCGCATGAACCCGCTATATTAAACGACCCAGATTATAAGGAGAGCAAGTACGAGTTGCAGCATCAGCGCCCCGTGCAGCGAGCAGCCTCGTGTATTCGCCTCGTGCCGCACCGTCAGCAGATTTGAGAATCGATTGCATCAATACGCGAACTGATCTATAAATTCTTATTAAAACAAAGAGGCACTTCTGTTCTTGCATCGAACGTAGTCACTAGTAATAGCAGTTGTCATTAGTTAGTATAGATAGAATGTAGTTCTAATATCGAACTCATTCGCTTAGGCTAGTACGGTGAAATGTAGTTCTAATATCGAGTACATTCACCTTTAGGCTAGTTAGATTTAATTAAATAAGTATTATAAATCTCGTTTAAGTTATTCTGGTTTCCTTCTTGTACCCTCTGGCTGCGGAAAAGGTAATTCACTATTTACACAATTACTATCCTACTATTTTAACTAGGTACCTATTTAAATGTACGAGAGATTTGTTTTTATTTATTTACACTTAAACTTGAAAACAATATAAAACTTTATGTTTATGCTCTAAAGACAGTAATTCAAATTCGCGCCCGAGAATTTGTTATGCAACCGCAAATGCAAAACAAAACAAACTTTCAAGACTAAGCCACACAACTTTGCGCTTATGAAGTTAGCTACATAGTCAAGGTTGCGCAGGTACCGTCGCGAACATAAGTACTGAGTTTAAAAAACCATTTTGTACTGTTTGCGTGAAATATTGATTAGCAATTAGGTACAATATAATAAACCTCCTCAGTAGTTATTAGGCATTTTCATCTAATTTAATTATGTTTAATATTGAATCTAAGGTAGCAAACAACTTAAATCAATAATTAGGTAGGTACCTAAAGTAATTTTCAGTACATAGATGTTTGGAATCATATACCTATATAAAAAACCCGATTGCAGCACTATCTACCGTCGCAGAAAATAGACGAAAACTATTTTTGAAGCCTATATAAAACAAATTTACTTTTATTATATCCATACTCCATACTAATATTATAAATGCGAAAGTAACTGAGTAACTGTCTGTCTGTCTGTCTGTTAAGCTTTCACATCCAAACCACTGAACCGATTTTGATGAAATTTGGTATAGGGGTAGATTAGACCTTGAGAAAGGACATAGGCTATGTTTGGTCGCGATAACCGACATCCACGCGAGCGGAGCCGCGGGCGAAAGCTAGTACTAATATATAATAATACTAATAACAGTCGATTCTTTAATTATTATTTTTTAATTTTTCTCTGCGTAAGAACCGTCCTCTTACTTCAAGGAATATTAAAAAAAAAAGAATTAGCGAAAGCGAAATCATTTAGCTGTTCTCGAGATTTGCGTTTAACAACATATTTCGCGATGCATTTTTATATTATAGAGATAGATTATAATGACTTTACTAATGTGGCCAACGCTTGAAAAGTGGCGAAATTACTGAATGCGTCAGAGCGAGATGCACGACTGAACATTCATAGTGCATCGCGTATTCGCGACTCGCGTCTAGTGCCGGCCACGTGCCTATCCGTCCCCTTCAGCTGCGCAGGGGTACCCCTGGGCTGGGATATCGGCATTTTTATGTTTGTCAGACTTTAGATGTTGTTCAATATCACCGCCACTACTGCCACTGTGGGAAACACTAAATTCTGTACGAAACTTTTCACATCTGACATCTGGTGGTGTATTTATTTGTTTGATAAACGGATATTTTGCTTGTAAGCTAATATTGAACGAACATGTGTTTCGGCGTTTTAACTTGTGATTCCAAAGCAAAAGAAATTATTTACTACACAAGTATTATAGAACTAGCTGCCATTAAATTTTTGTAACCGAATCTAGTAGAGGGTCATTTGAAAAGTTCTTAGCCTAACCTACTTAATGAAACCACATGATTTATATTTTATTTTTATTTTTCAACATACTCTCCTCCGAGCTCAAAACACTTTTTCCATCGAACCGGTAAGGCTTCGATTCCTGTTTTAAAGAAATCTTCGTCTAACTCCTCCAAATACGCGTCTACGGCGGCTAACCTCTTCATTTGTACAAAAATGTTTGATTTATTTTGAATTTTGTTTTTTTTTTCAAAATTTATTTTGAAATATTTAAGAAACAATTCAAACCCACACTTATGGATTTCTGCCATGGATTGTACAGAGGTGTGAACGCGCGCATTCCTGATGAAACAAGACCTTTCTTCTCAATAAACCGGGACGTTTTTCTTTTATTATTTCTCTTAAACGACGCAGCAAGTTGCAATAATAATCGGAGTTAATTGTTTCACCCTTTTTTAAATAATCCACCAGAATTATACCCTTTGCATCCCAAAAAACCGATGCCATAACTTTTCCTGCCGATAAAACCACCTTGGCCTTCTTTGGGGTGGGTGATCCTACTCTTTTCCATTGTTTCTCTTTTGTCTCTGGTGTATTATGGTGAACCCAAGTTTCATCCATGGTTATAAATCTTTAAATAAATTCTAGTGGATCAGCTTCATATAACTCTAAACAGTCGCGGGAAGTTGTGAGTCGGTTGCGTTTTTGTTCGACTGAAAGCAGCCGCGGTACCCACCACGCAGACACCTTAGAAAATCCAAGTACAGTAGTAATTATATTATGCGTTCGCTCAGAAGAGATGCCTACAGTCTTAGCTATCTCTTCGACATTCAATCTTCGATCAGATAAAATTAAGTCACAGATTTTTTCTTTATTTTCATCAGTGGAAGCCGTGGAAGGCCTGCCACTACGAGGTTCATCTTGAATTGTCTCACGACCACGTTTGAACTCTGCCACCCAGTTTTTAACCGTCGCATACGAAGGAGCAGATTCACCCAAAGTAGCAGACATGTCTTAATGTATCACTTTTGGAGTTAAACCTTTCAAATTCAAGTATTAAATCACTGCACGATGTTCAATTTTGTCCATTTTAAAAAATAGCTCCGACTTGACTTACTGTATCGCGTGTAAATAAATAATGAATCGTTATAGATAAACTAAACTGTGCATACTTGTTACTATATAACGTAGCTACAAAATGAGGGTAGTTATAAAATTTATTAATGACTCCAACTATGTTAGGCTAAGAAATTTTGACAAAATTTTCTATTCAAAGATGTAGAATCTTTGAATTGAAAATTTTTCAAGGGCCTGACTTTGAACATCTTATCATTTGAAGTAGATGCTAAATTAAACTGTTCTCTAAGATGCAGATTTTTTTTATATCTAAGAACCTATTAAGAGATCGATCTTCATCATAGCTCCAATACTGACGTTCTGTTGGCAACCTATGATATCCTGATAAAATAAGAATCCGTCGGTAATACATCGCCTAGATTGGGACGCCTTCTTTTGTTCGAAAAAGGTACATCTTCACTATCTTTCCATTCTGACGTTTTAGATGAATGAAATCGTGGGCGTGTTACTTCGAAGGTTCCAGGAATATCTCTCGGTAGTTCTGACGTTTGCAAGTCATCTTCTCATTCTTCTTCGTCCGTCAATTTGAATGAAATCGTGGGCGTGTTACTTCGAAGGTTCCAGGAATATCTCTCGGTAGTTCTGACGTTTGCAAGTCATCTTCTCATTCTTCTTCGTCCGTCAATTACATCAGGTCCAGGTAGGGTTGCCAACTCTTTTTTCGAGAAAATAAGTATATTTAGGTCTGAGAAGAAAATTGAACAGTATTTTGGAAAATAGAACAGTATTTTACACACTTGTAATTTATTTATTTTTACTTATTTAATGTTTTGAATACATATTTTTTACTAGTTCTTGCAGAACTTATTGAATTAATATCATTTGAGAAAATCTCATATGCCTCACCACAATCATAATTCATATTAAAAGAAATCAGCAGCTCATTTTTAATTAAATTTATATTGGCTCTGTTTCTGGCATTCCGCCACTTTACATTCATGACTGAAAACACCCTTTCAGCAAAGTCAAAGTCATTTATTCTGTATAGACCATCAGAACGGCACTTACAAAACGTCAAAAATAGAACGAACGAAAGACTAGCTTAGCTAATGGGTCTATTCCACCTAGTTACATTGTAGTTACATTGATGTAACTAGTTGGACATTTTTCTTCCAAGTAGTTACACCGGTTCGAAACGCGGGCCCCGGCCTGAGCAGACTCCGGCAAAAACTCAGCGGGGTTTTTTTTGGTCTATTTACAAAAATGCTTAGTCTACTTAGTCTAAATACAATCATTTGTTTGAGAAGCATGCATGAGTGAACAGCTCATTTCTAAGCTAGTTTAGCATCTAAATATTGGGTATGGCCACCAGGATCCCCTAACCTAATCCCCCTGGGGATCCCAGTGAACTGGTCGGTTCACCAGAATCCCCTTGAAATAAAAATAAGTTTAGAGATGTTTTCACACTGTTTTTTATTTTACAATTTCTAAGAAATGACCTACACTTATGTCATAGTTTAATAATTGCAATTGTGTTTCTTGAATTAACTTATCAATGGATATTTGATCTGCGTTACGATTACATGTCCGATGATGAGGTTGCTTTGTTAAATGCCTTCGGCGATGTTGGAAGCTCTGATGAGTGGGAACCGGAAGTAAGTGGCAAGAAAAAGAAGAAATTATTAGTTAACCCCGAAGAAGAGACAGTAGGTGATAGAAAAGAAAAGAAAAAAAAAGGTGAATAAGAGAAGAGACATTTCTCAAGAGCGCCTAAGTGGACAGAGTTACATAAAAACAAATGAAAAAGTTTCTGAAGCAAAAAAGGTTCAACCAAACCCTTGCACTGGTAAAAAATGTGGGCATAATTGCGGCGATATTACGGAAGAAAGGAGACTCAGCATTTTCAAACATTTTTGGAGCCTAACAGAGCAGAGAAGAAATGATTGGATCGTAAGTCTGACTCAAAAAACTAGTAGTTTTTCACAAGGATGCTATAAAAAAAGGAAATAGTCTTATAAATGCTAGAATAACTACGAAACATTAGACAGCTATAAATATCTATCTATGATACCTACAATGTTTCTGCATAAAATGACTACTTATTTACCTTTTTCAAAGTAGAGTCATATTTTCGGTTAACTGGTTTAGGTTTTTGTAAACCTGTTGACTTCAAGGCCATTTCTAAAATGTCCCTTTTTCGGCCTTTCCTTTCCATTGTTTAACCTAAAATAATACCATTGAATGAAATACGGGTAACATAGATAACAATGCATGAATAATAAATAATCACAAATAATAAAAAGAGATAGCTTACCAATCCTGTGGGTCGCGATATCTAATATATAAAATTCTTCTGTCACGGGGTGCGTAATCGAACTCCTCCGTAACGGCTTGACCGATTTTGATGAAATTTTTTGTGCTTATCCGGTATCTATGAGAATCGGCCAACATCTATTTTTCATCCCCCTAAGTGATAAGGGTGCAGCGGGAACGGGATTTGAATACCACGCGGGCCGAAAATATGGCGGTACGGAGTTCGCCGGGGCAGCTAGTTATTAAATATAGGAGCGCACGAGTCGCGCGTGTTCACACTGTCACAACGCGCAGCTGAGTGTTGCGGGGGGACAAGCGACGCGTTTAAAACTGGTTTTTGTGGTATCCAATGGCATAAGCCCCGACTCGTTATTAAATCCTTATTTGGTATTGCGGTATAAGCGACGTATATGTATGATTGTAGAACGTGGAAATATGTTATAATCGACACCATGATATCTAATTTAATTTAAGAAATATGGAATTAGCGACAATCGTATTTATATTAGTAAACGGAAGTAAGGTATAACCACCAGTGTCATATTAAAATCAATTTAGGTAATAGAGCATAACCGACTTGGCTGTCATTAAGAACTTAATGGAAATAGGGGATAACCGCCAGAGTAATATAAGTATGCATTTTGCATATAGGGCACAAGCGCCATAGCTCTGTTAAATTACGAAATGGAAGTAAGCTTTAAGCAACATTTGTACTTTTCAATTGAAATGCTTAAAAGGCAAACAACCAAAAG
Organism: Eilema depressum; assembly: GCA_914767945.1. Lineage (NCBI taxonomy): Eukaryota > Metazoa > Arthropoda > Insecta > Lepidoptera > Erebidae > Eilema > Eilema depressum. Next base: position 3,705,314 of record OU612027.1, on the reverse strand, counting down.
CTTGGCACCCTTGTGAAGTAAAAAAGTATTACCGACAACAAACCCAAAATAAATCATTTTTGTAGGGGTACAATCACCTTTATAGCAAAAATGACCAGAATTTTCGTCGGTTAGCAAAAATAACACTATAAATTGTATTTGTTTTGCTTGGGCATAAACGCCAAAAAAGTCATCGTAGAGCCATGGGAGTAAGCGCATTCGAAAGAGCAGAAAATTTTAAGTCCAATGGCATAATAACTCATTTTTGACCAAAATGTCGCTTATGCCCTATTTCCTTTTAGCCGTGGCTTTGTTCTTTAAGGGACAAAAACATTTATCATATATTTCTCGAATGGGTCGAGAATCCAATTTTCTTATTTTGTCTTTACATTTATGTACTGTAAAATCAATATTGTTTTGAACAACATCCCTCACGCATTAGAGTGTGTGTGGAGTAGCTCTCCCAACAGAATTCCCCTGAAAGAATATACGAAAACCAAACGAAAACATGTAAGAACATTCATCATCATCATCATCATTTCAGCCATAGGAAGTCCACTGCTGGACATAGGCCTCCCCTATAGATCTCCAATAGGACCGGTTGGAATTGGCTCGCATCCAGCGCGTTCCCGCGGCCTTAATGAGGTCGTCTGTCCACCTTGTGGGTGGACGTCCTACGCTGCGCTTGCCGATACGTGGCCTCCACTCGAGGACTTTTCGACCCCATCGGTCATCAGTCCTCCGTGCTATGTGCCCTGCCCACTGCCATTTCAACTTGCTAATCCGCTGGGCTATGTCGGTAACCTTGGTTCTTCTACGGATCTCCTCATTTCTGATTCGATCTCGCAGAGAGACTCCGATCATAGCCCTCTCCATAGCTCGTTGGGCTACTTTGAGCTTACTTTGTACACTAGCAACTTTTCTCTATGGTCCCTTTTTTCCATTGTCAACAAGTGTGTACCGTGTACTCTATTACAGAATTACATTATAATTTTTTTTTTATTCTTTGAGTTTTTTAATGTCAATGTAACTATAAAAATATGGAGAGAAAAAAAATACAATTACTTACAAAATATACATAACTATACAAAACTATGCTATATATACAAAAAAGTGATCGTAACTTTAGGCATCGAAAAATTCCTCCCCATCGATCTCTACTGGGACCGTGCCCAGAAAGCTGGCGGCATTACCTCGCTGAATGGCGATGCCAATCCTCTGAGCGAGGTAAAGGCCAGCCCTATGGTCACGGGAAGCGTCGATTAGTCGCTTTGAAATTTCCTTAAATAGCGCGCGCGCGCTTGGACCCCACGGACCCAACGTTTCGACTCCAAACGGCTCAAAAATGTAGCTACCAGCTAAATTGGAATATTTTCACCGTTTGAGAGTCTCCGCTGATGCTGCAGCAGCGCATACGCAGTCCATCGTACTTGGAAGATGGGAAGGCGCCAGGGTGTCGACACAAGTTGCATCCCACACCAAAGGCCTACCCATCCTCCAAGGCATCAACGACATACCGTCCGGTCTCTTGCCATCGTCGCGCGCCAAGCCAACAGGTTCAAGTAAAGCTGGCACGCCGGCGGTGACAAGAGCCCGACGGATAATGTCGTTAATATTGGCATGTCTGGACATGCGGCCTGCGCTCCTGCAGCAAGATAGTCCGTGATGTCCAAGGCTATCGACTGCTTCTCCACAGAGACATCGATGCGGAGAAACACAGGGTGCACCCAAACGTAGGCAAGTCGCGATGCGGAACATCGTGTCGTCCAACATTGTACCAATGTTGGGCGAAGGAAGTGCCTGGAGCCAAACACCAGATTCCCATTCCCCCACAGCCAATAGGCGAGCACGCTCAGCAGCATTGGTAGCTGTATTGAATAAATGTTTTTTAACACCAATACAGAGCGGCTCATCCCATTGCCTCTGGGAGGAAGGGTTGGCGGGCATAACGGCATTTTAAAAAGCTGAGTTGAACGCAGAGCATGTGTAAATTTTGGTACGAAAAGACAAAACCGAATAATAGTGAAAGCTGAATGAATGTTAATTTGGAACAGTCGGTCCGAAACTTCACAAAAATTTTGTATTTTCTCTTCCACAAAAGACTCGTAAGCATCTTCAAGGATTGAGAAGGAGTCATCGCCTTTAGCGGGGAAGGAAATATACATGAAAATCCTGTAAGTTTACATTCTTTCCATTCTACCAGTATAAATGTTACCAATGCTCGGGCCCACTCCGTGAGTAGCGGCACCGCCGTGAAACCAATTACTACACCACGATGGCAATCCAACGCCGTCGACTCGACAGAAGAAGAAGAAGAAGAATGTTTTATTGCCCACAGCCAAAGTATTAGTAACTGATGCACAGGGTAACAAACACCTGGCAATTGCTCTCTTGGATAGCGGGAGTCAGACGTCCTTCTGCACCTCAGAGCTAGCTAATAAGTTGAATTTATCAACATTTGATTCAAATAAAAGGATTGTAACTTTGGGTGGTGTTAAAGGGGAATGTAAGAAAGGTATTAACCTAACAATCTCTTCCAGAGTACAAAATTTCCATATGAATATTACATGTTCTATTATTAACAAAATTACAGCAAAGCTTCCTCAGCATAAATTTCACTTAAAAAACTTTACAATACCAAAAAATATTGCCCTGGCTAATGATGAATTCAACAGCATGCATACATTATATATATGCATACAGTTTGTAGTTTAGATTATGATCTTGACAATCAAGTCAAACAGTTTTTTGAAGTGGAAAAGGTTCCTGAAGTGTATCATGAAACTTTGCCTGAACACGAGTATAGTTTAAAGGTATTTCAAGAGTCAGTTAATTTAGAAAATAACCAATTTACAGTAGGACTTCCATTAAAAGTCGCTTTACAGGATATTAATTCATCCAATTCAGATGCAATAGCTTTGCAAAGATTACTCAATTTACAAAAGAAATTTAAAAGGGATCATACATTTTACAATCTATACAAAGATTTTATACAAGAGTACCTGGATTTAGGTCATGCTAAAATACTAAATATAAAGAATTGTAGTTCTCAAGATCAACCTTTATTTTTTCTACCTCATCATGCAGTATTGAGATCTGACAAACAAACCAATACACTTCGTGTGGTGATGGAAGTGCTCGCATGAAAGATGGATTCAGTCTCAACGATATGCTGTGTAATTATTATTATTATTAAATCATTTATTTCGGATAGTTATCCATAGTGTGTTAGTAACAATGTTGCTTATAAACTAGGGTTAGTATACATTTAATTTAATCCCATATTATGATGCCACGGAGATGGGATGGTACCGACTCACAAATGAATCCGTACCCATCTTCGCAGCATAGGTGAATCCTGCCGATCCGTGAACACGCCCAGAATACCGTTGGAGCTGCCGCGTACACGGCTTAGCATAGACGCACACCGCTTCCTCATGATAGCCTCGAAGCCATCCGTGCGCGCTTCGGCAAACATACCTGATGCACTACAGTGCCACGGCAAGCCCATCAGAACCCTAAACGCGTTATTATATTGCACGCGCAGAGCGCTGTATGCCCTCTGCGTGTAGCTCACCCACAGGCTGCACGTGTAGAAGGATTGACAGTAAGCCTTAAATAGCAAAACCTTAACTGCCTCAGTACATCGTGCAAACCTACGGGCCAGCATGTTGCATCGGACAGCCAGCGATCTGCGCTCCCTCTCTATATCACAGTCATCCCGCAAGTCCTCGGTGATCCAGTGGCCCAGATACATTGTCTTGTCTACTCTACTAAGGGGATTCCCATATAGTGAGACTGCAGGCACATTTGAGTAATGGGCCAGTTTTACAAAAAACATTATTTGAAATCTTAATAATGTTTCGTACTTACAAATATACTATACAGTGTGACATACGTCACATGTACAGAAATGTTTTCATCCATCCTGACCATCGTTGTCTACAAAATATTTTACGGAAGGACAATGATGTCATACAATGTTTACAACTCCAGACAGTTACCTATGGACTAACTAGTTCAGCTTTCCTTGCTACTGCTTGTCTAGTAAAGTTAGCCAAAGATTATAAAACAGAGTTTCCTCTTGCAAGCGAGGCTATTTTGAAATGTTCTTATATTGATGATCGTTTTTACAGTTTGGCGTATTTATATTTTAACATATTTCAGATTTGGCATGTCTCTAGTTGGGTATTATTATGCGATTGTACATTTTTCTTTTTGGACATAAGTCGTGCAAAGGATATTCAGTCTGGTAGTGATACACTTCTAGACTAGAGCCGATAATTTTTGAAACAAAAACAAATAATAGTAGGATGAAACCCGTTATAAAGGAAGAGAATATAACAAAAATAAAAGGAAAAATAATTTACGGGCGATCTGAGGTCGGGAAGTGGAAGGGGGTGAGTTTTTAAGGGTAAAAACGGTTTATCTCGATTTCCGGCAAAACTACAAGTCCTATGGAAAAAATTTAAATGACAAAGTTGTAGGTAATCGAGAGACCTACAACTTTTGTAAACACACTTTGTTAAGTTTGTTGGGAACATTAGTTCCTTACATCTCGATAGATGGCAATAGGTGGCGATAGGCGATAAATAGAAGTCGGTGTTAAGATTCTCTGCAAACTTAATGACCTTACCGTGTATTTTTGATTAAAATATCTCGCCCTGAACAAGTGTTTCAATATATCACCTTGGTAGCTCTCAAGAAGTGTTTGGAATTATACACACTTTTTTCACATAACCTCAAAATTTATGTGAAAATTTCAAGTTTTTGGTTTTTTATTTTTATCTTATACAAAAACAATTATTTTCTCACGAAATTTGGTGAAAACTTACCTTTTTATGTCCTAAAGACACTGTAATTTTTTTGACTTAATATCGAAAAACCACCCTAATTTTCAATCGAAAATTCTCACGTCAAAATATCAGCTTTTTAAAAAAAGTTGGGGAGATTTTTGTTCGTTGAAATCTCTTCTTTCTGATAGTGTAAAAAAAAGTATAAATATATATCCATTTGGGTACGTATTTGAATACCTAAAATTATAATACCTAAAGTTAAATAACCTAAGTTCAAAATACCTAAAATCTAAATACCTAATGGTGGGTTGACCTAAATTTAAAATACCGAAAGTTTAAAATGGCTAAGTATTTGAATACCTAAAATTATAATACCTAAAGTTAAATAACCTAAGTTCAAAATACCTAAAATCTAAATACCTAATGGTTGTTTGACTTACTTTTAAAATACCCAAAGCTTTAAATGACAAATTGATATTATAGTGAGTACGTATTACAATGCCTAATTTGAAATTATCGAATTTCATAAGCCCTACGAACGGAAGGCCGAATATTAAAATCCCGAATGTTTATATGATCGAAAGGTCTAAATACCGAAAATTAAAATACCGACAATTTAAGAAATAATATGTGGTACGGCTTAAAGAAAAAAGGACACTGCTCACCCCGACTCGGATAGGTTAGGTTAGAAGGCTAAGGCGGGAGCGGAGCGGAGCGGAGCTCCCGCCTTAGCCTTCGTGGTTATATTTTTTTATAACCACTCATACAAGGATTGTCTGCTCCAATCCTGAAGTTCCAAATCCTTGTATGTGTGGTTATAAAAAAAAATAACCACGAAGGCTAATGCGGGAGCTCCGCTCCGCTCCGCTCCCGCCTTAGCCTTCTAACCTAACCTATCCAAGTCGGGGTGGGCAGTGTCCCTTTTTTTAAAGCGCTGGATGCGGGCTGCTTTAGATCGGTCATTCTGGAAGTCTATGGGAGAGGCCTATGTTCTGCAGTAGACTGTGTGGCTGATTTATTTTTAGGTATTTTGACCATTTGGTATATTAAATTTTGGTATATCAACCTTTGTTGTTTTAACTTTAGGCATTTTAAACATTAGGTAATTAGTCCAATAGGTATTTCAAATTTAGGTATTAAGTACTTAGGTATTACTGGTTTAGGTATTTTAAACCATTTGGTATTTAGATTTTAGGTATTTTGAACTTAAATATTTAACTTTAGGTATTATAATTTTAGGTATTCAAATACGTACCCATTTTAAACCATTTGGTATTTAGATTTTAGGTATTTTGAACTTAGGTTATTTAACTTTAGGTATTATAATTTTAGGTATTCAAATACGTACCCATCCATTTACTATCGTAAATGTTCTCAGAAAATGCAAAGAAATATGGCTTAAAATGCAATATGGGGTTTTTTTTTATTGCTTTTATTAACTATTCTTCCAATGTAGAACAATATTTTTAATTCATTTTCAATAGTTCGTATAGTAAAAAATTTACATTTTCAAGAATTTTAAACTCAAATAAAACCGTTGGAAGTGGTCTCTCAACTTGGACGCCGTAATAAAAAATTCTACATAGTAAGAACAAGCTCCAACGGAATATTTTATTTTTTTTCCTTTGGCCGGCACTTTCAATTTTGGACTAAAATGGGTGATGTCCTTTGTGCATTTTAAGCCATGTTTCTTTGCATTTTCTGAGAACATTTACCATAGTAATGTATATTTTTTTTTTACATTATCAGAAAGAAGAGATTTCAACGAACGAAAATCTCCTCGACTTTTAAAAAAAAACGGATACTTTGACGTGAGAATTTTCGATAGAAAATTAGGGTGTTTTTTCGATATTAAGCCAAAATAAGGTGAAAAAATAAATATGAAATCAAAAAAATTAGAGTGCCTTTAGGACATAACAAGGTAAGTTTTCACCAAATTTCGTGAGAAAAAAATTGTTTTTGCATAAGTTAGAAATAAAAAACCAAAAGCTTGATTATTTAAAATTTTTCACATAAATTTTGAGGTTATGTGAAAAAAGTGTTTTTACAAAAGTTGTAGGTCTCTCGATTACCTACAACTTTGTCATTTAATTTTTTTCCATAGGACTTGTAGTTTTGCCGGAAATCGAGATAAACCGTTTTTACCCTTAAAAACCCACCCTCTTCCACTTCCCGACCTCAGATCGCCCGTAAATTATTTTTCCTTTCATTTTTGTTATGTTCTCTTCCTTTTATAATGGGTTTCATCCTACTATTATTATTTTTTTCACTTTTTACCTTTTTCAAACGTATCGGCCCCGGTCTATTCAGGGAGTTATCTCCTTAAAAGATGAATTACAAACACTTATGCAAAAGGGTGGTTTTCAGTTGCATAAATATGCATTAAACACCCCACAAATATTACAAGACCTTCCTAAAGAAAAAATTAGTCAAGGTTCTAGGGAAATTGATCAAAATAAATCAGTCCACAAAATTCTAGGGCTTAACTATGACCCGCAGAGTGATGTATTCAAGGTAAGTGGTAAGAAGTTAACTGCTGCTGCCCCTGAGGAAAGCGCTCCCACCATACGCAGTGTCTTGAGCAGCATCAGTAGACTCTTTGATCCCATGGGTTTTGTTGGACTTGTCACAGTCAAGGCTAAATTATTTTTGCAATTGTTATGGCAAAGTAACTTAGACTGGGACTCTCCATTGCCTACAGAATTAGCAAAGGCTTGGAATGAGTTCTATTTCAATGTTGAACACATGCCAGAATTTACAGTAAACATATACTTACAAACAGCTGATTTTGAAGAAACTGAGCTGATAGGCTATTGTGACGCATCACCTAGTGCTTACGGTTGTTGCATTTTTATAAAAGTTAAAATCAATGGAAAGTTTCATGTACATTTTGTCTGTGCTAAATCTAAAGCGGCGGCGTCCACACTATGCCGCGGTTGGCTGTTGGTAATGCCGGGTTGGCAAAGCCAATACAATGTAGACGTGGCCGTTGGCATGTGCCGCTGAGCCAATGATTTGCCAACGAAAATCGCTCTAGTGTCGGCCTCCATCAAAGGAAGCCGGTGAAAGCCGGTAGTGGGGACGAGCCAACCGTTGTCTTACGCGACACGCACGTGGTTCAGTTGTGGCTTAACATTATTTTAACGTTTTCCTATTTTATTGTCCCTACATGTACACCAGATTTTCTTACAGGGAATACGGAAAAGAAGGTATACCGCCGTTTGCCCGAATTTTATTTACCCTAATATCATTTACCATAATAGTCAACAGCCATAATATTACATGACATATTATTCATTTGCCCTACTCTTATTTGCTAGGGATTCCATTTTTTCGCATAATGGTTTTTGTCCTAATTTAAATTGTCATAACAAGTTAGGCATAATTTTCTTTGTCATAATAATAGTGTGCCATAATTGGTTTTTAGCATACTATGGTAGTAAGCATAAATATTGTATATCCTAATGTTTTTATTCATAACTTTGATATGCATAAAGTTGTAAAGCATATTGTTTATTTGTCTAATAGTTATTTGGCAGATTTATTGAGAAAGCCCCAGATTCCGACTTGGATAGATTAGGTTAGAAGGCTAATGCGGGAGCGAGCAGAGCGAAGCGAAGCTCCCGCATTAGGCCTTCGTGGTTATTTTTTTTTATAACCATGTAGAACTTTATTTAGTCAAATGAACATTCTGGCTTAAAAAAGTTATGGTTACGCGTCGTTATGCTTAAGTAAACTTATGCTTTGGGACAGTATGCTTATAAAATATTATGCTGATAGTACGGTCAATAAAGTAGTTGTAGAGTGCGTGAGCGGGAACCTAAACGATTTCTTCAGAAACTTATTCAGACTACTTAGAGAGAAAACATACTAAAAGTCCTGACGTCTAGGTGTCGAGCCGGAGGGGGGAGAGGGGGGCAAAGGTCTCAATTTTGGGTTATTTGTTAATAAATCAAAAACGGTGCGTTGTAGCGAAAAATGTTCTAAGATGGAATGAAAGCTTATAAAATTCTCTATAACTTTGATCTTACATACTTTTCCATACTCCTTCCCGTTTTTGAGCTACACGCTCTGGAAAAGTGAAAATTAAGGAATTAATTTTAATTAAAAAAATTATCGAACGGTGGGTATTTGTTTGTGCTGTATAACACTTGACTCTGAATATCTTGCCGTAAAATTTCCGCAGCTTTAGCAAGAATTCTCAGCTCTTCCTCTACTTCGTTTTTTTGCCTATTTCCGTACCAAAATGGGTAGGCCAAAGAAGTCCAGGGCTTGACGTCGTGGAGGGTGACATGCGTGCAAATGGTCTCACTACCATGGACGCCCAAGATCGTGCGAAGTGGAGGAGGAAGAGCCGGAAGGCGGACCCTGAGTTTCGAGGTCATCTCGGCCACGGATGCAATCAGGAGAATACATCTATATCCGCATGATGATGATTTCGTACCATGCCTGATTGATAATATTGTACCCAATGTCTCTGAAACACACCACCGGCGCGGCGTTTTAAAACGGTTGACCCCTGGTGTGATCAGTATTCAATCCCCATATTTATTTTCCAACTCGGCCTTGATAGTTCGCCACTGGGGTTTGGCACCTGTTACAACACCGAGTATTAGAGTGAGAAAACTGAGTATCAATGCTTCCCTCCATATAAGCAAAAATTTCTTCCATAGCCTCTACGACATGGGTATCTCTAGGGATCTTAGCTTTCTGGAGTTTTGGGTTACTGACAGACTTCACAAATGAATAATAGCAGTTTTTGTGATATTTTGCTCCTTGAGCAACAAGATCGTTAGTGCAGGACAAACGACAAAGAAACGAAGTTCTTCTCCCCATGTATCATTTCTCAAAGAACATAAATATGCATACTACTAGCATTAATAAGACCCAGTATTCCCTTTTCTTTCACCTCAGAGACATTGTTACTTCCTTTAACCACATCTTCATTACATACAGGACACTTATTAGTAGTTACTCATATTAGATAGTGTTACTAATAACAGTGTATATGTTAAAAATATTTTGTGGCTGCTGCCCTGCGTTACCGGGTAGGCTACCGTGCCAAACAAAATACGAGTAAAATTACGAAAACTAATAATAACATAAGCCCGAAGGCATGTATATGATGTTAATGGGAGTTTTAGCCAGTAAGGACGCGTTATCTACAGTGAGTATTAGGTACACGAAAAACAATCTTTATGATTGTTTTTCTCACCTCAACTCAGTTATCCGCTGTTATAAAAAACGCAATTTCTTACTGTAACCGCCTTCACCACGTGGAGGTACTCCCAGCTTATGTTACAATAAATTTTAAGATAATTATTCACATCAGTTAATGGTCATCACGCTGAATAACTTTAATTATCACTTTTCCAGAGCGTGTAGTTCAAAAACGGGTAGGAGTATGGAAAAGTATATAAGATCAAAGTTATAGAGAATTTTATAAGCTTTCATTCCATCTTAGAACATTTTTCGCTACAACGCACCGTTTTTGATTTATTAACAAAAAACCTAAAATTGAGACCTTTTCCCCCCCCCTCCCCTCTCCGGCTCGACACCTAGACGTCAGGACTTTTAGAATGTTTTCTCTCTAAGTAATCTAAATAAGTTTCTGAACAAATCGCTTAGGTTCCCGCTCACGCACTCTATACCCTCCTTTGAGCCATTCCTTGACCGTACTATTATAGTAAATAGGATTAAAAAAATTATGATTAAAAAGTTATGGCAAATGAGTATTATGCGTAAATAATGTTAGGACAAGTAACATTATGCAATGTTAAATTATGACATAAAATTGTAGGAATAAAAACAGAGAACCTATTTGCTATATTAGTCACGTGCTAGAAACTTTGTTTCCCATAAAGTCACTTACCATAACATCATTTGTCATATTCATTGTAAGCCCTAATTATCACATGCCCGAATTATCACATGCCCTAATTATCACATGCCATAATTATCATATGCCATAACATCATCTGTCATCGACATTGGGTGTGTAACGGTTGTTATATCAGGAGAAACTGGATGCAATCGGGACTTTAGGGCCCCCGACTCGGATAGGTTGGGTTAGAAGGGGATGGCGGGGTCGTTTGAGCGAGCGAAGCGAGCGAATAGACCCCGCTATCCCCTTCGTGGTTATTTTTTTATAAACCACCCAGAATTAGTTTGGTTAGGTGCCATTTGAGTTAGGTTAGGACTGTGACCATTAAACTTTAAATATTATGTCTAATAATAATTATGCCGTTTAAATGTTATGTCTAATAATCATTATGGCGTTTAAATATTATGTCTAATAATTATTATGGCAAATAAAAATATGAAAAACAATACGTATGGCACTCGTATCTTATGGTATCTAAGTTTCGGGCAATTAAAAGTATGTCATATGTCTTTTAGGGCAAACAAAACATTCGGACAAATGAAATTCGGGTAAATGAAATTCGGGAATATGATGATTATGGCATATAATCTTCGGGTAAACAATAGACAACCCGGAAAAGAATACACACTCATCAAGACAGCGCAGTATTTAGTCATGGAGTGGACCAACGCGAAAGTGTGTGAACTTATTGAGCTTTACCGTGATCGTCCTGTTCTGTGGGACTGTCGTTTGAAAGAGTACAAAGACAGAAATAAGAAACAAGATGCTCTACAAGAAATCGCAGATACTTTTGGTGTTGATAAACAAGTTGTAGAAAAGAAAATTAAGAACCTAGTGTGTCATTTTTTACGTGAAATAAAGAGGGAGAAAGACTCAAGTCTGGTGCGGGAAATTCTGATGTGTACAAGAGTAAATGGTTCTGCTTCAACAACATGCTATTTCTCAAGGATAGAAATACACCTAAAGAAACGACGGACACAATCACGCAGGTAAATATATATTAACACAGTGAATTCCTAGAATAATTAGTAATTATATTTTACATTAATATAAAACACACATGACATAGTTTAGGGCTTATTATTTGTCGTGTTGAAAGGATACTATTCCAGCCGGGGAAGTAAAGAAGTCTGCAAATTCATTTCTAACGGCTTGTGCCTCATCAGTGCTTCTTCTTGAAGTTCGAGGAATGTTGACCAAAGCTTGATTTGTAGGGCATTGTCTCCAAGTTCCTGGATTGATCTCACCTGTGGTTGAGCACTCAGAGTCGAATGTTCCGGGGGGATTGTACACTGATTTGGAGTTACTTTTCCTCAAGTAGTTGTGCAGATAAAGTACTGCCAACACCACCATCTTAGCCCGCTCTGGTTGTAATAGCATAGATCTTCGTAGTATGCGGTACACAGAGGATATTATGCCAAACGCATTTTCAGACACTCTACGTGCTCTACTTAACCGATAGTTAAACACTCTTTCCTTGGAATTCTTTTTTTGAGCACCTGGAAATGATTTCATAATGTTTTTTGACAAAGGAAAAGCATCATCGGCCACAAAAACATACGGTGTTTCATCTATTCTTCCAGGAAGAGCAGTAGGAGGAGGAAGATGCATTGTGTAAATTGTGTTGTTCTTAAGTCAATCTTTGAATGTTGTGTGACTAAACACACCTCCGTCTGATATTCTTCCTTGACAGCCAACATTTGCGTAGATAAAGTTGTAGTGTGCATCTACCACCGCAAATAGAACTATACTGAAAAACCTCTTGTAGTTGAAATATTCTGTGCCACTATGGATAGGTGCTTGCAAAATAATATGCTTCCCATCAAAGGCCCCCACACAATTTGGGAAATTCCACTTATCATTGAACTCTTTTGAAATAACTTTCCACTCTGCTTCATTTTGAGGCATTTGAAACAAAATTATATATTCAATCATTAATGCAATATTCAATCATTAATTTTTTCTTTTGTTTTAGGACGAGCATACAAATGATGATGAAGATTCTGCAAAAAAAAACCCAGTTTGTCGACCAGGACCAAGTTGCTGGAACAAGTAAAGACACACCTAAAAGAGGTGACAATGAAAATAAAAGTTTGCCAAAGAAACTGTCAGGCGGAGGCCCACAAAAGAAACAAAAGACATCAGCTACAGAAGAAGCTCTGTCAATTATGAGAGGTACCCAAGGACGGCATACATCAGGTTTGGATCAGTTCAAGAGTTTTGGAGAGCTAGTAGGACTGCGTATTAAAGACCTCCCATCGTCAAATGCTAAGAAAATTGTAAAACACCTTATTAGCAATATTCTGTTTGAAGCTGAAATGGGCAAGTACGACTATGGCAACCCATTCAGCGGAAATTACAGCCTTTCTACCCAATACCGAACTACGTACAACAACCGATTCCTGCCCCGATGCCACACCAAATCCAAACCCATATTTTGAGCAGCCATCTTTTCATGGACAAACACAAGCAACCTCTCCACAATCAGCCATGAGTCCCACGTCTTCAATCCATACGGTAACGGACAATGACTCTCTTGACAATATATTGATGCACCTGTAGTTCCCACCTCATCTCTTCAAAATTTAAATTTGAGTTAGACTTTTGTTCATTTTTTGTTGTAATAAACTTAAGACACATTTTAACCGAGTAAATGGTTCATTTGTAATAGAGAATGTTTTGTTCTAATAAACTTGAGACACATGTCGACCAGTAAATGTTTTATTTGTAATAGACTATTTTTTCTTACCTTGATGTAATCCTGTAAAACGCTGACAATTGCTTCACAAACAATCGGGATGATGACTGATATTATTTGCTTTGAAATCTTAACTTAATGAGTGGTAAGAGTCTCCCGTTGCTAAAAACCGCAGTGTAACTGCAAGGCGTTCATGTGGAGGAATAGCACTTCTGAAGGGTGTGTCTTGTTTCTGGACCTTCAAAGTCACTACTTTTCATTCGAAAAAAGTTTTTGAAACCACATCCAGATCTGTACTCGAGATTTAATTCGTCTGCATCATACAATAACAAATCCTTCATTAACTCACTAGTTCCGTATTTTCTTCTACTTTGAAGGCTTGGACGCACCCAAAACCGTCGTTTGCGCCGTTTATGCAGTTTTTCGCTGTTTTCAACGATAATTATAAACGCACCTAAAGCAACAGCTAGTACATCCTCCTCAGCAGACATTTTGCGACTGAATGCGAACGAATGCCTAGGTGTAGACGGCAAGCCAAAATCGGCTTTGCCGCATTGACTTTGCCAACCCGGCATTACCAACAGCTAACCGCGGCATAGTGTGGACGCCGCTTAAAGGTATGACGCTTTGTTATTGGCACGGCTTATGAGTCATGTGAGCAACATTTTCAATGTTACAAAAATTGCTTTATTTTGTGATTCTAAAATTGTGTTAAGTTGGCTTAATATAATGCCAATAAAGCTCCCTGCTTACATCGCTAATAGAACGAAAGAGATACAAAAACTTACCACAAGTATGAGTTGGCTTTATACACCAAGCTTAATGAACCCAGCTGACATTCTTTCGCGCAGTTGTGATTCAGAAGAATTGCATGATAATAAGCTATGGAGGCAGGGACCTGATTATCTTACAGATTGTGAAAATTACAACTTCTACTTATCAGCAATAGAGGCTCCACTTGCGGATACTGAGGTATCTTTCCCTGAGACGTCAGTATGTGCAAGTACCTTAAAAGAGGAAGCTACAATTTTGCCATTGCTTGAAAATTATTCAACATTGTTTAAGACCACTCGAGTCATGGCTCTAGTTTTGCATTTCATTAACAAATGTAAAGGTAAATCATATAATGCTAACTTTTCTGTACAGGTACTTGAGAGTGGCTCTAACTTACATACCGTAAAGTGGCCCTACTTTGCGCCAAATTGTAATGTACCGTAAAATGGCCCTACTTTGCGCCTACGGAGATTACTTTGCGCCAAATCGGACAGAAGTTAAAAGCAACATCTAAAAAAACCATAACGTTATTTTTTGTTTTATTTTTTTCTGAACGCATTCCAAATGTCAAAGGTCACTATTGCGATAAGTGACAGTCCGCCATTGCATCTATGGTGTTTGTTATAACTGTCTAATCACGCGCCTACAATTTTGCAAAAAAATATTGTTGCTTAAATCCTGTGCTATCATTGGAATCATTGACACTAAAGAGGTAAGCTAAGCATGATATTATTAGTAAACTATCTTACTAATCGATATAAAGTTGATTTTAGGCCTATAAAAAGCGAATGAATTTTAGATTTTTTTTTTTTCATGACAGACATGATTTGCTTCAAAAAGGGGTTACTTTGCGCTGGCGCAATGTAACCCCCTTCTGGTGCTACTGTTTAAAGAATTACCGTTTATTTTTATTTTCACAGGGTAACGCAATATGCCGAGGACATACAAACGTAAGCTTGGTTCTAGACGATACTCGGACTATACTACCGAACAGCTTGAACTATGTTTACAAGCTATAAAGTCAGGACAAATGTCTCAGAGACG
The DNA here is from genome assembly GCA_914767945.1 of Eilema depressum. Classification (NCBI taxonomy): domain Eukaryota; kingdom Metazoa; phylum Arthropoda; class Insecta; order Lepidoptera; family Erebidae; genus Eilema; species Eilema depressum. The sequence continues at coordinate 3,690,139 of OU612027.1, read as the reverse complement.
AGCAAGTGAACACTATATAATATTCCCCGTCGAACTTTGGTATATAAGCTTAAAAAGGTTCATATGGGTATGCCAGGGCCGCCACCCACATTCACAAATGAAGAAGAGGTTGCTATCGCTACGCACATAGAGACAATGAGTATATATGGGTTCCCATTGACAGAGTATGATCTGAAAATTACTATTAAAACTTACCTAGACAAATGTGGGCGCACTATAAAAAAGTTCAAAAATAACTTACCTGGAAGGGAGTGGGTAAAACAATTTTTAAAAAGGCATCAGCACCTTACCGTGCGTTTAGCGACAAATATAAAAAGGAGCCGGGCAGCATTAAGCAAAGATATTTTAGAAGAATATATTACAAATTTAAAGCCTGTGCTTGAAAATGTGCCCCCTTCACATATATTCAATTATGACGAGACAAATCTCACAGACGACCCCGGACAACAAAAAGTTATTGTTCGTCGTGGCTGCAAGTACCCTGAAAAAATTTGCAACTCCTCTAAGGCTAGCACATCAATTATGTTTTGTGGGAGCGCAGCCGGGGAATTGATGCCGCCTTATGTGGTGTACAAATCTATAAAATTATGGAATACTTGGACTGAGAATGGCCCAAAGGGTTGCCATTACAGCAATTCACCATCTGGGTGGTTTGATACTCAAATATTCTCGGACTGGCTTGAAACCCTCATGATACCAAAACTGAAAAAAATGGAGGGCAAAAAAGTGTTGATTGGGGATAATTTAGCCTCCCATTTATCCATAAATGTTTTGAAACTCTGTCGGGAGAATAACATAGCGTTTGTCTGTTTACCACCAAATAGTAGCCATATAACTCAACCATTAGATGTTGCTTTTTTCCGCCCGCTTAAGATAGAGTGGAGAAAAATTCTCACAGACTGGAAAGCTTCTGCAGAAGGTTCTAAAAATGCTACAGTACCAAAGCAAACTTTCCCGACACTATTAAAAACATTACTGGAAAATATAGAACCAAATATTGGGGAAAATTTAAAGAGCGGATTTCGAAAATGTGGTATTGCACCCTGCGATGTATCAGAGTTGCTGAAGAGAATACCAGGAGAAGGCGAAAGCGTAAACAATGAAGCCATGTCTTCTTCTTTCATTGATATTTTAGAAAAGAAACGGAAGTCAATAACAGATTTGGCACCAAAAGGAAGAAAAAAGAAATTTGAAATACCGGCTGGGAAAAGTATCTGTCACGAATTAAATTTGGACTCGGACGAAGAAACTCCGACAACTTCCAGAATTGTTAATGATCGTGATTCTGATCACTATTCAGTACAGGATGAATCTGATGATAATGGTGGCTTTTTAGAACCAGATAGTGCCGAAGAATCTATAGCTGAACCAGAGAGATTGTCATGTTTCAAGACATTGCAACGTGAAAAAAATGCCTTTGTCGTCGTAAAATATGACAATGGACTATATCCTGGTATGATAATAGATTTTGATGATAAAGGTGCAACAGTGGACGCAATGTGTAGATCCTTGAAATCGTGGAAATGGCCACAAACGAAGGATGTGAATTTTTACGATTGGGACGATATTCTTGGGAGTATCGAGCCTCCCAAGAAAATATCGAAACGTGGATTTTTCAGTGTCAAAGAACTCGATGACTTCTACTAAGCCAGTGGCACAAAGATTTGCGCGTCTGTCTTTGCTCCGCTGATGTTTTACGAACAATTTGTGACTAGTTTTGTATGTGGTGCAAAATAACCCCACAAAAGGGATTACTTTGCGCCAAAAAAAAAAAAAAAAAATTGTACCTGATTATGTGCCATTCTTAGTAATTAATGATTAAAATATGTTAAGTAACATGTATTCTTTCATTTACCAAGGTTTTATTTCCCAGATGTCAGTAGTTTTTTTTTATTAGCAAATCAAATGACATAGGTAGTGAAGGGTACTCAAGTTTTTTATTTTAACTTTGAAATCAAATGCATAAAGGAAAATAAGCCATTCAAATCAAATCTAAATTCATTAACACCGTTTATTGATGCTGACAATGTTCTTAGAGTCTGTGGTAGATTACAAAATGCTAATTTAGATTTTTCACAAAGGTGTCCAATAATTCTCCCTAAGTCCTAGTCCTGTCACATAACAAAATTAATTATCAGGCAAGAACATATTAAACTAATGCATGGAGGCCTAAAGGTTGTACTGAGTAACTTAAATTTACATTATCATATCAACCTTTTAACCGCCGGAGTCGGATAAATCCGACCACGAACTTTTGTGCCGTACCCGCCGCAGACGGCATATATACGACTACAGGTTTAAAAGCCATGTATTTCGAAAGTTTATTAAATTATGTAAAAGTTTTTGTCAAATGTATTTAAATTTCCCGCCTTCTTACTAATGTTAAGTGGCAACATTCGGTACTCGCCCACTCTGTTCGCGTTCGTTTCTCTTGCTGTATCCTATAAAGTATTAATTATAAATAAGCTAAAATACATACTCGTTTCATTTAATTCAACAGGTTCTGGGCCCAGATAGCTCTAACGTGTTCTTTTGCATAAGTTAACAGTATTACAATAAAGTGATTAACGTAAAATAAAATAGTTAAAAAAAAAAAGTGCTCACGCGTGCATAACCTAAAAGTTACCGGTTCGCGAGTTCTTTCCGTATTTCAGCTATTTCAGATTTCTTTGCAAAATGAATAACATAACTATGTCAATTCCCAAACTGACGGGACGGGAAAATTGGTCTACGTGGAGTTTTGCTGTAAAAGCATACCTACAGCACGAAGACTTGCATAATTGCATATCGGCAGAACCAAACCCCAAAGATCCAAAAGCAGGGAAGGATGACGTTAAAGCTAAGTCCAAATTAATATTATTGGTTGATCCAATCCTGTATGTACACATCCAACAAGCAGAAAATGCCAAACAATTATACTTTGCTTCGTCTTCGAGATTAGAATACTTGTAGTAGCACGTACCGTGTAGCCATTCATACACTATAGTTGAGAAATAAATAAATATTTTAATATTAATTTAAAAAATAGAAAACATTTTTCTATATTTATTCATGTACAGTGATCCCCATACTATGGCAACACTGTGCGCGCCATTTTCATACGCGTTCTAGTGTTCGGCCGTTCAACACCTCACCTTTTTCAAATTCATACATATTGTTATTTCGTTATAAAATGCCTAAACGTAAGCATAAGGACAGTGATTGTGATGATTACATACTTAAGAAGTTACGCAAATTAGAAAAAAAGCTGAAAAAACGAGGCCAGAAAAGATTATTGAGTTCGTCAACAAACAGTTCCGATACACCGTTGTCGTTACAAAAAGGTACCTACTTACTCCAGTATTATAACTGGTAGATACTTTATGTTTATTTAAACATTATGTTGAGTGCACTTCCATTGAGAGTGCTACCTTCATTATACAAAATACATGAGGATAGTTTAGTGGGACTATCGCCTTGTATTGTTTCTATTATTCCGACCTATAAAATCAGTGCTGAGTTCATCTATTAAGGATGCTTACCTCACTGTAATCACGGTAATATATTACCATACTATAATATAATTGAATGAGTACAGGTTATTAGGCCTGTTACCTACAATTCAATAATTATATTACCAAAAAATGTTTAGGTACATACCTACATTATTTTTTATATTACTTTCTTTTTCTCTCTGTCTATTTTAGACAACCAAATGGAGGAATCTGTAGACTTAATCGACGTTAGTGTCGACATCCATGAGGATAATACAGTTGGATTATCCACACCTGATCAAAATCAAGACTTTACTCCACAAATTGTGGACAGAACCACAAACCTTAGAACTCGACCCAAATCTACCCTCGACTTCGGAAGCGTGCTCCGTTACTTTAGACGAAGGCATACGCGAACTGCTAGGCGAAAACCCTACAAAAGATAAGGCCTACAGCTCACCAATACAGTCAGAACTGGCTGTCCGGTGGGAGCACATCGTAATCTCTGGACTGCCCAAGACGGTTAAGAAGGACCTTTTAGGTAAATATTTCGTACCCGAAAACTGCCCAAAACTTGGAGCCCCTAAGCTGAACCCGGAGATAAAAGCAGCGTTATCAGAAATGTTAGTAAAAAAGGATGCCGTTATTGAGACCAAGCAAAATCAAAAAGCAGTAGCTTAATCCTGTATTGGGCAGGCTTTGACAAAGATATTTGCTAGTCAAAACAAGGACACAGAGGTGATCAAATACCTCATTGATGCTTCTAGACTTTTGTGCGATTCTCAATATCAGGAATCTATGTCTCGCCGAAGTTTTGTGACATCTACAATCAAAAAAGACATAAAAGACCAATTATTTACAACAGAAATTGACAGTTATTTATTCGGTGAGAAGTTAGCTGACACACTAAGGGCAGCGAAAGCTATCAATAAATCGGGAGCTGAAATGAAAACAATAGTACATCCTAAACCTGGAGTCAATCAACCTCGGTCTTTAAATGAGAGACCTCCGTTTCCACAAACGAGGCAGGCGGGAGCGGGGAGAAGACCGATGCCTGCGATGACTCAGCCACGCCGTTACCAAGCCCCTGCGCCACCGCCGCCGCCACCAGCCCCACAGGCTACGGGATTTATCGTCCTCCGCCGCCTCCGGGGCAGCCGCAGCGCTCGCGCGCGCGCACGCAGACGCGCCGATAAGTGAGGTATGCTATGAGACCACTACAGCTGGCAGGTTAGCTTTGTTTCATGATAGGTGGCGTTTAATTACCAATGATAATTTAATATTATCATGGGTTACAGAAGGGTACACTATACCTTTTCATTCCACTCCAAAACAGGATTTTATACCATCCTCAAAAATATATTCTGTAGATCAATTCAATGACATGCAAATTGCCATTGATGAATTATTGGAATCGGGTGCAATCACTGAATGTACTCCATGTGATGAGCAATACATCTCAAGTATTTTCTTAGTCCCAAAGCCAAACGGAAAAAATCGCTTTATCTTAATCTCTTAAATCACTAAATAAATTCATCACAACAAATCATTTTAAAATGGAGGATTTAAGGACAACATTAAAATTAATATCAAGAGGTTCTTTTTTGTGTACAATTGGTCTAAAAGATGCTTACTTTTTATTACCTATAAAAAATGATTTTAAGAAATATCTTCGATTCACATTCAACAACAAACTGTTTGGATTTAATGTTCTCCCGTTTGGACTAAACACTGCACCACTAGTGTTTACAAAGTTAATGAAACCAGTTGTGTCTTTACTAAGGTCTTTAGGATTCATATCATCAATTTATTTAGATGATTTTTGTTTGATTGCTGACTCATATAAAAACTTAGAACATAATATAAAACAGACAATAATTATGTTAGAATCTTTGGGTTTTCTTATAAACTATGACAAAAGTGTCTTAATACCAAGTAATGTTTGTAAGTATCTAGGATTTATTATTGACACAAAAAATTACCATATTACTCTAACTCAAGAAAAAAGGACTTTAATTAAAACAGAAGTAACAAAATTCTTAAAATTAAAACGATGCTCAATTCGTCGATTCGCTTGCTTAGCTGGCCTACTCGCCTCATCCTGCCCCGCCATCCAGTACGGTTGGCTATATACTAAGAACATTGAACGATGTAAATACCTTGCGTTATTAAAAACAGAAGATTACGACAGTTATATGTCTATACCCGAGTCTCTTAATGACGATTTAAAGTGGTGGCAGACCCACATAAATAGCTTCGTTAATCCAATAAGAGACGATAACTATTGTATGGAATTTTTTTCTGATGCCAGCAAAACAGGGTGGGGGGCAGCATGTGGTAAGGATAGAGCTAACGGAAAATGGAGCGAAAATGAAAAAACTTTACATATCAATTATTTAGAGATATTAGCGGCATACTTTGGCTTGATGGTGTTTGCAAAAGACCTACGAGATTGTCAAATACTCCTTCGTATTGATAACACAACTGCGATTTCGTATATAAACAAAATGGGTGGCGTACGTTTCCCACATTTAACGGACATTACAAGGAGTATATGGAAATGGTGTGAAGACAGAAGCATATAAATGTTTTCGCATCATATATTAGCTCTCAAGACAACGAAGTGGCAGATGTGGAATCACGACGATCACACCCTGATATCGAATGGGAGCTAACTGACCATGCCTTCAGCAAAATAGTTGATCACTTTGGAAAACCGGATATTGATTTATTTGCCACAAGATTAAATAAAAAATGTGACAAATATGTCTCTTGGCATCGAGATCCGGGTGCTATAGCCATCAATTCTTTCACTTTAAACTGGACTAAATTAAATTTTTATGCATTCCCGCCAATATCGGTAATTTTAAAAATGCTTCGAAAAATCATATCTGAAAATGCTGAAGGCATAGTGGTTGTTCCTCATTGGCCTACCCAGCCATGGTTTCCCATCTTAAAAAGCTTATGTAGTGATATGATAATACTTGGAATAAATACAAATGTCTTATTATCTGTCCCTAACAGACAACTTCAACACAAAGTCACCTTGATAGCCGCAAAATTATCCACACGGCACTTTCACGGAGGAGCATCCCAACAAGTGCCTTAGATATTATGTGTGCTTCCCTTTCGGATAATTCAGTCAAGCAGTATGGTGTTGCATTTAAAAGGTGGTTTAATTTTTGCAAATTACACAATATTGCACCTTAAGAAGCGTCAATTCCCCAAGTGATTTCCTTTTTAACTGATTGTTATCAGGGTGGTGCCCAATATAGTACGTTAAACACATATAGGTCTGCACTTTCGTTAATTGTTAATACAAAAATAGGTACTGACGATAGGGTAACTAGATTATTCAAGGGTTTCTATAGGCTACGCCCACCTATTCCAAAATATGATATAACTTGGAATCCAGCGACTGTTTTAAATTTTTTGGAAGACTGGTACCCACATGATGTAATCAGTTTGGATAAATTATGTAAAAAAGTTGTGACGTTATTGGCACTTGTTACAGCACACAGGGTGCAAACATTATGCAAAATCAAAGTGCAAAACATTGAAGTATGTCCGGATGATAGAATTATTATTAAGATACCTGAATTAATTAAGACCTAACGAGCTCACTCAAAGCAACCTACATTAATATTACCCTTTTTTAAAGAAAAACCCCAAATATGCCCAGCAAAGGCATTACTAGATTTTAAGAGTAGAACTGACTCTATAAGAACTTCTGATCAATTACTCATCAGTTATAAAAGTCCATATAAACCAGTTTGCTCGCAGTCTATCAGTCGCTGGATAAAAGAAATATTGCATCATAGTGGTATTGATACAAATATTTTTTCTGCTCATTCAACCAGGCATGCTTCAACATCCACTGCTCACAAAAATGGTGTGAGTCTAGATCTTATACGTAAAACCGCTGGATGGTCAAATTCATCCAGTGTGTTTGCCAGATTATATCAAAGATCTGATACTGTCGAGGAAAGAAACAATTTTGCAATATCAATATTAAATTCAAATGATTGAATGCATGATGAAAGCATGATGCTTATGATTTTCTGTGGTTTACCTATAATTTGTGTTATATTTCCCTTTTTTTTGTGTTGGTGAATAATAAAACCAAGAATAACTTAAATACTCTTTGTTATTATTTTATAAATTAGTCCTTATACAATTCTAATTATTACAATTATCCAAAAATATGAATTTGAAAGTTATTTTTTATTTAGAAATTTAGTAACTCTAAAGATCTACAAGTATTCTAATCTCGAAGACGAAGCAAAGTATAATTAATGATTAAACGAACTTACCCTAAGTGAAGTTCTATCATAATTATACGAAGGCTTCGTCTGAAGAGATTAGCTCCCCCCCTACCCAAACCCAAGAAAATTTGCTAAACAAAAAATAGTAAACATTCTTACTCTGAACTAAATGAAAATGGCGCGCACAGTGTTGCCATAGTATAGGGATCACTGTACATGAATAAATATAGAAAAATGTTTTCTATTTTTTAAATTAATATTAAAATATTTATTTATTTCTCAACTATAGTGTATGAATGGCTACACGGTACGTGCTACTACAAGTATTCTAATCTCGAAGACGAAGCCTTCGTATAATTATGATAGAACTTCACTTAGGGTAAGTTCGTTTAATCATTAATTATGGGATAATTTTACCAAAGCATTTGAAGACAGTGGATTAACTAGAAAAGTTGGCTTATTAAAGGACTTAATTAACACTACATTAGAGACGAGTGAAAGTGTAGAATCTTATGTGAATAAAATAATGTCTTCCGCTCACAAATTGAGGAACATCAACTTCAATATTGATGATGAGTGGCTGGGAACTTTGATGTTGGCCGGTTTACCGGATCCTTACAAGCCAATGATTATGGGCATAGAGAGCTCTGGTGTAAAGATTAGTGCTGACTTAATCAAAACAAAATTACTTCAAGAAGTAAAATCAGTTGATTCAGACACTACAGTACTTTATACAAAGCACAATAATGTAAAGGATCATCAGAACAACCCAAAGAAAGGTCCAAGATGTTTTATTTGTAACAAATATGGACACATGAGCAAAAATTGTAAGTCAAAGAAAGCAAAACAAAACAAAAATAAAGACACAAGCTATGTAGCTGTGTTCTCTGCTGCAACTAAGTATGATGATGGGTTCTACATAGATTCAGGTGCTTCAATGCATCTTACCATGAGACAAGACTGGCTTTATGATGAAGTACCCCCTCCGATCACAAGTATAAAGATAGCAAATAGTACAATGCTTCCGGTGAAAAGTTGTGGCAAGATAGACTTGAATGTAATTGGTTCAGATAATGTTAACCAAACTATCCAGATTACAAATGTATTGTATGTACCTGAATTGACAACCAATTTATTGTCTGTAAGCCAAATTATGAAGAATGGATGCTCCATACAGTTCACAAAACAGGGCTGCAAAATATTCAATAAGATGAATACAGAAGTAGCAGCGGCAAATCTCATCAATAACATGTACAGGCTGAATACTGACACTGTCACAGCATACAGTTGTAAAATGAATGAGACTGATTTCTTACTGTGGCACAAGAGGATGGCACATTTGAATTTTAATGATTTAAATAAATTAAGTGATTGTACAGATGGAGTGAAATTGATTCAAAACAAAAACCAAATGGTTTGTGAGCTGTGTCAAAAAGGAAAACAATCCAGGTTGCCATTTCCTTCTGAAGGTTCCAGAGCACTGAATCCTCTGGAGTTGATACATTCTGATGTCTGTGGACCCATGGAGGTAAAATCACTAGGAGGAGCCAGGTATTTTCTCACATTCATTGACGATTATACAAGGAAAGTGTATGTATATTTCTTGAATAATAAATCAGAAGTATTTTTAAAATTTAAAGAATATAAAGCCTTGGTAGAGAATCAACTGAATTTTAAAATAAAATGTCTACGTTCTGATAATGGTAGAGAGTACCTTAGTAATGAGTTCTCCAATTACTTAAAGAAATCAGGCATTATCCATCAGACTTCTAATTCATATATGCCTCAACAAAATGGCTTAGCTGAGCGTATGAATCGCACACTTATGGAAAGGGCACGCTGTATGCTAATTAACTCTGATTTACAGAAAAGTTATTGGGCTGAAGCAGTATCCACAGCAGCTTACATCACCAACCGCTGCCCTACCCGTGCACTGTCATATGCTACACCTGAGGAAATGTGGTCAGGGAAGAAACCTGATGTAAGTCACCTGAAAATCTTTGGCTGTGAGGCTATGGTCTAAATACCAAAAGAGAAGCTTCGAAAACTGGATTTTTATTGGCTATAGTGATACTACAAAAGGCTATAACTTCATTGATCCAAAGACAAAGAAAGGAGTAATAAGTAGAGATATTGTTTTTATGGAAAGCTCATTAACCCAAAACCATATAGTTGTGCCCCTAACTACAGATGAAACTGAGGTTAATAAAAATAAACACATAATGCTTAGTCCTGAATTACAAGAAAATTCCAATGACAGTTCTGAATCAAAAGTTTCTGAAAGGTCCAGTAATGATGACTCATTTCAGTCAATTGATGACTCATATCAATCAAATGATGACTCTCTGTATATACCTAAAACTAAAATTAACATAGTACATGACAGCAATATTAAAACTAGATCTATGGCAAAGAAACAAGATGATAATACTTATCTATGTAAAGGAATTTCAGAAACAGATGTGCCACAGACCTACAGTGAAGCCATATCATCACCAAATGAAAAAATGTGGAAACAATCTATAATGGAGTAACTAAAAGCACATGAGAACAATGAAACATGGACCCTGGTGGAAAAACCCCCTGGAGTAAAGACAATTGGGTGCAGGTGGGTGTTCCGTATTAAAAATGATCCTTCTGGTATAATATACAAATCCAGACTTTGTGCTAAAGGGTGTTCCCAGCATTATCAGATAGATTACACCGAAACATTCTCTCCAACAGTGAGATATGACTCAGTGCGAATATTGCTCTCAGAAGCATGTCAATATGATCTAAAAATTATACAATTTGATGTTAAAACAGCTTTTCTCTATGGAGATATTAAAGAAAATATTTATATGAATCCTCCTGAAAGAATAGAATCTCCACCAAACTTTGTATGTAAATTGAACAGATCATTATATGGCTTAAAACAAGCCCCAAGGTGTTGGAATGATAAATTCAAATCTGTATTACATAAATTTGGTTTTGTTAATAGCCACTCTGATCAATGATCAATGTGTGTTTACTGGTCATATAAACAAAATAAAAATATATCTCCTATTGTATGTGGATGACGGGTTGATAATATGTAAAGATGATGATGCTATTAACAAAGTTGTAGATAACCTTAAACAATACTTTGAAATAAAAACCATGGAGCCTACAAATTATGTGGGATTACAGATAGAAAGATCAAATGGTAAAATATTTATTCATCAGCAACAGTATATTGAAAGATTACTACAAAAATTTAATATGGTTAATGCAAATGGAAATAGTATTCCAATAGACCCCCACACCAAACTGGAGAAGAAAAATATAGTATCTGAAGTGAAAATACCATACAGAGAAGCAGTGGGTTCACTCATGCATCTTGCAATAGTAAGTAGACCAGATATTATGTTTGGAGTGAGCTTAATAAGTCGTTATCTAGACTGTTATGATAGTACTCACTGGGCTGTTGTTAAGAAGATATTAAAGTACCTAAAAGAAACCAAAGAGATGGGCATACTATATTCGAAAGTAAAGAGTAATACTGTAGAGGGCTACAGTGACTCTGATTATGCAGCCGATAGTGACACAAGAAGATCTACAACTGGGTATGTGTTTACCAATGCTGCTGCTATAACATGGGCAACTCAGCGACAGCAAAGCATAGCCCTGTCTACAACAGAAGCAGAATTCATGGCTGCATGTTCCGCTACAAAAGAGGCATTGTGGATCAAAAGACAACTACTTGATATTAGTGCATATAATCAAGACAGTATCAGTTTAAATATAGACAATCAAAGTGCAATATCAGTGATTAAAAATATGGACTTTCATAAAAGGTGTAAGCACATTGATGTTAAATATAAGTTTATTCAAGAAAAATGTCAAGAAAAAGAAATATGTGTAAAGTACCTATGTACTACAGAACAGTGTGCTGATATGTTTACAAAAGCTCTTGCTCGTGTGAGATTTCAATATCTTAGAGATAAGATTGGTATAACCTTAAATAAGTAAATAAGTAGTTTCTTTCATCATTATAGTTGAATAACATATCAGCATACCAATTCATCTGTATGATTTGTCATATGTGTAAATTTCTATGTTAGTTATAAGATAAGAAGGCTTTAATTTGGTGGGTGTGTCAAATGTATTTAAATTTCCCACCTTCTTACTAATGTTAAGTGGCAACATTCGGTACTCGCCCACTCTGTTCGCGTTCGTTTCTCTTGCTGTATCCTATAAAGTATTAATTATAAATAAGCTAAAATACATACTCGTTTCATTTAATTCAACAGTTATAAACAAAAATATAACATAATTAACTTATGAATGATTTTATATTATTGCTTTCTAAAATAATCAACTGAAACCTCATCATTTCAATCAATCAAATTCTTAGTAATTCAATCAAGTTTTATTTATGTATGTGTAACGCCGCAGTGCAAGGATATTGGTAAAACTTGTTAGGTCAATGATAAAAGATCACGAGTTGTTAGTTATTTATATAATGGTGGATATTTTAACGTTACGTAATGTTTATATTTATCAGTTAGTTCTTAAAGGCCGTTATAAGAAATTAAAATATTGAACATTCGTCTCAACGTTTTCCTTACGCGTACATCACTAAAAGTTGTGAAAACATACAATGTGGCAACGCCGGAGTCGTATAAGTCCGACCGTCTGTGACGTCATAAGCAGAAAATATATGTCAGAAGTGAGGGTAAGTTGCAAATATTATGAAGTATGAAATACATTTTATAAGTGGTAAGTGGGTATTAGAATAATATTATTTGTTCAATGAGTATCGGTCGTTCATATGGTACAATAAAATGTCGAGCGCAGAGGAATTAATTAGAATTTTGGAGGGTCATGGAAGAAATTACTGAAGAATTTGAATATATATATATAATTACAGGGTATATAAATACAGGGTTTAAAAACATGTCACACTGATGAAGTGGAAATAACTGATACTGAAAAAACCTAATAAAATGCAATATATAAAATAAATATGTGGGATGGGGCATAATATTATATGGGAAATAATAATTATGTATAATAAAAATTGTGATTTTGTTTGATGTCAATAAATAAAACTAATTCATTTTAATCAAAAACGTCTTCTTTTAATTATGACTTGGAATGGTAGACAACACTGCATGGTTGAATACACAAAAACACATTACACTGTTTACACATAAATCTTGTTTCTCTTTTTACCTTTTTTAACGCACACATTCTGCAACGTTGACTTTTTTTATTAGGTATGTATACAGGAAAATGTTTAAGAACATCATGAGGTAAAAAACGACATGGGTTATGCTGTACACTGCGTGATGTAGAAGGCACTGGTGTATATTCAATTATTTTATTTTTAGCAATCATTTGGCGTATTACTTCTAACTGAAAATTGCTAAATGGCTTTTTTGGACAATAACCTTTAAAAGGTGCAAGCAAGCCCACATCAAGAGGCTGCATTTTTGCAGTCGTATGTGGATGTAGAGTAAGCACTGTTACTCCAGCTTGTTTGGCTAAATCCAAGGCTTCTATACTAAGGTGTGATTCATGGTTATCCATGATTAGTAATGCTGGATTATCTGGGCTCACTGCGGGTATGTTTTATTCCGCATTCATCCACCCCGTTGGAGCTGCTAGTCCAAGAGATCCTGGTGGAGCCCCATTCATCATGTAATCCTTATAATGTTTTCTTGGAAAAACAAGAACCGGAGGCAGTGCTTGTCCTGATGCGCATACAATTGCACATGTTGTTACCAATGTACCGCGGTCACCGCTGGTTATCTTGCAAATATTGTATTTGCCTTTAGGCGCCATAACTTTTGCCGACTTTTGAACGGTTGTAGTGGCAGTTTCATCCAAGTTGTAGATCCTACAACCGTTCCCAAAAGAAGGATGACGTTCCATGACATTTTTCAAGTTGTTAAAGAAAGAGCGGACAGTTTCTACATTAAATGCGGTTGCACGGGCCATGCTGCATGCTTCAGGTTTTTTTAATGTCAGTTCTGAATGCCTTGATTTTAAGACCGTAACCATTCGATTCCAGCTGTTTGATCTTTTTCCCAGCTATCAGGATATTGAATATTGTTAATTTTTGCCATTTGATAAGCAATACGCCGCACGTCCTTTGAGCTTAACCCGTAAAATTTTAATGCGCACTCTTCAATATACTCTTTAAGTGCTGTTTCTTGTGCAACAGTAAATGTTTTATTAACATCGTGGTTGGGAGTAAATCTTTGGCTTTGTAAAGATGCATCATCATTGATATCCTTATATTTGTCTACGTATCGAAATAGCGTAGCATAATGTACGTTACACTCTTGTGCAGCTTTTCTCAAGTTCTTTCCTTGTCTATGCATTAGAACAGCACGAAGCATATTTTCCCGTGAATGATCGCCTTTTTCTCTTTTTAAAGCTTTGGTACGCGCCATCTTAAAATACAAACAAATATTAATCGATAAGGTTAATATTAACCATTAAAAATATATATAATCTAAATCATTAGAGACATCTTATGATATTATGGTACACAATGAAACAATATAGTACTCAATGAAACTGTTTCATTGTGTACATTGTTCTACTGTTTCATTGTTGACTACCTAGGGTTTATCTAACTGACCTCCAATTTATTTTCACAAAATTGTAACTTTCAAACAAATGATATATGCCACGATTATCTACAAAACATGTCCGATGCTAGATAATCATAAAAAATATAATACTTCCAACCATTAAATAATGAAAAATCTTTAAAGATAGCCAAAAGTACTTACTTTTTTGTCGAAAAAAATAAAAATGCTCCGTAGACACGTCTGCTCTCACGCGGTGCCGCCGCAAACTGAGGTGTAGTGGCAGTTTCTATAGCGTGTCCTTACGCGATATAATGCACAAACTGGCAACGTCGCGTTTTAGAAATATTGCTATGTTTTATAGTGTACCACTGTTTCATTGTGGGACATCTGACCCTACGCATACATGGCCGAATATATTCAAATTCCTCATTTAATAGTTTTGTGAAGAATTCGTTCCTTTTGTCTTGTTGGTTCTCATATATCATGCATGGATCGCAATGTTTCTGAGCTGATGCGGTTTGTGTTTTCATTTTTTTTCGTAGTTGTTCTATCTCTGCAGCTTCAAAATACGATTGAGTGTCATCTAAATCAGGTGTTTCTCTGACACTGAAAATTATCCTTGAAATACATGTGTAAAGAAGTAAAATATAATCTCATTTTCAAATTAAACAGAAATTAAACTTACCTTTGCGTTTTTCCATTTTCGCCATGGAATGACGCGGTGGAAGTCCTTGAAATAATGAAAAGGACTTTTTACCCACATAAATAAATAAAACTAATTGAATAGTGTGGGCTCCGTTATCGTATCGTCTCTCCGTAAATCGCTTATATAACGTGTTATTATTTAAGTACTTACCTATATTTTTATTTCCTGCACTATCAATACAAATATGCATTATACGCCCAACGCCGGAGTCAAATCCTATACATTTGTCATTCTATTCCATCATACGCCGAGCAACGAATTGCCTCTCTGTCTAGGGGGACTGTTACGATTATAACGTTAAGCAACCACATTACTAAGGTAATTTTCAATAATTGTCACATACGCCTATTTCATGCCGGACCGCAGCTTCTATTAGCTAATATAAGTATAAGGCATGAGTACTAAGCCTTTGGAAGGTAGAAATCTTGATGAAATTTTGAAGCATTTACTATGCTAACTGTTCAAATCGATTAAGAAAGATCGATTAAGACGGTTGTATAAGGGAATTTGGATTGATTTCGTACGTGTCTCGGTGGCTTAGTGGTCATAGCGTTCCCCCTGTAAGGGAAAGATCGCGGGTTCGAGTCCCGTCCGAGGTCGATTCTTTTTCCCTTTCTTAATCGGGTAGAAATCTTGCTAAATTAGCTACACGTAGGTGCGTAAAGTGTCAGATTCAATGATAAACTGTCCGGCCAATAATGGTTAACCTACCCAAAGGACGAGTTCAGCTGGAGTTTCCCTTTCTATAGACCGGTACGGATTAGGCTGAAATCATATATTTGTGTATTATGTCTGGCCACGCAGGCTTGGAGCTTGTCTTGGACCTAAGGACATTACAATATGTATAAATAGGCCCCCAAAAATATTTAAAAATACAGGGTGGAATATTTTAACCTTACCTGGAGGGCAAGTACTTTAAATACTGGAGATAGCGAATTTCACTCAAAGGAAACATTCCTTTATTTTTTTAAAGAAATAAAACTGCATTCATAGATTTTGGAAAATTCGCTTGCCACACCCGGTAATCGAACCGACTAAAATCCAGAAAAATAACATCCTGTATTTTTATAGCATCAATCGATAGTGTCAATCATGAGGATCAAATCTGTCTAAGAAACATGGTTAATTAAATGAAAGGAAATCCCTGAAAACTCAATTTTCAAATTCAATTTAACAAAATAGAGAACTTAACTCAAAGATCCATCACCTATCATAATATTAAGAATA
Organism: Eilema depressum; assembly: GCA_914767945.1. Classification (NCBI taxonomy): domain Eukaryota; kingdom Metazoa; phylum Arthropoda; class Insecta; order Lepidoptera; family Erebidae; genus Eilema; species Eilema depressum. The sequence continues at coordinate 3,673,902 of OU612027.1, read as the reverse complement.
AAATTCCATATTTAAATTACTTGTCCCTGTTTTTCATGGCTGGCCCTCACTGGCCAGCAGGGGTATTTACTCTCTCGACTCAAACCGACTAAAACCGCATGCCGTCTCAGGTTAATTCAAAAGTCTCAATTAAAGTATTATAAGACGAACCAATAAGGCAATTCTCTCGCCATCTCCGTTGCCCAGGGTGCGATGCGGTGTACCACGAAGTGCTTTCCAAGCCCAACCAAGTATACCTCGAGACACGTATCGTGGACCTAAATCGACATAATAGCAGCGTCGCCGTCGGTAGCTTAGTGGTTAAGGAGTCGGCCTTACGATCGAGAGGTCCCGGGTTCGAATCCTGACCATTACACTACAGACGTGAACCCACTCCTAGTACAAGCAATTTAGCTTACTTGAGGGGGTTAACAGGAATATTAGTAATTTCGGTTACTAATATTCTTTATAAAAAAAAATCGGGAGACTTGACTACCTCATGCAGTCACACAATAACGTTACATTCTAAATCGGAATCAAAGCTTAGTCATTTAGTACTCATTTTACTAAATAAATGGAGTTATTGTTGATAAGGTATGTGATGGCACGTTGAGCAAAAGTACTGTATCTGTTGGAATGGAATTTATAAGTTAAGATTTTATTGACTTCCATTCATTTAATTTACCATGTTTATTAGAGAGTTTCGATCCTCATGATTGACACTATCGATTGATGCTATAAAAATACAGGATGTTATTTTTTTGGATTTTAGTCGGTTCGATTACCGGGCATGGCAAGGGAATTTTCAAAAAACTATGAATGCAGTTTTGTTTCTTTTTAAAAATAAAGGAATGTTTCCTTTGGGTGAAATTAGCTATCTCCAGTATTTAAAGTACTTTCCCTCCAGGTAAGGTTAAAATCTTCCACCCTGTATATGATATAAGGTGCATTGGGGTAATAATGAAATTGGGTATATTCCGAAACTTTGAAATAACTACCAAACGCCGTGATAGTTTCATACTGGTAACATTACTTTAGACGCCTTAGTTATTGGTCTTGACTCGCCAGTCGTCGTTTGTCGCTGATACTTTAAATCCCTCCGGTTCATAAAGCACAAATACCAAATCCCCGAATCTCCGATTGAATAGAATAGAATAGAAATAAACTTTATTGTACACCAAACAAAAAGAAAAGTATACATAAAATAAATGGCAAACATAATTAGGTAATGTACAAATGGCGGCCTTATCGCTAAAAGCAATATCTTACAGGCAACCTTTGGTTGCCAAGACGATTGGTCTTTTTTTCATAAAAATGACTGAATTGCAAATTTTTATTAGGCAACAAATCAAAAATAACTGGTACGATGTTAGTAGATATAATAATGATGAAAATACCAATATGTTGTCCTCTTTTCCGTCTTCTAACTACAGAAAATTTTCAGCAATTAATTTTGGAACACGAACATCTTTTAAATAATTAAATTCTGTGTTTTTCTGCTGTAGGTACTTTTGTCTTGCCCTATACAAAGATATTTTTTTTCTCTTCATACGAAAATATAATATCTTTGTCAGTCGCGGCAAATTGTGCGACATTCTTCTCGAATACTTTTTGACTGGTGCCATAGTATTGCAGACGTCTGTTTGCATTTATCTATTAACATGTCGCGTAAATTCTCGTCATGGTGCGACTTACATACATGACTTGTAGGCTTTCTTACTACCGCATCTTTTTCAGTATTTAATGTCAAGGATACCTGACAATCTTTTCGATGCACACATCTCCACATAGAAGTCCCACTTTTATTTGTATGCCCTAAGTTATATTTATGTCCGCCATACAGCAAAGCAGGGTTGCCTTTTTGGTTGGATATAAATACCAAATCGCAGTTTTTTTCAACTTGTCCATATTAGAAAAAAACACAGTAAAACGGTACGTAAAACTCACTGGCAGATGACGCTCCAATTATATTGTTTTTTTTCCTTTATGACGAATGACTATCAATTATTTATTATTATTTACGTAGCTATCAAGTGGCCAGTAACAATAAATGACAACGGAGGAAAAAACACAAAAAACATAAAAGCGAATGAAATCGCGCGGGAACAGCTCGTTAACTATTAAATACGGAAAAGGAATGAATAACTTGTCCAATAACTATTATCAGAAAATATTAGAAATACGTATTTCGCCGCACCTGTACCGATTTAAGGCTGGAGCAGACATCTGTGTGACATCGGGTTACGGCGTAACCCGATGTCACACCGGGTTACGCATACGTCTACGCTTACGGTCACGGAATCGAGCCGAGTACGCAACGGAGTACTATTGCCGGGCCCGGTTGCGGCAGCCATTTATTTTACTGTTTACAACGCTTGTGTTGTGTTGTGCAAGATGTCTGATGAAGATTGGGTACATGGAAAAACTAGTTCATCTGATGAGGAAGAAGCTCTATTACTACTATTGTGCCAGAATAATTCTGCAAGTGCAAAAAGAATATGGGTTCATGATATAAATGAAAGAAGAGAAACACATAGTGAATATCATAACCTTTGCCGTGAACTCGAATCGTATGAGGATCGCTTTTACCTGCACTGCAATTCACTAAGCGAGCACAACGATGCGACAACGATGCGAGGCGCAACGTAGATTGTCATTGGTCAGATTGTATCACGTCATTGGAAATCGACCAATGACAGTGTCTATCGCGCACATCGTTGCGACTCGCATCGTTGTCGCATCGTTGTGCTTGTTAGTGAATTGCACAGCTGTATTTCCACATGTCAAGAAGTTCTTTTGAAGAATTGCATGATTTAGTGAAACCATATATATATGTAAAATGGACACCAACTACAGAAAGGCAGTAGCAACAAGAGAAAGACTGGCAATTTTTTTAAGGTAACTTATACTTCTCCATTTAAAATCAAATAACAATTTTTCAGATAAAACCAAATAAGAAAAAAAAACCAGTAACAACTTTTAAACAAATAGGTATCTTAGCTGTCTTGTTTTTCAATGGAATTATAAAATAATTAACAAAAAAATTACTGATCATTCATACAATCCTTAAACAAATAGGTATTTAGATGCATTGTTTTTCAATGGAATGATAAAGGTCTCGCCACGAAATTAGAACGAAATTATCACTAAAAAACTAAAAGTACCTAATTAAAGTAGTACCAAAGTTATGTTATAAGCTTTATTTTTTTTTATGTTTACTGCGACTCATTCGAATTGTGATTCGTTAGATCAATGGCGTCTTCGTGAGATGGTTCATGAGTAGATTCTTCCACTACCAATACAGGTTGCTCTTCTGTTATTAAAATGGTTTCAGAAGATCCATCAGATATTACAGAATAAGCAGGGGAAAGGTATATCGGAGGTTGGTGGCTGACCGTTTGGTTTTGTCCTTCGTTTATTGAATTATTTTCAAATTCTTCTAATTCAGCATCAGCAAACACTTTTGCTAATGTTACTTTGATTTTAGTTTGATTCCGCACTGAAAGTTTTTTAGAAGATTTAGCATAGCTCATGATCAAGTGGTCAGCTGCATCCCATTCTGTTTTCTTTTTATTTTTAAGAAAATCTAGAACCTTATCGGCGTTGTCTACCGAGTTGCGGCTGTAAGTCTTTTTTTTTTGTTGTACGTGACATTGGCGACGGCATTTGCTGTAAGCTAGGTGTTGGCGGCTGCTGCAACTCTGATGAAAAAGGTAAATCAACTAATTCTAATAGTGACTGTGAAGAGTCATCAGGTTCAGGATACAGCCATGATGGTCCAGGTTGCGGGGTAGGAGACGAGGGCATTAGTACAGGCGGCGACTGTCTTCCTACTGGCGACGACTGTCTTGGTAAAGATGATGGTGACAGTGGCGCATCGGAACATGGTTGCGGTGGTGTTATATTAGTGCTTGTAGGTCTTAACTCAAGCGTGCTGTCCAAAAATGACATCTGAGAACTCCATGTGAAATTTGAATATTTCTTACTAGAACCAGTTTGCCCTCTGACTGATTTTTTGTGTCGAATATACCCGTCTCTCAATGATCTCCATGCATCCTTTGCTTTGGAACCTAAAACAAGAAAAATAGATTATGTAATTTAATAAATACAAAGATACTAATATTATTATTTGTTTTTTTTTTTTCAGATACATCAGAACCGGTGACTCCTTTCTTACCATCTCGTTTTCGTTTCGCATAGGACGAAGCACGGTATCTCAAATCATTGGAGAGGTAGCAAAAGCCATTTGGGAAAGTTTACAACCTATATACATGCCTAACCCTGACGATAACATATGGAAACAGTCGGAATTAGGTTACAGAGAAATCTGGAATTTTCCAAATTGTATTGGCAGCATCGATGGGAAACACGTTAAGATAAAATGCCCACCCAGTAGTGGATCGAATTATTATCGTTATAAAAATCATTTCTCAATCGTTTTACTTGCTATTGCCGACCCATTTTATAAATTTACAATGATATACGTTGGTAGCTACGGTCGACACAGTGACAGCAACATCTTTGAAAATTTTGACTTTTATCGTCACTATTTACTGGGAAAAACAATATTACCACCGAAACCTCTGCCCGGTACCAACGAACCTGTACCACACGTGCTTATCGGTGATGAAGGTTTCGCATTACAAACCTTCTTAATGCGACCATATCCTAGAGCCACAACGTTACATGATACGAGAAAACGAAGATATAACTACAGCTTGTGCCGTGCCCGTCGTATCGTTGAAAATAGTTTTGGTATTTTAGCCGAAAAATGGAGGATTTTTCACAGACCTATGGAATGCCATGTCGAAAAAGCTATTCTTGTTACGAAAGCAGCATGTTGTTTACATAATTATGTAAGAATAAAACACGGTGATATTATAATGCAAGATATTGATAGGAGAAGTGAAACAAATCAAGCAAACTTGGAAGAAAATGCATTAATACCTTTAAGACGCACTAACACAAGGTCACCTAATGATGCAATTACTATAAGAGAAAAGTTTGTTACATATTTTAATAGCTAAATAAGTACATACCTTGTATTTCCAGTGTTGCTCCAATTTTCTCCTATAATAAACTTTTATAAGAAATATTTTTATAGTCTTTATTTTTTGGGTTGTAAATACAGTCATATTTACGGCCAATTTCAATTAGTTGAACGCAATGAACCTAGAAATGCAAAATGAATGGTTGACCCTAGGTGAATTTTGTATTCCCATAGCCTTAAAATGGCGTACCATAATATACGACTGGTCACCGGCCTTACTTAAATTTTACCTAAATGCATTCCAGTTGACCCTCCCCGACCAAAGTAATCTAGTAAGGTGGGGAAAAGCCACAGATAAAACATGTAACTCATGTGGTGAAGCAACTGGTACGGCTAGGCACCTGCTAGTGGGTTGTAGGACGTTATTAGACCGGGGTCATTACTCGCGCCGACATGATAAGGTATTAGAAATCATACGTGAGGCTGTAAGTTTGGCGGTAGCTAGAGCGAAAAAAGGATTAACTACAAACCAAAGAAATGACATTATGTTTGTAAAGGAAGGCTGCTCAAAGAAATCATCTCAAAAGCCATATTCAATTTTAATAACTGCCGTTGACTGGACAATACTCGTAGACACGTATGAGAAGCACTATAAAATACCAGAGGATATCTGTGCCTCATCATCCAGACCCGATATATTCCTTTTTTCACGATCGCATAGGCGTGCAGTGCTCGTTGAACTCACAGTACCGTGGGAAACTAATATACCTAAAGACCACGCTATAAAGACAAACAAATACTTTGACTTGACTAACGAGTTAACCAAAAACGGCTACGTGGTTAAACTCTACGCCGTAGAAGTAGGAGCAAGGGGAATTCCAGCTAAATCCCTGTACAACTTACTTAAAGACCTCGGATTGCCAAGAGCTTCAGTAAGCTCTTTACTAAATCGAATATCAAAAGCGGCATTGATAGGATCTTACCAAATTTGGATAGGTAGGGGGGGGAACACTACTGACGGTGGAGGTGAGCGCTGATGCATCACAAGGTGGCCACCCTAAACCTACATCTGGGTCGCAAGTCCCAGTCGCCGTCACGGTGTTCCTCTCTGTATCACGCTATGGACCCGGCGACCGCACGGTGAATCCATGGAGTGCTGAGAATCGGATCTCTTTATTTCCACATTCATTTTATATAACAAATCAAAACACCATTAAAGCGCTATTACACCTTCCTGAATTTAGGAAACGATATTTAGGAAACGATTTAGGACGAGAAATTCAGTCGCCGAAACTCGCGATTACACTTTTCCTAATTTAGGATCCTAAATCAGTTTTGTTGGACGAGCGGCAAGTGACGGACGTGTCGCAGGTGTCGCTGTCGAATAGAGATGGATGATAAATTAGGTTACGATTTTGATATCGATGTTATTGAATATTACTTTGATGATGTTACCGTATGATGTTACTGTTATATATTTCTAACAAATTACATTTCATAATATTGTTATGGTCGACTCTATTTGCTGAGGCTGCTTTTTTAATTCGTTACTTAATTTTTAAGTTAGCAACTTTGTCTGTCAATAATCTCATTGTGCGCATACTTCTGAATAAAAAAGAATCGATAATACATACATACATACATACGTACATACATACCTACATATATACGTACATCATACATACATACGTACGTACGTATACATACATACGTACATGCGTACATACATACGTACATACGGTACATACATACACACATACATACGTACATACGTACATACATACATACATACATACATACAGACGTACATACGCTACATACATATATACATACGTACATATATGCATACATACCTACATACATACATACAAACATACATACGTACATACCCACGTACATACATACATACATTATGTCGATATATCGATAGCTTTATTATAAAATTATCAATATCGATATTTATCGATACATTATGTATCGATACTGCGGCGGTGAGCGGCCACTGAGCGTCCTAAATTTAGGAAATGCGATTACACTCATCCGATTTAGCCATTTAGGACGTCGGAAGCCGTCCTTTATCCTAAATCGTTTCCTAATTAGGATGCTACCATCCTAAATGCGATTACACTTTCCTAAATTCAGGACGTCCTAAATATCGGATTCTGAATTTAGGAAGGTGTAATAGCCACTTTAGCACTACGTAATTACCGGTATTGTTTGTATAAGTACAACTGACTGCGTATTTACGCGCGTAGGGCAGCGCACAGCAAAGGTACAGCTTGGCATAAAAGTCGTGAAATTAATAGGGGCGCCACAATCGTGCATGTAGCCACCCTATATACTACGACCAAAACAGCTTTGATACTTCGATTTTGTACACTATTTATAAAATGTACCTACTACTTCTGTTTGTCAGTATATTTGATAAAATTTGTATGCATAAATATGGATATTTGTACAGGTCGTGGTCGTGCCTCGGAGAGCGCGTTAAGCCGTCGGTCCCGGTTGCCATACGAACATCTTATGGCAGTCATTACGGGTAGTGCCCTAAAAAAGTCTAAAAACTGGTCTAGCTGCAATACTTTATTATCGCCCAATATCGCTATTGGGTTTTGGAGGTCAGATGGCAGTTGCTTCACGAAAAATGACAAAATCGGTCAAATCCGTAGTAAGACTGGTAAAGCAGACCCCAGACTCCGAGGTGAGATCTTCGGATGCGTCTCGGATTAAAGCTAGTTCTAGCGTTAATCCCTAAAAGAAAAAGAATAAAACGATTGAACTGAGTGTAATGTAAAACAATTTAATAGTACAATTTAATAATGTTCTAATCGGAATCTAAAAAACTTTCATCCAAATATTCCACGCCAGAAAAGTGTTCATCTGAGCTTTGGGGTGGATCTTCTCTTGGGTGGGTCTTCTTTTCTAGGCCGTCCCGCTCTATGCTTTCCTGATGTGGCGAAAATTCCTTTATTTCTTTGTCCTTCCAATGCGATTCGTCTTAAGGTACTGACGGATTTACCTAAAAAAGATGCGAACTTTATATAGGAATAACATAAAAGGGTGTATACCCCTAAAATTTGCATAAGAAACTTTGTTGGTGATATCATCAAAAAAACTACAAATCCATTGTAAACAACATAACCTCAAATTCATGGACATTTATTAAAAGGCAAATAATCATTGTTTAAGAGGTTAAATCTACATTTTACAAGTTGAATAACACAAATTATATCTGATAAATTAATAAAATCATATATTACAGTCATTTCGGCAGTCCTATAATAAACATCGTTGAGATTGGATAAACATTGGCCGGCTTCGCATTCTGACAAACATTTCGTGTACAATTTGTAAATGATCTCTCTGGCGGAGCTGCAGCATTACAAGCCTACTTATTCTGAACTCAATATCACTACAATAACACAGTTAACTTCAAGTAAATACTAGTAAATATAAAACAAAGATCTTGGAATGTATGAAATGACACTTCAAGTACTAACTTGAGGTGATTGACAGAATGTTGCCAGTGATTAAATATTTTAGTTCCGTTTCATGACTTTTTTGCCAAGCTGTACGTACGTGTTCGAACTTGTTCGGTGTGCCGTCCAATACGGAGCGCCATTGAATACAACGTCATCAATGCGACGTTGCCGTTCTGTAGGCACATGCTGTAACTTGCATCTCGAATGAAGAGATATAGATACAGCGAATGTAGGAAATAGAATGTGTCGGGAGAGCCAGGATTTGGGTACTTAAAGGAATCGAATCAGAGTGGGGACGTGTTGGGGATGTTTACATTTGTGTTAGTGGGACAAAAAAAGGTAGTAAGATAAAGTGTGTTAAAATATTGCCTATGAATATGAAACAAGTGGTGAGATAAAGTAACTTAAGTTATAATAAAATATGTTAAAATATTGCTTACAGATATGGTAACAAGTGGTGAGAAAATCATGATAAAAGATAATAAGCTAAACTAAAGGATACAAGTGGTAGATAAATTATGTTAAGTTATTATACAATGAATAATATAATTATGGATATGATTTCGCATACAAATTGACATCTCACCGCGGATTCAGCTATCGAGCTCACTTCGATCATTCGAGATGTTTGTGACAGCATGTGCCTGCTGCTCAGCGTAAGGTACGGCGTAGGTCGCGTAGCCTGTTTGTGTCTTAGGAGCTGCATTGCGTAGGGCTACGCATCACGTCCACGTGCACATCTACGTTACGTAAGTAAGTAAGTAAATTCATTTATTGCACGAAACATGGTCAGGGTATAAAGGTGTTGACATATAATGGTGCACAGCATGTCTCACAGAAATTACCGCATGCAACATTGTTTATCAAATCAAACTATATAAGCGTTTTTGACAATTTACATTTACGCAAGCGGTGTGTCCTGTCTTATACAGTTCCATACATTGCAACTCAGTGGTACGCGCACGTTTACGCTTACGTCTACGCATAGGTACGCATTTGGTCTGCTCCAGCCTTTAAAAAGTCACTATGAGATTCAGCCATTGAGAAAATCAGTCATTTTGCAATTCGTCATTTTTGGGAATTAGTCATTCTGAAAAAAAGACCAATCGGAGATTTGGGTGTTTTGGTATTTGTGCTTTATGAACCGGAGTCTATAAATGTGTGTATAACGTCACGTTTTTTGAAACTAGTGATTTTCACGCCTTTTTGAGTGAATCGTAATATCCCCAACACTCTTTTCTCGAACCTAATAATTTATTTAAATTTGAGTTTGTTAGTATTATAAATTATTGATTTTTACTAATGGATGAGGCGTACACCGTACACGAAGTCCTTGAGATGATTTTTTCCTTTTTTATAAATTACCCCATTGGGTCTATTCCGTGTTCGTTATAACCCCACTTGTAGTTTTCATAGTAATGGGCAGGGGTTCTCAAACTAGGTATGTAGCATAAACTATAATACTTAGATATATTATAACAGTTCCATATTTTCTTTCCGTATTTAATTGTAGGTAAAGACCAAAAGTGGTTAATAAATTTTGTATGTCACAAGACACAGAATTTATTTACTTTGCAATTTGGTTTATTTTGAAACCGCTGCTGTTTAGATAAAATTTGTTAGTTTGATTTGAAATTGGTCAGAGGGAACGTGAAGTTGAATTTTTAGGTTTAGCGAGAGCTTACCTTGCCTAAGGGCGAAAATGAGGTTCAACATTTCATTTTGAGATCATATAGGCTTAAGCTCGTATTTAGTATTGTATCAAAATTAATGGCTTCTTTTGAAGGTTCACTATGCCTCGAAGGTAAAGAATAAAAAGTTACACGTTGCGAGATCTAGCTTTGAAAATATTAAAAGTGGAGACCTCGCTCAATATGGAGCAGCCCAAGCTTATAAAAAATTCCGTTAACGACAATCCACGAGCACGTCAAAAATGTTAAAAACAACCCTAATGCTGTAAGACCTACTGCTCTATTATTAGACGATGTAAAAGCAATGGCTAAATACGATCGTCGTTATGGGAAAATGGGTATTTGGGTTGTCTACATTAGAAATTATTGAACTTGTTGCTGAATACGTGCGAGTGAATAATATTAAAACACCTTTCATTTTTATAATACCCCAGGCCCAGATTGGGTCATAAACTTTCGCAAAAGACATCGAGTGTCTGTTAAAAAAGCGCAGCCAGTAGAATTTGTGAGGAGAAAATTACAGACCTATTTATAATTGCCGAATATTATGATTTACTAAAAAATACAATGAAAGATATGAATCTATTTGACGGCCTCCAATTCATATATAATTTAGATGAGACGTCGTTGAGCCTGGATCCACCCAGAACCAAAGTGGTTGGAAAAGTATATAAACCTTGTTCGAGGACCAGTCAGGGCAGTAGAAAGGAAAACATCACAGTATTGGCTGGTGTAAGTACCAGCGGAAAGAAGTTACCGCCATTGATCATCTACAAAAGGCAAATGTGTTTGATGAACGTAGATGGCTGATCTAAACAGTGACGAATATGATTTTGAGGTCACATATGCAGCTAGTAAGAAGGGTTGGATGGAAGCAGAGATCTTCTACAGTTACATGGCAAAAGATTTCATCCCAACTCTTGGTGAAGAGCGACTCCTTATAATTTACGACGGTCATTCGACCCATATTGATGTCAGAGCTGTAGAGCTGGGAATTGTAAATCGCCTCAATATACTTAAACTCCAGCAAAACACATCACACTTGTTACAGCCCCTTCGATATAGCAGTATTCAAGTCATTCAAAATGATATGGCATGCCAAATAAGTTGAGTGGCAGCATAAAAATATTGGTGTAAAAATGTCAAAAAAAAAATCGCTCAAACGTTGGCAGATACTAAACCACCTAAAAGGAATCCAACCTTTCAACGACAAGGCAATACCAGTGGATATATATGATTCAGAGGCCTACAAACGATACCAAAATATGGTAAAAGAAAAAGATCTTGCATACCTACAGACCTCAAAGACGCTAAAGCAAAATATGCATTAACATTTTTAACAAACAGATTACAAAAGCTAGTAATTGCTGTGTTGTTACCTCGCTTTCTTTGATGTCCAAGTCAGACAATCAAAATTTGAGTTTTGTAGCTAAAGATCCAACAAAATTACTGACATGTCTACAAGATAAACCAACTCAAAGTCAGACACAAAACTTTCCAAAAGTGAATTATACCATAATATTCATAATTAAAGAAGCATCTGGTACTACCATGAAAACCCATTCAACAAGATCAACCACAACAATCATCCTGAAGAATTGGTGTTACGGAAAATTCAACAGGATAAAAAAGGAACTACTTCTACAAAAAAGAAACGTATCACTAAAGGCACCCACGATTACGAGAACTAGTAAGAATAATGAAAAAAGGTCACAAAAGTAATTAAGAAGAATGACAGAGAAAGAGAAAAATCAGGCCCTTCAGGCATGCAAAAGAAGAATAAACGAATTGTGAACACAATATGCATTTATGAGTTTTCTCAGAAGAACCATCGGTACTTGTAAGTGATGAACTAGTATTACTCTTATTCCATGACTGCCTCTGTGGCGTAGCGGTAGTGAACGCGGCTGCTACGCAGGAGGCGCGGGTTCGATCCCCGCTCAGTGCCAATATTTGTATGCATGAATATAAATATTTGCATTGGTCTGGGTGTTTCTATGTATAATATGTATATGTATAATATACATATTATACATAGAATCGTATATATAATAGGTATACAATATTTAGGAACATTATGTAGATATATTATATACTTAATTAAATTAAATATCGTCTGCTTACGGGTAAAAAGTAATAAGTGCAGTTAGTGTCAATTCGAGTAAATGCATCTTTAAAGTTTACGTTCTAATTTGATCTAATTCAAACACATTAATTAAAAAAATGTTAAAGTAAAATGGTGCAATAACTATCCTATTTTTCAGATATAATCTTAAACATAATTTAGTGTACTTAAAAACTGTATAAAGGAGAATGCCCATATTAGTATGGGGATTGTTTCACACTTTTTTTTGCCCTGTCACATATGTATAAACTGCGTTGTAAAGCCTGTATTAAGTATTATATGAAATATAAAAGGTATATTGTAACAGAACTTCGGGTTATTGAGAAATTAAATGATAAAAACTAGAAAACCAATAACATTGAGAAGAAAATATTGTGACATTGACATTTGAGTTCATTTTCTTAACGTTGGCATTTTTGTGACACTAAAATATACGTTACAATGAGTAACTGATCATCATTAAATAAACTCGACAACATACACGAATAGGGATTTCTAATTTGAATATATTTAAATGGGGTGGGATTAATCTGTCGCCAAAATAATAGGGTTTGTCCGCAAAATAGTAGTTCTGCCGCCAAAATGTACGATCGAGCGACTGATGTCGACGTTGCTTTTGTTCCTAACCTCCTCAAATACTATAAATATTATCCCATTTCAATGTAGAATTACAAATTATTACCATGTAATGTTGAGATGGTGGACCTCGTCTAGTACTACTTACTACTGCCAGTGAGGACGCACGCCGTTGACTGGACGGGTGATCAGCTGTTGTGTTGCCCATTTCACCTACTTACTTCCTCTATATGACTGCCATAGATGTTCGTATGACAACCGGGACCTACGGCTTTACGTGCTCACCGATTCACGGTGACACTCAGACCAATCAATCAATCAATCAATTAGCCTACTGCAGTCCACTGCTGGACATAGGCCAATGCAAAATGCAAATAAATGAGTAGACATATTCATGTATATAAACATCGAACCGATTTTGCCGTCTCGAAAGATAAAGGTTAGAAAAATATATCAATGAAAATAAAAAAATATTTATACTTAGAATATTTAATCATCTTCATATACATATTCATCAAAAATATCATCGAAGAAAGTGGCAGGCGCGCTAACATAGAGGAGCTACTGGTGGCAGAGGAGCTGTTGGTGGTAGAGGAGGTGGTGTTGGTATCCTAACTGATGGTGTTGCTAGTGGTTGTATTGGCATCTGAGATGATGATGGTGTTGGCGTCCTGGATGATGGTGTTGGCGTCCTGGATGATGGTGTTGGCGTCCTGGGTGGTGGTGACAGTGGCGGCCGTGCTTCATCATGTAGCATTTGCCTTCTGGCATGTCTGGTTGCATATTCCCAACATGATCTACAGACTCTTTGCAGATGTGGTACCTAAAATAAAAGATTATAAATAAATACTTTATGACTTATGTATTCTGAAGTGACTACTTGTGCATAGAGGCTACCTAACTTTCAATCAGAAGCACCCTATATGAGGAATAACAGATTGAAATATAAATAGATAGTATCCATATTAAACCTTTGTCATGTGAAATTATGATGCATCAAATGTATTATTTTTTTTTATTATAAAAAAAGAATCATAATTCCATAATGTTCCTTTTATATTTGAGTAAACCCGACTTTGAGGTGAGGGCCTCGGATGCGACTAGGATTAACATAATGACAATGATGATGAGTACATAGTGTACCCAACCACATTAACTTAATTCCTATGTTCTTTTAAACAATATTAATTATGATGTGTTAATACACTGTGATCTGTTACTCGTACTGTATTTAATCATTCCCTATTTAACTGGAGTAAACTCCAAGCTGGGGACTCGGGCCTGGTCAGCCAGTACCTAGGATGATATAATTATATTGCATATATTTATATACATAGTAGGTACGATATGATAAAGATTGAGGATTCATTCCTGTGTTATTTGCTGCATTCTGTAGCAATGCATGACATTCCACGCATATTGCATTTGTATAGGATATCTGAAAATAGTTACGTACATGATAATAAAAAGTATGGGAGAGCGATGAATGATGAGTAGAGATCAGGTAATAGGTAAACATTTTCATTATAAGTACTCTAAAATAAATCAATTGAATAGGTAACATCAACAACACATATTATGTTACATTAACGTAAAGGTTTCTTGGAAAGTTATAGGTACTCTGGCAATATAAAAGTATAATAATATTATGTCTATGTATGTAAATCTTGTGATATTTTCTTACCGGTGTAGCCTGTAGGTGATATCCATGCGCGTAAAATATCAAACATTATCTAAAGATATTTCACTTAGACGTAGCCGGCGTAAGCGCACAAGAGAGATGGAGCAATTAATACAGCGTGAATCCATGATTATTCAAACAATAATGTTGTATTACAGAAGAGGAAATAAATGAACTTGTAAGTTGTATTCTCTTTGTAAACTACTGAGTTGAGTTTTTAGTTATTGTCATTTGTGAGGGATACCATATAAAACTACCAATGAAACAAAGAATATTTTGCTATCCTAATAAAACTACCGCTACATACACGAAATATATTAAGATAAATAAAGTGCAATATATTTTAATATTACATTGCGAATTATTATCACGTTTATTATTATTTAACCGTTTTATTTTATAAAGATTTCTATATTTACATTCAACCATCAATAGTTTATTTTATATTTCATGTAATGGCAACATTAGCAAAAAATGGTGTTGGTATTACTAAAATTGTATTCTATAATTTTACGCATTCTTATGATTCAATTTCAAACCCCAAGTTCTACAGAAGCGGTTTAGGGTCGAAAAGTCATGTTTTAATCAATATTATTTTTTAACATTTGAAATATTGACGCGAGCGACTAAAAGCGAAACCAACAATGGGCATTCTCCTTTAGTTTAGATCGAAAGGGGGTCGCATTTATTACATTTTACTTGTACATTACAAACATGTTATATCACCCGAACTCATAGATATTAAATTTGTTGGTTTGAAATATTACGTCCAGTGAGAAAGATACGTGTGGAAAAGCGGACTTCAACTAGGTTGAGAAAAGGTTTAAAAGATGATGAATGGGATCCCTCAAAAGTTGCTGAACACTTACGAATTTGGAAAAGATCTTTATATTGAAATAAATCAATAAATGAATTGTTATATATTATTTTTGACATCTTTAAAGGATTTTTGTATATATTTTGCTGCTACCTAAATGGAATTGAATATAAACCAAATTAAGGATTCGACATAGGATTCAAATAAAGGATTTCAAACAAAAAGCACTGAGTCTTGCTTGTCACGTGCACCGGAGTCCTTGATCACGCTCCGGTAGCCAGGCGATGCATTTCCACATCGTTGGCTGTTTAAGAGCTACCCGACTATAATAGAAGAAGCAAGGTGCTGTTTTGTGACGGGACGCCGCCGCGCGCCGCCACCACGCGGACGCGGCTCCCAAGGCAACGGGCTCCTTGGCAACCAGCTGCCAAAAACATTGTCAAAATTTTTCAGTGCTGTTTTAATCCTTTATGCGCATAATACCAGATTCGCAAAATACCAGATTCTCAAAATACCAGATTCTCAATATACCAGATTCTCAATATACCAGAAGTACACTTAAATGCATAACTTGTACTACAGGCAAGAAAAGAGAAGGAACAAAATTGAATGTATTTTATTTAATTGTACCTAATAGCAAAAACAAAATAAAAGTACCTATACAGAAAAACTAAAAGTATCTTTTATACTCGTAAATATACTCCGGGGTGTGACAAGTGAGAAACGGTTTCTTCAAAATCGCGTTATTGTAGCTAAAAGATTTATACAACCGGTAAGGTAACTGTACCAATGCTCGACTCTGTACCAATGCTAGACACTTTCGAACAAAACCCAGTATTTTGAGAAAATTATCCATTTGCTTTATAAGACTATTGACTTAAAAGATGCCTAATGGTGTCTATAAGATATGTTCAAATATTCGCAACACCATCCGAAGTAAATTTAGAAAGACGACAGTTGACAGCAAATATTGTGACTCCGTGAACACGGTCGTGTTATTTCTTAAGATTTTTGCCAAGGGTACTGATTTTTATAGGTGTGATTTTTTTGTTTATAAGTTATGATTATTACTAATTTTAGTATAAACGTTATAAATATTGAAGTTATTGACATACTTGGACCATTGCCCGCATATTTTGATTAGGTTTTGTAACATTTATATGCTATATCTAGTATTGGTACAAAAAATCTTCCAATTCCAAAGTTCCAATGATAGACACTTTGGAATAATGCCTTTATTTCATGAAAATAAGATGTTATACCTACGCTAAATGTGATATTATATACATTGAGATTCATCACATGTACCGGAAATTACTAATAATGCCCGCGCTAGCCCGCTCTAACCACGTGGATGTCGCTTATCGCATATTGTTGTAAATTTGATTTAATTAAAGAGGGGTGTTGTAAGTTTGACGTGTGCATGGGTGTGTATTTGTGTGTATGGATGTGTGTATAATATTTTCAAATATGGTGTGTTGGGTATCAAGTGACAGGTCATAATTTATACATCACGATACAGCAAGTCTTATGGAAATCGGTTAAGTGGTTATACCTGTAAAAAGTATGAAATAAAAAAAAAATTAAAAATTTAAAAAACCCCCGATCCAAAATGAACCTTTAAAAAGTAAAACCCACCTTTTGTCATTTGTCTCGTCGGGGGACCGCCGTCTGACCGTCGCTCGGGGGGAAAAGGGCATACCAAGGCACTGAGGTCTGATATTCAATTTTGTAGAGAGAAATTAAAGTGTCTACTATTGGTACAAATAGGTGTCTAGCATTGGGACAATGATGTCTAGGATTGGTGTTTTCGACCAAGTGCATAATAATTTAATTTAAAGTAAAAGTATGATAGATTTTAAAGATTTTATGGGCAAAAGTTAATGTCTAATTGTTGCTGTAACAGTTAAAAAAGAATGTAACGACCATGCTGTAATTAATTTGTGAAATTTTTTAGATTGAAATTTTATTTTTCCTTAAAGTGTCTACCATTGGTACAGTTATCTTAACTGTAATTTTGTTACTCATACAATCAGATTTTTTTTTTTTAATTAAAAACAATTAAAAAAAAATATAAATAAAAACAAAAACAATTAAAAAAAAAACAATTATAAAAAAAAATTAAAAACAAAAACAAAAAAGAAACAAAAACAAAATTAAAAACAATTATATTTATTTATTATTTTTCTTTATTGTTATAATTATGTTTACCGCTGGTATAACCGCGCGGAGCTGCTAGTAAGTGAATAAAATAATAACAATTTTGTTTTCGAATGTGCGAAATATGCTATATTGAGAATCTGGTATATTGAGAATCTGGTATTTTGAGAATATGGTATTTTGCGAATCTGGTATTTTGCGCATAAAGGAAGAATCGTCATAGGGTTTTTTTTATTTATTTATATAGTGTTTTGTACATATAGTGTTTATAAAATTATGAGTGCTAGTTTTAAGTATTTTAAGTGCCCTTTTTCTTCTATATAATACACCTATGTTGCACGATAGTGATGCGGCGGAGGTAAGTCAACCTACTACATCGCTATTAAATGTGATAAGATGCCCTCAGTGCCCCCAAGCCCGTTTTTTTAAGAGTGAGCGAGGTTTGAAAATACATGTCGGGAAAGTACACAAACCCCGACATGTACAGTCACGTGCAATGAAATGTATACACGGACAGAATTTTGAATAAATGTTCACTCTGAAAATTTCAGAAATAAATCGTCACATTATCGATATATTCTTTGTAATTATCGGAATTTCACGCAATAATGTAAATTTTTGTCATTTTGCATTTTTTTTTGCATTTATTGCATTTTGCAAATTTATCACTGTATACATATCGGTGCACGTGACTGTATCTCCAAACCCTCCTCTGGTTATTCAACCCTCACCAAGTTTAGCTTCTGAGAACAACATTGAAATTCCCTTTTGGCAAAGACTATCTCACTTGAAAAACTCGGTTTCGATCCTAAAGAGAATTCCTCGTGGTGCAAGACCTATCGTTGCAAAAAGTTTATCAAATTGCATAGGTCTTGTTCTGCGAGAAAATACTAAAACGGCTTGGGAGCAACTGCTCACTTTCCCATACAAAATTCTACATATAAAAACAGACAGGACAGACCACCGAACATCTAGAAATTCATTAACGTCTCAAATTAAAAATAATTGCAACACTTTAACGGAAAATTTAAACCCAACATACTCCACTTTTCGAAAAAGCAATATTTATAATTTGGTTGAATCAAAATTAAGGGACGGTGACATTAGTGGGGCATCGAGATTGCTTTTTAGCAGCGATGTAGTGGCGCCTTGCTCCCCGGAAACCCTCGCTGGTCTCCGGAATAAGCATCCGGCGCCTGCGGATGGCCTTTCTTTTCCTGAGGCGCCTGACTATGACCCTGATTGCCTGTGCGTAACAGCCAAGGAAGTGTTGGCAGCCGTTGTCTCCTTTCGAAGTGGCTCTGCTGGCGGCCTCGACGCTTTGACTCCACAACATTTAAAAGATCTTTTGGGGTCGAGCGCCGGGGAGGCCGGTGAGGCACTTCTGAAGGAGCTAACGGCTCTCATGAACTTGATGCTCTCCGGTAGTGTGGACGATGCCATCATAGATATTTTATATGGGGCTAATTTGTGTGCCCTTCGCAAGGGGGATGGTGGCATTCGTCCCATTGCCGTGGGATGCACTTATCGACGTATGGCAGCCAAACTTTGCTGCCAGTACTATAAAACCGATTTAGCTATGAAATTCCAGCCCCTCCAACTTGGTTTTGGCTCAAAGGGGGGCTGTGAGGCTGCCATACATGCATTATCAACCTACCTTGGCTCCAGGAAGAGTGAGGTAATCCTCAAGGTTGATGTGAAGAATGCGTTCAATTCGGTGAACAGGGACACCTTGTTGACCCAATCTAAATTAGAAACACCCAAAATTTATAATTTTCTTTGGCAATGTTACAGATATCCCTCTAAATTATTATATAAGGACAACCTTCTGGAATCTGCTGTTGGCTGTCAACAAGGAGACCCTCTTGGACCGGTAATTTTCAGCTTAGCTATCCAACCTATTATTCGAAGGTTAAATTCTAAATTTAATGTATGGTACCTAGACGACGGGACTCTAGGAGGAGATGTGGAGACAGTTCTACAAGATTTGGCTTTTATTAAAAATGAATTTAATTTAATTGGTTTAGATCTAAATTACAATAAATGCGAGATTTTTTTAAATGACGTTTCGGACAAAATTTCAACTATTTCTAAATTTAATTCTTTAGCTCCTAATATCAAAATTATTGAAAAAGAATCTCTTCACCTCCTTGGGTCCCCAATCCTAGAAGATGCCTACACCTCATTTATAGAGGAAAAAATTCAAAATTTTAGTGACATCTCGGACCGCCTACTAAAAATTAATATTCATTCGGCTTTTACTATTCTTCGGTATTGCCTTTTTGTTCCAAAATTCACCCATGCTCTCAGATCCACACCATTTTGGAAACATTTAACAATTTTGGAAAAAATGGACAAAATCATAGAAATTACACTCACCAAAATTATAAATGTGGCTTTGAATGACCGAGCTTCACTACAAGCGTCATTACCGATTCGTTTAGGTGGGCTCGGTATTCGAAAAATTTCCGATGTCAGCTTACCAGCGTTCCTGTCTTCGGTCCACAGTACGGAAGAATTAACTAGGAAAATTCTTGAACCTACACTAGTTAATTCTGAAGTATTGTGTAAGACTGACGCAGTGAACGCTTGGAAAATTGCATGTCCAAACACCGATCTCCCAAAGAACCTTTTCTCACAGCGTCGGTGGGACGGGCCGCTCTGCAGCTTAGTAAGACAAAATTTACTCAATACATGCTCTAATGCTGCTGAGCGTGCCCGTTTATTGGCGGTTGGTGAGTGGGAATCGGGTCTTTGGCTACAAGCTCTTCCGTCATCTAACGTAGGGACTATGTTAGATGACACTACCTTCCGCATCGCAACGTGCCTCCGATTAGGCGCGCCGTGTGTTTCTCCGCATCGATGCCGTTGTGGAGAAGCAGTTGACCGACTCGGACACCATGGCCTGTCGTGCTGCAGGAGCGCTGGGCGAATTCCACGACACGCCAGCCTAAACGACATTATCCGCCGTGCTCTTGTCACCGCCGGTGTGCCAGCCGTGCTTGAACCAAACGGTTTGGCGCGCGACGATGGCAAGAGACCGGATGGTATGTCGTTAATGCCATGGAAAATGGGTAGGACTCTGGTGTGGGACGCAACATGCGTCGACACCATTGCCCCTACCCATATTCCTGGCACGACTGGCTGTGCCGGTGCTGCTGCTGCTTCTGCAGAGGCTCTCAAGCGGCGCAAATACTCCAATCTCATTGGAGATTATGAATTTGTGCCGTTTGGAGTCGAAACGTTGGGACCATGGGGTCCAAGCGCGCGCATACTCTTCAGGGAGATTGCGAAGCGTATGGTCGACGCTTCCCGTGACCAGAAGGCTGGCCTCTTTTTAGGTCAAAGAATAAGCATTGCCATACAACGTGGCAATGCTGCCAGTCTTCTGGGAACGTTACCACAAGAGGCATGCGATGCGGAGGAATTCCACGACGCGTTCGGTTTTAGTTTTTAATTTGTCCTTTTATGTATATATTTTTATTTTTATTGTTAATATTGTAAATATTGAAATTGTATTATAGTAGGATTAACCTAATAAATGTATCAAATTGTATTAAATCCATGATAATAAATGCGTTTATGACCTTTTCTCGGAATAATTCTTACCATTTTACTATTTAAATTATAAAATGTAAAAAGCTTTAACCGTATTTATTATTGTTTAGCTGTAAAACTAAAACGAATTTGAGGAATAACATTATTTATTATGGTATACTGGTATATATTTTTTAAATATGAGGAAATATTACTTTTTCAAATTCATTATCTCTGCAGCTATTGGACATAGCATTTATTCGATTTTACTAGTACATAGCGCGTAAAAAAACACATTTAACTGCATTTTTAACTCAATTTGGTAAAAAAATGCATTTATCTGGTTTTACCAGTAAGCAGACGATATACTTATTTTGTGATAACTAAGTTATATTATAGGTACATAAATACCTGCTGTTGTGAATAAAACAAGTTAGTTTAATTAATCTATTTAACATAAGCACTGACTTTGCAGGCTGAATTTTACCAATAAATAACATTTCTATTCACTGAATGTGCAAAAATAATGTTATTAGGATGATATCATAAAGTACCTAGTATGAAGTAGTACATACCTAATGACAAAAGATTTTATAATACATTGTGTAATTGTATTTGTACATTTAATTTCAGATATGTGGCTGTGACTGCCGAACATTTAATGTAAATGCAAAAGCGGAGGGGCATCACTTTCATGAGTTACATTGAACTAATAAGCAAGTGTAGTTATTAGGTTAGTATCAAAAAACTAAATCTAGCCTTCCACCCGCGGCTCCGCCCGCGTGCATCTCGGTTAACGCGACCTTTGTTCTTAACTTCGGTTCTACTCAACCGATTGCGATCAAACAAACGTAAGATTTTAAGTCTGAGTAAGCCCTTTCTAACAAAAAAAAACCCCATCAAAATCCGTCCAGTAGTTTTTGCGTCCATCGCGGACAAACGGACAAACAGACAAACAGACAGGAAATTCAAAAAAAATATTTTCGTGTTTAGTATCGTTAACATCTCCAATGTACAGACACAACCACTTTACAATTATATAATAGTATAGATGTCGTGATCAATTTAAACATTCTGACACTCGAACGTTCTATCATTTGGACTATGTAATATAGTAGTACTTTTCGGTACTAGCTCGTTCTGACAAATAAACTATATTACTAGTAATGCATGTAACATTCGTTCTTCTTAACAATCGTGTTATATGTCTGTTATGTATTATGACCCTCGTGTTATTTAGCAAGTTGGCGAAATAACCCCTTGGACGTTCAGACGTGTGAACAGCCTAGTCCCGGAAGGATTTATTTAAAGTCGCTGAAACATCAAGGTCATTAGCGACCTCTGTGTATAACGTATAGTAGTTAATTACTTTAAGATATTCTATAGTAGCTTCTACATTGTTTAAACATTATTTTAAAGATTTTGGAAGGTTAACATGCAATCTTTCTGTATTGTATATTGGACATTCAATAAGTATAATGTTTGACAGATAGATCATTTCCGCACCTTGTACATTTTTTTTTGTTGTCCTTAGTGATAAGGTGAATGTGAGTTACGTTGCAATGTCCTATTTTCAACCTATTGAATACAATTTGATCTCTCCTATTATTACAGACATTTGTATTTTCTTCAAAAACTGATTGCCTAATCTCATATAATTTACTGTTGTTCCAAAGCCTTTTCATATTAAGTTTAAGATATTTTTTTAGATCTTGAATGTTGGCAGTAATGTAATCGCAATGTTCACTCCTTGTAGCTTCTTTAGCTAGGGTATCCGCTTGAGATTTTTGTTCATCTTGGGGTGAAGGAGTAGGCGCATCTCAATCAATTCATCCATGTTTTCTTTGTATTCGCAGATGACGTTCTGAATATTCTGCTTATGTCGAGCCTTGTCAAGGAAGTTGATGAACTGTTCTAATGCCATAGGAAGAAGGTGCTGAGACTCACTCATCTCCGTCCTGACGTGCGTCGTTCCACACCTGTTCTTCCGATCTACTATCCATGGTCTTGGACTTTTCTTTATGGACTTACTTTAGATGTCTCCTCTTCCACGGAGTAGTTATCGGAATCCTCTATATAATCACTTACTGGTGGGCTTTCATTTACAATATGTTCAGTGTGATTTTGACTGAGTTTAGATTGGTCGGACGCGGTGGTTGAGAGAACTCGTTAAATGCCTTTATTGGTTTCTAAGTTATTGCGAGGGAAGTTGAAGTCTTGGTCTTGTGGTTTTTCGAATTCAATGGTAGGCAAGTTTGAATTATCTTTGTTTACTTGTGTTTTGTTTGGTGGGGTTATGAGTTTATTTTGGGGGCAATATTTAGCAGAATGGCCCATTCCATTGCATACAAAACACTTCATTGATTCGTTTGTAATGTAAATCCAGTAATTGGTGTCATCATAATTAATTTGCATCGATTCTGGTAGTATTTTTTCGTCCTCCTTCGGTAGGCGATACGTATAGTTGACGTCGAAAACTCATGTGAAATACCGGGGTCCGGAACTCCCACTTTCATGAACTTAATGATAAAATGATGATAAAATCTTCACATTCATCTGATTAAATTTTTCCTCAATAACGTCGTTTGGGATAATAGGACATACGTTGGATAAAACAATTCGTTTGTTTCTTGTAATTAATGGCCGGATTTGCAGTACGTGGTCTTTGATTTTTATATTTTTGACGGTATCAGTAAGTTCGTCAGCTGTTTGTTTGGAATCCATGTAAATACATATTCTTAAATATAAATATTTAAAATGAATATTCTACAACATTCTACACAACGCTTATCTAGACCCATGGTAAGCTTAATTAGCTTGTGTTATGGAATCTAGAATGCGGATATACATACTTAGATACTTTTTTTTTTTAAATACATACATATTATAAAGTCCGACCAATAAAATAAAAAACCCGTACTGGGGGCGCCAAAAACATCTATGATTATGACAACACCAAGTATAGTGATACACATGTAAAATGCCAATATTTTTCAACACACTTGCTTATGAACAGGCTTTTATTTCCCCGCAATTAAGCACGGAATGACACCTAATATAAAACTGTGACGTTTTCATTGCTTCTTCTTCCTCCTAGCGTTATTCCCAGTCGCATCCGAAGCTTTCAGCTTGGAGTCTGGGGTCCGCTTTTACCAGTCATAGCTACAGATTTGGCTAGACCTCGATATTTTCCGTGAAGCGATTGCCACCTGACCTCCACGACCCAATGTTAACATTAGGCGATATCGAAGCTTTGCAGCTAGACCGTTGTTTTTGGACTTTTTAGGGCACCAACTACCCGTAACGACTGCCATAGATGTCCTTATGGCAACCGGGACCGACGGCTTAACGTGCTCTCCGAGGCACGACCAGACCAATGCAAATACCCATATTTAATGCACACAAATATTTGCACTGAGCGGGGATCGAACCCGCGCCTCCTGCGTAGCGGCCGCGTTCACTACCGCTACGCCACGGAGGCTGTCATGTTTTTCATTGCTATTTATCACAAAAGTGAGTTATAGACTTCTTTTTTTTAATTTCATTAAGTTGCTTTGTTCTTAAGTTTCGATACAAAAAAGATCGTGTCCAATATTACAAACAAATTAATATAGAAAGAAAAGAAAAAGAAAGAACTTGTAGTACGTGTTTAATATACAAAACTTTCACTAAAATGTATTTTTTTTTTCTCTGTTAAAAAGTTAAGTTTTTCTCTGTTAAGTTTTCTGGTTAAAATAGAAAAATAGACGCGGCGTGTTATACTGGTTACAAGGACTGGGCACAAATCACAACACAGTAATATCCGTATAATAGTTTACTGCTTGGAATGGTAAATACAAGTTAGACATACAGTTAAACCATGTATAGAACAGGGACCACGCGATATTGTTTTTCGGACTGCATAAAATTCTTGTATTTTATGCCTAACAGCACAGAGATCAAAATAATCGAGCATGATTTTCTTTTTTGCGTTAGGCTTATTTTTCTTAGGCGTAGAAAATACATTTGACGTTTGACCTTCTCTTCGTATTTTTATTACAGAAGATCGGGATATACCTAAAAATGTGAATAATAATTAGTCACAGTAAAATCAGTAGATTAGGCCAATTTCAGTTGCACGTACTCTATGATGTCCTACCCGTCATGTTGACAACAAGGTCCGTGATGTTATTTAGAGGAACAGAGTCCAATCCTTCCTACTTTTTATCCGACAAATACTTTGTTATATTATAAATTACTTTTCTTAACTGGCTTTTAATAGTTTTCGGCATATTACTATAGTTTTGTAGTTTTGTAGCGCTCTCAAACTCAACAACACGCACAATTGACACCACACTGACAGATGACCATAATGACATTGTATAGATTGTTACCATATGAAGAAATTAGTTCCAATAGTTTACCGCAATATGGCGAGGTTTTTTATTTTACTGGTCGGGCTTTACATAGAAACACCCAGACCAATGCAAATATTTATATTCATGCATACAAATATTTGCACTGAGCGAGGATCGAACCCGCGCCTCCTGCGTAGAAACCGCGTTCACTACCGCTACGCCACAGAGGCAGTCGAATTAGCTATGCGTGAAATAAAACGAATTGATGACGGTTTAGTGACTGTGGAGAGGGATACTAGGTAATCGCGTATTGCTAGTCCATCTATAGAATCTAAAACTATAGCTTGATCCTTCCTTGGGTGTGTAGTTTTAGAGGTAGCTTTGGCGTAACTAAAATTGAGGGTAAGGTTTTCCATAGCAGTATGAGGTGCTCCTGTTGCCAGGAGCACCCTTTTGATGATTATTTGATAAGGTTAATCTTTCGTCACACTAATTTTATTATTAGGTTATAACAAATAAACTCGCGGCGCATTCACGGAATTACGGGCTTACTCCTATGCACAAGTTTATTTACTTCTAGGCTCAATTTCCGGTCAAAAATTAGATCTTTTCTTTTTCTGTTCTGTCTTCTAAAGAATGTACTACGAATCAGCATGTCTTGGTAACGTGCTTCTATTTTAAGTTTATAAATAAACTTTATTAAAGTCGGCCTTTGTCGGATACCAATGCGTCGGTGCCAGGCCTCCAGAGCATTGGTGGTCCTATGACTTTCGTTGCAGCAGGAAATCAACGATGGCTTTTTTAACCACTGTCGCAAAAAGTACTCTTTGAACTTATTAATTTCTTCGCATTTTGGACTGTTAATAAGAATTTCTTCCCACGCTTCACGGATTTGAGGAGGGTAAAAGTGGCAAGTTTTTTATATATGTGACCATTTGTCTACCTTTCGGTACCGCAGTCAATCCTGTCTTTTCTGCATTCTTTTCTATTGCCTTGGTGTAATGAAAAAAACAACCCAATATTTCTACTCCTGGGAAAACATTTCTACAAGCGGAAATCTGTGCTAATTCATAGTCATATTTGTAGCATTTAACGTCGATTTGTAGTACTTCACGTATAACTGTGAACAATGCGGTATAAGTCCTTTCAGTCTTGTTTGAGTTGTTTGGCATCAACGCGTAAATCATGGGCCTGACGTTAGTAGTGTCATTACAACTGTTTATATCAACAAATATAGTAAACAGTTGATAAAATGGCCAGGGCACTGTTTTAAATGTGCCATCCCCTAAAACCAGTTTGCCGTTGTTAACACAAGACCTCAATACTGTTCTGCAGATAGGGCTACTAAACATAATAATTTTATTTTCAGCATCGAATTCATACTCGCTCACCAGGAAATCTTTTTTTATCATTGCAGGAATGACGACATCGATCGATTTTACTGTATTCGGTTTTGGTCACATCTAAATATTTCTTCCTGGTCCTATGTAACGTATCTCTAACGGCTTCGAACGGCTGCATTTGTGTACATATAGAGGAGTTTTCCCTTACAAAATTCATTACAGTCTTCTCGTAATTTTTCTTGACCGCGGACATGTTTTCGCATACTTTTTGTTTTGCAGTTTCCATCACCATTTCCCTGTACATTTTGTCTGTATTTCTCATACAAGAATGTTGCACGCGTCCATAGGCCACGGTAACCACTTCCCATAAGGTGGGCCGTGTGCTTGTCTGCCACCTAAGTGGTATAAAAAAAAACCTTAGCCTATTCCGCAAGTTGCAAAATCTTCGGTAATGTTTTCTAACAATTCTTTTATGTAATCAGCTGTGTGTGCCTACAGGAAAGAAGACCAATATTATTTCACTTTATTAAATTAATTATAACTTACTATTTATTTTACTTTTTATAATTTGATGCATTTGTCTTATGATATATATACAGGGTGGAAGATTTTAACCTTACCTGGAGGGAAAGTACTTTAAATACTGGAGATAGCAAATTTCGCTCAAAGGAAACATTCCTTTATTTTTTAAAAGAAACCTAACTGCATTCATAGATTTTTGAAAATTCGCTTGCCACACCCGGTTATCGAACTGACTAAAATCTAAAAAAAATTACATCCTGTATTTTTATGACATCAATCAATAATGTAAATCATAAGGATCAAATCTGTCCAAATAACATGGTTAATTAAATGAAAGGAAATTCATGAAAACTTAATTTTTAAATAAAATTTAACACATTAAGAACTTTAAGTCAAGGGGGATCATATTAATAATAAAGTATCTGCATGAAAAACAGGGATAAGTAGTTTGAATATGCAAACTACTTATCCCTGTTTTTCATGCAGATACCCCAGCAGACCAGCAATGGTATTTATATCGGACTCGAACCGACTAAAACCGCACGCCAGCTCAGGTTAATTCAAAAAAGGGCAAGCCAATAAGACAATTCTCTCGCCATCTCCGTTGCCCAGAATGTTGTGGGGTGTACCATGCGGAGGTTCCCGACAAGTACAAATTACTTGTACCTCATGTAGATTTACCGAAGACCGAAATTATTAAAATTACCGTCAACCCCTTCAGCTAAGCTAAATTGCTTGTGTTAGGAGTGGGTTCCCGTCGGTAGTGTAATGGCCAGTATTCGAACCTGAGACCTCTAATCGCAAGGCCGACTCCTTAACCACTAAGCTACTGACGCCAATTACCCAGACGAAGTTACCCAATAACATTACATTCTAAACCGGACTTAAAGTTCAGTCATTTAGTACTGATTTTAATAAATAAATGGCGTCAAAGATAACTTTATTGTTGATTATAGTGTCTGATGGCGTGGAGTAGAAGTGCTGTCTGTTGAAATTAAATTTATAAGTTAAAATTTAATGGACTTCCTCTTATTTAATTAACCATGTTTGATAGAGAGATTTGATCCTTATGATTGACACTATCGATTGGTGCTATAAAAATACAGGATGTTATTTTTTCGGATTCTAGTCGGTTCGATTACCGGGCGAGGCAAGCTAATTTTCAAAAATCTATGAATGCAGTTCCATTTCTTTTTAAAAATAAAGGAATGTTTCCTTTCGGTGAAATTCGCTGTCTCCAGTATTTAATGTACTTGCCCTCCAGGTAAGGTTAAAATCTTCCACCCTGTATATTCAATATAAAACTTCGCGTTGAATTGGTGAGGGTTAATATGTCACTACTTGTCAAAGCTATATTTTTAACTTCACCTAATTTTTTTTTTTTACAATGGCTTTGGTAGTGGCATACCTTTGTTCCATTAAGCCAGTTATCTGTAATAAGGAATGAATATTATAATAACTTTCAAAAATAAAAAGGATAAGACAATAATTTAATATTATAGTTTGCTTACAGTATTTTTAAGTTGCAGAAACGCATGATAATGTTTGTTTTTTAAGTGTGTAGTTAAATTAGACGTGTTGCCACTAGTTTTAAATTTGTTTCCACATAAATTACACAGAACGTTTTGTCTGTCCAATTTTTTGAAAAAGTTCCACACGACACTAGACATTACGTAATATAAAACTGTGATCCACGTATAATTTAATATTATAGTTTGCTTACAGTATTTTTAAGTTGCAGAAACGCATGATAATGTTTGTTTTTTAAGTGTGTAGCTAAATTAGACGTGTTGCCACTGGTTTTATATTTGTTTCCACATAAATTACACAGAACGTTTTGTCTGTCCAATTTTTTGAAAGAGTTCCACACGACACTAGACATTACGTAATATAAAACTGCAATGCCCAAAATATTTTGTAAACGATTATTAAAGTAAAATGCAGATTTATACGCGCGCTTAAACGATTTGATTCTATAAAAAGTACACGCGCATAGAGAGAGATTATTGACAGACTGAGTTGCCAACTTAAAAATTGAGCTGCAGCAAATCGAGTCGACCATAACTATAATAAATGAAATGTAATTTGTTAAAAAAAATAGTAGAAAAGCATTCCTTTCAGGACTCTTTTATAATAATAAATATGGTATTTTATACCTTTTCGATACTTGGAATTTTATATCGATACATCGATGTATCGAAGAACTAAATATCACTCAAAAATATCGATGAATAGAAAAAAATAATATCGATATATCGATGTATCGATATTTTTTCAACAAGCCTACGGTGATTTCGAATAGTTCGTTGTGGGATATTAAAGGTAGCTGCTGCCTTTCTTTGTGACATACGACCGTATTTTATAGCCTCAATTGCAGATTTAAGTTGCTGTTTAGTCCATACACCACGTGCGTCGCTCTTTATTACTTGTTTCCATTTTTTGTTAAGTGAAAACAAATTAACATTTTAATACAATAAAAAATCGATTTACACCACACTTTTTTTGGCACCACATAAAGTGATAAGGTAATATATTATAATGATTATAAACTCCAACGTAACCCACTAAATATAAGAGAACTCTTAATTTGAAATTTGGAGTAAAAGGTAGTCAGCCACTTACCTTCTACGTAATTTCCACGAATCTAAGTCACATTGTATTTATTCTATAGAATTATTAAAAAGTTTGTGAAGAAGAGTTTATAAATCGTCACTCATGTGCTAAGTTACGGACAAACTGTCAACCATATGATAGCAAAGATGGCGGCTCCTTTTCATTTAAATGAAGTTGCAGTTTTGTCTATGGCCCAACCCAAATATGAGCGCGAAATTCAAACTCATTCGAATGTATAAAAGTATAAAATTTTGGAAGTGCCTTACGTTTTAGCATTTGCTCACAATTCCAGAGGTAGCCCGCGAATTAAACATTATATGGCATTGTCGATGATAACTTATCATGATAGTATTTTGACATTGGTTTTTTATCTTCTTTTTTTCTAATTCCAGAGGTAGCCCGCGAATTAAACATTATATGGCATTGTCAATGATAACTTATCATGATAGTATTTTGACATTGGTTTTTTATCTTCTTTTTTTCTAACGATCATCCGTTCTAACCTGTCTACGTAGTCGGTAGATCGTGAGAATGCGACCTGCAGTGTCCATCCATCCCAGGTCAGATTATAATCCTCGAGGTCATCGTACCATTTTCGAGCCGAGCCCCGTAATCGTAGTTGCATTATAAATGTACGATTCATGTGATCCCAGCCGCAAACGTCGCCCAGTTGGTCTATTTTGTGAAGTCACCCTTTGACGTTGCTATTGTCGTCTTCCGGTCGAAACTTGGGGTCACTTCGGCGTCACTGGTAACGTGTCATTTCTTGTGTAATTTATTCTTGTAACGGTCATCAAAGAAAAAAAATCCCTGTTTTCATCATCAACACTACTGCAATCGCTTGCAGAATCGTGCTTGCATTTTTGTTTCCCTAAACCGTCCAAGTACGGAAATATAAGATTAGTGATACACGTCAAATAGTGTATGATGGCACCAAGTATTTTGAAAAAGAGAAAAATCTGGAACGTTATCAATTTAATGGTGCACGCTGGTAGTAAAAATGGGTGCGTTAAAGGCGTTGACCTGCCATTTGAAGCAAAATCAAAGAAAGGCGATTATCGTGATGAGATGGACAGAAACAATTTTCTCTAATATTCAAAGAAATAACTTATTCCTAATCTGCCGATAGAGAGCATCTTAGTTATGGATAACGCGTCATACCACAGTCTGTAAGTTAAAAAAAGCGCCAACATCAGCCATCCGAAAGGAGGAAATAAAAAAATATGTGGTGGAGAATAATATTGCACATATGAAGAAAAGTGGGTAAAAGCTTAGTTAACTGAAATGAAGAAAAAACTTCCTGAGTAACGATACGTGGTTGACGAATTATCAAAATCTCACGGATGTGAAGTCTTAAGATTGCCACCTTACAATTGCGATTTAAATCCTATAGAGCACTTGAATGAAATTTTAAAGCATTTATTATAACAAGAATTAAATGAGAAGAAAGAGAAAAGAGAAATCTATCCTATAGAGCACGTTTGGAATCTTATAAAACAAAGGGTTGCGACATAAACTTCGAACAGCACGAAAATAAAATTGAACAATTCACCAAGGAAGTAATTTGTTAGTATAATTATGAATGATACGCCGATGGAACACAGTTAATTATATTATTTATTGCTTAAGTACCAGACAGTAGCAGACAGTTTTACAGTTTTGAATAATGTAAGAGAGCAATAGAGTAATGATAGTTCGCGGTCATAGACCACAGATAAGTTTTCATAGTGCTGAGGTGTCGGACCAGTGCAGCATCAATCCACATGTAGGCTACCCTCCCAACTTGGTGATCAGTATGCGAAGCCTCGGGGCAGGAAAGCCTTTTGTGAGGATGTCTGCTTCCATATTTGCGGATTCCAAGTACTTGATGTCTATAGTGCCTTCCAGTATGTTCTGCCTTATAAAGTGGTACTTGATGTCAATGTGTTTCGACCGACCACTTGTAATTTGGTTCTTGAATAATCCTTGGGCAGCTTGATTATCACTGTAAATAGAGACACATTTTATATTAATGTCAAAATCAAGTAACAATTTTTTGTAGATGCAGCCATGCCATACAAGTCCTTTCCTGGTCTTTTATAGACTGTTCCCTTATCTTGGGTGGGTACCTTTCAGGTACCTGAGGTACCTCTACTGTATAGCATGTATTAAATTGGGATAAATAGCTAACAGCATTGGCTGTATCAGGTCTTGTACCCACTGCCAGATACATTAGTGCACCAATCAGGTTTTGATATGGTATATTTTCATCACAGTTTTCTTTTTAAGCTATTGCATAGCTTCTATCG
The DNA here is from genome assembly GCA_914767945.1 of Eilema depressum. NCBI lineage: Eukaryota > Metazoa > Arthropoda > Insecta > Lepidoptera > Erebidae > Eilema > Eilema depressum. The sequence goes on along the minus strand of OU612027.1, from coordinate 3,641,761 downwards.
CGGGCCTTGAGCGTGGAGACCGAATCCAGAAATTCCGTAACGAAAAAACCTAAGCTGACACTCCGAGCTCGCACGAATCAAGCCGATCTGCTCCGAAATCGGCCGATTTCGGAGCAGCTCGGCTCGATTCGTGCGAGCTCAGAGTGGGGGGATAATTGCATAAGTTGATAAAATTTACCGCGGCAGTCCCTGAGTGCCACACGTCTTTTTTCTCTAACTTTAGATATGGTTCAATAGGTGTGTTAACAGGCTTACAATTTTTACAGATTCCATGTTTCTTTCAATCTTCTTCTTTTGATATTTCTATACCAATACAGTACTTCAATTTTCCCATATCTTTGATTTCGAAATGTTGACTTAATTGTTTATTTTATTTGTCTGCAAGTTCTTCCTAGAATAACCGAGGATTATATCGTCAACATAGACAGCAAGGTATGCTATATCTTCTTGGTTTTTGTATGTATAGATTTATGGATCTACCTGAGACGGTTTGAAACTCAGTTCTTTTAATTTCTTATCTAATTTCTTGAACCATTGTCTTCCAGGCTATTTGTCTGCCAGGCTTCTCATTTTTGTTCTTGGTAATATCCAATAACATTTTTCTGGCTTTGTTGAAGATGTCTAGATTGTCCATGTTACACATCAGATGCATATATCGGAACGCACCCTCTACTCTATGGACATAGCCTTACTTACTCTATGACTAACAATAATTTCATGTCGGATCATGTACAACTAGATCTCGTGCATTACTGTAAACTATTATTATATTCTATTAACCACATCATTGGGTGTTATTTATTCATACACAATAGTGGCGACGAGGATTGTGTTCGAAGCTACGCGAAATTTAATAGTTACGGAGAAAAGTATACCGCGCCGGCAGTGCCGGCGACGCCACGTGCTTAACCTCCAAAGTGAAGTGAAAAATTTGTGTTCCCATTACATCCACTTACCTTTTCCTGTGTGTCCAAGGGTTCCAAGTCCTGTGATGATCACCCGCTTCACATATTTCCTTTTCCCTTACAAAATTACTTACAATGGATACGTCATTATCACAAGTGTTGGCCCCGATGATGGAAATCATGAAAGGAATGCAGGAACAACAAACACATTTACAATTGGCGTTAATGGATCAAGGTACAAAGAATATTAGTGGCATTTCATTACAACCTTACGACGAAATAAATGAATCTTTTACAAGTTACCTACAACGTTTACAAAACTACATAAATTTAAAGGGCATAACTAATGAGAATACAAAATTACAAATATTTCTCAACTGTATAGGTCCAGAAGAATATTACAGCTCCGAATACACCTGAATCAAAGACATACACCGAGTTAGCTAGAATCCTGAGTAACCATATAGCACCAGAACCAGGTGAAGTAGCACTGCAACACAAATTCTGCCTTAGGACCCAGCACGAACATGAAAGCATTGCCAACTATGTGGCGGGACTAAAGGAGATTGGTGGTAAATGCAATTTTATCTGTAATAATTGTAGTAACACAACATTTGACACCCACCTAAGGGTACAGTTTATAAGAGGGTTACAGAGTGCTGAAATAAAAGAAAGGTTACTACAGGAGTCTCCGCAGACCAAGTTTGAAGACTTGATGAGGATTGCAATGGCAATAGAAACGTCCAAATTTGAGTCTAAGGAAATGGAAATGGAACGTCAAAGTAATATTAACAAAGTTTCACTACATAAAAATAAAGAAAATACAAACAAGAAAAATAGCATACAATGTTTCCGCTGTGGGAAAAACAATCATACAGCAAAGAATTGCAGGTCAAAAGACAAATTGTTTTGCAAGAATTGCAACATCAAAGGACATATTGTTTGTTTGTTTGACTTTGTGTGCATTGTGTGTTCTTGAATAAATTATTTCTTTCTTTCTTTCTTTCTTCATATTCAGTCCGTATGTTTTAAGGATCAGAAACAAATAGAAATTGATAGCAGTACAGATGAAATATATGAAATACATAAATTACATACACTACATAAAATACAGTTACAAAATGATAAATTTTACATAATATCCATGCAATCCACTCGCCCGGTGAATCGCGCGCGGTAAGCACGCGTATTTGTGTTCCTGCCGAGTGATTATTATTTTGTGTAATTTTCTGCGCAAGCTATTTACAATGGATGAAAGTGTAAATGAGGGCGACAATTCCAGTGACACGGAATTTCTGGCCAATTGTGAACGGATGTATCAACAAAGTATGGAGACCCTATTGAGGGATAGTGCGGTAGCTGATAATAATTGTGAAGAAGGGAGAAGTAGCGTGGTGAAGAGAAAGGAGAGAGAAGAGGATGACAATGAAGATGATGAATATATTATTGTTAATAGGAGGAGGGCTAAGCGGATTATACGAAGTGTATCAACAGAAATAGGAAATAGGAAGGTAGATGAAAATAATACGCAGAAAGAACAATGCGAAGAATACAATTTATATGAAGTGTGTATTACGTCTATGGAATGTTTACCTAAACAAATGGCTTTGGCAAAACTTTTGAGATCTGAGAGTATAACGGGCATTACCAGAATAAAATATAAAAGTTTTAATAAGGTTTTAGTCCAGTTTAAAAAAGATCATGATGCCAATAAGCTTTTAGACTGCCAGAAATTTAAAGAAATGGGTTGCAGGTGTCAGAAAGTGAATGAATTATCATTTTCTTATGGTATAGTGAAAGGAGTACACATTGAGTTACATTTGTAAAGTGGTCGTGTCTGTACATTGGAGATATTTAAAAAAAAATACTTGGGTTATGTTATATTAACGATACTGAACACGAAAATATATTTTTTTCATTTCCTGTCTGTTTGTCTGTTTGTCTGTTTGTCTGTTTGTCCGCGATGGACGCAAAAACTACTGAACAGATTTTGATGCGGTTTTTTTTGTTAGATAGGGCTTGGTCAGACTTAAAATCTTACGTTTGTTTGATCGCAATCGGTTGAGTAGAACCGGAGTTGTGAACAATATTGATATTATACGGAAAATTAGCGGAAATATAGATGGCGCTTTTTTATTCTTATGGATGAAATTTTATATCTTATTACATCCGAGCAAGTATGTAAATAAATAGACTTTAATTTACATTTACAGTTGTGTAAACAAACGGGATTTTAATCATGAAATTATAATTATTTTGTCAATGAATTTATTTCCACCTGCGTAACTAGATGGCGTTAACGCGGTTTTGAACTTACTATGGTTTCGTTCCAACTGGACGTATATAAGCATTTTTAAATCATTTTTTTTTTTTCAATTTTCTAATTTTGTCAGGTTAAGTCAGGTATGAAATAGATGTCGGTACTGTCTTAAGATCAGTTACAAAATCGTTTTCCACACAAAGACAGCAGACAGATTACTTAGAGCTTGGTGAACAGGTGAAGGATATAGTGAAGTAGACAAGAGATACAACGGGGAAGCGAAGGAGTAGGGGAGAGGGCAAAGGTATTGGGAGTAGAGAGTCGAGTAGATATTATGCAGGTAGAACATTTTTTTATACCACTTAGGTGGCAGACAAGCACACGGCCCACCTGATGGAAAGTGGTTACTGTGCCCTATGAACGTATGTCAGGGGCGTCACACTCGCCCTTCTTGAAGTACTACATACTTGTAGTATACTATAGTCGGGAGTCGAACTGTAGTCATGAGGTCGCAAACAAGCACGCGGCCCTCCTGATGGTAAGTGGTTACCTTGGCCTATGGGTGAGTGCAACACCAAGGGAGTCACACTTGTGCTGCCTACCCTGTAAGAACTAAGAGCAGGGATGGCGAACCTTTTTTGTGGCTATCGTATTACACGGGCGCATCTAAATACCTAGGTACTTTATGGTGGCACTGCTGGCGTGCCCAAAAAATTGTGCCGCGTGCCACCTTCGGCACGCGTGTCATTGGTTCGCCATTCCTGGATTAGAGCGTGGTGAGGGATATAGTGGAGTAGACAAGAGATACAACGGGGAAGGGGAAGGAGTAGGGGAGAGGGTGGGGGAAGGGCAAAGGTATGGGGAGTAGAGACTCGAGTAAATAATGCAGGTAGAATTTTTTTTTTATACCACTTAGGTGGTAGACAAGCACACGGCCCACTTGATGGTAAGTGGTTACCGTGGCCTATGGGTGAGTGCAACACCAGGGGAGTCACACTCGTGCTGCCTACCCTGTAAGAACTTAGAGAATGTGTGCCGTCAGCGCAAAAGATAAGTCGGACAAAGCCTTTGGTTTTCCCACTGACAGCACAAAGCACAAGCTACTCTCCAGTGAGCTTTGGCTACCCTACTCACCGTCGGAGATACTACCCCAGTCGGACTGCTCCATTGGGACGAATATACCGTCGTGTACCTACCTCCTCGGGTCGAATAGAGAGGCGAGTACAATGTCTAATCAGCGTTCAACGCTCAACTTTCAGCACTATTTACAACACCACGCGATAAACGACATCCACGCGGGCGGAGCCGCGGGCAACAGCTAGTTACAAAATATAATTGAAAGTCAAACGGAAATTATTTCTATCTTACGACTTAAGCGATTGAATACAGAGGGTAAATGGGTCGACACTGTCGACAGTGAGTCGGTAAGACTTATTTTAAAGGGAAACAGTCTTCCATCATACATTTACGCATACGGCTGCCGGTTTAGGGTGGAATCCTATGTTTTCCCAGTGACACAGTGTTCCGGGTGCTGGCAGTTTGGACATATAATTAAATTTTGCCCAACAAAAAAGAAAATTTGCCCAAAATGTGGTGGGAACCATGAAAATTGTGACACTAAGGAGTTCACCTGCTTAAACTGCAAAGGTACACATTTTGTGCTGAATAAAACCTGTCCCATGTATGCGAAAGAAAAGCAAATAAGAATTATTATGAGTAAGGAGCATATACCATATCGAAAAGCTTTAGAATTATTTCTTATGAATAAGGAAAAGCGAACCAGCTCCTCGCTATTTTTACAAAATCCGACCTTTGCTACCACCACAAAAAGAGTGAGAACATATAGTAACATAGTCTCCAATTTACCGGTGCATCGTGAACCACAAATATTAGACACAAGCTCAATGGAAAGAACGAGCAAGACGCCTGCTGAACTATCACCTATAATTCAGCCAAAAAAAAATCCGAAAGATCTTAAGAGGTCAGAAACCACTCAGTCTGTTCAAGATCAGTTAGCGAGCGAAGAATCTAGATATCGACCACCAGGGGAAAAGAAAAATAGTCTCGAGGCTGAAGAGCAGTTGCGTTACAGATCTAAATTTAAAAAAGTTATTTTTAAGATGAAAGCAATTTTTATGTCACAAAATACATTAGAAGGTAAGCTCGTATCGATGTTAAAATTAATTTGGGAGGAGGTTAAAAATATGCTGATAATTATGTTTGCTACAGGAAATTACATTGAAACCTTTTTAAACCTTATAAATGGATAATAATGGTCACGATAACATACGTATAAATATATTTCAATGGAATGCACAAAGCATACGTCCCAAATTAATTTCATTTACGGCACTATTAAATCAGCTAAACATTCATGTAGGTATACTTAGTGAGACATGGTTAGATAATGAGAGTTATATCAACATAAATGGTTACAATGTATATAGAAAAGATAGAACTGACGGCTATGGAGGCGTTGCTATAATAGTACACAAGTCCATCCAATCCTATTTAAACCCAATTTCTGTGTCTAATTCAGGGATAGACGTCGTGAGCGTAAAATTAATTAATTGTAAAGATTTAGAAAGTATAGTAAGTGTGTACTGCCCTTGTTCTGTACAAACGAACCTCGCTGATTGGGATGAAATTTTTTCGCAATTCTCTAAGTCAACCGTCATAGCGGGGGATTTCAACGGTCACCACACCAACTGGTCGGTCAAAACTAATTCGAGAGGTACACAAATTATGGACTCAGCCCTAGACAACTCGTTTATATACCTTAATGATGGAACGATTACTCGAGAGAAGATGGTTAATGGTAGACTACAAAAGACCTCGCCAGATATTACATTTGTATCGTCCGATCTATCTTTAAAATTGTGTTTCACAGTTTTATTATAAATACTATCACTAGTATGTATGTACACATACTAGTGATTTGTTGTTTCCTGGGGAATAATTTACGAGAGCTCGGTATTTATTCGGCAAAAAATTTAGTAGTTATACTTTTATTTCATCGTCTGTTTGATATTACTGCATTTTCTTCAGAATCATGGCTGAAAGTTTTGAACACAAGCAAAACACCAAAAAAAGCTCTTTAAACACGACATGAGTTACCAAAATCAGAACGACAGAAACATAGAGCCCAAAAGTATCGATCTGATTGGGAAGCATTAGAGATATTTAAGGACTGGCTAAAACCAGGTCCAAATGAATTTAAAGCCAAATGCAATGTCTGTCTGCAACACCATTTTGACTGCAGAAATAGGCGTTCTGAAAATTCATGGCAACAGGAAAAAACATATTGATGCCATGAAAAAAGTATCTTCAACGAGCAAGCAAGTTTCTGCAACAAGTTTCTGCGTTTTTATTTGAACACAACACATGAAATGTTGGCGTCAAAATTAAAACTAAATAAATTCAGCGCGATTAGTGATGAATCTACCGATAATGGTAATAAGTACCCAGAAGTCGTCTTGTATTGTCGTGAGGATTTACGATGACCAGTCTAAGCAAATTACCAGTAAATTTTGGGAACTGTCAACATATATTTGATTCGTCATATCCTGACGAATCAAATATGCATTCAGACCTTAGAGTATTATACTCTAAGATTCAGACCTAACGAAGGAGCCACGGGGAAAAATTATTTAATGCTCTTGTTAAATCGTTTGAGAAGGGGAATGTTCCTCTCACTAATTTAATAGGATTTGCTGCTGATGGTTGCAGTGTAATAGGAGACCATAACTCAGTATTCAGTCGCCGAGAAAATTTTCCTGGTATCATCATTATGAAATATGTATGTCACCTTTGTGATTCTGCAGCGTGTTAAGGGTTAACTAGAAGATGTGAGGAATTAGTTCGGGAAATATGTACTTTTTTTTTTTTAAAGTAGTTCCAAAAGACAATGCCAGTTCACCGAATTCCAAAAATTTCTTGAATAATTGAAACCACACAAAATGCTTCACCCTCACAGACTCACTTTTTGCTGTTGTGGAAAGAATACTCGAACAGTAGAATGCGTTGAAACCCTTTTTTAGAAGCACATGGCTCAACGAGAAGCTTATTTCAACAGAAATCATATTTAAAAATTTAAATGATCCAATGTTCATTAAAATATTTCAATTTTCTTGCGTGGATTTTACCCAAATTCACGGACTTCGACAATTGTTTCCAAAGCGAAACCATTGTAATCACGTTATTGAATGAAAAAATTCAGGATATTTACCGCGACATACTATTATGTTTTTTAAATAGAGATTACGTTATAAAAATGAACTAGACAAAATAAATTTGGAAAGCATCAGGGTATGAACTTGGGCATCAGGGTAATGACTGACTTAAAAAATATTGACGTTTCAATATCAACTAACAAATTGGAATAGAAATCAAGTTTTTTAAATGAAATGTCGCAATTTCTTTAGTACAAGTGCCAAAGAAATAAAACGTTATAGCTTGTGTGATCCTCTATTGTCCAAACTACATTTAATAACTACATCCTGCAAATGCCACATCCTCAAAATTCAGAGCAGGTACCTTCAATTTTCCCCTAATAGAGTTATTGCCTAGAATAGTACCGAACGACTTAAATTTAATCCAACAGATCGACAACCAGTGGAGACATCTTCCAGATTGATTTAATGAATTTAATTTAACTTTGCCAGTTGACAAATTTTGGAGTGAGGTAAATGTTTGTCTGGATTTAAAGGAGCTATCACAATTCGCTCTAGACACATTGTGTATTCTTCACTTGAATGCACAATGTGAACGAGTATTCAGTCACGTGAATCTGATTAAAACAAAGACGCCTAACAAATTGACGCCAGAGACAGTCAATGGCACTTTGTTGGCTGCACAACACGTCAAAGCAGCTGGATCATGTATAAATTTCCAGCCATCAAGCGACATGTTAAATAAAATAAATTTAAGCATGTATGATCGAGTGCCGTAAGACGTGAAAAGACATGGTCATTTAAACATTGTCGCCCTTACATTTGACGCTCACGCTACGAATATTTCAGCAGTGGAAATATTGGGGTGCAAGATAAAGGACTGCAATAACCTGAAAACTACATTTAAGCGCACCCGGTCGGCAATTATAATATAGCTGTGTTTCTGGACAGTACGTGATACAATTAGTCCGGAATCATTTCGAAAACAAACGGGAATCTTTAGACGAGGAGGAGCAGAAAGTTAATTGGGAGTACCTAGTTGAACTTAATAACTTACAGGAACAAGAAGGCTTACATATTATTATAGCTAATAAATGAAGTTAATAAATTAAATAGAAAACATCTCGAATTCAGGAACTCAATCACGAAAGTCATTGGCTTCTCAATTACTTAGCAGGAGTGTAGCAGTTGCAATAAAATTTTGTCGCAAAGTTTTAAACAGTTTCAAAGAAAGCGAAAGCACAGAAAATTTCATAATGTTTAATAATCTCTTCGACGTAATTAGTTCTTGAAAATTAAGTCAACATGGTTTTTGCCATCCTCTTTGCCCTGAAAATAAAACTGTTTTTTATTTTTTATTTTTAGAGACTGCCAGAAGGTACATACTTAATTTGCAAATTAAAACCACTAGAACGTTTTCTAGTGGTTTTAATTTACAATGTAATGTAAAGTACAATGAAAACGAAAATCCGATACGATACAAATAAAAAGTTTCCAATCGGTACTTGCAGTCAAATGCTCTCCTGGCTTTAAAGGAGTGCTGATCTGTATTGAAAACCCTAAAATATTTATATAAAATCTTTTCGAGGACATTCATTCTCAAGGAATGAATTATATAACCACATAATCGTTCAGTCGCGTATGGTCAAATTCGCAATCGGTCAAATTCATAAAATCGCGACTAGTCAAAATAGTAGTTAGTCAAAATAGCGAACCGTCAATATAGCAAGTGGTCATTATAGCAAAGCGTCAAAACAGCAAACCGCCAAAATAGTAAAGCGTCAAAATAGCAAACCGTCAAATTAGCAAACCGTCAAAATTGAGCCAAGATCACATCAAACTATTCTTTGGCTCAGTAACGATCCATGGTGGGTACAACGACAACCCCAATTCGCGGCAATTTAGAGGCAGTTATAGAAAATTACTTTGTCACATGGAGTTACTAGTTGGTAACACTGGAAATTACGTACCACTTAGAATAATGTCGATTTTAACATGCTTATCTGCTATTCAATGCATCAATGTCTCAATTTTATCAAAAAGATTTGACGAAGTTGACGAAGAAGTAATTAGTGCAGTAAGTACCGAAAAAGTTGGATATCATACATGAAATGGCGTCTATTGATAGTCTAGACTGCAGGCAATGTAGTGAGATATATCATTACTCGAATAAAATGTCAGTTTTGTGTGGATAACAAGCTAGCTAAGCAGTGGTTCCAACTTAGCACACGTCGTAGGGTCGCCGATGTTATGTTCATATATAAACTTATTCATGGTTTAGTAGATTCGCCAGATGTCCTTGAGCGTATATCACTGTCCGTTCCTCGCAGCGATAGTCGTTTGAGCAATCGTCAAACATTTAATTTACTACATTTTAAAAGTAATCTTGGCTAGTGTTGGAGATTTAGTTTTTATTGTGGCAGCACTGCTTGCCTTATTGTAGCGAGTGTAGCAACACTGTTCCCTTCTTTTTTCAACCATTGTACCAACCGTGTGTGCTTTACGCTATTAAATTCCGTTTACTGTGAACAATATCGTTTTTCACCATCAAGCTTCCCTCAACACCCCAACAAATGGTCCTTCGTCGGTTTACAAGAGAGTTAGCGCGGGATTCAGCTGCAAGAAGGTGAATAGGCGCAATTTTTTTCGAGCGGCAAGACGCGACTCCATATTTGTCGTCCGGCCACGCTGCGAGTTCATAGCAAGTTCATCGGAATCGTGAGCATTACATACAAGATAAATATACAAAATTTACAGAAAGAAGCGCAAGAGTACGCTTATATTTCATCGTTTGGATGGTTTTCAATTCGTCAACATTCAGCAAATAAATCAACATTCGGCTTCGCTGCAAGTACAAGTTACGACATGTACCTACATTTACTGTGAGCAAAACAAGGAAAGATTGCATTGACGGTCCAATAGGTGCGAAAAGGACAGCTGCAACGACGCTTGCGGCAAGAGCGAGACGCGGCGTTGGATACTTCACGCGAGTGAGCGGGACGACCTATCCAGCAATTTTATCGCGGCGTGAAGCGTCTGCGACTGGCGCCATTTTTTGGGATCACTTTGTTCAATCAATCGTTTCGTTTATGTACCGGGTCGCCATTATTGACGATTTCGGCGTCACACGTAGTTTAGTGTAGTTTATGCAATAACATTTCATAACATAGACATGTCATATGCTTACAAATCAACGTAGAAAAATGTGCCGAACTCACACACACACATTTTTAATTCATCTACATTTCCCTACCTAACCAATGGATTGAAAAGAGATGCCATGAAAAATAGGTACCATATAAAAGAAGAAGAAAGCTATTGTTTGTCACTTGAACTTTAATGATAACACTACACTCAATGCACCAATCACAGTGCGGTTGCTACATCGGTGACATAGGCTAACAAAATTATTGAGAAAAAAGGTACAGATCTCTCTGAATTGAGGTTATTGCCTAATTTTGTTTAGACAAAGATGTTTGTTTGACTTTGTTATTGTACTATAAAAATGCTAGGTATATTTTTTAAATTTCATCATTTTGTTGCTGCCAATAGTACAATTTTAACAAGTACCTAAGTAGGTACTTGCCAGTAAAGTGAAGTTTGAGATAATTGCCTAATTTTGTTTAGACAAAGATGTTTGTTTGTCATTGTTATTGTATTATAAAAAAGCTAGGTATGTTTATTATATTTCATTATTTTGTTGCTGCCAATAGTACAAATTTTAACAAGTACCTAAGTAGATACTTGCCAGTGAAGTGAAGTTCGCACTTATTAACTTACTTGAACCCTTAGAGTATACATTGCTATAGAGCGCGCCTTATAAGTATGAACTGCTATCACGGGTATGAACAGTACCAAGTAGTGATGTGCCTAGTGGCAATATTTCCATTGCCAGCAATATTCCCAATGTTGCCACTGCCGGTAAAATACCAATATTGCCAGCAATATTGGCAATATTGCCAATTTTGCCTACCAAAATACCAATATATTTTATTAGTACTCTAGGATGAAATCATGATTTTTCAATTATATTTGAGTAGAATATCTATCATAAAATATTTAATATACTCAATAGGCGCACACGCGTACTGTGCAAACAAATCGAACATTTTCTATCTCTTTCGCGGGGACGCGCAGTGAGGAGTTGGGGGTGCATTGCCACTCGCCTGGATGAAGATGTGTGGTCGGATATATGCGGACATATTGAATTAATAAAGCCTGTTGTTGACTGGATATCCAAATTAGAAGGTGACTATGGAACTATCCACTTTGTGCATCGAGCTCTAAATGACATCAACGCTGTACTGAATAACAACGCCACTGAAACTTTGTTGGATGAGCAATATGAGACTATTAGCACCAAATTTGCACAAAGAAAATTACAATGTTTGAAGCCTGTAACTATCTTGGATCACAATAATCAAGGCGTTAATTTAACCGACGACGAAAATTTGGATGGTTGTCAATTTATTATGGACCATTACGAATGCGATGGACAAAGAGGAGTAAATGTGCTAGAAGAATTGGCACATTATAAATCAAGGTCTAACGTTTATGCAAGAGATTTTATATGGGCCTCATCTTCGGTTGGAGATAGTAGTGGGCAATAGCGGCTTTCTTGGTTAGCGAAACGAAACTATCTATCGTGTTTCAGTAGCAGTTTTTAAAACACTCTATTTGAGTAGCGGGTAATAGCAGGTTTTTGCAGTCTGCCAACGATAAACTGTATTGTAGCGGTGATCGTTGCGCAACAAGACGCGACAATAGCCATAGTACAAGTACATAAAATACCTATGTGTTCAGCTGTAGCATTTGTTTGTTACGGTTTGTATTTAAATTTAATCATTTAAGTTATTTATGTACCTAAGAAGGGTAACTTATTATCTAACAATGAAATTTCCTTCGTTTTTTCCAGGCTGGCTGCAAGATAGATAGACTAGTCTAATAATATAAATTAAAATAGGCAAAAGTGAAATGATCCGGTGGGACTCGAACCCGCGACTTATATCATACATAAACGAATCATACATAAACAATGCATTCGTATTCGCACACTTTCATTTCTTTAAATAAAAAATTGGAAAATGCATTTACCTACTTCAAGTCAAAGGTCAAACAAAATGTTTAGTATTTGCGTGTATGAAAGAGACAAACATCGCGATTCGCGCTAAGTTCTATTGCCCATCGCCGATAGCGGTAGCAGCGATGTTATACGGAGATTGCCGAACGTAGTATGCGTTGTGTTCGTGAAGACGTGATCGAAATATACATAACATGTTAGGTTGATAGCAGGATAGCTTGTTAGCGCGTTTTGTTGTACGTCAGAAACCTGCTAACAGTGATTGTGCCTTTAGATAGTTTCAATAACTAGCGACGTTGCGCAACGACCATCTCTAGTTGGAGATATTTCACCATTATCTTGGTGGCAGCTATTTTTTCCTAACACGAGTTTAGAGAAAGTTGCGGTGAAGATTTTATCAATTCCTTCGACTTCTGCTAGCGTAGAATGGAGTTTTTCTACTTTTTCAAATATTCACACGCCTAAAAGAAACAAACTTACAACGGAAAGAGCTGGCAAAATTTGCTTCATCGCACACAATTGGAAACTCCTAAATCAAAACACGCAACTACGGCAACAACCAACGCCTGAAGATTTGCCTGACGATGAAAGTGCCGAAGACGTGGAATTCGATTTCGTTGAAACAAAATGATGAACCACTCTATAGAGATTTTCAGTACAGACATAGACGAAGATCCATTGTCTGTGGATAGACTAGCAATTTAAAGCCAATGCGGAATTAAGTTAATTCATATATAACTAGCTGACCAGGCGAACTTCGTACCGCCATATTTTCCGCCCGCGTGGTATTCTGATCCCCGTCCCGCTGCATATCTTTAAATTTATCAGTGTTTCTCTACAATATTATGCATGTATTATACATATAAACCTTCCTCTTGAATCGCTCTATTAAAAAACCGCTTCAAAATCCGTTGCGTAGCTTTGAAGATTTAAGCATACATAGGGACGGACAGACATATCTTGTGTGGCAACATTAGCAATATTGCCAGTAAAATACCGGGAATATTGCCAAAATTGCCGGCAATATTGGGCATTTTACTAAAAACACAATTTTATTATTTACAATGTAGATTATGGCCTTTAAATGCTAATTTTAAGTATTGTACATAGGTGAAGTAGTTAATTTGTCTTTTATTTAAATAATATTGCCATAAATTTACACTCACGGCAATATTGCTGGCAATATTGCCACTAATATTCCCATTTCGAGCAATATTGCCGGCAACGGCACATCACTAGTACCAAGGCTCCTGGCTCAACCTCAATCGGTAGCAAAACAATACCCGTCAAAATTACTTCGCAAATAACATTTAATTTGATATGTTAAATCAAAATTTTATACAACATCGTATATTTGTAGTAATAATGACACAAAAATAACGCAAAATGACGTCATTTTTTTGTATTTTGGCTTTAACTTTATCAATGCATATCAAATCGAAAAAAATACTTCATAACAACAAACTACATTACTAAGTGCATCTATTGATATTTTCGGTATTGCATGAAACGTCACTATAGGTGCACTATACCATCGCAAAGTACCTGCTAACACTCGGCGCCGAAGACCTGAGTGATAGGCGCGCTCTATATATTAATGTATACTCTAAGCTTGAACCACATAGTATTAGTAGGCAATTATAAAAAAACAACAAATTAAAATTGGCAGGTAGTATGTAGTGAGTTTAATGCCTACGATATTCTCATCTGTACTTTAATCTATGTTCGGAGCACACACATCCTTGTCGCTCACGCACCAAATTATATCATACTGTCTCTTTTTATTTTCGTGCTGACAATTTTAACTTGAATATTATGAAAGTAATAAAGGAGGACGGCCAAAGTCGGCTATCCCTTAGACAGCTGTTTCGCAGCAAAATGTAAATGGTTATGGTCTTCTTTTATTATGAAATAATATTAGGCACAATATTGTAGTATCAAACGAACCCATTTTGAAAACGTATTTGAGAATATTTATTATGATTAAGCATAACATAAACTCACGCCTGTATCCCCGAAGGGGTAGGCAGAGGTGCTAGCACCCACATTTCGCCGTTTATGTTTAGGTCCCAATGTAATAGGTGGCGAGCCTATTGCCATTAACCGGGCACTTATAAACCTGCGATAAATACACACATAACTTCGAAAAGCATCGAAAAGTCATTGGTGTGTGCCATGGTAAAACCTGGGATCGAACCCGAGACCTCGTCTCAGCAGTCCATTACCCATACCACTAGGCTACCGCGGCCTGATTAAGTTCTGTACAATTCACACAATTCATTATCAAAAAGGTGGTTAATGTTGCAAATATAAAAAATCAGTGGAAAAAGTAATCTTAAATCACTGATTATTAAATTAAAATATAATACAGAAGATATTTTCAAAGTCTATAACACATATAAGTAATGATTATTTTTCATTTACTATTTTTTATTTAAGACGAAAATATATTTAAAAAAATAAATTATATTGAAAAGTTATAAAGCGCATGGGTGTTTTATTTTTTAACGCTAGCAACATCGACATCGACCACTGTCATATCATTCGCTTGATGTGTACGGCTGCTATCAGTTATTGTTATTATTTGAATAATTCTGATTCAAAATGGATTGTGATAACTCTAACGACGACCTCGGCTTGCACTCGGACCCTGTATCTGCTTTAAACGTTGACCCTAGCAATTCTTTGGATATTGTACCCGCTTTACATGAAGACTCACGCTTGGACATGGATAACCCGAATTCAACTGTTGATATGGAACTTTTACATTGTATTAATTTGTGGTGCTGATGTGACGCACAGGAGAAGACATTATATTGAACTTAGATGAAGTGCGACATGTAATTCTCCAATGGATTGCACCACAAGTTGTAAGTATTTTGCATGTTCGATATTTTACGTTATAATAATTATCCAATAGGCTCGCCCTCTATTACGTGGGACCTAACACAATGATTGGTGAAATGTGGGTGTAAATACACCTCTGCCTAACCTTCGGGAGATAAAGGCGGGACTGTATATAATTATGTACTATGTATTCATTATTATGGGGATAAAGGCGAGATTGTATATCATGTATGTATGTAGATATGTATGTATTATTTAATATTAGATATTATTAGTATGTAGTATGTACGTATGTATTATTGCCCTTAATAATATAGTTTATTTATTGTTAACAGATTGACACCCACAGCCAGATATGCCACTCTTGTTGGACTGTGGCATTACTGAACTCTCCAAATGTCTCAATTTCAAATCAAGGAGCGTCAAGTTCAGGACATCAGAGACAAATATGTGTTAGTTGCTCAACTTCTCTTATGAGAATAAGAACACATAGTTTAAACATAGACTCAGATCGGGAGAGAGACATAAGAAATGTTATTGTAGATTGGATTAACCCACGTGAGTTAAGAGTATCTGACAGAATTTGTCATCCTTGTTGGCAAAGGGCTAATAGGCAAGTTACACAAAATATGGAGAGAAGAGATGAACAGAATCCAGAAGGAACAATCCATTTACCGGATTACAGAAGGGCCGCTGATACCCAAGCACGTTGCTTTTTCCCTGGCTGTAACGCAGAAGAGAGGCTAATGATTCCCAAGTGGCTCAGAGTGCATATATTTGAAGTGTATAATTATTATATACCACAACAATGTAGAATTTGCCAGTTCCATCTACGAAATGACCACTTTCATATACTTGAAGATGATGTTCAGTCCTTGCATTATTTTACAGCAAGACACATACAAGACTTTGCTTCCTTTGTTAAAGAAAGAAAACATCATTTAGATTTTAGAAAAATAGAGGAAATGACTAAAGACACGGTTTATTACTGGACTGGAGTAACCAAAGAACAGTTTCAGCTCTTAAAAGCAGATGTACCCAATATTGATAGTCTGCCGAATAACTCTTTAGCTCTTGCAGCATTTCTTATTAAAATAAGAACTGGAGATTCCAATGAACGACTGTCTATGTTGCTGAATGTACCTCGGACCACTTTGGGCAGATACATTAATAAAGTACGCGAAATACTACTGCAGGACTTCGTGCCTAGGAATGTAGGAATTGAACACATTACTCGCAGCCAAATATCAGACAGAAATCTCATGATCCCTAATGGACTCTTTGGAGGGGAACAGAGGAAACCCATAATTATAATGGATGGTACATATTTATACCTACAAAAGAGTTCTAATTACAAGTACCAGAAAGCCACATATTCATTGCATTCGTAGTACAATCGTATCCAGTCTTCTGTCTCCTTCCACGATTGTACTATTGTAATAGAACTCTGAACAATGGAAGTAGTAGGCATAGAGAACTGTACTCTCCTCTTATCGTCGGTGTTCTTATTTTGTCCCAACCGGGGTCAACGGTTATTTCTGGCGATCTTGAAGATTGGTGCAGAAGGCCTGGCGCATTATGATGCCGTCCAGTGGATTCATGCCATGGGCATCGGTCCCGCTGACGTTCTGGTAGATGGACTGTTGCCAGAGCATGGGTATCTGGTGGATTTTGGAGGCGGTTCGTTCCGGCTATTCGCCAACTCTTCGGGTTTGTTGCATTTACACCAGTGCTTCCAACTGCTTCGTGCCTTGGAAGAAGTAGAGCTGGACGTTCTGGATGAAGCGGCGTCCGGAGGATAAACTCTTATTTTCTTTTTCCTTATTTTTTTTTTTATAAAGTGAATTCGTCTTGTTGAATAAGTTTTTTTTTTTTCGTTGAATTGATTACGTACTATATTCCGGATCCTTCCTGTGCTATCAATGTTTGGATAACCTCCCCTGCGGTTTCACGTAGATTTTGGATATTCGATGAGGTATTAAGATACCGACAGCGACTATCGGAGTCAGCACTCAGCAGGTTAACGATTTTTGGAAACCTATGCCGCGCCGCGCACTGCCTCGAATATCCTACCGACTGCCTTTAACAGTCTTTAACAGTCGAAATAAGTATTATTTCCATGTGATATGAAATCCCTTTTGGTGTATTAACGTTAGAGTAATAGTTCGTGCAGTGTCTTTACGGGTCCATATTGGCTTACATAAAATTTTAAATCCTATTCTTTGTCTTACTACCGATTTGTGCTCATAATAATCACTCTTCATAATTTTCTTTTTCATATATTTTTTATTCATACATTTTTATTTCTAACAACGGAGTTCATAACCGTTAGTGATCATATTTTTTTTATTCATAACTTTTTTCTTCATAACCTTCAATTATCATAACTTTTATTTTAACTCATATTATCATTTTTCTAGAGTGACAAATTTTGTTTTAAATTTGTTTTTGGATTAAATATAGTTCTGCATGGTTATAAAAAAAAATAACCACGAAGGCTAATGCGGGAGCTTCTAACCTAATCTATCCAAGTCGGAATGAGCAGCTTTCTCAATGAATCTATTACTAACTTGTAACGTATAAAAAAAAAGAGAAAAAAAAGATTCTCTGTCCCTGGACTTGGGAGGTCAGATGGTGGTCCAAGCCCAAGAACAGAGTTGTGAGGAGTTGTTACAATGTTTTAGATGAAGATAAGGTTACCTGGATAAATCTTTTGGAGATCACATCAGCCTATTATTTCAAGGACCTCGTATGATTAACAGCATCTGGTTTGTTTTGGGAGTTGACAATGAAACGCTGGTATGATTTCATGCACAATTTGTATAATCCATGAGATTTTACAATACTCTTAAAATATAGCTTTAAGATTAAGGCTTAGAAGTAAACTCTAACAATTAGCTAGACGCGAAACGTAAGTCCGCACTTGAGACACTCGCGACGCGATTACGCACGACACGTGTACTGATGAAAAATATAACTCACGTGAAAGCAGAACTGTACCCTGGCGAAAGCAATCCTTCAGGGTACGTAATCCTCCAACGCCTGCTTGCGCGGGCGCACCGCGTGACATGCGCCAGCCTCTCAGCGCACACCTCGTGCTCAACAAAGAGAGAGCCTCAGACTCCCATGGCAGAAAGGGGTGGAGAAGGTGACCCTTGGCGGGCGTCGTCGGATCCGGCCACACGAATCCGACATGGACAGCCCCCAGATGTCCAGCCTACGGGTGATGGCGGTGCTTCTTCTAACACGCAGACATCAAAATGCCGGCGTGGTTCGTGATCGACATCATCCGAACTAGATACTATGGCGCTCCCCAACCTTCAGGGATGCAGGGTCGAGCCGATGATTTCGGATCACTTGGTCCGAGCACAAAAAAACTGTTTGTTCAAAATAAATTTACAGAGCCATCATTTAGTCAACCGCCATGGCCGCTATCCAATACCAGAGAGTCTCTGTTCCTCTATGATTACAACAAATAAAAAATATCAGAAATGCAATCATAGACAAGTAGAGAAATGCTCTCAGGAATTTAATACAAAAATCCACTAAAGCTAGTCTTTAATTCTAGCTGAATTTATGACATACTGATACATTTAAATCTCACAATTATTAAATTATTAAAGACGGGAATGTTGCCGTCAGAACTCAATGGTACATTTCGTAGCTAGCTATGAGAACGAAACGTTTGATGCAAATGACAAGCCACGAATGTCACTAATGTCAGTAATGTCAGTAATGTCATTCCAGTGTAAACAAAAATGTATGTTATAAATTTGTGTTTGTGTAATGTAAGTGAAATTAAAAATAGATCACTACAAACTGTCTGTTTGCCAAATAAAATAATTAATTTGTGAAACGAAGCCTTATATAAACAATACTTTGTACAATGATATATTTATCAAGTTATTCAATATTTTTCCAATTTTATTTCAATTTTCAATATTTTAATTCAATAGCTATTCAATATTAGAATAAAACACCTTTATGAACATAAAAGTTATTTATTGAAATGATTATGAGTTTCGATTATTAGTATAAACAAATATATTAAAACAAATATTAGTAACAACAAATTTATAATAAGTGATATTATGAATTTCAATGATTATATATTTCAATATTTATTTGTTAAATTTTTATGAAGAATGATCATTATGACTTTAAATGGTATGAGAAAAATTTTCGGAAATCCGATGATAGGAGTTGAAAAGTTATGTAAGAAAATGCGCACCCTGTCTTTACACATACGATGGCATTTTCGTTTTTTTTTTTAAGTCACTGATGCTTCCACTCAACGTCCGACCGGCGCCGCTCGGCACGCGGTACTAGAGGCAAACGTTCCATTTGACTCGTTTTCGGATCTTCACGATTTTCGCACAATAACGTATTTACCTCTTTTTATATAATATCTTTGAGTTTATGTTAATTTGTACAATATTTCTGGTTTTTGTAACAAATTATGCACAAAACATTCAAAATGTCTGTTGATTCGAAGGACAAGGAAAAGATGCAGTCTCTCGTGGCGAAACGAGGCTATTTAAAAGTTATGCTAACGAGGCTATTTAATTCTGCTTCCCAAGACGACTTATCAATTGTTTCGATATTACTATTAGAATCAAAATCGAACCATTTAAATACTGCATTCACAGAGTATGAACGGCAGAATTGTCTAATTCTTTCCTTGAATCCCGATGATACGGAAGATATCGGGAAGGTCGAAGAGAATTATTATTTCACGAAAGCCATTTTCCTCGACTTCAGTGCCAAAGTGAAAGACTGCGCTTCTCCTCCTCCGCCAAATACAGGGGAGCATCGAAAACTTAAACTCCCCACGATTCAAATAGATGCATTTGATGGTAAGTCCAGTGCGAAATATGTAACATTTATAAACTTATTTGAATCATTAATTCACAATGATAAAGGCCTGGACAGTATACAAAAATTACACTATTTACGTTCGTTTTTAAAAGACGAAGCCTTAGATAATAAAGAAAGGGCAGGTATTATAATAAGCAAAAAATTGAAATAGAACATGTTTCTTCATTGTTAGACTTGCCTGCTTTAGAGCGGGGGCACACGATGCGTTGCGGCGCCGCGCCGCACCGCAGAAAATTTGGCCGATCGGCGGCCACACCAGCGGTGCGGGGCGGCTCGTATGGCCGCCGATTGACCGAAATTTCTACGGTGCGGCGCCGCAACGCACCGTGTGCCCCCGCACTTAGTGAAGGGTGGCAGCATCAGAGCGTTTATCTCATAAATTAAACAGTCTTTAGCAGCATTAAAAAACCTAGAAATTGATGTAGCTAAGTGGGATCCAATCTTAATTGTTATTTTCACCCGAAAACTAGATGCATACACAGCGAAGGCATTCCAACTGGAATGTGACATCGATAAGGAGCCAACACAGTTGGTGAGTTGTTGGAATTTCTGGAGAAGCGGGCATTAGCTTCAGAAAATTCTGATACGCCGGCTTCTACTAGCAACAGAAAGTCTAATGGCAAACTGGCTGTCAACGTAGCGTCCAGCGAGCACGTTGTGCACACTGTAATAGTACAATAAAATTAGGATTTGACACGAATAATTCCTAGTCGCAATTTTCTTTCGGAATTTATAGAGGGAGGTTACTGGCAGTCTAAATTTCGATTTGCGTGGTATTGGGTTCGTTGCGTTCTCCGCCATATTAAATAAGTCGTTTATTTTTAATTTTACACGAAAAATTATTACTACAAAGTTGTTTAGAATTAAATTTTCTACAATTTTGCTGTTCTTAATTTTTTCCTAGGATAGATATTTTTTTGATTTATACCCCAAAAAGTGGTAAATCTTTGTTTGACTTTTTTTGACTTAAGAAAAATGCCTAGTAGCAATTTTCTTTCGGAATTCATTATGTGAGGTTACTAGCAGTCTACATTTGGTTTTGCGTGGTATTCGGTTTGTTGCGTTATCGGCCATCTTGAATTTAAGGGTAAATTTTTGTTTGCCGAATAAGTCGTTTAGTTTTTTTTTACACGAAAAAACTACAAAGTTGTTAAAAATTAAATTTACTACCGTTTAATATTCATAATTTTCTCCTAGGATTAATATTTTTCGATGTATACCCCAATAAGGTGGTGAAATTGTATTCGATTTTTTAACAAAGGAAAAACTCCTAGTAGTTATTTTCTTTGGAAGTTAGTTGACGCAGGTAACTGGCAGTCTAAATTTCGATTTGCGTGGTATTCGGTTCATATGCATTTACGAATTTATTCCAAAGGTGTTATAGAAGAATTTAATTTTTTTATAATTAAGAACTGCGAGACTAGCTAAATGCAGCCCCGTCTCCTTTGTTGAACAGACATGTTTTGGCTCCAACGGTTCGGTGAATAATGAACGGTGCGCGTCACTCGATAGAGTAATGCTGAATGTGTGGACGAAAGTCCATGCCATGGGGTTTACTCTTAGAGTATGCATTATAAATAGCAATGTATACTCTAAGGGTTTACTCGACATGATTGCTCGATCGAGTAAAACCTTATGTGAGTACGGAGCTTAAGACTGTGTGGCGGGAAATATATTTCATTGTGTAAAAATGACTGTAAAACACTAGCCCGCATCTTCTCCTTGCTTGTTGGGTTGTATTGTGAGCTCTGGCATTGAAATTGATTGAAATTATCCAGTACTTTAACTTTTGTGTATTTATATAAACTGTTTGTAAATCATAAGAAACTCTGCCAAAAAGAAACAAGTGGGTTATTATTCACAACAGGTTATCGACCCAGGACGAGAAAGTGTAATTGAAAATTGGAAAATTGGAGACAAACAAGTTCTTTGTATGAGCGTGGCAGCGAAAAAAATTGAGTTTAGAACAGTTTGATACTTTGAAACTTTTGAAGTATTGGCATCATATGCTAGAGCAATCTACGCAGCCTTGTTTGAAGCTGACGAGAGGCGAAAATTGGACAATATGGAAATTCTAAATGGAGGTCATGTTTAGAGAACGAATTTTTTTTGGCATTCATGGCACTGAAAAACTGAAAAAAGCCGACGCCGAATGAGACGACAGAGGAGAAATCGTGGTTAGAAAGGTATGCGAAAGCGCGAGAGCTTATTGTTACACGCATGGAGGCAGCGCCCCTTACGCATCTTTTTTTGGCATTCATGGCACAGAAGAAAAGCCGACGCCGGATAAGATGATAGAGGAGAAATCGTGGTTAGAAAGGTATGCGAAAGCGCAAGAGTTTATTGTTACACGCATGGAAGCAGCGCCCCTTACGCATCTACTGTTCTGCACGTCAGCGGCTAGCATGTGAACTAAGTTGCAGCATGTTAGCAAAAATTCTTCTCACTGCATTTGGGTAATGACTCTGCGGAAACGGTTATGTAAAAACTAAAACAAATCAATACAAAACTAAAGCAAGCAGGTGAGCCATGCTCAGAAAGATTGATATAACAAAAGTGTTGATGTGATTGCCGGAAAAATTTAAACACTTTAGGTCAGCGTGGAAGTCAGTCCCATTAAAAAAGCAAACTCTACATGAGTTAACGTCCCGACTCATCGAGGAAGAAAGTAGTGAACAGGTAAATGCCAGAGGTGGGATTGGTCAGTGTCAGCAAAGATAAGAATATAAAATGTTGTACTTGTGGGAAAGAAGGCCATTATTCAAGAGAGTGTCGACTAATAGCTAGAAAATAAACAAGAAGCTGCAACTATTGTAAAGAGAAAAGGCACTTGAAGTCTAGATTGTTAAAGTCAAACGAAACCAAAGAAGATAAGAACTTTCCAAAAATGGACGCTTTCATGAGTCAAACTAAGAAAAGTAATTTTTGGTTCATGGATACAGGTGCCAGCAAACATGTATTGTGCTTAAAGATTTATTTAGGCTGAACATTGGATAATACACGTGCAAAATTACTATTGGTGATGGAAAGCACATTGATGTTGTTGTTGCGGTGCAGTAGAACTATTTTGCATGGAATGGTAAGATATTTATAAAGACAATACTTAGTGGACTATTTTATGTACCAGAATTAAAGTTTAATCTGTTCTCTGTTGGGTCTGTTTTAGACAAAATTTGTTAGTCTCTAATAAAGGTAACTGTGAATTTGTGAACAATAAAGGTTTGCAATAGCCAAACGTGTAAATAAAATGTATCGCATAATATAAAAATGAATCCCTAAATGTGTTGCTAAGCGTAAATCTCAAGAACGGCTGAATCGATTTCGCTAATTCTTTTTTTAGATATTCCTTGAAGTACGGGGTGGTTCTTACGGGGAGAAAATTAAAAAAATAATAAAGAATCGAATGTTAGGCGGTACGAAGTTCGCGGGGTCAGCTAGTTTTCTATAAAGAGAACGCAATCATTAATTTGTTAAATAAGAATAAAATGCATTATGTCTTGTTGTGTATCTAAAGTTAAACGATCGTTAAACTGTAGTGACATGTTTGTAATTGATAAACTTTCTGATAATGGTTTTTCTAGAAATTTTGGTTTGATAAATGTATCTAAAAAGTTTGAGAATATGATCATTACTTGTGAAAGTATTTTTTCTGGTAAATAGCATCGCTTGCCTTTTCCGAATAGTATGTTCAGAGCTAGGGACAACCAGTACCACTTGAATTGGTCGATGCAGACGTACGTGGTCCAATGGAAAATCAACAAAAAGAGCGGCTGAAAATATCAAAATTGAACGCATTTTTTATTTATTTTACACTGGCAATACTGTGGCAGAACAGACCTGTCAGTTCTCATCTCTGTCATCTCTTTTAGCACAGATTACCTAATAGTTGGAACAGATAACTCACTGCCTGGAAAATTAACGATCCAACTCTGATAAGTGCCTACTAGTCCACGTGATCAACCACCTCCATACGAATATGTATCTTAACAGACAGACATACGGTTATTATTACTTTGCAGTCGCTCGGCGTCGTCCTCGTATTACGTATAATGACGCTAGGGTTGCCTCGCTTAATAAAGGCTTTACACTAGTTTACAATCAATAGTTTGACATTTTCTCACCTATTCATCGAATATCGAATAATAGCCGAATATTATTGGACATTCGGTCAATATGTATTTCATCTCAATCACAATCCTACCGGTCAGCAACTCAAGAGTAGGTAAGCTTAGACAAGGCCTTAGATAAACTACTATTCTCCGTGCACAGTGGCGATTATTATATATTTGGTCTGAACGCAAACAATGCAGTAGAGGTAACGCACCGACAATTATACCTACACAAGTACACGAGAGTCAAACGCCAGCCCGCGACAGAGCGGTGCGGGCGGCGGCGGCCATCGCCGCCGGTCGCTGATCGCCTCGCGATACCATCCTACGAGTACTTACAATTTTTTATTTATGATTGCATTCAAGTGTTAAGACTGAACCCGAGCCGTTAGCTATAAGTAGGTACTAGGTCAGATAACTACATCTTGTAACAACCAATCTGTTACTGAATAGACTAAGTACTGAATCCAACATTTTTTAAGTCTTTCCGTATAGTAGGTAGCGAAGTGGGTAGGTAGGTACCTATATTACTTTGTACAAGATATGTACCTACCTATGTATATTAAATATTGTCATAGGTAGGTACCTACAGTAACTTAACGAATGTAATTACACTTATTAAGTAAGTACCTAGGGTGAAGTCTCCTAGTATCGGCCACGTCCTAATATCGGCCTTTTCGAGAAAATGAAACATAACTATGAAAATAACCCTAAAATTATGATAGTTTTTATGCAAAAAGCGACTCTATATCCGTACGAATAACATCCCATATTTTGGTGCGGGTACCTCCACATTTGAAGTTCAGGTGGCAATAGAGCACGTGCAGGTATCGATGGGTGTGATTTTGTGGCAATACCGAGTCAAATCCCGGAGTCGACGCACTGAGTGGGAAAGTATTTGAAAGGAATTAAATATACCTATGGTATTTTATATTATTTTTTATTAAAGAAAAACAGTCGAAGTACCTACCGTTTAGGTAGTGTGTTTTTAAATTTATTTGTACTTTTTATTAAATAATCGCGGGGTCGAGATTAGGGATCTTTATTTTGAATAAATCTCAATATCGGCCACCTGGTCGATATTGGGGAAATGCATGAAAACACTAAACTGTATGTTTAGCTATTTTATATGTTAGCAGTAACATTAATAAGGTTAAAAATGAAATAGCAGCTCTGTTTGAGCACCAGATCCTAACATCGGCCGCCTAAAAACTTTTTTTGCCAGTTACGGCCGATATCCAGAAAGTCGATGCGTAATAACGGCCACCTTAGTTTGTATAGCGTACTTACTTTCCTACAACCTTCAAACTTTACAATAAACAGGAACGTGGTGCTAAATGAACAAATACTTCTGTATTTTAATTTAATCAATAATATAATCATGTCGTCCCAACAAAAAGAGAAACGTTTCAAACCTATGGTTATATGACCATAGGTTCTATGACCCCTATAGGTTCTATGACCCCTATAGGTTTTATGACCCCTACAGGTTCTATGACCCCTATAGGTTCTATGACCCCTATAGGTTCTATGACCCCTATAGTTTCTATGACCGTAGTAGAATAAGAGATGGAGTAAATGCCGTTCAAAGAAGCAGGCAGTAATGCAATGCCTCGATATTGTCTAATGTTACCATTGGGGTTGTGGAGTATAGATGGAAGTCGCTTCGCGGAAAATATCGAGGTCTAGCCAAATCCGCAGTTAAGACTGGCAATGCGGACTCCAGAATCCGAGGTGTAAGCTTCAGTTGCGACTGGGAATTAATGATAGGATGAAGTAGAAGAAGAGTAGCATTTTGACAATACGAAATTCCCAGCACCACTTTACAAGATAGACTTCCTGGAAGAATAGATACAGAGAGAAAGAAAAATCTGGAAAATAGAATATAAAACATAAACCAGTCAAATAAAACAAAACTAGTAGATAAAAGAAGAAGAGTATTAGAATAGAAGAGAATATTAAAGGACAGCGTAACTGACCTCATGATTTACCTTCTCAAAAAGAAAAGGAGAATTTTTATTGTGGTGGCTGTGAAGTAGAACTAATTAATGATGTCGAAGCAGATGAAGCCAAAAAATATTGAATGTGACATATGCTCCAAACGACCTTAAAGTATACAGTTGATCGTCGGCAAAATTATATTAATGTGGCTATAGAAGATTTTACTTGCCGTCACTGTTTAGTGCATTTAAATTGAAAAGCCTTCAAAGAAAGTCAAGTTTTCTTTTGACTTTATCTAATAATATATTTTCTTTATAATAATATATTTTGGAAAGCTTTATTTATCTTAATTTTTTTTAATCATTGTGATCATTAGTTTATAATAACAGCAATTACTGTATTTTTTTAGGCTGAGATATAAAGAAAAGACAAATTAATGATAGATAAGCGTTATAAAAATTATTTGAACCTGAATTGGAATATAAAACGTAATAATTTTTTTACTTTACTTAGTTTTATTGACCTAAATTCACGTTGGAAAAGGTATGACGATATGTATGGTCACAGGCGGCAGAAATTAGGGTGTTAGAGGCCGATATTAAGGGCAATCGACATACTCGGAAAAAAACACCTATATTTTCAAAAATAACAAAGAATTGGTAATTTTGCGAATGTAGTAATGGAGTTTCAGTATCCCTCTACCCAAAAAAGGCATTGCAAGAAAGCAAATGCTATAAACCATAAAATTACAATCAATCAAAGGTCAAAAAATGTTGACATGGCCGATAATTGGTGCCACCACCCTACTTGCCGTTCTTCATTAACAGGCAAGCAGAAGTAAGATTTTTATTTGATTTGTTAGATTCGCATCCGTGATATGCTTTCATAATAGCATCATAGATTGAGTATTAATTATATTAATAACAAACAAAAAGACTCAACAAACAAAAAGATTGAAACGTAATAATATAACCAAACCTTAGGTACTTTACTACGCGCGTGTGCACGCGCGGCTAGCGACAGCCCGACTGACGACCGAGGACCGTCGGCGACCGGCGGCGAGAGCGCGCAAGTACATAGAGTGAGCGTGGCCTGCTTTTAGTCGTTCGTGTACATTCGTAAGTTAACCGACACTCGCTGAGTAAAATATAAATATTTAAAAATGGAATCCACAAACAAAGTGCTTAAAAGTGCAGTTATAGGATACGAAACTTCTGATAGTGACTCAAGAGGTAAGTAGTTAATCCTTTACGTGTTTTGTAGATGGTTTCCTATCCTTTACGTGTTTTGTAGATAGTTATTTATTCTGATTGTTTCATGTGACTATTTTTTTTTTCAGACATACCGAATTCACCAGATCCTTCGTTAAATATTAAGCATATTACGGTACCAGAATCTCCACAAAGTAAGTACCTACTTATTCACTTAATAACTACCTACTTACTGCCCAGTTCCATTGATCAAGCTTTTATTTACAAAATGTGACGCTGGTTACTAACGTTGTTCGGCTCGGTTCGACCGCCATTTTTTACACTTGCGTTTCTAAGAACTTCAAAGACTAAAGACGTTGCATTAATGCAGATGTTGCACTGTAGGTCAGAGACTGTACGCGTTCACCAGGCGGCGATTAGGTAAAAAAAAAAATATGTTTATTTGTCACCACAATCCAATAATTACAAAATATGATAACAAATTTTATACCGTATGCAACATTGGGTTGTGGATTGCTGGTGCCTATGGTAGGTAATAAAAACCTGTATTACAGTCACCAGGTACCCACGAACTGATACAATGCAAAACTTGAATACAGACACTCATACATTGCTATTTTACACAAATTAATGAATAGGAGATACATAGAATTTGGGGATTCACGTTACAAAGGATGTGTAAGGGTGTGTTTACGTATGTGTGTGGTGTGTGTGTGTGGTGTGTGTGTGTGTGTGTGTGTGTGTGTGTGTGTGTGTGTGTGTGTGTGTGTATGTGTGTGTGTGTGTATGTTTTGCTGTGTCTGGGAGGCACGTAAAAGATAACTGCGCTATGAAGGTAGGTATTGTTACATAGATTGTACTGTTGATGAATAAACATTTTGTGTAGGTATGATGAAATTGATGTGACTTACTAATTTTATTTTTTTCCTACTTTAGGTCCATCTTTGTGCAGCCGTTACGAAGATTTTTATGCCAAAGTTGAAGTCCAATCCGATATTGCTACAAATGAAAGATGCCTCGTGCAGGCATTGGATAATACCCATTCACGCTACATCGAAACACCAGCTAAGTCACCTCTAACTTCTGAACCGTTCTTGCAAAACGATCCGCGCAGCATTGAAGCACCTGCTTACTCACCTCTAACTCCTCGTCCTGGACAGCTCTTGCAGAACGATCCGCGCAGCATTGAAGCACCTGCTTACTCACCTCTAACTCCTGGTCCTGGACAGCTCTTACAGAACGATCCGCGCAGCATTGAAGCACCTGCTTACTCACCTCTAACTCCTATAGGACTAAAATTAAAAAATAATTCTTCTGCACGTTCTTCATCTAAGGTAGGGGTTTCAAATTTTACAGCTCACTTATCACCATCCAATAGCGAAATATCTGCATCGCCAATTCCGTCTATGTCGCCCCAAACACAGAAATTGTTTCAAACATTAGTTGGCGATGGTTTTGATAGCGACGATTCAGTAAAAGATCCAAATTACGAAGGTGATAAAGATGAAATTGAAAGCAGTGATTATGAAGAAGAACAAACAAGTTTTCAAACAATTAATGTCGAAGCTGAATTTCATCAAGCATCAGGAACTAAACTAAAAAATAAAAGCAAGAAAGAGGGTCACTCAATGCCAAAAAGTAAACAATGTAATGATTTGGATAAAATAGAGGAAGATATTTGCGCAGAAAACGAAGAACGTGGTGACGAAGAAAAAAAAAACAGACAATGAGAAAGATGGTGGGCAGGACATAGATGATATGGAAAATGAAGAGGTTAATATTAGAAAAGGACGACCCAAGAAAGGCAGAAAACGCATAGGCATTTTCCCAAGGTGTGAAATTAAAAAAAGAAAGTATGATAATAAGCCATATACCGACCGAAAACATAATTTAATTGAACCCAAAGAGTTTAGGAATATGCAATGTTCTTGCAAGAAAATGTGTTCAAATTTAGTATCGACAGAAGAAAGAAGAAAGGAATTTAATACTTTTATGCGTTTAGGCTCGTACACTGCGCAGTTGCTTTACATAACTAAGTGTGTAGAAGAAATAACTAAAAAACGCACATACCAACCTGATCCCAACAAAACATCTAAGCCAAAAGAGTTCACGCGAGTTTATAATCTGGGAGGTAAAATAGTTTGCAGGGAAATGTTTTTTAAGACACTACAAATAACTACACAAAAAGTTGACACAGCTCTAAAGAAAATGCGAATTGGTTCATTAACAGACCGGAGAGGAGTAACAGGAGGTAACAATAGACTATCACCAGAAGAATACAAGTTAGCTGAAGAGGTCATTAATAAACTGCCGAAATATAAATCACATTACCGACGTGAAAATACCGACGCAGATTACCTGCAACCTGGAATGACAGTTCGTAAAATGTACGAAGATTACTATTTGAAGGAATTTGATAACTTGCCCGATAAAAATACTCGCCGATGCCTCAAGTATGGGACTTTCAAAGAATTTTTCTACAAAAACTTTAATAGTTTTTATGTTTCGGGACTTATCGCGATTAATTATTATTTGGAACTTACTTGTGCCGACGTTTCGGGTGCGTTGCAGCACCCGTGGTCACGACTTGACTGGTCTGCGAGCGTCGAGAGGTGCGCGGGATTAATTTGTGCGCCTACCCTCCACTACTTATTTGTGAATGGAACTTTAATCTTAAGTGCAAGCCTCTTACACTTGCAATAGATGTGATAACTATGCTATTCAACAAAAAAATGGAGTTGACGTACAAGAAGAACATTATGCACACCTTAAAAAGGCAGAGTTCTTAAGAACACAAACGAAATTCGATTTTGAACGAGCACAGAAAGAACCAAACATAGAGGGCCTTACCTTCGATTTGGTAAAAACATTGCCCCTTCCCAGAATTCCTGCAAATATTGTTCTACAAGCGACAGCTTTGGGTATACAATAGTGGCATACACAGGGCATCAGACGACAAAGGCTTCTGCTATGTTTGGGTTGAGGGTGAGGCTGGACGGGGTGCGCAAGAAGTGGCTTCTTGCCTTCTCCGATTTATACAAAATGAACTCGTAGAAAACACAGAACACCTTATCCTCTGGAGCGATTCATGTGGCGGCCAGAACCGGAATATAAAAATTACATTGATGCTTAAAACAGCATTACACTCACACAACACACTGAAAACCATCTCAATGCGATTCCTAGAACCTGGACACACTTTTTTACCGAATGACACGGACTTTTCGAAGATCGAAACAAAAATCAAAGAATATGATAGGATATATACAGTGGAAGATTACATGAAGATTATGAAACACGCTAAAATTCGAAATCCATTACATATCAAAAGAATGAATAATGAACAGTTTCTAGGGTGCAGCAATATTGAACAGGGAATTGTCAACCGAAAAGTTTTCAAAGATAAGAAAAAGGTAAACTGGCTAATGACTAAAGAAATACTGTTAAAAAAAGATTTCAGATATTCCATATTTATGCGGACGGATTTTGAAAGCGAATTCGACGAACTTTTTATAAAAAAGAGATTAGGAAGAGGTGGAGGAGAAGAAGTAGAAATAGTCATGAGCGAATTGGTTCCTTTGTGGCCAGATGGCAAAGAGATTGCGCAAGCGAAACTCAACGATCTACGCTCCATGCAGCATCTTATACCCGCTGATTGTCGTTCTTTTTACGAGAATTTAAGAGGCAACGATCAAATCCTTGATGATTTGGATGGGTACGGGACTATGCCCGACTTTGAATTAGAATAGACTTAGTTTTTTTAAGATTTAGTTAATTTTTTTTAGTTAATATTGGTACTGTGTTACCATAAGCAGTTCTTTTATATAATCCTGTTGTTCTTTTTGTATTGGTTAATAGAGTATAGATGGTCGAGGAGCCATGAACAACTAGAATGATCTTGTTGTTCATAATAATTTTGTATGAATATAATAACATAAGAAATGACGTACTTTTTATTGTTTTTCATAAGAGGTTTATTTATTTAGTACTTAAGTGGATTGTAAACCCAAAAATATTGACAAAACAAATTGATAAATAAATTGATACAAAAAAAAAATGTTATTGGTATATTTTGGACTTATTTACTAATTGTCATTAGTATGAAAAATCCTATTTAGTCAGAATGTACCAAGTGAGAAAATGCACTTTTCTTTTTATTTTTATTTTAAATATTGATTGTTTGTGTAATAATCTAAAACAGAACTCCCGTATCTTTATACTGATTTTTTATTTTTAGAGATATTTCAATATAAAACAATAGATAACTCATGTCAAACTTAAAAATCTCGGAATAAGGTTGATGTGGATTGGTATACTTTGGCACAACACGGTCCGCATTTATGAAACAAACCACTCAGCACTAGTGATGTTGCGATAGCGATAGTCTATCGATAGTATTGTAATACTGTCGTGACCTTGAAAATCAGTGATACTATCGCTTGACCTATCGAAATTATCGACACTCGACGATACTATCAATAGTATCGATTGATAAAAATAAATAACACTTGCTTAAGATCTACAGTTGCTGTATAGTATCGATATACTATCGATAGTTTTACCCTATCGATAGTCTAACATTTGACGATAATATTGTTTGCTCATAAAAAGTAATATAGCTGGTGATTACGTAGTTCATCTATCACATGTGCAATATTCGGGTGCAACATTTAACATCGCGACAAAGTGGCATTTATTATTGTACCTACCTTAAAGTACGAGACTGTGACTTGAAATTTTTAATAATTATTTATTAATGTTAAAATGGAGAAATCAAAAATGAAATCTACTACCTATGTGGCAGCATTTTGAAAAAAGGGGAACGATAAAATCATGTGTAAATATTGTTCTGGAACATTTCGACTTATGCATCGAATAAGGTTATATGTGACTAAAACAGCAAAAGTGTTTTTTTGTGTTAATTGTGTTAGATTATCCTATATTATACACTAGTAAAATCAAAAGTTCAAAAACTTTATTAGCTACGAAGATATCAATTGAATATGGTTACATGTAATTTATTGTTCCAACGTGTAAGGAGTTGTACGCACAAGTACCCTTGTTCACCGTCGGGAACTGCGCACCCGCCATCCGCTCACCCGAAGAATATAGGTGTATATAGGTATAGAACACCTATATACATCTATATTCTATGGAAGATCAGCTTCATTGAAAACATGTCAAGTAATGAGTGCAATATCTGTTTATTTATCGTATAAACCATGAATTCAAATATTTTTTATCGACTGAAAATCATTCATATCATCCTATATTACTTTATTCTTTGTAGATCACATAAAAATATCCGGTCATATATGCACAAGCAACTTAATTCGGCGGAATTCACATCTAAATTTTGTGTTCTATATGTAGATGCTACTTTATTCTAGGATTGATAATAAGATATAACCTTTTTGCAACTGAATTTAAGTATGAAAAATGAGACAAAATTATTTAATTTAAATATTAACTACTTAAATACACATATTAATAACCATTGACACCATTATTTGTTGTTTAAAGTTTAATGTAGGTACCTACTTAATAAAATTTTCGTGCCAGTGTTTGTTGCCAAAGTTCTGCGAAAGTCCCAGTTTTTCTGATTTCTATTTCCAGAGAATGTTGTAGAAAACCGAAATGCGTTAATGGAGTCACCGTTACCACAAGGAGCTGAAAATATTTTTCAAAAGATGCCCAACGTACCTATGGGAAGATGTTTTCAGTACATACTACATAAGAAAACCAATCTTCCAAACCACCAAACAAAGCCTCTACACTCTGTAATTTATTAATACAAAGTTTATCTCTGCCACTAATACGTCTAACATAATCCCGCTCCCTATTCATGGTGAAAGTTCTAATGATAATGACTTACTGCTGTAACAGAAATCTAGAAATAACAATTTACTAACACCACTAGCTTTCGACGTACCATCTAGCTTTGATAACTCGCCTGCTTTGGAGATTTACCTTCAATTTCTTTACCAATTTATGACTCAACTCCTATGCCTTCTTCTTCAAATACGTACAAAGATTGTCATGACAGCTTCTGTTCAATGCACGGTAATGACCACTGGACTGCATCACCTTCGATTACTAATAAAAGTGGACCTAACAATTCCAGTTACGATGATTCTCCCGCTCCGTCTAACGATTATGTCGTAGGTCTGAATGGTCGGACGTGAAACGAAAATGCCCCAAAAATATTGGCAAAAACTACGATAATCATCTTTCGAATATACGACGTCAGGGCACGGATTGCTGCCGCGTGGGCCAAGTGGCGAAAAATGACTGGCGTCACGTGTGATCCCAAAATGCCAGTCAGGTTGAAGGGGCAGGTCTATAAGACGACCATTAGGCCTGTCCTCTTGCACGGTCGCGAGGCGTGGCCGCTGCTGGAGCGACACAAGCAAGAGCTACGTATCACGAAGATGAAAATACTGCGGTGGATGTGCGGCGTCACGCGTAAAGGTCGCATGAGGAACCCTCGCATCCGCAGCAGTCTTTATGTCCGTGACATCGCGGATAAAATGCAAGAGAGCCGCCTTAGCTGGTGCGGCCACGTCTTGCGGCAAGAGCCAGGCTATGTGGGTAACTAATGCCTGGCAAGGGCGCCCCCGCCGAGTCCAGGTATTTTTCGTGCCCAAGAAGTCCTGGCTTGACGTCGTGGAGGGTGACATACGTGCGAATGGTCTCACTACCATGGACGTCCAAGATCGTGCGAAGTGGAGGAGGAAGAACCGGAAGGCGGACCCCGAACTCTGAGGTCATCTTGGCCACAGATGCGATTAGGAAAATGCGTCTATATGCAGATGATGATGAGACTAATAAGAGAGAGAGATATAATAAGGGTATATAGACTAAAAGGGTGATATTAAATGATTAATCAACCATAAATACATAGTTTTATTTATTAGTCACAAACCTTTACTACACATGTAACTGCAGAAAAAAACTAAATTCTCCAAAAATAAAGTTATA
Source organism: Eilema depressum (assembly GCA_914767945.1). Taxonomy (NCBI): domain Eukaryota; kingdom Metazoa; phylum Arthropoda; class Insecta; order Lepidoptera; family Erebidae; genus Eilema; species Eilema depressum. The sequence goes on along the minus strand of OU612027.1, from coordinate 3,607,377 downwards.
TTTACACATGACCCTTGCACTTTTCCGTAAAATAAAGTAACAAATGCATATATGACCTTGAGACCTCCACAGTAAAACGTCACATGTACACTTAAATACTGCTAAGTTCGGAAGTATTAGTTTACAATTATCTATTTATATAGAAAATATTACCTTATGTAGTCCCATGTATATCTTAAAAGATTCAGTACTCTAGGTTAATAGAAAAAAAAGTTATACTGAATTTTGTCCGCGGCAAACTTCAAATCGCTCTCCTGGAAAGTCGTGATTTTGCACATACAACTTTATTCTTTGCATAGGTCGATTTAAGCACAGTAAAAATACATCTAACATGAAAGATCATACAACGAGAAAACATCCAGAGAAATATCAAGCTCCATCCACTCCGAATGACGAGAGAATTTTTGATATAAGCCTGGATACAGAAAATCCAGATTTATCAATTGAATTTAATACTGCTAATTCACCAAAAAAGAAATGGTTGGATACATTATTCACAGAGATATGGAACCATTACGACTATCTGAGCGCGAATTTGTAGTCGCTGTCGTTCTGGATTCCAAATACCAAATGCCGTCTAGCAGCTTCGCTGCCGAGCAAGCAACGGCGATGCGGGGAAGGGGGTGTGGCACGTGGGCACCACGCACCGGTGCGGGCTAGTGTCTTGGAAATTTCCTACACCCAGTGCGCCGCCGCCGGCAGTTGCGTAGAGATGTGGCATCTTTGGCGGTATTTTACCGTCACCATGGTGAATGTTCTGATGAGCTCTTCCAATTATCCCACCCTCTCCTTTCCTATATAGGAAAACACGTGCAGGGCTTAAATGCCACCCGTATACGGTGCAGAATATTCCATCAAGAACCAAGCGGTTCGGCGACTCCTTCTTCTGCCGCACCATTAAGTCTTGGAATTCCTTACCAGTTCACGTGTTTCCCCATCTTACAGTCCCGGGTCCTTTAAGCGGGGCGTGAAATCTGATGAGGCCGTCAAGCTGAGTGCCACCATTGTAACATGATACGTGTCTGTAATGGTGACCCTCTTTTCAGATATAAAAAAAAACAATGAGTTTACAGAAATCTATTCGATGCTTGGAAAGTTTTTAGCTTTTGCCCTACAAAACGGCACCATGAGTCACTAAAGACGCTTCAAAGGCCGTATCCGTCTCATTGACATTTTGACGTGTGACAGCGTTTGTTGTTGATATTTATGGTACTCATAGTTATTTTAATTCGATAATGTCCGCAAACAATATTTAGCATTGAATATGCTAACGGCTGCCGAACATGATGACCAAAGGCGTGATCAAATTGAATTCCAAACGAATATGCGAGTTCACGTTAGAAGCCATTTAGCAAATATTGGTGATCGCAAATTTTTCAAGCTTTTTTAGAGCTGTGCTCAGTCAAAATTAAAACAATAGAATTCAAATTTAAAACAATACTATCGAAAAAGATGGTAAAATGTATCAGGTTTAAAACTGCATCAATAGTTTTTGTTCAACCTAGCATGTGATGTCATTTATCTTTCAAACATAGATAAGAATAAGTATTTCAAATGTCATTGCTGCAACAGATAGATTCTGTGCAATATTTTGTATTTGAACTGTATAATGAGTACGGAAATAAAATTTACATATCGCAAACGCGGTAAAATACTATTATTTAGAGGACATCAAAATGTGAAACAGAAAGTTTATTCTAACAAGTCGTCAATTTGGAATTGTACTCTAAAACAGAAGCTCAAATGCAAAGGATCTATTACTATTAATGAAGTGAGTTAATTATTTATCCTAAACCCAAAAGACTTAAAAGGAAAACCCCCAGAGACCTGTGAGGAATAACATACAGATGGGGCGCACGTCGCTGGACTGGCTGCCCTCCAAGATAATACGCGGGATAAATTCTAGTTTGGAGTAGGTAATAGTAGTTTGCAGTTAACTGTACCGATGAGTTTATTATTTTGTAGATTTGTTTTCTATCAAACACACAAAATATCTGAATGGATCCGGATGGAATTTCGGATGAGATCAGAATGTCTGTATAGTTTTTTTTTCATGTTTTTACATTACTCATCGATGGTATAGCTAGGAGTTCTAATGATTCTCATCATTATATTTTTTATTATTTTTAGAATAATGAGTACATCAAAACTGTATCTCATATTAATGAATGTAAACCTGATGATTACAAAAATGAAGTAGCGATGCCTATGATGGACAATGCAAGAATGGATGCTGCAACAACGTGCAAACCTATTACAAAGATTTATAAAAAACATATTGATCCTTTAAAAGATAAAGATCATGCTATTTTAACTGTGCCATCATTTAATAATGCTAAACATTCGATAAATAATAGTAGAAATCGACATTATCAAGTACGGAAAACTGTTTATAATAAACTCGATGAAGTTGAAGTACCGATTAAATTTGAACAGTATTTAAAAGCAGATTATTACGATCCGGATGTTAACATTAGAATATTCATTTTTGCTACAGAAGATTCATTAAAGCTCGTGAATGAAGTAGAAGAGATTTTCATAGATGGTACTTTCAATTCAGTTCCGTTTCCATTTTATCAGTTGATCGTCATACATGGCGAAAATGGAAGCAACGCAGTGTCACCTAAAGTCGATCCTTTATTTTATGTGCTACTTCCCAACAAAAAAGAGAAGAAATATAAAGTAATGTTTGATTTGATAACAACAGTAGTCCCACATTTCATGCCAAAAATAGTTCACGCCGATTTCGAATTGGCTATAACTAATGCACTTAAAACCTTCTTTCCAAAAATTGTTGTGCATTAAAAGTAAAACTTTACGACGCATCGTGGGTTTAAGTTGAAGCTTAGAAGCTTACCTCTTTTACCAAATAATATGATTTTTGAGGGCTGGAATTACGTTACTAACGAATGTTAGTAACGAAGAGAAGAAATTAAAAAAGTTTGTTTCATCCTTCGAAAAAATTTATCTAAAAAAAAAATTATCGACTAATGGTGCGTGTATAACAAACATCACAGAACAAACAATGTATGTGAAAGCTGGATTTGGAAATTCTGTGATTAATAAGAAAATCAATAAAAATTATGTGACAGTTGCAAAGTTATTATCCAAACTACTTGCACCAAATAAGAAATTAACTGAAAGACGCGACGAAATTTATCAACTAAGAGATAATGAGATAATCAATGCACAGAGACAACTAATATCGAATGAGATAAGCATTGGTAATTTTTTAGACAAACCGTCGCTGATGCTGCAGAAAGCGCTATCTCATAAATTATTGAAAATGGGTTAAGTATACAGAAATATTTATCTAAAAATAATCTAGGTCGCTGCAAAAGGACATATCTTTAACTAAAGAAAAGAGCGAGATACACTTCAAGCCTATATCAACTAACGTCTAAAAGTGTCGTTACAGAAAGGTCAAGATTGAATTAGGGCTCGCTGTACTTTAAAACATTTAGAAAATGGACGGCGGTGCAAAAAGCCCTTTCTCAGTCATGCAAGATCAAACATGATTGTGTTTGTTTTGTTTACGTCCGGCCGTTGTTGCGCTGCGTCACGGTTAATTAAAATATATATTAAAATATTCAAATAACAAATCACTAGTTAACCTAACTGAACCTACCTTTAACCTTAAGTTAACCTATGCCACAATGTGCGCCTTACCCAACAGTACACGAATCAGCAAAAAATTTTTTTCGAAAAACTGCATCCAAAAGTGCACTCAAGCGGTTAACCACTCATGGGAAATGTTTGTGCTAGCCAGCGGTGGTTTATATACGGTCTTGAAAATTAATGATAACATCATTTATTAGTACTATACCCACTAAAAAATGAAGTTGAAGAGTTAATAATTTTGTAACGATTACCTAGTACAAATAGAAAAAAAATAAATTTTGAATTTTGTTTTCAGAATGAATGTCATTGTAACTTGGGAAGACAATACTCAAAATTGTGTTAGCACTACTGAGCTTGAACCTGTAGAAAAAGATGGAATTATCACACTCGGAACCAAAGTGAAGATGCTGTATTATTCTAAGTGGTACCATGGGACAGTAACAGTAATTGAAAAAGATACAGGCAATTTGGAGTTCGCTTCACCCCGGTCAAAAATTGCCTATTCTTTCGATTCGGATGATGCTATTCCATCTGTGATTAAAAAAAAACAGGTGGATGAGAGTCGAGACCATGGCGAAACAAACACATTGCAGACTCATAGATTAGAGATAACGCATAGATTAGAAATAAATTCCAATCTAGATATTGATGACGATGAAACTCGTTGTTCCATAGACTGTAGCGGAAAACAGTTTGATATCATGGATGTTTCAGATCCCGATGATTCCGATTACCTCCCGCCAAGACCTACTAAATCCCCGTCTATCTTGCTTCGCCAGGAACAGTTATTAAGATGTAACGAGGGCATCTTACTAAATCTAGATAGTGATGTTCCCGGCCCGCAAACTAAATCTAGAAAGTGATGTTTCCGGCCCACAAACATGCGAATACTCTTTATGTATTTAAGTAAGTAAGTAAGTTTTTAGTTCTTGCTTTAGATGCTCGGCTTTGCTTTGCTGGAACCACTTTCAAGAAGATGATGCTTCTTGTGCATTTCATAGTAAATCACACAGTATTATGGAAACAAGTTACCCGCTAGAAGAAACTTAGGTTACTACTGCGGTTGTAGGTTTTAGTCGCGAATTTGCTTTGATAAATAATAAGGTAAGGATAAATTGATAAGGTCAATAAAAGAAAAAAAAGCAAAATTTATGCGAAATACTGGTCAAGAATACATTACTCCATCAACAAAAAAAGTGGTACCTGCAAAGAAACTTGGTCCACGACTTAACGCACGAATCGATGAATCGCGAATGTAGTCGTTTTACTGATAATTTGCGATATATACTGTTTGATAAATTTTACGCTATGGGAAACATTACGCATCAACGCGATTTCTTAGCCAAGCACATCTCCGTCGATAAACCAAAGCAACATACAATACACGATAGACATAATAGTCCAGTCATTTGGGCGAAAACCTAGAACATTACCTGGAAAGTTTGCCGGGAGTTTTGAAAATTGGCAATTTTATAGATTTTGATATGCTCTTTCCAAATTTGAACTTTGCCACCTCGTATGTTTGCCGCTCGCGCCGTCATTTTGAAAAAATGGCGCCCAAAAGCAGTTTTTAGATAATAACTCCTTTCCGGCGCATTTTACAGGAAAAACATATTACACAAAATAAAAGTATAGAAAATTTTCTACAATTTATGTCAAACCTTTTCTTTCCTAAAATCAATAGTTTCGGCGTACGAGCGCCGTAAACCATTATACATCCACACCAACGTGTAATATTTACTTTAAAAACTGCTCATACTGTGATTTGTAAATTATAAAAATTATACGAAAGTTATCTATAGTAATTATAGGTAACCATAGTCTGTCATGTCTCCGCAGGTATAAAGAAATGCGCCCCTTCTGTGTCAGGCCCCTTCTTTCCCTTCTAAGAAACATCTCCCCGGCTGAGCTCAACAGAAATATTTAGTCTGAGTCATCAGTATACGTTTATCATTTCAAAGTGTCGTTTGCATTTACAGAGCCATGGCTTCTAATGAAGTAGATAGAAGGGATACCACGATAAAAAACGCGCCGATTTCTCTACCTCATGGTGGTGTGGAAATGAGTATTTCTGCCGAAACGTGTATTGAATTACACTTTACGGCGCTCCTACACCGAAACTATTAATTTTAGGGGAAAAAATAATATCACAAATTGTAGGAAATTTCCTCTACTTTTATTTTGTTAAATATGTTTTTCCTGTAAAATGCGTCGGAAAGGAGTAATTATCAAAAAACTGCTTTTGGGCGCCATTTTTTCAAAATGGCGGCGCGAGCGGCAAACATACGAGGTGGCAAAGTTCACATTTGGAAAGAGCATATCAAAATCTACAAAATTGCCAATTTTCAAAACTCCCGGAAAACTTTCCAGGTAAAAATACCAAATGACTGGACTATAAGGGAATGTTTGTAAAAAAAATTTCAAACTGTCGCAACCTCCGTGTCCTCCGTGACATGGCGATCTTCTATTTTTAAATGGAAATCTCTTGCAACTGATGAAGATTTCCCACATTCAGAATTTATTATGTTCCAAGTAGTCTTAATTTTATTAACAGAAAATTCGATATTTTCTTTTTAATGAAGTTTGACTTCGCAAAGGAACAGGTTCGCTTGAATATTTTGGAGTAATTTTTAACATGTTATTTTCCCTAACTGTAAAAGATTTACTGTAAGGTAATGCGCATAATATTACCTGTTTACATGGCAGCTTTGTTAATTGATCATAAAAATTTATGAAGTTATATATATTTGAAAACTCAAAACCCAAATAGCGGAACAAAATAAATTCTGCATTCGATCACAAAAACAAGGTGAACCAATTGCTAACTATATCGCTGAACTCAAAAATATAGGAAGAAATTGCAATTTTACATGTACACACTGCAATAAATCTACATTAGGTACCCATTTATGAGTCCAATTCATCGGAAGTCTAAGAAAGATGCAGTGAAACCAAAGAGAGGTTATTACCTGAACCAGATTTAGAGAAATTCACAGATGTAGTAAACGTAGCGCAAGCAATCGAATTATCGAAAAAGGAAAGTCAACAAATGGTAAAACCATCTACAAACATAAATAAAATAAAGGAGAACGGGCACTTTTGTATGAACTGCGTCCCAACCCTTGTAACAAGTTGCGACTAGTGTAAACATGTTCATTTAGTCTATTTATATGTAAAAATGAAAGATTTTTATCAGAAATTCGTGCAGGTCCAAAGTTATAAGGGTGTAAGTAAAAAATATTTTTTGTGCAAATAGGCTTTGCAGTATAGTTCTACGGTTTTGTATCATTTCGCCGACGGTCATTACAACTACGGTTGACTCAACTAGGCTTAATTCACCTACTGGTTGACATGGTTCATGGTTGTACCGATCACATATTTTTAACAAAAAAAGAGGGGTGTTATAAGTTTGACGTGTGAGTGTGTGTGTGTGTGTATGTGTGTGCGTGTGTGTCATTCAATTCATTCATTCATGAATTCAATTCTGTTTCTTTTGATCGAAAGATGGTTTAGTCGAGAGTATTCTTAGCTATGTTTCATAAAAATCGGTTCAACCATTTGAAATATATTATGAGGAATGAAAATCAATCCAAAATCTAATCTATTTTCAAATATACCCGTATTGAATTGAAAGTGCTGGCCAAATACGATATTTCGTTAGAACTTGTTCTTATTGGAGCGTCAAAGTTGAGGGACCGCTTCCTTCGGTTTTATTTGAGTTCGAAAATCTTGAAAACATACATTTTTTATGACACAAACTATTGAAAATGGATAAAAAATGTCGTGCTACATTGGAAAAATAGTTAATAAAACTAATAAAAAATAAACCCCATACTGCACACCGTTGTTTTTCGTCTATTTATTTAGGTGCTAAATTGAAAATAAGTAGCGGCCAAAGAATACAAATATGACATTCCGTTAGTCGAGCAGTGGACCCTCAGCTTTGACGCCGTAATAAAAAATGCTAATGAGGACAAGCTCTAACAGAATATCATACTCGTATTCTTTGGCCGGCACTTTCAATTTTGGACCCAAATAAATGGGTGAAAAACAACGGTGTGCAGAATGGGGTTTATTTATTATTGATTTTATTGACTATTCTTCCAATATAGAACAATGATTTTTATTCGTTTTTAATCATTCATATCATAAAAATGTATCGTTCCAAGATATTTGAACTCAAATAAAACTGAGAGCAGTGGTCCCTCAGCTTTGACGCCATAGTAAAAAATGCTAACGAGGACAAGCTCTAACGGAATTTCATATTTGTATAGGTACCTACTTTGGCCAGCACTTTCCATTATGGACCTAAATAAATGGACGAAATACAACGATATGCAATATGGGTTATTTTTTATTGCTTTTATTAACTATTGTTCCAATATAGAATAAAGTTTTTCATTTATTTTTAATAATTCGTATCATAAAAAATGTATGTTTCCAAGATTTTTAAATTCAAATAAAACCAAGCGCAGTGGTCCCTCAACTTTGACGTGGTAATAGAAAATGCTAGCGAGGACAAGTTCTAACGGAATATTGTATTTATTTTCTTTGGCCGGCACTTTCAATTTTGGACTAAAATTGGTGATGTCCTTTCATTCAAAAATCCCAATAATTTATACATATTTGAAATGTACTAATTAAGGCCTTTAATTTGATATCAAACACGGTATATTTACCTCAATTTAATTTTTTAACGCAGTACTTTATGACCGCTAGAGGGCGCCTCATTAAATTCAGTGACACAATATATAGCCTATAATAAGTGGACAATCAAGACACTTCTAACAATACCTTACTTGTCCAGTTCTAATTAGTAGTTGAAGAGCTATGAGGGAATTAGTGAATATACATACATAGTTCATACATACATACATAGCCTGTCAAAATCATAATCCTCCTTTGGCTTTAACATAGTCGGGTAAAAATAGCATAAATAAATAAGTATTTTGTCATAAAAACACTAATTATTTAAAATAAATTAAATACTTTCTTAGTAACTGAAACCCCCACAACTTTTACCCTGCACGAAATACAGATTTATGTCCATACAAAAAAATAATACACTCATTGAGACCTTTCATTTGATATAGGTCAAAAAGTGTTACACCATATGGGACGAAACGCCCATTCGCCTTTAAATAATAAGCAGTATAAAAGTATAAATACAAATAAACCAAAAATACATAGAGGTAAATACATAAATAAAAGCATACAAATAAGATGTTACAAATGTGGGAGAAATAACCATAAACTAAATAAATGCAGAGCGAAGAATTTACATGCAATGCAAAAGGACACATGTCACAGAAGTGTGTTTCAAAAAGACTGCTATAAAGAAAATGGAGATACAAATAGAAGATTCTGATGAAGAAATATATGATATTAGAAATATGTGGAGCGATACAGGCTCAAACGATGCCGGAAAATTTTACATTACAGTACAAATACAAGAAAAACCATGTAAATTCGAAGTGGACACAGGTCCAGCATTTATTAGATAAAATGTCAAAGGAGCATTCTACATATCTCCGAGCTCTGCTCAAGCGGTAGTCAAAATTCTTTTATTAATTACAAGATTGCTTCCACCGTACGGACGAAGTAAATGTTTGTGAATCGCTAATGCTTCGTCACCGATCCGGTCAGGAGTACGAGTAATGCACTGCAGCGTTATCTATTCCGCTAATGTATTTTTCAGTAGGAATTTCATGCTTATTGTATATGATTGATTTCCACATTGATAAATCTCTTGAATATTGAGGCGTCACAATCTTTTCCGTAACTTCCTATGTCCGCGTAAACAAAGCGGTAGTTTGCGTCTGTTACGGCCATTAAAACTACTGAAAAATAACCTTGTAATGGGTGATTTTCTAAGCGTAGTTTTGTTAGAAGGCTAATGCGGGAGCGAAGCGGAGCGTAACCCGCATTAGCCTTCGTGGTTATTTTTTTTATAACCATGCAGAACCTTATTGCATGCCTGCTGCATGCTGCTTGCTGCATGCCTGATGCATGGTGCTTGCTTGCATGCCTGATGCTTGCTGCATGCTGCATGCCTGATGCTTGCTGCATGCTGCATGCCTGATGCTTGCTGCATGCCAGATGCCTGCTGCACTTTTATGTAAAAAATTCTGTAAAATACTATTCCTTCCCTATTTTGTATGCCAAAGAATGAGTCTAACTGCAAATTTTCTGCATTTGAAAATTATGCTTGTGAAATGTATGCCATGACGATTCTGCGTATAAATTTTCTGCAACATGATGGTTCTACTTTTTGATTATTATGCTTTGAAAGTTATGCAAAAAGATGATTCTGACTTACAAAATTATGCGTTATGAAAGTATGACGAATGAGTGTAAGTCAATCCATTTTCTGCGAAATGAAGTTTATGCTATGCGTTGTTATACGAAACAAAATTATGACATAAAAATTTCGGTGAAACAGGGGGGGAACCAAATTATTCAAATTTTGTAAAAATAGCAAATGTAAGTGCTATCTTTTAAAGTTATATTCATCATAGTATTATATAATCCTTTAGTAAATCGTTTTTTTGTATAATTTCATTGATATTTTACAAAAATATCATTTGGTTTCAGAATGTCTCATAAAAATGAACAATATCTTCTCGGAGCGCTTCTACAAGATGACAAATCATGTCACCTGATGGAAGATGTTTTATAAAGTTGATCGGATAGCAAAACTGAAAGCTATGTAGAACCTTATTCTTGTTACAAATGCAAGAAATATTTGTGCCTTGAGTCCCTGTTGTAGTACTTGTGTGACCATATAAGAAGAATAATATTCAAGTCTTCAATTTCTTAATTTTTTTGTTAGATGGATATGTTTTTTGTTTATTTTTCAAAAGTTCTTAATGTTATAAGTCTGTAAAGGCTGATTTAATTGATAAATGTTTAAAATTTTTATTAATTTTGGATTTTATAAAATGTATGAAAAAAAACTCATGCTGATTTTTAGTGTCCTGAGTATGATCCTATAATAGTAATAAACGTGTAAATGTTTTATTGCTACATATATGTGTAAAATTAAAACTAAACTAACTATGTATATGTCATATATATAATAAATTGTTGGTAAAGACCTAGGTCGAAAAACCTGGTCTGTGAGACTGGCGGCGTCACCAATGATGTAAATCAAATTGACGTCACCAATGGCGGGTTAAAAGTATTTCATATTGTAACGAAAAAATGTGTTTTGTTAGGTTTTAATGAAACCTAAATAATGTAATTAAAAAGTGGCTGTAAAAATTAATTGTATAAGGTGAATGTAATTTGGTCTAACCTGGCTAGCTATTGGAGACGCAAGAGATAAATAAAATATGATTACAATTAAATAATTATAATCTTGATGATAAAAAGGGCGTTACATGAATTTGTATGAAGGTAATTAAGAAGGGAACCTCAGGGGTAGGTTCGGTATAAAAATATTCTGCCGTGGCGTTGCTTGATCCGTTGTGCAAGATGGTAGTAGCACTTAGCTGGTGACACCGGAGCTGGTGTTGTTGACGGCGTGCCAGGGTCCTCGCTGGTGTGCCTCACGACCGAATGATGGCGTGAAGCCCGGTGCGAAGACCCTGGAAAACGAATAAAGTGCGGGTCAGTTTGTCACTAGGTAATTTCGTCCAAGTGACCCGCTAAAATAAAGCAGGTGAAGAGATTCTCCTCAGCGGCAAGACAGCAGTAGCTAAAGCTATAATAAAAGAAAAATAATGCAGCAGAGTGCAAGCAGGCGACGCGACCTCTGACCGTAGAGGTCATCGGCTCGTGGCGCTAAGTAGGGTAGGCTGTAAAAGCACATACAAAAAATATTAATTTAAAATAATAAGGCCATGCATTTTAGCAGGCAATAAGCTGGACCGCTGAGAAGGCTTCACCTGTAAGAAGAAGTTGGAAATGTTGATCTCAAGGACTTACCCGTAGCCGACAGCAGTAGGCCCGGGGTCAAATGCGACCTGCCTTGGCGGAGTTCGCCAAAAGAAAGGGACGATCAAGTGCCATAGTTTTGACACTTGAGGTAGTGTACTAGTGATGTCCAGTCTCGCTCGCGCTACCATAGATAATTAGTTATTCGAATAGAAATTACTAAAATATCGAATAATTGTGAAATTATTTTAACATTTATTCAAAATAAATCCACAACGTTACAATACCCCCCCAATTAGTTCTGGGTTTTTGTTACCCAAAAACCCGATACTGGACTGCTCAATAAAATGTCTGATTCACGCTTACACAAACATACCACCTTACATACCTCCCCTATCATGTTCATCCATACTTTGCGGTTACCACTTAATGATGCAGCACACGCGTTCCTTTCGAAAAGAGTTTCCAGGATAATAGGCCTGGAGACTCATACGTAAATCGAACAAGATGGTAAACATTGAAGCGTCTTAGACAACAACTTCAATGGGAAGAAAGAGAGCAATGAAATACCACTGTATATTTTCGACTTAAAAGAAGAGAAAGTGTTATGTTTTTAGTATAGGGCTTATTTTAGATGTATACATTACCGCATCTGCAATAAGGCTTATTTTGCGAGTTTGCAAACCGCTCGGAAGAAGACATAACAAGAATAATGGTATAAAACCATAAAAACTCCCGGCGACTGGTTTAGTATCCCAGCGCCAAGATACGGTATCCGTTGGTTTAAAACGCCAACGGACCCAAAACACGTCGGTTGGTTTAAAACGCCAACCGACCCACGACAACCATTACTAGGCAAAGCCTAATAATAAAAGAAAACGAACATACGTTCAAACTTCCATCTCAAAGAGAGGAAGGAGAAGAAGAAAATATATAGCAGCGGTAGGGTAATAAGATTTAAAAATTAAAGACAATAAAATTGTCAATCCTTATAATTAAAAACTTTTAAAGGTAATGACCAAGTCAATTTATTATTAAGTGTTATTCTTTAAGGTAAAATAGTTAATTATTTGACTCACGTACAGTGAGTATGCAAGCAAACATTAGTTGCAATTAGAACAACTAGTGTTCGAAAAGTTTAAAAAATTAAAAAGTTTCAACGTAGTTGAATATCAAAAATTTATTATGAACCAAAGGTTCAACAAAGAAAGTAATTTATTAACGTTTTGTAGTCGTTTGTATTTTGTTTGTAAAATTTGTGGAAAAAGGTTCCAAATTTTTTTTTTTATTTTTTTTTATTTTTTTTTTATTAAAAAAACCATTAAGGCATTTGAGGGTTAACCCAACGGATCAACAAAAGTGTTTGCAACAAGGCAAAACAATTAAAAAAAATTATTCATGAAAAAAATTTAAGTCCAAAGGACAGAGTTAAAAAAACTAGAATTTAAAATATTATATTTTTATTTAATAATTGGACAAGTCCAAAATTTATTATTTAAAAAATATTGAAACAGTCATCCCAAGAAAGTCATACAACTATAAGTACGGAAATAACCATAAGGTTAAAACATTATTATTTAAAAATTTAATTGAAAGGCCCGAAAGATTTTATTCTTAAAAGAATAATAATAATATTATTTTGTTTTGAAAAAAACAAAGTAATTTTTTTAACAGTATTTAGTAGTAATTTTATATTACAATACTGGCAGCACTTTTGATTGTCAAAACCATATGACGTTTGACAAGTTGCAGTTATATTTTTCTTTCAGAACATTCAAAACAAACTTGAAAGAAATAATTTAATGTTTAAATTATACGAACGAAAACAACTGAAAAGTTAGTACATTAGTACTTAAGAAGACAATTGACCTGTAGACCATGTCTACAACAGGATACATATGAGTTAATTCAAGTGTTAAAAGTTTTCACCAACAACTGTACAAAGTTGGGTACATGGAATAAAAGTTTTTACTGATAACCCTTTCACAGGTAAAAGAATATCATTACGACCATTGTAGTGTTGTGGTATAGGCAGTGTATTACCAAAGTGCAATAACAACAAATGCAAATAATGTTAGTGCAAAATACAAGGTTTGTTATAATTTACAAATATTTGTAGGTGTACATTTGTTTTTGACTTCACCTCGCCTGATGGTAAGCTGAAAGCAAGTCTTGGAAAAGGAGTTTATTTTAATTAATTGTGGTAATTGGAACAAGACAAATGTTGTTCATACATAAGAAGTTAAGTTGTAGGTTAAACTTTAAATTTATTAAATAAATAAGTTGGAACATTGTTTTATTTTTATGTTTGTTTAAATATTTTATTGAATATTGATTATTTTAAGTGAACTGCTATATATTTTGACAACAGTCATTTAAGAGGACTCGGGGGAAAAGTTGAAATTTAATTAACTTGTATTTATTTTAGTTTGAAGGGATAATAATTAAATATTAAGGGAATTGCTCTCAACGACTTGAAAATATGCCAGACTCAACAATCCATATGTAGAACCAGACGATGACTACAATTTAAACACTTGAATAATCTTTGCTGTTCTTTTCAAAGATACATAATATATTTAGAGATCTTTTATTATTCTTTGTTTTTCCTTTCAAAGAATGTTAGGATATTTTTTTTTTTTTTTTAATAAACAAGCTAATCAGATACAGAGATCCAACAAAAAGCGACACTGACTACAAAACAGTTAAGTATAGAATTTAAAAGGTAAATTAACCCAAAGAAAGTAATATTGAAAACTATGGTGCGAGCGAGGCTGTACAAAAAAATTGTAATGTACTGCTATATACGGAACTATGCCTATATGATAGCAACAATTAGAATAAAAGTATCCTGTCAGTGAACAGTAAGCTATTTGTGTACATTACAACAAAATAGTATCAAAATAAAAATTTCAACCAGCAATAGGTTGAGTCATAATAACTATAAAAGTTATTACTATGCATATAATAATATGCACATAAAAAGGTAAGTAAATAATAAAATTCACTGAAGGGGTACAATTGTGTACAATAAACACATTTGCACAAAAATTATAAAAAGGTAAGTAAAAAGAAGTAAGTGCAGTGAGATCAACAAGTCCAGAGAAAAAGAAGAAAATAGGTCTTTACTTTACCAGTGGTATAATATAGTAGTATTCAATAGAACTTACTGTAAAAAGTGATAAACTTGTCTAGATTAACTAGAACCTAGTTTTCTTTAACCAAATGAGTTAATGCAAAAAATGTAAAAGTAATGTTAATAAACCTTATTATTATATTTAACAAAGGTATTATGATGCATATTATAATGTAATATCACTGATATAATGGAATTGAATGTTCATTATTCAGTTTATACAAAAATAAAGTTGAAATTATAAAAATGTTCAACTACCCACATTTGGGTGAAAAATAAAATATCAATAAAATTGGTGAAAAATTCACCACACTGGTAAAGTAAAGAGGAAAATATAAGAAACTAAGTACTTACGGATCAAACACACAATACCTACGGCAGAATAATACCTTTGAAGGGCGCCAATGTAACGAAAAAAAGGTGTGTGTTTAGTTAGGTTAGTATGAAACCTAAATAATGTAATTAAAAAGTGGCTGTAAAAATTAATTGTATAAGGTGAATGTAATTTGGTCTAACCTGGCTAGCTATTGGAGACGCAAGAGATAAATAAAATATGATTACAATTAAATAATTATAATCTTGATGATAAAAAGGGCGTTACATGAATTTGTATGAAGGTAATTAAGAAGGGAACCTCAGGGGTAGGTTCGGTATAAAAATATTCTGCCGTGGCGTTGCTTGATCCGTTGTGCAAGATGGTAGTAGCACTTAGCTGGTGACACCGGAGCTGGTGTTGTTGACGGCGTGCCAGGGTCCTCGCTGGTGTGCCTCACGACCGAATGATGGCGTGAAGCCCGGTGCGAAGACCCTGGAAAACGAATAAAGTGCGGGTCAGTTTGTCACTAGGTAATTTCGTCCAAGTGACCCGCTAAAATAAAGCAGGTGAAGAGATTCTCCTCAGCGGCAAGACAGCAGTAGCTAAAGCTATAATAAAAGAAAAATAATGCAGCAGAGTGCAAGCAGGCGACGCGACCTCTGACCGTAGAGGTCATCGGCTCGTGGCGCTAAGTAGGGTAGGCTGTAAAAGCACATACAAAAAATATTAATTTAAAATAATAAGGCCATGCATTTTAGCAGGCAATAAGCTGGACCGCTGAGAAGGCTTCACCTGTAAGAAGAAGTTGGAAATGTTGATCTCAAGGACTTACCCGTAGCCGACAGCAGTAGGCCCGGGGTCAAATGCGACCTGCCTTGGCGGAGTTCGCCAAAAGAAAGGGACGATCAAGTGCCATAGTTTTGACACTTGAGGTAGTGTACTAGTGATGTCCAGTCTCGCTCGCGCTACCATAGATAATTAGTTATTCGAATAGAAATTACTAAAATATCGAATAATTGTGAAATTATTTTAACATTTATTCAAAATAAATCCACAACGTTACAATATATTTTCGGATGGGCCAAGCTCACAGTACCACCAAATATAACTGTGGGGTTGATTAGGTTCACTTTTGATTGTTAGGATTTTGATGAACTTAAAGAGGTGTTTATTGGTACGGTTTATTTCTGATACTAACTTGAGACATATTAAAAACATGCATATAAGGGAATAGATCTTTACACACACATAGTAAGGGCAGCTACATACATTCATGCAAATAGTTAAATGGATCGAACATGCCGCCCACCAAAGGGCATAATGACCTTTAAATAATCTGAATTAAATTACAATTATATGCTAACAAATTGCATTAACAAGTATATGCACCAGTCATACACACTGTAATGGAAGTCATGAATGAAGTGTAAATGTTGCTCATGCAAAGGTATACAAATTCATTCTCAAATAAAATTATTACGACAATCGTACTACAAAATATAACATTTAATCATCTTCAATGTCTATAGGCAAAGGACATAGCTTATTAAAACTTCGCTTAATCACACAGTCACCGCTCTTTACGCTATACACTCGTGTGATTCCATCGTCGCCTGGATGTTTAGCGACAATCCGACCTAACGACCATTTGCCAGGAGGAAGCAGTTCATTCTTGATGAGAACAATGCGACCAACTTCGAACTCCTTACATCTCTTAAGCCATTTTGGTCTCTGTTGTAAGCTAGTTAGGTATTCTGCTTGCCATTTAACCCAAAAATCTGCCAGTAATTTCTGGACGTGCTTCCAACGTGACAGGTGACTTATTGACACGTCTTGAGAGTTAGGTTGTGGCACAGTTATTGGAGCTTCGCCAATTAAGAAATGGCCAGGCGTCAAAGGTGTCTGGTTATCTATGTCCACATCGTCTATTGGACTGAGCGGCCTGGAGTTGAGACACGACTCGATTTGGCAAAGCAGCGTGCTCATTTCTTCGTAGGTCAAGTGATTGGTCAAAATCCTCTTCATGTGGTGTTTCATGGACTTTACTCCTGCTTCCCATAATCCGCCCATGTGAGGACTGTAAGCGGGTATGAAATGCCACTGTGTCCCATCTAGTGCAAGGGACTCCACTATAGGACCTTCAAGTTCAAATTTTGCTTCCCTCCAACATTCTATCAGCTCCTTGTTGGCTCCAACAAAGTTTCTGCCTTGGTCACTCCATATCTGTGAGCATCTTCCACGTCGGGCAACAAACCTCTTAAAAGCGCCAATAAAAGATTCAGTTGTGAGGTCTCCGACTAGTTCTAAATGAATAGCCTTTGTAGCCATGCAAACAAATACAGCTACATAAGCCTTAGTAGTTTTCGATCCTCTGCCTTTGGATGCTAGCACTTGGTATGGTCCAGCAAAGTCTACTCCACTGTTTAGAAAGGGCTTGGCTGGAGTGACTCTGACCTTCGGTAAATCGCCCATCATTTGATTTTTAGCTGCTGCACTATGTTTGGAGCATATCAAACATTTACGAATGCTGGTCTTGATTAGATGTTTCGCTTTAATTACCCAAAATTTAGTTCTAAGGTGGGCCATCATCATCTGGATTCCTCCATGCAGTGTCTTCAGGTGAGCATCTTTAACTATAAGTTTGGATAAATTGCTGTGATAGTCTAATATCATTGGATTTTTAGTATCTGCAGTTACATCAGCGTGCCGTAATCTACCGCCCACCCTGAGGATCTCTTCATCATCAAGGTAAGGTCTTAATGATTTCAATTTACTATCTCGCTTAACTTCTTTCTTCTGTAGTAAAATCGTAATTTCTTCATAAAAACTGTCTCTTTGGGCTATTCTTATGCACGCCTGAAGTGCTTCATTTATTTCTTGAGTAGATATAATTGCTTCTTTGTTTTCCATAGCTTTCCCTTTTAGAAATCTTTTGCAATAGGTTATTGATATTAGAAGCTCTTGTAAACTATTGTATTCTTGAAATTGTTTCTCTAGACTTACTTCTTCTGCTTTGAAATTTGTTTGTATAATCTCTCTTCTTTCAATATTGGTATTCAAATTGCTTGGTCTGCTAAATGTTATTTCTTTCTGTTTCAGCCATCTTGGACCCTTCCACCACTGTACATTTTCTTTAAATTCTATAGTAGTTTCTCCTCGTGACGCAACATCAGCGGGATTGTCGTTTGATTGCACATGAAACCAGTTCGGTCCGATGTTGTCTAATATTTCAACGACACGATTTCTTACAAAAACTTGCCATCTCGTTGGGTCACCTAGCAGCCAGGAAAGTACAATTGTGGAATCAGTCCATGCAAATATTTCATCATCAGACATTCTCATGGCGGTCTTAATTTGTTTTAGTAATCGAGATAAGAGAAGGGCACCGCACAACTCTAAGCGTGGTAGAGAGACAGGCTTTACTGGCGCTACTCGAGTTTTGGCAGCTATGATCTGGGTTTCGATGCTACCATCCTCCTGTTCATATCTCACATAGGCAACTGCAGCGTATGCCTTCGTGGAAGCATCACAAAAACCATGAACTTCGATGTTTGCTGTACCATGGAATGTAGTTCCCAACCATCTTTGCACTTCGATTACATTAAGATGCTGTAGACTCTCTCTTAGTGCAGTCCACTCTTGTTTAATAGTTGCGTCTATATCATCATCCCAACCGACTCTTTGCAACCACAATTTTTGTATAAGTAGCTTTGTCCGTAACATGGCTGGAGCCAGCCAACCCAATGGATCAAAAAGTCGTTGAATGTCAGCGAGGATTGTACGCTTGCTGACGGTATTGGCCATAGACGGTAAATTTAGACTGTACCGAAACACATCTTTGCCCATATCCCAATGAAGACCTAAGGCTGTTATCGTACCATGAAGTGTGATATCGAGGCTAACATGAGAGGTTCTCTTTTCTGGTTCAAATTGCGTCAGAAAGTTAACATCATTTGAGCACCACCTTTGTAATATGAACCCTCCTTTCTGCAGTACAGCTTCTATGTTCTTTGCAGTGTGTATTGCATCAGATAAATCATCCTTTGCGGCCATGAGATCATCGACATAGAACTCTTCTTTGATCATTCTAGCAGCATCAGGGCACATGACAGCTTCATCATCAGCAACTTGATGTAAAGTTCGAACGGCCAAGTAAGGGGCAGATGCTGTTCCGAACGTAACTCGTGTGAGTCGATAATCTTTAACGGGTTCAGTAGGGCTACTTCTCCATACGATTCGCTGTAGATCTCGGTCTTCTTTTGTCACCAAAATCATGCGATACATACGTGATACATCAGCTACAAAACAAACTTTCTTCATACGCCATCTCATTATGAGGCTTCTCATATCAGTTTGTAGTTGAGGACCCACTAGAAGTTCGTCATTCAATGAAACATCATTGTTACCCTTTTGTGATGCATTGAAAACTATTCTCACCTTCGTAGTTTCTTTATCTTCTTTAACTACTGCGTGATGTGGTAGATAGACACTAGGGTTGTTCATTTCTTCTTGTGGTACCTCTTCCATATGATTCATGCTTATATATTCATCCATAACTTTTTTGTATTCTGTTTGTAGTGTAGGATTCTTCTCTAATCTTTTTTCTAATTGGTAAAGTCTCTTCATAGCTATTGTTCTTGTTCCACCATGTATTGATAATAATTCGTTAGTTTTTGTTGGTAATTTGACGACATATCTTCCGTCCTTAGTTCTTGTGTGAGTGGATTGATAAATATCTTCGCATCTTCGCTCTTCTGGTGTTAACAATATTCTGTCTTCACTATCCAACTCCCACATTGTTTTTAACATCTTGTCCAAGTGTAAACTATGATGCATCACACTAATATCATTGTGGTTTCCTTCTTTTTGTATGTTCCCAAAAAGAATCCACCCCAAGTTGGTATTCTGAGCGCATGGTGAACCTGGGGGGCCCTTGATAATGTTTCCTTTCATGATTTGGGCACATACTTCGACACCTAGGAGCAAATCAATAGGTCCTCGTTTATTAAAGCCTGGGTCAGCTAAAACTAGACCTGATAAATGAGACCAGGTGTTGGTTGAAATGGTGTGCGATGGTAATTGCGTTGTAAGTCGTGTGGACATGATGTAAGCCTTCACTTGTAGCTTGAAAGTCTCTTCGTGTCTTGATCGCAGTTCAATGTAAGCAGCGTGCTTCACGGTAGTTGTGGTGGTGCCTACCCCTGTGATTGTTGCGTTAGCAGGCATTCTCTTGAGTCTCAACTGTTGAGCTGCTCTTTCACAAATGAATGTTGCTTGTGAGCCCTGGTCGACTAATGCTCGTAACATAATTACTCGCCCAGACTCACTACATACTGGTACTAGTGCGTTAGCCAGTAGTGCTGTCGACGTGCTTGTGGAGAAATGTGATGAGACTTCAATTGATTCGGTAGCCTTTGTTGTTTCATTTTGTTTCTCAACTTCATGGTGATTGGCTTGCACTTCACTTGATTGAGTATTGGTAGTCTGTTGCATGTGTTGGTGAACCAGTGAATGGTGACGTTTTTGACAGATGCGACAGGACATGCTTAACCGACATTTCTTAGCTGAGTGTCCTGGTGCCAGACAGTTAAAGCACAGCTGGTTGTTCTTTACATATTCACACCTCTTGGTTGGTTCCATTTTGGTAAATTCTTTACAATGGCTTAGCGTATGATTCTCCTTGCATATGACACAACTTCTTTGTTTGCTTGCTGTAGGTGTTGTTGAAACGTGGACTGTATATTCTCTTCTCTTCGTTGATTTATCTCGTGTTGGTGGCGAAACCATCTCTAATGTTTGAAATTTAACCTTTAAAAATTTATGTAGGTCTTGCCATGTTGGTAAATCATCCAAATTTTCTTTATGAGCAAACTCTTCCCACTCTTGGTGTGACTCTGGGTCTAGTTTCTGAACAGTCAGAAATATAATAATTGGATCCCAAGAATCTGTTGATACATTCAGGTTTTTTAAACTTTCGAGACATTCGCTAGTTGTGTCTAACAATGCCTTGATGTGAGTGGCTGCTTTAGTAGGCATCTTCTTTTGGTTAGTCAATTTTTGCAAGAGAGAATTCACTATAATCCGTTTATTACCAAAACGTTCCTTTAACAAACTCCAAGCTTGGTCATAATTGTTTTCCGTTACATTTATTGTTTTGAGTAACCTTTCTGCTTCTCCAGTGATACTGACTTTCAAATAATGCAATTTTTGAACCTTAGGTAGCTTAGAATTGTTGTGTACTAATGATATAAATAAGTCTCTGAACGTCGTCCAATCTTCATATGCGCCCGAAAAGGTAGGTAACTGAATTTTAGGCAGCTTAAGATTATCTTCCTGAGTGTAACTGGTGTTAGGGCTCGCGCCGTCACTTGGTATGTTAGTACTCATTGTCGCTAAGATGTCCTTCAAATCACCTTGCATACATAAATACAAATCCTCTAAAAGAAAGTAGTCTTCATTCACGAAATACGGAATTTCATTCTTCTTTTCTTTCGGTATGGCCCTCAGAAGACTGTGATGCGCCTTGGTGAATTTGTTCCAGTACTCGTCAATGGATTGCATACGTGTTTCTATGTATCCTTTAGTCAATCTGCGTTTCGGACATTTCTTTAGGTTAGATTGAGCCTTTTGCAGTAACAATGCGATATCTTCTAGCTCCGTCAGTAATTGCTCAGGTGTGGTAGCCATAATTCCAAAAGAAAATTCAATATAGGTCACGTAATCACAGAGATATAATCAATTGCAATATTCGTAATTTAGACGTCTTCAACTTATTTTGCTAATAAATTGCACTATTCACTCGCAGTCGTAACAGAAAAAAATGGGTTCTATTGTTCTCGCGCCGACCGCTTGACCGCAGGTAAGATTTGTAATCCGGTTCGAAAATCGACCATATGTGGGGTTGATTAGGTTCACTTTTGATTGTTAGGATTTTGATGAACTTAAAGAGGTGTTTATTGGTACGGTTTATTTCTGATACTAACTTGAGACATATTAAAAACATGCATATAAGGGAATAGATCTTTACACACACATAGTAAGGGCAGCTACATACATTCATGCAAATAGTTAAATGGATCGAACAATAACTTTATTTTATCTAATCATTTCGCAACTATGAATAATATTAGAATAACGTGGTCATTCTTTGAAAGTGGCCATGGAAAAGGTGTGACTGTGCGTCAGTTACAGGTGTTGTTAAAATAACATTTTGCAGTGTCCATATGGGACCCTTACTATAGTAAATATAAGCAGGAAATTAAGACTATCCAAAAGAAGTTCCTACGATGTATGCAATACAGATGCTACCACAACTATATAACCTATGAATAGTTACTAGAAGAATATAATATCCCTTCACTGGAAAATAAACGTATATTACTTAAAACAATGTTGTTATATGATATTTGTAATATGAGATTAGGGTGTATGGGGGCTCACCTAGATCTTGGGCCCCAAGCCAACCTCACCTGCAAGCTGGTGCACCTGCTGAACAACGGACGAGGCTCTGGCGCTGGCTTTCCCTTCGGGGTTGGGGGGTCGGACGGCAGTCGCCCCCGGAAAAGTCAAAATTGCCAAATGTAAAATGAAATGGCTCGTAAAAAAAGGAATCGCAATGAGGGTAGGGCGCCGCCGCAAAACGGCGCGCATGAGGGTCGCCCGCCTCGTGTCGCAAGTGGGCAAGGGCTACCGTGCCTGAGCCGGGCACGGCTAAAGATGTTGGGCCAACTTTGTGATTCCTGAAAACTCCGCTTCGCAACGTGGAACATCGGCACGTTGACCGGTCGCACGAGGGAGTTGGCTGACGTACTCTGCAGGCGGAGAGTGGCCGTGGCGTTCCTGCAGGAGACTCGGTGGGGTGGCGATAGCTCCATGCACATTGGGGAGGGCTACCAGCTGATGTACACAGGTGCACCTGATGGGCAGGCCGGGGTGGGCGTGGTGCTCTCCCGGGCGTTGCAGGATGACATCTTGGAGGTGAAGAACTATAGCGCCCGACTTATGGTTGTGAGGGTGCTTATCGATGGGATTATAACCCACCTGATAAGTGCTTACGCTCCACAGGCTGGGCGTGGCGAAGCCGAAAAGATCTTGTTCTGGGACCAACTCGGGGGAGTACTTCGTGACGTCCCGCTGTCGCAGGAGATTGTCCTGGGCGGTGACCTGAACGGTCACGTGGGTGACGGGTGTGAGGAGTTTGGGCGTGTCCACGGTGGTTTTGGATACGGTAGTCGCAACCCAGAGGGTGAGAACATCCTTAGAACGTGTGCGACTGCCGACCTGGCCATCGTGAACACGTACTTCAAAAAGAAATCCGGACATCTTGTCACCTACAAGAGCGGGGGGCACTTAACCCAGGTTGATTTCCTGCTCACTAGGAGGCACAGCATCAGCAGGGTGGCCAACTGCAAGGTTATACCCGGGGGAGTCTCACTAGCTAACACCGTCATGGACCTCCGCGTGAAACCCAAAGACAAACGTGCCGAGCGTGCCCAACGCAAAATCAGGTGGTGGCTGCTTGATGAAGCTAAGTCCCAAAGTTTCGTCTCAGCCATCGGTGACAAGTGCGCCGATGCTGTAGACGAACCAGTACAGGTTTCTTGGGACAGGATTCGGGCAGCTATTCTTGAGGCGGGGAGGGTGGTGCTCGGCATGTCTAAGGGTGGACGCAAGTGTGACAAGGACACCTGGTGGTGGAACGACACAGTCCAGAGAGAGATCAGGGTGAAGAAAGCCCTCTTTAAAAAGTGGCAAGCGTCCAAATCTTCCGACGACCGCGATGCGTACAAAGATGCAAAACGCGCCACCAGAAGAGCCGTAGCCAGGGCCAAACGAGACCACTTGCAACCTCTATATACCAAGTTGGAATCGTCTGAGGGGCAAAAGCTCATATATAAGTTGGCGCGTTCCAGGGCCAAAGCGGCGCAGGGAGAGATGGCGCTCATACTTCCACGAGCTGCTGAATAAGCAGCATAAAGAGGTGCAGCCACCAGACCTCCCTCCGAATCAAGGACTAGTGCCACCGATAACGCCTGCGGAAGTCCAGACTGCCATTCGCCGCATGAAGAACCGGAAAGCTGTCGGACCCGACGAAGTCCCCATCGAGGCTTGGAAGGCAATGGGCGCCCGTGGTGTGGGCATTCTAGCAAATCTTTATAACCGCGTACTCCTCACCGGCGAGATCCCGAGCCAGTGGAGGCTGAGCATCATCATGCCAGTCTTCAAAGGCAAGGGATCGGTGCAGGAGTGTGGTAGTTACCGCGGTATAAAGATAATGTCCCACACCATGAAGCTCTATGAACGGATAATCGACTCCCGGATCCGACAGGAAAGTGCACTCTCGGAGTGCCAGTACGGGTTCCGTCCCGGGCACGGGACCATGGACCCAGTGTTCGCCCTAAGGGTTGTGGCGGGGAAATACAGGGCGAAGAACACGCCCCTGCACTGCCTATTCTTAGACATGCAGAAGGCCTTCGACTGTGTTCCTCGCGCGGTGATCTGGTGGGCACTGCGGGCCAAGGGTGTTCCAGAGACTTACATTGACACCATCCGAGACATGTACAGTCAACAGCAAAAGTAGATGATCAAAATCAGAAATTCAATACTAATGAACGGAGTTCACGTCAGAACTGTGTGGTGTCGAAATGATTCAAAAGTATGTGATTGTAAATTATTCCAAACATTTACTATTAGTATTAATGCCATATATTCGTGATCAGTTTTGACTCCAAAAGTTATAAACTCAATTCGCATCAGAACTAACAAGTAAAAAAATATTTCAAAACTAGTGATCAGTGAAAATCAAAAATTAAATTATGAAACTGAGGCCACGTAATCATGAGGAAAATAATTCATCCATACTTATTATATAAACTAGCTTAAACCCGCGACGTCATCCACGTGGAACGTCGAAAAAGGCACATGTTCATTAAATTATCATATACTTGAAAAACTTTAATATTTTAATTGTTTTCTTTTTATGTCAAATGTTTAAAAGTAGATCAGCTACTTTGATGATATAAAACGATAATTCAAAAAATAATAATCTTTGCATGTTTGTGAATTTAAGTTAATGTTCAAAAGTAGCTGATGTGATACAAAACCATAATTCAATAAATATTATTATCTTTGCATGTTTGTGAATTTAAGTTAATGTTCAAAAGTAGCTGATGTGATACAAAACCATAATTCAATATATATTATTATATTTGCATTTTTGTGAATTTAAGTAAATGTTCAAAAGTAGCTGATGTGATACAAAACCATAATTCAATACATATTATTATTTTTACATGTTTGTGAATTTAAGTCAATGTTCAAAAGTAGCTGATGCGATACAAAATCATAACTCAATAATTACTTTTGCCCAGTCGGCTACAATATATTAAAACCGGAAGGTAGATTGATATTTTTATCTTTAGGGCATTATTTGTATTGACTTGTTGTGGTTTTATCTCACTGTTAGCGTTGAGTGCGTCTGTTATCTATTGCATTAAATTTATAACCAAAACTAATAGATTAAAAATATGACACACCATATAACGGAGCATGAACGACATAGAATTATATCATTGCATGAAGACGGATTGAGTGTTAGTGATATAATGAGGAGAGTAGGTGTCACGGTAAGCAAGTATTCATTAGTTCCTTATTAACCGACTTCAAAAAAAGAGGTTTCTCAATTCGGCCATTTGTTTTTCTTTTTTTGTGTTCGCGGATAACTCCGTCATTTATAGATGGATTTACAAAATTATTTGTTCAATAGGTGTTTATTCAAGGTTCATTCCATAAAAAAAAAACGAATAATATAATGTATAAAATTGAATCTTGGAGTAGCCTAAACTGACAGGTTTTAAAAGTATCTTCACATTTTGTATCACCCATTTCGTTTTTTTTTTATGGAACGAACCTTGAATAAACACCTATTGAACAAATAATTTTGTAAATCCATCTATAAATGACGGAGTTATCCGCGAACACAAAAAAAGAAAAACAAATGGCCGAATTGAGAAACCTCTTTTTTTGAAGTCGGTTAATAAGGAACTAATGAATACTTGCTTACCGTGACACCTACTCTCCTCATTATATCACTAACACTCAATCCGTCTTCATGCAATGATATAATTCTATGTCGTTCAGGCTCCGTTATATGGTGTGTCATATTTTTAATCTATTAGTTTTGGTTATAAATTCAATGCAATAGATAACAGACGCACTCAACGCTAACAGTGAGATAAAACCACAACAAGTCAATATAAATAATGCCCTAAAGATAAAAATATCAATCTACCTTCCGGTTTTAATATATTGTAGCCGACTGGGCAAAAGTAATTATTGAGTTATGATTTTGTATCGCATCAGCTACTTTTGAACATTGACTTAAATTCACAAACATGTAAAAATAATAATATGTATTGAATTATGGTTTTGTATCACATCAGCTACTTTTGAACATTGACTTAAATTCACAAAAATGCAAATATAATAATATGTATTGAATTATGGTTTTGTATCACATCAGCTACATTTGAACATTGACTTAAATTCACAAACATGCAAATATAATAATATATATTGAATTATGGTTTTGTATCACATCAGCTACTTTTGAACATTAACTTAAATTCACAAACATGCAAAGATTATTATTTTTTGAATTATCGTTTTATATCATCAAAGTAGCTGATCTACTTTTAAACATTTGACATAAAAAGAAAACAATTAAAATATTAAAGTTTTTCAAGTATATGATAATTTAATGAACATGTGCCTTTTTCGACGTTCCACGTGGATGACGTCGCGGGTTTAAGCTAGTTTATATAATAAGTATGGATGAATTATTTTCCTCATGATTACGTGGCCTCAGTTTCATAATTTAATTTTTGATTTTCACTGATCACTAGTTTTGAAATATTTTTTTACTTGTTAGTTCTGATGCGAATTGAGTTTATAACTTTTGGAGTCAAAACTGATCACGAATATATGGCATTAATACTAATAGTAAATGTTTGGAATAATTTACAATCACATACTTTTGAATCATTTCGACACCACACAGTTCTGACGTGAACTCCGTTCATTAGTATTGAATTTCTGATTTTGATCATCTACTTTTGCTGTTGACTGTACTACGATTCCGGTTCCGTGGTTCGGACTGCTGTTGGCGACTCGAAAGCCTTCTCCATCACCGTCGGGGTACACCAAGGATCCTTCCTTAGTCCTTACCTGTTCAGCGTGGTATTAGATGTTTTGTCGGACAGCATTAGAAACTCACATGAGCAGCCTCCGTGGTTGCTCATGTATGCTGATGATATTGCGCTCATGGACGCGGATAGGAGCAGATTGGTGCGACGCGTGAAAGGATGGAAAGAAGCGCTTGAAAACGGCGGTCTGAAGCTAAATTTAGCGAAGACAGAATACTTAGCGTTAAACTCCACAGATCCCACACCCGTCCGCATAGGCGATGATTTGGTTGAGCGCACGGACCAGGTTAAGTACCTGGGATCTGTACTTCATGTGACCGGTGAGATCGACCACGACGTCAAGGCACGCATTGCTGCCGCGTGGGCCAAGTGGCGAGAAATGACTGGCGTCACCTGCGATCCTAAAATGCCAGTCAGGTTGAAGGGGCAGGTCTATAAGACGATCATTAGGCCTGTTCTCTTGTATGGTTGTGAGGCGTGGCCGCTGCTCGAGCGACATAAGCAAGAGCTGCGTGTCACGGAGATGAAAATGTTGCGGTGGATGTGCGGCGTTACGCGCAAAGATCGCGTACGGAACTCTCGCATCCGCGGCAGCCTCCATGTCCGTGACATCGCGGATAAAATGCAAGAGAGCCGCCTTCGCTGATGCGGCCACGTCTTGCGGCAACCGCCAGGCTACGTGGGGAACAAATGCCTGGCAATGGTACCCCCGCCGGGTCCAGGTAAAAGGGGTAGGCCAAAGAAGTCCTGGCTTGACGTCGTGGAGGGTGATATGCGTGCTAATGGTCTCACTACCATGGACGCCCAAGATCGTGCGAAGTGGAGAAGGAAGAGCCGGAAGGCGGACCCTGAGCTCCGAGGTCATCTTGGCCACGGATGCAATCAGGAGAATACGTCTATATGCAGATGATGATGATGATGATATTTGTAATAATAGATATGATTGTAATGCCTTATAATTAATAAAATAGCATATAGGATACCGATTAGGACGCATTGCCGGAAGCCCTGTCAACTGTTTGCAACGCACCGCTGCCGCACTAACGCAGGGGTGCGCTCGATAACAGTAAAGTCAATTCCATAGACATTGCGGCAACGCGGCCTAGTGTTTTTAGAAATAAGATAATTGAAATTCTAAATTAAATCTATCTATTTTTATTTTCTATCTAAAATAACTTCCTTACGAAGCTGTGGTAAATGTCGCAGGGAACACAATAATAATTCTAAATATGCATGCTAGTTTAAGTAAATATTATACTGTGTTGCTGTTAATATACCCAAATAAAAAAAATAAAAATAAAAAATTAGACAGGAAGGTAGCATACGGAAGAGATGTAGCTACTGCGGAGGATGTATTATAACTAGGGTTGCCAGATGCCCGGTTTTGGACCAGGCAGTCCGGTTTTCTAAAAGCTTGTCCAGCCCTTAAATGCATGGTGATGCATTTATGCATCAGTGTTTTCTTCCTTACACAATTTCTAAACGGTAACTCAAAGACAGTACATTATACTTTTATTAGGTGCTAAAAATATATATCTTGGTTTTTGAACGCAAGCTGTCTTGATAAGGTAGTTAATTTTTTTTAATTGTCATAATTTGACAGCTTGGCGCGCCACTTACATTTATACATTTTGGCGGTATAGTTGTAACTTCATTTTAGTGGATACCAAATACTATTATTACGTGGGAAAAAATATTTACGAGAGGATAAAGGTAAGCAGAACACATAACATTGTTTGTATTTTATAATTCAATAACAGTTTTTGTAAATATCAGCGTTTTAATTGTGATGTAGAAATACATCAGTATGCAAAATCGGCATGAAATAGTTTTACTGTGGGTAGGTTTATCTTTTTATTGTTTTTGCCTTATTTGTTATAGACATATCGACACCTCTGGGTTCAATTGGCGTATAAACCAAAACACGACTTTTCAGGAGAGCAAAAAAACGATTTTATTTTCAGAAAAAAAATCATAAGTCAACCGGGGCTATGTCGTCTGCGGGGTGAAGGCGTCGAATCCATTTATTCTACGAATCGCGTATTTTAAAACTACTCATGCCATCTGTTTTCTAGCTTTGGCACTACATCTTCAAAAAATCACTAATAGATGTCGTGACCTAGCCCAACTTTTTTAATAATCAGCCATTTTTAATCTGTCATTTCGTTTGGACATTTTTATGGTGACAACATGTGATTGTGATCTTTTAAAATCTCAGTTTCTCTAAAACTATTTATGTTTCTTAACTGTAAGTAAGTACTGTTATTGTTTTATTGCTTTACATATTGTTTTGATTATTTTATTGATATAGCTTAAGATCCGGAGACAATAAGCAATTTAAAATTTGTAGGTTATGATTTTCTTTTGGGGCTATTGCGTATTACTTATCGGGGTGATGGCGTCTATTGTATCGCAATAGCCCCATTGTCAGAGGTTCTAAACATTTTATGTTAGGGTAATTGGAGTACATTACTATAACTTTTTCTAAAAATAAATAAATAAATATTATAATCTATCAAACGGGGTCATCAATGGATTGTTTTTTTTTTTGTATTTTATGAATTTTATTTTTTATTAATTGTATTTCTTTAAATTTTTAGGTTATCTAACATGGTTCGACATTATAAACGAAAAACAACCACTAAATATGATCTTGAAACATTAAAAAAAGCTATAGCTTCATCTTGCATATGGCAAAATAAACTCTTACCAAGCGGCAAGCAAATACAATATACGGGTAAAGTCTAACCCCAATATACCTCGTACGACAATATGTGATCGAGTGAGTAGAAAAAAAGGTGTCGTAAAAGAGACTCGTGGACCACCTACCGCGATTAACACAGAGAATGAGTTGAAACTAGCTAATATTGTCTGAGAGTTATGGAGAAGTACGGCTTTGGACTTACGTCTAAGGAGACGCTGGATTTAGTTAGTATACACGTGAGTCAAAATAATTACTTAACCACATTTAAAAACAACCGACCTGGATATGATTGGTTTGCTTCTTTCAAAAAGAGACATAATTTGTCTTTAAAAAAGCCACAAGCAGTGGAGATGTCAAGGAAAGTTGCATGTGACCCTTTTATAATAAGCGAATACTTTGATATACTTGAAGAGGTTTTGAATGAACTAGATTTAAAAGGAAGGCCAGAAAAAGTTTGGAATCTTGATGAGTCCAGTTTCGGAAATGACCCAGACAAAACAAAAGTTGTTGGCGCTCGTGGATTTGCTAGTACAAGAACTATCGCTTCATCTGGCAAAGATAACGTCACAATCTTATTCGCTGCCAGCGCAGCTGGTGATAAATTGCCACCGTTAATAATCAATCGAGGAAAAAATACATGGGATCAATGGATGTCGGAACTAGGTTACGAAAATACATCTTATGCTGCAACTACCAATGGCTGGATAGATTCGAAAGTATTTGAAAAGTATATGTTCAATACTGTACTTCCGCACTTAAGCGAAGATCCACCTGCGTTGTTAATTTTTGACGGTCATTCCACACACATTCAATTGAAAATTTTAGAAGAAGCACAAAAACGTGGAGTAACGATTATTAAATTACCATCGCATGCAAGCCATTTGTTACAACCGTTAGATTTATCCGTTTTCAAGTCAATGAAAAATACTTGGGACGAAAAGCTTGTGCAATGGCAACGATTAAATGTAGGAAAAAAGCTGCCGAAAGATGAATTTAGTCGCATTATCGGAGAAGTGTGGCGTGAACTAAATCCACGTATTATTCGGAATGGATTCAAAAAAGGAGGGATATATCCATTCAACAGGAATGCTGTACCAGAAGAAAAATTTGACCCCGAGTCTCTAAACAGATTTAAACAATATATAACATCCAGAAAAAAAGTTTCCACTTTAAAAGAGTTGACTTTGCAAAAAGTACTCCAAACCATAAACAGAAGCATCCAGGCACCCAAAATGTCTACACAGGTCACACTGAATGAATCCAATAAAATTAACATTGAAAGTAATAAAACATCAAAGTCCCAACTAACTCTATTACCACTATCTCAGAAATTGCCTTTGCAAAGTCAAGGAATAAGATTGAGTACCTTGAATGACACAAACACACCGAGCACAAGCAAGGTTCAGATTATTGAAGATCGAATCTTGTCAGCTTCCGATAAAATATCTTTCGAAACATTACTATTGCAAAAAATTAAACGAAGCGATTCTACCGTAAAACTGAAAAAAAACGAAAATTTCCAAGGGCTGTGAAGTAATAACAAGGGAAGAGTTTTTAGAAAAGAAAAGACAACAAGAGGAAGATAAAGACAAAATAATTACACTAAAAAAAGAGCATAAAGAGCTTAAAAGAAAACCTACAAAAAAAGAAAAAGAAAATAAAGGTCCACATTGCAGCAAGGAATCCCAATTATTAGACAAAAACGAAAAGGCAAAACGAAAAACACATGTCAACTTACCAATGAAGAAAAAAAATGGTAAAAAATCTAAAAAAAGGGTCAAAAAACGAAATTCAGTTGATTGGGATGAAGAATCTGAAGATGAATCAGATATCAGTTTTGACGAATCTGATAAAAGCTGTGAAGATTTAGATAGCTATCGTGAACAGTATTTAGCAGAAATGGAAGATTTTGATATTTTTTATGAGACAAAGAAAGAAAATGAAACCGATGATTGTTTATCCAAAAATGACGCAAATGCAGTAGAAGAATTTGAACCAGATGTCAGCAGAAGGAATCCAGAAGTTAACGATTGGATACTTGTACAATTTACAACGAAAAAGTCTGTGAAATATTTCGTGGGGAACATAATTTCTGTGAATGAAAATAATATACCCAACGTCAAATTTTTAAGAAAAATAAAGAACAGTAGATTAAGGTCATTTCATTACCCCGACGTGGAGGATATATCAGAAATTAAACATGATAATGATATTGTTATGTACCTTAAGAAACCTGATATATCGCGCAGAGGACATGTTACGTTTAAAGAAAATTTCGAAAATTACAATATTCAATGATGTTTGATAATATGTCATGACGTGGTGGTAATGATATTATAATATACTTTTAGAGTTAATTTTTTTTATTTTTTTTTTATTTTATTTATTCAGGTACACAAAACACATTACAATCATATAAAAATAATAAGATTAAAATACAGTTCCGTTCTGGATTGTAACATAACTACATGTGTACACAGTTAAAACAATATTTAAATACAGTAAAACCTCTTCATCAAACAAATTGGAAAGAGTTTATTAATGACGTGTTCTTATCACTTACAAGGCCGAACTGTTATGGAGGATGTCTTTCAGAATTTTAACAAATCTGTTATGATTGGAATCAAATATGTCTAGGTGTTTGTTCTGCTTTGCCAACTCGTTATATTGGCGCGCCATCCTTGTTAAAGGGTTAAAGAAAGATATGTTATTCTTATAAACCTGGAGGGAAAATAGATTTGTCTCTTTAGACCTACGGGCGCTAAACTTTATATTAAAAGTGAGTTGAGAAATTAATTCTCTTTCAAACTCGTGTCGGTACGGACGTGTTATTGTTGCACCCGGACTGTTTGTGATTTTAAAATTATTTAATTTTTATTCGGAATTTTAAAGTTATCGGTCCCTCTCGTTTCGCCTTGGGCCAGTTGCCGTAAGACCCAGCGGCCATCTTGGCGAGTGTCGGACGTCTCAACTTCGGCTGTGACTGTGTGCTGGCGACATCGACGGGACCGCTAAGTGTGAGTGCGCTTGGTTTGAACTAATGACAATTTATTGAAACAACAATTTTAAAAATTTCACAAAGTGAAGGACTTGGTGAGGATCGAACCCGGGGCCTGAGCGCGCGGTTTGAAGCTTTGACGCGACCGCCTTGACCACTCAGCCACGGCGACGCTTGCCGCCGCAGTGAAATTAACAGCCACACTCACATTTAATATCAAGAAACATTTGTTTATTTATACCTATTTATTTCCTGTGCAATAATCTGTTTAATCATCATGAATTGTTACGGCTGTAGCCATACTCTGAAGGCGAGTCACTATTTGGAGTGCAATAATTGTAAATCTAAATTTTGTTACACATGCTTAGATGTTACCGTCGAGGCGGTCAAACAACTTACTACTAAACAGCTGGCGTCACTGAGTTGTCCTGGTTGTACGAATGTGACAAGGCGCAGAAACAACGATGACAATACTCCCGTTCGGGGGGCTAACAGGCACCATTTGCCGGACGCATCCTCGAATGTGTCATTTTCTCAGGTTCCGGCTGATGCGCAACATGTTGCTATGGGCGGTTCGATAGGCGTCAACTTAGATAGCAAACCAGTAACATTGGATTGTATTAGCAGACTTATGGATGATAAACTTTCCCCGGAGTCAGCATTTATGTCCAACCTACGTACCGCAATCATGAAGGACATGAGGGATATGGTCGCTGTGGAGGTGGACCGTGCTATCGAGTCGGTAAAGGCAGATTTCACCACAACAACGGACTTTATCGCTGCGGAGCAAAGGGATATTCGATCAGATATCATTAAGAAGGGTGACCAGGTGGCACGGCTTGAGTTGGAGCTTTCCAAAACTCAAAATGCACTGACGAAACTGCAAAGCCGTCTTTCGATAACCGAAAAGATTTCACGTGACTTAAACCTTGAAATTCATGAGGTACCTGAGAGCAAGTCTGAAAACTTAATGCTGTTGTTTAGAAAACTCTGTGAATGTTTACAGGTTAGGATAGTTGACAGTAATGTCAGGGCCTGCCGCCGAGTTGCAAAAATGAACACGAGCTCTAAGAGACCGCGGAATATTCTTGTTACCCTCTCATCGCAGCGCGAGCGTGATGTTGTTCTGTCCGCAGTGACACGCTTTAATAAGTCTCACTCTGATGACAAGCTTTGTACTACTCATGTTGGTCTTGGTGGCTCAAGTAGCAGGATATATATTTCTGAACATTTATCACCCGAAGCAAAGGAATTACACAGTGAAGCGCGTAAATTTTGTAAAGATATGAAGTATAGATTTGTTTGGGTACGTTATGGTCAAATTTATATTCGTAAGGATGAAACAAGCCCTGCCATATTAGTGAAAAATACTGAAACGCTTAAAAAGCTCCTGTAATTTGTCTCTCGCTAGTTCTTCTGTAATAAGCATTGTTTGTATATTTTATGTTTAATTATAAGTTTCAACCATGTTTAGTATATACTATCAGAATGTAAACAGAATGCGAAGTTAATAACAATAATATAGATAGATATAGACTTCTTTTGTTTAAAATTTTGAAAACTTTTGCTATGTTATAATAATTTAATTAACCTATGAAAACAGCACATTTTTAATTGTTGTAAAAGATAATTGTGATTACTAGTTAGTTTACAATATTTTAAATGTTGTAAACATAATTATGTTAAGTAGGAAATAAGCTTAAGTCAATTTAACGAATGAAAACAGCACTGATTTTTAATTGTTGTGAAAGATAATTGTGATTACTTGTTAGTTTACAATATTTAAAATGTTGTAAACATAATTATGTTTAGTAGGAAATAAGCTTAAGTCAATTTTAACGAATGAAAACAGCACTGATTTTTAATTGTTGTAAAAGATAATTGTGATTACTTGTTAGTTTACAATATTTTAAATGTTGTAAACATAATTATGTTACGTAGGAAATAAGCTTAAGTCAATTTAACAAAAATACTGATCTCACGGGTTTTTATAACTTTAAATAGTTTTGTAATGATCATAAGACTTGATATGCTTAACGCCAAACTCTTATTCTAATAAATAATACATAGTTTAAAGTTATGGTTTGATTCCAAATCAAAATAAGTAAACACCTAAACCTATTAGAAAAATATTGGGCACCTCTGGAATCTTGAATGGGGTGAATGCGTCTACATTAAACAAGTAAAATTAGACGCCATAGCCCCAAACATTTTTGTTTAACTAATGACGCAGTATTTCGTTCACAAAGTAATTACAATATACTTATTTAAATTATTAATAGCTCTCCCAATCACATAATACTAGCAAAAAACGCATTCGCCCCACATGGGGTTATTCCGTCTAAAAATCCCGACTTGTGTAGAAACATCATTTACACATGTTAATAATTCAAAATGTTAAGAAATTCCAATAAAATATATAATTTGATAAAATTCCCTAACATGTATCACAAATAATAGGTAATGAGGGCGTATAACATGTTTGTTATAATCAAATAAACATGATACTCAAAGTATTGTGACGCATTAGCCCCGGTTGACCTTTTTTTATTTTAGAAGTTACATAAAAAATCCAAGGAGAAAGATTCTTAGAATCTGGGGATGAAGAAGACTAAATCATTCAATCATATCTATCTCCTTTGGTTTAGAAGTTAGCATGGATATACGTCTTAGAAAATACCAATTTATGGTGTATACACCCCATGAAAATTGGATGAAAAACCAAATATGGATATAAGCTGTATTTTTATCCATATTTGGTAAAATTAAGTTCACATTTACTAATGTAAAAGCACGTAGCCGTAGATTTTTTTGCTGTAAAAACTATTTACTTTGCGCATCAATAGAATTATAATTAATAAAAACAATCTCGATACTGTTAGAATGTGGCAGAATTATATTAATATTAGTCTTACTACATAATTATGGTCGATATCTTAAAAAAAATATATATATATATATATATATATATACACGAAATTAAACTATCAGAAACGAAATTAACTTAATTTTATTAAATAAAACAGATAATTATGGCACACATTATCAGTCATGATCAGATTATCAAACTAAAAAAGGCAATTATTTAAATCTTTAGTCGCTCTACACACAGCCATCTCTCCTTCACCTCGACTTCCTGGTACAACAGATTGTCCTCAGGGTCTTTGTCTTTAATTCAGCGGCACTTGGACAGAGCCGTTTGGCTCTGGAACGCGCCAACTTATAGATAAGCTTTTACCCCTCAGACGATTCCAACTTGTTATATAGCGGTTGCAAGTGGTCTCGTTTGGCCCTGGCTACCGCTCTCCTGGTGGCGCGTTTTGCATCTTTGTACGCGTCGCGGTCTTCGGAAGATTTGGACGCTTGCTACTTTTTTAAGGAGGGCTTACTTCACCCTGATCTCTCTCTGGACTGTGTCGTTCCACCACCAAGTTTCCCTGTCATACTTGCGTCCACCCTTAGACGTACCGAGCACCGCCCTCCCCGCCTCAAGGATAGCTGCCTGAATCCTGTCCCAGCTAACCTGTACTGTTTCGTCTACCTATAGCATCAGCGCACTTGTCACCGATGGCTGAGACGAGACTTTGGGACTTGGCTTCACCACCACCTCATTCTGCGTTGACAACGCTCGGCGCGTTTGACTTTGGGTTTCACGCGGAGGTCCATGACAAGGAGACGGTGTTGGCTAGTGAGACTCTCTCCGGGTATTACCTTGCAGTTGGCCAACCTGCTGATGCTATGCCTCTTAGTGAGTAGGAAATCGATCTGGGTAGCGAGTGTGCTTTCCGCTCTTGTAGGTGACAAGAAGTTTGGCTTTCTTTTTGAAGAACCTGTTCACGACGGCAAGTTTGGTGGCCGTACACGTTTTGAGGATGTGCTCACCCTCTGGGTTACGACTACCGTATCCAAAACCGCCGTGGGCATGTCCATGTCCAAACTCCTCACACCTGTCACCCACATGACCGTTCGTGCAGTGGTTTTACTTTAGCAGAATCGAGGGCCAGGGCCTTAATTCTGCTAAGGCAAAACCACCGTCATAACACGGACACTGTAATTATTTCTTTATTTTTTACCATTTAATTTTAGACTTTAAAGCAATGTCTGTAAAATCTAAAATTAAATGGCCTATTGTAGAGTGAACGAAAGCGTGTAGTAAAAATAATATCATTTAATTTTGGACTTTAATTCTATAGCAATAAAGTCTAAAATTGAATATCATTTTTTGCAATGGATATGGTTTATACGTCCATATTTTATATTTTGTCGAAATGTTTGGATTTACAACCTCAATTTTAAATTACGTTTAAGAAATATATTTACTCGTCATGGCGTAAAATCCATTTATAATCAAGGCAGATCTTACGCTCCGGGTTGGTAAAAATTTTGGTCATAACGTCTTACTAAAAATTTAAAAAAAGAAAAATTTGGCTGTTACATTTACATTTTATCTTTTTTGTGGTAGGATGATCTAAATTTTTTGGGTCGTAAAAGCTTTTTTTTTTTGCGAATTTGAACATTTTAAATATACAGATCGATAGAGAAAAAAAATCTGAACTAAACGGTGTATATAACTCATTTTGGCCAAAATGGTTTATACGCCAATTGAACCCAGAGGTGTCGATATAATGTATTCATACGAATATTATAATTATTTTTCTAGAATGTCCCGTAAAGTGGCAGATAGAGATATTGAACAACTTCTCGCGGCTTTAGAAGATGGAAATATTTCTGAGGATGGCTTGGAAGATGAAAGTGAAGATGAAGAAGTCTTTTACGCTAATGCAAGAGAAATAATACGAGAATTTGCAGACGAGGATGCAGAGGACCATGAAGATTCTACCGATAGTGATCCACCACTCATTCAAGATTTACCTGGCCCATCAAGTGAAATTATTACAACATTATCCATGCAAGAAGGTCAAGAACATTTTGTAGCATTTGATAAAAGAAATTGATTTGGAAAAAAGACAGTTTGTTGTATGACGACTTGAAAATAATACACCAACCAAGCACAACAGACTCTGCTATAACTGAACTTGATACACCATACACATGTTTTTTGCATTACTTCACACCTGAGTTTCTTCAAAAAATTGTTGATGAAACTAACTTATATGCAGTACAACAAAACCCTTCAATATCTTTTAATATTACTATTGGGGAATTAAAAAAAATCATAGGAATTCTTTTATTCATGTCAGTGGAGCATTTTCCTAGTGTACGCTCATACTGGCATTCCAAGTTTGGGTACGATCCTGTAAAGAGCGCAATGCCGGTAAATCGGTTTGAGATGATTAGGACCTACTTACATTTTAACGACAACAATAAACATCTTCCACGCGACCATTCTGATCACGATCGCCTCCATAAAATACGGCCTGTGATAGAACAGCTAAATACCACATTTTCATCAGTTGCTATAGATAGAGCAACGACTTTCAATAGATGAGCAGATGTGTTCAACTAAAATTGGACATTTTCTAAAACAATATTTGCCAAATAAGCCTCATAAGGGGGGTTATAAGCTTTTTGTTTAATAATCCAAATGGAGGACGAAGAACCATCTACCAGTACCAGCTGTAGAGGAACCCCGCCTAAAAAAGTAAGACGAGTTTGTCATTTGTAATGTTAACTGGGAATCGCGATATTCATGGTTAACTAAATGCGACGTAGACGAAAAAAAAGGCTACTGCAAATTATGTAAAAGTGCATTCACACTTCAATAATCCAAATGGAGGACGAAGAACCATCTACCAGTACCAGCTGTAGAGGAACCCCGCCTAAAAAAGTATACATTCTAGACCTATTAGGGAACAACTATGTCAAGTCATGAATAATTCGCAGCTCCCTTGGAGTAGAGTAACAGCGTACGGAGCGGTCAATGCCTCTGTTAATTTTGGAGTTAATAATTCAGTTTTTCAAAAAGTTTAAGTCTGAAGATAATAATGATATAATAGCTGCAGGTCTAAAATGGCCGTTTTGGATGTTTCATCTAAAAATGACATTCATTTGCAGATTAGTTGGTGACATATTTTATAGATTGTAAAATGACCACATTTTTTAATATGTCATTCATATTTCATCTGCAATATGTTTCATATTTGTTATTGGTGTTGCTATGACGAAAAAAATATAAGGACTCGCCGAATCGTGCTTTTACGGTATTTACTACATTATGATTTTACGAATAATACATCGTAAAATTGTAATTATTTTGATCTATATACAATAGGTCATGGTTTCTACCTTATAAATATAAATTAAAGAAAAAATAAAGCAAATACTACAAAATATATATCTTTTATTTTATTTTTAGTGGCCACCTTTGACTGACATTGACATTAGTGCGTCATAATAGAATCCTCAATTATAAAACATTGCGGCGGCAATTTATGAAGATTTCCACATAAAACCATAAAACATTGTATCTGTTTCTGTAATTAGATAGATAACAATTAAAAGTTTATGTTAGGTTGTGTTTTGAAGCATGGTGGCTTGTAGCCTCGGGTGCTTCACAATACCAAACTGGGAAATGGAATATATTGAAGTCATTATTTATTATAATGAGTAATATATATACCATTTCTCAGTTTATTGTGTCTTCATCCTCACCGTTTCGTCTTCCTCATTTTATCAGGTAAGTGCCGTAGCCAAACCATTAGAACTTTTGTATTTTGTGTGTTGGTTTTTGAAGTTATTGTGTTAAAAAATTATTTCTGTATTTTAGATTTTAGATATGGAAAGGGCAAGGACCAATCGGGTGACGCCAAATCAATGGGACATAGCCCTCGATTTTTTTACAAGAAATGTGGGGCTCATCCGCGGCTACACAAGTAGTTCCCGAGGGAGGGAAATGTCACAGCGCCTGTGGCGGGAGCTCGCTGAACTTTTGAACGCCGAGGGGTCAGGCGCCACCAAAACCTACAAAGACTGGGCAACTGTATGTAACAAAATAGTTTATTTTATTTCTTGAGGTATCCAACAGATATACTTATTATAATCCTTACTAATCTCTTTTCAGTACTTCAACAACTTTAAGTCTAAATTAAAAAAGATGGTGTCTGACCTCAACACAGAGTCCTCCGCCACGGGTGGCGGTGCACCCCGAGTAGAAACGCTGAACCCAATTGAGCAACGTTTTGTATCTCTTTTGGGTACAGGATTTGGTCAGGGTGCTCCCAATGTAAGGGTTAATCCCTTCCCCATTGTGGTCAGTAATAAAATGATTGTTTTAATATGTAATGCATAAAAGATCATAAAAGATTTTAATCTCCCATCTTATTTTATTTATGTTCAGAGTACAGACAGCGCTGCAGCAGCTCTTGACACAAGTCAAGCAGTCCCTGGCACCTGTGGACCAATCATTCATGTCCAGGAGGAGATAGTTTACGAGTAAGTGTAGAATCAATTCTAAGATAGTAGACAAGTACTATGTATTGTCTTTTAGTAAACTTAATTTCTCATTTGTCAAGGACAAGTGCCAGTGGTGCCCAGGGCCAAGAGCCAGAACCAGAACCTGTGCCTGTTATAATGGAGTCAGTCAGACAAACTCGGCGCATTCGGCGAAATCGAAGTAGTAATAATTATTATTGTAGTAATTTATTTATGTAGAGTAATTTCACGTGTTGATAGGTTGTTAGGATTACTTTATTCGAATTTGACCTATTACTAAATTGTATTTCAGCCAGACCTATGGCGCCAATCGACGAGGCACGGCGCGTCCTGTCTCAGATAGAGACGCAGAGGGCTGCATCTGATGCCGAGCAAGCTCGTGGCTTAAATGTCATTGGACAGAGTCTAGCTCGGATAGCTGACACTGCCGACAGAGCCATACAAGTATTTGACAGGGCGACCAGTCAGTTCGAAAGATTCATTAATATATATGAGACTATAAATAGATCTCAATAAAAGGTAAATAATCATAATTGAACATTTATTATTGTAGCATTTTGGTTATTGTGCTTGCCAAAGTCTTTGGACCAATAGAGCACGTGTTCGTTGCCCAGCAAGTAATGGGCTATTGCCATCTCCAGCAGGGTCAGCATGCTCCTGTCTTATCTGAAATACAATAATTTTTATATTAGTTCCTCATAGGTACTATATACCTTTGAATGAGTCTTAAAGCTAAGTTAGTTTTTGAATGATGTACCTACCTGCATAGATGCTTCATTTTGTACTTGCTGTGATGTGAGCTCTGGCGTAGCACAACATCGTCAACAGTGCTAGACTACACTGTTGACGATGTTGTGAAGTACTACACAAGCGTTTGTAATGTAGCCGGCCATTGTTGGGTGATAATGGAGTTTCCGATCTACTAAAAGACAGCGCCATCGTGCTTTTAAGACTCCTATACATCTCTCGACACAATTTCGGGATCTGCAGTGCAAGTCCGTGTAGTAACGCTCTGGAGTATCGGGTTCCGTGTTTAGTATAGGCGTCATTAAATTGATGCGCAGGGGATAGCCAGAATCACCTGAAAATAAATAACAATTTTAATTTTGTTGTGTGTGAATTAAAATTGTGAAAATCAACTTATTTTCCCCATAATAACAAATGTCTTTCTTACCTAATAACCACAATGTTTCATTTTCAGATAGTACATTATTAGTTTCCATATGGAGGTTGATTGGGTGCACTCTCCATATATATGAATCGTGACTTGTTCCCGGGTGGCTGGCATCGACACTTATGATATTTAAATCGGAATCACATATCTAAAAAAGAAGTTATATTATTACAAATTTATAAAACATACATACAATATGATGTGAGATAGAGAATAAAGACTTACAATATACGTATATTGTTACTATTTATATTAATGAGAGAATTACTTTTGTTCTTATTTTATTTTATTAATGTATAAGACTAAGACTGTTAAAATATGCTAAAAGTGTTAGGTACTATTTATACTATTGTGAGATAGAGGATAAAGACTTACAATATGCGTAAATTGTTACTACTTATATTAGTGAGATCTACTTTTTTGTTATTTAATTTTTAATAGTGTGATTGAAAGTAAAGACTGATACAATATTAAAAATGACTATGAGGATCATTCACGTTTTTAGCTGAGTATGCAGATTAATAATGATTAAAAAAACAATAAACACTGTGAAAAAATTATTTCAATCCGATCAAAAATGACGAAGATACAGCAATTTTAATGCAGTAATCTCAAAAACGCTCGCCGCCGCGCCAAAATACTGTGTGACGTCATCTGTTATGACAGCGCGCG
Organism: Eilema depressum; assembly: GCA_914767945.1. Taxonomy (NCBI): domain Eukaryota; kingdom Metazoa; phylum Arthropoda; class Insecta; order Lepidoptera; family Erebidae; genus Eilema; species Eilema depressum. The sequence goes on along the minus strand of OU612027.1, from coordinate 3,565,283 downwards.
CCGCCGCTATAGAGAGTATGAAGACTTAGGGCTCTTTTGGGTTAAGACTCCATAGCTGTTTTATTTCGTAACGTATAATTTTGAAATTTTGTACGGATTTTAAGTAATTTACAAAGCTTCTAATAATATAGTTTTTGTGCTATTTACTTCAATACTTTTTTTAATAAAAATAACTATATCTATACCTACTTATAATATTATGAAACTGAAGAGTTTGTTTGTTTGAACGCGCTAATCTCGGGAACCACCGGTTCGAATTGAAAAGCTCTTTTTCTGTTGAATAGTCCATTTATCGATGAAGGTTATAGGCTATATAACATCACGCTACTACAAAAGGGAGCGGAGCAGTGTTCATAAATGTCAACAAATCCGGCAGACTTCCATACATCTATGTTAACATAGTAATAAAGAGGGAAGATTTGTATTTTTGTATTCGATTAAACTCAGAAACTACTAGACCGATTTCGAAAATTCTTTTACCATTAGAAAGCTGCATTATCACTGACTAACATAAACTTTATTTTATTTTCAAACAAATTAGGAATCCTTACTAAAACTTCAATAATGAAATCCAAGATGTAAAAAAATTACTTAAAATATTTCTTACATCGCGTGCGCTGCGAAAACTATTGATGATAGAATAATATAATGTACTGCGGAAATATATAACTTAAAAAGGTCTACATAAAAGTCCGCGATAGCATTATGTCTATCTCCTAAGAAAAACCCACAGCAATCATTCTTATCTTTTAAAAATTACAAAATAATAATGTGTCATTATCGAAGCTATTTTTAACAATACTTTTGAAGTGGTCATGACGGCAATACCTACTTAAGTACTTCATCCCTACTTTATTTTTAAATTATATTATATTATTTTATTATTTATTATTTATTATTTATTATTTATTATTTATTATTTATTATTTATTATTTATTATTTATTATTTATTATTTATTATTTATTATTTATTATTTATTATTTATTATTTATTATTTATTATTTATTATTTATTATTTATTATTTATTATTTATTATTTATTATTTATTATTTATTATTTATTATTTATTATTTATTATTTATTATTTATTATTTATTATTTATTATTTATTATTTATTATTTATTATTTATTATTTATTATTTATTATTTATTATTTATTATTTATTATTTATTATTTATTATTTATTATTTATTATTTATTATTTATTATTTATTATTTATTATTTATTATTTATTATTTATTATTTATTATTTATTATTTATTATTTATTATTTATTATTTATTATTTATTATTTATTATTTATTATTTATTATTTATTATTTATTATTTATTATTTATTATTTATTATTTATTATTTATTATTTATTATTTATTATTTATTATTTATTATTTATTATTTATTATTTATTATTTATTATTTATTATTTATTATTTATTATTTATTATTTATTATTTATTATTTATTATTTATTATTTATTATTTATTATTTATTATTTATTATTTATTATTTATTATTTATTATTTATTATTTATTATTTATTATTTATTATTTATTATTTATTATTTATTATTTATTATTTATTATTTATTATTTATTATTTATTATTTATTATTTATTATTTATTATTTATTATTTATTATTTATTATTTATTATTTATTATTTATTATTTATTATTTATTATTTATTATTTATTATTTATTATTTATTATTTATTATTTATTATTTATTATTTATTATTTATTATTTATTATTTATTATTTATTATTTATTATTTATTATTTATTATTTATTATTTATTATTTATTATTTATTATTTATTATTTATTATTTATTATTATTATTTATTTTTATTATATTATTATTTATTATTTATTATAATATTATAAATGCGAAAGTAACTCTGTCTGTCTGTCTGTCTGTCTCACTTTTACGACTAAACCGCTGAACCGATTTTGATGAAATTTGGTATAGAGGTAGGTTAGACCTTGAGAAAGGACATAGGCTATGTTTGGTCGCGATAACTGACATCCACGCGGGCGGAGCCGCGGGCAAAAGCTAGGTTTATTATAAAACTTAATACCTTTTCCTTTTCTGAACCTGTATTATACTAGCTTCAGTTAGGTATTTCACGTCATTTCTAACGTGGTTTATTACTCGCTTGACAACACAGTAGGTACAACTTTCGACAGAACATCATAAGGTAGGTAAATAAGTAGGTACAAGCATTAGGACGAACTACGTATATTATAAAGTATTTTAAAAACAAACTGTATTTGAATAATCACCAAAGAACTTAAAACACAAATAAAGTACTAAGAAAAACCAATAAAATAGTACCAATAAATAGTAAATATAGTAAAAATAAAAAATAAAAAATAGTACCAAAAAAATAAAAAAAAACAATAAAATAAACTAGTCGATCCACGAAAGAATTTGTACTGACTGACTGGCGACTGCGCTAGTCGGGACGCGTTCATAACAGATGACGTCATCGTCTAAATCGCAGTGTAAGCGGGCGTTTTTAAGTACTCGTTAAGAAATCCCTAATAGCTTCGTCATTTCTTGACGGATTTTGATTATTTAAAAAATAGGATACTCAGAAAGGTATAGCGCACCTGGTATACTGATTAAAAATACAATATTCCATTATGTGATTCATCCTCATTATAAAGAAAGTTAAAACATGTAACTATAAACTCGTTACCTACGAATTTCAGTGGCCTGAAGCACAGGGTAATTTCCAAATAGTTCGATCCGTCAGTATAACAATTTGGAATAAAAACATCCAAACAGTTCGACTCTCGAACTACTGGTAGGACTAGATGGAATAAAGGACCTTAATTATGAAATACCATATTGCCATAATTATCTCCCAACTAACTGAGAGGAAAGTCTGCGCCCATGTCTTGTCTGATAAATCAGCAGGTGTATCGGCTACAGGGACCCAAACATGTTATTGGGGTTTTATAAAATAGGGACAGGGCTATTATTAGATAACTGCTAGCTACATAAAGCTATGAATATCTTATTCATACTTACAATTTGTGCATTAATAGAATGGTATCTTTTCCTATTATAGTACCTTTCCTCAAAATCCTTAGGCCTAACAATAGCAATTTGTGTGCCATCAACACACCCTAATGTGCCTGGAAAGGCAAATTTTTGATAAAACCTGAAATTGTAACAAGAATGTCATAAATTTTAAGTGATAAAATACAATGATATAATTAATTGCTTAGGTATATAAAGGTACATATAACACTTACCCATGTTTAATTTCATTACATTCTTGCCTGTTTTGTGGGAAATGGATATATTTTCTAGTGAAATGCTCACTATTTAAAGCCATTGTAACTTGGCGAAGGCAGTTGGACACGCTGACTTGGTGCATTCTGTGATGGGAACTTGCTCCTATAAGCCTTTGGTAAGACCCAGAGGCATAAAAGCTCAAGGCAGCAAGAACCTAAAAATAAAATACTTCGTAAGTACTTCTATCAATCACTACCTACTTACTGGACATATACCTTTTACAATGTGACTTCGCGTTCCGCATCCAGTGTGTTCCAGACACCTTTATCAGTATTTTAAAATAGATACCAATTCTGAGACTATATTTTTACTTACCTTTGACACAGTTGATATGCCCTCTCCTTTCCATGGTAAAAATGGCTCCATTTCCTTGCACAGGTTCAGTACCAAGTTTTTGTTTATCCTGAACAACCCCACAAACTCAGAGTCAGGTATTTCGAAAGCCAACTCTAAGTTTCGAAGATTTGCATTAAATTTTCGAGTCATGCGGGCTTCTTCCAGACGTGCATGCTCTAAAAAATTTGCATAGAGCCCTAAGTCTGCCATTTCCAGAATATATTTTATATAATTCACAGTCTAATAAGAGATACACGATATAAAACTTGTTGTGTTTATAATACAAATTACAAGAAAGACTAGCAACCGACTAAGTTGTACGCTGTTGTACCTATTTCCTATTTGTATAGGGAAACCGCAAAATGAAGTCAAAATGAAACATCCGATACGTCACGAATTTGACATTAGGGATCGTTCATATATTTAGACCATTTTACGCATTTTCATACAAAACTGTCAAATAAGATGATGAACATTATGAGCTTCATTATATGATTCATCAAAAGTAACCATTTTACGATTAGTGAAATCTGACAATTAAGATGATCATTTAATGAAACATCCAAAGCGGCTATTTTAGACCTGCTGCTCACTGCAATGATCATATATTTCACAATTGCGTTAAAAATGCTTTGAAAGTAATGCCTGTTGATGTAGAAAACGTAGTGTTGAAAGTATTTGCCGAATTTTCTTGCTCCGCTAAGAAACGCGAAGAATTGAAGGAGTGCTTTAATGTGAGTACAGAGAAGTTTTACGGCACGTGCCTACAAGATGGCTCAGTTTGTTTAAAGCTCTTGACAGAATGCTTTTGTCATGGGGACCGTTGAAAAAATACTTTTTAGAACTAGGTTCTGATAACTGCCCTAGGGCTCTCTGGGCTATATTATCTGATCAGGAGGATGAAATAGCAAGCGAAAATTCACCGACTTATAATGAACTATATTTATACTTCACCCACAACTTTATGGCTTCTTCTCAAGAGATTTTATTATTTTTAGAGAAAAATACCACAACAGCATATAATCTCCATAATATAATGGTAAAATTTCGAGAAACAATCACTAATAAAATCCGTGACCAACATTTCGGAATGAAAGTCCATATGGCGCTACGAAAAAACTATCTTTCTGATACTCAAAGTGAAGAATTTACACGAAATGCTCTTAATGTTTATGAAAGAGCACTCGCTTATATAGAAGAATAGTATCAATTTGAAAACAGCCAATATAAGCACTTTACTTGTTTAGACATTGAATCCGGTAGATTACCCACCCTTGATCAACTTATTGGTTTATGGGCAATATCTCCTTGGAAGCAGCAGGATCCTCCGGAAGCTATATATGAAGAATTGGCTGCACTTCAAAGTGTTTTCTCTGCGCTTAGAGGAAATTCGCTAGAAATGTGGTGTTTGTAGCATTCCTATATCCAATGCTTTTGTGGAAAGAATTTTTAGCGTGATGGGAAACGTATGGACAGACGAAAGAAATCGCCTTGCAGTAAATACTGTGAAGAGCGAACTATGCATTTTTTTTAATTTAAGTGCAAGTTGCACCGAATTTAAAGATGCTGTCTCCGAAAACAAAACTTTACTAAAAGCAGTGCTATCGAATGCTAAATATGCAAAACATTAAGTGTTTAACATTAATATACGTAAATGATTCGAGTAGTTTGATATCATTTTTTACATTTACATAATAAACCAAAAATTTAAATCTTGTCCGGTTTTTTTTTTCTATACATCTGGCAACCCTAATTATAACACAATATTGGATTGCGTAAAGCCTGTTCAATGTTCCTATGTTACACAATAAGATATTGACGACATATCAAAATTACTACCCCCTAAACTTGAAACTATTACAGGTAAAAGAGAGCGGAAACACACGATGCGTTGCGGCGACGCACCGCAGAAATTTCGCCGCAGTAGCGGGCACACGAGCGGTGCGACGCCGCTGCGTTGTTATGACGCAGCGGCGCCGCGTGCGCCCCAGCTGCGTTGTACAGTCTGTTAATAAATCATAAGGGGCTGTCCATTAATCACGTGAAGCTCAACAAATCGGAAAAATCACGAAATATCACCAGGGGGGAGGTAGGGGTATATTGAGATATCACGTGTATTTATTTTTGATCATGTAACATGTTATATAACTTGTGTTATATAACACGTTCACATTATTTAACATTGTTTTATAACTTTGCAACATTGTACTAACTTCAGTGTTTACAGTACTGAAACATGTCATATAACATTGTTATATACAATTGTTATATACCATTGTTATATACCATTGTTATATACCATTGTTATATACCATTGTTATATAACAATGGTATATAACATTGTTATATAACAATGGTATATAACATTGTTATATAACATTGTTATATAACATTGTTATATAACATTGTTATATAACATTGTTATATAACATTGTTATATAACATTGTTATATAACATTGTTATATAACATTGTTATATAACATTGTTATATAACATTGTTATATAACATTGTTATATAACATTGTTATATAACATTATTACGTAACAAAACAATTGTTATATTGTTATATAACATGGTTACATAACAATTGTTATATAACAATGTTATATAACATGTTATGCTATATCATTTGTACGCACCTTTATAACTCGTGATTTTTGTCACGATTCTTAGTTTTCTAGCATTCAATAATAAGTACAAAAATACACGTGATTTAGGCTAGAGGGGGGGGGGGTGTCTAAAACCTTACCACGTATCACCATGGGGGAGGGGGGTTAGAAAATTGCTAAATAACATCACGTGATTAATGGACAGCCCCTAAACAACTACGCGGCGGCGGCGGTGCGGCGCGCGCCGGAGCGGCGCCGCTCCGGCGGCGCAACGCATTCACCCCTCCCCGCCTCGTCTCGGTGGTTCCAAGTCCGGTGCGGCGACGCAGCGCATCGTGTGACATGCTACAGATATTTCTATGTAAAACGACGCAGCGACACCGCTCCGGCGTCGCGCCGCCGCCGCAACGCATCGTGTGTTTCCGCTCTTGGCGATGTGTACAATATGACTTCCTATCACATTCCTTCTATTTGGGAGAGATTGACAGTGTACCTTCCCCCATTTCACTCGATGATGAGAGCAACGCAAAAAATATGATTGCTGAATCAGTGTTCAATGAAAGTAGTTTAATTACAATTGAAGATGTTCCTAGAACTCCCGCTTCCTCTAACGTTTCAACTATACCTACAAGTCCAGGATCTTCTATTTTAGATAATTTTGCAGCAGAAGATAATTTATCGATAAATATTCAAAAAGATGAAGAAAAGAAAATTATGAGATCGTTAAAAGTTTGAGCTCCGCCACACGCTTGACAAAGGTGAAAATGGCATAACATGCACTTAGCGGCTTGATGCATCAACATGGAATTTTTACATTTATTACATGTTATTTTGATGGTTTACAATAGTTCGCCATGATTTAAAGGATGTATGAAATGTCAGGGTTTGTATGAAACCTTGTCTCACCCTTCCAATAGCTATGTGTGTTACATGCAAAGATATTATATAAAAAGAAGTAGATATGTTATTGCGCGAAAATCGTGAAGATCCGAAAACGAGTCAATTGGAACGTTTGCCTCTAGTACCGCGTGCCGAGCGGCGCCGGTCGGACGTTGAGCGGAAGCATCAGTGACTTAAAAAAATAACGAAAATGCCATCGTATGTTTCTAGACACTGCACGAACTATTACCTACTCTAAAGTTAATACACCAAAAGTGTAGATGAATTAAAAATGTGTGTGTGTGAGTTCGGCACATTTTTCTACGTTGATTTGTAAGCATATGATATGTCTATGTTATGAAATGTTATTGGTAGAAATGTATTATTATTATAATATTTAATTTGTCATAAATTCATTACTAAAAAGTATAAAATAAAATAAATTATTAAAATAAAAAAGTTTGATAGCAGGCGGTACCCATTTGCAAATCATAAACCGGATAAAAATTAATGGGTACCGCCTGCTATCAAACTTGTTTCGATCTTTTTAGTATTAGTCGGGTTTTTTGTTTTTATTTTATTTATACTTAGATCATTGGTGCCAATTTTATGAAAAGAGTAAAAAGAAGTGTATTTCAGTTCTGTGCCTTCCGCTTGACCTTTCGGAGATTAGCTATCATACCTACAGCACACAAAATTCTCTTACCTACGTAGTTTCATCTATGAGTGAGTGAAGCGGCGCGGGGGAATGTCCCCGCGCGGCCGGGGCGGCAGCGAGCGGGTGGCGCCGCGCGCGCCTACCGCGTCTTTCGTTAGTACGCTGTTATTCACTTAACAGTACGCACGATTTTCTAGAAACCTACCTAACGTTGTTGTAACGTTTAGAAAAGTGTTGTGATTCTACCTCAAGTGTAGTGCGTCAGATCACTGGAAGAGGTAAGTGAATTTAATATTTAGTTTTGTCTATGAGAATTACGAGTGGCAATACGTGTTCATTTACGTATATACAATCCGTGAACGGGTATTTGTATACATATTACTAATACTCGTCCTGTCGAAATGATTATTTCGGCCACATAATACCTATACTGGTAAGATCGTGTTTGTAACATCTTTAGATGGAAAAATTGTTTTCTTTTTCTTAGCGTTTTGTATTTTCTTGGAGTGTTTATCTTTATGAAATGGTCTACACTAGGCGCAGACTAACAGCTCACTAGTAAAGACACAAGGTAGCTCATAACGGCTCGTAAATATCAGCCGCACGGCTCATAAACTTTAGCCGTACGGCTCATGAGCCGCGGCCGGTCGGCTCGTGAGCCGCAGTCGACCGGCTCGCGAGCCGCGCCCGTCGGCTCGTGAGCCGCAGCCGATCGGCTCGTGAGCCGCAGCCGATCGGCTCGCGAGCCGCAGCCCGTCGGCTCGTGAGCCGCAGCCGATCGGCTAACGAGCCACAGCCCGTCGGCTCACGAGCCGCAGCCCGTCGGCTCGCGTGCCGCAGCCCGTCGTCGGCTCGTGAGACGCACTCGACCGGCTCGCGGCAGATAGCCGCCTGGCTCGTGCGTGAGAACTAGCCTGTCAGCTCTAAGGTCGTTCTACTCACGAACCCTTCCCACGCGTCTAGGTACCTAGCCTAAGTTACAGTCTTCTATCGTGGCCGGTAGTTCTTAGGCCCTTAGAAAAGTACACCTACCTTCTGAATCTCATGACAATGTGTCGTTTTGCTTCAGATGGCTCAAGAAGCGTCCCTTATTTGACTTCCCGTCCCCTTTTGGGTGAGCTACTGGAGGAGACTGGTGACACCGACAGTGATAATGTGATCCTCGAACGCCTGAAGCTCCTAGCACAGGAGCTGTTACCCGATGGATGGACGGCTTGGAAAGTAACTCGGCTGTCAAGGGAGGAGATCTTCGGTGAAAGCGTCGATCCCCAGGTATTAAACAAACTTAGATTTGCCCTACCAACGGACCAACTCGCTAAGGCGTTCGTTCCGGAAACTACACGCTTATCTGAGAAGGGCTTTCGAGACCTGAAGTTAAAGATGCTAGACTGGGCTTTTACTCGAGCCTTAATAACTAGCCCACCTGCAATTTGCAATAGGATAAGGGGCTCAGCCGCCGCAACTGAGCTATTTAACGAAGCAGTAAGGCCCGAAAGGCCCATGTCACGAAAGGAAGCCGATAGAGCCTTATCTCTTGAAGCAGACGGCGGTGAGGCTACAAGTACGAGAAAAAGACGTATTTCTTCAGACCCCGAATCAAGTGAGGCATGGGCTAATAGGTCAAAGCGTTCCAGAATAGATGTTTTAGAGCAACGAATGAATGATATGTTTTCAAATCTCATGGAGAAAATCGATTCGCTGACTCCGGTGAGAAATGACATGACGCGGGAGAGCTCTTACGAAGATGAAGTAACTTCATCAGGGGAAGAAGATGAACCGCCCACCTCTTCGAGGCTGGAGTCACCTAACGATTGGCATGCGCCGTCTTTGGGGTCGGGCTTAGAGTTAGACACTATTCAACCCAGTTGGCCGGAGTTAGAGTTTCTTCCTACGGTAAAGGAAGCGGAACCCGCGATACCAGCGCCTTCAGAACAGATCAGAGTAGAAGGCATTGCCTGTCAGAGATTTGGATCGGAAGCATGGAACCGCATCAGATATAAAGAAGTGGTGAAGAGACTGCACGCATCGCCGGTCTTCAGCTCCTTGAAGGTTAACGCTGAATTGAGTGATCTCGGCATACAAACCTCAGGTCTTCTCAGCAAGCAAGATGGAGTTTTAGGGACGATTGTCCATGGCCTTCTCTGTCAGAGGAAGGCTTTGGCCGAAGAACTCAAAAAACTTGCGGCTGAATTCCCAGCTGCTGCTGCTGACTTGAAAAAGTTATTGTCTGAGGGCTCGGAATTTAGGGCAACGTCAGACGATTTGTTGCAATACGTTTGTGCGCATCGGGCTGAGACGATTGAGATGAGACGGAAGAGCTTTAAAACGAGAAGTGACGCTCTTTCGTCTGTACTGCAGAATATACCACCTTCCGATACGCACCTTTTCCAGGAGGAAAAACTGTCCAGCTTTTTAAGGGACAATGGGGGCACATCTCGTGTTTTTCCCTCCCGCTTCGGAAAGGTTCCGGATAAAGAAAAGCAGACTTTTCAGCAGTCCAGAAAAAATAGCCAGCCTGTTACGTCCCGTACACAAAGGCCCAAGAATCCAGGTTGGCACACTCGACCATCACAAGCAGCGACTCAGAAGCGTAAGCAATCAAATAGCAAACCAAAGAGGGTCGAGAAGAGGGAGCAGCGCCACCAAAACCGTAAGCAGTGACCGTGACCGGCAAAGTGCGGCAAATCTTCGACCTTCGGCGTCTAAACCTTTACTTGGATTCAAGAAAGTTTCGTCTTGTAAATCAGAACTTCGTCCCCAAATTCCTTCAGAAGAACGACTACATGGGGAAGATAGATATCTCTCAGGCATACTTTCATATACCCATAAGAGAGAGTCATCGCCGGTACCTCGTCTTTTCTTACGAAGATCAGCTTTACCAGATGACTTCCCTGCCATTCGGTCTCTCAAGTGCTCCTCTGGCCTTTTCCCAAGTAAGCAAATGGGTGGCAAGCAGGTTAAGAGCGCGCGGGATCCGAGTACTAGTCTATTTGTACGATTTTTTTATTGCCCATCAGGACCCTCAAATACTGGAGACGCAAATGAAGGACGCTATCGCTCTTCTGCAAAGTCTCGGATGGGTCCTAAACTTGGAAAAATCAATTGTAACACCCACACCAGAAATAGAGTTCTTAGGCATAATTTGGAATACGTTTGCAAACAGAAAGTGGCTACCAAATCAGAAAAGAGACCAGTTGTTAAAAGATTTGAACAGAGCAGTAAGAGCGGAAACACACGATGCGTTGCGGCGGCGGCGCGACGCCGGAGCGGTGTCGCTGCGTCGTTTTACATAGAAATATCTGTAGCATGTCACACGATGCGCTGCGTCGCCGCACCGGACTGGCAACCACCGAGACGAGGCGGGGAGAGGTGAATGCGTTGCGACGCCGGAGCGGCACCGCTCATTTGTTTGATAACAACGCAGCGGCGTCGCACCGCTCGTGTGCCCGCTACTGCGGCGAAATTTCTGCGGTGCGTCGCCGCAACGCATCGTGTGTTTCCGCTCTAAAGGGCCGATGCTGGAGCTGGAGCCAAGGTACATCGTTGATAGGAAAGCTGGGATTTGCGTCATTGGTGACGCCCCTGGGGCGTCTCTTTACAAGAAACCTGCAGAGAGCGTCTCGCGCGTTGCCGGAAAAGTTCCCCAAAAAGATGTGTGCACTACCAAAGGGAGCCATGGAGGAATTAAATTGGTGGATAGAGAATCTATCGCGACCGGGAAAAATGTTCATTTCCGAACCAAAGATATTCATTACCACCGACGCCTCCAACATAGGCTGGGGAGTACAAGTAGGGAACCTGCACTTCTCTCAACAGTGGACCAAGGAACAACTAGATTGGCACATAAATCGAAAAGAACTGTACGCAGTTTCAATGGCATTAACCAAATTTCCAGAGGTGGTAACGGGACATGCTGTAATGGTGCAGTCGGACAACAGGACTGTAGTCGCATATGTGAGAAATCAGGGTGGAACGAGATCAATGAACCTGCTGAAGGCGACGAAAGAATTGCTGCTTCTGGCCCATCGTCTAAAGGTGGACCTTCTCCCCTTTTTCATCCCAGGCCGGTACAACACCATAGCAGACTCTCTGTCTCGAGGCAAGAATCTCCCAGATTGGCATCTCAGCAAGGAAATAACCATGAGAATATTTCAAAGAATGGGCACACCCCAAATAGATCTTTTTGCGACAGATCGGTCCAGAGTAGTCCCCCAGTATGTGACATTAGATGCCACAGATCTCCAAGCGTTATTTGTGAACGCGTTCAGCAGAGAGTGGCACTATCAGCTGGGATGGATTTTCCCGCCTCCACCTCTCATTCCCAAGGTCCTGCAGCACTTGAGCAAGGCTTCGGGACTATATCTAGTGGTTGTTCCTCGATGGGAAAACGCTTTTTGGAGAGGGGACCTCAGAAAGATGGCAGTAGAAGCACCTTTTCGAATTTGGAACCTGGCCCGTCACTTGATAGACCTATCGACCAATCAGCCCCCTCCGGGAATGAAGGGTCTATCTTTGGAGGTCTGGAAGGTACGGGGTGGAGCCGACTAACGACAGGCCTTCAGTCGGAAGATGTCGCACTTCTCCAGTCCGCATGGCGAAACTCGACGTGGAAGACCTACAGGTCACCATGGAAACAGTGGACTTCGTGGTGTAAACAGTACGGGGCAAAACCTGACCGGCCTCGTCCACAGGAAGTTGCGTCATATCTAAGCTTTTTGTTTAGAATCAAGAAGTTGGCATACGCAACTATTTTGGTCCACAAATCCGTCATAGTGTCGTTCTCAGACCCTGAGCAAGCAAAGAATGTATCCTCTCATCCGCTTGTCACATCGATGCTAAAAGCAATTAATTTGCATAAACAGGCCTCCATGATACCTAAGACCCAAATTTGGAACATTCAGGATCTTTTATTTTGGTTAGAAGCTCACCCTCCTGATAGGAAGAGTATTTTCCAAGTATCACGATATGTGTCATTGCTATTATTGTTGGCATCGGGACGAAGAGTACACGACCTGACTCTTCTAAGCATTGGTCCGAATAATTACACTAGTACAGAGTCTTCTATAACATTCTGGCCTATCTTCGGTTCAAAAACGGATGGCACGAGAAGTCGCCAGTCGGGTTGGTCAATAAATAAATCAGATAACCCGACTTTCGATTTAGTAAGCTGGGTTAGGTGCCTGATTGATGTCACATCAGAGAGACGTAAATCTCGGGCGAATTTGCATAATCTCTTTATAACTACTCGAGGGAAGGTGGAGGCTGCGTCCAGAGCAGTAATAGCAGGCTGGTTAAAGACCGTCTTTAAGGATATAGGCATTAATGGTACACCGGGCTCAATAAGATCAGCGGTTGCTTCATACGACTATGCGTGTGACACACCTCTCGATGAAATTTTAAGGCGCGGGAATTGGAGAGGATCGACAAACTTCTTCAAACACTATTGTAGAGAAGTTGAGAGGCCTAAGGGGTCTAGTGCAAATGCACCACGCAGCAGCTTTAAAGCGATCTAGTGCAATTTGCTATGTCTAGTTGATTGTAATTTCTTTTTTTTTAAATTATGTATAAGAGTGATCGATAAGTGATACAAATGTAAAACGATAATAAATATTTGTTTCTTGCTTTTATCACACAATGTTTCATTGTTTTCCAATTCGGGGAACTACCAAGGAAGGACTGATTTTCCCTTAATAACTTATTTTTATTAAGAAGATGGATAAAGGTCACAGTACGCTCTTGGAGCCGGCAGATGGTAAACACTTCTCCGAAAGGTCAAGCCGAAGGCACAGAACTGAAATACTACCGTTTTCTACCCCGAAGGGAGGAAAACGATTATTTCAGGTCTTGCCGAGGCTTGACCTGAGCAATGTCTTGCCGACTCTTTCGGATACAGGTACTAACGAAAGACGCGGTAGGCGCGCGCGGCGCCACCCGCTCGCTGCCGCCCCGGCCGCGCGGGGACATTCCCCCGCGCCGCTTCACTCACTCATAGATGAAACTACGTAGGTAAGAGAATTTTGTGTGCTGTAGGTATGATAGCTAATCTCCGAAAGGTCAAGCCTCGGCAAGACCTGAAATAATCGTTTTCCTCCCTTCGGGGTAGAAAACGGTAGTATTATTATATTAATTTCTGAACGTGTTTTAAAATAAAACAATTTTGATGTTGTTTTACTGTGATTATAAAACAGAGTTGTAAGCAAAAATGGTAACGTAAAGGATATCAGCTTTTAAGTAACATTTTGCTGTGTAAATGTTAACAGTTTTTTAGAGACACGTAAAATGATGGTTATGTCACCCTATTTAAATACATAAAAGTTGTCGAAATTGATTTGGTGTTTTAATTAACGTAATTGATAGAAGGCAACAAAATGAGATATTAACCTACACATTTCTCTACTTTTTTACAAATTAAACATCAAAATAAACCTCATATTCAAAATCTTTAGACACCTATCTAAAAATAAAAACAAAATAAATAACTTGAGTTTAACATTTTTATTTCAGTACAAGATTATCTTATTGATGGTGCAATTATTTTGAGAAATGCTCATAGCGACATTTTTCTGATGCAAAATGCTCATAGCGACATTTTTCTGAAGCAAAATGTTCAATAACCTTTTTATTAAAGTTGGGTATTGTTTGTATATTTTTTTCTATACTGAGCACAGAGCACGTTTAGCCGATCCTGAGACATGGTGTTTCGTAGAAAAGTTTTAGTTATTTTAAGTGTCGAAAAACATCGCTCGCTCACTACCGAAGTCCGGTATGGGGCACAGAATTTGCAATAGTTTCATTGACTCTGACAATGCTTCAGTGAATTGCACTATTGCAAATATTGCAATAACACTATTTGCGTTGGTGAAATCGTCGCGATTGTATATTCCGGAGAGTTCATTTTCCAATTTGTATTCGTCCAAAGCGGCGAAAATGGAAATTCTCGCAGTAAAATAGTTTGGCTGCTAATGTCTTTCACTTGAGTAATAATTATATCGCATACTTCCTTTGCTATGACAGAGCTAGACGATTTAAACCTATTCTGAGGCGGTTCTTCAAGTTATCTATGGCGTTACGTGCATTTTCTTATTTAAAGCAAATCAATATTCCTCTTTGGCAACTGTTTGAACAAAATTTCGCTTTGTGGCAGAATAGATTTTAAAAAATCAAGCCAGTATAAAAAAGTACTGTATGTCGTTCAAATAGCTTGCAGCCTGGTTTATAGAAATTGGTATAATTTTTCGTTTCCATAATGGATGTATGTACGGCTTTGTTTTGATTTACACTTTTTTCAATAAACTTGTTGTTGGCGTAACGTAACAATGAACGAATGAAGCATTTAAATAAACGGTATTTACTTTTGCCTGTACCCCACCAACATCCCCATTCATTACATAGGCGCCATCGTAATATTGTTATTTGAAGTTCCCGTAATTTTGATAGAATAACAAAATTAAGGGGTTAGTGGCATTATCACCCAGTTGCGGTTTCACCCGAAAAATTAAATATCAAATTTGGTTGCATTTTCACCCGATTCGTTACCCCGCGTTTACATACTGCCGCTCGCATTGCTCATCGTGTTGCCAGAAATATTCGTGCGATTAATGCCCTAGCATTCACACACTCCCATCATCGCGTTGGTCCGCATTACAGTATTCGCCCTGCAACGGAGACGGACGTAAACGTATGGAGGACAACGCTGTAGCAGTGTACGCAATAAGCTTTTACAGCATAGCGAATTAATTAAATAGATTATTAATAAAAACTATCACTTTCAACTACTATACACTTTCCGTAGATCGATATAAATATTTTTAAAAGTAAATATTCGAGGAGCAATAACGAAAGTCGTGTTTTATTTAGCTTAGCGCCATCTAGCGGTCTCGTATAGTTCATCGCGCTAGTATTTGCGCAACATACGCGGCAGTACTCGCGGCATGACGAATATACCATTCACACCACGTCTCTGCCCACTTCTCTCGCCACTTCCCTCGCTCTGCCGCGAGTATGTAAACGTACCTTTACAAGGTACAGTGGGGTTCAAAACTTTTACTTATTTCTTCACTAGATGCTTAACTCTCAGTCATTTTTTTAGCACGAAAATAATTCAAGAAGCTTATATTTATTTATGTTCATTATTGAAATGTTAATAAGTTAATATATCGTTATGTGCTGAACAATAATTATGTGGGTAGTTGTTAAGATATTTTTCATCCCACCATCTCGTAAAGTGTACTTTTTTTCTTCGTTATCTGAGTGTAAAAGTCGTTTTTATCCTCTAGAGGATAAAGTAAATTTGAATTTAGAACATCGTGTATACTAGGTTTATGAACTCAAAACATGATTAAACCTATTTACTTCTACCTCTATGGTGCTGATTTATCATACATTTTTTTTTAATTTATGAAAAACTCAGACTCGGATCCTCCTTGGTGTACCTACTTTTTTTTTAAATTTGCTTTGCGCGCATAATTTTTTTTTTCACGTCCTTGTGTTGAAAATTGTGGTTGAATTTTTATTTGTTCGTATTTTATTATTAGTATTATTACACATAATACATCCTCCGTGGCGTAGTGGCAGAGAACGCGGCCGCTACGCAGGAGGCGCGGGTTCGATCCCCGCTCAGTGCAAATATTTGTATGCATAAAAAGTTCAACAACAACGGTCTATCTGCAATGCTTCGATATCGCCTAATGTCACCATTTTGTTTTGGAGGTCAGATGGCAGTCGCTTCACGGAAAATATAGAGGTCAGCCATATCCGCAGTAAAGACTGGTAAAGCGGACCCCTGACACTGACGTGAAAGCTTCGAATGCGACTGGGAATTAACGCTAGGAAGAAGAAGCATTTCATTATTTCCTCGCTGAGGTAGGATGAAAAGTTACGTGTTGCACTCGAGTGCAAAGATTTTTCACCTTGTGCTCTTTTGATTCCCTCGCTAATGCTCAAGATTCTAATTTGTGAATTTTAGAATCTTTCGCTTGCTCGGTCATCAAAACTGAGCACGCGGTTAAAAAGCAACTTTGCACTCTTGTATAACAAATAACTATTAAGACTCGTACACATATTGGCCTACCCAACGCCAACGCCAGTGTCGGCAAGGCAAATGCTTATTGTCCACACGTTGAACAAGTGCACCGAACGCCAATGCATGCGGCATGCGGCCAATTTTTTTTATTTGTGTGGATGTGTGGATGTTTGTTACTCTTTCACGCATAAACGGCTGGACCGATTTGGTTGAAATTTGGTATGTATATAGGTTATACCCTGGATTAACATATAGGCTATATATCAGCAATGAACGGGATCAGAATTCCACGCGGGCGGAGCCGCGGGCAACAGCTAGTAAAGGGTATAATTTTCAAATTCGTGGAAAAATAGGTTGGTGAGCGTTTTTTTTTTAATTGTATCGGTAGGGATGCATGGAATCCATTAACAATATCCAAAGGTTTAGGTGAGCGGTGATACTTTTTAGTTTTGCCATTTGTTTAATAGTTTTCAAATAATGTATAGGAATCTACTGGATTTATTGACATTTAAAATTTCATTAATATCTTTTGATTAGCGATTTCAATAATTCAAGAAGTAATCAACAGGTTTTGAAACAATCTTCTCTTCTTCCTCTTAGCGTTAATTCCCAGTCGCATCCGAAGCTTTTCAGCTCGGAGTCTGGGGTCCGCTTTACCAGTATTAACTACGGATTTGGCTAGACCTCGATATTTTCCGTGAAGCTCTATTGTCCTGACCTCCACAACCCAATGTTAACATTAGGCGATATCGAAGCTTAGTAGCTAAACGGTTGTTTTTTTTTTGGAGTTTTTAGGGCTCTAACTACCCGTAACGACTGCCATAGATGTTCTTATGGCAACCGGGACCGACGGCTTAACGTGCTCTCCGAGGCACGACCAGACCAATGCAAATACTCATATTTCATGCTTGGTTTGTTGTTATGAAGTTTTTTTGTTCGATTTGATATCTCTATAATATAAAAATTAATCGCTTAATGTGTTGCCAAGCGAAAATCTCGAAAACAGCTGAACCGATTTCGCTAATTCTTTTTTAGAATATTCCTTGAAGTACGAGGATGGTTCTTCCGGTGAGAAATTTAAAACGAGTGTGACGCCCCTGGTTTTGCATACGTCCATAGGCCACGGTAACCACTTTCCATCAGGTGGGCCGTGTGCTTGTGTGCCACCTAAGTGGTATAAAAAAATAAACTGTTAGGCGGTACAAAGTTCGCGGGATCAGCTAGTGCATGGATAAAATTAAAGCCCAAATATAGAAAAATGGCGTCATTTTGCATATTACAAAAACAGTTATTACTACAAATATACGATGTTGTATGAAATTTTGATTACTAATGGCAAACAACAAGAATCGATTGAAACGTAATCAAACTTAAAATCAAGTTTTAATTTACATGCGTGCGCGCCGTACGGCTAGTCAGAGCCCGACTGCGGAGCGATCCTCCCTGGTCCGCGACTCTGCTCCTGTCCGCGTCCATCAGCGCAATATCATCAGCATACATGAGCAACCACGGAGGCTGCTCATGTGAGTTTCTAATGCTGTCCGACAAAACATCTAATACCACGCTGAACAGATAAGGACTAAGGACGGATCCTTGGTGTACCCCGACGGTGATTCGGAAGGCTTTCGAGTCTCCAACAGCAGTCCGAACCACGGAACCGGAATCGTAGTACATGTCTCGGATGGTGTCAATGTAGGTCTCTGGAACTCCCTTGGCCCACAGCGCCCACCAGATCACCGCGCGAGGAACACAGTCGAAGGCCTTCTGCATGTATAAGAATAGGCAGTGCAGGGGCGTGTTCTTCGCCCTGTATTGGCGTATGTATGCATGTATTTAATATTTTTTGTTCCCTCTAGAGACCTAACGGCTAGAAGAACCCATTATCTATTATCATAAAAAAAATTAAATCATAAACCAAATAAAAATTAATGCCAACTTGTATCGGTTTTTTCAACAGCAGTCAATTTTTAATTCTACAACAATCTACAACAACGCTATCTAGACCCATGGTAAGCTTATAAAAGCTTGTGTTATAGAATTAAAGGCTAATTTTGCAATAAAGGTGGTATGAGAAGACTGATTGTGTTACATTAAAAAATAAGAAAGTGTTAACTACCTATTGTCTTAAGGTTTTTATTATTTTTTTATATTTACATGTCGCCTAGACAGATTTCTTATGTACGTATGTGTAGGTTATTAATAAACCTAATGAAAGTAATAATAAAAGCACCTCGCGGACATTTTGTCCACCATTGTCCCTTGTCTGCGCAGGGTCTAAGGCTGATTTTTCAATAAATGTGATACTTGGAGACTGATTGTGATATTAAATATTAATAAGAAAGTGATATTATTTATTTTGGTAAGATTAAACTAAGGCTAATTTTGCAATAAAGGTGATATGAGAAGACTGATTGTGTTACATTAAAAATTAAGAAAGTGTTACCTACCTATTGTCTTAACGTTTTTATTATTTTTTTAATATTTACATGTCGCCTAGACAGATTTCTTATGTACGTATGTGTATATTAATAAACGTTCTGGTGATTTTTATCGATATTTTTCATTTAGAAACGAAACAAAATAATACAGCACTAGGCTGCTTAGCCGTAGGTGCTATTCGTGGACACAAATGTAAAAATTAATTTGTGTCCAGGAATAGCACCTGCCAAAAATATTGATAGGTGCTCTTCGTGGAATAGGCTGGGTGCTATTCGCGCAGGTGCTATTCGGACGGGTGCTCTAAGTGGAATACGTCAAAAAAACGCATAAGGTAACCAATCGCGCGGTAACAGTGAACAAAGTACCTATTAGTACTATCTCATTCTGACGTTACGGAGAGGAATTGAATTTGTCTTTCTTTATTTATTGCACTTAGCTTACTTAGTATGCTAATTAACAATGTCGGGTGAAGGTCATTCTCGGGGTGTTACAAAAAATTACGATAAGTGCGGAAATTTATTAATACACGCTGGTCACAAATATTACCGTCATAGAAAAAATAAGGATTCTACTGTGTGGACATGTGTTGATAAAAAAAAACTCGAGTGCCGTGGCGTAGTTAAATTAATCCACGACACTGATTATGTTGTATTTCAGAATAAACATTCATCCCAATGTGTGCCTAATTTTGGTGAAGTTGACATAAAATTGATGTTACAAAAGACGAAAGAGACCATAAGCAATAAAGGGGGTTGGGTAATGTTGGCGTCGTGTCGGAATTGAGCGGCCATCAATGAAATTGGTATAATATGAAAGTACAGTATAAAGTGATCAAAAGTTACTATGGACAAAACTTCTCTAAACTATATCGGGACTTAGCTATACAGGGTGGTATTTTTCAACTTTACTTAGATGGAAGTACTCTAAATACTGAAGATAGCGAATTCCACTGAAAAGAAACATTCCCTTATTTTTAAAAAGAATCAAAACTGCATTCATAGTTTTCTGAAAATGCCACACCCGGTAGTCGAACCGACTAAAATCTTCCTATAACCTTCTATTTCATAGATTTCCTTTTACTTAAATTACCAAGTTTGTTAGAGAGATTTGAACCTTATGATCGACCCTATAGATTGATGTAATAAAAATACAGGGTGTTATTTTTTCGAATTGTAGTCGGTTCGATTATAAGGCGTGGTAAACGAGTTTTCAGCATTCCTTAAATGCAGTTCTGTTTCTTTTTTAAAAACATACTAAACTGTATGCAAAGTTTTCTGAAAATGCCACACCCGGTAGTCGAACCGACTAAAATCTTCCTAAATCTTCTTAAATCGTCTATTTCATGGATTTCCTTTTATTTAATTTACCAAGTTTGTTAGAGAGAATTGATCCTTATGATCGACCCTATCGATTGATGCAATAAAAATATAGGGTGTTATTTTTTCGAATTGTTCGATTATAGGGCGGGGCAAACGATTTTTCAGCATTCCTTAAATGCAGTTCTATTTCTTTTTTAAAAACATACTAAACTGTATTCAAAGTTTTCCGAAAATGCCACACCCGATAGTCGAACCGACTAAAATCTTTCTAAATCTTCTATTTCATGGATTTCCTTTTATTTAATTTACCAAGTTTGTTAAAGAGATTTAATCCTTATAATTGACCCTATCGATTGATGCAATAAAAATACAGGGTGTTATTTTTTCAAATTGTAGTCGGTTCGATTATGAGGCGTGGCAAATGATTTTTCAGCATTCCTTCAATGCAGGGCTGTTTCTTTTTCAAAAACACACTAAACTGTATTCAAAGTTTTCTGAAAATGCCACACCTAGTAGTCGAACCGAATAAAATCTTTCTAAATCTTCTATTTCATGGATTTCCTTTCATTTAATTCACCATGTTTGTTAGAGAGATTAGATCCTTATGATCAACCCTATCGATTGATGCAATAAAAATATAGGGTGTTATTTTTTAGAATTTTAGTCGGTTCGATTACAGGGCGTGGCAAGCGATCTTTCGAAATTCCTTAAATGCAGCTTTGTATTCTTTTTTAAATAAGAGAGTGTTTCCTTTGAATGAAATTAACTATCTCCGGTAGTAAGAGTAGAGTAGGTACTCGTACCCGGTTCGACTATCGGGTTGGCATTTTCGGAAAACTTTGAACTACAGTTTAGTGTGTTTTTGAAAAAGAAACAGCCCTGCATTGAAGGAATGCTGAAAAATCATTTGCCACGCCTCATAATCGAACCGACTACAATTTGAAAAAATAACACCCTGTATTTTTATTGCATCAATCGATAGGGTCAATTATAAGGATTAAATCTCTTTAACAAACTTGGTAAATTAAATAAAAGGAAATCCATGAAATAGAAGATTTAGGAAGATTTTAGTCGGTTCGACTACCGTGTGTGGCATTTTCAGAAAACTTTGAATACAGTTTAGTGTGTTTTTAAAAAAGAAACAGCACTGCATTTAAGGAATGCTGAAAAATCGTTTGCCACGCCTTATAATCGAACCGACTACAATTCGAAAAAATAACACCCTGTATTTTTATTACATCAATCGATAGGGTCGATCATAGGGATCAAATCTCTCTAACAAACTTGGTAAATTAAATAAAAGGAAGTCCATGAAAAAGAAGGTTTTGTAAAATATTAGTCGGTTCGACTACCGGGTGTGGCATTTTCAAAAGTCTTTGAATGCAGTTTTGTTTCTTTTAAAAAATAAGGTAAAGTTTCCTTTAAATAAAATTCGCTATCTTTAGTATGAGGGTACTTTCCTTCAAGGTAAAGTCGAAATGTTCCACCCTGTATATTGCAGCTCCGATATTACTTACAATGAAAATAATGACATTTGTACGTGTGTTTAACACAGTACAATGAAGTGGTATCAAAATTAATTATGGCTGCTGAAAAAATTAAGAACGCCACTGTCCATACTAGATTACCCAATCCCCTTTTCAGAGACTGTACAAAAAGTATACGAAAAAAATGTACAAGATTTAAAGGACAACGGTTTTGATTCAGTTTCAAATATTCCGGCGTTTAGAAGTGTAAAAAACCAACTATACAGATACAGGAACAGGACATTACAAGTTCCTAAGACAAAATTCACAAGTCCAAACCGTTGTCATACCGGAGAAGTTTCGAAAGTACGTTTTACTTGATTACAAAGAAAACGAGACCCGAATAATTGTATTTGCTTCATCAGAAGTCCACAGTCATGTGAAAAATATTGTTAATTATTTTTGTGATGGGACATTTAAGTCGTGCGTAAAGCCATTTACTCAACTGTACACTATACATGGCGATATCGGTAGTAACTTACAACAATCAAATATCGTGCCGATATTTTATGCAATATTAACAAATAAACAGGGCGGTACCTATGAGGCTATGTTTAGGGAAATAAAAGTGGCTGTTCCTGAATTTTGCCCGATAAAATTTACCATGGACTTTGAAATGGCTGCTATAAATGCAGCAAAAGCAATATTACCAAATGTACTGATGCACGGATGCTTCATACACTTTCAGAGAAGTGTATATAGAAAGGCGTCATCTTTGGGGTTAATTGAACATGACGAAAGCAAACAGCACATAAAATTATGCGCTAGCTTAGCTTTTCTTCCAAAAGAGGATATAGAAGATGGGTGGTTGAAGTTGATGGAAAACAGGTCAGTCTTAACTTATTTTATTTTAATTTTATTTAATCTTGAGGGTACCTATACTGGGTTATGAGTTATGAGTGTTATGAACTTTTATGGGGTACGTATTTGAATACCTAAAATTATAATACCTAAAGTTAAATAACCTAAGTTCAAAATACCTAAAATCTAAATACCAAATGGTTTAAAATACCTAAACCACTAATACCTAAGTACTTAATACCTAAATTTGAAATACCTATTGAACTAATTACCTAATGTTTAAAATGCCTAAAGTTAAAACAACAAAGGTTGATATACCAACATTTAATATACCAAATGGTCAAAATACCTAAAAATAATGCACCATGACCAATTTTAAGTAGCCCGCATCCAGCGCTTTAAAAAAAGGGACAATGCCCACCCCGACTCCGATAGGTTAGGGTAGAAGGCTAAGGCGGGAGCGGAGCGGAGCGGAGCTCCCACATTAGCCTTCGTGGTTATTTTTTTTATAACCACACATACAAGGATTTGGAACTTCAGGATTGGAGCAGACAATCCTTGTATGAGTGGTTATAAAAAAAAATAACCACGAAGGCTAAGGCGGGAGCTCCGCTCCGCTCCGCTCCCGCCTTAGCCTTCTAACCTAACCTATCTGAGTCGGGGTGAGCAGTGTCCCTTTTTCTTTAAGCCGTACCACATATTATTTCTTAAATTGTCGGTATTTTAATTTTCGGTATTTAGAACTTTCGATCATATAAACATTAGGGATTTTAATATTCGGCCTTCCGTTCGTAGGGCTTATGAAATTCGATAATTATTTCAAATTAGGCATTGTAATACGTACTCACTATAATATCAATTTGTCATTTAAAGCTTTGGGTATTTTAAAAGTAAGTCAAATAACCATTAGGTATTTAGATTTTAGGTATTTTGAACTTAGGTTATTTAACTTTGGGTATTATAATTTTAGGTATTCAAATACTTAGCCATTTTAAACTTTCGGTATTTTAAATTTAGGTCAACCCACCATTAGATATTTAGATTTTAGGTATTTTGAACTTAGGTTATTTAACTTTAGGTATTATAATTTTAGGTATTCAAATACGTACCTTGGTCGATACATCGGTAGTTTCATCAGCTTGAATTGCTACGTTTTCACATTTTTATAATATCCGACATTTCTTTACACATAAAATTGAATCCAAAATATTGTCCTGATTAGTTCTTGATGTACATTTAAAGACTAGACGATGTGAGATGCTCTTTCATGACTGTATCTGACTCTGATAGATTCAATTCTTTCATCGTGACCTCGCAAAGTTTATTTCAAATGCACCACAAAATTTGACACAATCGATGAGACGTGATTAAATATACCTGTTTTTATAAACTTGTTCTTTATAATTTTGGATATTGCATCTATATAATGGCATAATCATGAATGCCAAGATCAATGCACAATAGTGAAAAATTTCATCTTAAGGAAATGGAACAACATAATTTCACGTGTTTTCAGTCTAATGAAACGGGAAGTGTATTATACAACCTGCTCTTGACAGTGGTTACATATCCAAATCCCGGATTATGAAATTCGGTATTTTGATAAAACGTAAAACTGTCAGTTTGTTGCTTGTCGTGATATCGCTCAGTTACGCGTATTAATTTTCATTATTTGTGTTTTCCGTGGTGCATTTACTTACCAATCCAATTAATTGTGCTATTATTTTACCCATTTTATTATTGCTAAGTAGTGGGAATGGATTAGTTATTTATATTACTGTTTTCCCTGTTGTTTATCTGGTAAGTACCCACTTGATACAAAGTACAATTTGATAATTATTTAATTCCGTGTTAAAAGTTCTGCGGGTCGGCCACCAAATGTACCTTATGGACGTCAGAAAAAGATATTTTTGAAATATGCCAAATGCAATCCAAATATTAAATACAATGATATATTTACATTAATTTCCCAAGAACTTCACCATAAAATGACACCCATTGCTTTATATTTATCGTACCGCTTAAATTTTAAGCGGTAAAAAAAATAATATTTTTGCCACAAATTACCAACAGTCTAATAATGTCGAAACTTCACAATCAGCGTAGAGTGTAACAGTCCAACTTTTATAACGGATTTAGCAATCAGGAACAAAAAAATATATTTCCAAATCATTTTCTTTTTATCTGGACGTCTATGATCGGATGAAAATACAACCAATGATAGGGAATTAAGAGGAGGAGTGGTTAGTCATCATACAGAAGATATAGAACATTACCAAAATACAAATGGAGCTGTATGTTAAAAGACAAAATATGGTTAAACTCAAAAATAACATGTAGGTACACTAACTTTAAAAAAAGGTTTAATAAAGAAGTTATTTGGTAAGTGCTCCCAGTAGAGTGCACAGATTTCAGTGAAACTACTACTGAAAAACTTTTTGAAATTGAGTGTAGAATTGATAATGTTGATGAATTATACGAGTATGTATGAACACAAAAATAATATCAAAGCAAAAGTTAATTTTGCTTAACCTTAACGACAACTGGCTAAAGAATTTAAAAAAAAATACGTTGATAAAATTATAATTTTAATTACTGATCTCAAAATGGCAATATTATTTGTGATTAACGGTCATATTTATTTAATAAGTATAATTTTATTTCTATGGTTCACCTATTTCTATTGTTATTGATGTAAAAAGTCTGATTAACGTTCCTACTGAAAAAAAAAACGTATTTTTAAAGTTGAAAACACTTTTTTAATTCATTTTTCTTCTTTATCACACAATTAGCCAAGTACACGCTACATTAGTTCGATGAATTAGCAAATAAAAAAAATACTGAGATTTTATTAATTAGAATTCTATCAATGGAGTACAGCGGATAGTTTTTGATTGGGGTTCAGTGGATCTCGATCCACTGTAACCCATATGTGTTAGTATCGAAACCAATTTTCATAATGAACTTTTTTGTAGGAGAAATGCCACGAGACAGAAAAAGAAGGCCAATATTGGTCAGCATACCGACGAGGAAATGCGGCTGCCTTATTTAAAATATCTGAAGGGCAAAAAACAGGCTAAATTAATGAACATTCCGTATACCATGCTGCACAGATACAATAAAAAAATAAAAATTCACGGACGCACAAGAAAAAAACATGGTAGATTACTTAACGTGATGCAGCAATATGTTTTACAGTCTTACCTTACAAAATACTCGCAAATTGGCCTATTAAATGGTATATATAGTTAATGTAGATCGATTTTATTACATTAGTTCGATGAATTAGCACTAAAAAATACTGGAATTTTATTAATTAGAATTCTATTAATGGGGTACAGCGGATAGTTTCTGATTCGGGTTCAGTGGATCTCGATCCACTGTAACCCATTGTGTTAGTATTAAAACCAATTTTCATACTGAACTTTTTTGTAGGAAAAATGCCACGAGATGGAAAAAGAAAACCAATATTGGTCTCCATACCGACCAGATGTTCTGCCAAGCGTTGCGTCGTTTGATAATAGTGAAACTTTGGAGTTTCAATCAGGCGTGCTTTCACTGATCTAAAACATTAAAAAGCAGCGTGAAAGTCGTTTTTACTTTTCAAATTATGGTTGGCATTTACAGTCAAGAGATCACGTGCAACAGCAACAAACTGTATATTCGTCACAAAACCAGAATATGCACCCACCATTAAACTAGAATATCTACTCTTCAGGTGGATATATGGATATTCGACACGCCAACTCGTTGAGCCAGCATCACCTACTTTGTCACAACTTTGTCTTACTCAAGATTCGAATGATATTTAAGTTCCACTAATTTGTTTTCGAAATTATAAAAAGAAATAAAGTTATTTCTTTAAATAAATATAATATGTGAACTAAAAGTGATTGTTTTATCTCTTCCTTTATACAAATGAATATGTATAATTATATTACCTTGGAAATATGCAAACAGACGGGTTTAAGGCGATAATCCGCAAAAAAGCTGCTTCCCTGCAGGCTGCAGCGCTTGCGGAACGCGAACATTGCTCAACGGTTTGACTGCCCTGTCCAAAAAAAACATTGGGTAAGGGTAGTGAATGGCAATGTTTAAATTTTAATTTAAATGTAATTGATACTAACGATACTAACATAATTTAGGCACATTGTTACTAATACACTAATACTATGGACTATGGGTTTGAAATAAATGATTATTTTAATTTAATTTAATTTTAATTTATTTCTCGTATTGTAATCATGTGTCCGAGTTTTTTTTTTTTTAGATTTAAGTTCTTCCGTATGTATAAAATATTATCGTAAATATATTGACAAGCAACCGTTAATATATTAATTTCTTTAAATGTTTCTCTCAGCGAGTCCCGGGGTCTGAGGCCGTAGATTGCTCGTATCGCTCGTTTCTGTAATATGAAAACAGTCTCAATATCGGCAGCTGAGCCCCACAGCAGCAGACCATATGACATAACGCTATGAAAGTAGCTAAAATAAACTAATCGTGCCGTTTCCTCATCAGTTAGTGACCTTATCTTTCTAACCGCATAGGCAGCTGAGCTAAGTTTTCCTGCCAAGGCTATGATATGAGAACCCTATTGCAGTTTACTATCTAGAGTTATTCCCAGAAAAACTGTGGTATTAACTACTTGAATTGATTCATTGTTCATTACAATATGAGTATCTATCTGCCTTACATACATTGGGCATAGTAAACTTTACACATTTTGTTTTTTTTTTGCATTGAGCAACAAGTTGTTACTTGTGAACCAATGCAATATTTCGGAAAGGGTATTATTCACATCGTCAAGTACTACTTTTTGTCTATCAGTTTTAAAAATTAATGATGTATCATCTGCAAATAATACTATTATAATTGTTGTAAGATCATATGGTAGTATTAATTCTGAGATATCCTATAGTTCACAGAAAATATTTTGTAAATTAAAAGATTTAAAAAGATTAAGGAACCTTAACGCTTTTAAAATATCAATATTAAAATCGCCACATACAACCACCGTCTTCTTACATTTATATATCTTTTTTAAGGTTTCTTCCATAATAGACTCAAACAGGTTGTAATCTCCAGAAGGAGGTCTATAGACGCTAATAATAATAAATTGTTCAAGCTCCGCACATGATAGTTCAATATTTCGCTCACTAGTGAGTGCTACTATATCTTTTCTGTCTTTAGATTTTAATTTGTTATTAATTAAGATGAGTGACCCACCTCTCGTAGCGGAATCTCTAGTAAACGAACTAATGATTTTATAATTATCAATACCTACTAATTAATAGTTCATGTTTTTTTAACCAGTGTTCAGTAACACAGACACAGAGTACATAAATATGCTTTTCATTCAAAAATAATTCTGGTTGCAGCTCTTTGCCAGAAATACCCTGAATATTTTGATGAATAATATTCATGAGAGCCGGCTTTTCCTTAGTATCTAAAATTAAATTGCTAGATTTCCTCTATTGTCCTAGAATTAAATTTAAAGCTGAAGAGAGGTTAGCACGTATGGGCACGCAAGAATAAAGTCTATGTGTCAAAGTGGAAGGATAAACGCCCAGTACTGATGATTACCACTGGCCAACAACCTTCGATTGTGGAGGTGAGGAACAGATTTGGGAAGACGAGACTGAAACCTGCAGAAGTGGCACTTTATAACACGGCATTGATAGGTCCGATCAAATGATATCTTACTACTCGTACTCCCGTAAAACCATTAGATGGTATAAAAAGGTATTGTTTCACTTGCTGGATATGGCGGTATGGAATGCTTACTTCCTTTTTAAAAAAATACAAGAAAAACAATGCCCTCACATATCAATATATTCACTTCAGAGACGAATTGATCAAGGTGATGATTGGAATCAATGATCTAAATATCAAAGGAAAATACTTGATCAACCCAGGCAGCATTCATGATAATAGACGATTCAAACCTATTACATCGTCTGCTACTCAGCCAGTCAATGATTCTGTTTTTGAAAATGTTATGACTGGTCACCGGCCAGAACAATTGTTATCTCGACCTGGTACTGCCAAAAATTTTGCCTTCTTGAAGTGCAAAGTTTGTACAAAAAATAATATTCGAAAGGAAACGAGCTATCGTTGTAAAGGATGCCCGGATAAACCGCCCTTGTGTCCATCATGTTTCGAATCTTACCATAACAGTCTTCGTCTTGGCAATAATTAATAATTGTAGTACCAAAATAGCCTGTAATAAACATTCAACCATTCACAGGTAAATATAGTGAATATATTCCCTTCATAAACCTTTTTCGTGCAATTATTCACAAGGACAAGTCCATTGACAATGTTCAAAATTTGTATTACTAACGATCGTTTCTACAAAAAGAAAGCAGACATTAAATAAATCGACATTTTGGGTTACCCCAAAATGTCGATTTACTTTCATGATCGCGGAGTGAGTTCACAGAGACCATATTTACTCAATTGTGTAGATTTAATTAGATTAAGTTAGGGTTTTCTATTTACTGTAAGCTGTATATTACTTTATAGTAGAGATGGTCGTTGCGCAACGTCGCTAGTTATTGAAACTATCTAAAGGCACAATCACTGTTAGCAGGTTTCTGACGTACAACAAAACGCGCTAACAAGCTATCCTGCTATCAACCTAACATGTTATGTATATTTCGATCACGTCTTCACGAACACAACGCATACTACGTTCGGCAATCTCCGTATAACATCGCTGCTACCGCTATCGGCGATGGGCAATAGAACTTAGCGCGAATCGCGATGTTTGTCTCTTTCATACACGCAAATACTAAACATTTTGTTTGACCTTTGACTTGAAGTAGGTAAATGCATTTTCCAATTTTTTATTTAAAGAAATGAAAGTGTGCGAATACGAATGCATTGTTTATGTATGATTCGTTTATGTATGATATAAGTCGCGGGTTCGAGTCCCACCGGATCATTTCACTTTTGCCTATTTTAATTTATATTATTAGACTAGTCTATCTATCTTGCAGCCAGCCTGGAAAAAACGAAGGAAATTTCATTGTTAGATAATAAGTTACCCTTCTTAGGTACATAAATAACTTAAATGATTAAATTTAAATACAAACCGTAACAAACAAATGCTACAGCTGAACACATAGGTATTTTATGTACTTGTACTATGGCTATTGTCGCGTCTTGTTGCGCAACGATCACCGCTACAATACAGTTTATCGTTGGCAGACTGCAAAAACCTGCTATTACCCGCTACTCAAATAGAGTGTTTTAAAAACCGCTACTGAAACACGATAGATAGTTTCGTTTCGCTAACCAAGAAAGCCGCTATTGCCCACTACTACTTTATAGTTCCTTCTACCATTGCATTAGGATATTAGTTACGAATACAATTTGTAGTTTTACATTTTACATTAATAATAAATAACATAATTTATTATCGAACTATGAGTAGGTTAGTGAGTATTTTGTTCATTATACTCTTTGTATAGTTATATGGAATTTTATCTGATATTATATTTTAATCCAGTTCCCAGAAAATACCATTTATGTCATCGGAAAAAGAATTGATTATAGCTTTAGTTAGTGAGCGGCCAATTATTGAAGATAAGAGAACATGCGCTAAAAACATTGAGCTAAGCTTGGGAGGACTTGACCGTAGCCTACAATAAAATTCCCACCAACATATTTCCCAAAGAAATAGCACACAACTGAAGAGATGCTGGGAAAACATAAAAACTCAAAGAAAAAAAGAGCACAGACAAGAAGCAGCGAGTTTGAGACGTACTGGTAGAGGCCCTAATGATGCAGGACCCAGTTCTTCGGACAACATAGTCGACCTCATTTGTCCTTCCATTAATTTTATAGTTAATATAATATAATTGTCTAATATTTTAGTTACTACTAGCTGACCCGGCGAACTTCGTACCGCCATATTTTCAGCCCCCGTCGTATTTTGATCCCGTTCCCGCTGCATCAAATTAGAAATCTTTCAATTTATCAGTGTTTCCCTACAATATTATGCATATATTATACATATAAACCTTCCTCTTTAATCACTCTATCTATTTAAAAAAACCGCTTCAAAATTCGTTGCGTAGTTTTAAAGATTTAAGCATACATAGGGACGGACAGACAGCGACATTGTTTTATTTTTATTATTATATAATAATAATAAAAATAAAACAATGTTATTATTATTATTATTAAGCATGTAAGATGCAGCAATGATAACCCATGTCTCATTATATTTGATAACCACGAATCCCACATTTCTATTGATTCCATAAACTTTAGTAAAAATAATGGTATACACCTTTTGACAATACCACCCCATACCTCTCAGAAACTGCAACCAGATAGAATAATATTTGGAGCTATGAAATAGTGTTATAATACTGCATGTGATAATTGGATGGTTGGTCACCCAGGGCGGCCATTAAATGATTTGGCAGGATGTTTTAGCCAGTGCTTACCCAAATTCAATGACACCCAGAAATATTCAGAAAAGTTTTTCAGTTACTGGGATTTTCCCATTCACCCCGGATATCTTCACAAATGACGAATATTTGAGCTCTTACGTTACTGACCGAGAAAACATGGAACCTGAAATTGAGAATGTCACACACTCACGAACTTCTTCACTGTCTATTCTTTCTGGTCCATCTTCTTCCGTTGGTCTATCTTCTACTGCTGTGCTTGCCCCACTTATGCCTGTATTAATTTAACGATGAAGTAGCCACGCCAATTTCTAGAAGGCTACTATATTAAAGAGTTATAATTCAAAATGTGATATGGCCAAAAGACAGTCACGCGGGTGGAGCCGCGGGCGGAAGGCTAGTATATTAAAGAGTTATAATTCAAAATGATGTGACTACGTTTACGTATGGCAATGCATCTACCCCAACGTAGACACCAGAGCACCAAATCCATACTGCAACTGGTGCGGAGTTGCCTATTATTGAAGAAATAGTTTCCCAATTAGAAGGTGATACAGTAAACTGATGTGATTTGATTTAAATGTTTAATAAATACTTGAGTGATTTCACTTTCTCTTTATTTTACTCACCTTTACATAGTCCTTTAAAACATTTGTCAATTCCTTACAAACCTCTGGTACGATCTTGCTGATTAATTGTTTTGACACTTTAAAGGTATATGACAGTGAGCCATATGAGTCACCTGTTGCAAGAAATCTTTAAGTTATAGCTAGTCTTCTCTGGGGCTCAATTGGATGCCGAAATATCGTTTCCTGTCTTGATATTGATGGTCCAATCAAACTCAATAACATTTCAAAATCAGATGGTGACATTCTGGTGAAATTTTAAAAGGACCCATCAAATCCGCGGAGGTCATGGAATACATAACTTCTATTCAAGAGATAATTTCAAAACCACCACCTTTTCTTATTTTTTTTTCTATTAACACTCTCATGAATTATTATGTAAGCAGCAGCGAGCATCACTACCTCCTCAGGCGACATCCTAGCAACAACTGACAAGTCTGGACTGCCAAGTTTCAGGAACAGTGTTTACGGTAAACTCGTTTATAAACACGATGATCAACTTCATATACAGTTTATTAACAAATGTTGCCTAATGAATACGCGGCTTTATGCAGTCAGTAAGTTTAACATACATTCCGATCAACATAACTTTTTAATTCGAGGTCAAACACAAAACGAAGGTGACACTGCGCATTCGGTCATTGAAAAAGCTGTAACAAGAGCAAAAAATGCTGGTCCCATTTATGTCCCCGAACAATGCATATCCCTGATTCGTGGGGCATAAAAGACTGGTAAACCATTTATAGTAAAAGAAATGAATTACGATGATTTTTTTGATTTGAAGTTACTTAAGCTCAACATGAACTTCAATATAGAGAAAAATTTAAACGGAGATGTAATAAAAACTTATGAAATTTACTGACGGCTTTGTATTAAGTCTGATGATGTACTGTGTGTGTTTTAGCGGGAGTCGACTAATTCCCGTTTAGAAGAAAACTTTGAGGTAATTAAATTAAAATAAAATTTAATTCAGCTGATGAGACGTATATTTCCTTCAGTTACAATAGTGAAAGTGAAAAAAGTGATGTAGGTGTAGGGTTAAGCCACCAAAGAGTACGCACTACCAAAGAGTACGCATTGCTTCTAGTTACTATATTTTTTCTGTGTTGGCAACACTGACTTTGCTTGTCAGTTGGCCGTGACGTGAGGAGCTCACAGACACGATTTCTACTTGCTGAGGTTCGTTTTTCAAATTTTATAGCAATTTATATGTTTTTGGTATGTCTGATAACTTTTTAACACAATTTCAACCTTAAGATGTAAGACTTGCATGAACATGATACTTGAAGATGTTGCTTTTTCGTGAAATTCATTGTTTATATTCCTTCCAGTCCAGAATGTCAAATTCCCAAAATGTCAAGCTGTTTCAAAATGTCAAGTTCCCAGAATGTCAAGTTCCCAGAATGTCAAGTTCCCAGAATGTCAAGTTCCCAGAATGTCAAGTTCCCAGAATGTTAGGGAAACAAAAGTATACCTTGCTACTTAGATAATTATGTAAAAAAATAAAATCATAGACGTAATCAAAATATTTTAATAATCAACATTTTTTCAAACAATCAAGTTTTACATTTACTGCGTAACAAAAATAACATTTCTTTATGGTAATAACAACAAAACTATTTAAAGTCATTAATAAAAATTAGTTTTGACACTGATATGTTATGTGTCAATGTGCAGAAGAAAAATTAAACGCGAGTACTTTTGAAATATTATTTTACAAATTAGCAGTATAAGCAACGAGGAATTGTTATTGCAGACACAAGATATTATTCGTTTTTCCTTATGTCTTGTTTGTGTTTTTCATATTAACTTCATTTTCATAAACCATAATGAGTGAAGGATTTGAATTTTTGTGTAATCAGAAAGGTAAGCTTACATTGATACGAGATGGGTTTCAATTTTACAAAAATATAAGTAATAAAAATAAGAGCACTAATTGGCGTTGTGTCAATAGACGGGATTGTTCTGCATCAATTACTATAGATAAATCCAGGAAAAACGTATTGAGGGAATCACCGCATACATGTGAACGAAAAAATGTTATACTGGAAGTGAAAAAACTGAAGTCATCTTTAAAGAATGCGGTATGCAGAGATTTAGGACCTATACAGAAAATTTGTGAACAACCTTTAAGAAAACTAAGAAAAAAATTCCCTAAGGACAAAGATTTAGTACCGTCATTTAATTCAATAAAGAATTCTTTATACAGTTTTCGCAAGAAATATCTTAATACAGATTCATTAGTGCACAATGATACAAGCTCAATAAAAGTACCAGAATTTTTTCAAAAATTTTTAATTGCTGAAGATGGTGACACAGATAAAATTTTAGTGTTTGCTACTTATACCGCGAAGAAGCTTATGAAAACACCAGGCTCGTACTACGCAGACGGGACATTTCGTTCGGCTCCTAAGCCGTTTTATCAGTTTTTTGTAATTCATTTAGACGTAAAATCTGACCAAAAAACAACAAACATGATACCAGTTATTTATGCTCTGTTACCCAACAAATTAGAAGACACTTATGTCCGTTTATTTACAATTATAAAAGACAAGCTAGGGGTCCAAATCCGTACATTTAAATCCGATTACGAAATTGGTATAATGAATGCAGTTTCATTAGTTTTTCCTACAGCTAAAGTGACTGGATGTTTCCATCATTACAATGACGCCATTTGGAAACAATCAAAAACGGTCAAATTAAATGCGACTAGCACAGGACGTAACATAACACGAATGTGTGCCATTATTCCTTTATTACCGTCAAATTACATACCAGCTGCTTGGCACTACATTTTGGAAACAAGTTCGAGCTCAGATGAAATGGATAAATTTCGTAAATATTTTGAATCTACATGGTACCCAAAGAAATCACCAGCTGTATTGAGCTGTGCTGGACAGCGTCATCGAACTACAAACCCTTTAGAAGGATGGCACAGGCGATTAAATGGGCGAATACCGAAGAATCCAAATTTTTATTTATTTCTGTATAAATTAAAAAAAGAAACCAAGTATTGGGATGGTCGTTTGAAGGATTCTCTGTTTAAAAATATGCGAAATCAAAGACGACTGAGGGATATTCTGTTCGATAAAAAATACAAACATTATTTAATTAAATTAGAAAACAAAGATCTTACATTGCAGCAATTTTTAAAAAAAATGATTTATCTGCGCCTTAGGTTATTCAAATAAAGCTGAGTATTGTTATTACCGTTAATTTACTTGTTCATTTTTTAAAAGAAATGTTATTTTATTTAAAAAAAAAGATATATCAGCGCCTTAGGTTTCTCAAATGAAGCTGAGTACCTATTGTTATTACCATAAAGAAATGTTATTTTTGTTACGCAGTAAATGTAAAACTTGATTGTTTGAAAAAATGTTGATTATTAAAATATTTTGATTACGTCTATGATTTTATTTTTTTACATAATTATCTAAGTAGCAAGGTATACTTTTGTTTCCTTAACATTCTGGGAACTTGACATTCTGGGAACTTGACATTCTGGGAACTTGACATTCTGGGAACTTGACATTCTGGGAACTTGACATTCTGGGAACTTGACATTCTGGGAACTTGACATTCTGGGAACTTGACATTTTGAAACAGCTTGACATTTTGGGAATTTGACATTCTGGACTGGAAGGTTTATATTTTCGTTTGGTTTTGAGGTTATAAGGCATGCCGCTGGGTTTATTTATTTATAATGGTGGCAAATTTTTTAATACACATTTCGTAAGAGTGCGCACCCAAAGAGTACGCGCGCGCACTCTTAGCTTGTATGGAACAAAATCAACGAGGGTGAGATCAGAATGCTTTAAAGGAGCTTGCGCTTTTTTTTTTGCAGTAAGCCACCATGTCAATTTATAAAAGAAAATCTGAAAGAAAACTAGTCTTCACTGAAGATATTTTGAGAGAAGCAAGAGAAAGGATAGAACGGGGACAGAGTAAGAGGTCTGTGGCTGAATCGTTGAACATTCCAGAATCCACGTTGAGAAAAAGACTGAAAGCGGGTACTATTCCTCTCTCTCTAGGTAGATTTTCCAATATCTTTACTCGCGAATTGGATGAAAGTTTGGCAGATCATTGTCGACACTTAGATGTTCGCTTCTATGGACTTACAAAAAGAGAGTTGGGTCGAATTGCATATGATTTGGCGGAGAAAAATAACCTGGATCATAGATTTAACAAAGAAAAAAAAACAGCTAGCAAGAAGTGGGTAGAAAACTTTGCTAGACGACATCAGCTAAGTCTGCGTCAACCTGAAAAAACAAGCTTGGCTCGTGCTGCAGGATTCAATCGAGTTCAAGTACAAAGATTGTATGACAATTTGCGAGAAGTTATAACTAAATACGGATTTGTCGGTAGACAAATCTATAATATGGACGAGACCGGGCTACAAACGGTTCCCAACAAATTACCAAAAGTGTACGCGCAGAAAGGGAAGAAGACTGTAGGAAAAATAGTATCTGCGGAAAGAGGCCAAACCGTCACTGCTGTTTGTTGCTTTAGTGCCTCAGGATCTTACGTGGCGCCTGCATTAATTTTTCCTAGAAAGCGACAAAAGGTAGAATTGTTGGACGGAGCTCCAGATGACAGCCTACAACTTGTGTCAGATTCGGGTTACAGGAATTCCGATTTATTTATAACCTGGTTACAACACTTCATTAAGATGGTCAAACCGTCCACGAATGATCCAGTTCTTATCATTCTCGACAACCACTCTTCACATTTGAGTTTGAGTGCTATAGAATTAGCTCGCGAAAATGGCATTGTTCTATTAAGCTTACCACCACACACGAGCCATCGCATGCAGTCTTTGGACACAGGATTTTTCGGACCTTTGAAGAAGGCATATGCTAAAGCTTGTGATAATTGGCAAGTGTCAAATATTGGACGCGCTATCACACGGTTTCAAGTGGCTCGAATATTTGGGACAGCGTTTATGAAGGTTGCTTCAATAGAAAGAGCTAAAAAATCTTTTGAATCCTGCGGCATCTGGCCATTTAATAACCAAATTTTTTCAGATGAAGATTTTGCTCCATCTGAAGTTACCGATCGGCCCGCACAAATAACGGATCCTTCACTAACCAGTGGACCTATTGAAGCTTTTACTGTTGAATTATCACAAGGTGATGACTTAACTAATCAGAATATTGATAAAGATATGCCACAAGTAATTGAAACGTCTGCTGGACCATCTTCAGATATCCATTTTCAACTTCATGACACCAGTTCTAGAGTTACAAATTAAAGAATCTGATCATCCATTAGCTGTCAATGCACCTGGTGAAATGATACAGCAAGCAGATGAAACTATTCGTCAATCCGATAATGAAGCCCCATCGATTGAACCACCTTCCAGTCCTAGCACTCTGCAATGTTATGAATTAAATACATCATTCAAGGAAAACGACAATCAAGCACCATCCACTTCTACTTTTGTTAAGCCGTCGGATATCCGCCCCTTACCAAAATGCAATTTTAATAAAAAAAGAAATGTTAAGCGCAAATAATCGGAAATACTTACAAGCTCCCCTTACAAAAACCAAGTAGAAGAAGATGTGAAACAGAAAGAAGAGAAGGCAAAGAAGATTAAGAAAACAACTATAAAAAAGAAGGCAACAAAAAATATTGAAACATCAAAGAGGCCTACATTGTTGACTACAACTACGGGTTCTGAAGTCATAAGGTGCCCTCTTTGCTCAGAAGTGTACGTGGATCCTCCAGAGGAAGACTGAATCCAGTGTAGCAGATGTGAGGCTTGGTGGCATGACGAATGTACCGACTACCTGGGATTTGGAATCTTCAAGTGCGACATCTGCATCTGCCAAGGTTGAAAATAGGACCTATTGTCCTTTATGCGCACTCTTAGCTTGTGTGGAGCATCACGTGTGCGTACTCTTAAATACGAGGTACCATAAGAGTGCGCATGAGACATGTTCTCGAAAATGTGATTTTTTAATTATTCTGTATTATTTGATTAGCTTTAATAATTAAAAACATGTTCCTATATAACCAATGCCTAATTATAATTATAACTCAAGACTGTAAGTGATTTTTTATATTTTTTATAAATAAAAGTTCGTAATTTGCGCACTCTTTGGTTTCTTTACCCTAATGAGGATGAATCACATAATGGAATATTGTATTTTTAATCAGTATACCAGGTGCGCTATACCTTTCTGAGTATCCTATTTTTTAAATAATCAAAATCCGTCAAGAAATGACGAAGCTATTAGGGATTTCTTAACGAGTACTTAAAAACGCCCGCTTACACTGCGATTTAGACGATGACGTCATCTGTTATGAACGCGTCCCGACTAGCGCAGTCGCCAGTCAGTCAGTACAAATTCTTTCGTGGATCGACTAGTAGTGCTTGCGTTTTATTGGTTTTTCTTAGTACTTTATTTGTGTTTTAAGTTCTTTGGTGATTATTCAAATAAAGTTTGTTTTTAAAATACTTTATAATATACGTAGTTCGTCCTAACGCTTGTACTTATTTACCTACCTTATGATGTTCTGTCGAAAGTTGTACCTACTGTGTTATCAAGCGAGTAATAAGCCACCTTAGAAATGACGTGAAATAACTGAAGCTAGTATAATACAGGTTCAGAAAAGGAAAAGGTATTAAGTTTTATAATAAAATGAAGTACTTAAGTAGGTATTGCCGTCATGACCACTTCAAAAGTATTTAGGAGACTTATTCGTAGTGGTGCAAGTCTGTAACTTTTAAAAATGATAGAATAGGTAGGTAAGTATATAGTATACGCCTGCAGGATAATCTCTCTGAATTTTGTTATCATGTATAGACATAGGTAGGTACGCAATATATGTATTTAAACTTTCATGGCCTTTCACATTACTATTAAGGTCCAACCCCACCAAACGGACGGCATCGGAACGGATTTTACAATCTTTAAACAAAATAAATCTTATATCACAGCATTTAAAGTTTATATTACCAAGTCACGCATGACAGCTTGACGTGCGTCATGCCGCCGCACGTCGCTGTCAAGCTGTTGTGCGTTACTTGGTAATATAAACTTCAAACACTGTGATAATAAGATTTAATTTTGTTTAAAGATTGTAAAATCCGGGCCGATGCCGTCGGTTTGGTGGGGTTGGACCTTTATTGGAAGCTCCGAACAATACTTGGTAAATATCTCGATAGTTCTAATAGTAATAGGTACACAATACCAATTTACGTCAAAATGATCTTCGCAACATGTAAAACACTTTTGCTTGAAAGAGGAGTTTTATCATCTCTTCTCATTACTTTAACCCATTTTTTTCTTATCTTTGCATCTCTCGGAACATAAAAAACAGTTTATTAGGCGTAGTAACACTTGTATTCTTGCATTTTGGCACAATACAATATTTGTATGGGGGCATTATTACCACCGAAACAATAACAAACGTTCCAGTCTATACACTACAGTGGACTGCGTTGCGTCCGAACGCCCGCCTGAGCGCTCGCATCACACCGCACCGCACGTTTCCCGCTCTTATGCTTACCTAACGCTGAAGTTCTTCATTGTAATCAAATAGTTTGAATAGCAATTTTAATCTACATTAAATGCACAATATATTGAACGTATTTAATTGGATAAGGAATGATACTGTATTGTTAAAAATAGCTTCGATAATGACACATTATTATTTTGTAATTTTTAAAAGATAAAAATGATTGCTGTGGGTTTTTCTTAGGAGATAGACATATGCTATCGCGGACTTTTATGTAGACCTTTTTAAGTTATATATTTTCGCAGTACATTATCTTATTCTATCATCAATAGTTTTCGCAGCGCACGCGACGTAAGAAATATTTTAAGTAATTTTTTTACATCTTGGATTTCATTATTGAAGTTTTAGTAAGGATTCCTAATTTGTTTGAAAATAAAATAAAGTCTATGTTAGTCAGTGATAACGCAGCTTTCTAATGGTAAAAGAATTTTCGAAATCGGTTTAGTAGTTTTTGAGTTTAATCGAATACAAAAATACAAATCTTCCCTCTTTATTAACATAGATGTATGGAAGTCTGCCGGATTTGTTGACATTTATGAGCACTGCTCCGCTCCCTTTTGTAGTAGCGTGATGTTATATAGCCTATAACCTTCATCGATAAATGGACTATTCAACAGAAAAAGAGCTTTTCAATTCGAACCGGTGGTTTCTGAAATTAGCGCGTTCAAACAAACAAACTCTTCAGTTTCATAATATTATAAGTAGGTATAGATATAGTTATTTTTATTTCAAAAAATATTGAATTAAATAGCACAAAAACTATATTATCAGAAGCTTTGTAAATTACTTAAAATCCGTACAAAATTTCAAAATTATACGTTACAAAACAAAACAGCTATGGAGTCTTAACCCAAAAGAGCCCTAAGTCTTCATACTCTCCATAGCGGCGGCGCGCGCTGTCATAACAGATGACGTCACACAGTATTTTGGCGCGGCGGCGAGCGTTTTTGAGATTACTGCATTAAAATTGCTGTATCTTCGTCATTTTTGATCGGATTGAAATAATTTTTTCACAGTGTTTATTGTTTTTTTAATCATTATAAATCTGCATACTCAGCTAAAAACGTGAATGATCCTCATTAAAATAAACTTGATGTCTTCGCTCCTGCAGTCATTAACTAGACGCAATCTTATCTTGGCCTTCATGCAATGCAACAATCCGACCTAGTTTCCACTTCAAAGGCGGTAAGTGGTCTTCCTTTATAACGACAAGAGAGTTCAGCTGCAAGGAGTCCTTACACGATCGCCATTTTATACGAAGCTGGAGGTCAGAAATATATTCCTTGTTCCATCTCTCCCAGAAGTGTTGTCGCAACTGCTCGATCCGTTGATGACGTGCGAGATGAAGGTGCGAGCGTTCACGGAGATCTTTGGCAGGAAGAGACGTAAGTGGTTTTCCTATTAAAAAGTGACCTGGAGTGAGGGGCAAAAGGTCCTCTGGGCTTGAAGATAATGGAGTGAGCGGACGTGAATTTAATATTGCCTCAATTTGAATCAAAGTTGAATTCAATTCTTCATAGGTTAAGTTACAATTTCCCAGCCCTCTGACTAAGTGGTATTTGGTCGACTTAACTCCCGCTTCCCAAAGGCCGCCAAAGTGTGGAGCATAAGCAGGAATAAAATGAAATTTGATGTCCTCATGAGATAAACTATCTGATAAGGAATCACGATTACCCCTTAGAAAGCCAGAAATCTCATTGTATGCTCCTACAAATGAAGTGCCGTTGTCGGAGTAAATATTGAGAGGCTTACCTCTCCGTGACATGAATCTCTTTAATGCTTGTAAATACGTGTTACTTGTTAAATCGCCCACGAGCTCCAAATGCATGGCTTTAGTGGTGAAACAAACAAATACGACTATGTAGACCTTCACCAGTCTACAGCCACGGCCCTGACGACTAACTGCATTAATAGGACCTGCGTAGTCAACGCCTACATTTTGAAAGGGGTAGTCCGCCGGTGAGAATCTACTCAGCGGCAGGTAAGTAGCTACTAGCTACTTAGCTTATCTAACATTGGGCTGTGGAGGTCAGATGGCAATCGCTTCACGGAAAATATCGAGGTCTAGCCAAATCCGTAGTTAAGACTGGTAAAAGCGGACCCCAGACTCCGAGCTGAAAGCTTCGGATGCGACTGGGAATTAACGCTAAGAGGAAGAAGAAGGGGTTTCCGAGACTCATTACCACTATTGAATAGTTGTGGTTACCATGTCCATGTACCACTATCACCTAGACAGGGTGAAAAACAATTATCCACATTAGATGCCAATAAGTCTAGGACAGTATCAATGTGCAGATGGGTAGTGGAAATTGTGAATGGCATTTTTAAAACAGCATTTAAAATATTCAGGCAAAATTATTTTAATCGGGCATCCACGCACTTAATGGCTGATTTTAAAGTAGCAGGTGCTCTAATTAATAAATTCCACACCAAAGTGAGGAACCGGGATGATGCAGCTCAAATCCTTGAAATAGTCCACAGTAAAATGTACAATAATAATGATCTTGCAGATTATGTTAGCCAACGCAATATAAATTGACAAAGGACAGACTTCACAAATATAAATGTAACAGGTCAAAATGTACCACACTTTCCCATGCTAACCGAGCATGAGTTAATACTCATAGCATGTGGAACGTACCAAATTAAACAAGCACGCTCCTATTATGGTGAGCATACCCGTGCAAATGGTACTTACCAAATTTAAGTCAGCACTAATCACAGAAGCAGCGTTTTGGAAGGATTGAGCTTCGGTCCTAACTGCTTATTAATTAGAGCAAGAATTGCTAGTCGCCATGTAAGTAGCAAAATATATTTTGTCTATATATTAATAAGTGATAATGAGACCGGTCACACGGCTATTCAAAAGTATTGTTGCAACTGCATTGTTGGTTCTCGAACAGTGGGATGCTGTGCCCATGTCATGACTGTTATATGGTATTTGGGGTGGGCACGGCATGAAATAAATATATCTCCTCCTGCAGGATTTCTAGATGATATTTTGATTATCTATGAGTAGATAGTCAAAATATCATCGAGATAGG
Source organism: Eilema depressum (assembly GCA_914767945.1). Taxonomy (NCBI): domain Eukaryota; kingdom Metazoa; phylum Arthropoda; class Insecta; order Lepidoptera; family Erebidae; genus Eilema; species Eilema depressum. The sequence continues at coordinate 3,522,757 of OU612027.1, read as the reverse complement.
ACTGAAAGGATATCTATGAGTAACAAATAGACGAAACAATACACGTAAATACATAAAAAGAGAACTATATATATATCATATTTGATACCATCAGTAACATATTATAGTAGTTGAGCATGTAGTTTGAGTTTTAAAATCATTTATATAGGCAGTTCAAATCGACTGTAAATGTGCATTTTTGTGAAAAATAAAAACTGTATTATTTCCTATACTCCTAGTTTTATTTAAAATATTTCAGTAGTAATTCAATAGTGGTATAGTATCCTAACATTTCCATAAACTTTTTGCCGTGGGCACTCATAGGCCAAAGTCTTTATGGACAATGGGCATGGCCCTTTAATAATTACGAAAATTAAGGAGCGAGAGGGAGCATTATTTGGCACCGACATATTCTTTAATGCCGTATTCATGGATCCACGGGTCAATTCCATTTTGACATTGGACCAACAACGAAAAGCCAAAGAAAATTTGATAAAACTTTTTTTTCATCATTGTAAAGTACAATTAAATACCGAAACAAGTTTAGAGCAGACTAATATTGAAAATGAAAATAATGACGCTAGGGCTGAACTAGATGATTTTTTTAAATACAGCGTATGTAAATAGATTAAGTGATATTTCTATTTTACTAAGAAGGGATGATCCACGTGGCGAAGTAACTAATAACTTAAGGCAGGCTTTGAATTTATTTTTCGAAGAGCCGTTATTAAGGTCTACAGAATCCGTATTGAAATACTGGCAAAATAATAAATTGAAATTTCCATTTTTATATGAAATATCAAAAATAGTTCTGGCTACACCTATGACCCAAGTCAGTGTTGAGAGGTTATTTTCGTCTTTGAAATTTATTGTTTCTAATCACAGGTTCTCGATGAAAGACAAAATCATAAACGATATTTTGTTCTTGCGCAGTAACGCTATCTTCAGTAAAAAATAAATTTTAATGAAAGAACAAAACCCACTTCAAAACCAATTAGGTGCCTACTAAAAACTTGAAAATAAGTGAATATAATAAAGGACGATTTCTAATCTATAGAAGTCGGTGCCAACTTCACTTGCTGTGCCTGAGCTGCTATGATGCGACCAATTTTATTAGTTAATAGCTACGTGATGGTGTGAAGTGGCAGGGGTTAACCGGTCTAACACATAAGAAATCTCTAAAATCTCTCTGTATTTTGAAGTCGGTTTTATTTTTTTATTAAAATGTGATTTTTCTCTTTTTAGTGGTCCACTGTCTACCTTTGTAGTCTTACGTCTAATTCAGCTCAGTATGCATGCCTTCGACCATCGTTTTTAAAGTAAATCGGCGTAGGTACCTATATAAAATGTGTATAAAAATTGTAAAATCATATTCATAACGTTTTGAATGAATATTATTAATAATTTCAAAGGACTATGTTGTTTGAGTTCTCGGGGGTGAAACTTGTTATTTCTTTGGATATTTTGTTCTTGTTATGAACCTTATATTTTACAGTAAATTTCCGGTATTAATAATATAAAGGCCCCGCCCACGTCCGATAATCGGTGACCGACTTTTAGTAGGAAAAAAATAGAGCGTATGGAATGCGTGAAGATATCAAATTGAAATTCATACCACATACTCAGGTCTGTAACGTCTTGAAACTGTGCAATAATCAAGCTTCTAATTCAACGCAATCAAAATATATTGCGGATTATGTAAACTTAGTCGGTCACCGATTATGTCCAAAAATCGGTGACCGACAGTAGGCGGGCAACTTAAGGGGGGAACCTTAAATAAAACTATGATAACGCTGAAGTTGATGTAGGCACATTTGTCTTGTAGTTACTTGTTCTGCTTGCGACTAGGAGCAATCGTCTGTAGTCGAACTTTTGATAGCAGAACCTAACTGAGGTATCAGGCTTGGAAGTCGGTATTTTTCTTTCCCTTTGGCTGACTAGCCTACTATTATGTTGCGGTTTTCGGGTATTTTCGTAAAGTTTCATTTACATATTATTTCTAAGAATATGATATAGGTTGTTGAAGTTGGTTAAAAAATAAATAGTTATTATTTTGTATGTGTTTTTATTACTTTTAATACATCTTCCCAAAAAGTCTCAAGTTTTCCATTGGTATTTCATTTATTAAATACCGGAATGCTACTGCCTTCGTATTATAGGGACAGCCACACATCGGCAATCCTGTGGCATATCCTCCTAATACGACTTCTTTCAACTTCTTATTTGTACCTGTAACAAGTTGAAAAATGGTTTTGGTCCGAAAGCAATACAATAAAAATATTTTAGGCAAGAAGTTCCATAACGCGGCCCACGGCAAATGAAACTGGTAAGTAGGGCCTACTGCCAAATTGTAGAAAATGTCTCTCCCATTCTCTCTCTCTCTCTCTTTCTGTCTGTCTCTCTCTACTTCTTATAAACAAAGTCGCTTACCCTCTGTCTGTCTGTAGCTGTGTTTGCTGAAATCTTTAAAACTACTCAACGGTTCGGACGGCGAAGATAGGTGGCATAGGCGAAGTTACGGATCACGACGACACGGTACCTACCTTACATGTTTGTAAATTACTATTTTTATTTTACTCTAGTAGGTACTTACTTGTAACAGTTGTAACCGTTGTAACATTATCATTCCTTGTTGTTATCGTATCCTTTTTAATTCTTTTTTTTGGATTCAAAATGGACTGGGAACATTCGTCATCATTCTCCTCATTATTTGCCTGTAAGTACAAAAATAGAAACTACCAACATAATGTAATATTATTATATTAAATTATAGTGGTTTATTACGACACAATTACAAAACTTATAAATATTAACACCAGGCGCGGTCCGAGGGGGGGGTCACAGGGGACATGACCCCCCCCAAAACCCAACACGTCATATTGAAAAGTCTTCATAAAATTTGCAAAGTAATTATATTGCAATATTTAATTTCTTGTCGCGTCTTTTAAAGATAAACCATTGGTAAAATTGTAATTTAGGTAGCATTAAATATTCTTAAATATACGAACGTTTTGCTACGTAAACGGGAAAATGCTGAAGGATTGTTTACAACTTACGTGTTTCGTGTTAAGGCACAATTGAAGCCCTATGGCGCCAAGCGTGTATGAGGATGACCTGTCTGAGGTCAGTTGGATAGAATTAAAGCTGGTGGTTCATAAGCTTATGGCCGAACCACGGCACTCTGGGCTGAGCGAGCTAGTTTCTGAAATTCTTAAAGACGGGGAAACTGGTCCTCATAAGAAAGGCGGGCATCCGCTGGATTCGCCGTCCGCCTACCGACCTATAGTGTTGCCTGACGAGGTGCGAAAGCTCTTTGAAAGAGTTATTGCAAAGCGCCTCGTCGAGCACTTCTTTAGACCGACCTGGCGGGTGGTCAATATGAATTCCGCCAGAGACGCTCCACTGTGGACTGTGGATGCCCACGTGTGGGCCAGGTGATGTTGCTGATTTCTTTGGACATCGCCAACGCATTCAAAACTTTGCCCTCGAGTTGCATTAAGGAGACGCTCATGTATCACGAGTTATGAAGTGCCTCTCCACCCTCACCGCATAGCCCGCGTAACCGATGGAGAGAGCCGTCAGCTACCCAACCGCGTCCGGCCTCGGCTGGCAAGAGATGTCGTGCTGTTTCCCGCAGGGATTGGTTCTGCGCCCGCTCCTGCGGTATACTCCATCGGATACATCTGGGTGTTCGCAGTGACCTCGAGGACGGTGTCACCGTCACGTGCTATACGGATGACACGCCAGTCATGGCATGCGTTGCTACACAGCGCGAAGCGACCCTGAAAGGCACGACCGCGGTTGCCCATAACGATAGCCCATGGCCTGCATAAAACCGAGACCATGTTCTTTTATGGACCTCAGCGCGCACCACCTAGGGAACCAACCACATAGCACGAGGCATATGAAATATTTGACTCGTTCTCGATGGCCGATGATACTTCGGAAAACTTTTCCGAAGTCTGGCCCCCAATCTGAAAGGCGCAGCTGTTGCTCTGGTGGGGTTGCTGTCCAACTTGAAGGGGGCAAGAAGATGGCCAACTAGGTCTTCAGAGGGTACAGCACGATCTCTTTCAAAGTATCGAGTCTCCTTGGCGGAACCCTACTGTGGTACCTGAAGGCGAGAGCCTTTTCGGTGTAATACAGGTACCGAAGGGCGGCGCGAATGTCCCCGCTGACATGAACCCGGACCTCGAGAAATCGAGGCAGTGAAATCCCAGCGCCACCTGGACGTGGTGGAGGAATGGAATGGAAGTTACAACTTCGGCAACCAAACACAAGGCACGTCGTAATAGCGGCGGTAAAGCACATCATGGAGGACTGACTAGAGAGGCCTTACGGGTGCCTCTTGTACCGGCTGACACAGGTGATCACCGGACACGTGTGTTTCGGGAGTCACCTATGTCGGATCCAGAAGGAGCCAACGCCTGAGTGTCAACACTGTGATGCAAGCGAGGACACGGGGCGGGGTGCCGCGGCTTCCTTCTGCAAGCAAGTAATGCTTGAGAAAGAGGTGGGGGAGCGGGGACAGAGAAGACTCAAGTCCCTTTCGTCCCGCATAGTCCGCAATGCGCGAAGGCGACTCGGGCGTCGGAGGCTTTTTCGTAAGTGTTAGGGGTGACAGGTAGAACCCGGGACAAGATGGGGACACCGAAGTGTGAGGGATATGTCAGTGGCAATCTCAACCTCGGCAAATGATGATCCCACCCAAGACGGTGTGCAATTATAGTTGGTTTGAGTCCGACATAACCATCGGCTGGGGCTTAATGCCATTGGTGTCCGAGTTAACAGGCATACAAATATCAGGTAAATGCAAATAGACAGATCCATGTATACAAATATTTGCACTAAGCGAAAATCGAACCCGTACCTCCTACAGCAGTCGAATTCAATACCACCACGCCACAGAGACTCTTCATTTTAGTCGATTGGAGTCCGACATAGTTCGAGTACGAGGGGGGGGGGGGGGGTTATTGCCGCACTTAGTTAAGTGACCCCCCCCAAAATGTGAAGCTGCGACCGCGCCTGATTAACACTAAAATATGTACCTATATACAACTTGCTTGATACAATAACTACATAGGTCCCTATTATAATTTGTAATACATAATATAATTATACAAAATAAAAGAGGGAGGGATTTTTATATTAGTATGGATGTGGATTATATGAAGTGGCAGTTTCCCGACTGCCACTTCATATAATCCACATCCATACTAATATAAAAATGCGAAAGTAACTCTGTCTGTCCGTTACGCTTTCACGCCTAAACCACTAAACCGATTTTGATGAAATTTGATACAGATGTAGATTAAACCTTGGGAAAGGACATAGGCTATTTGGTCGCAATAACCGACAACCACGCGGGTGGAGACGCGGGCAAAAGCTAGTAGAAAGATTATAATTTAGGTACTTTTAGAAGAGGATGGGAGAGGGCTTACAACTATAGAAATGTAGGTAGGTACTCTATATATAAGGAGGTAAGAAGTATGTAATGCAGTTAAAATAGGCCCTACTAGTACCTACTTAGATGCTAGTACAGGAACAAAACTACACCGATGGAGAAATAAAGAAAGCAGAAACTAAAACAGACCGTGGTCTGCGACTCCGAGGCACGACCAGATCCATGCAAATGCATTGAGCGGGGATCGAACCCGCGCCCCCTACATGCCTACCTACTTACGCCTTTAAATCCTTAAAGGTTCACTTCATTGCATTAAATTAATGTGCAAGTGTAGGTACCTACTAAGAGATTTTAATACCTAGTTACTTAAAAGCCAAAATATCGAACATAGGTAGGTACTTACCATTTTGCTGTCTGACTGAAGTCTGAAGTGGCTCACAGTCTCACACTATGCAATGTACTTAGCGCAAGTCACGTTCTTTCGTCGTTCACGATACGAATAGACACTACACTAACTCAAAATATGTCGTAATCGTAAGAGAACGAAAGAAAGAGATAATAGAAAAATACCGATAATTAACCGGTAGTTAAGTAGCTCATTTGGTAGCGCTACTAAACCCAGATTCGAAGTAGCGTAAATTTTACCGGTAAATCATTGGTAGCGATAAGTCAAATTACCGGTAAGAGGCCGATCAGGTACCGGTACCGCTGGTACCGGTACCTTTGTACTGTGCAAGTATCGATACCAGATTTTTAACGGTATTTGAAGCCCTGGTACAAACATCAGAAGGTCACAACTTAACATTTGTAAGTAATTTAACCTTGAGCGTTATAGATGGAAAAGTACTAAATATAATTACTGGAACGTCATCACAATTAAGATGCCCATTTTGTAAACTGTAGGCTACCCAGTTTAACAATTTAGAGACATGTTATACGCAAGCCACAATAAAAGAAAATATGCGACACGGTATTAACCCTCTTCATGCCTGGATACGAATTTTTGAGTTTCTGTTGCATCTCAGTTATAAAAATCCCTTAGTCCAAAAATGGCGAATCAATAAGGGTAGCAACGAAAGCCAAATAGTTGAGACAAATAAGAAACAGGATTGGATTGTTAGTGGACGTGGTGAAACCTAACGCTGGAACCCCAAATGACGGCAATTCGGCTAGGACAGCATTGTCAGATAAATTTCGAGGGATATTTACAGAGATTTTAGGCCTAGATTCCAGGCTAATCGATGGATTTCATGTTATTCTGGTCACTATATCCTGCGAATTCCCAATAGATGCAAAAAAGTTTGGTATTTATTGCCGCACGCTCGCGGAAAGGTATGTCCAGTCATATAATTGGCACCCGATGACTGTGGCAGTACACTAAATTCTAGTGCATGGTGAAGAGATTATTGAATCCTGTTCACTTCCTGTGGGGATGCTTTCAGAGCAAGCGGCCGAGTCACGTAACAAATTCTGGCGCTCCGATAGAGAACACCACTGTCGAAAAATGGACAGAAAAAAAAATATGGTCGACCTGTTTCACCGTGCATTAATCAACGTCGAAGATTCTCTAAGCAACTACGTTTGCCAGAAGCTGTACGTAATCTCTTAAAAGCAGCTCACGAAGAAAACGTGCAGTTGACAGAGGTGGCTATAACAAATGAGGATGATGAATCTACGTTAATACTAAGAAACGAGAACGATTTATATGAGTAAACTTAGTGTTCATACACAACTTTATTCATGTAGCATCATTATATTTTTTTGAAAATTAATATTATTTTACACATTATACAATATGGATACGACATATAGGCAATAATTGAAACCATATACTTGGTACCCCCTAAGCTTCAAGCAGGAAAAGTTTGAACAAAATTGGTCCAGTATTAAGGGCAGAAACTAGAGTTTTAATTTTATAGAATTTGAACAACTTTGAGCACTCTGTAGAATCGCATGTTGCCGCTTAGCTGTTCAAGTAAGTTACCTACTATGCCTATTGTTGTGTGTGTGTGTGAAGTTGTTGTGTGTGTGTGTGTGAAGGTGTGTGCGTATTTATTAATGACTTATGACACAGTCAATGACTTTAAAGCAATGGATGAAACTATTTAATGACTTATACAAGTGGTTGCATTTTCTACATTTATTTTAATAATTATTTTGTTAGAAAATTTCGGATTTTATAAATCAGGGAATTCAAGTTTAAATTTAATTTGGTTCTATTCCTACGGACCAGGATGCTTCGCGGTTTCAGTATTTGCACATATGTCGTATCCATATCGTATATTATGTATATAATAATAATAAATAAGTTACTTTTATTTATTTATTTATTATTTATTATATACTTTATTGTACGCCAAATTACAATATTGTGATACAGGAATTATGAAAACAGAAGCAGTACAAAGGGCGGCCTTATCGCTTTACGCAATAACATAACATAAACTCACGCCTATATCCCCGAAGGGGTAGGCAGAGGTGCTAGCACCCACATTTCGCCGTTTATGTTTAGGTCCCAATGTAATAGGTGGCGAGCCTATTGCCATTAACCGGGCACTTATAAACCTGCGATAAATACACACATAACTTCGAAAAGCATCGAAAAGTCATTGGTGTGTGCCATGGTAAAACCTGGGATCGAACCCGAGACCTCGTCTCAGCAGTCCATTACCCATACCTCTAGGCTACCTAGGCTAGGCTGTGATAATATATATATATTCGCAGCTGCACCAGCGGCGACCCCGACACGGCCCATCACACCCTGGCCGTGTGTGAGGCGTGGGACGGTCCTAGGACGGCCCTCATAGGCACCATTGGTGCGGACCTCTCGCTGCCGGCCGTAGTTTCAGCTATGGCCGGCAGCGAACAGTGTTGGGCCGCCGTCGCCTCGTTCGCTAGCGAGGTGATGGCGGCCAAGAGAGAGGCTCTGCGGGTGCGGGAGCAAGCTGGGCTTACTCTCCCACCCCGCAGGCCCCCGGCGAGGGGACGCCGGCGAGCACTGTTCGCCCGCGTCCCCGAATGAGAGAGGCCACGGACGGCGGGTCGGGGGACCCGCCGCCCCATGCTAATGTGGCGGAATGCGCCCCTGTGTGTTCCGGGGGTGCATTCTTAGAGGAGGACGGGCCCCACCATATTGATGGTGGGGCCTCAACGAGTCGAGCCCGTTAAATAGGGCGTCCCCAGCCGAGTCGCGGTGAGCAGACTATCCCGCGGCTCGGAGTGGGCGACGGAGGAACACCGTGGTGGTTTAGTGGGTAGTCTGGCCTCCCTTCGAGGTCAGGAGTCCCACACGAAGCGAACCCCCTGCCCCCGCGGGGGGGGAGCGAAGTGCGTAAATGCATTCCCCACGTTAAAAAAAAAAAAAAAAAAAAAAAAAAAAAAAAAAAAATATATATATATATATATATATTATCACTAACAAGAAATTACTTATTTATATTATTTTTTACATTAAAAATAAATATTGTGACCTTTTGTGTCAACCCTATGTTACATAATTTGACCTTAGAACAAAATAATTTATATCTTCCAAAGGCCGCGATAGTGGAACTTGCTTTTTTTATTACTGATAGGCCTTCTTATGTACTATTTTTCGGTGGTAGTCACAAGTCCCACTTTTGAGTTTTTAGAGAGAAAAAAAATAAAAACGAAAATCTGAAAATAATTAATAACACCGTATTCTGTGGTGATTTTATAAAAATAAAAACTCGAAAACATGCACCCAAGTATGCTTTATCAGGCTACATTTATCAAAAATAATTATCTTAGATAGTTCATTTTCCAGAATTAATTTAAAATTTTTGAACTCCAAGGTCACGTAAACTTCATTATTTTTTATAAAAAAAAGTATTTGATTTTGACACGTGGGTGTTCTACTCTTGCATTTGAAATGCATACCTTAATCGGTTAATGCTCTAATCAGCAGAAGGAATTTTTTTTGGTTCCATAAAACACTGTGGAGCGGCCAATACTGCTTCACACTGTTTTTCCATGGTTGTCCTAATACGGACTTGCATAGAATATCTGACCTATTGGGATTAACAACTCTGTCGCAACATAATTTTACATTCCCAATTGCGCTCGTGTTTGTGTAATCGTGCTGTAACATAATATTTTTTACAACACACCTGCTCATAAAAGTGCTATTATTTCACCGCAAATAGGCACGGAATGACACCTATTATCAAACTGTGGCTTTTTCATTGCTATTATTCACAAGTGAGTTATATATTATTTTTTAAATTTTATAGGTTAAGTTTCTATGGTCTTAAAAAAGTTTCGATACAAAAAAGAACGTGTTTAATAGTACGAATAAATAAATATGCCTATTGGATGTTCATTTGATGCATTTTCGTATTTAAATAAACAATTTCAACTTGTAATACTTGTTTAGTAAACAAAATTTTCACTAAAATTTAACTTTTTTTTTCTCTAAGTACAGAAAAAAAAACAGTAAAAAAAAGTTAAATTCAAACCTCATTTTTTTTTAAAATATGGCCGACCGCCATTGTTAGATGCGCGCACATAGGAAAATGAATTAATTTGTAGTATTGTTTATTTAATATTTGTAGTATTTTTTATTCGCAAGTGTGTTGTAAAACGTCGTATGGCACGCGTGAGTATGATGATTACCGTCCTCGTCGAATCGTTTTATAATCTACTAAATTTGACCGCGTAAAAATGATTCAAAAATATGAGCGGGTCTCGCTTGCCAGCCCCCTCCCACTCTCGCAGTCGCTGCTCAGACAGGCTAGGCACACGCGTTAACGCGCCATTTTGTGATTCGTGATTCAAAACGTTCGTACAGGTAAGCCGCATTTTGTTTATATTTCTTAAATTAATGTTTTATTTGTCAATATCTTATGCCGATTCTTTGTGTATGTTACTTTACTAGTTACCGTAAAATCATACAACTATGATCCTAAGGTACAACTGTGGTCCAAATGCACTCTGTCGCTTAAAGACACCTAAAATTACAATTAGTGACATCTAGTGTTACTTTCTGTAAGTTTTATGTTGTTCTAGCTATAGGGTACAGTGCGACATAAAAGAGTAGAAATTAAATATTTGGGAACTAAAATGTTTTCATTTTCTGGCAACATCTAAATTAAGTACTTGAGCCAAAGAGAATACAACTTGAGCTGTCAATTCTTCATGATTGGTTTCGTTTCTCGTTAAAATTTTGCTTTTTGAGTGTTATTTCTGAGTGTGGACAGGAAAACAGTGATATATCATGAATAAGGTAATTCGTGGAGGTGCCCGTGAAATAATTTATAAAGTTTTCACGCGGTGTTTGGCCGAATTTCAAGCTGGGAAGCTACTTTCCAACTTAGAAGATATTTACCATCGTACAGCAGATTTTACTGGTAAGTAACTATTGAAAGTTGCACTTAACGTTAGTTACAAACGATTCATATATGCAGGGAGCCAAATTTTCGAACTAAATATTATTTACAAATTAGATATCAACTATTTTTGAGGTTATGTTATGATAAACAAATAGCGCTGTAGTTATAGCGCGACTTAACAACGTTGATACTTGATAGTAAGACAAAAACAATTATGTAATTAATTGTGTATCACGAAATACGTTTTTTGCTATAAGTACCATATATTATGTATAAGTATAAGCTATAAGTACCATGCTTTGTTTTAGGTGTTTCTGTAAGCACAGAGCGCAGAATCGTGCAAAACGGCATCGAAACCGGTGGGAAATTCTCGACACCAGCTAAACACAGAAAGGGTCGTCCCTCAAAGGTATTGGACGACTTCGACACCTGTGCAATTCGGCAGAAGATTCATTTTTTTTATACTGTGAAGAAAGAGGTACCAACAATTGGTAAATTATTAGTTCAATTAAGGGAAGATATCGGCTATGATGGAAGTTGGGAGCATTTGCAGAAACTTCTAAAAAAAGATTGGATTCCGATATAAAAAATGTAAAACTAACAGACAAGCTTTGATAGAAAAACCTATTATTGCACACAAGCGAGAAAAATATTTAAGACTGATTATGGAAAACAGAAACTTGCCTGAAGAGCTTCAGAGGGATATAATATATTTGGATGAAAGCTACATCCACTCTAGCTACAAGCTTAAAAAATGCTGGCAGTCAATTGAAACTGAAGGATTCACAACGGACATCTCAAAGGGAAAGCGATGGATTATAGTTCATGCCGGAAATGAAAAAGGCTTTGTGCCTAATGCTTTACTACTCTTTAGCGGTGTGAATAAACAGGAAGATTATCATTCCGAAATGAACTGTCATAATTTCACTAAATGGGTTACAGAGAAACTTATGCCCAACATCACAGAACCATCAATTATCGTGATGGATAATGCACCCTATCATTCTGTCATAAAGAATAAAGCTCCGACATCAGCTCACAAGGTTCATGAAATAAAAATGTGGTTAGAACAAAATAACGTGCCTTTCGACTCAGATTTGAGAAAACCCTCGCTCCTGGCACTGGTAAAGAGACATAGGCCTGAACCAGAATACGAAATTGACGAGATTATAGGACAATACGGTCATACAGTGGTAAGGCTGCCACCATACCACTGTGACCTTAACCCTATTGAGTTAATTTGGGCACTGGCAAAACGAAAGGTCGCTGACCAGAATGTGGGTGCAAAAAATATTAAGGAGCTTACCGAAGAGGCATTCAATTTGATAACAGCTCAGGATTGGAAGAACTGCTGTGAGCATGTTAAGAAAATTGAGAAGGAGTATTATGATCGTGGAATAACATTGTACCATGACATAGACCGTTTGGTTATTCAGGTTGGTGCAGACAGCAGTGACGATGAGATTCGTTCAGATAGCAGTGATGAATCAATGATAGACGACACGAACTTAAATGAGTCTATGGAAGGTGTAGAATATTTAGATTTTAATTTATTAGATTAATATACTTCATTATATTTGAGTGAACTTGTAGTTTTATTACTATTACATATAAAATCTATCATCTGTCTATCTACGCGGCACTTATTGAAAGCAATACATTTATAAACATACTTATTTAAAATATTTATAGCTAATAAATAAATAATACTATTCAAGTATCGAGATCAGCTGGGTCGTACTAACTGGGTTGCCACCTGAGCGATGGTGGCGACCTCATTTATTTTCTACTCTTTTATGTCGCACTGTATGTGTTTTTATCGATATTGCGAAGATGGCGGTAGGTTATTTTTAAACTATCGCGGTGTAAACTCATAGTTTTTATGTTTCGGGACTTATCGCGATTAATTATTATTTTAGGACGTGGAATCCAGTGATTAAATTACTCAAACCCAAAAACTACTTTTTTATAAACCACCCAGAAGTAGTTTGGTTAGGCACCATTTGAGTTAGGTTAGAACTGTGACCATTAACCCATCCACCCATCACACCCATCGACATCGACAGCCAGAAAGAGCAAGAAGAAAATATTATGTCTAATAATCATTATGGCGAATGAATATTATGTCTAAGGGCGCTTTCTATTTAGACGTTTCATGTCGGACCACAGCAGTGCCGAAACTGTGCGTTTCTCGTACGACGCACGCACGGTCGTTTGTTTTAGTACAAAGTGCACGGAGCGGCAACGGTGCAGCAACAGTGCGGGCGCGCCGTACCGCGAACGCGCGACGACAGGACGGCAACATAGTAAGCTTCACGTGTTATGACGTGTTAATTTCGCTGTTGAATAGTGCGGTGACTGGACTTCAGAGCTAATTTCAACAACATTTCATGTTTGCAATTTTACAGACGGTGACGTTGTTCGTGCTTTTTCCTGTCGATTGGTAAGTTATTCATATACTAAAGGAACTATTAGTTTTTCTCAAATAGTTAAGGATATTAAAGAACATCGGTCAAAATGGACCTGAGCATGACCCGATATACCGCTTATATGAAAAATTCCGTCATCTTTCTGAGTTTTATAAACAGCAATTAATATCTCAATACAAGGCCAGAAAAAAAAGATAATCATTTTTTTATTTAGTGTTATTTTTGCTGTATTTTTTTTGGAAATTATCAAGTTGATGTATTGAACGCACCTATAGTGACGTTTCAAATCACTCTATAAAATGAATCAAAAATCAATTCATAATAATTACTATACTTTTTTTCGTTATTAGCTGTAATTCTATTAATGACATATGCAAAATAACAAATGCTAGCTATAGCTAGTTTTTTAAATGATTATTTTCATAAATAGTAAATAAGTATTTATAGGAGGAGTAAAACGGAACGTCATTTCAGGAGTGGCGCTATTGTTGACCCTTTGACACTTTTGACAGTTTTGACAGGCACGGCCGCGGCACTGGCAGTCATTAGCGATTGCGATTACAGTTTCTTTTGAAGGGTGTGTGTGTCTTACGTATTGTTCTATTTTGGCTTTCCTTTTATTGTTTTGACCCTGGCATTGTTTATGGATTGACGATTACCCTTTTATTACGATTATTCTTTGCTTTCGTTTCTTGGACACCGATTTTACTTGTGATTTGGACTTGATATTGTTCGTGTCGTTATATTGTGAGGAATCATTATGTCGACGCCACAAGCAGCACTACGATTGCTTTGTGTTACAGTCGGGCTGGGTAACTTTGTCTTTCAATATAACATTGGCCCTGAACTTCATTATTGAATTATATATTTTTTTAAGTTTCTCAACGAATGCAATGTAATGAAATTAGGCATAATTTATTTTTTAATAAGTTTTTGAACGTAACCTGAGTTGACAGTCTAAGTTATTGCTGTCAGTTTATTTTCTTTTGACGTTTGAATGTTTAGCTAGATTAACTGTCTATCAATTTTCCAAATAATAATTAATCGCGATAAGTCCCGAAACATAAAAACTATGATATCAATTAGTGGTTTTAAAGTTATTTGTTTTACATTATAAACATCAATTTGAAAGGTAAGTTTTTATTTTAATTGATATTTGGTTATTACTTTGCTGTGTCAAATAGAGAAAACAACTTTTTATTCAATATTTATGTGAAAAGGTCTTAGTATAAAAATGTTTCAAGTTTTCGCGGGTGATTAGGGTAACTTTGACTATGAGCTAATGTTACCCTAAGGTTGGATTAAGTGTTGCTAAAATATATATTTCCCTGTTTTAATCGTAAAAAATATTTTTAGGTGAATAACATGGCTAGAAAGAAGAGTTGTCCCGCCCCAGGTACCCGTAGATATGGGACGAAGTCTCGGTACACCAAAGAAGTTTTGGAAAAAGCTTTGGATGATATAAAAAAATGCAGAAAGACTCAAAAAAGGGCTGCAGAATTCTATAATATTCCTGTGAGTACATTAAAATATAAATTAAAAGAGCAGCACAGCAAACCAGTAGGTAAACCACCGGTACTTAGCAGTGAAGAGGAAAATTCCATAGTTGCACACATCATAACCCTAGCTGATCTTGGAGTCCCAGTTAGCATGCTAGACGTCCGAGTAATTGTGAAAGGTTTTTTAGACAATTTAAAGAGGATAATTAAAGAGTTTAAGAACAACTTACCTGGTTGGGAATGGGGGAAACTCTTTCTCGAACGTCATCCCGATATCAAGCAGAAAGTAGCCCATGCGATAAGTCGAAAGCGTGCACAAGTTACACAGGAGATGATTCAAAATTATTTTGATCATTTAAAAAAAGAGCTTGAGGATGTGCCACCATGTAACATCTTCAACTTTGATGAAACTGGATTCCATGATTATGCTAAGAAGCAGACACTTCTTTTCAGAAGATCTTGTAAGAATCCGGAAATAATACTTAATTCAACAAAGTCGTGCTATACAGTAATGTTTTGCTGTAGTGCCACTGGCGAGTTTGTGCCCTTATATATTATTTATAAGGCTAAACAGAAGTGGACTAGTTGGATCCAGGGAGCACCTGCTGGGACTCGTATGGCTGTCACTAAGTCTGGTTGGATAGATGCTGCAACATTTGATGACTGGTTTGAACAGCAGCTACTGCCAGTTCTTCAAAAAAAGGAAGGAAAGAAAGTGGTCTTGGGTGATAACTTGAGCTCCCATATAACTCCCAAGACTTTACAACTATGTAACGAAAATAATATTAAATTTATTTGTCTGATACCCAACTCCACTCATTTACTACAGCCACTTGATGTCTCTTACTTCAGCTCACTGAAATCCAACTGGCGAAAGGTATTGGCAGATTGGAGAAAAACGAGACGTGGAAAAGTGACTAATGCCTTACCAAAAGAAGTTTTCGCTAAATTGCTTACTGAAACTCTAAAAGTAGGAGCCGACACAGCTTCAAGTAATGCTATTGCAGGTTTTAAAGCCTGCGGTATATATCCATTTGACCCAGCCATTGTTTTAGATAAGTTAAAAGATTATTCTAAACCAATTGAAGAAGTCCGCCAAGAAATTGGCGAGAGTTTTAAACAATACATCAGTGCAATCAGGGAGGCCGATTTGCAACCCAAACTGACCAAAAAAATTCAATTACCCGTTGTTGCTGGAAAGAGTGTTTCTGTAGAGGCTGTAGAAAAATACTATCAAGAAAGGGAGGTGACTGCAAAATCTAAGACCGTAAAGCGAACATGT
This sequence comes from Eilema depressum, assembly GCA_914767945.1. Classification (NCBI taxonomy): domain Eukaryota; kingdom Metazoa; phylum Arthropoda; class Insecta; order Lepidoptera; family Erebidae; genus Eilema; species Eilema depressum. The sequence goes on along the minus strand of OU612027.1, from coordinate 3,506,816 downwards.
GAATCTGGCGCGGATATTAATCCTGGACCTGCCAAGAAGAGGGGGCGACCTGTGGGAGCAAAAAATAAAGCAGTTAAAAAGGTAGTTGCAACCATCGTGGATCACCCAACATCACCTGCACCTAGCCCTTCTTCCAATATACCTATAGCTGATCCTTCAGGAATGTGTGTGGCGACGTCAAAAGATATAGATGACGATGACTCCATACTTGCATTTGCATCCTCCGATAGTGTTTTGATGTATCCCATACCAGTATTACCGCCGCCATTGGATGCTGACGTTGTTGAAGATCAACGTATGAATGTTCCATCACCAAGTGAAGTCGTTGAAATATATAGCGGCAATAATGATATTGAAGGACACTATGAATGCCATGACGGAATCTTAGAGAAGACAGACTTAAATACGAAAAAAGATGCAAAAGTAGGATCTGTGTCTACAACTGAGGATGCTAGTGAAGTTGGTTTGGGAAAAGAAAACAGAAAACAGGATTATTGTGTTATGAAATACGAAGAATGTTTGTTTCCAGGGCGTATCTTTTGCAGGGAAGGAGATATTGTAAAAATATCTGTCATGCAAAAGTCAGTAGACGGCTGGAAGTGGCCAGAAAAGCGGGACGTCTTCACCTGTCATCAGAAGAACATAGTCAGCTATCTGGAAGACCAAAAAATTACCAAACAATGGGGCTATTACGTGGTAGACGACCCACTGCTCTTCATGGAATGGGGCGACTGAACTCATATAGTTTTAAACGTTATTTTTATAAAGATCTCATTTTTGTTTTTTTTAATTAATAGTTTATAATTTTGTTTAACGTTTTTAATTAGAAGCAACGCCAAAAAGTTTTAGTAAAGCCATAAAATAAAGTGATGATTCTCAGGAAATTTTCTTTCATTTACATAGCAACCCCAAAATAGAGATGATTGACCGATTCGACTGACTTGTTAGTGATGCTATTTAATAATCTGTCAGATGTTGATTGTAAAAAATGAAGCTTAAGTTAGATTTAGCCTTTAATCGATGAAAAACTGCACAATGAATATTTATTTATTCATTTATGTTTATGAACAAGCAGCAAAAAGCTGATGTTTTTACTTCTAGTGATAAAATGTTATAAGCTGTCTATGTATTTTTTAACTGTCCATTACTTTTTAAGCACTGAATTGTCTAGTCTTTAGTTTAGTATTTTAATTCCATTGCAGAGTCTTAGGTTTTGTGGTTGTTTTAGGTAACTTCTTCAGACCGTGTCTGTCATCCCTGTTGGATGAGCCTTAAGAGAGCTGTAAGCCAGCAACATAATGAGCAGCAGGCAGAGCCGCAGGCAGACTCACAGGCAGTACCGCATGCAGAGCCGCAGGCAGAGCTGGAACCTCAGCTTCTAGAGTCACCAAGCTCTCCAAATGCTGACCATCAGCAAGCTGAATTACCTGGAGTGGTTACACTAACTAGATATAGACGAGCGGCCAATACTGCTTCACACTGTATTTTCCATGGTTGTCGAAATACGGACTTACATAGAATATCTGACCCATTGAGATCAACAACTCTGTCGCAGCATAATTATTACATTCCCAATTATGCTCGTGTTTGTGTTGAACACATATTTAGCAATAGTTGGGATATGTTATTCCATTCTGAAAATAGCCTAAGCACATTTACATCTGAACAAGTGGAACATGTATTTTCATTTGTAAATGCTTTTAATACATTCTTAGATTTTTCAAGTATGGAAAGTGTAGAAAGAATAATAATTGATGAACATTTATTTCATTATTGGCTAGGAATGCAAAGACAACAATTCGCTTTGTTGATACGTGAAAATCCACGTATTATGGAAATGCATAGAGGCATTTTGGGATTAGGTGCCCTTCTTATGAAGATGAGAACTGGTGATTCAGATGACCGGTTATCCCAGTTATTAATGGTTCCAAGACATACATTGGAAAGATTAATGGGTAAGGTTAGAGACATACTGGTGCAAGATTTTGTACCCAGAAATCTGGGAATACATCATATATCCCGTGAGCAACTGTTGGAACACAATTTATTGATTCCAAATGCCATATACAATAATAATAATGAAAATACAATTATAATATGTGATGGGACGCATATTTATCTGAATAAAAGTTCAAACTACATGTTCCAAAAGGATACTTATTCCTTACATAAATATAGAAATCTATTAAAACCATTTTTGCTGGTGACAACTGATGGCTACATTTTAGACTGCATTGGCCCATACAAGGCTACCACATCTGATTCAGATATAATGCTTTCTCTTTTCAGAGATGAAAACACTCCTCTCAGGCAATATTTTCAAGCCAATGATATTTTTATTTTAGATAGGGGTTTTAGAGACGCAATTTCTCATTTAGAGTCCTGCAATTATAAAGCTCACATGCCGGAATCCCTACTTCCGGGAGAATATCAGCTCACCACTGAGCAAGCCAACAGGAGTCGTTGTGTGACATTATGCCGTTGGGTAGTCGAAGTCGTGAATGGCTATTTTAAACGCGACTACAAATTATTTCGACACGATTATTTTAATGTTACCGTGCCACATATGATGGAAATGTTTACCATTGCTGCCGGCATTTTAAATAAATTCGGCGTTAGGATAAAAAATAGAAACGATGCTCAACAAATTGGGAATGTAATAAGGGAACGGTTTGATTTAAATAATAATTTGTCATATTTTATTAATTCAATTAATATGAATCGACGCTCTTCTCTTTTTAATAGCATTACAGCAACTAATGACAATATTGCATTCCCTTGTCTTGAATACAATGAAATAATATTATTTGCCCTAGGCACATACCAAATCCGACAGGCAAGGTCTTATTATGGGGAACATGTCAGGCTTCATGGAGGCTACACTATAGAGATATGTACCGAGGACATCAATGCATCAGAATATCGCTTGAGAGGGAGTGGAGATAACTTTTTGTTGAGAGGCAAAATTAAATCCAGGCACATTTCGAGAAAAACGTATTATGTTTACGTATTAATTGAAAATAATGTGTCTGGTAGGGCAGCTATAGTTGAATACTGCTGTAATTGTTTGGTAGGGAGACGAACACTTGGTTGTTGTGCACACATTATGACAGTAGTGTGGTACCTTGGGTGGGCCAGGCATCAGCCAACTCTATCAGCACCAGCAGCATATCTTGATGCCGTAGTGATAAGAGAGGATATCGAATAAAATGTTTTTTTCCTAAAACACTGTCTATTATTTTAATTCATCAGCTTGTTTTATTTTTTAAACGTAAATAGATCATAATATATTATCTAGATCAGGGCTGTCCAAACCATGGCCCGCGGGCCGCATGCGGCCCGCGGCCTGAATTGTTGCGGCCCGCAGAATCTTTTTTATCATCTTTGTATATAATATACATTAATGAGCAAATTATTTTTCTCGCGACGTAATTCAAATGTTTTGGGTATGTATTCGATCACGCCGCACACATCACGCGGGAATTCCCCGAACACAAAATAGGTACATCGCGCTTCGTTCATTGGGCATTGTTAGTCACTTGTCAATCTTGTCATTCGACGCGACGAAAGTTTTTATTACGCAAGAATACTCTCAAGTTATTAAAGACTTTTCCATTATTTTTAACTTACTTATTGTGTTGTTCGCTTTGTGTTTAACTATATTAAACTTAATCTCATCATGTCTGCAAATAAGAGGAAGTTAAGTGAAGAAAACCGTACATTCGATGAGAAATGGGAGTTAGACAGAAAATTTAGGGACTTTTTAAGTGAAATCGATGCAGCCTATGGAGATTTATTATTACATTCAGAAATCAGATGGCTAAGTGCTGGACATTGCTTGCAACGCTTCTTCGCTTTGAGAAAAGAAATACCTTTATTTAAAACAAAATGAAATACCATCTCATCATCATCATCATCATTTCAGCCATAGGAAGTCCACTGCCGGACACAATACCATCTGATACTTCCGAATTACAAAATAAAATGCAAGATCCTCAGTTTCTGGCCGATCTGGCATTTTTAACTGATGTGAGGCAACACTTGAACAACTTGAATTTAAAGTTGCAAGGCAAAAACCACAATATAGCCAACTTGTACGGACACGTGAATGGAATTATGAGCAAACTGAAATTGTTCAAAACGTCTTTACAACAAAATGATTTTTCTTTTTTTCCAAGTTGTAAAGAACATTATTTAGATATGAAAAATTTTGAAGAATTTAATTTTTTGGACCACCTCAATTACATGGACGAAATAATCGTCGAATTTGAGCAACGTTTCGCAGATTTAAAATAATTTGAGAGTGATATAGCACTCTTCACTCATCCATTAACGATTGCAGTTGAGAGTGTGAAGATTGATTATCAACTGGAACTGGGTGATCTGCAATCAGACCCCTTTTACAAAGGCAGAACAGAAACAGGAATTGAGTTTTTTAAGCTCCTTATTGAACGTTTCCCGAAACTGACGAATTTCGGGCTAAAAATGGGCTCGATGATGGACAGCACCTACCTTTGTGAAAGTGCATATTCAACGATGAAGTTTATAAAATCAAAATACAGGTCTTCATTGACAGACATTTAATCATGCACTGCGTCTAGCTACTACTAATATTGAGGTTGATGTTGACAGAATTGTAAAAAACAAATTAATGAAAAAGTGAATAATGAAATGATGATACCTATTATACCTACTTATATTTTACTTTTTAGATATTTTGTGGCCCCCCAATGTATTTAGTTATTTTTGTTGGCCCTGGGTCCCATCTAGTTTGGACAGCCCTGATCTAGATCTCCAAAATCTGAAGTTCTAAGGCTTTAAATTGACTTATTTTTCAAAATAACCTCAAAATATTTTTACCATTAAAATAAAAATATCTTGGCCTTTTAGACATTTATTTCAATCCTGATGGTATTTACTGCATAAACTTAAACCAATCTTACTATAGCTTGTTTCTGTACACGGAAAATGGAAGTCAGGTCCAGCGCCTATACAAATTTGGCCGGTGTTCTTTAGTGAAAAAAATTTGAAATTTCGTACTATGATTTCAACTATAGGCCAAATCAATTTTTGGACCATATTTGTAAACTACCTACTTTTATCATTGCAGAACGAGCTGCGATGTCTAGAAGAAAGCCAGGTGCTAGGTCTTATAAATTTTATAGTGAACGGCAGTTGCAACTTTGTATTTCTGATATAGAGGATAAAGTTCTGACTCAAAGAGAAGCTTCTGCAAAGTACAAAATACCGAGGAGTTCGATAATTCTAAAACTTAAAGCAATCAAACTTAACAAGGTGAGAAACCCTGGACGACAATGCGTTTTTACTGATGATGAGGAAATTTCATTTGTGGAACATGCAATACAAATGTGCAAATTTGGGTTTCCCATTACAGTGTTCGATTTACGTTGTATAGTTAAGGTATATTTGGAGAAAAAAGGTCGAACAGTGCCCCAATTCAGCAATAATTTACCCAAACTTCCACTACAAATTGGTTCGAACGAGATCCAGTCAGTAGTTTTTTTTTTATTACGTCATAAACCGCAATTTTCGCCTTTGCTACTACGGAACCCTTCATGGGCGAGTCCGACTCGCACTTGGCCGATTTTATTTTCTTTCTTCACCTCGACGCCCACCTCTCCTTGCGCACGATGGGTACGCTAGTATAGTGTAGATAATACTAAGGCTTGTAAAATGATTATAAAGATTCTGAAATATTATGTTCTTGTTCACAGGAGAGTTGCCGAATCCTCCACAGCTTATACTGTCGCCTCTCTATTGCCTGCCGGTTATGCAACCGAATGATGTAGATGCGACAGCTACAAGTCCGAGACGTTTATCAGCCCCACTAGCCTTAGGTAAGTACCCCAAAAATTTTCAAATGTAAGTAGTCGAACATGGGTACAATGTTTTCTTAAGAGGCATAAAAACGAACTTTCACAGAGATTGTGCAGCAATATTAAAAGAGTTCGTGCTGCGGTCAACGAGGAGACCATTAAAAACTATTTTGACCATCTAAAAATGGAAACAGAGGGAGTTCCACCAAATTTAATTTATAATTATGATGAAACTAATCTTGTTGACGATCCCAGGAAAAAGAAAGTGCTTACAAGGCGAGGGACTAAGTATCCCGAGGCAATAAAAAACTCCACGAAAGCGGCATTTAGTTTGATGATATGCGGAAATGCGGCTGGCCAGATTCTTCCGCCTTACGTGAATTATAAGGCCGATAATATGTGGGATACTTGGACAGAGGGTGGACCACCTAATACGCATTACAACCGATCTAGTTCGGGATGGTTCGATATGCACAGTTTTAGAGACTGGTTTTTTAGCACACTGTTACCTGTGCTTCGATGAGAAGAGGGAAGAAAAGTCGTAATTGGAGACAATTTAAGTTCCCACATAAGTGCAAAGGTCATAGAGGCGAGCGAACAATATAACATTGCGTTTGTTGCTTTGCCACCAAATAGCACTCACCTTACACAACTTCTCGACGTTGCGTATTTTAGACCTTTTAAGTTACACTGGAGACGAGTTTTAGATGAGTGGAAGAGCACGAGGGATGGTCAAGTTTTGCCAACTATTCCGAAAAATACCTTCCCTTCTTTGCAGAACGAGCTGCGATGTCTAGAAGAAAGCCAGGTGCTAGGTCTTATAAATTTTATAGTGAACGGCAGTTGCAACTTTGTATTTCTGATATAGAGGATAAAGTTCTGACTCAAAGAGAAGCTTCTGCAAAGTACAAAATACCGAGGAGTTCGATAATTCTAAAACTTAAAGCAATCAAACTTAACAAGGTGAGAAACCCTGGACGACAATGCGTTTTTACTGATGATGAGGAAATTTCATTTGTGGAACATGCAATACAAATGTGCAAATTTGGGTTTCCCATTACAGTGTTCGATTTACGTTGTATAGTTAAGGTATATTTGGAGAAAAAAGGTCGAACAGTGCCCCAATTCAGCAATAATTTACCCAAACTTCCACTACAAATTGGTTCGAACGAGATCCAGTCAGTAGTTTTTTTTTTATTACGTCATAAACCGCAATTTTCGCCTTTGCTACTACGGAACCCTTCATGGGCGAGTCCGACTCGCACTTGGCCGATTTTATTTTCTTTCTTCACCTCGACGCCCACCTCTCCTTGCGCACGATGGGTACGCTAGTATAGTGTAGATAATACTAAGGCTTGTAAAATGATTATAAAGATTCTGAAATATTATGTTCTTGTTCACAGGAGAGTTGCCGAATCCTCCACAGCTTATACTGTCGCCTCTCTATTGCCTGCCGGTTATGCAACCGAATGATGTAGATGCGACAGCTACAAGTCCGAGACGTTTATCAGCCCCACTAGCCTTAGGTAAGTACCCCAAAAATTTTCAAATGTAAGTAGTCGAACATGGGTACAATGTTTTCTTAAGAGGCATAAAAACGAACTTTCACAGAGATTGTGCAGCAATATTAAAAGAGTTCGTGCTGCGGTCAACGAGGAGACCATTAAAAACTATTTTGACCATCTAAAAATGGAAACAGAGGGAGTTCCACCAAATTTAATTTATAATTATGATGAAACTAATCTTGTTGACGATCCCAGGAAAAAGAAAGTGCTTACAAGGCGAGGGACTAAGTATCCCGAGGCAATAAAAAACTCCACGAAAGCGGCATTTAGTTTGATGATATGCGGAAATGCGGCTGGCCAGATTCTTCCGCCTTACGTGAATTATAAGGCCGATAATATGTGGGATACTTGGACAGAGGGTGGACCACCTAATACGCATTACAACCGATCTAGTTCGGGATGGTTCGATATGCACAGTTTTAGAGACTGGTTTTTTAGCACACTGTTACCTGTGCTTCGATGAGAAGAGGGAAGAAAAGTCGTAATTGGAGACAATTTAAGTTCCCACATAAGTGCAAAGGTCATAGAGGCGAGCGAACAATATAACATTGCGTTTGTTGCTTTGCCACCAAATAGCACTCACCTTACACAACTTCTCGACGTTGCGTATTTTAGACCTTTTAAGTTACACTGGAGACGAGTTTTAGATGAGTGGAAGAGCACGAGGGATGGTCAAGTTTTGCCAACTATTCCGAAAAATACCTTCCCTTCTTTGCAGAACGAGCTGCGATGTCTAGAAGAAAGCCAGGTGCTAGGTCTTATAAATTTTATAGTGAACGGCAGTTGCAACTTTGTATTTCTGATATAGAGGATAAAGTTCTGACTCAAAGAGAAGCTTCTGCAAAGTACAAAATACCGAGGAGTTCGATAATTCTAAAACTTAAAGCAATCAAACTTAACAAGGTGAGAAACCCTGGACGACAATGCGTTTTTACTGATGATGAGGAAATTTCATTTGTGGAACATGCAATACAAATGTGCAAATTTGGGTTTCCCATTACAGTGTTCGATTTACGTTGTATAGTTAAGGTATATTTGGAGAAAAAAGGTCGAACAGTGCCCCAATTCAGCAATAATTTACCCAAACTTCCACTACAAATTGGTTCGAACGAGATCCAGTCAGTAGTTTTTTTTTTATTACGTCATAAACCGCAATTTTCGCCTTTGCTACTACGGAACCCTTCATGGGCGAGTCCGACTCGCACTTGGCCGATTTTATTTTCTTTCTTCACCTCGACGCCCACCTCTCCTTGCGCACGATGGGTACGCTAGTATAGTGTAGATAATACTAAGGCTTGTAAAATGATTATAAAGATTCTGAAATATTATGTTCTTGTTCACAGGAGAGTTGCCGAATCCTCCACAGCTTATACTGTCGCCTCTCTATTGCCTGCCGGTTATGCAACCGAATGATGTAGATGCGACAGCTACAAGTCCGAGACGTTTATCAGCCCCACTAGCCTTAGGTAAGTACCCCAAAAATTTTCAAATGTAAGTAGTCGAACATGGGTACAATGTTTTCTTAAGAGGCATAAAAACGAACTTTCACAGAGATTGTGCAGCAATATTAAAAGAGTTCGTGCTGCGGTCAACGAGGAGACCATTAAAAACTATTTTGACCATCTAAAAATGGAAACAGAGGGAGTTCCACCAAATTTAATTTATAATTATGATGAAACTAATCTTGTTGACGATCCCAGGAAAAAGAAAGTGCTTACAAGGCGAGGGACTAAGTATCCCGAGGCAATAAAAAACTCCACGAAAGCGGCATTTAGTTTGATGATATGCGGAAATGCGGCTGGCCAGATTCTTCCGCCTTACGTGAATTATAAGGCCGATAATATGTGGGATACTTGGACAGAGGGTGGACCACCTAATACGCATTACAACCGATCTAGTTCGGGATGGTTCGATATGCACAGTTTTAGAGACTGGTTTTTTAGCACACTGTTACCTGTGCTTCGATGAGAAGAGGGAAGAAAAGTCGTAATTGGAGACAATTTAAGTTCCCACATAAGTGCAAAGGTCATAGAGGCGAGCGAACAATATAACATTGCGTTTGTTGCTTTGCCACCAAATAGCACTCACCTTACACAACTTCTCGACGTTGCGTATTTTAGACCTTTTAAGTTACACTGGAGACGAGTTTTAGATGAGTGGAAGAGCACGAGGGATGGTCAAGTTTTGCCAACTATTCCGAAAAATACCTTCCCTTCTTTGCAGAACGAGCTGCGATGTCTAGAAGAAAGCCAGGTGCTAGGTCTTATAAATTTTATAGTGAACGGCAGTTGCAACTTTGTATTTCTGATATAGAGGATAAAGTTCTGACTCAAAGAGAAGCTTCTGCAAAGTACAAAATACCGAGGAGTTCGATAATTCTAAAACTTAAAGCAATCAAACTTAACAAGGTGAGAAACCCTGGACGACAATGCGTTTTTACTGATGATGAGGAAATTTCATTTGTGGAACATGCAATACAAATGTGCAAATTTGGGTTTCCCATTACAGTGTTCGATTTACGTTGTATAGTTAAGGTATATTTGGAGAAAAAAGGTCGAACAGTGCCCCAATTCAGCAATAATTTACCCAAACTTCCACTACAAATTGGTTCGAACGAGATCCAGTCAGTAGTTTTTTTTTTATTACGTCATAAACCGCAATTTTCGCCTTTGCTACTACGGAACCCTTCATGGGCGAGTCCGACTCGCACTTGGCCGATTTTATTTTCTTTCTTCACCTCGACGCCCACCTCTCCTTGCGCACGATGGGTACGCTAGTATAGTGTAGATAATACTAAGGCTTGTAAAATGATTATAAAGATTCTGAAATATTATGTTCTTGTTCACAGGAGAGTTGCCGAATCCTCCACAGCTTATACTGTCGCCTCTCTATTGCCTGCCGGTTATGCAACCGAATGATGTAGATGCGACAGCTACAAGTCCGAGACGTTTATCAGCCCCACTAGCCTTAGGTAAGTACCCCAAAAATTTTCAAATGTAAGTAGTCGAACATGGGTACAATGTTTTCTTAAGAGGCATAAAAACGAACTTTCACAGAGATTGTGCAGCAATATTAAAAGAGTTCGTGCTGCGGTCAACGAGGAGACCATTAAAAACTATTTTGACCATCTAAAAATGGAAACAGAGGGAGTTCCACCAAATTTAATTTATAATTATGATGAAACTAATCTTGTTGACGATCCCAGGAAAAAGAAAGTGCTTACAAGGCGAGGGACTAAGTATCCCGAGGCAATAAAAAACTCCACGAAAGCGGCATTTAGTTTGATGATATGCGGAAATGCGGCTGGCCAGATTCTTCCGCCTTACGTGAATTATAAGGCCGATAATATGTGGGATACTTGGACAGAGGGTGGACCACCTAATACGCATTACAACCGATCTAGTTCGGGATGGTTCGATATGCACAGTTTTAGAGACTGGTTTTTTAGCACACTGTTACCTGTGCTTCGATGAGAAGAGGGAAGAAAAGTCGTAATTGGAGACAATTTAAGTTCCCACATAAGTGCAAAGGTCATAGAGGCGAGCGAACAATATAACATTGCGTTTGTTGCTTTGCCACCAAATAGCACTCACCTTACACAACTTCTCGACGTTGCGTATTTTAGACCTTTTAAGTTACACTGGAGACGAGTTTTAGATGAGTGGAAGAGCACGAGGGATGGTCAAGTTTTGCCAACTATTCCGAAAAATACCTTCCCTTCTTTGCAGAACGAGCTGCGATGTCTAGAAGAAAGCCAGGTGCTAGGTCTTATAAATTTTATAGTGAACGGCAGTTGCAACTTTGTATTTCTGATATAGAGGATAAAGTTCTGACTCAAAGAGAAGCTTCTGCAAAGTACAAAATACCGAGGAGTTCGATAATTCTAAAACTTAAAGCAATCAAACTTAACAAGGTGAGAAACCCTGGACGACAATGCGTTTTTACTGATGATGAGGAAAGAACAATGCCCACTTTTCACCTGTCTGATCAGAATAAGCAATTTGCCCGTATTGCCTAGATAATTAGCTCATAAAATAGCATATTTTTTTCTATTTTTAATCAAAAAACTTAGAAAGAAAGTGTTAGGCTAGAAAATCAGATATCAGTTTTTAATGATAATCAGAATGATCAGCAATATATCAATCTGCGTAAGACGAAATTCACCATCTTAAAGCAGAAACCATAGACGGAAAATATTCTCTACTCTCTGTCACGTTGTGATTATATTCTCTTTAGAGATGTTACAATCGGGACTATTTAGAATAATCGTATTAATGAACAAATGACTTGACAGATATTACGTTATTCTTCCTGTTACCCAGTAGGACAAATATTAGTCACAAAAGGCAATGTGTATAAAGCAGGCATTCTATACAATACCTAGGAAATGTATAGAATGCCGGGGTCGTTCAGGCAATGTATGAAATGATATTCAAAGTTTAAACTATTTTACACTTTGCCTAGGAAATGTATAGAATACCTAGGCATTGTATAGAATGCCGGTCGAAGCATAGGTAATGTATGTAATCTATTTTTCTTCTCTATGATTTAGTTAGATAGATACTAATCTTTTGAGAGCTAATCCTAATTTCAACTTCCACCAGCGAAAGTGCTGATAAGACATGTATTGTGTTCTATTGGTAGGTATGCCTAAGTACCTACGTGTTTTTTGCGTAGAATGTTTCTCACATAGCAGTGAAAGCAAAGCTGCACATTCCGACTTGGATAGATTAGGTTAGAAGGTAAATGCGGGAGCGGAGCGGAGCTCCCGCATTAGCCTTTGTGGTTATTTTTTTTATTACCATACAGAATTTCTATAGGCCACGGCAACCACTCTCTTACCATCATCCCTGTGCTTGTCAGCCACCTAAACTGATGGAAAGAGAGTTGTTACAGTGGCCTATAGAGATCTGCATGATTAAAACAAATTACCACGAACCTAACTTCTAACCTAATCTATCCAAGTCGGAGTGAACAGTTTTTCTTTCAGCAGTAATATCCATTTTTCAAATCCATAGAGGGCTTCTTAAGGGATCGCAAATAAATGACGCTTTGTTAATCTATTAGGTACTTTGTTTGTTTGCTAGCAGTACTTATTTATTAAGGTGAGACGAATTTTCGCACATGAAATATCATTTTAAAGAGACGAATTTACAACAACCCGTCCAATAAACACATTGCCTGATGCGCTTCTGGCATTTAATACAATACCTAGGCAATGTATGAAATTAATCGTATTATACACATTGCCTGAACGTTTTAGGCAATGTATAGAATGCTTAGGCATTCTATACAATGCCGGATTATACACATTGCCTATAACATAAATACGAAATAGTGACCAACTTTTCCTTCATACTTTAACAGGCTTAGGATTAACGCACGCACATAGATTATAATATCGCTCATTGTCGCTATTATTTTGACTATTACCTAATAAGATATCAAAATAATATGAAATAATCGTATTAGGTATACCTAGTAGGTATACCTAGTAGGTATACCACTGTTATATTGTGTTACTGGTACCTGCTACGATTACAAATAATAATTGTATTTGTCCTCTCTCTACGCTATAAACAAACACCGACTATGACATGACTGTGACAGCTTCATTTGGTTTCATGGTTTCGTTTTATTGCTGATGTGTAGTGTAATTCCTCTTTCTGTTGCGTTCAAATTCAATTTGATACTCTGATATCACCCCATTTGAGAGGAGAGCAATGTCCGCATCCGTGGGATCCTTGTCCATGACATAGCAGATAAAATACAGGAGAGCCTCATTGCTGGACAAGTTTTTCGGCAACCCCCAGGCTACGTGTGTGATAAAAATGTCTGGCAATACCGCCCCGCCGGGTAGCAGAGCAAACCTAAGAAGTCTTAGCTCAACTATCGTTGTAGAATGTGTTATGCGTGCCAATTATCTCATTACCAGTGATGCCCAAAACAGTGAAAAGTGAAGACAGACCCTAAGGGCCAGTCCACACGGTGCGTTGTTTGCGTTGCGTCGACGCAACGCAAATATTTTGACGCATAGCCGGCCACACGGGCGCTGCGTCACCGCAGCGCAGCGTTACTACGATCGATGCAGTCACAGTCACAACGCGTACACCCCCGCCCGCTTCGCCTCCGGGGCTGCAGCTCCGTCGTGTGTGCGTTGCGTCGACGCAGCGCGCCGTGTGGACACTATGATTATTTGTATGTAAAACGACGCGACGCAGTGGCACAGTGCTGCGTCGACGCAACGCAACGCAACGCGCCGTGTGGACTGGCCCTAACCTTTTAGAAAAATCGGAAGACAGACCCTGGGCTTTCCTGCCTTCAATTCAAAACACAACATTATTTTGACAATGATTATAATAAGAGAACACATACATTATAAAAATAAAAAAATAGACGAATAAAAAAATACCAATTGTAATGAATAAAATGTTGTAAGGTTGTATTATTAATATTCATTTTTGACTTTTCATATTGTCATTTCTGTAATAGCAATAAAGTTAAAAAGTATTTTATTTAGTTATTGTTGAATGCAAAAATTCCCTCAGCCTCAGTGGCATGGCGGTAGTGAACTCGAATGCTACGCAGGAGGCGCGGGTTCGATTTCCGCTCAGTGCAAATATTTGCATGCATGAATATGTCTACTTGCATTGACCTGGGTCATGGTATCTCCGTGCCTTGGAGAGCACGTTAAGCCGTCAGTACCAGTTATCATACGAACATCTAATGGCAGTCGTTAGGGGTAGTTAGAGCCCTATAATTCCAACAACTGGTCTACACAATAATGTCGCCAATGGGTTTTGGAGGTCAGATGGCAGTTGCTTCACCGAAAATATGTAAGTTCAGCCGCGTCATGGTAGTAGGTACTGGAAGAGGTGAACCCCGGACTCTGAAGCAAGGCCGTGGATGTAACCAGAATGAATGCAAGGCTGATGATGATGATGACAAAAATTGCAAACAGTTTGTATGTTGAAAGCTCATTTAATCACTGAATATGAGCATATGACATGAAATAAATCTAAATTATTACCTATATCTTGTTAATCTTGACTGTGAAGAATTAACTTTTGATAATATGAGATCGTCATCATCCTAGCGTTAGACCCGGTCGCACCCGCGTATAAGTAAAATGCCCTCCGGACTCGTGGTCCCCCTGTGATGTTCCCCTGGGGGGACTACGAGTAAATCGCATTCGCTCGTGGTCCCTCCGATTCACTCTTGACCATTAATACATAAAAGGCATATGGTATGTAATTGGCTTTTTGTGCATAATATGAGAATAGTACCTACGTCTATGATGACTACTTCGCACAATTAAAACCTCATTATATTTATCTATTTCATTATTGTACATATAATTGCAGGCGCGGTCGCAGCTTCACATTTTGGGGGGGGTCACTTACCTAAGTGCGGCAATTACCCCCCCCCCCCCCTCCCCGGTACTCGAACTATGTCAGGCTCCAATCGACTAAAATTAAGAGTCTCTGCGGCGTGGTGGTTCGATTCTCGCTTAGTGCAAATATTTGTATACATGGATCTGTCTATTTGCATTTGCTTGATATTTGTATGCCTGTTAACTCGGACACCAATGGCATTAAGCCCAAACCGATAGGAGTGGTTATGTCGGGCTCAAATCAACTATAATTGCACACCGTCTTGGGTTGGATCATTATTTGTCGAGGTTGAGATTGCCACTGGCATATCCCTCACACTTCGGTGTCCCCATCTTGTCCCGGGCTCTACCTGTCACCCCTAACGCTTATGAAAAAGCCTCCGACGCCAGAGTCATCTTCGCGCATTGCGGACTATGCGGGACGGAAGGGACCTGAGTCTTCTCTGTCTCAGTGAGCATTACTTGCTTGCAGAAGGAAGCGGCGGCACCCCACACACTCGCACTCTGCAATATCACTGTGAGCGAGGCACGTGCTGAGGAAGACAACTTCCAACCCCAGGGCCGCCACAAAGATCTGCCTCGGTGTTTTCCACGCCGTGCATTCAGTCAGTGTGGGCAGCCCCGTGTCCTCGCTTGCATCACAATGATGACACTCAGGCGTTGGCTCCTTCTGGATCCGACGTAGGTGACTCCCGAAACACACGGTGATCACCTGTGTCAGCCGGTACAAGAGGCACCCGTGAGTGGCCGTGAGCCCTTCTAGTCAGTCCTCCATGATGTGCTTTACCGCCGCTATTACGACGTGCCTTGTGTTTGGTTGCCGAAGTTGTAACTTCCATTCCTCCACCACGTCCAGGCGGCGGCGCTGGGACTTCACTGCCTCGATTTCTCGAGGCTCGGGTTCATGTCAGTGGGGATATCCGCGCCGCCCTTCGGTACCTGTATTGCACCGAAAAGGCTCTTGCCTCCAGGTACCACAGTAGGGTTCCGCCAAGGAGACTCGACACCTTGAAGGAGATCGTGTGGTAGCCTCTGAAGACCTAGTTGGCCATCTTCTTGCCCCCCTCAAGTTGGACAGCAACCCCACCAAAGCGGCAGCTGCGCCTTTCAGATTGGGGGCCAGACTTCGGAAAAGTTTTCCGAAGTATCATCGGCCATCGAGAACGAGCTTACGAGCCAAGTATTTCATATGGGGTTTGATGCCGACGGAAGTGCCTCGCGCTATGAGGTTGGATCCCTAGGTGGCGCGCGCTGAGGTTCATAAAAGAACATGGCCTCGGTTTTATGCGGTCGTGCCTTTCAGGGTCGCTTAGCACTGTGTAGCAACGCATGCCATGACTGGCGTGTCATCCGTATAGCACGTGACGGTGACACCGTCCTCGAGCTCACCGCGAGCACCCAGACGTATCCGATGGAGTGTTCCGCAGGAGCGGGTGCAGAACCAATCCTTGCGGAAAACAGCACGACATCTCTCGCCAGCCGAGGCCGGACGCGGTTGGGTAGCTGACGGCTCTCTCCATCGGTTACGCGGGCTGTGCGGTGAGGGTGGAGAGGCACTTCATAACTCGTGATAAATGAGCGTCTCCTTAATGCAACTCGAGGGCAAAGTGTTGAATGCGTTGGCGACGTCCAAAGAAACCACCAACATCAACTGGCCCACAAGTGGGCATCCACAGTCCACAGTGGAGCGTCTCTGGTGGAATTCATATTGACCACCCGCCAGGTCGGTCTAAAGAGGTGCTCGACGAGGCGCTTTGCAATAACTCTTTCAAAGAGCTTTCACACCTCGTCAGGCAACACTATAAGTCGGTAGGCGGACGGCCAATCCACCGGATGCCCGCCTTTCGTATGAGGACCAGTTTCCCCGTCTTTAATAATTTCGGAAACTAGCGCTTGGTCGTTGTCGCCTAATGCTCGCTCAGCCCGGAGTGCCGCGGTTCGGCCGTAAGCTTATGAACCACCAGCTTTAATTCTATCCAACTGACCTCGGACAGGTCGTCCTCATCCACGCTTGGCGCCATAGGGCTTCGATTGTGCCTTGACACCCAAGTTCTAAACAACCCTTCAGCATTTGCCCGTTTAGGTAGCAAAACGTTCGTATCTTTAAGAGTACATATTTTAATGCTACCTAAATTACAATTTTACCAATTGTTTACCTTTAAAAGACGCGACAAGGAATTAAATATTGCAATATAATTACTTTGCAAATTTTTTGAAGACTTTTCAATTTGACGTGCTGGGTTTTGGGGGGGGTCATGTCCCCTGTGACCCCCCCCCTCGGACCGCGCCTGTATAATTGTCAACTGTCAGTATTGAATTTCTTATTATTGAACTACATTACATAGTTGTGGTTGGGCATGAGTAAATAAATTAATTACAATTATGGAGGAAAAAGTTACAATACTTCAGCGGAAAAATGGTTCGGTGTTATTATTTGGTGGACATCAGTACTACCGACACAAAATTTACAAAAATAAAACGGTGAATTGGACATGTTGCAATAAGTCCAAGAAAAAATGTTCGGGATCTTTAACTTTAAATGTAAGTAATTCGAGCAAGTCAATTCCATTAGTTAGTTCCAGAAAGATGGATGATTTGCTAGGTTTGATCTAATCATGGCATCAGTATTAAAATTAACAATAAACATATAGTTATTATAGTTATATAGACCGCGTGAGCAACGCCAACATCCGTGAAAGTTTTCATGTCCGTAACATAGCAAGCTGCAGAAAACTCCCCTTTGCTGGTACGGCCACGTCTTGCGTAGCTGGCAGCCTACGTGGGAAACGAATGACAAGCTATGCCGACCCCACTGAACCCCGGAAATAGGGGTAATCCCTTCAAGTGCTGGCTTGATATTACATGTGATGACATACGTGCCAATGGTCTTATCTATCGTGAATACCGAAGACCGTTTGAAGTGGAGGAATAAAAGTTTTGGTAGACAAAAGGTTTAGGTAGCGAAGGCTGTCTGATTTCCTAACCTAAAGGTTTAAACTTTGAGCATAAGGCACAAATTTAAACTAAAAAGTATAAAATATTTTTATTAAAAAAATAAAAACCGACTTCATACGAATATACTATTGCACTGAAAAGTAATAAATAATCACTTTATTAATTTACTTCTGGTTACAATACAATTAATATTTTTGGTTTTTAATTTTTTATTAAACATATTTTATTTTAAAAACAAAACATATTAAATTATTTTTTGCAATATTTTTTTTTATATTACATTTTGAAGTCTAGTTATTGCAGCGGCAATGCGGTGCCGCTTCCGAGTTGTACCTACCGCTGTTCGGCATTTTAGGGACCAAAAACACGTAACAGACAAAAATTATTTTCATGCAGGGAGACGAAATTTTGCGGATGGTCGAACACAAAACACTGTCAGAAATGGAATGTGTCGTTGATAACGCAAAAAATGAGCTGGCAATGAAAATGGATAGAATGAAAAAAGAAGCATCCACGTCATTTGAACCGATGCCTAGAATCTATGAAAAATATATTACTCCATTGAAACATAAAAAACTAGATACAAAAATACCCAAATTTGAAAATGTCAAGTGTTGTTTATATAAATGTAGGAAGAATGCAATGGAGGTCAAAAAAACTGTTTTTAAATGCTTATGCGAGGTAGAAATACCGGTGCAATTTCGGACAATGCTTGTTGCTGATTATATTTATGAACAAACCAGGATTATAATATTTTGCAATGAACAAGCATTGTGCCTACTACCAAAAATAGAGGAATATTTTGTTGACTCAACCTTTAAAAGTACCCCTCGTCCATTTTATCAGCTATTATCTATTCACGGAGATATTGGAAGCACATCCGGGACATGTCATGTCGTTCCGATGTTTTATGCTCTCATGAGTGACAAAAAAGAGAGTTCATATCATGCAATATTTGATATTTTAAATACTAGGTTTAAAGAATGGAAGCCAGTTAAAATTCATATTGATTTCGAGTTTGCAACATCAAACGCTTTGAAGCAATTTTTTCCTGACCTTGTTATAAATAAATGTTATTACCACTATAACAACAGCATTTGGAGAAAATCGAAGGCACTTGGAATCAAATCAAAGCTGTACCTTCGCATAGTCGGTTTATGTGCTGTTTTACCGCTTCTACCACTGGATAAGGTCCCTGAAGGATGGTATTATATTGAGCAGCGTTGTAAAAATAAAGATGATCAAAAACTAAAATTATTTATGAAATACATGAAAAAAACATGGCTAAGAAACGATAGTTACATCAAAGAGTGGTGTGTGACTAATGAGAGACACAGAACTAATAATGTTATGGAAAATTGGCATTCCCTAGTGAATAGGTCAATCAACAAAAACTATGTTACCATTGCAAAATTATTAAGTGAACTAAAAAACAATGGATCACTAAATAAAAATTGGCACTCTCAAACGGCGCGAAGGAAAATAGAAATAGATAAAGATGAAGAATTACTGGATTTACAAATGCAACTCGTACATAATGAAATCACCGTAGGACATTTTCTAGAAACAGTACGATGAATTTCGCATTTTTTAATTATACCTATTATACTATAGTTTTTAATTTTATTACCTATCTTTTTACTTTTATTGAAATAGAACTGACAAGGAGAACCACGAGTCCGGGGAGAAAAGTTTAAGAAGTCTGCCAGTAACATACCACATTACTTCTTATCCGTTAAAATTGGTCAAGAGTGAATCGGAGGGACCACGAGCGAATGCGATTTACTCGTAGTCCCCCCAGGGGAACATCACAGGGGGACCACGAGTCCGGAGGGGTAAAATGTATGTCAGAACACGATCATTGGTTGTTAGGGGTCCATTACACGCTAGGTTTTGCCATGGTTTAACCATCAATCACGCCGTGAGTGACCAATAACATAACGTCTAATAACCGATTGACCAATAATATTCATCATTGACGGCATGATGCATGACGTTTGCATGAGCGTGTAATGGACCCCTTAAGTTTTTTGACACTGTCACACAGTTCATTAGTCAAAGCACAGATAAATAAATACTTCACCTACACGTTTTAATACCTTGATTACACAAGGATTACACATATTTCAGTCTAAAGATTTAAACCATTATTGGTTTTATGGTTTTAAAGATGCAGTATCTATTCATCAATGATACCAGTACAGTAATACGATAGCATTTTAAAAATGTAGTGACAGGTCAACGGATGTATGGAAAGTGGGCATCATTCTTTCATTTGTGGAACATGCAATACAAATGTGCAAATTTGGGTTTCCCATTACAGTGTTCGATTTACGTTGTATAGTTAAGGTATATTTGGAGAAAAAAGGTCGAACAGTGCCCCAATTCAGCAATAATTTACCCAAACTTCCACTACAAATTGGTTCGAACGAGATCCAGTCAGTAGTTTTTTTTTTATTACGTCATAAACCGCAATTTTCGCCTTTGCTACTACGGAACCCTTCATGGGCGAGTCCGACTCGCACTTGGCCGATTTTATTTTCTTTCTTCACCTCGACGCCCACCTCTCCTTGCGCACGATGGGTACGCTAGTATAGTGTAGATAATACTAAGGCTTGTAAAATGATTATAAAGATTCTGAAATATTATGTTCTTGTTCACAGGAGAGTTGCCGAATCCTCCACAGCTTATACTGTCGCCTCTCTATTGCCTGCCGGTTATGCAACCGAATGATGTAGATGCGACAGCTACAAGTCCGAGACGTTTATCAGCCCCACTAGCCTTAGGTAAGTACCCCAAAAATTTTCAAATGTAAGTAGTCGAACATGGGTACAATGTTTTCTTAAGAGGCATAAAAACGAACTTTCACAGAGATTGTGCAGCAATATTAAAAGAGTTCGTGCTGCGGTCAACGAGGAGACCATTAAAAACTATTTTGACCATCTAAAAATGGAAACAGAGGGAGTTCCACCAAATTTAATTTATAATTATGATGAAACTAATCTTGTTGACGATCCCAGGAAAAAGAAAGTGCTTACAAGGCGAGGGACTAAGTATCCCGAGGCAATAAAAAACTCCACGAAAGCGGCATTTAGTTTGATGATATGCGGAAATGCGGCTGGCCAGATTCTTCCGCCTTACGTGAATTATAAGGCCGATAATATGTGGGATACTTGGACAGAGGGTGGACCACCTAATACGCATTACAACCGATCTAGTTCGGGATGGTTCGATATGCACAGTTTTAGAGACTGGTTTTTTAGCACACTGTTACCTGTGCTTCGATGAGAAGAGGGAAGAAAAGTCGTAATTGGAGACAATTTAAGTTCCCACATAAGTGCAAAGGTCATAGAGGCGAGCGAACAATATAACATTGCGTTTGTTGCTTTGCCACCAAATAGCACTCACCTTACACAACTTCTCGACGTTGCGTATTTTAGACCTTTTAAGTTACACTGGAGACGAGTTTTAGATGAGTGGAAGAGCACGAGGGATGGTCAAGTTTTGCCAACTATTCCGAAAAATACCTTCCCTTCTTTGCAGAACGAGCTGCGATGTCTAGAAGAAAGCCAGGTGCTAGGTCTTATAAATTTTATAGTGAACGGCAGTTGCAACTTTGTATTTCTGATATAGAGGATAAAGTTCTGACTCAAAGAGAAGCTTCTGCAAAGTACAAAATACCGAGGAGTTCGATAATTCTAAAACTTAAAGCAATCAAACTTAACAAGGTGAGAAACCCTGGACGACAATGCGTTTTTACTGATGATGAGGAAAGAACAATGCCCACTTTTCACCTGTCTGATCAGAATAAGCAATTTGCCCGTATTGCCTAGATAATTAGCTCATAAAATAGCATATTTTTTTCTATTTTTAATCAAAAAACTTAGAAAGAAAGTGTTAGGCTAGAAAATCAGATATCAGTTTTTAATGATAATCAGAATGATCAGCAATATATCAATCTGCGTAAGACGAAATTCACCATCTTAAAGCAGAAACCATAGACGGAAAATATTCTCTACTCTCTGTCACGTTGTGATTATATTCTCTTTAGAGATGTTACAATCGGGACTATTTAGAATAATCGTATTAATGAACAAATGACTTGACAGATATTACGTTATTCTTCCTGTTACCCAGTAGGACAAATATTAGTCACAAAAGGCAATGTGTATAAAGCAGGCATTCTATACAATACCTAGGAAATGTATAGAATGCCGGGGTCGTTCAGGCAATGTATGAAATGATATTCAAAGTTTAAACTATTTTACACTTTGCCTAGGAAATGTATAGAATACCTAGGCATTGTATAGAATGCCGGTCGAAGCATAGGTAATGTATGTAATCTATTTTTCTTCTCTATGATTTAGTTAGATAGATACTAATCTTTTGAGAGCTAATCCTAATTTCAACTTCCACCAGCGAAAGTGCTGATAAGACATGTATTGTGTTCTATTGGTAGGTATGCCTAAGTACCTACGTGTTTTTTGCGTAGAATGTTTCTCACATAGCAGTGAAAGCAAAGCTGCACATTCCGACTTGGATAGATTAGGTTAGAAGGTAAATGCGGGAGCGGAGCGGAGCTCCCGCATTAGCCTTTGTGGTTATTTTTTTTATTACCATACAGAATTTCTATAGGCCACGGCAACCACTCTCTTACCATCATCCCTGTGCTTGTCAGCCACCTAAACTGATGGAAAGAGAGTTGTTACAGTGGCCTATAGAGATCTGCATGATTAAAACAAATTACCACGAACCTAACTTCTAACCTAATCTATCCAAGTCGGAGTGAACAGTTTTTCTTTCAGCAGTAATATCCATTTTTCAAATCCATAGAGGGCTTCTTAAGGGATCGCAAATAAATGACGCTTTGTTAATCTATTAGGTACTTTGTTTGTTTGCTAGCAGTACTTATTTATTAAGGTGAGACGAATTTTCGCACATGAAATATCATTTTAAAGAGACGAATTTACAACAACCCGTCCAATAAACACATTGCCTGATGCGCTTCTGGCATTTAATACAATACCTAGGCAATGTATGAAATTAATCGTATTATACACATTGCCTGAACGTTTTAGGCAATGTATAGAATGCTTAGGCATTCTATACAATGCCGGATTATACACATTGCCTATAACATAAATACGAAATAGTGACCAACTTTTCCTTCATACTTTAACAGGCTTAGGATTAACGCACGCACATAGATTATAATATCGCTCATTGTCGCTATTATTTTGACTATTACCTAATAAGATATCAAAATAATATGAAATAATCGTATTAGGTATACCTAGTAGGTATACCTAGTAGGTATACCACTGTTATATTGTGTTACTGGTACCTGCTACGATTACAAATAATAATTGTATTTGTCCTCTCTCTACGCTATAAACAAACACCGACTATGACATGACTGTGACAGCTTCATTTGGTTTCATGGTTTCGTTTTATTGCTGATGTGTAGTGTAATTCCTCTTTCTGTTGCGTTCAAATTCAATTTGATACTCTGATATCACCCCATTTGAGAGGAGAGCAATGTCCGCATCCGTGGGATCCTTGTCCATGACATAGCAGATAAAATACAGGAGAGCCTCATTGCTGGACAAGTTTTTCGGCAACCCCCAGGCTACGTGTGTGATAAAAATGTCTGGCAATACCGCCCCGCCGGGTAGCAGAGCAAACCTAAGAAGTCTTAGCTCAACTATCGTTGTAGAATGTGTTATGCGTGCCAATTATCTCATTACCAGTGATGCCCAAAACAGTGAAAAGTGAAGACAGACCCTAAGGGCCAGTCCACACGGTGCGTTGTTTGCGTTGCGTCGACGCAACGCAAATATTTTGACGCATAGCCGGCCACACGGGCGCTGCGTCACCGCAGCGCAGCGTTACTACGATCGATGCAGTCACAGTCACAACGCGTACACCCCCGCCCGCTTCGCCTCCGGGGCTGCAGCTCCGTCGTGTGTGCGTTGCGTCGACGCAGCGCGCCGTGTGGACACTATGATTATTTGTATGTAAAACGACGCGACGCAGTGGCACAGTGCTGCGTCGACGCAACGCAACGCAACGCGCCGTGTGGACTGGCCCTAACCTTTTAGAAAAATCGGAAGACAGACCCTGGGCTTTCCTGCCTTCAATTCAAAACACAACATTATTTTGACAATGATTATAATAAGAGAACACATACATTATAAAAATAAAAAAATAGACGAATAAAAAAATACCAATTGTAATGAATAAAATGTTGTAAGGTTGTATTATTAATATTCATTTTTGACTTTTCATATTGTCATTTCTGTAATAGCAATAAAGTTAAAAAGTATTTTATTTAGTTATTGTTGAATGCAAAAATTCCCTCAGCCTCAGTGGCATGGCGGTAGTGAACTCGAATGCTACGCAGGAGGCGCGGGTTCGATTTCCGCTCAGTGCAAATATTTGCATGCATGAATATGTCTACTTGCATTGACCTGGGTCATGGTATCTCCGTGCCTTGGAGAGCACGTTAAGCCGTCAGTACCAGTTATCATACGAACATCTAATGGCAGTCGTTAGGGGTAGTTAGAGCCCTATAATTCCAACAACTGGTCTACACAATAATGTCGCCAATGGGTTTTGGAGGTCAGATGGCAGTTGCTTCACCGAAAATATGTAAGTTCAGCCGCGTCATGGTAGTAGGTACTGGAAGAGGTGAACCCCGGACTCTGAAGCAAGGCCGTGGATGTAACCAGAATGAATGCAAGGCTGATGATGATGATGACAAAAATTGCAAACAGTTTGTATGTTGAAAGCTCATTTAATCACTGAATATGAGCATATGACATGAAATAAATCTAAATTATTACCTATATCTTGTTAATCTTGACTGTGAAGAATTAACTTTTGATAATATGAGATCGTCATCATCCTAGCGTTAGACCCGGTCGCACCCGCGTATAAGTAAAATGCCCTCCGGACTCGTGGTCCCCCTGTGATGTTCCCCTGGGGGGACTACGAGTAAATCGCATTCGCTCGTGGTCCCTCCGATTCACTCTTGACCATTAATACATAAAAGGCATATGGTATGTAATTGGCTTTTTGTGCATAATATGAGAATAGTACCTACGTCTATGATGACTACTTCGCACAATTAAAACCTCATTATATTTATCTATTTCATTATTGTACATATAATTGCAGGCGCGGTCGCAGCTTCACATTTTGGGGGGGGTCACTTACCTAAGTGCGGCAATTACCCCCCCCCCCCCCTCCCCGGTACTCGAACTATGTCAGGCTCCAATCGACTAAAATTAAGAGTCTCTGCGGCGTGGTGGTTCGATTCTCGCTTAGTGCAAATATTTGTATACATGGATCTGTCTATTTGCATTTGCTTGATATTTGTATGCCTGTTAACTCGGACACCAATGGCATTAAGCCCAAACCGATAGGAGTGGTTATGTCGGGCTCAAATCAACTATAATTGCACACCGTCTTGGGTTGGATCATTATTTGTCGAGGTTGAGATTGCCACTGGCATATCCCTCACACTTCGGTGTCCCCATCTTGTCCCGGGCTCTACCTGTCACCCCTAACGCTTATGAAAAAGCCTCCGACGCCAGAGTCATCTTCGCGCATTGCGGACTATGCGGGACGGAAGGGACCTGAGTCTTCTCTGTCTCAGTGAGCATTACTTGCTTGCAGAAGGAAGCGGCGGCACCCCACACACTCGCACTCTGCAATATCACTGTGAGCGAGGCACGTGCTGAGGAAGACAACTTCCAACCCCAGGGCCGCCACAAAGATCTGCCTCGGTGTTTTCCACGCCGTGCATTCAGTCAGTGTGGGCAGCCCCGTGTCCTCGCTTGCATCACAATGATGACACTCAGGCGTTGGCTCCTTCTGGATCCGACGTAGGTGACTCCCGAAACACACGGTGATCACCTGTGTCAGCCGGTACAAGAGGCACCCGTGAGTGGCCGTGAGCCCTTCTAGTCAGTCCTCCATGATGTGCTTTACCGCCGCTATTACGACGTGCCTTGTGTTTGGTTGCCGAAGTTGTAACTTCCATTCCTCCACCACGTCCAGGCGGCGGCGCTGGGACTTCACTGCCTCGATTTCTCGAGGCTCGGGTTCATGTCAGTGGGGATATCCGCGCCGCCCTTCGGTACCTGTATTGCACCGAAAAGGCTCTTGCCTCCAGGTACCACAGTAGGGTTCCGCCAAGGAGACTCGACACCTTGAAGGAGATCGTGTGGTAGCCTCTGAAGACCTAGTTGGCCATCTTCTTGCCCCCCTCAAGTTGGACAGCAACCCCACCAAAGCGGCAGCTGCGCCTTTCAGATTGGGGGCCAGACTTCGGAAAAGTTTTCCGAAGTATCATCGGCCATCGAGAACGAGCTTACGAGCCAAGTATTTCATATGGGGTTTGATGCCGACGGAAGTGCCTCGCGCTATGAGGTTGGATCCCTAGGTGGCGCGCGCTGAGGTTCATAAAAGAACATGGCCTCGGTTTTATGCGGTCGTGCCTTTCAGGGTCGCTTAGCACTGTGTAGCAACGCATGCCATGACTGGCGTGTCATCCGTATAGCACGTGACGGTGACACCGTCCTCGAGCTCACCGCGAGCACCCAGACGTATCCGATGGAGTGTTCCGCAGGAGCGGGTGCAGAACCAATCCTTGCGGAAAACAGCACGACATCTCTCGCCAGCCGAGGCCGGACGCGGTTGGGTAGCTGACGGCTCTCTCCATCGGTTACGCGGGCTGTGCGGTGAGGGTGGAGAGGCACTTCATAACTCGTGATAAATGAGCGTCTCCTTAATGCAACTCGAGGGCAAAGTGTTGAATGCGTTGGCGACGTCCAAAGAAACCACCAACATCAACTGGCCCACAAGTGGGCATCCACAGTCCACAGTGGAGCGTCTCTGGTGGAATTCATATTGACCACCCGCCAGGTCGGTCTAAAGAGGTGCTCGACGAGGCGCTTTGCAATAACTCTTTCAAAGAGCTTTCACACCTCGTCAGGCAACACTATAAGTCGGTAGGCGGACGGCCAATCCACCGGATGCCCGCCTTTCGTATGAGGACCAGTTTCCCCGTCTTTAATAATTTCGGAAACTAGCGCTTGGTCGTTGTCGCCTAATGCTCGCTCAGCCCGGAGTGCCGCGGTTCGGCCGTAAGCTTATGAACCACCAGCTTTAATTCTATCCAACTGACCTCGGACAGGTCGTCCTCATCCACGCTTGGCGCCATAGGGCTTCGATTGTGCCTTGACACCCAAGTTCTAAACAACCCTTCAGCATTTGCCCGTTTAGGTAGCAAAACGTTCGTATCTTTAAGAGTACATATTTTAATGCTACCTAAATTACAATTTTACCAATTGTTTACCTTTAAAAGACGCGACAAGGAATTAAATATTGCAATATAATTACTTTGCAAATTTTTTGAAGACTTTTCAATTTGACGTGCTGGGTTTTGGGGGGGGTCATGTCCCCTGTGACCCCCCCCCTCGGACCGCGCCTGTATAATTGTCAACTGTCAGTATTGAATTTCTTATTATTGAACTACATTACATAGTTGTGGTTGGGCATGAGTAAATAAATTAATTACAATTATGGAGGAAAAAGTTACAATACTTCAGCGGAAAAATGGTTCGGTGTTATTATTTGGTGGACATCAGTACTACCGACACAAAATTTACAAAAATAAAACGGTGAATTGGACATGTTGCAATAAGTCCAAGAAAAAATGTTCGGGATCTTTAACTTTAAATGTAAGTAATTCGAGCAAGTCAATTCCATTAGTTAGTTCCAGAAAGATGGATGATTTGCTAGGTTTGATCTAATCATGGCATCAGTATTAAAATTAACAATAAACATATAGTTATTATAGTTATATAGACCGCGTGAGCAACGCCAACATCCGTGAAAGTTTTCATGTCCGTAACATAGCAAGCTGCAGAAAACTCCCCTTTGCTGGTACGGCCACGTCTTGCGTAGCTGGCAGCCTACGTGGGAAACGAATGACAAGCTATGCCGACCCCACTGAACCCCGGAAATAGGGGTAATCCCTTCAAGTGCTGGCTTGATATTACATGTGATGACATACGTGCCAATGGTCTTATCTATCGTGAATACCGAAGACCGTTTGAAGTGGAGGAATAAAAGTTTTGGTAGACAAAAGGTTTAGGTAGCGAAGGCTGTCTGATTTCCTAACCTAAAGGTTTAAACTTTGAGCATAAGGCACAAATTTAAACTAAAAAGTATAAAATATTTTTATTAAAAAAATAAAAACCGACTTCATACGAATATACTATTGCACTGAAAAGTAATAAATAATCACTTTATTAATTTACTTCTGGTTACAATACAATTAATATTTTTGGTTTTTAATTTTTTATTAAACATATTTTATTTTAAAAACAAAACATATTAAATTATTTTTTGCAATATTTTTTTTTATATTACATTTTGAAGTCTAGTTATTGCAGCGGCAATGCGGTGCCGCTTCCGAGTTGTACCTACCGCTGTTCGGCATTTTAGGGACCAAAAACACGTAACAGACAAAAATTATTTTCATGCAGGGAGACGAAATTTTGCGGATGGTCGAACACAAAACACTGTCAGAAATGGAATGTGTCGTTGATAACGCAAAAAATGAGCTGGCAATGAAAATGGATAGAATGAAAAAAGAAGCATCCACGTCATTTGAACCGATGCCTAGAATCTATGAAAAATATATTACTCCATTGAAACATAAAAAACTAGATACAAAAATACCCAAATTTGAAAATGTCAAGTGTTGTTTATATAAATGTAGGAAGAATGCAATGGAGGTCAAAAAAACTGTTTTTAAATGCTTATGCGAGGTAGAAATACCGGTGCAATTTCGGACAATGCTTGTTGCTGATTATATTTATGAACAAACCAGGATTATAATATTTTGCAATGAACAAGCATTGTGCCTACTACCAAAAATAGAGGAATATTTTGTTGACTCAACCTTTAAAAGTACCCCTCGTCCATTTTATCAGCTATTATCTATTCACGGAGATATTGGAAGCACATCCGGGACATGTCATGTCGTTCCGATGTTTTATGCTCTCATGAGTGACAAAAAAGAGAGTTCATATCATGCAATATTTGATATTTTAAATACTAGGTTTAAAGAATGGAAGCCAGTTAAAATTCATATTGATTTCGAGTTTGCAACATCAAACGCTTTGAAGCAATTTTTTCCTGACCTTGTTATAAATAAATGTTATTACCACTATAACAACAGCATTTGGAGAAAATCGAAGGCACTTGGAATCAAATCAAAGCTGTACCTTCGCATAGTCGGTTTATGTGCTGTTTTACCGCTTCTACCACTGGATAAGGTCCCTGAAGGATGGTATTATATTGAGCAGCGTTGTAAAAATAAAGATGATCAAAAACTAAAATTATTTATGAAATACATGAAAAAAACATGGCTAAGAAACGATAGTTACATCAAAGAGTGGTGTGTGACTAATGAGAGACACAGAACTAATAATGTTATGGAAAATTGGCATTCCCTAGTGAATAGGTCAATCAACAAAAACTATGTTACCATTGCAAAATTATTAAGTGAACTAAAAAACAATGGATCACTAAATAAAAATTGGCACTCTCAAACGGCGCGAAGGAAAATAGAAATAGATAAAGATGAAGAATTACTGGATTTACAAATGCAACTCGTACATAATGAAATCACCGTAGGACATTTTCTAGAAACAGTACGATGAATTTCGCATTTTTTAATTATACCTATTATACTATAGTTTTTAATTTTATTACCTATCTTTTTACTTTTATTGAAATAGAACTGACAAGGAGAACCACGAGTCCGGGGAGAAAAGTTTAAGAAGTCTGCCAGTAACATACCACATTACTTCTTATCCGTTAAAATTGGTCAAGAGTGAATCGGAGGGACCACGAGCGAATGCGATTTACTCGTAGTCCCCCCAGGGGAACATCACAGGGGGACCACGAGTCCGGAGGGGTAAAATGTATGTCAGAACACGATCATTGGTTGTTAGGGGTCCATTACACGCTAGGTTTTGCCATGGTTTAACCATCAATCACGCCGTGAGTGACCAATAACATAACGTCTAATAACCGATTGACCAATAATATTCATCATTGACGGCATGATGCATGACGTTTGCATGAGCGTGTAATGGACCCCTTAAGTTTTTTGACACTGTCACACAGTTCATTAGTCAAAGCACAGATAAATAAATACTTCACCTACACGTTTTAATACCTTGATTACACAAGGATTACACATATTTCAGTCTAAAGATTTAAACCATTATTGGTTTTATGGTTTTAAAGATGCAGTATCTATTCATCAATGATACCAGTACAGTAATACGATAGCATTTTAAAAATGTAGTGACAGGTCAACGGATGTATGGAAAGTGGGCATCATTCTTTCATTTGTGGAACATGCAATACAAATGTGCAAATTTGGGTTTCCCATTACAGTGTTCGATTTACGTTGTATAGTTAAGGTATATTTGGAGAAAAAAGGTCGAACAGTGCCCCAATTCAGCAATAATTTACCCAAACTTCCACTACAAATTGGTTCGAACGAGATCCAGTCAGTAGTTTTTTTTTTATTACGTCATAAACCGCAATTTTCGCCTTTGCTACTACGGAACCCTTCATGGGCGAGTCCGACTCGCACTTGGCCGATTTTATTTTCTTTCTTCACCTCGACGCCCACCTCTCCTTGCGCACGATGGGTACGCTAGTATAGTGTAGATAATACTAAGGCTTGTAAAATGATTATAAAGATTCTGAAATATTATGTTCTTGTTCACAGGAGAGTTGCCGAATCCTCCACAGCTTATACTGTCGCCTCTCTATTGCCTGCCGGTTATGCAACCGAATGATGTAGATGCGACAGCTACAAGTCCGAGACGTTTATCAGCCCCACTAGCCTTAGGTAAGTACCCCAAAAATTTTCAAATGTAAGTAGTCGAACATGGGTACAATGTTTTCTTAAGAGGCATAAAAACGAACTTTCACAGAGATTGTGCAGCAATATTAAAAGAGTTCGTGCTGCGGTCAACGAGGAGACCATTAAAAACTATTTTGACCATCTAAAAATGGAAACAGAGGGAGTTCCACCAAATTTAATTTATAATTATGATGAAACTAATCTTGTTGACGATCCCAGGAAAAAGAAAGTGCTTACAAGGCGAGGGACTAAGTATCCCGAGGCAATAAAAAACTCCACGAAAGCGGCATTTAGTTTGATGATATGCGGAAATGCGGCTGGCCAGATTCTTCCGCCTTACGTGAATTATAAGGCCGATAATATGTGGGATACTTGGACAGAGGGTGGACCACCTAATACGCATTACAACCGATCTAGTTCGGGATGGTTCGATATGCACAGTTTTAGAGACTGGTTTTTTAGCACACTGTTACCTGTGCTTCGATGAGAAGAGGGAAGAAAAGTCGTAATTGGAGACAATTTAAGTTCCCACATAAGTGCAAAGGTCATAGAGGCGAGCGAACAATATAACATTGCGTTTGTTGCTTTGCCACCAAATAGCACTCACCTTACACAACTTCTCGACGTTGCGTATTTTAGACCTTTTAAGTTACACTGGAGACGAGTTTTAGATGAGTGGAAGAGCACGAGGGATGGTCAAGTTTTGCCAACTATTCCGAAAAATACCTTCCCTTCTTTGCAGAACGAGCTGCGATGTCTAGAAGAAAGCCAGGTGCTAGGTCTTATAAATTTTATAGTGAACGGCAGTTGCAACTTTGTATTTCTGATATAGAGGATAAAGTTCTGACTCAAAGAGAAGCTTCTGCAAAGTACAAAATACCGAGGAGTTCGATAATTCTAAAACTTAAAGCAATCAAACTTAACAAGGTGAGAAACCCTGGACGACAATGCGTTTTTACTGATGATGAGGAAATTTCATTTGTGGAACATGCAATACAAATGTGCAAATTTGGGTTTCCCATTACAGTGTTCGATTTACGTTGTATAGTTAAGGTATATTTGGAGAAAAAAGGTCGAACAGTGCCCCAATTCAGCAATAATTTACCCAAACTTCCACTACAAATTGGTTCGAACGAGATCCAGTCAGTAGTTTTTTTTTTATTACGTCATAAACCGCAATTTTCGCCTTTGCTACTACGGAACCCTTCATGGGCGAGTCCGACTCGCACTTGGCCGATTTTATTTTCTTTCTTCACCTCGACGCCCACCTCTCCTTGCGCACGATGGGTACGCTAGTATAGTGTAGATAATACTAAGGCTTGTAAAATGATTATAAAGATTCTGAAATATTATGTTCTTGTTCACAGGAGAGTTGCCGAATCCTCCACAGCTTATACTGTCGCCTCTCTATTGCCTGCCGGTTATGCAACCGAATGATGTAGATGCGACAGCTACAAGTCCGAGACGTTTATCAGCCCCACTAGCCTTAGGTAAGTACCCCAAAAATTTTCAAATGTAAGTAGTCGAACATGGGTACAATGTTTTCTTAAGAGGCATAAAAACGAACTTTCACAGAGATTGTGCAGCAATATTAAAAGAGTTCGTGCTGCGGTCAACGAGGAGACCATTAAAAACTATTTTGACCATCTAAAAATGGAAACAGAGGGAGTTCCACCAAATTTAATTTATAATTATGATGAAACTAATCTTGTTGACGATCCCAGGAAAAAGAAAGTGCTTACAAGGCGAGGGACTAAGTATCCCGAGGCAATAAAAAACTCCACGAAAGCGGCATTTAGTTTGATGATATGCGGAAATGCGGCTGGCCAGATTCTTCCGCCTTACGTGAATTATAAGGCCGATAATATGTGGGATACTTGGACAGAGGGTGGACCACCTAATACGCATTACAACCGATCTAGTTCGGGATGGTTCGATATGCACAGTTTTAGAGACTGGTTTTTTAGCACACTGTTACCTGTGCTTCGATGAGAAGAGGGAAGAAAAGTCGTAATTGGAGACAATTTAAGTTCCCACATAAGTGCAAAGGTCATAGAGGCGAGCGAACAATATAACATTGCGTTTGTTGCTTTGCCACCAAATAGCACTCACCTTACACAACTTGTCGACGTTGCGTATTTTAGACCTTTTAAGTTACACTGGAGACGAGTTTTAGATGAGTGGAAGAGCACGAGGGATGGTCAAGTTTTGCCAACTATTCCGAAAAATACCTTCCCTTCTTTGCAGAACGAGCTGCGATGTCTAGAAGAAAGCCAGGTGCTAGGTCTTATAAATTTTATAGTGAACGGCAGTTGCAACTTTGTATTTCTGATATAGATGATAAAGTTCTGACTCAAAGAGAAGCTTCTGCAAAGTACAAAATACCGAGGAGTTCGATAATTCTAAAACTTAAAGCAATCAAACTTAACAAGGTGAGAAACCCTGGACGACAATGCGTTTTTACTGATGATGAGGAAATTTCATTTGTGGAACATGCAATACAAATGTGCAAATTTGGGTTTCCCATTACAGTGTTCGATTTACGTTGTATAGTTAAGGTATATTTGGAGAAAAAAGGTCGAACAGTGCCCCAATTCAGCAATAATTTACCCAAACTTCCACTACAAATTGGTTCGAACGAGATCCAGTCAGTAGTTTTTTTTTATTACGTCATAAACCGCAATTTTCGCCTTTGCTACTACGGAACCCTTCATGGGCGAGTCCGACTCGCACTTGGCCGATTTTATTTTCTTTCTTCACCTCGACGCCCACCTCTCCTTGCGCACGATGGGTACGCTAGTATAGTGTAGATAATACTAAGGCTTGTAAAATGATTATAAAGATTCTGAAATATTATGTTCTTGTTCACAGGAGAGTTGCCGAATCCTCCACAGCTTATACTGTCGCCTCTCTATTGCCTGCCGGTTATGCAACCGAATGATGTAGATGCGACAGCTACAAGTCCGAGACGTTTATCAGCCCCACTAGCCTTAGGTAAGTACCCCAAAAATTTTCAAATGTAAGTAGTCGAACATGGGTACAATGTTTTCTTAAGAGGCATAAAAACGAACTTTCACAGAGATTGTGCAGCAATATTAAAAGAGTTCGTGCTGCGGTCAACGAGGAGACCATTAAAAACTATTTTGACCATCTAAAAATGGAAACAGAGGGAGTTCCACCAAATTTAATTTATAATTATGATGAAACTAATCTTGTTGACGATCCCAGGAAAAAGAAAGTGCTTACAAGGCGAGGGACTAAGTATCCCGAGGCAATAAAAAACTCCACGAAAGCGGCATTTAGTTTGATGATATGCGGAAATGCGGCTGGCCAGATTCTTCCGCCTTACGTGAATTATAAGGCCGATAATATGTGGGATACTTGGACAGAGGGTGGACCACCTAATACGCATTACAACCGATCTAGTTCGGGATGGTTCGATATGCACAGTTTTAGAGACTGGTTTTTTAGCACACTGTTACCTGTGCTTCGATGAGAAGAGGGAAGAAAAGTCGTAATTGGAGACAATTTAAGTTCCCACATAAGTGCAAAGGTCATAGAGGCGAGCGAACAATATAACATTGCGTTTGTTGCTTTGCCACCAAATAGCACTCACCTTACACAACTTCTCGACGTTGCGTATTTTAGACCTTTTAAGTTACACTGGAGACGAGTTTTAGATGAGTGGAAGAGCACGAGGGATGGTCAAGTTTTGCCAACTATTCCGAAAAATACCT
The DNA here is from genome assembly GCA_914767945.1 of Eilema depressum. Lineage (NCBI taxonomy): Eukaryota > Metazoa > Arthropoda > Insecta > Lepidoptera > Erebidae > Eilema > Eilema depressum. The sequence goes on along the minus strand of OU612027.1, from coordinate 3,472,365 downwards.
TCCCTTCTTTGCAGAACGAGCTGCGATGTCTAGAAGAAAGCCAGGTGCTAGGTCTTATAAATTTTATAGTGAACGGCAGTTGCAACTTTGTATTTCTGATATAGAGGATAAAGTTCTGACTCAAAGAGAAGCTTCTGCAAAGTACAAAATACCGAGGAGTTCGATAATTCTAAAACTTAAAGCAATCAAACTTAACAAGGTGAGAAACCCTGGACGACAATGCGTTTTTACTGATGATGAGGAAATTTCATTTGTGGAACATGCAATACAAATGTGCAAATTTGGGTTTCCCATTACAGTGTTCGATTTACGTTGTATAGTTAAGGTATATTTGGAGAAAAAAGGTCGAACAGTGCCCCAATTCAGCAATAATTTACCCAAACTTCCACTACAAATTGGTTCGAACGAGATCCAGTCAGTAGTTTTTTTTTTATTACGTCATAAACCGCAATTTTCGCCTTTGCTACTACGGAACCCTTCATGGGCGAGTCCGACTCGCACTTGGCCGATTTTATTTTCTTTCTTCACCTCGACGCCCACCTCTCCTTGCGCACGATGGGTACGCTAGTATAGTGTAGATAATACTAAGGCTTGTAAAATGATTATAAAGATTCTGAAATATTATGTTCTTGTTCACAGGAGAGTTGCCGAATCCTCCACAGCTTATACTGTCGCCTCTCTATTGCCTGCCGGTTATGCAACCGAATGATGTAGATGCGACAGCTACAAGTCCGAGACGTTTATCAGCCCCACTAGCCTTAGGTAAGTACCCCAAAAATTTTCAAATGTAAGTAGTCGAACATGGGTACAATGTTTTCTTAAGAGGCATAAAAACGAACTTTCACAGAGATTGTGCAGCAATATTAAAAGAGTTCGTGCTGCGGTCAACGAGGAGACCATTAAAAACTATTTTGACCATCTAAAAATGGAAACAGAGGGAGTTCCACCAAATTTAATTTATAATTATGATGAAACTAATCTTGTTGACGATCCCAGGAAAAAGAAAGTGCTTACAAGGCGAGGGACTAAGTATCCCGAGGCAATAAAAAACTCCACGAAAGCGGCATTTAGTTTGATGATATGCGGAAATACGGCTGGCCAGATTCTTCCGCCTTACGTGAATTATAAGGCCGATAATATGTGGGATACTTGGACAGAGGGTGGACCACCTAATACGCATTACAACCGATCTAGTTCGGGATGGTTCGATATGCACAGTTTTAGAGACTGGTTTTTTAGCACACTGTTACCTGTGCTTCGATGAGAAGAGGGAAGAAAAGTCGTAATTGGAGACAATTTAAGTTCCCACATAAGTGCAAAGGTCATAGAGGCGAGCGAACAATATAACATTGCGTTTGTTGCTTTGCCACCAAATAGCACTCACCTTACACAACTTCTCGACGTTGCGTATTTTAGACCTTTTAAGTTACACTGGAGACGAGTTTTAGATGAGTGGAAGAGCACGAGGGATGGTCAAGTTTTGCCAACTATTCCGAAAAATACCTTCCCTTCTTTGCAGAACGAGCTGCGATGTCTAGAAGAAAGCCAGGTGCTAGGTCTTATAAATTTTATAGTGAACGGCAGTTGCAACTTTGTATTTCTGATATAGAGGATAAAGTTCTGACTCAAAGAGAAGCTTCTGCAAAGTACAAAATACCGAGGAGTTCGATAATTCTAAAACTTAAAGCAATCAAACTTAACAAGGTGAGAAACCCTGGACGACAATGCGTTTTTACTGATGATGAGGAAATTTCATTTGTGGAACATGCAATACAAATGTGCAAATTTGGGTTTCCCATTACAGTGTTCGATTTACGTTGTATAGTTAAGGTATATTTGGAGAAAAAAGGTCGAACAGTGCCCCAATTCAGCAATAATTTACGCAAACTTCCACTACAAATTGGTTCGAACGAGATCCAGTCAGTAGTTTTTTTTTTATTACGTCATAAACCGCAATTTTCGCCTTTGCTACTACGGAACCCTTCATGGGCGAGTCCGACTCGCACTTGGCCGATTTTATTTTCTTTCTTCACCTCGACGCCCACCTCTCCTTGCGCACGATGGGTACGCTAGTCTTTGGTGCCACTACTTTTGCGCCACCCAGTACTAAGGCTTGTAAAATGATTATAAAGATTCTGAAATATTATGTTCTTGTTCACAGGAGAGTTGCCGAATCCTCCACAGCTTATACTGTCGCCTCTCTATTGCCTGCCGGTTATGCAACCGAATGATGTAGATGCGACAGCTACAAGTCCGAGACGTTTATCAGCCCCACTAGCCTTAGGTAAGTACCCCAAAAATTTTCAAATGTAAGTAGTCGAACATGGGTACAATGTTTTCTTAAGAGGCATAAAAACGAACTTTCACAGAGATTGTGCAGCAATATTAAAAGAGTTCGTGCTGCGGTCAACGAGGAGACCATTAAAAACTATTTTGACCATCTAAAAATGGAAACAGAGGGAGTTCCACCAAATTTAATTTATAATTATGATGAAACTAATCTTGTTGACGATCCCAGGAAAAAGAAAGTGCTTACAAGGCGAGGGACTAAGTATCCCGAGGCAATAAAAAACTCCACGAAAGCGGCATTTAGTTTGATGATATGCGGAAATGCGGCTGGCCAGATTCTTCCGCCTTACGTGAATTATAAGGCCGATAATATGTGGGATACTTGGACAGAGGGTGGACCACCTAATACGCATTACAACCGATCTAGTTCGGGATGGTTCGATATGCACAGTTTTAGAGACTGGTTTTTTAGCACACTGTTACCTGTGCTTCGATGAGAAGAGGGAAGAAAAGTCGTAATTGGAGACAATTTAAGTTCCCACATAAGTGCAAAGGTCATAGAGGCGAGCGAACAATATAACATTGCGTTTGTTGCTTTGCCACCAAATAGCACTCACCTTACACAACTTCTCGACGTTGCGTATTTTAGACCTTTTAAGTTACACTGGAGACGAGTTTTAGATGAGTGGAAGAGCACGAGGGATGGTCAAGTTTTGCCAACTATTCCGAAAAATACCTTCCCTTCTTTGCAGAACGAGCTGCGATGTCTAGAAGAAAGCCAGGTGCTAGGTCTTATAAATTTTATAGTGAACGGCAGTTGCAACTTTGTATTTCTGATATAGAGGATAAAGTTCTGACTCAAAGAGAAGCTTCTGCAAAGTACAAAATACCGAGGAGTTCGATAATTCTAAAACTTAAAGCAATCAAACTTAACAAGGTGAGAAACCCTGGACGACAATGCGTTTTTACTGATGATGAGGAAATTTCATTTGTGGAACATGCAATACAAATGTGCAAATTTGGGTTTCCCATTACAGTGTTCGATTTACGTTGTATAGTTAAGGTATATTTGGAGAAAAAAGGTCGAACAGTGCCCCAATTCAGCAATAATTTACCCAAACTTCCACTACAAATTGGTTCGAACGAGATCCAGTCAGTAGTTTTTTTTTATTACGTCATAAACCGCAATTTTCGCCTTTGCTACTACGGAACCCTTCATGGGCGAGTCCGACTCGCACTTGGCCGATTTTATTTTCTTTCTTCACCTCGACGCCCACCTCTCCTTGCGCACGATGGGTACGCTAGTATAGTGTAGATAATACTAAGGCTTGTAAAATGATTATAAAGATTCTGAAATATTATGTTCTTGTTCACAGGAGAGTTGCCGAATCCTCCACAGCTTATACTGTCGCCTCTCTATTGCCTGCCGGTTATGCAACCGAATGATGTAGATGCGACAGCTACAAGTCCGAGACGTTTATCAGCCCCACTAGCCTTAGGTAAGTACCCCAAAAATTTTCAAATGTAAGTAGTCGAACATGGGTACAATGTTTTCTTAAGAGGCATAAAAACGAACTTTCACAGAGATTGTGCAGCAATATTAAAAGAGTTCGTGCTGCGGTCAACGAGGAGACCATTAAAAACTATTTTGACCATCTAAAAATGGAAACAGAGGGAGTTCCACCAAATTTAATTTATAATTATGATGAAACTAATCTTGTTGACGATCCCAGGAAAAAGAAAGTGCTTACAAGGCGAGGGACTAAGTATCCCGAGGCAATAAAAAACTCCACGAAAGCGGCATTTAGTTTGATGATATGCGGAAATGCGGCTGGCCAGATTCTTCCGCCTTACGTGAATTATAAGGCCGATAATATGTGGGATACTTGGACAGAGGGTGGACCACCTAATACGCATTACAACCGATCTAGTTCGGGATGGTTCGATATGCACAGTTTTAGAGACTGGTTTTTTAGCACACTGTTACCTGTGCTTCGATGAGAAGAGGGAAGAAAAGTCGTAATTGGAGACAATTTAAGTTCCCACATAAGTGCAAAGGTCATAGAGGCGAGCGAACAATATAACATTGCGTTTGTTGCTTTGCCACCAAATAGCACTCACCTTACACAACTTCTCGACGTTGCGTATTTTAGACCTTTTAAGTTACACTGGAGACGAGTTTTAGATGAGTGGAAGAGCACGAGGGATGGTCAAGTTTTGCCAACTATTCCGAAAAATACCTTCCCTTCTTTGCAGAACGAGCTGCGATGTCTAGAAGAAAGCCAGGTGCTAGGTCTTATAAATTTTATAGTGAACGGCAGTTGCAACTTTGTATTTCTGATATAGAGGATAAAGTTCTGACTCAAAGAGAAGCTTCTGCAAAGTACAAAATACCGAGGAGTTCGATAATTCTAAAACTTAAAGCAATCAAACTTAACAAGGTGAGAAACCCTGGACGACAATGCGTTTTTACTGATGATGAGGAAATTTCATTTGTGGAACATGCAATACAAATGTGCAAATTTGGGTTTCCCATTACAGTGTTCGATTTACGTTGTATAGTTAAGGTATATTTGGAGAAAAAAGGTCGAACAGTGCCCCAATTCAGCAATAATTTACCCAAACTTCCACTACAAATTGGTTCGAACGAGATCCAGTCAGTAGTTTTTTTTTTATTACGTCATAAACCGCAATTTTCGCCTTTGCTACTACGGAACCCTTCATGGGCGAGTCCGACTCGCACTTGGCCGATTTTATTTTCTTTCTTCACCTCGACGCTGTAACGTATAAAAAAAAATATTAAAAAAAAAGACTCTGTTCATGGGTTTGGGAGGTCAGATGGCACCCAGCCCAAGAACAGAGTTTGAAGGTTGTTGTTACAATGTTTTAGATGAAGATAAAGTTACCTGGATAGGCCCTCGGAGTTTGCATCAAACCTTTGGAGCAAGGACCTCTTATATGATGATTAACAGCCTCTGGTTCGTTTTGGGAATCGACAATGAAACGCTGGTATGATTTCATGCACAATTTGTATAATCCATGAGAATTTTACAATGCTCTTAGATACAGCTTTAAGATTAAGGCTTAAAAGTAAACTAACAATAGCTAGACGCGAAACGTAAGTCCGCACTTGAGACACTCGCGACGCGATCACGCACGACACGTGTACAGATGAAAAACGTAACTCACGTGAGCGCAGAACTGTACCCTGGCGAAAGCGTTACTTCAGGGTACGTAATCCTCCAACGTCAGCTTGCGCGGGCGCGCCGCGTGACGTGCGCCAGCCTCTCAGCGCACACCTCGTGCTCAATGAAGAGAGAGCCTCAGGCTCCCATGGCAGAAAAGGGAAGGAGAAGAAAACCCTTGGCGTCGTCGGATTCTGCCACTCGAATCCGACATGAATAGTCCCCATCTACCCAGCCTGCGGGTTATGGTCGTGCTTTGTCTAACACGCAGACATCAAAATGCCAGCGCGGTTCGTGCTCGACATCATCCGCCCAAGGAAATACGACGCTCCCCAACTTTCAGGGATGCGGGATCGAGCAGATGATCCCGGATCACTTGTCCGGGCACAAAAAAAACTGTTTGTTCTAAAATAAATTACAGAGCAATCTCTAAGTCGACGACAATGGCCGCTATTCAAAACCAGAGTCTCTCATTCCTCTATGATTACCACAAATAAAAATATCAGAAATGCAATCATAGACAAAGCAGAGGAATGCTCTCAGGAATCTAATACAAAAAAATCCACTAAGGCTAGTGTTTAATTCTAGCTGAATTTATGACATACTGATACATTTAAATCTTACAATTATTAAATTATTAAAGACTGAAATCCCAACAGAACTCAATAATACATTTCGTCGCTAGCTATGAGAACGAAACGCTTGACTGAAAGGACTAGTTTCCACGAATGTCATTAATGTCAGTACTGTCATTCGGTAATTGTCAGTAATGTATGTCATTCCAGTGTAAACAAAACCTTGTTATAAATTTGGACTGAGTTTTTTTTCGCCTGAAGAACGTCGGTGCGGTTAGTCACCTGTCACTTGATTTGAAAATTTCCTATTTTTATTTATGATTTCTTCTTTTCATTTTTAACAAAACTAGTATCTTTAATATAATATTTCATTATTTATATATTTAGTGTCTTTATATTTCTATTTTTTCTTTTCTTCCTTTTATTAGGAAGGTGGGTTCCATTATGGACCCGCCTTCCCCAATCCCTCCTGATCCTCCGGATCCTGATATTTTTTTAAACAGTTTAGATATGGATATCGATGTCCAGCCAAGCAATGCTGCTCATGGTAAGCGTCATCATGATGTGTCAGAAGATAGCGGCATTGCTTCTAAGATGTCCATTTTTAATAGGGAATCTTCGATCCCGTCGGTACAAAACATGTTTATACATCCAAACCTTGTCCTAGGTTTTAAGGCATATAAACCTTCAGATAAAGGTCCATTTGTGGTCCACGTTTCTCGGTCTGATTCGAACGTACCCTTAGATAATTACTCAATTCGCCCAATTAAATTTGGCCAATTTTTACATCAACATAAAATTTTAAACATTCGCGCTGACGGCGTAAAGAAGGTCGGCAGAAATAAAATTTCTGTTGAGTTTCTTTCCGCTGTTGATGCGAATAAGTTCCTAGACAACCCCATCTTGCCTCAAAATAAATATAAAGCTGATATACCTACATTTATTATTTCGAAAATGGGTGTAGTCCGCCAAGTGCCAACTGACTGGTCAATGGACGAATTTGTCCAGTCATTATCATTTCCAATTAATTGTGAGGTTATGAAGGCAAGAAGGCTGAATAGAAAAGTCATTGAGAATGGCAAAGCAGTCTGGGTTCCCACCCAGTCTGTTGTTTTAACTTTCCATGGTCAAGTCCTCCCTGATCGTGTTTTTTCCTACCATTCATCTCTCCCCGTTGAAATTTACGTTTTCCCAACAATTCAGTGCCGGCAATGTTGTCGGTTTGGCCACGTTAAAGCTCAATGTAGGTCCAAACCTCGATGCTTTCGATGCGCTCAACCCCACTCCGGGGATTCTTGTATTGTCGACGAGGCTAAATCATCTTGTCTGCACTGCCATGGCAACCATTTTGCCAATAACAATAGTTGCCCGGAGCTGGGCAGGCAAAAAAATATTAAACTTTTAATGTCTCAGGAGAATCTTTCTTATGAAGAGGCTAGCTCTCGCTATCCAAAAGTAAATAAATTCTTTTCTAGAGTCGTCACTGACTCTCCGGTCCCTCGTCCTCTTTTCTCACCATCACCTCCTAATCAGCAGTCTTCTCCTGCTTCATCTTTTTCTCACAAGAAAACAGTTTTCTCTTCCCCTCGTTCTAGGGCTCCCTTAGGTAAGTCCTTTGACAAATCTTCCCATCAGGCCATTATCGCCAATGAGCCTTCTTCATTGCCAAATGGCTTTTCTCTTCTTGCCTCGCATTCCTCCCCTCCTTCTTCCAATGATTTTCTTGAGCTTTTATTGTCTTTGATTATTAATTTGATTCCAAAGGATAGATCCTTTTTACCGCCCAACGTTGCCCATAAACTTGTTCAAATCTCCTCTCTTTCTTCTAATTATGAATACAATTCTCCAGTGGAATCCGGGCAGTCTTCGTGCCAAGAAACATGAACTCCTTTACCTTATTAATTCTTTTAGTCCTTCGGTTATTGCCATTTCGGAGTCATGGCTGAGGCCTGGTGCTCGGTTTAGAGTGTCAGGTTTCTCATGTCTTCGTGATGATAGACCTGTTGGTCATAATGGTAGTGCTCTTCTTATTAGACGTTCTCTCCCTTTTTACCAAATTCCTCTTCCTCCAATTTCTCCAGTGATAAATATGGTAGCTGTAAGGGCTCTTGATATTTCTTTCCTTTCTGTATATATTCCTCCAAATCCTCACTCTAGTTTGATCCCAGACCTTTTGTTAGTTGTTTCTTCTGTCCCTCCGCCGGTCATTTTACTGGGCGATTTCAATGCCCACCACTTATCTTGGGGCTGTTATTACAACGACTCCTTTGCTCTCTCTCTTCTTGAAATTTTAGATGATGCCAATCTTTGTGTTATCAATAATGGATCTCCCACTAGAAGAGTCCTCCCTTCACAAAACCCTAGTACTGCTGTGGATCTATCAATTTGTTCTGCTTCTTTGTCCTCTTCTCTCTCCTGGAATATTTTATCTAACTCTCACGGTAGTGACCATTTTCCTATTCTTTTATCGCTCTCTGGCAGGGTCTGTCCTATGCGTAACTTTAACCCTTCATTTAAATATAGAATAGTAGAATCCAATTGGCCCTCTTTTTCATCTTCTCTCGAAAACAAACTAGCTGCTCTTCCTTCTCCCGAATCCAGTAACCTTACAGATTGTTACTCTAAATTTGTTGATTCTATTATTTCAAGCGCTAACGAAAATTTTCCTTTAAAAAAACCTTATAGTTCTAAAGTTTCCACTCCTTGGTGGGATTCAGAGTGCACTGTTGCAGTTAATGATAGGAAAAGGGCAGAACAGACTTACAACTCTTCCATGACCATTGAAAATTTATTAGATTATCAGCTGAAAGCTGCCAGAGCAAGAAAACTTTTTTCGAAGAAAAAGAAAGAAGGGTGGGTTCGGTTCTGTTCCAACCTTTCCCCTCGCACTCCCTCTGCTTTAGTTTGGAAACAAATTAAAAGGTTCAGAGGTTCCTGCAACAGTATTGATATGACTGCCAATGATCCCTCGTCCTGGCTTGAGAACTTCTCTGATAAACTTTCTCCTCCTTTTGTTCCTAATTTAGATTACTTTCCTTCTCCTTCCTTTCCTCTTCCTACTCAAAATAGTTTTGATCAATTATTTACGTTCTCTGAACTTCAGTTGGCACTTGACGGTCTACGAGATTCTTCTCCTGGAGTGGATGGTATTCCATATTCATTTTTGACTCATGCATCTGATAAAAGCAAGGAATATTTTTTAAATTTAATTAACAATTATTATGATTTAGGCTCTGTCCCTCAGTCTTGGAAAAATCAAATAGTGATTCCCATTCTTAAGCCTGGTAAGAGTCCTTCCGACCCTAATAGCTATAGAGTATAGACCAATAGCATTATCCTCAGTCTTATCTAAAGTCACAGAACATATGATTAAACATCGCCTTGAATGGTTTGTGGAGAACAAAAATTTGCTAGCTAAGTCTCAGTACGGATTTAGAAAGGGCCGAGGCACTATGGACAGCCTTGGTATTTTAACCTCGGATATTCGTATATCTTATTTGAACCAGGAATATCTTGTTGGGTGTTTCCTTGATATTTCAGCTGCCTACGATAATGTCATAATTCCCTTATTGAAAAATAAACTCATTTATCAGCTAATGATTCCAGAAAAATTAGTTCGCTTTATCTGTAATTTATTTTTGGAAAGATCCATATCGATTAGAAGTGGAAATTTCTCTCTTCCTCCCAGGACTATTTGGAAAGGATTACCTCAAGGGTCAGTGCTTAGTCCTCTCCTGTACAGTTTGTATACGTATGACCTAGAGCTAGTGATTCAGCCTAATTGTCATCTTTTACAATATGCTGATGATCTGGCCTTATATGTATCCAATATGTCCATTGAGCTGGCAGCGAATTATCTATCATCTGCGCTCAAATACTTATCAGAATGGCTTCTTCGTCACGGTCTTTCTTTATCGGCCTCTAAAAGTTCAGTGGTGGTATTTACTAAAAAGCGATCTATTCCACAAGTAGTAATTAAAGTAGATAATGATGAAATTCCGCAGGATAACAAGGTTAAGTTTCTCGGAATGTGGTTAGACTCCAGACTTACAGGTTCCAATCATATCGAGTACGTAGAGCAGAAATGTATAAAGAATATTAATGTGCTTCGTTGTCTCTCTGGGGTTTGGTGGGGATCTCATCCTTTCTCGCAGAAATTATTATATAACGCCATTATTCGTAGTCATTTGGATTACGGTCTATTTATTATTGATCCTTGCAACAAATTGGGGTTGCAAAAACTTGACAAAATCCAATCAAAATGCCTTCGCATTATTCTTGGGGCGATGAAGTCTTCTCCCATAAATGCTATGCAGGTAGAATGTGTCGATCCTCCTCTTTCTATTCGTAGACAATTTCTTGCTAAAAGGTTTTTCTTTAAACTTGCTCAAAATCTAGATCACCCTCTTCTTATAAAACTTGGTCATCTATCCAACTTATTTAACGCCCGATATCCCCGTTCAAATGCTATTCCTTGTTTACTTCAAGCTTATCATCATTATTCTCAACTGCCTGATCCTTTCTTCCAAAACTCAGTTTTACCCCTTTTCTTCACGCCATATGAAGCGTTGATATTCCAGCCCAACATAATCTTGGATTTTAATATAAATAAAGATTCAATAGAAGCTAACAGTCTTTTTATTGATAAAATTTCCTCAAATTACCATAATTGGCGTATAATTTTTACGGATGCTTCTAAATTATCAGACAATGGCCCAGTTGGCGCTGCTGTATGGATTCCATCTTCAAGAATAATTCTGAATTACAAATGCTCAGCTATCACATCTGTTTTCACAGGTGAAGCAATTGCTATCCTTGAAGCTATTTCCTTCATTAAATCCCACAATTTAAATAAAAGTATAATTTTTACAGATTCCAAAAGCTGTCTTCAATCAATATTGTCAAACCCTTTTCGATCAAATCCCTGTTTTCCTATTATCCTTAAAATAAGAAATCTTCTGTTAGAGTGTCATAATTTGCATATAGAGGTTGTTCTAGCCTGGATTCCTGGTCATTCAGGTATTTCAGGAAACGTAACCGTGGACTCCATTGCAAAAAATGCTGTCCATACAGGTTCTCTTGACCATCCTGAAGTATATTCCCATGATATATGCTCATCTTTAACATTAAATTTATTTGACTCATGGTCTAGAATTTGGCGAATTTCCAAAACTATCACTGGGAAATTTTATGGTGATATTCAGCCTGAAATTCCTCGTAAACCCTGGTTCTTCATATTTTCTAATCTGGATAAATCCACCACCTCTACAATTTGTCGCTTAAGACTGAATCATTCGTGTACTCCCGTTTTCTTGGCTAAACTTAGAATTAGGGATAATTCAATTTGTGATTGTGGTCTTTTCGAAGGAACTGTGGACCACATATTTTTTAATTGCCCTAGGACAAGGTTTTCTCTTTATGATATTATTCCTCATAATATTCCACGCCCTACTTCTATTAAATCTCTTCTTTCACTTGTCTTTACTCCTTTTGTAAATATTCTAGGTAGATATATTAGTGCTAATAAAATTAAACTGTAAAAAGGTTCATAACATAACAATAAGATCTTGTTTTCTTAAGTTAATATTCAAGAATATTTCCTTTTTTTTATGTTAATATTTATTCGATTTTATCCGTATAAATGTATAAATATCGAATTATTTATTTAATGTTTTCAATATCAATACTAGTTTTGTTTTATCACAATATTATTGTGATCTCTATAAATTTCCTTTGGCTTCGTTATGGTTTCTTTTTCGTGTAATATCATTTGACAGTTTGTCTTTCTGACACATGACATTGGCGAATTGTGGTGGACTTCCACAAAAAGCCACTCATAAAAGTTGAAGTTGAAGTATAAATTTGTGTTTGTGTAATGTAAGTGAGATTAAAAATAGATCACTACAATACCCCCCTTCCGAGAAGAGGATAACCCGGTTATCCGAGACAGCCGGGGTAACCGATAAAAACTTTTTAACTTAGTAAAAAGTTTTTACTTAAGTATGAAAAAACTAGGAAAAATAAACTGTTATTGCAGTTTGTTTATAATGAGAACAACTTAGTATTCACTAATAAAACCTATAACGAACTAACCTATTGCATACCTGTATAGTATACTAGCCTTCCGCCCGCGGCTCCGCCCGCGTGCATCTCGATTAACGCGACCTTTGTATCATCATATCTTCGGTTCTACTCAACCGATTCCGATAAAACAAACGTAAGATTTTAAGTCTGAGCAAGCCCTTTCTAACAAAAAAAACCGCATCTAAATCCGTCCAGTAGTTTTTGCGTCCATCGCGGACAAACAGACAAACAGACAAACAGACAGGAAATTCAAAAAAAATATTTTCGTGTTCAGTATCGTTATCATAACATAACCCAAGTATTTTTTTTTAAATATTTCCAATGTACAGACACGACCACTTTACAATTATATAATAGTATAGAAGTTATACTATATATAAGTATAAGAAACACTACACAGGTAGAATATACTACTAAGTTGTACATCTGCGTGCAGATATTCCTATTCTAACAGAGTATTCCTATTCTAACAGAAAATTAACTAACATACTAAACTATGCTAGACTTAAATAATAAGTGACTGCATTGGTTGATCAGACCACACAGCACTATACCTATAAGTTAGTATAAGTAAGAACTCTTACTTTCCTATTTATAAGTCCACAACAGGTCGCGCGCCCCCATTGGGATCTGCACCTCCTATCAGACAAAATCCGATAAGAAGAACAGGTAAAGAAAAATATTTCTCAAGACAAAGTCCTAAAAAATCCAATGAAAACAACTTTTAACTAATCGTTTTGATACCGGAAATGGTAGAAAACTGTATAACAAGTGTTTCCTAAATAGACCTAAGCCTTGGATACAAAATCAATTAAGAAATTGTAAAAAAAATAGCAAAGTGATGAAAAATCACAAGTCAATTGAAACTTAATTTCAATTGGTTTGGCGAAAATACTGAACCAAAATTGGTCAGGCAAACGGATTTAGAATCCCAAAATGGTGTAGTTACACCAGCCAAACAAAAAAGAAACAAAATTGAAAATAAAAATTTTCAAGTTTTGTAAAAAAAATTCTATCTTTGAAACTTAATTTCTCAAACTATGAAAAAAGTTGTAGATAGAAAAACCAAAACACACTGCCAATGTGTACCTATACATGTGCTGTTACACCAAAAATTGAAATATTGTCAGATTAGATAATACTGTCAACAAAAAATAGATGTTAAAAGTGACCACACCCGTATACATACACACAAATGTTATACACCTCATGGCGTTTTTATAATGTCCTTGACATGATATTTTCCTATAGATCCCGTAGTGAGATCTTCTAACTCGTAAACGACATCAGATGGTTTCCCAATAACTTTGCATTTGACAAACCTTGGTGCCAATTTAGCCGAGAAGAACTGAGCTGCGTTTGACTGTACAAAATTACGCCTCCACACAATATCACCGACGCTTAACCGGAGCTCTCGGCGGCGCAAGTTATATCTGTGGGCATTCTGTTTGTACGCTTTGGTCAAGGCAGTACTCACTCGTTCGAAAATATCTGCAAGTTCAGATAGGGAGTTAGCTTTAGGATCCCTATTGGTGAGCTGGAGATCGTCTAACGAATCTGGTGTACTGCCCCGCAATGTATGCAGTGCACCATCCGCGACTATCTCACGACCTTTAGCCAAAAAGTATGGTGTATAACCAGTAGCAATGTTAACAGAAGTATTTAAAAATAGTTGGATTTGAGGTAAGTATTTAGACCAATTTCGTTGATCATTCTCAACCAACAAAGATAGACAGGTTTGCACAGTTTGGTTATAACGCTCAACCGTGTTAGATTGAGGCGCATAATAGGCATTATAAAAAATTTTAGGTATGGAATGCCTTGAACAAAAGGATTTAAATTCCTTGCTCTGAAAAATTGTAGCGTTATCACAAATGATTACACAGGGTGTGCCTTCTTTTAGTAAAATTTCGGATTCAATGAAAGATGTAACTGTTTTAGTGGTAGCTGTACGAAGTGGATGGAGCCAACAAAATTTTGTAAAAACATCAACGATGGAAAGAATGTAGACATGGCCTGAGTAAGATTTAGCTAATGGACCAATTGTATCAATAGAAAGTGTATGCATGGGACGGACAACCTTTTTCTGGTTTGTCATGTGACCGTGTGGTATGTTATTGGAATGCTTGTAAGCCTTGCATTTTTCACAACGAGCCACATAGTTCTTAATATCTTCATACATATTTTTCCAAAAATAATTAGCTTTAATTTTGGCCAAAGTCTTAAATGTACCAGGATGTATGGAGTTAATTTCATGATTTTCTTTGATACAATCCTGTACTAACTCATGAGGTAGGACAATTTTCCAAGAAGAGTCCTCATGTAATTTAGATGAAGGTTTAGAATATCTAAACAAAACCCTGTCTTTAATTTGATAATTCTTATGAAACAAAGGATTAGACTCCACATTCCTAAATAATTTATTGTACCAATCATCACTAGAGGTACTACCACCCGTGAATGATACAACGTTAAGTTCCACCCGTGATAGTACATCAGGGACGACGTGTAAGCTACCCTTTTTATGTCGAATCTCGAAATCATAGCATGCTAACTGCATGGCCCATCTGGCTAAACGACCGGATGGGTTGTTTAAAGTTTTCAACCATTTGAGACACATATGATCAGTAACTAAGATGAAGTGACTTCCCTCAACATAAGGACGGAAGTGATTAACCGAATCGACCACAGCCAACAACTCGCGCTCTGTAGTGCTATAATTGCGCTCAGTCTTCGACAAAAGTCGAGAATGAAAAGCAATAGGGTGCTCGGTGCCGTCAATTTCTTGAGTGAGTACGCTCCCAATACCTACTGATGAAGCGTCAGTATGTATTTGAAAAGGTAGGGAAAAGTCAGGGCATGCAAGCACTGGAGCATGAGTGAGAGCATCTTTTAGAGCTAAGAATGACTATAAACTAAAATAAATAAAACTCTAATTTTCTTTCATCAGTTTGTAAACCCTGTGAACCTACTACATAACCCAAATAATGCAACTGTGACTTACCAAACTCACACTTGCCAAAATTAATTGTCAAACCAGCCTTTTTCAAAGCTTCAAATACTTCTTCTAGTATAGATAAGTGTTTCTTGAAAGAATGAGTAGCGACCAATAAATCATCACAATATCCAAATATTTTTTCACCATATTTGTGATGGAATAGAGAGTCAATAAGACGCTGCATTTCACTACCCGCATTCGACAAACCAAAGCTCATCCGTTTAAACTGGAATAAACCCCGGTTAGGAACTACAAAAGCTGTCTTCTGACAAGATGTACCACTGCCATCTGTATTGTCAGAGTCACAAAGAGCTATCTGCCAATAAGCAGCAGATAAATCAATAGAGGATAAGTAACGAGCACCTCTAAGATTGTCCAAGATAGAACTAATATAAGGCAATGGATAAGAGTCTTTAACTGTAACATCATTTAACTTCCTATCATCAAGACAAAATCTGAGTGAACCATCCTTCTTAGGTGTCATAACAACAGGATTAGACCAAGGTGAGTTGGAAGGTTCAATCACATCCAGCTGCAGCATTCTGTCAACTTCCTCATTTAAGGCCTTCAGCTTAGCTGGTGACAGGGGATAATACCGCTGCTTAATAGGTGGTCCGGTTGTTATGATCCTATGTTCAATGATTTTAGTTTTACCTAAACCCTTTTCTTCAGTAGATATAGATCTAAACTTGTTAATAATTTTGTTTAATTCAATAGATTCTAAAGGAGAAAGATCACTCATAGGAATGATTGCACAAACTCTATCATGTTGAGGTTCATTGACCACTGGAGAAAGGTGAAAGTTATCAAAATTTAAAAAATTTAAAATTCCAAAGTCATGAACAAAATCCATGCCCAAAATAAAATCATTAGTAATATCTGGAACAATTAAAAAAGAAATGCAGATAATTTGGTTCTTGAAATTAATTGGTAAAGTCATTCTGCCTAGTACCTTAACTACAGAACCATTAGCACACTTAGCTCCCATATCTGTTTTGTTCAACACAAAACCTAAACGTAGTAATACTTGGTGGTAATTGTTACCAATAATAGAAAGATTGGCCCCAGTATCCAACAAACCACGGTAAGTGTTAGTATTAATAAAGAATTCCAAATATAGTCTGTTATCACCATCAACAGTTGAAATGTCAGGAGTGACCGTACCAAGATGATGTAAGGTGGGACTAGTTCTAGCCGCTCCTGAACTAACTAGTTTTTTTGGTTAGACTTCTTATCCGGGTTGGGTTGGGAACTAGGGTTGCACTTGGAACAATTAGAAGTAAGCACATCCTTGTTACCACACTTAAAACATACTATACCACGAATAGACCTACATTGTTTATATGAATGACCTGCCTTTTTGCATTTCAAACAAACTAACTTACCATCAGGTGAGCCCTGCTTTTGTGATTTCACCACAGAAACAGTCTTATGCTGTTTGCTAGACTTTGAAGTATGAATGCTAGAACCACCTGAGGATATGTTAATGTAAGATTCATACCGCTTAGCTAGAGCCATCAATTGATCGGTGTTCTCAATGTTATTGAGAGCCAAAAGCTGAGCATACACTGGTAACATATTATGCAAAATGATCTCAATAAGTGTGCTCATTTCTAAAGGTCTAGTAAGCCTAGAGTTCATGGTTAGCATCTGCAAAACATATAAGTTTGCAGGTTGGTTGGGAGATTGGGTGTGTGTCCTAATCTGCTTCTCTAAAAGAAAATCATTGTCACATGCCAAAAAGAAAGATTTAAATTTAAGTTCTAAGTCAGCAAGCGAGGTACATGACTCACGGATCAACCTATAAAAGTCTAGTGCGTTACCGCTCAGTAGGTCTGCGAAACATCTAACTACCTTGATCTCAGACAAATCTCTACTCCTCATGTAATCATTAATACGTAGGAAAAAATCCACTACACTTGACTCACCCGAGTATTTGAGATTCCACGATCTTAAATTGTCATCCCGTATCAAATGAACAGCTTTGTCACATTGATGCGACAAAGGTGACTGACCGCTAGGCATGTCATTGAGTTCTGGTGGCGTTCCGTATTCCTCACGATGCTGTTTCCGAACAGTAACATGGCGCAAAGGATCATCTAATACCTTTGAGGTACCAGGCTTTGAAGCACCAGGTGTAGGAACCCCCGGTTCATCAGCCATGATTAACAAAAACTGGAAACAACACAGCGATACACAAACAATAGCACTAAACTGGCTTAAATTTCAAGTAAGTAATGTACACAATATACACAATGATACTTGGTACAACACAGGTGTAAGTCTGTACACTTAATTATTACAGTTATAATTAATATAATAACGCTTTACCAACTGTGGTTGTCACCACAACTTACTAAATGTCAAAGTGACAAAATCTTTCAAAAGTTAGGTTATGTGTAGACTATTTTGGCTATACAGCAAATAAACAATGAAAAACAGCTGTAGTTTTAATTGTAAGCAATAATTTCTCTATAGTGAGATATATATTTGTGATAAGTAGAAGTTACTATCAATACAGCTTATATTATACCAACAAAACATGTTTGAAATGTTTTCAACATCAAAAAATTTACCAAACAATTACAAAGTTAAATTGTCAAAAATTCACCGAAACAAACCAGGAATAAAAGGCTAAATTAATGGTATTTTAAAGCATTCGGGCGCCAATTGTAACGTATAAAAAAAAAAGAATAAAAAAAAGACTCTGTTCACGGGTTTGGGAGGTCAGATGGCATCCAAGCCCCAGAACAGAGTTTAAAGGTTGTTGTTACAATGTTTTAGATGAAGATAAAGTTACCTGGATAGGCCCTCGGAGTTTGCATCAAACCTTTGGAGCAAGGACCTCTTATATGATGATTAACAGCCTCTGGTTCGTTTTGGGAATCGACAATGAAACGCTGGTATGATTTCATGCACAATTTGTATAATCCGAGATTTTTACAATGCTCTTAGATATAGCTTTAAGATTAAGGCTTAAAAGTAAACTAACGATAGCTAGACGCGAAACGTAAGTCCGCACTTGAGACACTCGCGACGCGATCACGCACGACACGTGTACAGATGAAAAACGTAACTCACGTGAACGCAGAACTGTACCCTGGCGAAAGCGTTACTTCAGGGTACGTAATCCTCCAACGTCAGCTTGCGCGGGCGCGCCGCGTGACGTGCGCCAGCCTCTTAGCGCACACCTCGTGCTCAATGAAGAGAGAGCCTCAGGCTCCCATGGCAGACAAGGGAAGGAGAAGAAGACCCTTGGCGTCGTCGGATTCTGCCACTCGAATCCGACATGAATAGTCCCCATCTATCCAACCTGCGGGTTATGGTCGTGCTTTGCCTAACACGCAGACATCAAAATGCCGGCGCGGTTCGTGCTCGACATCATCCGCCCAAGGAAATACGACGCTCCCCAACTTTCAGGGATGCGGGATCGAGCAGATGATCCCGGATCACTTGTCCGGGCACAAAAAAAACTGTTTGTTCTAAAATAAATTACAGAG
The DNA here is from genome assembly GCA_914767945.1 of Eilema depressum. Taxonomy (NCBI): domain Eukaryota; kingdom Metazoa; phylum Arthropoda; class Insecta; order Lepidoptera; family Erebidae; genus Eilema; species Eilema depressum. The sequence continues at coordinate 3,453,734 of OU612027.1, read as the reverse complement.
CAATATCTAAGTCGACGACAATGGCCGCCTGTTCAAAACCAGAGTGTTCTAGACTGTTCTAGTTCCTCTATGATTACCACAAAATAAAAATATCAGAAATGCAATCATAGACAAAGTAGAGGAATGCTCTCAGGAATTTAATATAAAAAATCCACTAAAACTAGTCTTTAATTCTAGCCGAATTTATGACATACTGACCCCAATTCTGTCTTGTCACAAGCTAACTAAAATAAGCTAAAAATCTCTAAATGTCAGTTTAGTCCTGTCAAAATGTAATTTCGTATTCTGAGAACACACAACTAACTTAAAATTAGCTTGACACAACTAAAATTAGAGAAAGTACTCAACTGTCATTTTTGGTTAAACGGTATTCTGACCCCAATTCTGTCTTGTCACAAGCTAACTAAAATAAGCTAAAAATCTCTAAATGTCAGTTTAGTCCTGTCAAAATGTAATTTCGTATTCTGAGAACACACAACTTAATTAAAATTAGCTTGACACAACTAAAATTAGAGAAAGTACTCAACTGTCATTTTTGGTTAAACGGTATTCTGTTGTACTTAAATGCACTAAAATAAGAAATGTCAAACTAAAATTACACATCATCTAAAATAATGCCAATTGTCGTTCTATATACGCTTAAAGCCTTTATAAAGCTCTATAAATCGTCGATTGATTTGTATTTTATAAATAACTAGCGGACCCCGCGAACTTGCCAGGTACGTGGACCGAGAAAAACTGTATTTGCTTGGTTAAGACTGAGAAATATCACAGCTTGTTTACTATTTGATCAATAATATGCACTAATTATCATTTGTCGGCATTCTAAAGACTTATTAAGATAAGTTTTCACAGATTTTATGAAAATCTTTATCGTTCATTCTTAATTTTTTAATAGTTGTAACACTCGTTTTAGCGACGTCATATTCAAATTTAGTGCTGTCTTGTGCTTAGCAAACACTAAATTTAGTTTGACATAACAACAGAATACGGTTAGAAATGTCAATCGCTTATCTAAAATAAGAAAATTTTAGAGAAATTTAGTTTAGAGATGGTAACGTCAGAATTGGGGTCTCTGTTGTACGTATATGCACTAAAATAAGAAATGTCAAACTAAAATTAGACATCATCTAAAATAATGCCAATTGTCGTTCTATATACGCTTAAAGCCTTTATAAAGCTCTATAAATCGTCGATTGATTTGGATTTTATAAATAACTAGCGGACCCCGCGAACTTGCCAGGTACGTGGACCGAGAAAAACTGTATTTGCTTGGTTAAGACTGAGAAATATCACAGTTTGTTTACTATTTGATCAATAATATGCACTAATTATCATTTGTCGGCATTCTAAAGACTTATTAAGATAAGTTTTTACAGATTTTATGAAAATCTTTATCGTTCATTCTTAATTTTTTATTAGTTGTAACACTCGTTTTAGCGACGTCATATTCAAATTTAGTGCTGTCTTGTGCTTAGCAAACACTAAATTTAGTTTGACATAACAACAGAATACGGTTAGAAATGTCAATCGCTTATCTAAAATAAGAAAATTTTATAGAAATTTAAGTTTAGAGATGGTAACGTCAGAATTGGGGTCACTGATACATATAAATCTTAAAATTATTAAATAATCAAAGACGGAATTGTTGCCTTCAGAACTTAATAATACATTTCGTAGCTAGCTATGAGAACGAAACGCTTGACCGAAAGGACTAGTTTCCACGAATGTCATTAATGTCAGTACTGTCATTCGGTAATTGTCAGTAATGTTGTATGTCGGGTTTTCTAGGAACGCGTGCTTGCTACAAGTGTTCGTCCTCTCCAAAAATCTTTTTACTTGAAAATATTGAGTTGCTGGAGTATTTAAGTGCTTCTGTGTTGTCTAATTGTGCTTTGTGTTCGTATTCAGGGTAAGTTACTTTGTCTAACACGTAGATTCTCTCATGGATAACCATCCACCAGACCCGGGAGGGGGAAGCGTCCCCGGCGGACGGCCGGGCACGCCACTCCCCGGTACTACTCGAGTTGTGATAGATGATGCTCCTACAGTCGCTACAGCCAAGAAGCGTGTCATCAACAGCTCACAGGAAGACGCTGTCCCTGCTAAAAAGACTGTTACTATCCCCTACCAAGCTATTCCATCAATTCAAAATACATTTATACATCCCGATTTTCAAGATAAGGTGTCAAGGTACTCAGAGTCGGACTCTGGCCCGTTTTTGGTCCACGTGACTAGGGATGTAGGCGATGCCTCTGCTGGAACAGTGTTCCGTTCTATCAAGTTTGGCCATTTCTTGCATGTGAATAAAATAACCAACATTATTGAAGGCAGTGTTAAGCGGGTGGGTCGTAACAGACTTTCGGTTGAATTTAAAAATGCTAGTGATGCGAACAACTTTATTAGTCATCCTTCTTTGGCAAGGGCCAAATATAATTGCTCAATTCCCTCGTTTGCTACCTCACGAATGGGTATAGTTCGACAAATACCAGTGGAGTGGACATTAGAAGAAGTGGTCCTATCCATTGAAGTTCCATCAGGATACGGGTCAATAATGAAGGCTAGAAGGCTCAATAGGAGAGTCACGGGTGAAAACAACACTGCCACATATGTTCCCACTCAAACCATCGTGATCACCTTCTCAGGACAAAAATTGCCCCCACACGTCTACTGTTTTTATAATTCCCTCCCTGTAGAAAATTATGTTCTTCCCCTCATACAGTGTTGGAAATGTTGCCGTTATGGTCACACTTCCACACAATGTCGATCTGCCCCACGGTGTTTCATTTGTTCCCAGGCTCATGAGGGTATTTCATGTGCCTCAAAAACTCCCACATGTATGTTTTGTTTAGGTCCCCACACAGCCAAAGATCCTTCCTGTCCAGAGCACTCCAGGCAGAAGTCTATAAAGATTACCATGTCTCAGGAGAGCATTTCTTACATGGAGGCATCGGCTAGATTCCCCCAGGTGAGAAAGTCTTTTGCCGACACAGCTAGATCTTCTCAACCACCAAATTATCATTCTCCCTCGCCTTCATCTTCTCAACCACCAAATTATCACCCTGATTCTCATCATTCTCCCTCGCCTTCTATCCGGGGGTCTCAAGGGCCTCAGGTATCATATAGGAAAACTACATTCATGCCCCGAAGGCAGAGCTCCCCTGCTTCTGGCCCTGGCTATGACAGGCAGGCCCATAGTTTTATTACCCAATCTCCGCCGTCTTCTCTTCCAAATGGTGCTGCTCTCCCTGGTGCACAAGTTAATGCTGATTCCAATGACAACTTTTTGGATCTGTTGCTCTCCACCCTTATTAGTATGCTCACCCGTTTTGATGATGCTGAGCTACCTGAAAAATATAAAACAAAACTTACTCAGCTGCTAAATTTTACTAGTAACATTCCCACCTCTCCTTCAATGGAATTGTAGGAGCATTAGAAGTAAAAAGAGTCACTTAATTTATTTAATTAATCAACACAAGCCTCTCATCCTTGCCATTCAGGAGACTTGGCTTAAGCCTGGCACCCATTTCAGGATGCCAGGGTATGCCTGTCTTCGGGATGACAGGGGTGACAGATATGCTGGAGTTGCCATTTTGGTCTCCAGATCAATTATTTTTAACTCTTTGTCTCTACCTCCTCACAGTGATAGCTGGAACATTGTTGCTATTACAGTATCAAGCATTACTTTTCTTTCCATTTATATCCCCTATCCAGATTCCTCTATACTAGCTGAATTAAGCAACATTTTAGTTTCCATAACTTCTCCTCTTGTTATTCTGGGTGACTTCAATATCCATCATACCTCATGGGGATCACATGATTGTGATGATTTAGCGTCCTCATTCATTGATATCCTGGATTCTTTCAATCTTTGCATCTTAAATGATGGCTCTGCCACACGCAGATCCTCTTTAACCCAAAGGGGCCCTAGTGCTGTGGACTTAACCATCTGTTCCGCATCTCTCGCCTCATGCCTGACCTGGCAGATTGAAAGTGACTCACACCAGAGTGATCACTACCCCATAATTGTCTCCTCTCTAGCCAGCCACAGGGAGTCACCTCCGTTTAACCCTCTTCTTAAATTCAATCTATCAAAAGCCGATTGGGAACTTTACTCTCATGCTCTTGACCAGGAGGTTTCTCTTTTGCCTGTCCCTAACCCTGGTAATATTGATACTGTGTATGCCCTTTTTAAACAGGCTCTTCTAAACTCCGCCGACAAGGCAATTCCTGTTAAAAGAGCTCCCAGGAACAACATCCCCTCTCCTCCTTGGTGGGATCAGACCTGCTCAGATGCCTGTCGAATGAGAAGGGATGCGGAAAGAACGTATAAACATAGTATGACAACTGCAAACTATCTAAATTACCAAAAAGTAGCTGCACAAACAGTTAGACATTTGTCCCAAAAGAAAAAAGATGGATGGCGCAAGTTTTGTGAAGCTCTGGCCCCGCGTACCCCTGCATCGTGTGTATGGAGAGATGTTAGACGGTTTAGATTTTCCACAACCAACAACAACATTACCTCAAATGACCCCTCTCAATGGCTACAGAAATTTGAACAAAAACTTGCTCCCCCGACAGCTCCCACTGCTGCCGAGTCCTCAAACTACTTTCCCTCTAGCTCTCAGACTTCACACCCTTTGGATTCATCTTTTTCCTTTGAAGAACTTTCGAATGTCTTAGGGTCACTTAAGGATTCTTCTCCTGGTGTGGATGGCATTCCTTACTCATTTATTTTCAAGAGCAGCACAACAACCCAAAAATTTTTTTTAAGTTTGCTCAACTTAATTTTTTACTCTGGTTTCCCCCCAGAAGAGTGGAAGTCACAAATTATAATTCCAATCCTGAAACCAGGTAAACGTAGCGATGATCCTTCCAGCTACCGCCCTATTGCGCTCTCTTGTACTATGTCCAAAATCTTAGAGCACTTAATAAAAAATCGTTTAGAGTGGCTGGTGGAAAGCCAGGGTTTGCTCTCAAAAACTCAGTTCGGGTTCCGCAAGGGATTGGGGACTATGGATAATCTCAGTATATTTACCACTGACGTTAGAATAGCTCTATCAAAGAATCAGTATTGCGTGGGTGTATTCTTGGACATAGCATCCGCATATGACAATGTACTACTTCCTGTGCTCAGGCAAAAACTGCTTAATCTGAGTGTTCCAGAGAAGATAGTAAATTTCATTTCCAATTCCCTGTCTGGGAGAACCATTAGTCTCAGAGTTCAAAATTCAATCCTTTCTCCCAGAATAATTTGGAGAGGCCTTCCGCAGGGCTCTGTTTTAAGCCCCCTCCTCTATAGCATCTATACCGCCGATTTAGATCTCTCAGTCACTTCCTTCTGCAACATACTTCAATACGCGGATGATCTTGCTCTTTATGTGGCAGCGGACAATATGACGGATGCTGTGTCCAGATTGAACTCAGCAATCTCTTATCTCTCCAACTGGCTTACTGACCATGGTCTATCACTTTCAGTCCCCAAAAGCTCTGTAGTAGTTTTCAGCCGCCGTAGATCCATTCCTGATTGTCTAATCTCTCTTGATGATCAAAATTTCCCTGTAAAAAACACAGTCAAGTTTTTAGGAATGGTTTTAGATGCAAAGCTATCTGGAGTAGACCACATCAATTACATCACACACAAATGTGAAAAAAATATTAATATTTTAAGGGCTGTGTCTGGAGTTTGGTGGGGAGCCCACCCTTATTGTCAAAAGTTGATGTATAATGCGCTTATCCGTAGCCATTTAGACTATGGGTGCTTTCTCTTAGAGCCGTGCAACAAGGCAGCCTTAAGCTCGTTGGATAGGATCCAGGCCAAAAGCATGCGCCGTGTCGTGGGTGCTATGAAATCTTCCCCAATAAATGCGCTACAATTGGAATGTGTAGATCCCCCTCTATTTCTAAGAAGGCAGTACCTCTCTGATAGGTACCTATATAAATCCTCCCAACTATCCTTTCATCCTCTGGTGCCCAAACTACATAAATTATCCGAATATATTTCAGCAGGTGGATATTGGACACATAAAAGCCATCCGTGTTTATTTAATAGTTTTGTTAATTATGTTCGCCTCCCTTTCCCTTCTTTTCAATGTAAAACTAACCCCCTGTTTGAAACTCCATTTGAGGCTATTGTCTACAACCCTAATGTTGTCTTATACTGTGGTATCAGTAAGGATTCAGTGGATGCTAATAAGGAGTTAGATTATTTAATCAGCCGACATTGGCAGGACTGGATAGCTATTTACACGGATTCTTCTAAATTATCTGACTCCACTTGTGTGGGGTCTGCCGTTTGGATTCCAAGATACAAAATTATACTTTCATATAAATCACCAAATATCAATTCTATTTTTACTGGTGAATCGATAGCTATACTCGAGGCATTACTGTATATTGAGGCTCATAGTATTAGTAAGGCAGTAATATTTACGGATTCCAGGAGCTGCTTAATGGCCATTCTGGCTAATCAATTCACCAGTAAAACAAAATTCCCTTTAGTTCTTTTAATAAAGCAAACATTGTTTAGGTGTCAGTCTAAGGGACTCGAGGTTACATTGGTATGGATCCCAGGTCATGCTGGCATAGCAGGCAACACTTTTGTGGACTCCCTTGCCAGGGAAGCAGTAAACAATGGTACTCTCGACCAATATAGAGTCTATGCTCACGACCTCCTCTTACTTGCCAGACCCTGTCTAATATCAAAATGGACCGCCCTTTGGGAGAGTTCCAGCAAGGTGAAGGGAAGACACTATGCCTCCATTCAGCCTGACATCCCAATTAAACCCTGGTTTTACCAATTCCGGGAAGCCAGTAAGAGAGCTACATCGGTAATCTGTCGTCTGCGTTTAGGACATGTCTGCACTAATGTTTTTCTCGCTAAGATCAGGGTCAGGGACAGCTCTCTCTGTGAGTGTGGCTTGGATGAACACACTACTGATCACATCTTCTTTGAGTGCCCAAGAAGAAGTTCTCTATATGATATCCTACCCACCAACCGTATTCCCCGACCCATAAATTTTAACTCCCTTCTCACCTATACTAATTCTCCCCTTATATATCTGATATGTAACTATATTAACTCTAATAATATTAACCTGTAGGATTGTGTTTGTCTGCTATAACCACTAACCTGTGTTTTTTGCTTTGACTCAGGTACTCCAGCGTGCTGCAACACTTTCGGCCTTTATTGTATTTTATATACACCTTCTCTTGTACATTCACTAAGTTTTAATCCGTGGGTACATCAAGTAATCTAGCACAGTCGCATACCTACCCCCAAGTCGAAACTCGAATTCAATTCCATGTGCTAAGTCGTTGGCGGAAACTGCGTAATCGCCAGAAGAGAGAAAAAAAAAAAAAAAAAAAAAATGTTGTATGTCATTCCAGTATAAACAAAACTTTGTTATAAATTTGTGTTTGTGTAATGTAAGTGAGATTAAAAATAGATCACTACAGCTTGTAAAATGATTATAAAGATTCTGAAATATTATGTTCTTGTTCACAGGAGAGTTGCCGAATCCTCCACAGCTTATACTGTCGCCTCTCTATTGCCTGCCGGTTATGCAACCGAATGATGTAGATGCGACAGCTACAAGTCCGAGGGGATCGGTGACATCGTGCTTGCCACAAGTGCTCGTCAATTCCGAAAGAGAAAAAAACTGATAATAGTGATAATACTGTGTTGTTGAAGTACTTTATTGCTTTTGTATTGTTTCTGTGTGCTTAGTTTGATTATATTTTCTGGGTAAGTCCTAAAATTAATACTTACAAAGAGGATGGATAACCATCCTCCCGATCCTGGAGGGGATGAGGAACGTCTGAGATTGCTCCTAAGTCGATCTTCCTCCAAAAAGCGCCCGAATGATCAACAGGGAGATTCCGGTGCAGCAAAAAAAACCATATTAAATCCATCTGAATCTGCTCCCTCCGTCCAAACGACTTACATCCACCCGGATCACGCAGATAAGCCTACTACGTATTCAGATTCGGACACTGGCCCATTTTTAGTACATGTCACAAGAGACGTCGGTGATTCATCATCAGGAACAGTTTTTAGTTCAATTAAATTTGGCCATTTTCTTTCTCGAAACAACATTAAAAATATTGTACTTGGCGGCGTAAAGCGAGTTGGCAGGAATAGAGGTTCCGTGGAGTTTAAGTCGTTCACTGATGCTAATAGTTTTCTTACCCATCCCGCACTACTTAAGGCTAAATATGCAACCTCAATTCCCTCATTTGCATGTTCCCGTATGGGAATAATAAGACAGGTGCCAGTGGAATGGACATTGGAGGAAGTGGTCCAGTCCATTGAGGTTCCCCCTGGCTTTGGATCCGTTATGAAGGCCAGAAGATTAAATAGACGAGTTAATAGCGAAAATAATTCCCCCATATACGTGCCTACGCAAACCATAGTGGTTACCTTCACTGGTCAGAGACTGCCTCCGCATGTGTATTGCTTCCATAACTCCTTGCCCGTTGAAACTTATGTCCTTCCAACAATCCAGTGCTACAAGTGCTGCAGATTCGGTCATGTTACTTCTCAATGCAGATCGTCCCCGAGGTGCTTCTTGTGTAGCCAGGCCCATGAGGGTTCAACCTGTTCAACCTCAACCCCCACTTGCCTATTTTGCTCAGGTCCCCACTCGGCTAAAGATTCTTCCTGCCCTGAACATTCCCGACAAAAATCGATCAAAATTACCATGTCCCAGGAGAATGTTTCCTACATGGAGGCCTCCGCCAGATTCCCTCATGTTAGAAAGTCCTTTGCAGACACCACTAGACAGTCTCTTTCTCCAAATTTTCTAAATTCCCAGCCTAGTTCCCAACAATTCCCTTCCCTCAGTTCCCATCACCTATCCTCTCCCTTCTCTCAAGGTCCATCTCAATCTTACAGAAAAACAGTCTCTTCTCCACAAAGACAGTACAATCCAGCTTCGAGTCCTGGCTATAATAGACAGGCTCATAATCTTTTAACCCAACCTCCTCCTTCTTCCATGCCTAATGGCTCCGCTCTCTTAGTTGAGCAATCAAAATCTCCTTCCAATGATAATCTCCTTGACCTACTTCTCTCCACCCTCATTAACATGCTAACTAGGTTTAGTGACACTGAGCTGCCAGACAAATTTAAACATAAACTTTCTCAGCTATTAACTCTCACTAGTCAAATTCCCTCCCCTTCTTCAATGGAACTGTAGGAGTATCCATAATAAAAAGAATGAATTGATACACTTAATCAATAAATATAAGCCGCTCATTGTTGCCATTCAGGAAGCCTGGCTTAAGCCCAACTCCCGCTTTAGGGTGTCTGGGTTCGCCTGCTTTCGGGATGACAGGAATGACGGTCATGCTGGATCCACCATTTTGGTGTCCAGAAATATTGTATTCTCTCAAATCTCTATCCCCCCTCATAGTGACTTGTTCCACATTGTTGGTGTTAGAACAATGAACATTTCTTTCCTTTCTGTTTACATTCCTTACCCTGATTCTTCCATACTTTCAGACCTATTTAACATTATATCATCTATCTCTCCTCCTGTGGTCATATTGGGTGATTTTAACATCCACCATACCTCTTGGGGATCATACCAATGTGATGACTTATCTTCTTCATTTATTGATTATTTGGATTCCTTAAACCTGTGCATTCTGAATAATGGCAGTGCTACTCGTAGACCGACTTTGTCACACCCTGGTCCTTCTGCTGTTGATCTCTCTCTGTGTCCTCCTTCTCTTTCTTCATGTCTTATATGGCAGGTCTTAAGTAGCTCCCATGGCAGTGATCACTTCCCCATTTTCATCTCAACGCTTACCAGCCAAATTCAAAATCCTATATTTAATCCTCTCCTAAAATACAACATATCAAGAGCGGATTGGGAGGTTTATTCTGATTGCCTTGATCACGAAGTAGAGATATTACCAACTCCTGACCCTGACAACTGCCATTCAGTGTATGCACGTTTCAAGAATGCTCTTCTGATTGCTGCGGATAAGTCATTCCCACTAAAGAAGCCTCCCAGGAATATGCTGCCTTCCCTGCCTTGGTGGGATCAATCCTGCACAGCAGCCTGCAAAAGGAGAAAGGACGCTGAAAAAGCATACTCTAGAGAAATGTCCCGGTCAAATTACCTAGCTTATCAAAGGGTGGCTGCTGAAACCACCAGACTTCTCTCTCAGAAGAAACAAGATGGTTGGCGCAGGTTATGCGAGAATCTATCCCCTCGTACACGCTCATCTATGGTATGGAAAAATATCAGAAAATTTAAATACTCCATATCATCCAACCACATTGCCTCAAATGACTCTTCTGTCTGGATCCAGGAGTTCGCGCAGAAATTGGCTCCCCCATCTGTACCTACCTCTGCTGAGTGTATTATTCACCACTCCTCTCCCCATTCCAGTCATCACTTTGATGCCCCCTTCACTCTTAACGAACTTTTAGCTGTCTTGGATCCACTAAAGGACTCTTCACCTGGGGTAGATGGCATTCCATACTCCTTCATTGTTCAGAGTAGCTTATCTGCTAAAAAATTTTTCTTAAGTATCCTAAATCTTATTTTTGGCTCTGGTATCCCTCCAGAGGAATGGAAATCCCAAATTGTCCTCCCTATTTTGAAACCCGGCAAACCCTCTGAAGATGCATCCAGTTATCGCCCTATTGCTCTATCTTGCACAATGGCTAAGATATTAGAGCATTTGATTAAGAATCGTTTGGAATGGTTCGTAGAAAGTCAGGGACTACTTTCTAAAACCCAGTTTGGGTTCCGCAGGGGTTTAGGCACTACCGATAGCCTTTCCGTCTTCACTACTGATGCTCGGATAGCTATGTCCAAAAATAATTTCTGTGTTGGTTTATTTTTGGACATAGCATCCGCATATGACAATGTTCTTCTTCCTGTGCTCAGGCAAAAGTTGCTTAAGCTGAGTGTCCCAGAGAAGATTGTAAACTTTGTTTTGAATTTCCTCTCTGGTAGGAATATTCAAATTAAATACCAAAATGCTATCCTCCCCCCTAGAATCATTTGGAAAGGTCTCCCTCAGGGCTCTGTCTTGAGCCCTCTTCTCTACAGCATATACACAGCTGATTTAGATGTCTCCGTTACTTCTTTTTGCAACATCCTGCAATATGCAGATGATCTAGCTCTGTATGTGTCCACGGAGCAAATGTCGGATGCAGTGTCAAAATTAAACTCTGCGATTTACTATCTTCAAATTTGGCTTGCAGATCATGGATTATCTCTATCAATTTCGAAAAGCACGGTTGTTGTCTTCAGCCGTCGCCGATCCATTCCCGATTGTGTGATCTCTTGTGAAAACCAAATCTTTCCTGTTAAAGAAAATGTAAAATTTTTAGGCATGATTTTAGACTCCAAGTTGTCAGGGAAAGAGCATATAAATTATACCGTAGAGAAGTGTGAAAAAAAAATAAATATCATACGATCCGTGGGCGGTGTCTGGTGGGGTGCTCATCCCTATTGCCAGAAACTGCTGTATAATGCTTTGATTCGAAGTCATCTGGATTATGGATCCTTTCTTCTGGAACCCTGTAACAAAGCATCCCTTAATTCACTAGACAGGATTCAGTCAAAATGCCTCCGCATAATTCTGGGTGCCATGAGGTCCTCACCAATAAATGCTCTGCAGGTTGAGTGTGTAGATCCTCCTTTGTTTTTGAGAAGGCAATACCTCTCCGATAGATACCTGTATAAGACTTCCCAACTTGCCTTCCACCCTTTGATACCTAAGCTACATTCTCTGTCTGAATATATCTCTTCTGGGGGTTATTGGTCTCATAAAGATCATCCCCGTCTATTCAATTCTTTCGTCAATTATGTCCGCCTTCCTTTCCCCTGTTTCCAATCCAAATTTAATCCCTTATTTGATGTTCCATTTGAATCAATAATTTTCTCTCCAGATATTGTTTTAGACTCTGGCATTAGTAAACAGTCAGTGGATGCTGAAGGGATGCTACAACGGCTAATCAGCCGAAAATGGCAGGATTCCATAACCATATACACAGACTCCTCTAAGTTGTCGGATAGCTCCTGTGTTGGATCTGCTGTTTGGATTCCCTATTATAACATTATTTTATCTTTCAAATCTCCCAACATTAACACCATTTTTACTGGCGAAGCTATAGCCATTCTTGAGGCATTGCTATATATAGAGTCCCATAATATCAACAAATCGGTTATTTTTACAGATTCCAGGAGTTGCTTACTGGCCGTCTTAGCCAACCAATTCGCCTCTAAATCCAGATCACCCTTAATTTTCCAAATCAAGCACTCACTTTTTAGGTGCCACAATAGGGGCCTTATGGTCTCTTTGGTATGGATTCCAGGTCACAGTGGAATCTTAGGCAATTCAATGGTTGACTCTCTAGCCAGAACTGCTTCGACTAGTGGATCTCGTGAACAATTCAGAGCCTTCTCTCAGCCACTTACTTTCTCTCGCCAAAATATGTATTACATCTCAGTGGAATGGGCATTGGTCCCAGTCCAGCTCTACTAAGGGAAGACATTATGCTTCAATCCAAAACGGCATCCCTTGCAAACCTTGGTTTTTTAAATTCCGCAAAGCTTCTAAGAGGGCAACTTCGGTTATTTGTCGTCTCCGTTTAGGCCATGTCTGTACAAATGTTTTTTTGTCGAAGATAAGGATTAGGGATAGCTCTCTTTGTGAGTGTGGTTTGGACGAAGGAACAGCTGATCACATGTTTTTCTCGTGTACTAGGATGAATGGTTCCCTGTACGACCTCCTACCCCCAAATGATGTCCCTCTCCCTGCCAACATTAACACCCTCCTGACGTATGTCAACTCCCCACTAATTTATATGTTATGTCATTTTATAGATCTTAACAATATTAACTTGTAAAACTGTGTTCGTTTGCTCTACCACATAACACTTTGTTTGCTTTAATGATGTCTCTTCTTTTCAGGTACTTCAACACACTATAAACCTTTTGGCCGCTTTTCCAAATTCACTGTTTGTATGGATAATTTTACACTTGTACTTTCACACGTTATTTTGATCAGTATAAAAACTGAGTTGTTGGCGGAATTATTGGGATCGCCATAGAACAAAAAAAAAAAAAAAAAAATACAAGTCCGAGACGTTTATCAGCCCCACTAGCCTTAGGTAAGTACCCCAAAAATTTTCAAATGTAAGTAGTCGAACATGGGTACAATGTTTTCTTAAGAGGCATAAAAACGAACTTTCACAGAGATTGTGCAGCAATATTAAAAGAGTTCGTGCTGCGGTCAACGAGGAGACCATTAAAAACTATTTTGACCATCTAAAAATGGAAACAGAGGGAGTTCCACCAAATTTAATTTATAATTATGATGAAACTAATCTTGTTGACGATCCCAGGAAAAAGAAAGTGCTTACAAGGCGAGGGACTAAGTATCCCGAGGCAATAAAAAACTCCACGAAAGCGGCATTTAGTTTGATGATATGCGGAAATGCGGCTGGCCAGATTCTTCCGCCTTACGTGAATTATAAGGCCGATAATATGTGGGATACTTGGACAGAGGGTGGACCACCTAATACGCATTACAACCGATCTAGTTCGGGATGGTTCGATATGCACAGTTTTAGAGACTGGTTTTTTAGCACACTGTTACCTGTGCTTCGATGAGAAGAGGGAAGAAAAGTCGTAATTGGAGACAATTTAAGTTCCCACATAAGTGCAAAGGTCATAGAGGCGAGCGAACAATATAACATTGCGTTTGTTGCTTTGCCACCAAATAGCACTCACCTTACACAACTTCTCGACGTTGCGTATTTTAGACCTTTTAAGTTACACTGGAGACGAGTTTTAGATGAGTGGAAGAGCACGAGGGATGGTCAAGTTTTGCCAACTATTCCGAAAAATACCTTCCCTTTGCAGAACGAGCTGCGATGTCTAGAAGAAAGCCAGGTGCTAGGTCTTATAAATTTTATAGTGAACGGCAGTTGCAACTTTGTATTTCTGATATAGAGGATAAAGTTCTGACTCAAAGAGAAGCTTCTGCAAAGTACAAAATACCGAGGAGTTCGATAATTCTAAAACTTAAAGCAATCAAACTTAACAAGGTGAGAAACCCTGGACGACAATGCGTTTTTACTGATGATGAGGAAATTTCATTTGTGGAACATGCAATACAAATGTGCAAATTTGGGTTTCCCATTACAGTGTTCGATTTACGTTGTATAGTTAAGGTATATTTGGAGAAAAAAGGTCGAACAGTGCCCCAATTCAGCAATAATTTACCCAAACTTCCACTACAAATTGGTTCGAACGAGATCCAGTCAGTAGTTTTTTTTTTTATTACGTCATAAACCGCAATTTTCGCCTTTGCTACTACGGAACCCTTCATGGGCGAGTCCGACTCGCACTTGGCCGATTTTATTTTCTTTCTTCACCTCGACGCCCACCTCTCCTTGCGCACGATGGGTACGCTAGTATAGTGTAGATAATACTAAGGCTTGTAAAATGATTATAAAGATTCTGAAATATTATGTTCTTGTTCACAGGAGAGTTGCCGAATCCTCCACAGCTTATACTGTCGCCTCTCTATTGCCTGCCGGTTATGCAACCGAATGATGTAGATGCGACAGCTACAAGTCCGAGACGTTTATCAGCCCCACTAGCCTTAGGTAAGTACCCCAAAAATTTTCAAATGTAAGTAGTCGAACATGGGTACAATGTTTTCTTAAGAGGCATAAAAACGAACTTTCACAGAGATTGTGCAGCAATATTAAAAGAGTTCGTGCTGCGGTCAACGAGGAGACCATTAAAAACTATTTTGACCATCTAAAAATGGAAACAGAGGGAGTTCCACCAAATTTAATTTATAATTATGATGAAACTAATCTTGTTGACGATCCCAGGAAAAAGAAAGTGCTTACAAGGCGAGGGACTAAGTATCCCGAGGCAATAAAAAACTCCACGAAAGCGGCATTTAGTTTGATGATATGCGGAAATGCGGCTGGCCAGATTCTTCCGCCTTACGTGAATTATAAGGCCGATAATATGTGGGATACTTGGACAGAGGGTGGACCACCTAATACGCATTACAACCGATCTAGTTCGGGATGGTTCGATATGCACAGTTTTAGAGACTGGTTTTTTAGCACACTGTTACCTGTGCTTCGATGAGAAGAGGGAAGAAAAGTCGTAATTGGAGACAATTTAAGTTCCCACATAAGTGCAAAGGTCATAGAGGCGAGCGAACAATATAACATTGCGTTTGTTGCTTTGCCACCAAATAGCACTCACCTTACACAACTTCTCGACGTTGCGTATTTTAGACCTTTTAAGTTACACTGGAGACGAGTTTTAGATGAGTGGAAGAGCACGAGGGATGGTCAAGTTTTGCCAACTATTCCGAAAAATACCTTCCCTTCTTTGCAGAACGAGCTGCGATGTCTAGAAGAAAGCCAGGTGCTAGGTCTTATAAATTTTATAGTGAACGGCAGTTGCAACTTTGTATTTCTGATATAGAGGATAAAGTTCTGACTCAAAGAGAAGCTTCTGCAAAGTACAAAATACCGAGGAGTTCGATAATTCTAAAACTTAAAGCAATCAAACTTAACAAGGTGAGAAACCCTGGACGACAATGCGTTTTTACTGATGATGAGGAAATTTCATTTGTGGAACATGCAATACAAATGTGCAAATTTGGGTTTCCCATTACAGTGTTCGATTTACGTTGTATAGTTAAGGTATATTTGGAGAAAAAAGGTCGAACAGTGCCCCAATTCAGCAATAATTTACCCAAACTTCCACTACAAATTGGTTCGAACGAGATCCAGTCAGTAGTTTTTTTTTATTACGTCATAAACCGCAATTTTCGCCTTTGCTACTACGGAACCCTTCATGGGCGAGTCCGACTCGCACTTGGCCGATTTTATTTTCTTTCTTCACCTCGACGCCCACCTCTCCTTGCGCACGATGGGTACGCTAGTATAGTGTAGATAATACTAAGGCTTGTAAAATGATTATAAAGATTCTGAAATATTATGTTCTTGTTCACAGGAGAGTTGCCGAATCCTCCACAGCTTATACTGTCGCCTCTCTATTGCCTGCCGGTTATGCAACCGAATGATGTAGATGCGACAGCTACAAGTCCGAGACGTTTATCAGCCCCACTAGCCTTAGGTAAGTACCCCAAAAATTTTCAAATGTAAGTAGTCGAACATGGGTACAATGTTTTCTTAAGAGGCATAAAAACGAACTTTCACAGAGATTGTGCAGCAATATTAAAAGAGTTCGTGCTGCGGTCAACGAGGAGACCATTAAAAACTATTTTGACCATCTAAAAATGGAAACAGAGGGAGTTCCACCAAATTTAATTTATAATTATGATGAAACTAATCTTGTTGACGATCCCAGGAAAAAGAAAGTGCTTACAAGGCGAGGGACTAAGTATCCCGAGGCAATAAAAAACTCCACGAAAGCGGCATTTAGTTTGATGATATGCGGAAATGCGGCTGGCCAGATTCTTCCGCCTTACGTGAATTATAAGGCCGATAATATGTGGGATACTTGGACAGAGGGTGGACCACCTAATACGCATTACAACCGATCTAGTTCGGGATGGTTCGATATGCACAGTTTTAGAGACTGGTTTTTTAGCACACTGTTACCTGTGCTTCGATGAGAAGAGGGAAGAAAAGTCGTAATTGGAGACAATTTAAGTTCCCACATAAGTGCAAAGGTCATAGAGGCGAGCGAACAATATAACATTGCGTTTGTTGCTTTGCCACCAAATAGCACTCACCTTACACAACTTCTCGACGTTGCGTATTTTAGACCTTTTAAGTTACACTGGAGACGAGTTTTAGATGAGTGGAAGAGCACGAGGGATGGTCAAGTTTTGCCAACTATTCCGAAAAATACCTTCCCTTCTTTGCAGAACGAGCTGCGATGTCTAGAAGAAAGCCAGGTGCTAGGTCTTATAAATTTTATAGTGAACGGCAGTTGCAACTTTGTATTTCTGATATAGAGGATAAAGTTCTGACTCAAAGAGAAGCTTCTGCAAAGTACAAAATACCGAGGAGTTCGATAATTCTAAAACTTAAAGCAATCAAACTTAACAAGGTGAGAAACCCTGGACGACAATGCGTTTTTACTGATGATGAGGAAATTTCATTTGTGGAACATGCAATACAAATGTGCAAATTTGGGTTTCCCATTACAGTGTTCGATTTACGTTGTATAGTTAAGGTATATTTGGAGAAAAAAGGTCGAACAGTGCCCCAATTCAGCAATAATTTACCCAAACTTCCACTACAAATTGGTTCGAACGAGATCCAGTCAGTAGTTTTTTTTTTATTACGTCATAAACCGCAATTTTCGCCTTTGCTACTACGGAACCCTTCATGGGCGAGTCCGACTCGCACTTGGCCGATTTTATTTTCTTTCTTCACCTCGACGCCCACCTCTCCTTGCGCACGATGGGTACGCTAGTATAGTGTAGATAATACTAAGGCTTGTAAAATGATTATAAAGATTCTGAAATATTATGTTCTTGTTCACAGGAGAGTTGCCGAATCCTCCACAGCTTATACTGTCGCCTCTCTATTGCCTGCCGGTTATGCAACCGAATGATGTAGATGCGACAGCTACAAGTCCGAGACGTTTATCAGCCCCACTAGCCTTAGGTAAGTACCCCAAAAATTTTCAAATGTAAGTAGTCGAACATGGGTACAATGTTTTCTTAAGAGGCATAAAAACGAACTTTCACAGAGATTGTGCAGCAATATTAAAAGAGTTCGTGCTGCGGTCAACGAGGAGACCATTAAAAACTATTTTGACCATCTAAAAATGGAAACAGAGGGAGTTCCACCAAATTTAATTTATAATTATGATGAAACTAATCTTGTTGACGATCCCAGGAAAAAGAAAGTGCTTACAAGGCGAGGGACTAAGTATCCCGAGGCAATAAAAAACTCCACGAAAGCGGCATTTAGTTTGATGATATGCGGAAATGCGGCTGGCCAGATTCTTCCGCCTTACGTGAATTATAAGGCCGATAATATGTGGGATACTTGGACAGAGGGTGGACCACCTAATACGCATTACAACCGATCTAGTTCGGGATGGTTCGATATGCACAGTTTTAGAGACTGGTTTTTTAGCACACTGTTACCTGTGCTTCGATGAGAAGAGGGAAGAAAAGTCGTAATTGGAGACAATTTAAGTTCCCACATAAGTGCAAAGGTCATAGAGGCGAGCGAACAATATAACATTGCGTTTGTTGCTTTGCCACCAAATAGCACTCACCTTACACAACTTCTCGACGTTGCGTATTTTAGACCTTTTAAGTTACACTGGAGACGAGTTTTAGATGAGTGGAAGAGCACGAGGGATGGTCAAGTTTTGCCAACTATTCCGAAAAATACCTTCCCTTCTTTGCAGAACGAGCTGCGATGTCTAGAAGAAAGCCAGGTGCTAGGTCTTATAAATTTTATAGTGAACGGCAGTTGCAACTTTGTATTTCTGATATAGAGGATAAAGTTCTGACTCAAAGAGAAGCTTCTGCAAAGTACAAAATACCGAGGAGTTCGATAATTCTAAAACTTAAAGCAATCAAACTTAACAAGGTGAGAAACCCTGGACGACAATGCGTTTTTACTGATGATGAGGAAATTTCATTTGTGGAACATGCAATACAAATGTGCAAATTTGGGTTTCCCATTACAGTGTTCGATTTACGTTGTATAGTTAAGGTATATTTGGAGAAAAAAGGTCGAACAGTGCCCCAATTCAGCAATAATTTACCCAAACTTCCACTACAAATTGGTTCGAACGAGATCCAGTCAGTAGTTTTTTTTTTATTACGTCATAAACCGCAATTTTCGCCTTTGCTACTACGGAACCCTTCATGGGCGAGTCCGACTCGCACTTGGCCGATTTTATTTTCTTTCTTCACCTCGACGCCCACCTCTCCTTGCGCACGATGGGTACGCTAGTATAGTGTAGATAATACTAAGGCTTGTAAAATGATTATAAAGATTCTGAAATATTATGTTCTTGTTCACAGGAGAGTTGCCGAATCCTCCACAGCTTATACTGTCGCCTCTCTATTGCCTGCCGGTTATGCAACCGAATGATGTAGATGCGACAGCTACAAGTCCGAGACGTTTATCAGCCCCACTAGCCTTAGGTAAGTACCCCAAAAATTTTCAAATGTAAGTAGTCGAACATGGGTACAATGTTTTCTTAAGAGGCATAAAAACGAACTTTCACAGAGATTGTGCAGCAATATTAAAAGAGTTCGTGCTGCGGTCAACGAGGAGACCATTAAAAACTATTTTGACCATCTAAAAATGGAAACAGAGGGAGTTCCACCAAATTTAATTTATAATTATGATGAAACTAATCTTGTTGACGATCCCAGGAAAAAGAAAGTGCTTACAAGGCGAGGGACTAAGTATCCCGAGGCAATAAAAAACTCCACGAAAGCGGCATTTAGTTTGATGATATGCGGAAATGCGGCTGGCCAGATTCTTCCGCCTTACGTGAATTATAAGGCCGATAATATGTGGGATACTTGGACAGAGGGTGGACCACCTAATACGCATTACAACCGATCTAGTTCGGGATGGTTCGATATGCACAGTTTTAGAGACTGGTTTTTTAGCACACTGTTACCTGTGCTTCGATGAGAAGAGGGAAGAAAAGTCGTAATTGGAGACAATTTAAGTTCCCACATAAGTGCAAAGGTCATAGAGGCGAGCGAACAATATAACATTGCGTTTGTTGCTTTGCCACCAAATAGCACTCACCTTACACAACTTCTCGACGTTGCGTATTTTAGACCTTTTAAGTTACACTGGAGACGAGTTTTAGATGAGTGGAATTCCCTCACGATAGCTACACAACACCACACGATGACGCTGCCTCAAAGGAGATGTTCGACATCCTAACGGCGATAAAGAAGTTGAAACCCCAATTCGTAGCTTGTAACTCAATGCTCGAAAAAGTCATGTTAGTATTGTCACATTTGGGACGGTATGTGTAACGATAACAACATCAAGGAATTGAAGATTTTATTTTGGAACTCCGATGGATTGCGCTCCAAACTAAGCGAACTCATCGAATTGGCGGTAAGTGACATGTCTGTTGATGTGATTGCTGTGTGTGAAACCAGGCTTAACCCTAAAACAAAAATAACAATACCCGGATATGCATGCTACCGTCAAGACAAGCATGTGGGTACTAAAGGCCGGGGAGTAGTAATATTTATTAAAAATGTTATTAGACATTGTTCTGTAACTTTACCTAAAACTACAAACATAGAGGCTGTTGGCGTGGAGATTGCTATATCTGGAGTGAAGCACACATTCATCTCGATATACCAGTCACCTAACTTACCATTGCTTCGAACCGACCTTGACACATTATTTAATATCGGCAAGCATATCATTTTGATTGGTGACTTTAACGCGAACCACGAGTATTGGTTCAGCAGCTACACTAACACAAGGGGACGAACCCTTATGTCGCACATGCTTGCGCGGGATTTCACCATACATTATCCCGATGAACCAACACAAGTGAACTACACCACTAGTCGTAAACCCACTAAACCTGATCTAGCGCTGACAATGAATGTTAAGAACGTTAACGTTCCTAAAACTTTACATGCTTTGTCATCTAATCATTTTCCAGTATTGCTAACTATAGGTGGTTTCATTGACATCACACCTAGCTTGCCGTATTACCGATACAGTGACACCGATTGGAGTAAGTTTAGGAGAACTTTAGATCAAAATATAATCTTGTCTACCAATGTTTACAAATGCAGGTATGAGATTGATAGCGCCGTTGACTTATTTCAACAATGCATCCTAAATGCCAGGAACAAGCATGTTCCAACGTCCAGGTTGTCGACTAATAGCACTACGAAGTTGCCTAGATTTATCAAGGAATTAATCCGCGATAAAAACTATTTACGCCGGCAGCTTCTTAACGCCAGTGATGAAAACTTACGAAGTCACCTTCATAGGTTGATCAACATGCTTAAATCTAAAATAAAAAAGGCTCTTACCGAGTACCAGGATCGAATATGGAACCGTAAATTGACCAAGGTTGACAATCCTAGATCGGATATTTGGCGTTTCGTTAAATCTCTCAAGCCCAAACCCTTGGATATCCCACCACTTCAGTGTGAGGATGGATCCTACACGTCAAACCTTGAAGAACAGTCTGAGGTTTTGGCTAAAGTATTTCATAATAACATGACACTGACTAACCATTGGCAGGATGCCATACTCAATACGCAGATTGTTGATTCTATGGCTATTCTGAACAATCATAACATCAGCAGTCTAAAAAATCCCATAAAACCACTGGAGCTGCGTAAAGTCATACTTAAGCTTAACATACGCAAAAGTCCTGGAGATGACGAAATTAACAACATGTTACTCAGGAACCTCTCACAGAAATGTGTCGTATTTCTGACTAAGGTCTTCAACGGTTGTCTACAGATCGGATATTTTCCAGAAAGGTGGAAGAGAGCCAAAGTTATTGCCTTGAAGAAGCCTGGTAAAGACAGTGCGTTACCTACCAGTTACAGACCGATTAGCTTATTACCATGTCTTGGCAAACTTTTTGAAAAGTTAATCTTAACGCGACTAACTAGTGCCTCTTCCCATGTACTAGCAAACGAGCAGTTTGGTTTTCGATCAGGCTTTTCAACCAATCATCAACTGGCTAGAGTTTCCGAACATGTCGCTCACCACCTGAACCTAAAACAGACGACCGGAATGATCCTGCTCGACATTGAGAAAGCCTTCGACACGGTGTGGCACGAAGGACTCTTACATAAACTTATCACACTGAAAATTAACCTTGATCTAGTAAAAATCATCCAGTGCTATCTCCATGGACGTTCCTTCTATGTGAACATTAAGGGTTTTGTCTCCTCACACCAATCTGCCCCCTCTGGGGTCCCACAGGGATCCATTTTGGCCCCCTACCTGTTTATATTATATATTAGCGACATCCCAACCCAGCCCCGTACTAATCTTGCCTGCTTCGCGGATGACACAGCATCATTCACATCATCTGATGACCTCGATCTGGTGATAAGTAGACTTCAGCTATCACTCGACCTCTTGCAAAATTATTTTACGAGATGGAAATTGAAACTTAACGGTAACAAAACTGAAGCTATCCTATTTACTCGCCGTAGGGAACCTCCCGATAGGAATTTGACTATCGACGGGCATAGTATCCCATGGAGGAAGTCGGTGCGTTATCTTGGTGTGACAATGGACTGCAGACTCAATTGGTCAAAGCACGTAACTAACTTGCGAGTCAAAGGTGCGCAGGCGTTGGGGTCTTTGGCAGATATACTCAATCGTAAAAGTTGTCTTAGTGCTGAAACCAAAATGAGAATGTATTCCGTCCTTGTAAGGCCATGCATAACCTATGGCTGCCCAGTTTGGAGTAGTACTTGCATGACTAATTACGAAACTCTCCAAGTAATTCAAAACAAAGCCCTTAAAATTTCGTATAATACGCCTCCCAGAACTAATCTTGCGGAACTTCACCGTGTTATAAATTTCCCAACGATTAGGAACTATATATTAAAACTCACATTTAAATTTTATAGTAAAAATCAAACACATCAATGTAGCCTAATTTCAAAAATAGGTCATTGTGATACTACAGATTATATCGACAGATATTGCACTTACCGCTTACCACATCACTATGTATTGTTCCCACCCGATGACCATACCTATGACCATACACCGCATGCACGAACCAAGCGTGTAAGACCCTTCGTTGGTCGCGGCGTTGCCCCGCGCACCTCACAGTAAGCCCTGAGCGGGGGGCGGTGCTGTGGTTCACAAAACGATGGTCACATAGTTCGCCAGTTCACAAAAGATCTTTGCACTACCTACATTTAGTAATATAATAAAATTTGTCAACTATCGACAATTTATTAAGTGTATTAGGTATACCTAATTATTATTTTAGTTATTGTGCGAATAATCGTGAATACTATATCCTAAGTAAATAAAAATTCGACTGTATAAAGTACAAGTACATCTATAGTTGTACAATGTCAAATGTTATGAGTTATTGTGTCTTAAACATAACTAATACTAGCCTAATATTGTGTAATAAAATAATAAATAATTTAAATCATGTAATAAACTTTAAAAGGTGCCTGTACCTGTAAGTGACTAATAGCATATACTACTGCTTATCTGTTATAAGGTATGTGAAGTGTAATTTTTATATTATGTAAATAAAGATATTTGAAAAAAAAAAAAAAAAAAAAAGATGAGTGGAAGAGCACGAGGGATGGTCAAGTTTTGCCAACTATTCCGAAAAATACCTTCCCTTCTTTGCAGAACGAGCTGCGATGTCTAGAAGAAAGCCAGGTGCTAGGTCTTATAAATTTTATAGTGAACGGCAGTTGCAACTTTGTATTTCTGATATAGAGGATAAAGTTCTGACTCAAAGAGAAGCTTCTGCAAAGTACAAAATACCGAGGAGTTCGATAATTCTAAAACTTAAAGCAATCAAACTGTTCGCGCGATACTTCAAGGACTTATACTTATCGGAATATAAATAAAAGAAGCAATGAACGGGCACAAATTTACTATCAATTACATTACTTCACTTCGCGCGATCCTTCAGTGGACTGTATACGGGTTCTAACTACTTTTCTCTGCTGCTTGCGGCCGCGCTCTCGCTCTCTCTCTCTCTCTCCTACACCGCCGCCGCGTTCTCTCTCTCTCCTTGCTACTTGTACCGGCAAACTCGCGTTCATGCTGGCCGAAGGTGCCGTGTGCAGCGTCCGATCGTTTTTTGCTGGCCTGCGGTCCATTCTTCTTCACCTACTGTTCAGCACATTGATTGTCGTGCACATTCTCCCGCCGTCGCTGACCCGGTTACGTCTGCGAACTCCGTTGGTAGTACGACGATTTTCCTCGTAGGCCGACGCAAGATGTTGCCTCCGCTAGTGATGACATCTACTACACGAACCTCGCCGTCAGCACCTGGGTAGACTCGACTGACCCGCCCGCGCGGCCATGTGTTGCGGGGTAGGTTAGAGTCGCAGATGATGACTACGTCACCGACCTTCGGGGCAACGCCGCTGCTACTGGACTCCCGCCGGTGTTGCAGTAGGGGCAGGTACTCCTTCACCCACCTTCTCCAGAAGATGTCAGCCAGGGCTTGAGCTCGCTTCCATTGTTGGCGACTCGACACGTCGTCAGCTGAGAAGTGTCCGGGTGGGGGCACGTGACAGTTGGGACCGATGAGAATGTGATTTGGGGTCAATGCCTCGGGGTCACGGGGGTCGACCGAGACATGGGTGAGGGGCCTCGAGTTTACGATGTTCTCGACTTCGGTTAGTAAGGTCAAGAGCGTCTCGTCGTTAGGGTGTTTTTCTATCATGGTAACTCGTAGGGCTTCTTTAACGGCCTTCACCATGCGCTCCCATGCCCCTCCCATGAAGGGGGCCGATGGTGGTATGTACCTCCACGCGATGTGATGACTCGTAACCTCTTGTTGTAGTGCGTCGCGCGCAGCCTCTGCTAGCTCCTTTTCGGCCGCCTTGAAGCACGTAGCGTTGTCGCTCCAAACCTCTTTGGGGCAACCTCGCCGCGCGATAAATCGTCTTAGGGCCGACACTGCTGAGTCGGCGCTGAGTGAGTGTACGACCTCGAGGTGTATGGCTCGAGAGGTCATACACGTGAACAGCGCGCCGTACCTCTTCTCTCGATGGCGCGCCACGGTGACTTCGATGGGGCCGAAGTAGTCTAGACCTGTGAATGAGAAAGGGCGTGTATTATGGGCTAGGCGGGCGGCCGGTAGGTTACCGGTCGTGGGTGTCGCCGGCTTCGCTTTTCTTATACGGCAGAATATACATCTCTTTATCTCGCTTTTCACTGCCGGTCGAATCTTCGTGATCCATAGACGCTGTCTGAGTTCATTGACTGTTATCTCCGTCCCGCCGTGATGTAGTTTTTCATGTACGTGCTTAATATACAGGCGTGTGTAGGGATGCTTGCCGTCGAGTACCACTGGATCTGATGTGTCTTCTCCTATCGCCTTCGCAGCTGATATCCGACCTTTCACTCGCAGTGTACCACAGTCATCTATGTACACACTCACATATGTCAGACGGTTGTCTCGAACGTTCGTTTCACCTCTTGTCAAACGTTGTATCTCACTCGCGAAACTGTCTCGTTGACTGGCGTTGATACACAGCTGTTCGGCACGAATTAAAAATTCACTCGGTATGTTTAGGTAACACTGTCTACTTTGTTTGACTGCATTATCTTTGTTAAGTTTAGGTATTGGGATAGTCTTTTTGTTGCGCCAGTCGGGATCTTGTTTTTCTATTTTTCGGGTTCGTTTGCGGGCAGCCATGGCCTTGACCTTGTTTCGGCGACACAGGGCAATGAACTGTAGTACTCGAGCCGTCGTTCTTATCAAGCGCGTCCATTTCGAGTATTTTTCTATACATAGTATGTCGCTTGCACTGTGCGTTTTCTGTGAAGCTGACGTGTGACATGTTTCTCGCTCCTCACCTGTGTCGTAGCGAATGGTTTTTTCTTCTATCGGCCACTCTGATTCGGGCTGCTGAAGGAATGTGGGGCCAGTGTACCATCGGTGGGTGACCCCGAAGCCTTCGGGGGTCGCACGTGTCGCGTCGTCTGCCACGTTGAGTCGAGTAGGTAGCCACCGCCATTCATTTTTCTTAGTGGATTCTTCTATCTCAGCGAGACGGTGAGCGACGAAGGGCTTGTACACGCGGGGTTCTGACCTTATCCAAGCTAGTGCAGTTCGTGAGTCACACCAATAGATTTTGTTTGTTACCTCATATTCGTGTTCTTCCAACACAGTCTGGGCCAGGCGGGCCCCCAGTAGGGCGGCTTGAAGCTCGAGTCTTGGTATGGATACGGGTTTTAATGGGGTTACTCGGCTCTTGGCGGCTGCTAGGGATACTGTTGTGGCGCCATCTGCGTGTTGTGTGCGCCAATACACGGCTGCGGCGTACGCCTCCTCGCTCGCGTCTACGAACGTGTGTAGTTGATGCGAGATGACTGATGACTTGTTTTGAACATAACAACGGGGTATCCTCAGCTGTTCTACTTCGTTGAGTTGAGTGAACCACTTGTTCCATCGCTCTCGGAGTTCTTCGGGCAGTGGGTCGTCCCACTCTGTCTTGTAGCGCCAGGTGTCTTGAAAGATACGTTTACCTGGGGTCGTTATCGGCGAGATGAGGCCTAATGGGTCGAATAAGGCCATGATCACACTGAGGGCTTCTCTCTTTGTAGGCGGTCGCGTTCTTATTTTCACTTCTTGAGATATTTTCAAGTTGCTCGCGTTAAAGCCAAGGTGATCCTCGTTGACGTGCCAAAGTAGACCTAATGTTTTTTCTGTCTCTTGCCCGCCGAGTGTTACTGTCGTACTGATATCAAGTGGTGTTGACAAACCTTTTAAGATAGTTTTTTCGTTTGAAGTCCATCCGTCTAGCACGAAGCCCGCCTTTTTGTGTATCATGTCGACGGTCTGTGTAGTGTCTCGCGCCGCTGTGACGGTGGGAAAACTTTGTAAGTAGTCATCCATGTAGTGATTCTTTTGTATGGCTTTTACGGCGTCCGGGTGTGTCTCGAGGTAGTCTCTCGCGTTTCTGTTCTTGATGTAGAGCGCTGTGCAAGGGGATGACGTAGCTCCGAATATTACTGACGTCATACGATATTCGTTTGGTTGGCCCGTGCGTTGTTGACCTCTCCACAAGAAGCGTAGTGCGTCCCGGTCTTCTTTTCTTATTTTTACTTGCATAAACATTTCTTTTATGTCGGCGCTGACGGCATACGGGTGTTGGCGGAATCTCATAATAACGCCCGGTAGAGACTGCAGTAGGTCAGGGCCGGAGTGCAACATATCGTTCAGACACATACCTTTTGATTTTGCAGCGGCGTCGTGAACTAGACGTGGCGGCTTGTGCGGCTTGGCGGGGTTGATGACCGGAAAATGAGGTAGGTACCAAGTTTTCCCTGTAGGTGGTGGTGTAGGAGCTGGTTCTGCGTAGCCTGACTTGAATAGGTTTTCCATCCGTTCTTCATACTTTTGTTTCAGATCTTTATCCCTATCGAGTCTTCGTTCGAGCGTAAGCAGACGTCTCTCGGCTTCTACGTAGTTATTTGGTATGTTTACATTTTCATTTTTCCCCAGTAAGCCGGTCTCGAATCTCCCGTCTGGCAGCCGGCGGCTTGTGTTTTCTAGTATTTGCATAGCTTGATGCTCGGGATCTTGCCGCGGCTTCCTAGGTTCGATGCCTAGCGATTCGAGCTTGAAATAATTTTTAACTGTGTCCTCAATTGTGTTGTTTTCGTGTTGTTGTAGCTTACCGCAAAATGATACTGTTGCAGTCGTCGCGCCGGTGCAGCCGTGGAGCACCCACCCGAGGTAGGTGAGTGAAGCTACTGGCTGGTCGCGGTGCCCGGTGCGCAGCTGACGGGTCACTATGAGATGCCAATTGTCTTGTCCTAATAACACTTTCGGTGAAGCATTTTCGTATATCACTTTATCACGTATGTCTATTAAATGTTCACAATCACTTAAATGCTCTTCGTACACGGTGTCAGGTGTGAAACGGAGTCGTTCCATGGTGCGCGCGGTCACGTCATGCTCGTCCTCGGCGTATTTACCTTTGATGAGTAAACTGACTGTCTTACTTGTGTGTTTCATGTCACTGTTCACGCCTTGAATCCATATTTCTTTGCTAGGTCCGTCTGCTCCGATAATGTCTGCTACTGTTTCGTCAATGAGCGTGATGGTACTTCCCTCATCTAATAATGCGAACGTGTCAATGCTGCCACGGGGTCCTTTTAGTGTCACTGGTGCTATCTTCAGGTAAGCCTTTCGTTTGTTGCTGAGGGGGTTTGCTGCTATCGTCAGCTCGGCCGCCGAGGTTGTGATTGCGTCATTAGTTACCTCGCTCGCCGAGGCGTACTCTCCCGGTGGCTTATCGTGATGCAGGAGGTTGTGATGTTTCATGGGGCAGCTGTTCTTACCGCACCTGGGTGCTTTGCAGGTGATGCGTCGGTGTTTGCCTTGTAGACAGCGATAACAGATATTATATTTCTTGGCGGCCTCCCATCTCGCATTTGTATCTAACGCGATGAACCGTTTGCACTCAAATAACTTGTGATCATGTTTACACTGTGGACACGTATCTTCTGCTGTCTTCTTGTTTACAGAAAGTGTTTGTTCTACTCTTCTTGTCTTTTGGGATCGGTACCCGTGTCCTCTATTTTCATCTCGGGGCGTGGCTTCTGGCAACGCGTAGGAGCTGCACTTGTCTGCTTCTTCTGATAAAAACATCGATATTTTCTTAAGCTCGGGTATATCTTCATTTTTCTTAGCTGAGAAGTTGTACCAGTTGTTTCTTATTATAGGTGTAAGCTTCTCGATAATAATCCTACTCATTTCCGGGCTATGTAAGTAGTGCGGCTTTTTCAATGCTTCTACGGTCCCTACCATGTTGGCTATTTTTCCCGCGAAGACGCATAAATCTCTTGCGTTATCAGTTAGCTTATGAAGGGTCTTGAGTCTCTCCATCTCAGCGTGAATGAGTGCCTCCGGCCGGCCAAACCGTCTTTCTAGAGCCTTGATTATAGTTTCAGGGTCTGGTTGGCTTAGTAGTAGGCACTCGACTGCCTCTTTGGCAATCCCACGTAGACTTCTTCTTATTCTTGCAATATTTTCATTTTTTGTAAAATATATACTCGATTCTTCGTATGTGGTTTTAAAGGCGAGCCACTCCGTGCTGCTCCCACTGAAGAAAGGCAGCTCTTGCATGTACTTCGGTGGCTCCCTGGTGCTTCTCATCGCTTGAGACAACGCGGCGGCTAACGTAGACACGTCAATTACGGGATTTTTCACCGAGGCACTTTCTCTTGATTTTTCGTTCACTTTACAGTCACTTTTTTCCACTTCTTTTTCACTTGGCTTACCTTTTGTATGGTCGTCGCCTGTGGATCCTATGTTGTCTTGACTTACGAGTGTTTGCGGCGCCTCAGTGTCTCTTTGTAGCCACGTACCTATGCGAACCGATGCCAGGTCATCCCCGGACTCGTCTTCACTTGTACTATTTTCTTGCAACTGTAGTAGGCGAAGCCGTTGTACCTCAGCTTCAGCTCGTATTTGTTCTATTTTCAGCTCTGCCAGACGCTGCTTAACCTCTAATTCTTTTTTCTTTCTTGAGTTCGTGGAGCGGCGTGACTTCGGCGGCCGCACGGTGCGCTGCGAGCTAAGCTCCCCATTATTTTCAGCGCTGCTACGGGTCGGCGTCTCCTCAGCCGGCCTGAAGCCATCCGTGGTCGTAGTTCGTTCCGTGGCCTCTTGCGAACCGCTGCGCGTCGTGGGGTCCTGGGCCTCTTCGGTGGCCCCCTGGTCAGCTCCCTGGGCAGCAGGTTCCTCTCCCTGTCGGCGTGTCACTACCATTTCCGAATTTTTCTTATTTACTGGCTTCAATTCCTAAATCCGGCTCCGAAAGGACCATTAAATGTTCGCGCGATACTTCAAGGACTTATACTTATCGGAATATAAATAAAAGAAGCAATGAACGGGCACAAATTTACTATCAATTACATTACTTCACTTCGCGCGATCCTTCAGTGGACTGTATACGGGTTCTAACTACTTTTCTCTGCTGCTTGCGGCCGCGCTCTCGCTCTCTCTCTCTCTCTCCTACACCGCCGCCGCGTTCTCTCTCTCTCCTTGCTACTTGTACCGGCAAACTCGCGTTCATGCTGGCCGAAGGTGCCGTGTGCAGCGTCCGATCGTTTTTTGCTGGCCTGCGGTCCATTCTTCTTCACCTACTGTTCAGCACATTGATTGTCGTGCACACAAACTTAACAAGGTGAGAAACCCTGGACGACAATGCGTTTTTACTGATGATGAGGAAATTTCATTTGTGGAACATGCAATACAAATGTGCAAATTTGGGTTTCCCATTACAGTGTTCGATTTACGTTGTATAGTTAAGGTATATTTGGAGAAAAAAGGTCGAACAGTGCCCCAATTCAGCAATAATTTACCCAAACTTCCACTACAAATTGGTTCGAACGAGATCCAGTCAGTAGTTTTTTTTTATTACGTCATAAACCGCAATTTTCGCCTTTGCTACTACGGAACCCTTCATGGGCGAGTCCGACTCGCACTTGGCCGATTTTATTTTCTTTCTTCACCTCGACGCCCACCTCTCCTTGCGCACGATGGGTACGCTAGTATAGTGTAGATAATACTAAGGCTTGTA
Source organism: Eilema depressum (assembly GCA_914767945.1). Taxonomy (NCBI): domain Eukaryota; kingdom Metazoa; phylum Arthropoda; class Insecta; order Lepidoptera; family Erebidae; genus Eilema; species Eilema depressum. Next base: position 3,423,443 of record OU612027.1, on the reverse strand, counting down.
AAATGATTATAAAGATTCTGAAATATTATGTTCTTGTTCACAGGAGAGTTGCCGAATCCTCCACAGCTTATACTGTCGCCTCTCTATTGCCTGCCGGTTATGCAACCGAATGATGTAGATGCGACAGCTACAAGTCCGAGACGTTTATCAGCCCCACTAGCCTTAGGTAAGTACCCCAAAAATTTTCAAATGTAAGTAGTCGAACATGGGTACAATGTTTTCTTAAGAGGCATAAAAACGAACTTTCACAGAGATTGTGCAGCAATATTAAAAGAGTTCGTGCTGCGGTCAACGAGGAGACCATTAAAAACTATTTTGACCATCTAAAAATGGAAACAGAGGGAGTTCCACCAAATTTAATTTATAATTATGATGAAACTAATCTTGTTGACGATCCCAGGAAAAAGAAAGTGCTTACAAGGCGAGGGACTAAGTATCCCGAGGCAATAAAAAACTCCACGAAAGCGGCATTTAGTTTGATGATATGCGGAAATGCGGCTGGCCAGATTCTTCCGCCTTACGTGAATTATAAGGCCGATAATATGTGGGATACTTGGACAGAGGGTGGACCACCTAATACGCATTACAACCGATCTAGTTCGGGATGGTTCGATATGCACAGTTTTAGAGACTGGTTTTTTAGCACACTGTTACCTGTGCTTCGATGAGAAGAGGGAAGAAAAGTCGTAATTGGAGACAATTTAAGTTCCCACATAAGTGCAAAGGTCATAGAGGCGAGCGAACAATATAACATTGCGTTTGTTGCTTTGCCACCAAATAGCACTCACCTTACACAACTTCTCGACGTTGCGTATTTTAGACCTTTTAAGTTACACTGGAGACGAGTTTTAGATGAGTGGAAGAGCACGAGGGATGGTCAAGTTTTGCCAACTATTCCGAAAAATACCTTCCCTTCTTTGCAGAACGAGCTGCGATGTCTAGAAGAAAGCCAGGTGCTAGGTCTTATAAATTTTATAGTGAACGGCAGTTGCAACTTTGTATTTCTGATATAGAGGATAAAGTTCTGACTCAAAGAGAAGCTTCTGCAAAGTACAAAATACCGAGGAGTTCGATAATTCTAAAACTTAAAGCAATCAAACTTAACAAGGTGAGAAACCCTGGACGACAATGCGTTTTTACTGATGATGAGGAAATTTCATTTGTGGAACATGCAATACAAATGTGCAAATTTGGGTTTCCCATTACAGTGTTCGATTTACGTTGTATAGTTAAGGTATATTTGGAGAAAAAAGGTCGAACAGTGCCCCAATTCAGCAATAATTTACCCAAACTTCCACTACAAATTGGTTCGAACGAGATCCAGTCAGTAGTTTTTTTTTTATTACGTCATAAACCGCAATTTTCGCCTTTGCTACTACGGAACCCTTCATGGGCGAGTCCGACTCGCACTTGGCCGATTTTATTTTCTTTCTTCACCTCGACGCCCACCTCTCCTTGCGCACGATGGGTACGCTAGTATAGTGTAGATAATACTAAGGCTTGTAAAATGATTATAAAGATTCTGAAATATTATGTTCTTGTTCACAGGAGAGTTGCCGAATCCTCCACAGCTTATACTGTCGCCTCTCTATTGCCTGCCGGTTATGCAACCGAATGATGTAGATGCGACAGCTACAAGTCCGAGATGTTTATCAGCCCCACTAGCCTTAGGTAAGTACCCCAAAAATTTTCAAATGTAAGTAGTCGAACATGGGTACAATGTTTTCTTAAGAGGCATAAAAACGAACTTTCACAGAGATTGTGCAGCAATATTAAAAGAGTTCGTGCTGCGGTCAACGAGGAGACCATTAAAAACTATTTTGACCATCTAAAAATGGAAACAGAGGGAGTTCCACCAAATTTAATTTATAATTATGATGAAACTAATCTTGTTGACGATCCCAGGAAAAAGAAAGTGCTTACAAGGCGAGGGACTAAGTATCCCGAGGCAATAAAAAACTCCACGAAAGCGGCATTTAGTTTGATGATATGCGGAAATGCGGCTGGCCAGATTCTTCCGCCTTACGTGAATTATAAGGCCGATAATATGTGGGATACTTGGACAGAGGGTGGACCACCTAATACGCATTACAACCGATCTAGTTCGGGATGGTTCGATATGCACAGTTTTAGAGACTGGTTTTTTAGCACACTGTTACCTGTGCTTCGATGAGAAGAGGGAAGAAAAGTCGTAATTGGAGACAATTTAAGTTCCCACATAAGTGCAAAGGTCATAGAGGCGAGCGAACAATATAACATTGCGTTTGTTGCTTTGCCACCAAATAGCACTCACCTTACACAACTTCTCGACGTTGCGTATTTTAGACCTTTTAAGTTACACTGGAGACGAGTTTTAGATGAGTGGAAGAGCACGAGGGATGGTCAAGTTTTGCCAACTATTCCGAAAAATACCTTCCCTTCTTTGCAGAACGAGCTGCGATGTCTAGAAGAAAGCCAGGTGCTAGGTCTTATAAATTTTATAGTGAACGGCAGTTGCAACTTTGTATTTCTGATATAGAGGATAAAGTTCTGACTCAAAGAGAAGCTTCTGCAAAGTACAAAATACCGAGGAGTTCGATAATTCTAAAACTTAAAGCAATCAAACTTAACAAGGTGAGAAACCCTGGACGACAATGCGTTTTTACTGATGATGAGGAAATTTCATTTGTGGAACATGCAATACAAATGTGCAAATTTGGGTTTCCCATTACAGTGTTCGATTTACGTTGTATAGTTAAGGTATATTTGGAGAAAAAAGGTCGAACAGTGCCCCAATTCAGCAATAATTTACCCAAACTTCCACTACAAATTGGTTCGAACGAGATCCAGTCAGTAGTTTTTTTTTTTATTACGTCATAAACCGCAATTTTCGCCTTTGCTACTACGGAACCCTTCATGGGCGAGTCCGACTCGCACTTGGCCGATTTTATTTTCTTTCTTCACCTCGACGCCCACCTCTCCTTGCGCACGATGGGTACGCTAGTATAGTGTAGATAATACTAAGGCTTGTAAAATGATTATAAAGATTCTGAAATATTATGTTCTTGTTCACAGGAGAGTTGCCGAATCCTCCACAGCTTATACTGTCGCCTCTCTATTGCCTGCCGGTTATGCAACCGAATGATGTAGATGCGACAGCTACAAGTCCGAGACGTTTATCAGCCCCACTAGCCTTAGGTAAGTACCCCAAAAATTTTCAAATGTAAGTAGTCGAACATGGGTACAATGTTTTCTTAAGAGGCATAAAAACGAACTTTCACAGAGATTGTGCAGCAATATTAAAAGAGTTCGTGCTGCGGTCAACGAGGAGACCATTAAAAACTATTTTGACCATCTAAAAATGGAAACAGAGGGAGTTCCACCAAATTTAATTTATAATTATGATGAAACTAATCTTGTTGACGATCCCAGGAAAAAGAAAGTGCTTACAAGGCGAGGGACTAAGTATCCCGAGGCAATAAAAAACTCCACGAAAGCGGCATTTAGTTTGATGATATGCGGAAATGCGGCTGGCCAGATTCTTCCGCCTTACGTGAATTATAAGGCCGATAATATGTGGGATACTTGGACAGAGGGTGGACCACCTAATACGCATTACAACCGATCTAGTTCGGGATGGTTCGATATGCACAGTTTTAGAGACTGGTTTTTTAGCACACTGTTACCTGTGCTTCGATGAGAAGAGGGAAGAAAAGTCGTAATTGGAGACAATTTAAGTTCCCACATAAGTGCAAAGGTCATAGAGGCGAGCGAACAATATAACATTGCGTTTGTTGCTTTGCCACCAAATAGCACTCACCTTACACAACTTCTCGACGTTGCGTATTTTAGACCTTTTAAGTTACACTGGAGACGAGTTTTAGATGAGTGGAAGAGCACGAGGGATGGTCAAGTTTTGCCAACTATTCCGAAAAATACCTTCCCTTCTTTGCAGAACGAGCTGCGATGTCTAGAAGAAAGCCAGGTGCTAGGTCTTATAAATTTTATAGTGAACGGCAGTTGCAACTTTGTATTTCTGATATAGAGGATAAAGTTCTGACTCAAAGAGAAGCTTCTGCAAAGTACAAAATACCGAGGAGTTCGATAATTCTAAAACTTAAAGCAATCAAACTTAACAAGGTGAGAAACCCTGGACGACAATGCGTTTTTACTGATGATGAGGAAATTTCATTTGTGGAACATGCAATACAAATGTGCAAATTTGGGTTTCCCATTACAGTGTTCGATTTACGTTGTATAGTTAAGGTATATTTGGAGAAAAAAGGTCGAACAGTGCCCCAATTCAGCAATAATTTACCCAAACTTCCACTACAAATTGGTTCGAACGAGATCCAGTCAGTAGTTTTTTTTTTATTACGTCATAAACCGCAATTTTCGCCTTTGCTACTACGGAACCCTTCATGGGCGAGTCCGACTCGCACTTGGCCGATTTTATTTTCTTTCTTCACCTCGACGCCCACCTCTCCTTGCGCACGATGGGTACGCTAGTATAGTGTAGATAATACTAAGGCTTGTAAAATGATTATAAAGATTCTGAAATATTATGTTCTTGTTCACAGGAGAGTTGCCGAATCCTCCACAGCTTATACTGTCGCCTCTCTATTGCCTGCCGGTTATGCAACCGAATGATGTAGATGCGACAGCTACAAGTCCGAGATGTTTATCAGCCCCACTAGCCTTAGGTAAGTACCCCAAAAATTTTCAAATGTAAGTAGTCGAACATGGGTACAATGTTTTCTTAAGAGGCATAAAAACGAACTTTCACAGAGATTGTGCAGCAATATTAAAAGAGTTCGTGCTGCGGTCAACGAGGAGACCATTAAAAACTATTTTGACCATCTAAAAATGGAAACAGAGGGAGTTCCACCAAATTTAATTTATAATTATGATGAAACTAATCTTGTTGACGATCCCAGGAAAAAGAAAGTGCTTACAAGGCGAGGGACTAAGTATCCCGAGGCAATAAAAAACTCCACGAAAGCGGCATTTAGTTTGATGATATGCGGAAATGCGGCTGGCCAGATTCTTCCGCCTTACGTGAATTATAAGGCCGATAATATGTGGGATACTTGGACAGAGGGTGGACCACCTAATACGCATTACAACCGATCTAGTTCGGGATGGTTCGATATGCACAGTTTTAGAGACTGGTTTTTTAGCACACTGTTACCTGTGCTTCGATGAGAAGAGGGAAGAAAAGTCGTAATTGGAGACAATTTAAGTTCCCACATAAGTGCAAAGGTCATAGAGGCGAGCGAACAATATAACATTGCGTTTGTTGCTTTGCCACCAAATAGCACTCACCTTACACAACTTCTCGACGTTGCGTATTTTAGACCTTTTAAGTTACACTGGAGACGAGTTTTAGATGAGTGGAAGAGAACGAGGGATGGTCAAGTTTTGCCAACTATTCCGAAAAATACCTTCCCTTCTTTGCAGAACGAGCTGCGATGTCTAGAAGAAAGCCAGGTGCTAGGTCTTATAAATTTTATAGTGAACGGCAGTTGCAACTTTGTATTTCTGATATAGAGGATAAAGTTCTGACTCAAAGAGAAGCTTCTGCAAAGTACAAAATACCGAGGAGTTCGATAATTCTAAAACTTAAAGCAATCAAACTTAACAAGGTGAGGAACCCTGGACGACAATGCGTTTTTACTGATGATGAGGAAATTTCATTTGTGGAACATGCAATACAAATGTGCAAATTTGGGTTTCCCATTACAGTGTTCGATTTACGTTGTATAGTTAAGGTATATTTGGAGAAAAAAGGTCGAACAGTGCCCCAATTCAGCAATAATTTACCCAAACTTCCACTACAAATTGGTTCGAACGAGATCCAGTCAGTAGTTTTTTTTTTATTACGTCATAAACCGCAATTTTCGCCTTTGCTACTACGGAACCCTTCATGGGCGAGTCCGACTCGCACTTGGCCGATTTTATTTTCTTTCTTCACCTCGACGCCCACCTCTCCTTGCGCACGATGGGTACGCTAGTATAGTGTAGATAATACTAAGGCTTGTAAAATGATTATAAAGATTCTGAAATATTATGTTCTTGTTCACAGGAGAGTTGCCGAATCCTCCACAGCTTATACTGTCGCCTCTCTATTGCCTGCCGGTTATGCAACCGAATGATGTAGATGCGACAGCTACAAGTCCGAGACGTTTATCAGCCCCACTAGCCTTAGGTAAGTACCCCAAAAATTTTCAAATGTAAGTAGTCGAACATGGGTACAATGTTTTCTTAAGAGGCATAAAAACGAACTTTCACAGAGATTGTGCAGCAATATTAAAAGAGTTCGTGCTGCGGTCAACGAGGAGACCATTAAAAACTATTTTGACCATCTAAAAATGGAAACAGAGGGAGTTCCACCAAATTTAATTTATAATTATGATGAAACTAATCTTGTTGACGATCCCAGGAAAAAGAAAGTGCTTACAAGGCGAGGGACTAAGTATCCCGAGGCAATAAAAAACTCCACGAAAGCGGCATTTAGTTTGATGATATGCGGAAATGCGGCTGGCCAGATTCTTCCGCCTTACGTGAATTATAAGGCCGATAATATGTGGGATACTTGGATAGAGGGTGGACCACCTAATACGCATTACAACCGATCTAGTTCGGGATGGTTCGATATGCACAGTTTTAGAGACTGGTTTTTTAGCACACTGTTACCTGTGCTTCGATGAGAAGAGGGAAGAAAAGTCGTAATTGGAGACAATTTAAGTTCCCACATAAGTGCAAAGGTCATAGAGGCGAGCGAACAATATAACATTGCGTTTGTTGCTTTGCCACCAAATAGCACTCACCTTACACAACTTCTCGACGTTGCGTATTTTAGACCTTTTAAGTTACACTGGAGACGAGTTTTAGATGAGTGGAAGAGCACGAGGGATGGTCAAGTTTTGCCAACTATTCCGAAAAATACCTTCCCTTCTTTGCAGAACGAGCTGCGATGTCTAGAAGAAAGCCAGGTGCTAGGTCTTATAAATTTTATAGTGAACGGCAGTTGCAACTTTGTATTTCTGATATAGAGGATAAAGTTCTGACTCAAAGAGAAGCTTCTGCAAAGTACAAAATACCGAGGAGTTCGATAATTCTAAAACTTAAAGCAATCAAACTTAACAAGGTGAGAAACCCTGGACGACAATGCGTTTTTACTGATGATGAGGAAATTTCATTTGTGGAACATGCAATACAAATGTGCAAATTTGGGTTTCCCATTACAGTGTTCGATTTACGTTGTATAGTTAAGGTATATTTGGAGAAAAAAGGTCGAACAGTGCCCCAATTCAGCAATAATTTACCCAAACTTCCACTACAAATTGGTTCGAACGAGATCCAGTCAGTAGTTTTTTTTTTATTACGTCATAAACCGCAATTTTCGCCTTTGCTGCTACGGAACCCTTCATGGGCGAGTCCGACTCGCACTTGGCCGATTTTATTTTCTTTCTTCACCTCGACGCCCACCTCTCCTTGCGCACGATGGGTACGCTAGTATAGTGTAGATAATACTAAGGCTTGTAAAATGATTATAAAGATTCTGAAATATTATGTTCTTGTTCACAGGAGAGTTGCCGAATCCTCCACAGCTTATACTGTCGCCTCTCTATTGCCTGCCGGTTATGCAACCGAATGATGTAGATGCGACAGCTACAAGTCCGAGATGTTTATCAGCCCCACTAGCCTTAGGTAAGTACCCCAAAAATTTTCAAATGTAAGTAGTCGAACATGGGTACAATGTTTTCTTAAGAGGCATAAAAACGAACTTTCACAGAGATTGTGCAGCAATATTAAAAGAGTTCGTGCTGCGGTCAACGAGGAGACCATTAAAAACTATTTTGACCATCTAAAAATGGAAACAGAGGGAGTTCCACCAAATTTAATTTATAATTATGATGAAACTAATCTTGTTGACGATCCCAGGAAAAAGAAAGTGCTTACAAGGCGAGGGACTAAGTATCCCGAGGCAATAAAAAACTCCACGAAAGCGGCATTTAGTTTGATGATATGCGGAAATGCGGCTGGCCAGATTCTTCCGCCTTACGTGAATTATAAGGCCGATAATATGTGGGATACTTGGACAGAGGGTGGACCACCTAATACGCATTACAACCGATCTAGTTCGGGATGGTTCGATATGCACAGTTTTAGAGACTGGTTTTTTAGCACACTGTTACCTGTGCTTCGATGAGAAGAGGGAAGAAAAGTCGTAATTGGAGACAATTTAAGTTCCCACATAAGTGCAAAGGTCATAGAGGCGAGCGAACAATATAACATTGCGTTTGTTGCTTTGCCACCAAATAGCACTCACCTTACACAACTTCTCGACGTTGCGTATTTTAGACCTTTTAAGTTACACTGGAGACGAGTTTTAGATGAGTGGAAGAGCACGAGGGATGGTCAAGTTTTGCCAACTATTCCGAAAAATACCTTCCCTTCTTTGCAGAACGAGCTGCGATGTCTAGAAGAAAGCCAGGTGCTAGGTCTTATAAATTTTATAGTGAACGGCAGTTGCAACTTTGTATTTCTGATATAGAGGATAAAGTTCTGACTCAAAGAGAAGCTTCTGCAAAGTACAAAATACCGAGGAGTTCGATAATTCTAAAACTTAAAGCAATCAAACTTAACAAGGTGAGAAACCCTGGACGACAATGCGTTTTTACTGATGATGAGGAAATTTCATTTGTGGAACATGCAATACAAATGTGCAAATTTGGGTTTCCCATTACAGTGTTCGATTTACGTTGTATAGTTAAGGTATATTTGGAGAAAAAAGGTCGAACAGTGCCCCAATTCAGCAATAATTTACCCAAACTTCCACTACAAATTGGTTCGAACGAGATCCAGTCAGTAGTTTTTTTTTATTACGTCATAAACCGCAATTTTCGCCTTTGCTACTACGGAACCCTTCATGGGCGAGTCCGACTCGCACTTGGCCGATTTTATTTTCTTTCTTCACCTCGACGCCCACCTCTCCTTGCGCACGATGGGTACGCTAGTATAGTGTAGATAATACTAAGGCTTGTAAAATGATTATAAAGATTCTGAAATATTATGTTCTTGTTCACAGGAGAGTTGCCGAATCCTCCACAGCTTATACTGTCGCCTCTCTATTGCCTGCCGGTTATGCAACCGAATGATGTAGATGCGACAGCTACAAGTCCGAGACGTTTATCAGCCCCACTAGCCTTAGGTAAGTACCCCAAAAATTTTCAAATGTAAGTAGTCGAACATGGGTACAATGTTTTCTTAAGAGGCATAAAAACGAACTTTCACAGAGATTGTGCAGCAATATTAAAAGAGTTCGTGCTGCGGTCAACGAGGAGACCATTAAAAACTATTTTGACCATCTAAAAATGGAAACAGAGGCAGGGGCGGATCCAGCTTTCGATTCAGGGGGGGGTCATGGTGTAGCCGAGATATAGTTTCGGGGGGGGGGGGGGGGGGGGGGAGGGTCTAGTCTCCCAATAAAATGTCATTGAACAATACAATGAAAATAAATGTGTATGAAATTCATGACGAAATAATGGAGGAGGAATGAGGTGAGAGGAGAAAAGTAAGATACCTTGAACGACTGTTGTTAAATACGATCCAGAACCCGGTTAAGCTGCTGGCCCCCAAGTTGAAGGACGCAGCTGGCACTCTGGCTTGAGGGGGCTGGAGGACTCCTGCAGGAGACTCTATGGCGAAAAAAGATGTCAGAGCACTTTCGGTACTAAATCCGTATCAAAAGCCGAGAAATCGAGGCTACGAAGTCCCAGCTTTATCGGGACATGGTGGAGTTGAAACTACGACTTGGACAACCAAGCGCAGGGCACGCCGTGATAGTGGTGGTATTTCTTACCACCACTATCACGGTGAACTAGCTAGCCGCAGCTAACTATCACCCATCATGGAGACCTGGCTAGAAAGGCTTCAATGAGGAACTCTCGTAGCGGTTGACGCAGATGATCACCGGATATGGATGTTTCGGAAGTTAGCTGCGGCGAATTCAGAAGGAGCCAACGCCCGGGTGTCATCACTGTGATGCAAGCGAGGACACGAGGCTGCATACGTGGACCGAATACCCGGCATGGGAAACGCCGAAGCGGGTCCTTGTGGCGGCCCTCTAGATGGGAGTTCTCTCGCTCAGCACTCTCTCTCGCTTGCTTACAGTGATGGCGTAAAACCGTAAGCTCGCGGCTGCCACCGCCTCCATCTGAGAGCAAGTAGTTAATGCTCGAGAAGGAGGCGGGGGAACGGGTCTGGAGAAGATTTAGTTGTTTCCCATTCCGCATAATACACAATGCGCGAAGGACTCGGGCGACGTAGGTCACTCAACATCTCCATTATCGTATCAATATCTCCATATCGGTCCCCATTAGCACGGGCCTGGAAATGACAGGGGGAACCGCCTGACACTTTAGAAAAAGCAGGCCGCGTTGGCGGCGCGACGCGCGCCTCCCCCTTTCATGATTATCGTACATATTTTCCTGATTGCTTCCGAATCCGAGGTGAACTCGGAGCTCAGGGGCCGCCTTCCGTCACTTCCTCCTCGACTTCGCACGACGTTGGGCGTCCATGGTGGTGAGATGAGACCATTTGCACGCATGTCACCCTTCACGACTTCAAGCCAAGACTTCTTGGGCCTATCCTTTCCACCTGGTCCCGGTGGCTGTGCTACTGCCAGCCATTTGTTACCCACGTAGCCTGGCGGTTGCTGCAAGACGTGGCCACACCAGCGAAGGTGGCTCTCTTGCATTTTATGTGTGATGTCGCGGATCTGAGAGTTCCTCATGCGATCTTTACGTGTGACGCCGCACATCCACCGCAGCATTATGGTACACTACATGTCATCTCCGTGACACGTAGCTCCTGCTTATGTCGCTCCAGCAGCGGCCACGCCTTACAGCCGTGTAAAAAGACAGGCCTAATGATTGTTTTATAGACCTACCCCGTCAACCAGACTGGCATTTTAGGTTCAAATGTGACACCAATCATTTCCCGCCCCTTGGCCCACATGGCGGCAATTCGTGCCTTGATGTCGCGGTCGATGTGACCAGTCACGTAAAGTACAGATCCCAGGTACTTTTTTTTTACCGGCGCCTCCTTCTGCGAGCAAATAATGCTCGTGAAGTAGGCGGCGGAGCGGGAGCGAAGGAGAATCGCAGACCTTGCGGCCCGCGAGGAGCGAAGGAGAATCACAAACCGCGCGGCCCGCGACGAGCGGCGGCAACTAGGGCGTCGAAGGTCGCAGAATGACCTCCGTCCCCCATGAGCGCGGACCTGGGGGTGACGGGTGGAGCCGCCTGTCACCCTAGCAGAAGCAGGCCGCGTAGGCGCGCATTGCGTGCCTCCCCGTACCTGGGAGCGAGCTGGGGACTCTATGGTCCCTACACCGGAAGAGGACCAGATCGAGAGATATGGCCCTGGGTCGGCCGGGGTGCGAGGGATATGGCTACGACAATCTCACCTCCGGCAACTGACGGCCCACAGACGGCGTACGTTTTAGTCGGTTCGAGTCCGACATAACCTCCTCCTCCGGCTCCGGCGGGGGAGGTATCCGCGGGGATTTTTGGCACGATAAAAAAAAAGGACCAGGCATATGAGCCAGCTGCGTCATCCGCAGCAGAAGATGGCCACTGGCCACATCCGCTGGGCCCGCGGTAATAGCGGTAGTAAGGCCCATCCCGTCCTATGGGGGAGTGGCTAGAGAGGCCACATGGCTGCCTATCGTACCGGCTGACGCAGGTTATTACCGGGCACGGGTGCTTTGGTGACTACCTACGTCGGATCCAGAAAGGAAGGCTTCTTCTAAGTTCACAAAAAGTTTTTGTAAGCAAACAGTAACATAAATACGGGGCCTTTGAAGCTGAGCCCAAGTCAAATTGTTGCCCAAATCGAAAAAGGACCTCATGGCTGTCAGCTCCAGACCTTCGACTGACTGCCGGCCTGGTTAGTCATTCGCGCTTATTTCTTTAACATAGCGGACAGGGTGTCAGGTCCGAAAACTATTCGAGTCCATCGGTTGATCGGCTGCGTTGCACGATAAATTGAAATTTTCAATCGTGCGAATAATATTCATACTGATGTTTGGTGCCTCATAAAATTATAATACTATTAGGTACAAAGAGACAGTCTTCTTATGCGTGGTATTTTTTTAAATTTATCAGTGACATTGGGATATTTTTTTAGTAGGTGGGTCACCTACTAAAAAAAGCCCAGGCCCAGGGGGGGGTCATGACCCCCACGACCCCCCCCCTGGATCCGCCACTGAACAGAGGGAGTTCCACCAAATTTAATTTATAATTATGATGAAACTAATCTTGTTGACGATCCCAGGAAAAAGAAAGTGCTTACAAGGCGAGGGACTAAGTATCCCGAGGCAATAAAAAACTCCACGAAAGCGGCATTTAGTTTGATGATATGCGGAAATGCGGCTGGCCAGATTCTTCCGCCTTACGTGAATTATAAGGCCGATAATATGTGGGATACTTGGACAGAGGGTGGACCACCTAATACGCATTACAACCGATCTAGTTCGGGATGGTTCGATATGCACAGTTTTAGAGACTGGTTTTTTAGCACACTGTTACCTGTGCTTCGATGAGAAGAGGGAAGAAAAGTCGTAATTGGAGACAATTTAAGTTCCCACATAAGTGCAAAGGTCATAGAGGCGAGCGAACAATATAACATTGCGTTTGTTGCTTTGCCACCAAATAGCACTCACCTTACACAACTTCTCGACGTTGCGTATTTTAGACCTTTTAAGTTACACTGGAGACGAGTTTTAGATGAGTGGAAGAGCACGAGGGATGGTCAAGTTTTGCCAACTATTCCGAAAAATACCTTCCCTTCTTTGCAGAACGAGCTGCGATGTCTAGAAGAAAGCCAGGTGCTAGGTCTTATAAATTTTATAGTGAACGGCAGTTGCAACTTTGTATTTCTGATATAGAGGATAAAGTTCTGACTCAAAGAGAAGCTTCTGCAAAGTACAAAATACCGAGGAGTTCGATAATTCTAAAACTTAAAGCAATCAAACTTAACAAGGTGAGAAACCCTGGACGACAATGCGTTTTTACTGATGATGAGGAAATTTCATTTGTGGAACATGCAATACAAATGTGCAAATTTGGGTTTCCCATTACAGTGTTCGATTTACGTTGTATAGTTAAGGTATATTTGGAGAAAAAAGGTCGAATAGTGCCCCAATTCAGCAATAATTTACCCAAACTTCCACTACAAATTGGTTCGAACGAGATCCAGTCAGTAGTTTTTTTTTTATTACGTCATAAACCGCAATTTTCGCCTTTGCTACTACGGAACCCTTCATGGGCGAGTCCGACTCGCACTTGGCCGATTTTATTTTCTTTCTTCACCTCGACGCCCACCTCTCCTTGCGCACGATGGGTACGCTAGTATAGTGTAGATAATACTAAGGCTTGTAAAATGATTATAAAGATTCTGAAATATTATGTTCTTGTTCACAGGAGAGTTGCCGAATCCTCCACAGCTTATACTGTCGCCTCTCTATTGCCTGCCGGTTATGCAACCGAATGATGTAGATGCGACAGCTACAAGTCCGAGACGTTTATCAGCCCCACTAGCCTTAGGTAAGTACCCCAAAAATTTTCAAATGTAAGTAGTCGAACATGGGTACAATGTTTTCTTAAGAGGCATAAAAACGAACTTTCACAGAGATTGTGCAGCAATATTAAAAGAGTTCGTGCTGCGGTCAACGAGGAGACCATTAAAAACTATTTTGACCATCTAAAAATGGAAACAGAGGGAGTTCCACCAAATTTAATTTATAATTATGATGAAACTAATCTTGTTGACGATCCCAGGAAAAAGAAAGTGCTTACAAGGCGAGGGACTAAGTATCCCGAGGCAATAAAAAACTCCACGAAAGCGGCATTTAGTTTGATGATATGCGGAAATGCGGCTGGCCAGATTCTTCCGCCTTACGTGAATTATAAGGCCGATAATATGTGGGATACTTGGATAGAGGGTGGACCACCTAATACGCATTACAACCGATCTAGTTCGGGATGGTTCGATATGCACAGTTTTAGAGACTGGTTTTTTAGCACACTGTTACCTGTGCTTCGATGAGAAGAGGGAAGAAAAGTCGTAATTGGAGACAATTTAAGTTCCCACATAAGTGCAAAGGTCATAGAGGCGAGCGAACAATATAACATTGCGTTTGTTGCTTTGCCACCAAATAGCACTCACCTTACACAACTTCTCGACGTTGCGTATTTTAGACCTTTTAAGTTACACTGGAGACGAGTTTTAGATGAGTGGAAGAGCACGAGGGATGGTCAAGTTTTGCCAACTATTCCGAAAAATACCTTCCCTTCTTTGCTGAAGCGTTTGTGGGACAGTGTGATGCCTAGAAATGAGGCCAATCTGAAAACTGGATTTATGAAGACAGGCATTTATCCAACAAACGAGACCCCGGTGTTACAACGTTAGCCAACCTACAGAGAAGTAGAGCATGTTGATTCGAGCCTTATATCAGAGTAATTTGTAGAGTTTCTAGAAAATAAAAGACATACAGTGGTCGGTCGTGCCGGAACAGGCAGAAAAAAGAAGTTGAATGTACCTGCTGGAAAAAGTATCACGTCTGAAGAAATACAAGCCATATCAGCAACAACTACAACATCTCAATTGAAGCCATCTAAAAAGAAAGCTAGAGTAATGATTGCTGACAGTGATACCGATGATTCTTTAAATGAAAATGTCGTAGAATTGGCAAATGATTCTGATTCTGATCGTACTTTCGTTGAAGAATTTGAAGACCAGGATCCAGTAGAATTTGTAAACAAAGAAAATCAATCTTCAAATAACGGAGCTATCTCCCCGAGCTGCAAGTCGATCCCAGAAGAAAATGATTTTGTCGTTGTCGAATACGAAGGTGATTTATGGCCAGGCCAAATTCAAACCAAAGAAGCTAATGGGGCTTATGTAAAGTGCTTGACACGTTGCGGACTTTCTTGGAAGTGGCCTGAAAAGGATGATATTATTTTTTACCCATCCCATAAAATTAAATTCAAAATTAAAACACCAACAAAAATGACCACCAAACGAGCTTTATTCAGGGTTCCTGAACTTGAATATAAGTGGGGAAAACCAAAAAAATTACATTTTTTTTTCTTTTTTACTTAATTTTTTATCCTATTTTTGTGTAAACTTTACCTACTAAATGTTGAACTGTAGGTATTAATATTTCTTTTTTTAATAGTTCGATGAGTAAAACCTCCGTAAAGGTAATAGGGTTCTGAGAGTATAACTGGCAATAAAAGTTTATTTTTTTAATTTTTATTGGATTTTATTGTATTTTTCGGGCCTATTATGGGTTAGAAACGTTATACATTACCAAAGACGCTTCCAACTATAGTGTGAATTTAATATAAGAACGTTTTAAATGGTATTTTGCTACATGACTATAGTAGTTGAAAACATTGCAGGCAACAATGGTCCAAAATTAAAAATAAAAAAAAAAGCGGGTAATGGCAATACTTGTTCAATGTTAATAAATGTATGTTATTCAGTGCTATATTTATTAATAATAAAACCTTCTACATTATTTTATATAATACCCGTTTATTATAAAATCAACAATATGTAGGACCATAGCGGAATTTGGACCATATTTGTGTGATTTTACGGTATTGATTTAATGCTAACCATTTGTGGAATAATTTATACCACGAGACAAAATTGTATTTCGAAGTGCTTAGTGTCAATATGGTACACAGTGAACTGATTCACTGTGTACACAATGAATCGCCGATCCAGTGTACGCTCAGGCTCAGAATGTCCCTTTCCCAAAATGTCCCTCGGTTTCAAATAGTCCCTTTCCCGAAATGTCCCTTTCCCACAATGTCCATTTCCCAGAATGTCCCTTTCCCGAAACGTCCCTTTACCAAAATGCGCCCTTCCCGAAATGTCCCTTTCTCAAAATGTCCCTTGTCAGCTAAATATCAAAATGTCAAAAGCAAAAAACATAAATATATTATATGTCCTGATACAACTTCTGCAACTGTTATCAAATGTCTGAGAGATCTATTTTATGAATACAGTCAGCCCTTATACATACACAGTGACCGAGGAACATCGTTCATGTCACAAGAAATACAAACATTTCTCAAGAATTGCAATATTGCCACTTCCCGTACGACTCCTTATAATCCCCAGGGAAACGGCCAGGTAGAAAGACTAAATGGAACGCTCTGGCGGACGATACAGTTGAACCTTAAATCGAAAAACTTGCCGATTGAAAATTGGGAGCAAGTTCTGAAGCCCTCTCTACACTGTGTACGATCTCTACTCTGCACATCAATAAATGCTACTCCCCACGAGAAGTTATTTAACTTCCCTCGACGAACGCCGGTTGGAGAATCGCTTCCATCATGGCTTGTCCCTGGACCGGTGCTATTAAAGAAATTTGTCCGCTCGAAAACCGACCCCTATGTCGAGGAAGTCGAGTTGCTCCAGACAAACCCCAGCTACTCATATGTACGACGGCGCAATGGTCAAGAGACAACTGTGTCGAATAGACACTTAGCCCCACTGCCTCCACCAATAGATGATGAAGACCTACTTGTCAATGATGAAGAGGTTGGAGATCCTCAACCTGACAGGGCCAATAATGACGAAATTGCCGAAGAGGATATTTTCAGAACACCGCCTCAAAACGTTGAGCCTCCGCAGGTCAGAAGATCAACAAGGTCTAGAAGATTACCGCTACGTTTCAATGACTACATCCTTGGCGAAGAAACCATAGAGGAGGAGAATGACATATAATCTCCTTTGTGGCTTTACCTCACATAGTACTTTTACTTATAATTTGTCTATTATGATGACACCCGTCATTGCCCGTCATATATGAAATATCTATTGTAACTAATATTATTTTATTTGTAACTTGTCTTCTTCTTGAAAAGGTGAAGTGAATATGAGCGATAAACCTGAGTTTATACGTAATCAAAAAGGGATGAATGCATTAGTGTACAAAGGTTTTCAATATAACAAAAATAGAACAAACAAAAACGACAGCACATTATGGAGATGTTTTAATAGAACGATATGTAATGCGTCGGTTACATTGGATAAAACAAGGAAAATTATTTTAAGAGAATCACCGCATTCCTGTCCTGTAAATTCCGTACATTTAAGTGTTAAGAACGAAATACAAAAATTGAAGAGGGCGGTTTGTGAAAACTTAGGACCAATACAGAAAATTTATGAATCTTCTTTAGAAAACATGATAAGAGAGAACCCTAATGATCAAGATATAATACCCTCATTTCGTTCCCTTAAGTCTTCTTTATACAGAGCTCGGAAAAAGTATTTAAATGTAGATTTGCTAAAATATAATGATACCGGATCAATTGAAATACCACAGGCATTAGCAAAAGATTTTCTAATTTGCAGTGAAGGGAGTACACAGAAGATAATAATTTTTGCAACGAATACTGCAAAGAATATAATAAAAAAACCAGGTTCCTACTATGCTGACGGGACTTTTAAATCGGCACCAAAACCCTTCTATCAAATGTTTTCTTTACATTTGGATTTGGCATCCGATGATGATAAAAATATAACTAATATAGTACCAGTCATCTACGCCCTCTTACCAGATAAGACCGAAGCAACATATGTCCGCTTATGTACTCTTGTTAAGGAGAAATTAAGGATCAAAATCCTAAAATTTAAATGTGATTATGAGATCGCAATTATGAATGCCGTGTCATTCATTTTTCCGCAAGCTGAAGTTACGGGCTGTTACCATCACTTTAACGATGCGATTTGGAAATACTCGAAAAAAATCAAGTTGAATGCAAGCAGCGAAGGTCGTAACATTACAAGAATGAGCGCGGTTATTCCTCTAGTGCCGGCAAATAACATACCAGAGGCGTGGCATTATATTTTAGAAAAGGCCAACAATTCACCGGAAATGAGGCGTTTTCGTACATATTTTGAATCTACCTGGTATCCCAAAAAATCTGCAGCGCTACTGAGCTGCGCAGGTCAGCGCCATCGCACCACAAATGTCTTGGAAGGGTGGCATCGACGAGTGAATGCCCGTATACCCAGGAAACCCAACTTATATTATTTTATATATAAATTAAAAAAGGAATCTAAGTATTGGGATATTCGTATAAGTAATTCATTATTTAATAATATTATGGCAAATCGAAGAAGGCCGAGAGACATCAAATTTGATAAAAAATACATGATATACTTACGACAATAACAATCAAAAAATATCACGGTGGCTCAGTTTATTAAAAAAATAATATATTTGAGACTGCGCTTATTTAAATAATATTAATAAATAAATAAACAAAATCTGTTATATATATAAGTTTTTATAGGTTCACGCATACTTATTTTATTACGTACTATTACAATTAAAATTACAATCAAACCGCTGATCAAATGTTGAATGATACAAAAAAATCAGCTTTTATGAAAAAGTTACAATATTTTGTTATTGTTTAAGATTTTCAGTGGCAATTCTTATGTTAGTTTACTTACATTAATAATTTATTTTTTGTAACTCATCAGTAATAAATGAAACACCAGCCAACTTCTGCCTTTGCCTTTGAAGCCGTGTGACATTGTGCGCCTAATCCAACTCAATATTACTAAGTCTTTTTCGTTTCTACAATGTCATTTTATAATATACTTTTATATAATTAATATGTGATTAAAAGTTGATTGACTACTTACTTGGCTTATGTTATTTTTAAATATACCTAGTGTTTAACCGCGTAGCAGACGTAAGAAAGGGACATTTTGAGAAAGGGACATTTCGGGAAGGGCGCATTTTGGGAAAGGGACGTTTCGGGAAAGGGACATTCTGGGAAATGGACATTGTGGGAAAGGGACATTTCGGGAAAGGGACTATTTGAAACCGAGGGACATTTTGGGAAAGGGACATTCTGAGCCTGAGCGCCAGTGTATACCCACTAAACATTATTGTGCTGTGTGTGTACCCTCACAATAACGACGTTTGAATTTGAGTTATAATAAAATTAAACTATACGATTTCAGATATGCCTCGGCGTACAGTAGAACAGCGAAAAGTAGGTGCACATTCGCATGAACAAATGAATGCTGCTTTACAAGATATCAAAAATGGTAAGAGCATACGCCAAGCTGCCAATGATCACATGATTCCTTTCACAACGCTCCAGCGATATTACGTCAGGGAAAAGGCAACACCAAATCAAATTTCCAGGTTGACGCTGAACTACGAGGTAAACCAGGTATTATCAAAAGATCAAGAAATAATATTAAAAGAATATTATGTAAAATGCGCAAACCTGTTTTATGGACTGTCTGCTAACGATTGCCGCCAAGTCGCTTATCAAATGGCCAGAATCAATGACATCAAAATGCCCAAGTCCTGGGCCGAAAATAAGTTAGCAGGTATAGATTGCCTGAGGGGTTTTCGCCAACGTCATACAGATTTAACGCTTCGCAAACCTGAGGCATGTAGTTTGGCACGGGCATCTGCATTCAATAAAGAGACCGTTAACCACTTTTTTGATAATTTGGAAAATGTGCTACAGCGTCATCCAGCTTACGCTGACGGTACTAGAATTTTTAACTTGGATGAGACTAGAACTACCACAGTCCAAAAACCACAAAGGGTCATGGCGCTTAAGGGTAAGAGGAATCTGTGCAAAGTAACCAGCGGGGAAAAGGGCACTTTAGTGACAACCTGTAATATTCCCGTCGGACTCGTGGTTACCCTGCTTTGTTACCCTAGGGTGACCACGAGTAATTTCAGTTACTCGTCGTTACCCTACTATGAAAAGGATCGTACTTGACTGTATTCAATTGGTCAATATGTAGTACAATCTCCTTGATAAATATTTATTGAAACTCGTTGTAGGTGATAGGTTAATGGCATGTAAGTTGTCATTTGGATTTCTCAGATTTGCTGTCAGATTTATGCTGTCTTATAGCAACAATTTGTACGGTACTGTAATTGTAATAACAATAATTGAATTAAAAATACTGAAAATGGGTACAAGAATTAAACGAAAACGTGGTGAAGTATTCTTAAGCGATGGATACCAATACCATAAACA
Organism: Eilema depressum; assembly: GCA_914767945.1. Taxonomy (NCBI): domain Eukaryota; kingdom Metazoa; phylum Arthropoda; class Insecta; order Lepidoptera; family Erebidae; genus Eilema; species Eilema depressum. Next base: position 3,403,347 of record OU612027.1, on the reverse strand, counting down.
TAAAATGTATGCAAGCAAAACTTCTTTATGGTTTTGTAGCCAACGCCGAAAACTTAAATGTATGGGGTCGGTGACTCTCTCTGTTAAGGTATGTACCTTTGCCTTTTCATCTTAAATACTCCATTTATATATATATATTAAAACACGATATTTAAAAAGAATCACTGCCTATCCGAGGTAGACGCACTACGTGTAAGCACCAAACGTCGCCCTACATATAAATATGATCATTAATTATTTTTTTTATTATTTTTTTCTCAAGGCGTAGTGTTATAATCATGAGTATGTTAGTATTGTTCGTCGTTTTTTCAGGATGATCTAATCATAAAACATGTCGAGCATGCCGAGGAGTGTAAGCCAAATTACGCCAAAAACGTCATAGCGATGTCCATAGATCATATGAAGGAGGAGGCTGGTACTTCAGCTGATTCAATGCCTGAGATTTACAAAAAGAATGTAAAAGCTCTTTATGACAAAGGCATTCACCTAGTTACTGAAGTACCTTCGTTTCGCAATGTTAAGTGCAGCTTATATTCGGCAAGAAAACGTAAACTGCAAATGCACAAAACAGTTTTTACGAAGCCAAGCGATGTTGAAGTTCCTGCACCATTTAACAATTTTAAAGTGGCTGATTATGACTACGAGGGTACCAGAATATTGGTGTTCTGTTCTGTTGAAGCAAAACAGATATTAGGTGAAGTGAAAGAATATTTCTGTGACGGTACGTTCAAAAGTGCACCCAAACCATTTTACCAGTTATTTATTATTTATGGTGATTCGGGTAGTACATCGCAAAAAACGAATGTTGTTCCACTTATATTTGCCTTACTGAGTGACAAAAAAGAAAGCACGTATTCGGCTTTGTTTGATATGTTGCACGTTGAATTTCCGCAATGGAAACCGGATAAGATCCATCTAGACTTTGAAGTAGCAACTTCAAATACTCTCAGAATTATTTTCCCAAATATTAAAATTAAAAAATGTTACTACCATTTCACGAATAGTTTGTGGCGAAAGGCTAAACATATAGGCATAAAGTCAAAGCTTTATCGACGTATTGTAGGTTTGTGCACCGCTCTTCCATTATTGCCTGAGAGCCAAATAAAAGAGGGTTGGGATTATGTACAATTGCAAACTGCTAATATAAATAACAAGAAAATTAACGCTTTTATGGCGTACATGAACACCACATGGCTAAAAAGTGATGAATGCATAAGGGAGTGGTGTGTCAGCAACGAACGCCATCGCACTAACAACGTCGCAGAAAGTTATAATTCAGTAATAAATTAAAAAATTAACAAGAACTATGTCACAATAAATAAATTACTTTTTGTTCTACTTGACGATATAACGGTAAATCTAACTAATAATAAAACAGCAAATTTCAGCCTAAACGAACGAAAACAATCAGAAAAGGAAAAAGATGATATCATTTTGAATGCACAAATGCAGCTACTTCATAACCAAATAACTGTTGGCCATTTTTTAGAAATATTGCGTTAAATATAAAGCCATTTTAAATAAATAATATTTTTCTTGTTCAACATTATAATCATGATTTCCCAACACTAGCAGTGTGACCACGAGTCCTGTGTTTTTATAATGTACTGTTAGTCACCCCACGCAGGGTGACCACGAGTAACTGAAATTACTCGTGGTCACCCTAGGGTAACAAAGCAGGGTAACCACGAGTCCGACCTCGTAATATTATAAGCGCTGGGGGTCAGGCTATACCACCAGTTCTGCTATACCACCAGTTCTGATATTCCCCCGGAAGAACGTTAACCCTCGTATGAATGTTGGTCCACCTCCGGGCTCACTAATTCTAGCAAATCCTTCAGGTTGGATGAATGGAGAGTTGTTTACTGAAGTAATGAAACATTTCATCAAAAGAACAGGAACTACAAAGGAATATCCATCTGTGTTAATGCCATGATAACCATGAATCCCATCTCTCAATAGAATCTCTGGATCTAGCAAAGGATTCAGGTGTCACTGTGATCACTTTGCATCCTCACACTTTAGCACGCTTACAACCGTTGGATGTTGGCATCCACGGTCCATTCAAGACATATTACTACTCCGCCATGAGTTCCTGGATGTGACGTAACCCTGGTTGCCCTATTACAATATATGATGTAGGAGCTTTAATAGGCCAAGCTTTCTCAAAAGCCATGGCTCCATCAAATATTATGCAATCGTTTAAAAAGACAGGCATTTATCCCTTTGATCGCAATATCTTTAGTGATGAGGATTTTGCACCTATAGTCGGATTTTTAATTAGACGATATCCACTGACATTAGCTAATGACACTTCGTAAAATAATGTTGCTATATTCAGTATTAGTGATGCAACTGATGCATTCAGTTCCCGTTCACTCATATGAAATGAATGGAATGGAATGGGAAGGAGATTCTTTCGTCCGCACTTAGCCTTTTTTGGCCACTGTGCGTGGAGATATGAAATGAATGATGAGGGATTGTTAATATTTTCTTACTATACAAAAAAGAACTATTTCTATTTTACAATAAAATTGTATTAAACACCAATTTTGTAGGTAATTACATGATCTACAACTTTGTCTACCCTACTTTTACGATTGCATTTGTTGTTTACGAGAAAAATGCGAGAATCCTATATTTTTGACTTTTAACCTTGAAAAAAAAATGCAAGGTTCAAATCGATGGGGACTTTTGATATTTCTTTCATTATGGTGTATTTAAAACTCCCACCAATTTTCAACTCTATGCGAATTCATGTGAGCTTACCATTTAATTTCGTCTGTTTTGATTGGATTCACATTCATCATGTTAATATCATTCATCATAATATAGTTCACTTTGTCACAACACTACAGTGAAATTAGTCTCGAGAAATTTTTGCATATGTAGTGGTGTGTATATTACTCAGATCTTAGAGCGCGTTTCCACTATATCGTTCTGGCCTATACAAAAATGTTTCGATATCCTAACATTACTATTTAATTTTATACTTATCCCTAGCAACACTCTGATTTTTGTTTTCAATAAAAACAAGTTTTTATTTTAAATATAATAATAATAATAATAATTTTTTTCGGATACTATTTTGGATCCATAGATAATATTATGTTAGTAACAATGTCTTATACTAGTGTTAGTAGGTAATAAATAAAAATTAAAATTAAAATCAAAAATTCAAATTAAAATCAAGCTCCAAAATAAAATTAAAATCGATGTCAACAAAAAATTAAAATCAAAATTGAGATCAAATATAATTAAAATTAAAATTGAAATCTAAATCAAAATAAAATTTATAAATAAAATCAAAAATTAAATTATCAAAATCAAACTAAAAATTAAAATTAAAATCAACAATGAAAATATAATCCGATTCAAATTAAATTTTGGTATGGATGGAAATCCACCTGTAGATCAGGGGGGAGTCCCATCTCTCAGAAAATACATTCAGGATGCTGTTGGAGGAGGAGCGCAAACGCGTCAGCATGGAAGCGCAACGTTTTCTAATTATAGCAGCGAACCCGTCAACCTGCGCGTCCGCGAACATGCCCGACGCGCTACAACGCCACGGCAACCCCAAAAGCACCCTGAATGCATTATTATATTGGACACGCAAGTCGCTGTATGCCCTCTGCTTAAAACTAGTCCACAGGCTGCACGTGTAAAAAGACTGGCAAAAAGCTTTAAACAGCGTAATCTTGACAGAATCATTACAGCGCGCAAACCTGCGAGCCAGCATATTGCAACGGACAGCCAACGACCTGCGCTCCCTCTCAATATCCACAATACATTATCTTTTAGGTCATCGGTGACCCAATGGCCCAAGTATTTAAACCTCTGAACCCGACCCATAGGAAATCCGGTGAGTGAGAGTTCTGGAAGATGTTCTAATGTATTGGCACCAGATTTAAAAACTAGCCATTCACTCTTATTGGTATTGTACCTGAGCCCATGTGCCACCGCATAACCCTCACAGATTTTGAGGAGTTTCCTCATCTCACCAACAGAAGGGCTCAGCAACACCATATCGTCAGCGTAGCTAATATTGTTTACACAAACACCATCTACGTGACATCCTGTTCTGGTGCTGCTAAGCTCCTCTATCAATTTATTTACATACAGGTTGAACAAACGAGGGGAACTCAACCCGCCCTGTCTTACCCCACAATCCAGCCCATACACTTCAGAATATGTGCCTGCCCATCTCACCCTATTCTTTTGACCACTGTACCAATATCACAACAGTGATATAATATTAGCCGGGACAGTAGTATCATGGGCAAGCTTATGCCAGAGTAGCTCATAATTTACCAAGTCGAAAGAAAAAGGTTTTGACTTTATAAAAAAAAAAATTCATTCAATTTCACGTCCTTGAGCAAACGACAAGGCGACTACCGTGAAACAATAAAATATCGTGTCGTTCTTTAGATGATAGTAGTTTAGCTATAGGTAAAAAGTTTTGACCATAATAATTACGAAACAAAACAAATAAATAAATCGTCACTTGATAGTGGAAACACGCACAAAACCAGAATAAACCAGTTTACGCTGTCCGCAGCTTGGTACCGTTAGAACATAAAGCACACATTTCATTCAAAAATTATAATTATTACGTAGTTTAATTGTTAAATTTTGTATTTGTTGATTGTTGTTATTTTTTGTTATTATTGTTATAATATTTGTTAAAGTGTGTGTGTAAGTGTTGTAACTTTATATTGTTAATTCAAAATGGCTCCAGTGTTAAAGCATGGTCGAGGCAAGCCTTTGACTTCTCAAACTAAAGAAGTTTTGTACTGTTTGTACAAATATTTCGAAAATGAGTGTAATAACAACCCGAGCAGTATTATGACCCCCACTCAATTAGTTGCTAAATCAACAGGAATTTCAATAGCATCCGTCAGAAAGGTAGTATCAGAAAGCAAATATCGTCCTTCAGATCAGGAAGTAACATTTAAATCTCCTAAAAAGAAACCGAATCGTAAACTTACAATAGTAATCGATGACTTTGATCAGCAAGTTATCAGAAGAACAATTCATGACTTCCACATCACCAATAAAGAAGTTCCCACTTTGGAAACTTTGCACGCAAAATTGAAAGAAGATATCGATTATAAAGGTTGTGTCAGCACGTTACGAAAACACGTCATGTCATTAGGTTTTAATTGGAAGCAAACAGAAGATAACCGGAAACTTCTTATGGAAAAACACGAAATTAGATACTTGCGAATTAATTATTTGATGAAAATTGCTGAATATCGTGAACAACGCCGACCAATTGTTTACACCGACGAAACATAATTATATACATACATCACATACCCTCTCGAAATCTTGGTCAGATGGAAGCACTTCAGGTTTGAAGCAACATATGTCGAAAGGCAACCGCTTAATCATTGTTCATGCCGGTGGTATGGATGGCTTTATACCAAATGCATTGCTTATGTTTAAAGTCAACCAAAAAAGTGGAGATTACCACGACAATATGAACTATGACAACTATTCAAGGTGGATTCAAACTCAATTAATACCCAACTTACAACCAAATAGTGTTGTTGTTGTTGACAACGCACCATATCATAACTCAATACAAAATCCTGCACCGAATAGTAATTCTAGAAAACAGCAAATGATTGACTGGCTGACATTTCGAAACATTGAGCATTCATCCACGTTGCTCAAGCCTCAATTATATGAACTGATTCTGCAAAACAAGGCGAGATTTATAGAGTACAAGATAGACGAAATATTACGACAGCACGGTCATACTATGCTGCGTTTACCACCATACCATCCGGAGTTTAATCCTATAGAAAATATATGGGGGATAGTGAAAACATATGTCGCAAAAAAGAATGTCGCAATGAATATGAAGGTTATAATGTCATTAGCTGAAGAAAAAATGAACGCCATAACTGTAGAGGAATGGAGAAAAGTTTGCATGCTATTGAGGAGGAAAACAAATATCAGGGTAGAGACGCAGCTTTAGACACAATATCAGAACGAATCATAATTAATTTAAATAATTCATCTGATGAAAGCGAGGATGGGGATGATTGTGATATGTCTGGGGTTGATGAATTATTAGAATAAAACATTTATGGCCGGAGAACACCTAATTCATACACGTCTTCACTGAAGTGAAAACCGGCATTCACTGCTTGTAATGTTTGGAACTGGCTTGTCTGCCTCATACAGTTCCATAGATTACAATGCAGTGGATACACATTTTCACGTCCGTATTAGTACGTAGTGCGTATGCGTAGACGTGTTGTTTTTTTTTATTTGCTGACCATACACTACTACAAACGCAAAAATTTCTCCAAGCTAATTTACCTGTATTTTTATTTCATAAAAAACTTGCAACACAGTAAACGTCAGATAGCTTCGTCTAATTAAAAATCCGACTATAGTAGTGTTACCGATCGACCAGAACATGTATTCCTCGGTACAAATTATCGCGCCGAAGTGGACCTTCCTGGCCAACAAGAGATGATACTACTTGAGGATAATGTCACACAACATCAAAGAATTGACTCGCCAAGGCCTTCCACCAGTGCTGCTGGAGACACATCTAGAGCTATCTCGAGTCCATCCTTGCTGGAGAACTTTGGTTTTTCAGAATGTCAGTTTCTAGGCGTTACTACACCAGAAAAAAATATAAATGTTTCATAATATGATGGTTCGATGTTGCAGCTTGTTAATTGTACAGTCACTGAAAACAACATAGCTGATGATTTGGCACTAATGAAATCCGTTATTACTCCGGATCAACTTCGAAAACCACTTAAAGCACCAGCAAGATCGTGTAAAAGAAAGCCAAGGAAACTCGGTAAAAGCCTTGTTGCGACAGACACACCTGAAAAGCTCGCTATAGCTGAACAGAAGGCAGCAGCAGCCAAAAGAAAGAAAGATACCAAATCCAAAAGAAAAACAGTAAATCGTCAAGTGCTGCAAAGTGATTCAGATGAAGAAGATGATTTATTACTAAATGACGACACTGACGATGAAGGAGATTGGTTGCAGATTGACGAAACTATTGTAACTGAGCAGTTATTGAGAAGGCCACTTGAACGATTACCAAAAGAAAGTGAATACGTTTTAGTACAATTTAGTTCCAAACGACAGATAATATTTTTTGCTGGAAAAGTTCTAGAAGAGCGAAATTTAAAGCTTTGAGCTGATGTGTATACATCACTGCACTTGTGTTTTATGTTTCAAGTGATTGTCCAGTCTATTATTAAATATGTTCATGTTGTTATTATAATTTTGTGAATGTGCTGCCCATGTCTGTTTAAAATTATAAACTTTAAAAATTATTCAATAATAAATGTAGTTTTTATATTGCCCATAATCATGCAAGAAAATACCATTGTCATTAAAGGTTGATAATCTCTGAAATCCGCCATTTTTGTTGTTTACGTTTTTTTAAGTACCTCACCAAATGGAGTAATATGATATCTTTTTATATTTTTTTCACTATAATACACTTCACAACACATTTCTTTATGTTTAGTACTGTAGACATTATTTTGATAGAATTTATTTTATTATTTTATTGTTGAATAGTAATTTAGATTATTTACCTAGACCATTTATGCTGCGTACACACGTTGGCCCAGCGTAGGCCAACGCCAACGTGTGGACAGTCGATTTGCCTTACCTGGTAGCGCTGGCCTAGTTGGCCCAGTGAAGCCATGCGCCAACGTGTGTACACCTCATTTGTGATAGCTGGTCTTAGCTGGCCGTCGCTCGTGATCACTCGCCTCACTTCGGATTTTGTCGGTTTGTGCACAAATCAAAGTAGAGATGTTATATTAGGTAACAATTTTGATATTCATGTTATAGAATATATTACTTTGATGATACTATGTTACCGTATTAAGTTACCCAGTAACAACGAAAAAACAAACAAGAGGAATGCTTGCTTATTGCTTATTGCTTACTACGTACATTTTTTTCGAAGTTATGTGTATATTTATCGGAGGTTATAAGTGCCCGGAATGGCAATAGGCTCGCCACCTATTACATTGGGACCTAAACATAAACGGCGAAATGTGGGTGCTAGCACCTCTGCCTATAATTATGTTATTATTTAGTAGGTATAATTTGTCATGAGAGTCATCCATCAGTAACATAATATGAAATTTAACACTCATATTATGTTACCGGTACTTGTTACGAGTACATTCATTACACCTCTAAATCAAAGGCGGTCTGCGCTCGGCCAACGTGCGGACGGCTCGACGGGCACTCGTCTAATTGGCCGCATGCATTGGCGTTCGGTGCACTGGCCCAACGTGTGGATAGTAAGCATTTGCCTTGCCGACGCTGGCGTTGGCCGACGCCGGGCCAACGTGTGTACGCAGCAGATAGTTATTTACCTACTGGAGTTTACTCCCCATATTGTTTTGTAGTCCCATAGTGTTTATTATAGATCTAGGATTTATTAATTGATGATTACATCTGTTAATTTAATTAGGTAGTAGGTAATTTTTTCTTTTAACATACCTAGATAAGAAGATAATTTGCATAATAATTTACTAAAGTTTACTAACATATTCTTTTGTTTTTGTATGTGTACATTTACTTTATTATTATTTTTATGTTCCTTCTGCTTGTGCCTGTTGATTTTAATTATTGTAGAATCAATATTTTGATTTATAAGCATATTTAGGTATATTTCAATTTCTTTTTTTGTATCAACATGGAAGAGGAATTGAAAAGGCAGTTGGAGGAGCGAAGACAGCAGCATGCTGATACTCAAGCTGCCAGGCATGTGACTGACATAAAGGCCAAACTCCCTGGGCTCTGGATGGACAAGCCTAAGTGTTAGTTTGCCCAGGCCGAGGCTCAATTTGAAATAGCAAAGGTGACTCAAGACGCTACCAAATATGGTTACGTTTTGTCAGTCTTGGACTCTTGGGTAGTTGATGAGGTGGAGGATATCATCTCAAACCCTCCAGACACGAACAAATATGAGCACTTAAAGAACGAGCTCATACGCAGACTGTCCACCTCTAAGGAGGTGCAACGGATATTGATGGCTCAAAAAGATCTAAGTCTGGAGAAAGTGGCAGAAATTGCAGATGCTATTGTTGACTCACCTCTTGGGCCACCATCATCTGATGATGATGGTGGCCCAATCATCATCACCATCATCATCTGCAATCGCTGTCACTGCAGCGGTCCAACCCAATGCCCACCCCGATCTGACCACTTTGCTTAAACAGTTACATAATCTATCTGTAAAAGTGGATGTCCTGTTTAAGGACCGTCAACGTGGCCAACCTAACTGGCGTTCCACGTCTAATAGGTCTCGGTCTGCATCCCGTGCAGAAAATAACAAAAAAATCTTTTGGTACCATAGACGATATGGTACTAATGCGACTAAATGCACTTGCCCGTGCGAATGGGTGGACCGTCAGGGAAACTCCACAAGCAATCAGTAATGGCGGAAATCGATTGCTCGCACTCTGGCCGCCGGCTATTTATATATCGTCGGCGACGAGTGAAAACCTCGTAAATCTGAATTTTACCCAAAATTACTTTATGTATCTGTGACGGAATTCAAAAAAAATAGTTACTACTCACTATCAGAAGGGAACACACACTCAACTATCAGAAGGGAAAATGCTATAAGCAAGTGATCGGTAAAAATCAAATCTCTGGTATGCCGAAGCTGATAGCAACATATTTGAATTTACCAAACTGTGAGCAGTATACCGGACATTGTTATAGACGAACGTCAGCAACACTTTTAGCCGATTCTGGGGCAAACATGACAACGTTAAAAAGACATGGAGGATGGAAATCCAGCACAGTCGCCGAAGGCTACATTGAGGATTCGGTCCAAAATAAAACTAAAATTTCAACCAAATTAACTGAAACTATAAAAATACGCCCTGATTCGCTTCAGCCGACAACTTCTAGGGATTGTCCGCCATGGAATCTATCGTCTGATGAAATACCAGTCTCCTACTTTTACAGATATACAGAACAGCCAAATTTGTCATAATATATCAAACAGTATAAACATTACAAACAAAAATGTAAGTTTTAATTTCACGAATTGTCCTCATTTGACAATAAATTTTAAATAGGTAATACTAATATTATTATATATTATCAATAAATAGTTTAGATAAACAACTAGTTTTATTTTCCTCATATTCGAAATGAAAAGTAGAGTGCTTAACTCGGGTAAAAGAATCAATTCCGACTCGGAAATAGCCGCCCTTGCTGCGTTCGGGCGTCTAACTACCTCGGGAATTGATTCTTTCCACCCTCGGTTAACAATCTACTATTTAATGTTCAAAGAACAAAAATACAGGTGTGCAAGAAAATGTATTTAAATACTTTGAATATTGGAGAGTGGTCAGTGCATAATTGGACTAGAAACAATGTTATTATGACGGAAGATCTTTCTGCTGGCAAAAAAACATCTAGAAATAAAAATATGCGCGCTTTAGAACAATTTGGGAGAGACTATTGCAAAGAATTCCTAATTAAGATGCCTAAGTTAGAATCTCATTATTGTAGAAAAACAACAAGTAAACTTTGTTTAGAGCCAATATGGCAAAGTAAACGTGAGTTATATCGGGAATATATTCTGACACAGGAAAGTTGAAATTTAAAATTTCCATGAATATATTTAGTGACGAGTTTGAAGCGATGAATTTAAGTATCTTTAGTCCCAAAAAGGACCAATGCGATTTGTGCTGCAGTTATAAAGTCGGTAATGTTTCAGACGAAATTTATAATCACCATATATCTAAAAAACAAATGGCAAGAGATGAAAAGACAAAAGATAAGGAGAACAGACAAGATAGTCTTAAAGATTTCACGTTTGATTTGCAAGCTGTCCTTCTCTCACCATCCCTGAAAGCGTCAGCATTATATTACAAAACTAAGCTTAAGGTGCACAACTTTACCATCTTTGATATACAAACCAGTGATGCATATTGCTTCATCTGGAATGAAGCTGAAGGAGGTGTATCAGCTGATGAGTTTGCAAGTATCATGCATTTTTTTTAAATTAATTATGTAGGTCCAAATATAAAAGAAGTCATTCTGTGGAGTGATGGTTGTACCAACCAAAATAGGAACGCAATTTTAGCCAATTCATTACTGCAGGTTGCGATGCAAAAAGATATGACTATCACACACAAATATCTTGAGAAAGGTCATACTCAGATGGAGTGTGACTCCATGCACTCCAGTATAGAAAGAAAACTTCGAAACCGGGAAATCTATTCCCCCGCTCAATATGTTGAGACTTGCAAGACTGCACGATTGCAGAAACCTTATAATGTTATGTATCTGCAATATGACTTTTTTCGGCGTTATAGTTCGATGCCCTATCTCAGCTCCATTCGGCCGGGAAAAAAACCTGGAGAAGCCACAGTATTTGATTTGAGTTGTATTCAGTATAGAAGTAATGGAACAATTCTGGTCAAGAAAGAATTCAACAAAAATTTTGAAGAATTACCGCGTAGAATAAAGAAACCGGCTCTTGATAACTCAATGCCGTCACTATACCAATCAAGATTGCCTATACAAAGCAGTAAATACATTCATTTACAGGAACTAAAAGAGGTACTACCACACGACGTTCACGGGTTTTATGACGATTTACCCCATCAATGTCCTGATATTAGAAGGAATGTAAATATTTGTTCCTGCAGAAAACAAGTTACTCGCGCAAGTGAAGGGAATAATTGCTAGAGACAATCCAAAAGACATGACTTTATTAACTATTTTATTGTAGCAGCTAAGAGAGTTATTTTTTAGTAACTAAGTTAAATTGTCCAAATCAGGTATGAACATAGGAAGAAACGTTAAAGACACAATTTTTGGATCTTATTATATTGCCATGTTTTGTAGTACCATTGATGTTAATCTTAGGCTATTGTCCTTAGGCTTGACATGACATTAGCAGTCACGTCTTCCTCTTTCAAAGACTTGATAATATTAGTAATTAAGCGACATTTTTTTATTTGTTTATTCGTGTTTTGAAGTGTATTGTTTTCTCCTTAATAGGTATTTACAATATTCTACTAGAAGAATTATTTTCGTTTAGTCTGATGACAAATCATGATTGATTTAATACATGCTTACCAGTTTCGGGCTCTTGACATGTTCTTTACACTTTACCCCAGCCATACTTCTCAGATTTTTCATTTCCACAGCTTTTAGTTAGCTTTCAAATTACTTCTTCAAATCCCAATATTATTTAACATACACAAGTGTAGGAATGAGCCCTCCTCAATGCACAGCCAGACGTAAGTGCTAGCTGCTCATGGAGTAAGGCAATATCACTCTCATACATCCCATCTTTTGTAAACTTCGAACCCAATCAATCAATCAATCACACTATCTTCTCTTTCGAAGGCATCATTTTCGGCAAATTTACATTCACTTCCATTTCACAATAAGTTTATCAACACATTTTTTTTTTCAATTATGATATCTAACTAGAAATACTACATTAGTTAGCTAGTGTTATAGATATAACCGTATTAGTGTATAATTTTCACCCTATTTATTTATTTTACTGTCACAATTTTTTTGATATTTTAATACGGTAAAATGAACAAAGCTGATGATTTAAAGCATGTTATTAATCAAAGGCCGATTCAAAAACATAATATAAAAAATATTGAAGCATTTCGAATAATAAAGAAGTTGATTATAACGTATTTTTATTTATTATCTTATACGATAACCTCGTAATCAATGTAGATTTTTTTTAATTTTGTCCCGAAATCCTCGTAAGTAGATTTTGAAATACTTACAGAATCTTTATTTAAAAATCGACTAGATGCCTTCAAGGCAAATAATTTATTAGTATAAAATCAAATAATAACTCCACAGGCTTCATAGAAAATAAAAATACGAGACGATTTTTTCACTCTCCTGTAAAATTTCATTTTATACTCTTATGAGGTTTTCACTCGTCGCCGACGACGATATGACTCTGGGTCACGCCATCGATTTTTAATCGACACTGGCTCAGACACATGTTCTTACCCAAGACGCCTCCTCAAGTTCACTACAGTGCCACTGATTTTGATGTCCGCGCCGCCAATGGTAGTTCCATCAAGACGTATGGTTCGTTCAAATATATTAAGTAAACATTTTTCTTTTTATTAAACCTTTTTAACTTGCAATATAAAATTATATCTTTTATTATATTTTTTTCGAGAATAAATTGGCATTTCTACTACTGTAACTACTGTAGTTGCGGCACGCTATGATGGCCGTTTTGACATATTACAATAGTGATGCTATTGTAATATGTCAAAACGGCCATCATAGCGTGCCGCAACTACAGTAGTTATGGAGAAAAATGGCAACATGGATTTGCACAAATGATGATCACTGCAGCGCCCCCTGGTTATCATCGTAACACCAACGTGCACGAACGTCAAACCTATAACTGAAAACTGCATCAATATCGAACTTTTGGAGTTTTGGAAAAAAAAGGGCAACATGGGTTTGGACAAACATTCTCTCACCCCAAACGCATAAGCCGTCTTCGTTCCGTCGTGGGTAAAAATATTTCTGAAGAAAGAGAAGTCATTTGCCAATGATGAGACACTTGAAAAAAAGATTACCATCTTACAAAGACTGAACATGGACGAAATTAATTATTTTAAATTTTATTTTGGGTGTGCGTCGTGGAATACTTTAGGTGTGCGTCGTCTGGGTGCCCGTTAAATGGGTGTGCCTCGTGGAATACCTCGACGAAACAAATCAAAAAGTCACGTCTATAATAATGATGACGAAGAAGTAGAAATGACATAATACGATCGAACTTCTTATTTCCATTAAAATTGCTTCTGTTATCAACAGAATCGCCGCAATTTCGCGAGCCTCAAGTAAAATGAATGGCGGAACCGCCAATAACTTTTTTTAATACCTTTGGATTTACGACCGAGCTTGATTTAAAAGAACAGATTAAGAAAGCAATGGCAGACATGAGATAGCAGGAAGTACTTCAAATGTACCACAACCGATAAGCTAAAACAAATTTTACAAAATGGAAATGGCTTAGTTTGATATTTTGCGAAGTGGACATTCTGCGAAAGAGACATTCTGAGAAAAGGACATTTTGCGAAAGACACATTAAGGACATTCTGCGAAAGAGACATTCTGCGAAAGAGACCTTTTGCGACCAGTGGACATTTTGAGAAGTGGACAGTCTGCGTCTGAGGCTTTGATAATAATAAATTAATGGCGGTTTGATAGGGACATTTTAATTAAATGTAATTTGAATTACTTGTACCGTTATTTTTTTTTATACCACTTAGGTGGCAGACAAGCACACGGCCCACCTGATGGGAAGTGGTCACCGTGGCTTATGGACGTATGCAACACCAGCAGGGCCAAAATCATTTTTGTAATAAACTTAACGTGCGTTTTTGTATTATATTTTATTAGATTTTATTGTAATCATAGACATTTATTTTATTGTAATTGTGTAACGTTTTAAATACAAACTCTGGCCACTCCTGTATTACCACAATAACAGCCGGAAGCAATACCTCTACAAATATAATGCCTTAAGTTTCATACACTAATGTTAAAGAGAATTAACGCGATCATTGTTTAAGCTACATATACCTTTGAATTGCCTGACGCTTCGACCAGGTTACACCGGCCGTAGTCTCAGACTGACATCTACCTGTCTTCCTGCCTATCTGATTGAAACATTAGGTAATTCAAAGGTACATATACCATACCCTGATAGTGATAATTCCCGTTAACATTTTTGTTTAAAAGTAGTGTATAAGTTTGCAGCTCATTCATAAATAAATAATAACAACTTTAGAGCCCATCAAAAGTTAATTAATTTATTTCAGAGGAACATAATTATTTGTAAAATTATTAATCTTAATTTCTAATAATCTATTTTGATCATGATAAGTATGATAACTGAAGCATATACATATAAAAGGTCACTTATACAATGCCCTTATGATGAAGTCATTTTTGTTATAATATTGCATACCCATTGACTTTATATAGAAATCATAAATACCATTATCATTTTTTAATATACATTTATATGTATGTGTGTGTAGCCTAACATTCAAAATTCTAGAATATAATAATTCGAATCAATTGAACATTTTTGTTTCATAACTAAAAACCAATAAGACCCGTAAAATATATAATAACGTTAGGACTCTTGCCATAAAAACCTTCATTTAAAAATAAATGTTTTTCAAACCGTTTTGTAGCACTGCACAACGACGACGGTGTGACAAACGTACAAGTCCTACAGTTGAGGACGCGTAACGTCCTTAACTGTAGGATTTGTACGTTACTTTACCTAACTTTGTTTAAAATTAGGTACCGTCAACTGGGGTTCCTTGTGATAACTCGGTAACTTTAGGACAGTAAAAGTAAAATATAGATTTTTAATATTTAACAATAATACATATATAAATCATCGATAAAATTATCGTCCCTGTCTTTAGAAATGTAATTGCTATTCCTGTTATTCGTCTGTTTTTTACAAACAGAGCATCCACCTTTTGAGAAAAACCAAATTATCCACCTTTTGAGAAAAACCAAATTATCTGTCCCAAAGTTACCCAATTATCACATATTAACCCCAGTTTAGTATGTATAATTTCAATTAATGATAGTTAATAGCTTTTATTACAGAAACAACTTGTTACAATATGTGTACAGTGTACACCACACACGACCAAAGAAATAGCTGTGCAGGTTTATAATCTACTTATTATGGCCCTGGCCCTCTAGACAAGTGGCAATTCGTTGCTCGGCGTATGATGGAATAGAATGACAAATGTATAGGATTTGACGTTTTTGACATTCGTTGACGCCTGTCATATACGTCAAATCCCATACATTTGGCATTCTATTCCATCATACGCCGAGCAACGAATTGCCACTTGTCTAGAGGGGCTGCTCAGGTAACTCTTTGGTCGACCATTCATTAAATTAGTCGGCCAGCGACCGTATTCCGAACGCAACATATGGCGGATAAAAAATATCCTGTGCAGTGCATTGCAAAGCAAAGATTCAAACGTGAAGGAAGGAAGCTCGGAAAATCACAGTTTTAACCACTTCTAGACAGTTACCATCATTCTAGGCGTTTTTTCTAGTAAGAATTGGTTCTAACTGATATTCAATTTTGAGCATCCCATTTTCCAGTTTTACCAAAGGTATTTAGTAAAACTAGTTCCAACTAGGGAAAACGCGTTCTGTCTAAAAAATGGTTTAACTGTGACATATAAAATTTACAGCAAAATTCGAATACATTTCCTAGAGCTAGATGATATCACGATTACGATTAAGCCTGGTTTCCACTGCAAGCGGAAAGAAATTCAGAAAGAAATTAAACTCAAGAGTTTGGCTATTCTATCATTGCCTTAAGCAAGCGATCAATAGAATGTAAACGGAGTCCGTACGGGGTCTTCCGCTGGCAGTGGACACCAGGCTTCAGGGGTGCCGATTGACTTAAACGATACAATAGCTAAGATGTATCACGTTTTGCTCATTCAACATGTTTTTGATGTTGAAAAACAAACTATACATACATAAGCTTACGCCTATTTCAAGGCAGTCTCTGCCTACCTTGGCGGGACTGGCCCTCTAGACAAGTGGCAATTCGTCGGCCGGCGTTTGGTATAATCTTAGAGTATCCATTACTATAGTATAGAGCAAGTCTAACACTATGGTCCATTGTGCCGAGTGTAAGCAGTTTTTTATCTGTGGTATAAAGCGCCTATAGTGATGTTTCATGTACATATTACCAAAATTATCGATAGTTGGTTATGTTGTGAATTTAGTGTGACGCATGCGTGGATGAATGGATAAAATTAAAACCAAGATACAAATATTAGTATCATTTAATGAATTACAGAAATTAAAATCCCACAAATCTAACATATCAACAGACAGAGTCGTATATAATATTACGTCGTTGCGCTTGCCAAAACCTCTATGTGTTTTTGGTCAAGTTTTCAGGAGAGACAATAAGCTGTTTTATTAAATAATTGATGAGCGTATCAAAAAACTAAAAATGCAGTATGATGCCAAAAAATATTTTGAATGAACTGAGATATAAGTGAAAATCATAAACGGTACTGTCCATCCACAATAAATTGTTTTTCCCATTTTGATACACATATCAGAATTGTCTTCCTAGTGCCATTTCTTACAAGTGAAAAATGTACACATATCAGATTTGTTATGGAACTCAATAGTATTTATTTAGGCGATAAATACTGACTGGTGGCAAGGTACATTTGATGTAAATAACATACGATGTAAATAAATACGTACTATAAACTTGATAAGGCATACAAGTAACAAAAAAGAACAGCACAGAAGTTGCTAGTCGGTGCACATGTTAAACAACGGACGAGGCTCTGGTGCCGACTTTGCTCTCGGAGTTGGGAACTAATCGCTGATCGTTCCCAGTATAGCCGATAATATGACAATCAGAAAAGAAGAGCAATTCCCGAGTTCCAAGCACATTATGGTACCAATTAGTTATACAATTTAGTCCCTCTAGTCTCAGTAGTCCGGTTGCTAGTCCGGTTGATTCGCATCCGAGCCCTTCACCTCGGAGTCCGGGATACGCTTTTCCAGTCTAATTGCGACGCGGCTAAGCTTCGATATTTTCCGTAAAGTGCCATCTGACCTTCACAATCCTTTGGTGAATCTTTGGTATCGAAGTACTGCTGCTAGATCAGTTGTCGATCTTTTACTACGTCACGTGACCATAGAAGTTTGTGTGGTGAAATGTGTGTGTTAAGTGTTATATAATACACCTTGCCCTACACCTTCGTGAGCGTTCGAGGACGACTGTATCGGGAACACATATTAGGTACACAGGCAAATATCCCTCAGTCAGCGATGGAGGTAAGTCACAAACTTGTGTCTGAAATCGAGACTACTCTCACTAGAGTATCCGATTGGGGACGACTAACCCTAGGCCAATTCAACTCGGCTAAGACACAAGTATGTGCATTCACCGCTAAGAAAACCCCATTTATTGTAGCGCCGCAATTTTCTAGACACACCGTTTACCATCTCTTCGAGTATAGGGATCCTCGGTGTTGGTATCTTCAGCGACGATCAACGCCGTAGTCACTTGAAAGACTAAGTCAAGCTGGTATCAAAGAAACCAGGAGTGCTCAACAGGACGAGGCAGTACATCACTGCGGGGCAAAGACTTCTTCTTTATAACGCGCCCGTTCGGCCCCACATGGAGTACTGCTGTCACGTTTTTACCTAGACCCTTTCAACTTGGCGCAAAGACGGACGCTGAGGATCGTCGACGATCCCATACTCACAGGCGGGGTGGTAGTCCCTCTCAACCTCAGAAGGAACTTCCTTGCTGTGGGTGTTTTACCGCCGATGGTTTGTGTTCAGAAGAATTTCGACATAATGCCTAGAATTTCGTTACTTTTCATCGCCGCACCGCTCGCCATACGAGTAGACAGTGAATTCATTCTCACACATTACGACCGGAAAGCACTGAAGTATGGATAAGCACTTTGGAAGAGGCCAGTGGTTAAATGAAATATAAAGTTTTGCATAAGCATTTCCCTACGTGGAGGTAAAGTTCTGGTACTGCATCGTCATTCAGTTTGCAAAGCCCTTTCTTAGTTACTTATTTGAAATCAAGCTTAAAATAGATAGAACAGATGAAACTTCGAATATTCGGCTCCCAATCAGGCCTCTTTATAGCTTTTAGCTTTCACTCATGCATCTATTATTATGCATCTTAGTATTTTTGTAAACCTAACAAAAATAATAGTGCATATTATATAAAAGTAAAATGAGCAGATTTATTTGTTTACGCAGTAAATACTCTATACTACATAAAAGAAAATAAACCTACAATGAAATTCTACTGCAAAAAGAAAATTATCGTAACCGAAAGTGCATGTGCTACATCACTATTCATTTAAAAGAAAATATGGCCGGTGACAGCCGTCAGCTGTAACCCGCCCCGCGTTTCTCGCATCCCCCTAGGAGACCCGTATAAATTTTATGAAAACAAATAAATTAGTCATATAATACTACTCACGGGTGATATGAAATGTTATCATTCTTTTTATTTTTCTTCCGGGAATCGTTTTGAGAGCCTGGCAATGCAGAGTTCACCATTATTACCACAAAATGAAATAAACTGTTATTTGCGAAATCACTTTGGCAGATATTGTTTTGCTACTGATTGCAGTTGTCAAAAATTCTAGGCACTGTTCACACCTGTGATAGCAGTTCATACTTGCTAAGACGCGCTCTACAGGTAAGATAGATACTCTAAGGGTATAATAGAATGCCAAATGTATGTGATTTGACGTATATGACAGGCGTCAACGATTGTCAAAAACGTCAAAGCCTATACATTCGTCATTCTATTCCATCATACGCCGAGCAACGAATTGCCACTTATCTAGGGGCGCTGGAAGGCACAGCCTGCCACTTGACTCTATCCTTACATACTGGTCAAGCTTCCTCTACTGACATTATTCCTTTCATGC
Source organism: Eilema depressum (assembly GCA_914767945.1). NCBI lineage: Eukaryota > Metazoa > Arthropoda > Insecta > Lepidoptera > Erebidae > Eilema > Eilema depressum. Next base: position 3,383,812 of record OU612027.1, on the reverse strand, counting down.
CAGTAAAACGGTTTTGAGTACGTACTTCTGACCTGCCCTTTTTTCAATATTTTATTATTTTGGTCAATATGTGTACCGCGAGGTCGACCCCGGCTGGTCTGCCCATTCACCTGCTTTACATACCAGCCCCTTAGACAAGTGGCAATTCGTTTGTACGACAACTGTCATATACATCAAATCCCATACATTCGTCATTCTATTTTACTAGGGGGGGCTGGTGTGTCATCCGCTCCGTACTCATTCACTGCCCAAACTACTTAAGCCTTTTCAATCCTCGTTACAACATTCTCTTCCACTATATACTATAAAGCACCATCAGCACAATGTTAGACCCGGTTGCCTCCGTAGATTATACTTTAGAGCACCAGGTCCGCTTTCCTGCTCTTGACTTATCTTACAGGAGCAAATACCGTCTGTCCTCCCAAGCCTAAAGGTTCCTCTACACGTAGACAGATTCAGCTGCGGATGTTAGCAGCAGACGCGTCCGCAGACGTGTGGACGGGGTATTTGCTCGTCTGCGGTAGGTATACAACGTTAAATATCTAACACAGGCGAGCAAGCCGATGAGCCGATGACATCTGCGGATGAATTGTCTGCGTGTAGAGGAACCACAAGAGGAAGCCTGCACTTGTGCCTCCACTCTAATCAGTCTATTCTAATCTTATTATATCTCATCTTAGTTAATCTTCGCGTGTCAGTCCATCATTCGATTCACCTCTAATGCCTCCTCTAAGAATTTCTTTTCTTATTTTTTCTTCTTCTGTCCGATATCCTTTTTCTTCTTTCTTTTCTCTAATTTAGTTTTGATTAAATATATTGTGAGTTAGAAGTCAGTTTGACTATAGTAGTCTTCGTTAGCACTGCTTTTAAACTCACTCACAGCCGCAATTAGCAATACATGGAATCCAATACCTTTAGGTTTACTTAGTACAATACATAATTTTTGTAGTCATTTCATAAAAAGAAACAATGCATTTTGAACCCCAAAGTTGAAATAATAAATGTCATATTTCATTAAATCAACCTTTACCGAAGTGGCTATTGTAGGAACTACTAGATTATACTAAAATAATATCATATGGAAAGGAATTGTGTTGTGTCCGTATTGTCTACATTATTCTACGTACAACTACAGTCAGTCTTAATTCAGTGATTTGCGATCTCGATAAACGCCTGGGCTTCCGTTTGCTCACGAAAAAATTTTGACAAGCGTTGCTTTTGTAGATCATTGTAGTTTTTGTTAGACAACCTTACTTCCTCTAACAGTTTGTGGACGGCCTTATTGTTCGGAGATACTTTATCTGCTTGTTTTAAATCCATGAGAGCGTCATCGTAGTTTTTAAGGGCGTAATTCGCTTGACCCCGCCTGTATAATGCTTTTTCGTTTCTTGGGTCTATTTCCAGTACCTGAAATTTAGGACAATCAACACGGGGGAAATAATCGCCTAAATTGTTCTGTCACAGGGAATTTAGAAAGTAGCAACCTGTGGCATGTGTGTTTTAATTTGTAAAAGTCAACGTACAGGACAGGATATGAAGTCACCGATTATTCCCTGACAAAACTGACCAACTGAGCTACATTGTCTTGGGGCAATGTACGAATCATGTACTGAAATTCATACTATAGATAGAGTATAGACCGACCGTAACCGCTGTACTGCGCCTTGGGCATGTGCGTGTGGGAGCGAGACGGGGGGAGTATAACTCCGGATGGCACAGATAAAGGAAAAGATACAAGTTGCGTCATACCAGGAGGTCAAGGGTTTGGCGGGTTTTTCCCGGTCCTCCGATCGGAACTCCGATTGGTAGGATGAGCGGGAATATTTTTTCCCATATCTCCGATTGAATTTACTTAATCAAAAGTACAGTCAAGGCCATTATACTATAGTTTTGACCGACAGTCCGTGTAATAGTGATTATTAATAGTGATTATTATTAATAATTATTAATAGTGATTATTATTAATAGTGAGTATTATGTTTATTTATGATTATTAATTATTAATGATTATTAATTATTAATAATCATTAATAGTGGTTATTATTAATTATTAATAACTATAATAGAGTTAAGTTAAGAGTTAAGTTTAGAGAGAGAGAGGTGAATTTGAGTTCGTCCACCGCAGTAGCACCCCGTGCTATCCTCAAAAGACACTCAAGACTGCGCGTATAGGGCACATTTTGAGCATATTTTAGGTCCAAGATACGTGTCCGGAGTTATATCGACTAATCGACGGCGGTATCTCACTCGCTCTCAACGCATGCTCTTTCTTTCTCTTTCTTTACCTCGGTCGGTCTATAACTACGTCCACGATGGATGACGTCATCATTATTTTTGTAATCATTGAATCATTTTGTACTTACCTCGGTGCAACAAGTTATACAAGTTGCATATTGTTCTAACTTCATGAAGCACGCTGCTAAATTTAGATGACATTGCAAAACGTATGTGGTCCTAATCTCTTCATCTGTGGATAAAAATGAACACATGAATATATCGACTCACATAATGGCGTGGAAGACTAATGAAATAGTAGAAAAAAATCTGTCACGTGGCCAAAACTAGTCTACACTAATATTATAAAGAGTAAAGATTTGTACCTATTTTTGTATGTTTGTATGTTTGTAATGAATAGGCTCCGGAACTACTGTACCGATTTCAATAATTCTTTCACCTATAGAAAGCTACATACACTATCTGGGAGTAACATAGGCTATATAACATCACGCTACTACTAAAGGGAGCGGAGCAGTGAGCATAAATGTCAATAAATCGGGCAGATTTCCATACATTAAAGTTGGACCGGAATCCGAATTCCACGCGGGCGGAGCCGCGGGCAACAGCTAATGTTAAATATAGCCAGAGACGAGTCTACAGTGGTCTGACGACCTGAGAAGGGGATGGAAGAATGTGAAAGGCGGAGGATTGGGAGCAATGACTCATACTGTGAGAGGCCTATCCAGAATTGATTGAGTTTACAGTGCCGTGATGGGGCTATAATTTCGTCGTCGTCGTCACGTCGTCGTTTCCCTACATACACTAAACTATTTAAATACCTCAATCAAACCAAAAAAGATAGATATATACAGCCCAGACTCAGTCTCAGGTGCTTGGCTCGAGTCAACAATAGTGCCTGGAATACGGCAATAGGCTCACCCTCTATTACGTGGTACCGAAGGCAATGATTAGTGAAATGTGGGTGTTAATTCACCTCTGCCTAACCCTCCGGGGATGGAGGCGTGATTGTATGATGTATGTAAATCCAACATTCTTTATGAAGTAAAAAAAATATTACTTACACTGTTCCTTCGAATCGATGTCTTTGATGTCCTCTAGGGTAGCACAAATATGCTCCAAGTACCGCAGGCACTTGCGGTACTTTCTAATGGCCGTCTTATATCGACTCTCACCAAATAACGAATTGCCGGTATTCTTTACATCTCTTATAGAAGTCATCAACTGATCTACCTAGAAAATTAAACGAATAATATTTATTTATCACTAATTAGCGAAATCGGTTCAGACATTCTTGAGATTTGCGCTTAGCAACACATTTAGGGATTCATTTTTATATAATAGATAGATAGATATAAGAAGATGTATTGTGGTTTACTTATTACGGGAATGCCTCGGATGCAGCCAGGAACAAGACTACCACTAAGATGATGATGATTACTACTTTCGAATATTTTTATTAGTCTGAGTGTTTCCAATTGTATTTATTTACTGAAGAAAATGTATCAAAGTGTGTATATTCGCATAACACAAGATAGTTAAACTACGCTTACTTTGGGTATACTCGTAGATATAGCGTTGTATAGAATATTTATTTATAACTTACACTAATATGACTGCTCTCGTAATCCGTTGGATATTCAGGTAAGCGGTCTGCCGTACCATCCTGACAGCACACGTCCCAATTATCGGTGATGATCTCACCGCAGTCTTGTATCAAACACTCCTGGTAAATTAATACATTTCTTAAGTTTCATGAAATTTTAAAGCAAGCAGTATGCTAACAATTTATTTTCCAATGTAAATCGATTGTTGAATTTATCACTATGAATTATTGTCATAGATGTTCGTATGACAACCGGAATGACGAGGCACGATAACACCCAGGCCCTCGATTCTGCTGCAGCAAAACCACTATCGTGCCACAGTTTCTGCAAAAATTGGCATTAAATTTTAGACTTTATTGCTACTGAATTAAAGTCCAAAATTAAATGACAATATTTTCATTACACGCTTTCGTTCACTCTACAAAAAGCCATTTAATTTTAAACTTTAAATGTACTGTTTTAAAGGCTAAAATCAAATGGAATTCACTGAGCGGGAATCGTCTTTGAATTTTGCCGCCACGCGACAGACCCAATGTAAGTGCTAGTGAATAAATTGTAAAGAAATATTGATGATTACCAACATACCACCGTAGGCCGACCAAGCTCCACGTCACCATAACGTTGTATTTCTTTCACAATACCGAGGCCAGCCAACACTTTGCCGAAGACAACATTGGTGCCATCCAAATGGTAGCAAGCCTCTGTCGTTATGCAGAACTGCGAGCCGTTCGTGTGGGGCTTGCAGCTGTTCGCCATGCTCAGTGCCCCTGGCTCGTGCTGTTAAGAAAAAAGACTTTTTCGATCATGGTGGTCAAATGGGTAAAGAGGTGAACGGTGGGCGTGGTTGGCCTTACTGCTTGTTTGACACCGCCGCACCGCTCTCTACTGAGTTTGCGGCCGCGGTCGCAATTTATTTTAAATTAAATATATCAATTATTACCTTTAAATCAAAGTTTTCATCTTCGAAAGTATCCCCATATATGCTTTCACCACCACTTCCATCATTATGAATAATATCACCACCCTGTATCATAAACTGCGAGATAGCTGAAACAAAGACAAGATTTATGTTGCAGCTTATACTATGAATTATTCAGACTTCAGGCTGATTATATGGAGTATTGGAAGCATCTCTGAGACAGGTGAGCTAAATACCAGCCCAAACCATTTGAGTCAATTAGGAAATTCGCCAAGAGACTAACAATAACCCTTGAACATCGACACAAAATTTTTGAGGTGTTGCAACCTCACTGTCAGGGGAGAAGAATAAGGCTGGTTTAAGAGTCACGCTGAACGCACGCTGACCATCGGCGCTGACAGCTCAGCGCGTAGCTTAGCTTAGCCAACACACGCGCTGATAGCTACACGTTATTCTAAAACGCTTCCTAGAAGTTCATATGTTTCGGCTGTCGGCGCCGACGGTCAGCGTGCGGTCAGCGCGACTCTAAAACCAGCCTAAGTAGACTGGGCTCCGAGGTGGAAGTTACTCAAAGTTTACCCCATTATAGGGCTGCTTATTCTGTTCTAGTCTATTTCTTGCTTTCTTAATTAAGTTTTTTTTTACAAGGAATTTCTAACTTATTCTAATAAGGCTTTAAATATGTGCTGGTGCCTTTCTATTCTTGACTCCTTACCTTTATGAAATTTTGTGCCTTTAAAATGTAACGGTTTCCCATGACTGCCAGCGCCTTTTTCTCCTGTACATAATGCCCTAAAATTCTCAGCTGTTTTTGGCACCACATCACTTCTTAACTTTACCACAATGCGGCCCGCTGAAACAAAAGAAATAATTAAATAGAATAATGATACATACAATTTTTTTTTAACTATTGCGGTGTTAACTCATAGTTTTCTATAATGATTCGGCGACTTATCGCGAATAAATTATGGAACTCACTTTTACCGAATTTTTCGGATGTGTTCCAGCACCCATGGTCACGACTTGACTCGCCATAAGTCCCAAACCATTATTAAAACTACAGAAATCCCTTTCAGCGATAAGGCCTCCTATTGTACACTCAACAAAACAATTTTGCTCCCAGGCCCCAATAAAACTGTACAAGTAGGTACATGCTTACATACAGTTTTAGTATGTACACTTGATGTGCACTGATGTATAGTGATAAATTTTGCAAAAACTGCAAAAAAAATGCAAAATGACAGAAATTTACATTTCCTAATGATTACAAAGAATATATTGATAATGTGATTATTTATTTCTGAAATTTTCAAAGTGAACATTTATTCAAAATTCTGTCCGTGTATACATTTCATTGCACTCATGCATTCGTTTAAGAATCTGTATTGCTTGATGAGTCATTATATTATAGGGAGATGACATTTGGTAAGCTGACCATAGCATTGTATTTCATTAAACATGCAATAGATGTAAAATTATACAGATTCATGAATGAGTAAATGCAAAAAACAAGTCTGCAACAAAGTCACAATGGCATCTATTAAGTTGTCAACCTGACCTTGGGGCACTCAACCTTTCTGAGATAGAATATATGAATAAAGTATGTTGCTCAGAAGCTGTAATATTGCAACATAAATAGTATCAGTCAACAGCATCGGCTTAAATTCATTCATGTATTCACATATATACATTCATAGACACTTCGTAATCCATACTAATATTATAAATGCGAAAGTAACTCTGTCTGTCTGTTACACTTTCACGCCTAAACCACTGAATCGATTTTGATGAAATTTGGTATAGGGATAGATTAGACCTTGAGAAAGGACATAGGCTATGTTTGGTCACGATAACCGACATTCACGCGGGGGCGAGCCGCGGGCAAAAGCTAGGTCTAAATAAAGAGTATCCAAGGTTAGGTAAGGTAGTAGGTGACAAAGGAAACATTGTTTTGTCTCAATTAAAAAATGGAAGTTGGTAGTGGAAGAGTGAAAATTTAGGGTTGTATGTATTTTTCAGTGCCAAAATATAATAAAATTTAAAATTAAATAAAAACAATTTAAAATTATTTATAAATCATTTTCAAAAAATTTAAAACAAGCACTGTTTGGGGTAGCCCCCCCTTATAATTTAAGGGTTCAAAAAATAGTTTATGATTCTCAGACCTACCAAATATGCCCAATAAGTTACAAATGAACAAACAAACACAAGAATTTCATAGATGATTATGATAGCAATGAATGGAAAATATCTATGGCAATAGTCTCATCCCCTATCATAATGGGACTGAAAAACATTAGTAGGGAACTTCAGGTTTTCATATGCCTCTGAAGGGGCAGTGTCTTCATTTATCTAGTATTGTTTAGTATGTATCTCTAGTATAGCCTTAAGGCTTGGTTAAAATATCAATATGAAACATGCTTTCAGGATGCATCACTGCAGCATCAGTGAGCTCATTCACAACATTCCTTTGAAATGAAAGAATGAAAAGTAAAAAAAAATATTATATCAATCAAATTGATAACCTCCTCCTTTTTGAAGTAGGTTAAAAATCTTTTTTGAACTGTAATTTATTTTTTATTTAATCTATGCATTCCTGTTTGACTTTAACAAGACAAGGTCATTCACACATCTTGCTTATTTTTATTTATACTTTACAGAACAATCATTTATTTCATAAGGCATAAAATAAATAAATACATGGGATGGGGCCACTGCTACTTAATTATAGTGGCTGTGGCCCCATGTTTATTCAAATAGGCAGATAAAAAAATATGCCACTTCAACTCTTAATAAACCTGTTAGCATTTCTTATAATTTCCTAACAAATTTATAAAACCCATAATATTTACTTACCAGATTCTCCGTCAATTGAAATATCTAAATAAACGATTGGATTTCTTTGTGTCGCAGGAATAGATTTCATGTTATCGATCAACATGAAGTGCTCCATTAGTTTACTAAGTTTGATAATTACTTGGAATACAATTATAAAATCGTATTTAACACATCATAAAAACCATAACATAATGTTAGACTTAATTATAACAACATCCATCCACTACAAAACAAACAAAAACATTATTTATTATTAACATTATTATTTAATTATTTATTTTAGACACAAGACTTTATAGAAAGAAGACATCAAGACAAGCTGTGTTTGATTTGACTTTGTTCTTTGTTATAGCATAGCTAGGGATGGGCAAATGGATGGGTAATATTTTACGCGAGTACGCGACCGATGACCGATCCTGTCACAGTCACTGAAGCTAATAAATACATCACAATACGAGACAGTATCAGTGACTGTGACAGTGTGACCTAACTCAATGAAATAATTGCTGATCTTTGAATAATTTCAATACAAACAATACAAATGACTATGATAGACAGATAGATAAGTCTTTCTAGTACACCTTAACAAAAAAAATATCAACATAGATATGTATCCATTAAGATAGAAGAATGCGAATATAGCTCAGGCGGGATTCAAACCCACGATATTTCCCTTACAGGGGGAATGCTGTGACCACTGAGCCACCGAGCTTCTCCCGAACCTGATCTAAATTTTAATTGTGAATGAATGAATGGTGATTAAATCAAGCGAGCCTTTTCAAACTACTTCACATTATTATTGTATTATGTGCTATGTGCTGAGACTTATGATTCGCACCAACAGCGAAAAAAAAACGAAAAAGAATCTGAATTTGTTTACAGAGATTCCCAGTTATTTAAGAGAGTTTGAAGAGAAGTTTGAATGTCATTATTATTAAAATAATCTAAAATCGAAGCCATGGTTCCTAAGAGCAGATCTCGCTATCTCTCATAGTTTCTGACTTCTCCCTACTGATCCATTTGGATTGATCACCCTGTCGCGAAGTTCCTTCACGAAGAAACCTCCTTGTTAGCTTAGTGGCCGTCGATTTATCATTCATGTCAAATTCGAATATTGTTTCTTTTCTCATGTCTATGACAATCAAATTCAGTCTTGTATCAGCAGAAATTTTCATGGAATGAATTATGAATATGGAAATATATTATAGATTTACAGAGCTGTAACGGATACAGCACGGCTATGAAAACAGCTAAGTACCCTAGAGTAATTTTCCACCGTTGTTGTGACTAATTGAGCAAGGATTTAGTTAATGATGGATATCGGTGATGCCTTGCGAGGCGCGTTCACCTGGCAGTAACGGGGCGCCCAAGAACTAAATCCTTATCGTTGCCAATTTGTTATGTTAATGATCTGACTAAGATATAAGGGTAGTTAGCTGATTCCATACCTTTGGAATCAACGGTTACTTTCTCATTCCAGATGCGTGATTCAATCCTCATCCCTAAGTGAAGCAGAGGAACATCGCATGTCAGATACGTCCGTAAAGATTCTAAAGATCTACATCACTTTCGCCAGTTGCACTGCCAGGCCCTCGAGAGAGAGACAGTGCTCCTCACGACACACCCTGTAGGTATATCCGTCTTGGAGCGACAGTGCGAGTTATCTACCGATACTCGTTCGTACTATGCGTATATGCTCTGACCACCGAGCCACTGAGCCTCGGCCGATGCTGATCCAAATTTTTCTATATATCCGTCTTGGGGTAATGGTGGACGCCATCTACCGATACTCGTACGAACTATCGGACCAATGAATGAAAGATGTTACAATAATTTTTTTAATCCTTTAAAACACGAAAATACTTTAAAGTACATATTTTGAAACCGTTCTTAAATCTACTCGATATGGGTTGCCCATGCCTAGTGTGAGCCATAGAGTAGAAGTACAGATTAAAAAGAAAGAAAACTTGGGTGACAAAGTCTGACAAAATATTCGACAGGAAATCTTCAGGAAATTTATTCAAAAGGAAATGAAGTAAAGTAAGTAAGGTAAGTGTACCAATAATATACACTTTAAGGACAAATCAAATTTCAATCTAAAAAATTAAACATATTAATTACAGCATGGTTGTTACATCCTTTTTTAACTGTAACAGCAACATTTAGACATTAACTTTTGCACATAAAATCTTTAAAATCTATCATACTTTTGCTTTAAATAAAATTATTATGCACTTGGTCGAAAACACCAATAATAGACATCATCGTCCCATTAATAGACACCTATATGTACCAATAATAGACACTTTAATTTCTCTCTACAAAATTGAATATATGCATCAGAGAATGACCGTTACATTTTTTTTAACTCCCGACGACGTAACAATGTTGGGGTGTTACAAGTTTGACGTGTGTGTGTGTGTGTGTGCGTGTGAGTCTGTGACGTCATAGCTCCTGAACGGATGAACCGCATTTGAAAGTTTTTATTTTGTTTGTAAGGTGAATTAGTCGGGAGGGACCTTAGGTATGTTTGATAAAAAATTCATCCAAGATGGCCGCCGCCAGAAAATTGCGGATTATATTTCTTCTCATAACTACCTTATTATAGGTATCAAATGAAAGGGCTTGACTAGTAGGGGGGGAATGCTAGACAAATTTTTTATTGAAGATGTCCTTCCTGATGAAATGATTAGGAAGGACCACGAAGGAGTTAGGTAAATCAATCAATTTGCCTATTGCGGTCTACTGCTGGACATAGGCCTCCCCAATATGCACCACGTTTGCCGATTCTCCACCTTCCGCATCCAGTCTGTCCCAGCCACCTTTCGCAGGTCTTCAGTCCACCTTGCTAGGGGGTGTCCCACCTTCCGTTTTCCTTCTCGCGGTTTCCTACTCAACGGCCATCAGTCTTTCGGCAGATATGGCCAGCCTACTGCCACTTCAGCTTGCTTATTCTGCGAGCTATGTCGGTAACTTTGGTTCTATGACGGATGAATTTGTTGCGAATTCTATCCTTCAAAGAGACTCTAAGCATAGCTCGCTCCATAGCCCACTGCGTGACTTTAAGTTCACGGACTAGCCCCACTTTCAGTAGCCATGTTTCGGCACCGTAGATCATAACAAGCAGGAGGTGTAGGAATGTGTGTAGGACAGGGTAAGGGAATGGGGGAGGGGTTATCGGAAGGGGGAGAAAGGTCAATAGATAGTCGAATAGAGAGTCAAGTGGTTAATAGTGTCGACTTAGCGCTCAATGCTTGACTCTCAGCGCTAAAATTTACAACACTACGCGATAAGCGACATCCACGTGGTTAGAGCAGGCTAGCGCGGACAATTTTAGTACATAATTACCGGTACATATGATGAATTTCAATGTACATATATATTACATTTAGCGTAGGCAAAACATCTTATTTTCATGAAATAAAGGCATTATTCCAAAGTGTCTATTATTGGAGCTTTTAAGATTTTTTGTACCAATAATAGACATAGCATAAAAATTGTATAAAACCTAACCAAAATACGCGGGCAATGGCCTAAGCATGTCAAAAACTTCAATATTCTTAACGTCTATACTAAAATTAGTAATAATCAATAATAATAAACAAAAAAAACCACACCTATAAAAAATCAGTACCCTTGGCAAAAATCTTAAGAAATATTAAAATTAAATAAATATTTCTATTTCTATTTCACAACCAAGTTTTCGGAGTTACATTATTTGCTGTCAAGTATCGTCTTTCTAAATTTACTTAGAACAGTGTTGCGAATTTTTGAATATGCCTTATTTATAGACACCATTAGGCGTCTTTTAAATCAATAGTCTTATAAAACAAATGGTTACTTTTCTTAAAATACTGGGTTTTGTTCGAAAGTGTCTATCATTGGTACAGTGTCTATTATTGGTACACTTACCTTAAGGGATAAAGATAACCATATTTTATTTTTTGAATATGCCTTATTTATAGACACTATTAGGCGTCTTTTAAATCAATAGTCTTATAAAACAAATGGTTACTTTTCTTAAAATACTGGGTTTTGTTCGAAAGTGTCTATCATTGGTACAGTGTCTATTATTGGTACACTTACCTTAAGGGATAAAGATAACCATTTTTTATTTATTACTATAATATGCTCTATGGTTATCATCCACGTTTTGTCAACATCTATGGTCATTTGCATATAGCTCTATCTTGTCTATGGCTTAAAATTCTGATGTCAAATTAGAGTAGTTGTCAACTTTAATTTTATATTTTCGAAACCTGTATCACATAAAATAGTAATTGAGTAGGTATTTATTTCGCACGCATGATTGCGGGAGAGTAGATATTTTATTGTAGGCAGATAAATGTAGTGAATTTCCCGTAAGTAATTGTAAAATAGTATAATTTGTTACTGTAATGTATTAACGTGTTTTCAGGATAATTGGAACGTATGTGGCAATGACTAACTTGATTGCGTTTTCAGATAAAATATGTCTTCTTCGGCTATATATATACTGGATGTGAAAGGCAAAGTCCTCATCTCGAGGAACTATCGCGGCGATGTAGACTTGGGCGTCATAGATAAGTTCATGCCTTTATTGATGGAGAAAGAGGAAGAGGGAATGCTTACTCCACTCCTACAGACTAGCGAGTGCACCTTCGCTTATATCAAGACTAACAACTTATATATAGTGTCAACTACAAAAAAGAATGCTAATATTGCTCTAGTTTTTGTATTCCTGTACAAGATTGTTGAAGTTATGACTGAGTACTTCAAGGAATTGGAAGAGGAAAGTATACGTGACAATTTCGTTGTTATATACGAGCTGTTAGATGAATTGATCGACTTTGGCTATCCTCAAACAACTGATAGTAAAATATTGCAGGAGTATATAACGCAGGAAGGCCATAAACTTGAAATGCAACCGCGTATTCCTATGGCAGTCACAAACGCCGTGTCATGGCGTTCTGAAGGAATTAAATATAGAAAGAATGAAGTGTTCTTAGATGTTATTGAATCAGTGAACCTGTTGGCTAACTGTAATGGCAATGTGTTGAGAAGTGAAATAGTAGGAGCGATCAAAATGAGAGTATATCTGTCTGGCATGCCTGAACTTCGACTCGGATTAAACGATAAGGTTTTATTTGAGAGTACTGGCCGTGGAAAATCAAAATCTGTAGAACTGGAAGATGTAAAATTCCATCAGTGCGTGAGATTGTCCCGCTTTGAAAATGATAGGACTATTTCGTTCATACCACCTGATGGCGAGTTTGAACTGATGTCTTACAGATTGAACACTCATGTAAAACCTTTGATTTGGATTGAGTCTGTGATTGAACGCCATGCTCATTCTCGTGTTGAGTACATGATCAAGGCTAAATCGCAGTTCAAGAGGCGATCTACTGCCAACAATGTTGAGATTATTATTCCAGTGCCAGCTGATGCTGATTCCCCGAAATTTAAAACTACTATAGGCAGTGTGAAGTACACTCCAGAACAAAATGCCATCACATGGTCTATAAAATCATTCCCAGGAGGTAAGGAGTACCTAATGAGAGCTCACTTTGGGTTACCCTCTGTTGAATGTGAGGAGGTGGATGGCAAGCCACCAATACAAGTAAAATTTGAGATTCCATATTTTACAACATCTGGCATTCAAGTGAGATACCTGAAGATTATTGAAAAGAGTGGTTACCAAGCTCTTCCTTGGGTGCGGTATATCACACAGAACGGAGATTATCAATTAAGAACTAATTAATTTTTTTATGCATTCCATATATTATAAGAAGCACCATATTATGTTATTAATTTACAAGTTGTCTATCTTGCATTGTTATAATAGGTATTATTAAAAAGTAATTATGTAGTATTATGTATTGGTTTTGACTACAATAAATTAATCTTCATGAAATGTACACTTGTTTAAATCCATGCAGCCTCAGGAGTCAGTCTCTATATTATCTTTGACCTGATAAAACAGTGATAACAGTGTTCCACTGGCTTGAGCAAGGTGTTTTTAAACTTTAGTTGCTCTTATTAGACTTACCTTACTTATTAGAAACCACTGCACCTATTTTTTTATGAGAATGTAATTTTTTATATTAAGTTTTAATTATTTTTTATACCACTTAGGTGACAGACAAGCACACTGCCCACCTGATGGAAAGTGGTTACCATGGCACATGGATTTATGCAACACCAGCCCCCCCTCCCCCTCCACTGTACCGATTTGACTTTTGCCCAACCTTGCCGTATGGAGCCTTCAGTTTGCGGAACAGGTATATATTTGCGATGCGAACATAATGGCAGACAGGCATCTAGGACTGCTGGATTTATGAACTATGTTGCAGTTGTTCCCAGACCAGACTTCTCAGAACAATAAATCATGTTTTTGTTTTGACCTGTGCCCACCTTTAACTATTCAAAGTCAGTAGAATAGAATAGGTCACTTTTATAAATTCATAAAGCTAAAAGTCTGCGCTATCTGTGGAGATGCCCAAGCACCATTTAGCAAAAGCAAGGAAGCTTCTAAATTATAGGATCCTATTCCTCATACAGTCATACAGATTACTCGCAAATAGTATGACTCCTAAGTATGACTCATACTACACTAAGAGGAAGATCTCAGTCTGCGATCCTACATTAAGCACTGAAAGTGAAGAAGCGTGATCACCTTGCCTGATGATCCGCCATCATATATAAATGTTTAGAACATAATAGAAGTACAATTTGGTGTCATAAACATAGTATTTTCTTACATATTTGTGATTTTTATACTATTCCGAACTGATGCGTTCATAACATTATACTTTAAGTTCATAAATTTCATAACCATATAACATGGTTTCTAAACGTAACAGTTCATGTCATTTTACTTTTCTGTAAACAATACAAGACAAAGCCCGGGAATTTAACTTTTCTCAAAATGAGAACGAAATGTCTGTTATCTGAGAGTTTGATAAAATCACGACATATTTGTCTAAGACAATATTCTGATATCATACCAAAGAGTAATGTAGTAATCATTAAAAAGGCTAAGAAAAGTGATAACCTCAAAAAGGAAAAAGTTTCACAAGTTCCCCTACCGACCGATACAAATAATAATGTAAAAGAATTTAGAGTCAACGAAGTGAATATACAGATGATATCGAAGAACATATATGATCAACTATTCAAAAGTCCCAGTGAAAGTATAGACCCTGTCTTAGTGAAAAGGTAAATTGTTTCTATGTATAATATGTATGTATTTACAAAAAATATTTATGTATGTTTAGCTTTATATGAATGTATGGACATTCTGGAACTGATAACACAAGCTAGTTTAACTATACTTACTTTGGGTCTGAAGAACGCAGTGTAGAATATCACGCAGCCCATATAAATTAAATATATTATGTACTATACCATACCATATGAATTATCAAACTATAGTGTTTATACCAATTATATTCATGAATTATAATAAAAAGATCGCGGGTTCGAGTCCCGCCCGAGAATTGATTTCGCTTTTTCCAATTTATTATAATTTCTTTAGTCTAGCAAACTAATTGCTTTAAAATTATCTATATTCATGAATTTATATTCCAAAAATCGTCTACATTGTAATTATATTTCAACAATTCAAACTTTGTACAATTGTACCTATTTAGAAAGAACTTTTAATGCTTTAGGAAACTTTTAGTAGATGCCTTATTTCCTTCTTTATTTAGATATCTACACGACCATACACACATAGGAACACTATTTATTCTGTTCAGTTACAGTAAAACCGCAGAAAAAAACCTCAACCCTCAGTTCAGACATTGAGTATTTCCAATCTAAACCTTATCATCTTACAGATGCCAAGACAATCTACTAAAGCACGGTATTGACTATAAAAAGTGCAGTCACTTGCCCGATGTTGAATTAAAATTGCCTAAACTTGAAGGTAAGGATGTTATAGAACACTTCTATAACATCGGCGAAAGGCAATGTGCTCCATATAGAAAGCTTCTGAAGAACTTGGCAAGCTGTAAGTTACCACCGATGCCCAAGGTAAGTATTTTTCCTTTTTATACCACTTGTTGTCCGCTGTTGTGGTAGGGCTGTTCTATACAGCCCATGACTAAGTGCCCGCTCTCTCTAACGGTAATAGGCTCCTCCCCTATTGCATGGGACTGAAAATCATACTTGGTGAAATGTTGGTGAGAACACACAGCTACATAATCCAGCTAGCAGCATACTGGGAAAACAACAGAAGTAGCTATTACTTCTTGTGCTAACTTTAGTTCTCTCATTCATTTCATTGCTGGCAGCGAGACAACTACTTATCTAATACTATCCTAATATTTTTAGAAATGGTCCAGGTCAGCAGGCTGGACGAAATACAGTGGTAAAAAGGCAGAAAAAGTACCTTGTCCTCCAGACGATGCTTTGATATTTGATGTGGAGGTACTCATGTCGGCTGGTAAAAGGCCTACTTTGGCCTGTGCTGCATCTCCAAATGCTTGGTAAATTCTTATATACTTTTCTTTTTCTTAACTAAAGGTAGTAAAAATTTTGGTATTCTGATTTTCTGATGACATTTGTGGCAATACCATAATTGTACATTTGTACACAGAGCCATCTAAGGACATCAAGTTGTACTACTTAGTAACTACCGATTCTGCGTTACCGCTCACTTTATCCGGCCCACCAGACGTGTTCACCTTACCTGGCCCGATAGACGCGTTCACCTTACCCGGCCCACCAGACGCGTTCACCTTACCTGGCCCACCAGACGCGTTCACCTTACTTGGCCCACCAGACGCGTTCACCTTACTTGGCCCACCAGATGTGTTCACCTTACCTGACCCACCAGACGCGTTCACCTTACCTGGCCTACCAGACGCGTTCACCTTACCTGGCCCACCAGACGCGTTCACCTTACCTGGCCTACAAGACGCGTTCACCTTACCTGGCCCACCAGACGCGTTCACCTTACTTGGCCCACCAGATGTGTTCACCTTACCTGACCCACCAGACGCGTTCACCTTACCTGGCCCACCAGACGCGTTCACCTTACCCGGCCCACCAGACGCGTTCACCTTACCCGGCCCACCAGACGCGTTCACCTTACCTGGCCCACCAGACGCGTTCACCTTACCTGGCCAGAGGATTTCCCCTTTGTATTGGAACTGTCGGAGGATCATCTCACCCTCTCCGCAAATTCTTTATTTAAAAATGTGTGACCAAAATTGAGAAAAGGATGTTTGAGTACATTAAACTTAAATTATTTTAGGTATGGTTGGATAAGTGAGCCTGTTGCGAACTTCCACCATCATGAGACGCATGACAGTATGCGATATGAAGACCTCATACCGTTAGAGACAGATGGGCTGGAACCATTTGGAGATATCAATAGACCCAGGATTGTGGTCGGACATAATGTTTCATTTGATAGAGCCAAGATAAAAGAACAGTATTGGTTGGAAAGGACAGGTGAGTCTCTAGACTCTAGTCCCTTGTTTCGTGCGATAATCCATACTAATACGAGTATTATTATAAATGCGAAAGTAACTCTGTCTCTCTATCTGTTTGTTCGTCTGTTTATATATTACACTTTCACGCATAAACCACTGAACCGATTTCGATTTAATTTAGTACAGAGTTAGATTAAACCTTAGGAAAGGAAATAGGCATGGTCGCGATAGTGATAACTGACATCCACGCCGGCGGAGCCGCGGGCAACAGCTAGTTCCTTATAATTATATCCTTTGTCCCCTGTCCTGCCGTGACCATCTGAGTCTTTCAATCTTTTTATCTCTCGCTCGCTCTAATTGCTTTTAGGGAATGCCTTAGGAACGTGCATATGTGCACTATAAATACTATAATGTTTCGTGCACAATAAATACTATAGTTCGGAAGTTAACGGCCACGCTATAGTAATTATACTTTTCAGGGGTACGTTTCATGGATACGATGTCAATGCATGTAAGTGTAAGCGGCGTCACGAGCTACCAGCGTACCGTACTCAAAGCGAAGAACAAGGAACCACATCCGTCTGATGACGATTGGATGGAAATTAGTTCCCTTAACAATCTTAGTGAGGTAAGCAATGAACCTCCTGCTGCCCGCTCCCTTCAAAGTTCATCCTAGCCTCACCCAGGGACTATGGCAATTTTTTTTGTTATAGAGAGGGTCAAAATAGGGCAATAAACGTCTGAAATATCGGAGCTCCCGGTGGTGGTCATCCTGACTCCGCGAAAGCATCCGGAAGTCCGTTAGTGTTTGTTCCAAATCTGCAAATGGGAGCGACCGTGTCAGGGATCCCTAACTGATAAAATACTCCCACAACTTATTGGAACGATCCACGGTCCCCCGACACGATAACGCTTGAATCAAAATATTACTAGGTATATCAAGGGCTAACCAATCAACACGAATATTTTTTTTACTTTTTGGAGGTAGTTTTTTTTTGTGGTATTTTTAATTTAAATTTTTGTCATGTTTGGTACACATTGATTTCCAGGTACATAATTTATATTGCGGTTCTCCAATAGACAAGCAAACCAGGGACGTTTTTACTGAAGGCACAATGGAAGATGTGCACGAAAACTTCCACAAATTGATGGAGTACTGCGCTGGGGACGTGGTGGCTACCCATGACGTGTTGAGGGAACTACTGCCTCTCTTCTTGGAGAGGTTCCCTCACCCTGTGACTACAGCCGCCATGCTGGAGTTAGGTTAGCATTGATTATTGCCTTTCTGCCTGGTTATACCACCAGATCGATTACTGCACAGGATACCTTGTGTTATGAACTAAATCAGTTTATCTTTATCTTTCTCTGAGCCTTTCCCCAACTAAGTTGGTTGACTTTCCAGTCTAACTGCGCCGCGGTTGAACTTCTATGTTTTCCGTGAAGCGACTGCCATCTGACCTCCACAACCAATTGGCGATATCGAAGTTCTGTATTTAGATTAGTCAGACTTTTGAAGTTTCCAATTACCCGTAACGAGTGCCATAGATGTTTTAATGACAATCGGAACCGACGGCTTAACGTACTCTTCGAGGTACGGCAAATACCATCCTAAACTTTTTTTTATATTCTTACAGGTTCAGCATATCTGCCAGTCAATTCCAACTGGCTTCAATACATAGATTCAGCTGAAACAGTTTTTGAGGACTTAAAATTAGAATCGAGGCAGCTACTCTCGTTGAAAGCCGATGAAGCTTGTCGAATGATGAGCGACAATGCTTACAAGAAAGACCTTTGGATGTGGGACCAAGACTGGTCAACTCAGAAGCTGAAATTAAAAAAACAAACTATAAAAAAGAAAAAGCTTCAGCTAAATGAAGCTGCCAGTACTGACATGATATCTGATGACTCAGAATGTGATCTAAATTTAAAAGTTGAACAGCAATATTCAAAAGAAAAGGCACATAGTTTTGATATTTTAGACGAAGAGTATTTAAAGGTTTTAGATGATGATAATAAAAATACAAATACAAATAATATAGACAATTTTAGTAAGAAATTTGAAAATTTGTTTGCAATGGGGGAGTTGTTGCCTGTGAAGAAGCCATATTTGGCTGGATATCCAGCATGGTATAGGAAACTTTGTACGAAACCAGGTAAAGACCCGGATTGGTCCCCAGGAGCTAACAATATCACTACTAGTATGCAGGTACATATTACACAGCATGTTTATGATATCAATCAATTAGCCTATTGCAGTCCACTGTTGGACATAGGTCTCTCCCAATGAAGTTATGATTATAATACACACAAATTGGAAGCGTCGCGCGTCTGTAACTTAATGGTTAAGGAGTCGGTCTTACGATCGATAGATCCCGGGTTCGAATCCTGGTCATTACCAACGTGTTTCCTACGTCATTGACATCTTGGAATCTAATCAAAAACTATCTAAATTTGACATAAATAAATTATAATATATCTGCCTTACTTTGAAGAATTTTTAATTTTAAACTGACATTAAATTAAATTCTCTAAATTATGACATGAACTGATTGAATTCCCTAAATTTAGATGGTCTGACTTTTTATATAGAACTAGCTGACCCCGCGAACTTCGTACCGCCTAACAGTCAATTCTTTTTTTTTTTTAATTTTTCTCTCCGTAAGAACCATCCCCGTACTTTAAGGAATGTTCTAAAAAAAGAATTATCGAAATTGGTTCAGCCGTTTTCATGCCATGTCGTGACAACGGAAAACGGGTTTCATTTTTATATATATAGATGGAATTTGTATTTAATGCACGTTATTTTGTATGCCTATCGGCGGAACATAGTATGTACCATAAACAGCCTGTAAACATCTATCGCAACCTGTGTTCACGAAATAAATAAATGAAATGAAATGAACGTGAATCCACTCCTTCGTATTAGCGATAATCCCAGTTACATCCGGAACTTTTACCTCTGTGTCTAGCGTCCGCATTTTCATCTACTTGCGTATTTGGCTAAACTTCGATATTTGCCGTGAAGCAATTGACATCTGACCTCCCCAACACCATTGGCGATATCGAAGTATTGTAGTCAGACCAGTTGTTGGACTTTTATGGTTCCAACTACCCGTAATGACTGCGAGAGATATTCGTATGAAACCCGAGGCCGATGGCTTAACGGGCTCTCTGAGGCACGGAGATACCCAGACTAATGTAAATAGCCATATGTATACAAATATTTGCACTGAGCGGGAATTGAACCTGCCCCCGCGTAGCAGTCGTTTTCACTGCCGCCACGCCACAGATGCTGTCAAATAGGTTCCTAAGTAATGTTCTTAAAAAAATATTTCTTCAGATAACTCCAAAATTACTTCGCCTATCATGGGAAGGCTACCCACTCCATTACATCCAGGCCGAAGGGTGGGGCTTCCTGGTGCCCATTAGTCACCAACGTTCAGAAGACGCAGAGGAACCGCTGATTCCTCTAGACGAACTCTTGAAAGCTTGTCCTTTGCTGTTCAGTAAGGACAACTCGTTCGAGCCGGACGTGTATACTCTGCCTAAGACTGTAGAGGTAATACTGAATGTTAAGGCTATGCACACATCGGCAACTTGCGACACTTACACCCGTATTCACAAACAATACTGTGAGGTCTCATAGTGAGCTCGAGCGCATAGGGCTGGTAAAATTAATTCACAAACATCACGGAGCAGTATCTAACGCAGTGCGTTCCCTCAACGAAGTATTACTTAAGTGTTATCAAGGAATAAAAAGGCTTGCCAAAACGAACGCACTGAGAATTTGTCGTTCTTTGCACAGTTTTGGTAGTACGCATAGCGAAGTATTGTTTGTGAATACGGGTGTTATTATTCTTTGTTTTATCTAAGTGGGGTATATAATACCAGTAAATTTCGTGATAATATACTCAGGCTGCGCAACGCTCGTTTTTTGCTACTATAATTTGACTAACCGCTGTACCGCGTCTTGGGACATATCCATGGCGAGACGGGGGAAGTATCGACCAATCGACCTTCAGATTCAGTCAGTGTGCGGGGTAGGGAGAGAAACACGAGTAGAGAAGGTGAGTGTTAAGTTACGTCGGAAAGTACGTAGGTTGTGGTGTGTCTCAGGATCTACTTGGGGTTTTTCTCTACCACACGAAAGACCCAGCACCCGCACGTTGCGTGGAAAGTTGCTACTATGAGTGGTTAGCCGCTCTGTGTGGGCCATTTCACCCTTTTCCCCTATTTAACGACTGCCATAGATGTTCGTATGATAACCAGGTCCAAAGGCTTAACGTGCTCTTCGCACGGTAACACTCAGACCAATGCAAATAGACATTTTCTTGTTCTTCTTCATCCTAGCGTTAATTCCCAGTTGCATCCGAAGCTCAAGCTTTCACTTCGGAGTCTGGGGTCCGCTGTACCAGTCTGAACTGCGGATTTGGCTAGACCTCGATATTTTCCGTGAAGCGACTGCCGATGACCTCCACAACCCAATGGTGATAATAGGCGATATCGAAACATTGCAGCTAGACCGTTGTTGTTGGACTTTTGAGGGCTCCGACTACCCGTAACGACTGCCATAGATGTTCGTATGGCAACCGGGACCGACGGCTTAACGTGCTCTCCGAGGCACGACCAGACCATTGCAAATAAAAATTCATGCATACAATTATTTGCACTGAGCGGGGATTGAACCCGCGCCTTCTGCGTAGCGGCCGCGTTCACTACCGCTGCGCCACGCAGGCTGACTGCAAATAGACATTTTAATGCATACAAATATTTTCACACAGCCGGAATCTAACCCTCTGCGTAGCAGTCAAATGCAGTACCGCCACTCCAAAGAAAGCTAATCGTCTCATATATTTATTTGTCTTTGTTAGGAAGATTTAGGCCGCCGAGCTTACTACGCGAGGAAGAAGATAGACGAGCAGGCAGCGGCCAACCAGTACCATGGTCTGGGCGTGTGGGCCAATGTTCAGTTGCAGGGTAAGTACTTCATGACATAATGCCTTGATCACATGCACCGAGTGGAGTGGCGAGACAGTGCACTCGGCCGAGTGTTCGGTAAGTGTGAACATAGCACAGATTCCTTCACACGTACAAAGCACTCGGCCGAGTGCACTGTCTCGCCACTCCACTCGGTGCGTGTGATCAGCGGCCTTACCATAAACCTTAAAACAGGTCAATAATTATTGAACTGCTGTCATTCAACCAACTGCAAATGTCACTTTGTAATGGTATATAAATACTAGCTTTTGCCCGCGGCTCCGCCCGCGTGGATGTCGGTTATCGCGACCAAACATAGCTTATGTCCTTTCCCAAGGTCTAATCTACCTCTATACCAAATTTCATCAAAATCGGTTCAGCGGTTTAGTCGTAAAAGTGACACAGACAGACAGACAGACAGACAGACAGACAGACAGACAGACAGACAGACAGAGTTACTTTCGCATTTATAATATTAGTAGGGATATAGGATTACAAAGGGATTACAAACTGACATTTGCAGTTGGTAGAATGACAGCAGTTCAATTATTGACCTGTTTTAAGAGTTCATGGTATGGGCCCAGGGCATAAGTATTGTAAAGTGCATGCATTCTTGTAAAGGGCGGGTGAATGGTGAAGAAATGAAAACTAAACGTTTCTATATTCTCTAGGGTGCTGCAACTTCCTTAGACTGCCACATAAGGACGGTCCGAAGTATAAAGTGGGCAATCCATTGGCAAAGGATTTCCTAGACATGTTCAGTCAAAATGTTCTCTCCGCGCAGGGAAACGAAGCTGAGAAGGTATGTAGATATTTGTGGTTCATAACCATAGTACGTGCGTATTACAATTTAGGAATGTCGTTAACGTTTTAGGTCCTTAAATAATAGGGAGATGCAGAAAGAAAAATTGTTTGTAAAATTCCCAAGAATGCTCATTCTAAGTGAATGCTCAAATTTATTAGCGCCTTTAGAGAGCTGCACTACCGATGAACTCGCGTAATGGTTGACCGGTGACCGCTACGCAATCTCCAGATAGAGTTATTTGTTGGACTCTAAACATCGTAGTTTCTATCCAGTATAATTTTATTTCCACTTTTATGTTCTGAATAAACGTGAAACGAATATGGTTGGAATTCGGCACAGGGATAGAGATCCGATTCTCAGCACTCCATGGATTCACCGTGCGGTCGCCGGGTCCATAGCGTGATACAGAGAGGAACACCCTGACGGCGACTGGGACTTGCGACCCAGATGTAGGTTTAGGGTGGCCACCTTGTGATGTATCAGCGCTCACCTCCACCGTCAGTAGTGTTCCCCCACCCCCCTGTACCTATCCCAATTTGGTAAGATCCTATCAATGCCGCCTATAGTCTGATCGTAGACACGAGGCTACTTTTAATCCCTGGAAAAGGTTCACATGGGTTGCGGGAACTGGTACAGATATCCACGCTGGTGGAGTCGCAGACAACCGCTAGTACGCACAGCCAAGGTGATAAGTATACACCGTTATATACAACTTCACATGTAAAGGTGTATAGATATCTCCTTTGCCACCTGCACTGCTATTCACTAAGCGAGCACAACGATGCGAGTCGCAACGTTGTGCTCGATAGAGATTGTCATTGGTCGGATTGTATCACGTCATTAGAAATCGACCAATGACAGTGTCTATCGGGCACATCGTTGAGACTCGCATCGTTGTGCTTGCTTAGTGCATTGCACAGCTGTACAAACGAGTATTTTTGATGGGTGTGTGCACCAGGTGCTGACGTTCGGGCGCATGATGTCGTACTGGCGCAACAACCGCGCGCGCATAATGTCGCAGCAGGTGGTGTGGCTACCTCAAGGTGGCAAGCAGACGCAGGGCGCCATCCTGCCGCAGCTCGTCGTGGCCGGCACGCTTACGAGACGGTAACGACACGTAACCACAGATTACACACACAACTTACTCTTCAAAGAGTGTGCAATCGAGCAACTCGTACATGGACATTTTGATGAAAGGGGTCGAGCATGGGCGTACTCAGCATTCTTTAAGGGATCGGACAAAAGTCAAGTAGGGAAGTTGGATCGGGGGGTGGGGGGGGGGGGGGGGAGTATTTAGTTATATGTTGGATTGTGTTTCCTCGGACAGAGCAAAGAAAGTTAGGTTAGTAGTGTTAGGGTGAATGCCCCACTTGCTCCCTCTGGGTACGCCCATGGGGTCAAGTGTCACCCGTTAATGAATATAACAGATGGTAATTTTTTTGGCGAAACCTGAATAACATTGTTTTCAAAGCAGTTTATTAGACTACTTCTTAGTGGGTAGTTAAACAGTATTTTTATATAAGAAATATGAGTTCGTTTGCACAACAACTACTCTTAACTCTGTCTCAACATGTTTAGCGCGAGTGAGCCAACGTGGATGACGGCATCGAACGCGCACCCTGAGCGCGTGGGTTCAGAACTGCGAGCCATGGTGCAAGCGCCGCCCAACTACCGGTTCGTTGGCGCCGACGTCGACTCGCAGGTGCGTAGTCTTAAGGCGGCCACCCACTAACAGTTTATCAAACGACAACCGGATGATATCGGTCTGTCAATTCATCGCAATAGCCCACACACTTACAGTTTCGTATACGATTTTGGACTGACGGCTAACATGTGTGTAGCCGCTTGACGATTCCGGTCAGCAAAGACAGTTAAAGGCCGGACAGTCTATGGCCGTCGGCATTTTATACGTAATAACATCAGACTAAAAGAATAAAATAATGTTATTATTTTAGTCTGAGGTAATAAAATTATGATGACATTGATGGCATAAGGACTGCAGGCCGCCCAATAGGACCAGACTCTGCAGGCGGACTGTTAGTGGGTGGCCGCCTTTAGCGTGTATACCTATCCGTTTTGTCAACATGACAATTTGTAGTTTGTCAAAAAAACATATGGGCGCAAATGCGTTGAGATTTTTTCACATTATGTGATGTTAAAATGTAAACGACAAATTATCATCATTTTTGTTGTCTGCTGTGCAATTCTCTAACCGTTCAGCGTCGAGCACAACGTTGTGACAACCTTGATCGATTGTCACTGGTCGATGTCCAGTGACGTCACCGTGTCTGACCAATGACAATCACGATCAAGGTTGTCGCAACGTTGTGCTCGACGCTGAACGCTTAGAGAATTGCACAGCTGAATCGGTTGATACGAACGCGCATAATTAAGTTACAACTTAGTAGTCAATCCGAATAAAAGCTCATTTACACTAGCCAAATGTATGGGATTTGACGTATATGACAGGCGTCAACGAATGTCAAAAACGTCAAATCCCATACATTTGTCATTCTATTCCATCATACGCCGAGCAACGAATTGCCACTTGTCTAGGGGGGCAGCAGTCGACTTCGCTTACCAGTCGAAGGCGACAACCAATCCGGTGTAAAGGCTCATTTACACAAGGTCGAAATCGACTTCGGCGAGCGTCTTTCGTTTGCCGAAGGTGTAGTCGAAAGTGACTGACAACTGACAAGTTTAAACATGATTTAGTTTGGTCGACCGTCCCCTGCCGAAGGCGTCCGAATCACCTAGGACCGTGCGCCAGCCGCACTTCTGTCGACCATTCGTTTGCCGAAGGACGATCGTCGCCTAAATGTGTTTACACGGGGTTGGTTGTCGCCTTCGACTGGCAAGCGAAGTCGACTGTCGACCAGGGGCTTTAGACAAAGTGACATTCTATTGGCGAAATCGCCAGTGGAATCGCTAATTGTAATATGAAATTGAAATAAATCATTAATATAACTTTTTTTTTAATGAAATTTGAGTCTTTGTCACTCGAAATAATAATAATAATAATAATACATCTCTTTATTGTATGTACACACAAATATCTACAGAGGAATACAGGTAAATGAATAAATACAGTAGGTAGATACAATTGGCGGCCTTATCACACAAGGCGATCTCTACCAGGCAACCATGGGATGGAGTGTGTTAGATAATACATAAATAGGTAGTTTTCGGTGTACATAATATCTATTAATTACTTTATACTAAAATTTATGCTCTGTCTGATATATTATAGTCATAGATAGGTATAAAACATACTATTATATATATAAAAAATACATACTTATTGAATAACTATATAATTAATAATGAAACGGTACCTACTATTAGGTACCTAATATACTTATACATAATATACTTAAATATACATTATATAACAACAACGTGGACATGAATAAAGGAGATATAGAAAGAGAAGGAGAAAGATAATATTTATGGTTCTTGCAAGTAGTGGGCTAGGACTAGTTTTTTGAAGACGGGCAGAGATTGTGCACGTCTTATATTTATGGGTAACGCATTCCACAATCGAACAGCTCGGACAGTATACGACTTGTCCATGAAACTCGTGGAGTGCGCTGGCATTTTCAGTCTCAGATTCTCTGACGATCTCAAGACCCTAGAATGTGAGTCACCAAGGAATTCAAACCGTTCTTTTAGGTAGATAGGAGTGAGAGGATGAAATAAAATATTATACAGTAAATAAAGAAAGTGAGCATTCCGGCGAAGTCTTATAGGCAACCACTTGAGTTTTGCGCGAAATTCGGAGATATGATCATATTTGCGAAGTCCAAATATAAATCGTATGCAAAGATTTTGAAGTCTCTCAAGTTTATTCAGTTGGTCTTCAGTGAGATCTGGATAACTGGCATCGGCATAATCAAGGATAGGAAAGAGAAGTGTTTGTGCAAGCGCAGTTTTCGTGGCAATGGGTAGAAAATTTTGAAGCCTGCGCAGGGACCCCGCGGAGGCAAACATTCTGCGGCTAATATCTTGAAGCTGAGGACTCCAAGTCAAACAGCTGTCCATATATATCCCCAGATTTTTTACTCTATCGCTATATTGTATTATAGTCCCATCACAGGAGACCTGAGGTAGCAGTGACCAGTCTATTTTAGATATATAGCTCGGGCTACCAATTATAATGACCTGGGTCTTAGAAGGATTGACTTTCAGACCATGCGATTTACTCCAGTCACATATGCGGACCATATCATTGTTGATGGTGCCGATAGCATCCGTCAGGTTAACTGGAGTAGCTCTCGAGTAAATTTGTAGATCATCTGCGTATAGGTGGTAGGAAGAAGTGAGATTGTTTGATATGGAGTTTATGAAAACAGCGAAGAGTAGAGGAGATAAAACGCCACCCTGAGGGACGCCAGCAGACGTTAAGCACCAAGAGGACACTGTGTCTTCTATACGGGTACGCTGACGGCGTCCATACAGGTAACTTCGAAACCAGTCAATTACTGCCGGAGATATGTTAAGGGAGCACAAAACCCCGAGCAATACGTCAAAGTCAACGTTGTTGAAGGCATTGGTAAAGTCTAGCAGCGCTAGAACTGTTAGCTCGCCGTTCTCCAAACCAGATCTAATGTCTTCCGTAATACGAACCAATGTAGTCGCGGTACTGTGACCTGGACGAAATCCGGATTGATAGGGGTTCAAAAGAGAATTTTTAGAGAAGAAACTAATTAATTGTGAGTGTATCAGGCGTTCAAGGGCTTTGGATAGGAAGGAAAGTATAGAAATAGGTCTATATTCGGAGAAGGACGAGGGATTGTTCTTCTTAGGAATTGGAATAATTTGGGCATCTTTCCACGCTGATGGAAAGGTGCCGCTACTTGCCGAAAAGTTAAATATATGAGTGATTATGGGAAGGATTTCGTCAATGATAGGTACGATCATATTACGGCTGACACAGTCGGTTCCGACCGCATTGGAAGTGATCGACATTATGCTCTTCTTAACATCACAACCAGTAAATTGAGTGAAAACAAACGAAGAAGAGACGGGAGCAGTCATGGTAGATGAAAGATTGTTTAGAGTAGTAAGTTTAGTTGCCGCGTCAAAAGTTGACGGAGCAGAGAAGTGTTGATTGAGAGAATTTATGTCTACATTTTTTGAAATGGTGTTTTGTCGAGACTTACCGACTCCCAATGATTTAAGAAACTTCCAGACATGAGCTGGATCACCGTTCTGAACTGAGTTATGGATATATTGGCGTTGAGCATTCCTACACACCTTACCACACTGATTTCTGATCGCTACGTATTTCTCCCTATTTATTTCTGTAGGGCGACTTCTAAATTTAGACTTGGCTGTAGCTTTTTTTGATATGAGCCTTTTAATTTCATCAGTTAGCCAAGGCGATGGCAAATGTTTTACTTTAATATTGGGCATAGGCGCGTGCAGATCATACAATTGAGTTAGGTTGCTTGTGAACAATTTGACCTTTTCATTTATACAGCTAGAGTAGAAAAGTGAACTCCAATCAATGGCACCAGCATCCCTGCGCAAGGAGCCGAGGTCCATGTCACGAAAATTGCGTTGCGTGAGGACTTTAGGTCTAGATTTAGGTGGGCGAAGTTTATAAGATAGATACAGTAAATCATGGTAGGAAAATTGAGTAGCGGAACGTTTACCGTGCTTAACCACACGGTTAGGGGTAGAGACAATAATAAGATCAAGTAAGGAAGGTGCACAACCTGGGAAATGATGAGTAGGGTCAGTAGGAAGTATAGACATGTTGTTAGATCTAATAATAGAGTTTAAGGTAGAAGAGCGAAAATCGTTTTTTACCAGACAAGTGTTGAAATCACCCATGATTATGCTTTGACTGTACAAAGGTAGGAACGTTTCCAAGATGAGTTCGAAGGAAGGGAAATAGTTGATTTTAGATGAAGGACAGTAGAAAACGCCTAGCAGGGTTTTAGTGTGAAGGAGTTCAATTTCAAGGAAGAGATGTTCCCCAGAGATGGGCGGCTGTGGAGACATGCTAATGACAGTAAAGGGAATATGCGTCCGTAGATATATGGCAACCCCACCACCTTTACCAACTGCGCGATCATTTCTGATGAGATTAAAACCAGGTATAGAGTATGCGGTAGTGGGTAGGCATGGGTGTAGCCACGACTCTGAAATAAGAATAGCGTGTAAATTTGTACAGTCAAACGATGCCAGTATAGCTGGGAAGTGGGCCGGAACGCTCTGTGCGTTTATATGGACTGCGTTAAAATTCCTGGGAACGTCAGAGAATTGAGATGCCAGAAATTCAGGAAGCGATGGACCTATGTCATCGCTGACATCACTACAAGAAAAGTATTCGCTATCACTATCGTCACCAAAGTCAGATAGTGTCATTTAGCTAGTTAAAACTTTATATATTTAGATATTAACTGAAGATATAAATATACCTATAAATATACTAATATACTAAATATTTATAATATATACAAGATAAGCCTGTGTTTAATAAGCTCCATCTGCCGGTGGCAAGTAACAAATTGTAACACAATTTCACGTTGAGAAAAAAAAAGAAAGAAAAAAAAAAACAATATAATAACAATCAAAGAACAGATTTTAAGTGAATAGAGTGGATATTATAGAGAGAAAAGGAACACAAAAAAGGATTTACAACAACAATGATGAATAAGTAGCTTCGCATTATGTTATTGGTCCAGGTACTTACACAATAAAACAGTATACATCTGGCAGTAACAAGAGCAGTCGTAACTTCTAGTAGTTTCCAGCCACCTCACGAAGTTCATCATTGAAGTGGCCAAAAACCAACATGTCGTCAGTTTAACATTATAAAAGCGGCTTATTAATATGCTGCGGTTAACCTAACTACGTTGAAATGGAACGTAGCCATAACATAGAATAAAAATAAATAACTGGATGACAAGGCAGCATGGTCATAGAACCTTAGCCTGTTCCGAAAGGAACAAAAAAAAGAAAAGCATCTGTCACTGTCAATCTGTCATACATCTGTCTGATCTGTCAGTCTGTCATATAGTGTCATAATTTACTGATAAGTTATGATAATATAAACAACTTTATTTTATTTAAATGCGTGTATGTACCTATTATTAGAATAAGTGAAATACCTTCGTGTATGGAGTAAAAAAGAAAAAGTACTTAAGTTAAAAAGATAATTGAAGGTATTGTTAAATAGTGAACAATGTAAACAATGCGCTGTACCTGGACTGCGAATTGGCGAAAAATTTACTTTTTGGAAGTCACGACTCGTCTGGATTTTGTTGCCTTTGGGGCGACCTCGACAGATGTTGGCTTGGACTTCGTTTCAGCAAGTATTTTCAACTCGGCCAGCGACGTTACTCGATGCCGCACTTCGTCGGGGTCGATGACAAAAACATTACCGTCTTTGGTCCAACTCTTGGTAATACCGAAACGATCACGAGCTGCCATGAACACTTCGTATCTCGGTTTCGTCAAAAACTCCGACATAGTGATCCCCGTACCTTTGAGCTTCGTCTTGCTGAACCACAGCTTGTCTCGATTGGCAGAATCTTGCAGCTTGAATAAAAGTGGCCTGGGTTTTTTGGAGGAAGTAGCCCGACCCATCCTTTGACAACGCCTTATACTGCAAGCCTCGAAATCAGTCTGCCCAAGCTGCTTCTTTATGATGTTCATCACTGTGAGCGTGGGATTTTCCTCCTTCACTTCATCGACACCATGAAGCAACAGGATCTTGCGCCGTCTCTGCATCTCCATGCCATCTACAGTATCTGCCAAGGCCTCCACCTGCTGCTGCAATTGCTTCAGAACCTGAGCGACAAATGCTCTAAATTCAGTAAACTCCGCCGCCAAACCAGGAAGACTCATAGATGCATTAGGAGTCTTTTGCAGTCTCGCCTCAAATTCTTCCATCCTCCTATTGATGGTGCTGCTCATGAGATCCATATTTGCTTGCACAGTGTCCATGTTGTTGGTTGCAAAAAATATTAAGTGAAGTAGTGTGAAAACAAAGAAGATATTTTAGTAGGAAATTATTGCACCCGGCAGGTAGACACTTTAACTGTTATTTTGTATCATAAGATTAGCTTATAACGTGTTATTATTATTTTTTATTGTTTATTTTTATAGAGCTATCAATTTTATTACTACACTTTGTGACTACCCACACTGTCTCAATACAGACAACCAATCAATACATTATTTAACTTATCATTATTACTATAACCACCGCAATGTCCCGAAATCCATTGTTAAAACTTTAAAAATGGTTCGCTTCAGAGCGATTCCATCAATAGAATGACACTTTGTCTAGGGCCCCTGGTGTAAATGAGCCATAAAGGTCGTATCCGTGGCCTTCACCTCGGAGCGCGGGGTTCACCTGATGGTGGTGATGATGCCAAACCCCGCTATTGGCTCCCAGGAGCTGTGGATAGCGGCCCTGCTCGGCGACAGTGGACTAGGCCTGTGCGGTGGCAGCGCGTTCGGCTGGGCGGTGCTGGCGGGCGCCAAGGCGCGCGGCTCCGACCTGCACTCGCTCACGGCCGCCGCCGCCGCCGTCAGCCGCGACCACGCCAAGGTCATCAACTACGCGCGCATCTACGGTATTACTCGGCACTAGGGATTGCAATCCCGCAATCCAGCGGTAACCCGAATCATTTTAGGCGCTGTGGGATCCCACAATATCTTCTGGTCTTTGGATCCGCAATGCCTGAAAACCAATTTAAAAATCATGTAAAGACCACCCTATGCAAAAAAGCATACTATAGGACAGACGATTATATTAAAGACAAAAATGTATGGCTTGAGCATGGTGCAGGCCCCTCTTGAAGTTGTCTTATTTTTATTTTATATAAGGTTTTATTTTTATTT
Source organism: Eilema depressum (assembly GCA_914767945.1). Taxonomy (NCBI): domain Eukaryota; kingdom Metazoa; phylum Arthropoda; class Insecta; order Lepidoptera; family Erebidae; genus Eilema; species Eilema depressum. Next base: position 3,352,147 of record OU612027.1, on the reverse strand, counting down.
TTTATATACCTACTTGACGCGAGACAAATGTACATACGTTCATATTTAGTCTTAAGAAACCCTTTTATTTTTTGTAAACTGACGTCCTTAAAATGCCGCAGTGGAGTTTGTTGCGCAGTTTCTTCTCCATTAGCGCTTAGGAAGCGGTGGAAAACATAGTTTTAAGGAGTTTTTGACGTCAAAAAGCTGTAACTGTGTTGCACTATTTTGAGAAATAAAGACTTTGACTTTGACTTTGACTTTGACTTTGACTTTGAATGCAAATTCGCAAGTATCAGGTGGCACAAATTTATTGAAATTGCCGCCTTATGCAACGCATTTTCATAATTATAAATGAATAACAAATTTTTGTTTGTACACCACATGTACATTTGTACACATAATGAGAAATACAATACATTTGGCACATACAAATGATGGCCTTATCGCGCTACGGCAATTTCTTACAGGCAACCATAAATTGCGGATGCTTAAGATGTTGTAGGGATCCAGCAGGGCCTAAAAGTATGCGAGATTCAGCTGGGTTGTGGGATCCCGCACTGCGAGATTGCAATCCCTACTCGGCACATATGTATATCTTGGACCTAAAATGTGCTCAAAATGAGCTCTGATACTGTATGTGTTCTTTCGCGCCGTTTCGAAGGACCAATTGTACGGACCAAGGGAGTGCACAGAGGATTGCAACTCCTCTGTGCACTCCCGGGTTTACTGGAAGAAATATCATCCTTGAGTTAAGCTCGCCTTTGTACATAAAATCTCACTAATTTGTGTAAATGCCATGTAAGTGTACAATAAGAATAAAATAAATAAAGATTATAAATATTGCTCGAGATCGGGACATACATATATCTTAGACCTAAAATGTGCTTTATACGCGGAATATACGTTTCTTGAGTGTCTTTTGAGGATAGCACGGGATGCTACTGCGGTGGACGAGCTCAAATTCACTAATCACAGATTATTACAAAATAATCCGAGTGCGCCAGGGCCTGGTTTCTCTCGCGATTTAGTTCCAAGATAAGTGTCCTGCGGTATACCACACACGTATACCTCGGGACACGTATATTGGACCTAAATCGCGACGCAAATAAAGTCCTGGCGCGCGAATTTTCTTGTAAAAATCTATGCTTGGTGAATTTGAGCCGTAGCACCCCAAGCTATCCTCAAAAGACACCCAAGAAATGTGTACTGCGCGTATAAAGCACATTTTAGGGCCAAGATATATGTCCCGAGCTACATTAATAATCTTCGTATAGCCTCTGGCACGAATATGATTTTAAATTTCCATCTATTGTGCGATGTGTGATAGTAAGTAAGGGGGATCCCATTTTTTCTCATAATGGTTTTTGTCGTAATTTAAATTGTCATAACAAGTTAGGCATAATTTTCTTTGTCATAATAATAGTGTGTCATAATTGGTTTTTAGCATACTATGTTATTAAGCATAAATATTGTATATCCTAATGTTTTTATTCATAACTTTGAAATGCATAAAGTTGTAAAGCATATTGTTTATTTGCCTAATGGTTATTTGGCATAATGATCAAAAAGAAATAATAATTTCATAACAGACAGTGATAGATTTATTAAGAAAGCCCCTGAATCCGACTTGGATAGATTAGGTTAGAAGGCTAATGCGGGAGCGGAGCGGAGCGAAGCTCCCGCATTAGGCCTTCGTGGTTATTTTTTTTTATAACCATGTAGAAATTTATTTAGTCAATATAATTTGTATGCTTAAAATAGTTATGGTTACGCGTCGTTATGCTTAAGTAAACTTATGCTTTAGGACAGTATGCTTATGAAATATTATGCTTATAGTAAATAGGATTAAAAAAATTATGATTAAAAAGTTATGGCAAATGAGTATTATGCGTAAATAATGTTAGGACAAGTAACATTATGCAATGTTAAATTATGACATAAAATTGTAGGAATAAAAATAGAGAACCTAAGTAAGGTGTATAGGGCCTCACTAGGACGTTTGAAGCCAACTTAGTGTGCGATACTCACTAAGTATCGCTAATTTTCAATAATTATACATTTCATCAGTTAAAGTCTCTCGAGCCGGGTGCTTATTTTTTTCTTTGTATCTATTTATAGCCGGAAAATATAGGTATTTAAACTTTCATGGTCGTTCACATTAATATTAGAACTATCGGGACATTTACCATGTATTGCTTGGAGTTTCCGGTTTTTCTCTGTTCCCGATAGTTCTAATATTAATATAGCCGGACAATTTTGAGTCGGTCTATAAAAAAACACTTTCCTATTTATAACATGTTTTAAAGTAATGTGTTCATAGGTGCTGGTCAGAATTTCGCCGAACGTCTACTGAAGCAATTCAATCCGACTATGACGATATCGGAAGCGAAGAGCAAGGCAGCGAAAATGTTCACGTCGACGAAAGGCAGGCGCGTGTACACGCTCAAGAAGCAGTACATGGAGGGTTTCATGGAAGAAGACTTGACAGACCAGGTATCATATACGAAAGGAGACGATTTTTTATGTTAGAGCTTTCGGCCACCTACAAATTTTGGAGAACAATAATGAAACGAGTATTGATTTATTTGTAATGTTATCGGGATTACAATGGTACATTGCTTCTTAGCTAGTCTAACCGGAACATTGATATAAACCAAATCAAAACTGATACTAAAATCAATGTGAAACCAGGTGAAACTGTCATGGCGCCAATCTCAGAAAATTATAATTTTATTGATTATTTAGTATGACATAATAGACGTCATTAAAATCATGTCCTATGCAATGTATTGAATAAATAGAAGATGGATAGGGCAATAACCTTCTTTTAACAAGTGGAAATCCACTCAAATCCGCCGGAGCCAGTGAAGGTGGTTATGTCGGACTCGAACCGACAAAACCCGCATGAGCCGTTTTTCACAGTCTATATGTCTTTCGGATGTAGAAAAGCAGGATTATCCTTACTAGTTGGGCGGTCAGACGGCAGCAGCTGCCATAAAAGGCATATTTCCAAACCGAATAAAAGAGAAGGAGCAAGCGGCCGGTAAAAGCCTCGGTTACAACTACAATTCCTAAGATGATGATTCATACTTACACCATGAAATGAAAGTAGGTATCCAATGAAATAAAAACAAACAAAACCATATTATATTAATATTTATTTATTACATAGGTATAGGTATATAAAACGTTTCTTGGAAATTGTTGGTAGGTATGTCGTCCAAAAAGCATACAAATCATAGTGATTATAGTAAATGAGCAGAAAGAAAACTCAATTAATGTAAATAACATACATTCTGATATACCTTGGTTTATGTTAGTAATTGTTTGTTTAGATACTGATTTGCACTAATGCATCTGAAATAAGATGGTTGGCGGCACGGCTGGTATATTTATTAGAATTGTTTGGGGTACGTATTTGAATACCTAAAATTATAATACCTAAAGTTAAATAACCTAAGTTCAAAATACCTAAAATCTAAATACCAAATGGTTTAAAATACCTAAACCACTAATACCTAAGTACTTAATACCTAAATTTGAAATACCTATTGGACTAATTACCTAATGTTTAAAATGCCTAAAGTTAAAACAACAAAGCTTGATATACCAAAATTTAATATACCAAATGGTCAAAATACCTAAAAATAAATCAGCCACACACAGTCTACTGCTGAACATAGGCCTCTCCCATAGACTTCCAGAATGACCGATCTGAAGCAGCCCGCATCCAGCGCTTTAAAAAAAGGGACACTGCCCACCCCGACTCGGATAGGTTAGGTTAGAAGGCTAAGGCGGGAGCGGAGCGGAGCGGAGCTCCCGCATTAGCCTTCGTGGTTATTTTTTTTATAACCACACATACAAGGATTTGGAACTTCAGGATTGGAGCAGACAATCCTTGTATGAGTGGTTATAAAAAAAAAATAACCACGCCTTATAAATAAGCCTTCTAACCTAACCTATCCGAGTCGGGGTGAGCAGTGTCCCTTTTTCTTTAAGCCGTACCACATATTATTTCTTAAATTGTCGGTATTTTAATTTTCGGTATTCAGAACTTTCGATCATTATAAACATTCGGGATTTTAATATTCGGCCTTCCGTTCGTAGGGCTTATGAAATTCGATAATTTCAAATTAGGCATTGTAATACGTACTCACTATAATATCCATTTGTCATTTAAAGCTTTGGGTATTTTAAAAGTAAGTCAAACAACCATTAGGTATTTAGATTTTAGGTATTTTGAACTTAGGTTATTTAACTTTAGGTATTATAATTTTAGGTATTCAAATACTTAGCCATTTTAAACTTTCGGTATTTTAAAATTTAGGTCAACCCACCATTAGGTATTTAGATTTTAGGTATTTTGAACTTAGGTTATTTAACTTTAGGTATTATAATTTTAGGTATTCAAATACGTACCCATTGTTTGACTACATCACTTATAGACACTGTAATACTCCACTCGTCCATATTATTCAATACTAGCCATTGATTTATATAGCAGCTGCCTGTGTAACATCTGTATTATAGGGTACGTATTTGAATACCTAAAATTATAATACCTAAAGTTAAATAACCTAAGTTCAAAATACCTAAAATCTAAATACCTAATGGTGGGTTGACCTAAATTTTAAAATACCGAAAGTTTAAAATGGCTAAGTATTTGAATACCTAAAATTATAATACCTAAAGTTAAATAACCTAAGTTCAAAATACCTAAAATCTAAATACCTAATGGTTGTTTGACTTACTTTTAAAATACCCAAAGCTTTAAATGACAAATTGATATTATAGTGAGTACGTATAACAATGCCTAATTTAAAATTATCGAATTTCATAAGCCCTACTAACGGAAGGCCGAATATTAAAATCCGGAATGTTTATATGATCGAAAGTTCTAAATACCGAAAATTTAAATACCGACAATTTAAAAAATAATATGTGGTACGGCTTAAAGAAAAAGGGACACTGCTCACCCCGACTCGGATAGGTTAGGTTAGAAGGCTAAGGCGGGAGCGGAGCGGAGCGGAGCTCCCGCCTTAGCCTTCGTGGTTATTTTTTTTATAACTACTCATACAAGGATTGTCCGCTCCAATCCTGAAGTTCCAAATCCTGGTATGTGTGGTTATAAAAAAAAAAATAACCACGAAGGCTAATGCGGGAGCTCCGCTCCGCTCCGCGCCCGCCTTAGCCTTCTAACCTAACCTATCCGAGTCGGGGTGGGCAGTGTACTATTTTTTAAAGCGCTGGATGCGGGATTATCTGTGGATGACTAACAACTGACGACACAAATAGTAAACGTACAATACAAAATATTTTTTACTGATCTACCCACATATTGTAGTGTGTGGTGTGTGGTGCATTATTTTTAGGTATTTTGACCATTTGGTATATTAAATTTTGGTATATCAACCTTTGTTGTTTTAACTTTAGGCATTTTAAACATTAGGTAATTAGTCCAATAGGTATTTCAAATTTAGGTATTAAGTACTTAGGTATTAGTGGTTTAGGTATTTTAAACCATTTGGTATTTAGATTTTAGGTATTTTGAACTTAGGTTATTTAACTTTAGGTATTATAATTTTAGGTATTCTAATACGTACCCGTATTATAAAATACTATTTTTTTACAATGAGCATTGAACAACAAGAAAATTCACTAATCAATCACTCAAAATAATCACAAAATAACTGTCAAACAATTTTTGGCACTTTTGGGATTGTATTGCCATTCGAAATAATGAAATCGTAATCACTAACAATTTTTACCACATGGAATCGATTCCTCGATTGATACTTTAAAATAAAAATAAAACATCAGTTTTAAATTAAAATAATCTCCATTAGCGGGTTGTGGAGGTCAGATGACTGGAAGAGGTGCACCCGGGACTCCAAGGTAAGGCCAAGATAATGATGACGACAACCAAGTAGGTAAAGAGTGCAATGCCCAACCTAACGTTGTATTTATGTATTCGTAAAGCTATAACCTGAGAGTATTATAGTTTAGAGTGTTTACTTTTAGACAGGCATAGTGTAAAGAATATGGACTGTTGTATTATAACATCATTGAAATAAAAATATTTAAACGGATTCTATTAGGTACAGCCTAATAAGTGGGACCTAATACAATGATTGGTAAAATGTGGATGTTAATTCACTCTGCCTAATCCTCCGGGGATAAATGGGTATAATATGATGATGACAGTAGGTATATTACCTAATGAAGTAACTGAAAACGAATCTTCATAGAATGCGTTGTAGATAGTTTTATTTCAATTACACATTGCAATAAAACTATCTACAACGCATTCTATGAAGATTCGTTTAAAGCAAAATACTTTTGTTAGCAAAAACTTTCGATAATGTCATATGGAATGAGAATTGTAAGATTGAAGATTTGAAGAGAAAACCTATACCTATGTGCCTGAAGTTTTATCGAATACAATCGTATTTTTAATCGATTTGAGTCTATGGTAATGGTAAAGAAGATGTCTGGCAACATTCTAACATGTTGTCATGTGAAATATTAAGAATTTTCACAAATGCAATAATTAAAAAAAACACTCTTTAATAAGTTATCGTGAATCGGTTAGACTTTGGAACATTCTTCGTCCAATTATCATAATAAATGGATTCGAATTTTTTGCATATTGTACAATGACTGTTCATGCCCTATTCTCTGTTGTCTCTCTCTTCTCTCACTCTCTCTTTGATGTTTTACATAAGAAACAAAAACTTAAAAGTCGTTGTATTGATGGGCCGAAAATAAATCATCTCCTTTATAGACTATATCAGCCGTAGAAGTAGAAATGTTGCGAACACTATATGTATCACAGCTCCATCTAGCGATAACAAGCTGTACTTCTGCGAAACTCGATCCTACATCGCGCAAATAAAGTTAGCTGACATATTGTTAACCGTTGGTTTAGGCCACCATGTGCTAGGCGTGATCGCATTACCTGGTAAGTGTGTGGGAAAGGGTACTTAGTTTTACTCTCAGAGATATCCTACCTTGGGCGTTCCTAGTTTTAATCAGTTTGAGTCAATATAGTGAATACCTGTGGGATGAAGTCCGGTGTGTCTTCTTTTTAACCTCAAGTACCAGGTTCTGTTAGTGGCAGTCAATGTATTTGTTGCAGGTAGTAGAAATGACAGGGTATCAAGCGACGCGTTTAGCAAAGTTAAGCGGCAAGAGACTCGAGGATATGTTTGAGAGACCGAAATGGATTGGCGGTACAGAGTCTGAGATGTTCAATAAACTTGAAGAAATCGCTGGTATGTTAAAACATTTTTAATCCTACAACAAAATATGCACCTTAAATGTTGTATAATAATTGACATATTCTAAAGGCGGCCATCCACTTACAGTCCGCCTGCAGTTTTTCGTCTGTCCAACGGCCTGCAGTCCTTATGTCATCAATGTCATCATAATTTTATTACCTCAGACTAAAATAATAACATTATTTCATTCTTTTAGTCTGGACGTTATTACATATAAAATGCCGACGGCCATAGACTGTCCGACCTTTAACTGTCTTTGCTGACCGGAATCGTCAAGCGGCCACACACATATTATCCGTCAATCCAAAATCGTATACGAAACTGTAAGTGTGTGGGCTATTGCGATGAACTGACAGACCGATATCATCCGGTTGTCGTTCGATAAACTGTTAGTGGGTGGCCGCCTTTAGACTGTCACGCAACTTTGAACGTAACGAAATGATCTTGTTTGAACAGATTCCGAGGCCCCATCAACGGCGTTCCTATCGGGTCGCCTGTCACGGGCTTTAGAACATGCGGGCGGTCGCTGGGGCGGCACGCGCCTCAACTGGGCCGTGCAGAGCGCCGCCGCGGACTTCCTGCACCTCATGCTCGTCAGCATGACGCACCTCGCGCCGCGGGCCAGGTACGGCAACACCCTATGTGTGTGCTCATTGATGAGCATGACGCTATAGAATAGAATAGAATAGAATAGAATAGAATAGAATAGAATAGAATAGAATAGAATAGAATAGAATAGAATAGAATAGAATAGAATAGAATAGAATAGAATAGAATAGAATAGAATAGAATAGAATAGAATAGAATATTATTTATTTAAATAAAATGTGGTAAACACAAGGTGACAAACAATTTATGAACATAAGACACATTTTGCCATTTTGTCATGACACGCAAACATTAAAACATTAAATTAACATTATTAGTTATCGAAGTAGAACATCAAAAATAATATAATTATTTCATTGAAATTGACACAATTGTATAACTATAAATAAAATTGTCAATTATAAATTACATAAAAATCTTTACACGAGTCATTAAATCAAATTACAAATTACACAAATAACATTAATTATATTATATGTCATGTCATTATAGTACATTTTTAAAATGATAAGAGTGGGAGGCATATTGCTTTAAAAATTCATTGACTGAGTAGAAACTCTCTTCTATCATATAATAGAGTAGTGTCCTGGGTCATCAGATCCTTACCAATACTGCTTAGTATCTTTGTTTTTTCTCAAAAAATATGCATAGTAAACTAAGATATTGCCCAACTAAACTGAAACTATGACTTTTCATTATTTTCAATTTTCAAAATAGGTCAAAATATAAACAATCGAATTAAGTCACAATTTAAAACTTTTTAGATTCCTTATTAAATTTCAAATCGATCTTATTACTCATTGTACACGTGTAAACGCAACGTGGACCGAGATAAATGCGATATTCTCTTGCACTTCATTCATTTTGCACTACGACTAACACGCGGTGACGTCACCACGTGCGACGATTTTGTATGGAGCGTTTTCAGGCGGCTCGAGAAATTGTATTTTCGAAATCAAATTTCTTTAAAACTATTTGTCGTAAGAATATTTCACTTTAGCATTTACTTATATTATTGCAAAATGTACAGATTACGATAATAATAAAAAAATAGGACACAAGCCTATTGTAGAAAATGACAGTCCATATAGCAATAAGTGACCACAATTGTTAAGGTATGATTCCGAAGTTGACCGCATACGACAACTACAGACGCATGCAGCATGCAGCACATACAACGTACCTATTATGTACTTGTTAAACTCCGAAACGGATAAACGGCCATTGGACAGTTACAATGTATTACGCGCATGTGCTGCGTGCGTCGGCAGTTGATCATTCCTTTAGATTACTTATATAGAATTTTGTCTTTTCGCAGGTTCTGTCTCAGTTTTCACGACGAAGTAAGATATCTAGTGCCAGAGGAGTACAAATATGAAACTGCTTTGGCGCTGCAAATAACCAATCTACTCACCAGAGCGTTTTGTTCACAAAGGTAGCTACTACTATTACAGAATTGATTGTTAATTACAATTATAGATTAGAAGATAAAGTAGTTATGGAAACTGCACATAATTTGGTATTATAAAACTCGTGTGATACTATAAAAAAACTCATCTGCGGCTCGTTTTTTTAACTCACACTCTTGTTTTAAGAATCCTTATTATGCAACAGTTTCATATACTACTAATAAATTGTAACCCAAACAGTTGAAGTTACTGTGGCACAATGATCATAATCCTTCCGAACCGCAATGTTGAATTTGCAAAATGTTGAATTTGCGAAATGTTGAATTCCCAAATTGTTGAATTCCCAAAATGTTGAATTCCCAAAATGTTGAATTCCCAAAATGATGAATTCCCAAAATGTTGAATTCGCAAAATGGTATTTTGTTCCCAGGGTTGGCCTCAAGGACTTACCATTGTCAGTAGCGTTCTTCACATCCGTAGAAGTGGACCAGGTGTTAAGAAAAGAGTCAAATTTGAGTTGTACCACACCGTCCAACCCTCACGGGCTAGAGAAAGGCTATGGAATACCTAATGGAGAATCGTTGAACATATTCGATGTATTAGAGAAATTTAAACTGAATAAACAAGCAGGAAGTTGATTGGTTAGTTTGACTTTATTTTTTTTTAAATTATCATACAACATTAACATGGTTTTCCCAAGCGACTATAATATGGGGTTCTTCAAGAAGGGCATTAGAAGGTTTCTTCAGGGTCGGCAGCGCGAGTGAGACGCCCCTGGTGTTGCATACGTCCATAGGCCACGGTAACCACTTTCCATCAGGTGGGCCGTGTGCTTGTTTGCCACCTAATTGGTATAAAAAAAAACATTATCCAAACTAAGCATAGTTTGTATGGGTCATAGGGTACAATACATAATTGAATGATCTAGATACCAGTGTGTTTTTTATGAAACGTAACAATAACAAATGAATAAAATGTAACAAAAACCCGTACACGTAAGTGGTATAAAGTAACCAATTTATATCTGGTATCGTAACTAATACAATGATTGGTGAAATGTGGGTGTTAATTCACCTCTGCCTAACCCTCCGAGGATAAAGGCGTGATTGTATGTATGTATCACTACTTGTAACATTGTATTCAAATTAATTATATTATTATGTAGTGGGGCGTAGGGCGCAACTTCCTAAAAGACCGTCACAGAATAATAATATTCTAGAACTTATTAAACGTCAGAGTAAACACAGAGAGGAGGTATTGTAATGACTTTTTTTTTTTTTTAATAAAGAATATTATCAACCGAAATTACTAATATTCCCTTTATCAGTTTAACCCCTCCAACTAAGCTTAATTGCTTGTACTAGGAGTGGGTTCTTGTCGGTAGTGTTATGGCCAGGATTCGAACCCGGGACCTCTCGATCGTAAGGCCGACTCCTTAGCCAGTAAGCTACCGACGGTTCTTATCATCACTACATATTATAAAACAAAGTCGCTGTCTGTCCGTCCCTATGTTTACTTAAATCTTCAAAACTACGCAACGGATTTTGAAGCGGTTTTTATAATAGATAGAGTGATTCAAGAGGAAGGTTTATATGTATAATACATGCATAATATTGTAGAGAAACACTGATAAATCGGGATCAGAATACCACGCGGGCGGAAAATATGGCGGTACGAAGTTCGCCGGGTCAGATAGTTTCCTTATAAAGAACGCGTGAAACATTGTAGGGGTAAAGGTTTGATGAAGGAGGGGGGTTAGATCCCGGCTAGTTCTTTATTTTTCATCTATGAAATAGCAAACCTATATCAAAACAGGCCTTAAGGTCAATAGCAGAACCATTCACTTCGTCCTATGTTGATGTTACTATTTAGTATCACTATCTTACGCTAGATGTCACTGAATATAATTTAAAGTGACATACTCAGATAAAAAAGTGCCATTTAGCATGGAGTAGAATTACATTTGGATAAATTGAGGTAAGAGATCTGTACACGGGACGAACGCCGATAGTACACTGACTAACGGCATCTTTCCCCAGTTTTGACATTAGAAAGGATAAAAACATCATCAATCTCTATGGTAACGCAATTCATAGTAGCAAAATAACAATAGGATATGACAAAGGAACTATCTCTACCTTTACCTTTATCTGTAGATATGTTATTGGGAACGGCCGTAAGACCACGTCTACGGTGATGACGTCAGGCCTAGTTGACAATAAGACGCCTCCTCTCTGTGTTTGCTCTATGTACTAGGGAGTATGTGTACTTCGGGACACATATCTTGGACCTAAGGGTGCTTGTACACGGTGCAAGTAGCTGGAGCATGTCGATGCACATGCGCGGGTTATATGCATCGTAAACTTACCGTTTAAAAACATGTGCGGGTATAGCGACTCGCGCATGTACCAAAGCAAACTACCCGCGTGACGTGCGGCGCGCGCGCGCGCGGATCACTTGCGCGGGTAGTTTGCGGGTAGGTTAATGTTAACTTGAACAGGTTCAGACGTGCGCAAGTTACATTTTTAACAAAATAATGATTTTACAAGAATTTTTGTTCGTCGAGACATTTTGACGCGATTCAAGTAATAAAGTTACCGCGCGAATAGCTGATACACATGTAGCTCTTCACCACGAGCACTTGCGCAAGTAGCCCGTGTCTTCACTTGCTCCAGTTATTTGTACCATGTACAAGTAGAAGCGGGTAAGTTGAACAAGTAACTTGCGCATATTACTCACGCGTGTAACCCGCATCTTTACTTGCTCCAGCTACATGCACCGTGTACAAGCACCCTAAAAAAAAAGGTTTGTTTTATAATAATCTATGCTTGGTGAATTGAGTTAACACACGTTAACAATTACACTAACCGGCCGAATGTGGCGGGTTACAGTTAGCGTCAAGTATTGACGTCATTCTTAACGGCACTTTAACAGCACTGTTAATGTTAAAGTAAGATGGTGCAACCTAGCCTAAGAGTCAGTGTTATTGTTAAAGGACATCACCCATTCTGGACCAAAAATGTATGCAGCGTGAATGATGCCCTTTGACGTTAACCTCTTACTTTAGGAAGAAGTATCGTGCAACTAAACCTTAGTCATAATCAACTTTAACTGAAAAAGAAGTTAGTGAAAATCAACTTTCACTGAAAAAAAGGTGTTAGTCATAATCAACTTTAAGTGAAAAAGATAACCAGCTTTTAGAAGCTGGCGTTAAACTTCCCGCAGTTCCCATCCTACCGCTACTTGGTATCTTATCTTTACAATACCCTGCATACGTGCTGGGATAAAACTTATGAATACCGGCTTTATCCGAATATATTATTATAATTTTATCATCTATCGCTTTATGTGATAGCTGATCAATAATGGCACAGCCTTGGAGCCCATGAAATGCAGCTATTTTCACTACTCTACGGAATGGTACATCGTCTATATAAATACCGTCTGTTGCACATATATACACCACACCATATACATCTTCGGCAAATTGCCTGACTGTAAGTTCGTGGCTCAGAAGTACAGGCGTGGTGATAAACGTGGCCGGCTTCTCAATCTTATACAGTTCTCCTACTTTGTTCGTGAAATAATGAACTAAATGCTTCGTAACGAAGTAACTGTCGTATTTTTCATCATCGTCTAGTAGACGAATTTCTCTTTCATAGAAATTGAATATGTGCTGCGATGGGTATTCTATATAGCATATAATAGTCATCTTCATAAATATACTCCATATAGTCGTATCGTTTGCACCAACAGGTTTTATAACATTGTAGTCAGTTTTGTACTCGTTGATGCCGTTGTGACCACCGAATAAAATTGTGTCCTGATGACGGTAATGGTATAGAGTGTGAGCGCCTCCTGGTATTCCTGTGACGTTATGGCAAATACTGGTATTGATATGGCAGGATACGATTCGTCGGTTTAAAATGTCGTCTCCGTGGCTGAAGAACAAATTGCCTGAGGATCTGGGGATAGTAACAGACATATTTCTAATTAGGATATTTTCTATTTAGGCATAAGCAGCTATTCTTTTTTATTAGGTTAAAGGTATGATTCCGAAGATGACCGCATACGACAACTGCAGCTACGCGGCTTCGGAATCATACCTTAAACGAAGAAAAAGCATGTAACCAACAAAGCTTTTGTTATAAGCATAGAATTATTAAAAAATACAAAAAAGAAACAAAATACTGCGGGTATAATGACCTCGTGTTGTGTTTCCAGCGATGAGTAGGGTAGCCAGAGCTCACTGGAGAGGCTTTGTGCTGTCAGTGGGAAGACCAAAGGTTTGTCCTGCTTGTCTTCTTCGCTGACGGCACAGAATCTCTCTGTTCTTAAGGGTCAACAGCACGATTGTGACTCCCCTGATGTTGCACTCGGCCATGGTAACCACAATCTATCAGGTGGGCCGTGTTCATGTCTGCGGCCAAAGAAAGAAACTTCACTACTTACGTCTGCATCACTAAATTGTAGGCTTTTGTGTAATCTTTGAACAACGTTTCTGCTTCATAATACGCGTCCTGGAATATCGTCCCGTTACAAACGTGATCCCCCATGCCGTCCGCATTAGACACCATCACTAGTAAAAGTGAGAGGTACATTATACTGGAAAATCAATATGAAAGGAGAAGTGACTTGATGAAGTACAATTAGGCTATAAATAGGCCTGTAAATGTGAAGGACTAGCTGTTGCCCGCGGCTTTACCCACGTAGATGTATGTTATCGCGACAAAACATAGCCTATGTCCTTTCCCAAGGTCTAATCTGCCCCTGTACCAAATGTCATCAAAATCGATTCTCTAATTAAGGCGTGAAAACAACAGACAGACAGACAGTTACTTTCGCATTTATAATAGTCGTGTTAGTATAAACGTGCGTTTCCCTAGCAAACGGTGACCAACGAAGACCATTCTGCAATGTGCAAACTTTAAGCCTTCATCATAGGGTGCTCATACAATGGTCCATAGCATTACTACGCCTTGATTACTCCAAACTGCCTTCAGGGCTTCTCACGGGCGCAGCGTTCACTGAAACATCCTGGGTTTCCCCACTAAACTATTCACGGTGAAGTAGCGGGACATGAGTCGAGAATCACTATGTAACGGGACCTCTACACGTAGACTCGTAGACAGATTCATTCATCCGCAGATGTCATCGGCGGATGAATGATGAATCTGTCTACGTGTAGAGTAGCCAAAACGTGTATAGGTATTCCATCTTAGGTGTACGTACCTACTTTTTGTCTCGTATTTCCATGCTTGTGTAGTCTGTCTCTCTCATGCCTTTGATAACACAAAAAAGACCATTTTTTATGATCTAATAAACTACTTGAAGAAAATAGAGCCATAAAGTTTTCTATTTATTTTTGTTAATAAAATCGGATTGATGCTTATATAAACCCAATTTTAGTTTACACAACGTAGGTAACTGCCTATCTGGTAGCTGTGGATAGGGGTAACAAAGTCAGCTGTTGGAAATAAAATTACCTTTAGGTACATAAGAAACTGCGACCCTAGACAAGTGGCATTTCGTTGGCCGGCGTATGGTAGAATAGAAAGACAAATGTATGGGTTTTGACGTATATGACAGTCATCAACGTATGTCATAAACGTCAAATCCCATACATTCATCATTCTATTCTACAATACGCCAATGAGCAGTTTTCCAGTAGGTATTTATAGCGTTCCTAAAGACGCGCTAGATGGCGCAGCCGGCACTTTTGGTAAGAAGAGTGTGGTGTCACATCTAGTGTTCCCTAATTTATGGGAAAAATGTTCTTCGGTTTTGTAATGATTTACTTTACATAAATATTTTGTCATTTTTTCTGATAAAATTATTTTACATATAATATTATTATTTTAAATTACAGACAGTGACGCGAAAAGAATTAAGCGTTTTATTATATCTTATCTATTATAATATGGGTAAATGAAATTAAACCTTGGCAACATCGTAAATTCATGAAAAAGTACTACTATATACTCTAAGAGTACTACAAACAAACCACAGAGTATATTAAAATTACCAAAAGCTATGCTAGCGCCATCTCCTGATGACTTAAAAACCAACTGATTATTATACCTACTGGAAAACTGCTCATTACAAAACTACATTTACATAAGAATCTACAATATACACACATGAGTACTAATGACGTAAAAATTTAGAGTCAACATTATTATAGAGAGCTTACGTATTTATAAACTGTACCTAATATTTACACAGCTGTATGTACGGATGTATGTTGCTCTGTAGGTATTAGCGTAGCTAGAAATTTTCTGAGGTACGTGAAGACCAGTTTAACTACTATTATCCTTCCTTATTAAAAAATCTCTAGTCTAGTCAATAAACTTGGGATTGTAGAAAGAAGGAAACGCTCGGGAAGGAGAGAAACGGGAAGAAAAAGTTCAGTGTTGTAAAAACGAGATGCTGAACAGCCCCCCTAGACAAGTGGCAATTCTAAACAGATTAGTTGGTGATGGAATTGTTTGCACTGTATATAGGTAACACCATAGCCCTGCACGTATTATTCTGAATAGGAAATGCAGGAAAGGACAGGGTAAATTTAATTGGAAACCCTTGCGAATTTATATAATTAATAATAATATTTAATACACAAACGCAGACATAAAGCGGATAATGAACTTTAGTGCGTAATACGCACTAAAGTCCAAATGAATTTCGCTGCATACGCTGCGTATGCAGCAAAAAGGAGGCAAATTCATTAAAATAGGTACCAAAAAAAAAACAATGGAACTCTGTCTCATCTTAATCTGTAGTAATAGTTGCGGCAAAAGATAACCAGTATTTAGATTTCGGTTTTTCAATTGTTCTTCCAACGTCCATTAAACAATACTCGCCGTGCTCGCTTGGGTATGCCCTGTGAATTCCATCTATTCTCGAATATATTACTATTAACTCATAAATCTGTTTGGTAGGTGAAAACTTATTTACAAGAGTCATCCCGAAGATACCATCGAAATCAGCAATTTTTTTGACTCCAGATTCATCGTCTATATAAATACCATCTTTTGCACAAAAATAGATATCACCAAAAATATCTTCTCTGATTTGTCTAACTTTGATTGTAGAACTCAAGAGAGTAGCTTCCTTATCAAATGTGAAGTAATAAGGCTTTTTTATTTTGTATAGTTCACCTATTTTGTTTGTGTAATAGTGCATTCCTTCTTGTGAAACGTAGTAACTGTTGTAGTCTTTATTTCCGAGAGGTAATATGTTTATTCCGTCTTGTAATGCATACAATTTACGCGATGGGTGTTCTATGTAAAAAACCAGACCATTGATGGCAAATATATCCCATATAGCCTGGTGTCTTGCTCCCACAAATTTTGCTGATTTTGTTAAGAAATCGTACTGATAAAGACCATCGTTACCACCGAAGTACATCTTATCCTGTTTACGATCATAGAATATGGCGTATCCACCCTCCATTCCACGGACGTTGCTACAAATACCGCTTCCCATGTGACAAGATACTATTTGCAGTAGGAAAACTTTCTTGTTGGCAGTTCTGTGGCTGAAGAACAGGTTGTCAGATAATCTGTCGACAGTGAGGGAATTGTCTATTTACAAAATACATGATTATATGATTATATGCACCTATAATTTTTAATGGACATATTGGACATGTGCGCATGAGTAGAACTCTCCACTTACTCATGCATCACTAAATTGTAGGCTTTCCCAAAGTCCTTAAACAATCTCTGCTTGTCATAATATTGGTCTCCCACGATCGTACCATTGCAGACAAACTCCCTAACACCGTAAACCTTGGATACCATCACTATAAGAAGTGTGATGTACTCGTACATCTGGGTTCTGGACCAAAAACTTTAATTTGATTGTAACAAAGTTTTATCAGATAGTAAACACGAAACATTTGAGCCAATTCTTGATAGTTAATAGTCCTCTGTAACAATAGTATACAATATAGAATTTCCTTTTACTTCGTAACAAATTATTAGCCTATTGAAAAAGTCTATAAAATTTTATTTTTACTTATAAATAACCAGATCGATTGCCCAATCGGAAAGAGTTATAAAAATACTGCTTCTGGTTGCATTTCCATACAGCTGTTGCGATCTCTAATGTCAAATATTTATTTATTTGTTTCAATGTCTAGCTCTATTTTATTTGTAACAAGCTGACCCCGCGAACTTCGTACAACCTAACAGTCGATTTTTTTTTAAATTTTTCTCGCCGTAAGAACCATCCTCGTACTTCACGGAATATTTTAAAAAAGAATTAGCGAAATCGATTCAGCCGTTCTCGAGATTTGCGCTTAGCAACACATTTAAGGCTTCATTTTTATATAATAGATTTTACAGATTTTTTTAGAGGCAGGTATTTAACTGAAGGTAAACAATCTTGATATGTATTTTTTACACAAATTCATATTTTTAAACAAATAAATTACTGCTTAAGCTAGTGGTTCGACTTCGGTTTTTAATCGCGTTGTATTTTTAAACTTGTTTTGAAACAAAGAAAGATTAATAAAATAATATTGAGGGTTAGATCAAGGTTATTTACCTTTAATTAGTACTTTACCAAATGTAGTATAGATGTCATATCTACTGGTCGGGCCGTCCGCGTCGGGGTACCTATATCCTATATTGTGTGTCATAATTTTGAGGGTAGGTCGTTCGAGTATACGTATGCACCAGGTTATTTAAAAGTAGGTAAAGAAAAATATACACACATATTTAAAACTATCATTTATTTACATATTCACTGAAACAAGACCTGGCTACAGATTCACCTCCAACGTTAGTGATATCGCAGTTCTAGAAGCATTCGCCGTTGGGTAATATGTCTCATTTAAGCACTCTTCGCTTGAAACTAATCCATAGATAGCGTCTGCATCTGAATACAGTATCATTGTCTCGGAGAATGCCATTCCAAAAGGTTTATAGAGCTCACACACTCTCGTAACATCGCGCAAATATATGTCGTTTTCATAAATTCCTTCATATGCACAGAAATAAAGACTGCCATTAGTTTTTTTGATAAATTGCCTTACGTGGATTTTGTCCTCTAACAAAACTGGCTTCTTTTTTGAAACAGGCGGATCTATTCTGTACAGACCTGTTGTGTTAGTGAAGAAAACAAAGTAGGATTTGGTGATGTAATAAAGTTCAATTTCTACATCAATAGCTTTTAAAGGTCTTTTGAAATTACGGTCCTTTACTATGTAGAGTCTTCTCTTTGGATACACAACGTAGTAAAAAAGGGATCTTACAACAGCTATACTGTATATAGCGGAGCCGTTTGCCCCTATGCGGTGTGCTACTTTTTCGGAAAAATCGTATTGGTAGACTCCGTCCATGCCACCGAAGAACAGTTCGTCAGTATCTGCCTCATAGGTAACAGTGTAACCTCCAGAAATGCCTTGGATGGACCTACAGGTTTTTGTTACGATGTTACAAGCCATGATCTCCCGCTGATTAAAATCATCGCTTCTAATTACATGGCTGAAGTACAGATCATTAGATAAGCTGTCGAAAATAACGAATATTACTGCAAGTATTAATGGTACATCAATGAGTTCTAAATTCAAATAACTTGCAAAGTGCATTCACTTCGATTTGAATAGTTAGCATAATAAATGCTTCAAAATTTCATTCACTTGCAAAGTGCATTAATAGAGCTTAGATGGTCGAAATTAAGATTTGTTAACAATAAAATTATCTCATAATGTAGGTAAAGATGAACAACCTGTACCCATTAACTTCCAGGTAAAAAAATATATGAGTAATTAAACATGACATACTCATGCATCACCATGGAGTACGCCTTTCCGTAGCCATGAAACAACATCCGTCTGTCAAATTGTCTGATACCGAACTTTACAAGATCACATTTCCGTTTTTCTTTTTGTTTCTCTACTCTTACTTTCGACAGCAACAGTAACAATATTAAGAAGTATTCGTACATCTACTTTTATGCTGGAAAACATAAAAAAGCTTAAATGGACCTTTATACAGCACAGCTACTTGTGTATATTGTTCAACAGCTAATAGTTGCACCTTGAATGAATGAATTTCTTAATGAATGGCTCTGTGCTTTTAGCATCAATTCCGCCAATATCCCGTAGTAGAGTAATAGTTGCACCTTACAACAAAACTTAGTGGTGTAAAAAACAAATACCTACAGCAGCAACGTTAGAAGCAAACAAGTGGAATTTATCGATCATAGTAGAGAAATATTCATTAAGTACTTAACTTTTCTAAAGTAGTGAGAAAGTCTGCCACAAATTTTATCGATTTATTGCAAAATATAATGTGATTGAACACGATTTACAGTATTGTAGCCGTAAGTAGGTATAGATTGTTTTGTTGAAAGTTATGGATGCAACCGGGATTTTTGATGATGATGCTTTAAATTTATTTGTGAAATAGTTTCCTTTATGCGTGATTACTTTTTTCCAAATGAGTTTAGTCATTCCTATTGGATTTCTTGTGAAAGTAAGGAATTTCGTAAGGAAAACATTAACTATGTGACTGGATACAAGAAGAGAGGAAGACCTAAGAGGAGATGGATGGACTGAGAAAGATGGTATGGCTGGGAAGGTAGTGAATGTTGTAATGACGGCAACCAGAGATGAAGAGAAAAGCATAAATGTTGCGCCGACCCCCTATAAATATGGCATAAAGGCAGGAAGTTGTTGAGACTTTTGCAATCTAGGCTTGTATCGACATCTCACAATGATTACAACGTGGCCAAATTCGTTGAAATCACGCGTACGTTGCAATATCCGACAGATGTTTTGTTGGATGCAATAGCAGAAAGTAGCCATAGAAATGTGCAAGATTATTTTCTCTCACACTTTTCTTCCGAACACAAATCACAATCGGTAGTTCAGACTTTTTTAAATATGTATGAAATGATTTAATTACACTCACTCATTCATTCCATAATAAGTAATGGTTTGTAGCTAAAGATAGTAGGGGTAAATTGAAACACCTATTATTTACTTATTCTTTTATTCAGTTCAATTCAGTTTTATCATCTGAATCTTTTATTATGTTGAAATTATAGGTATTGCTTTCTTTCTTAAGTTTTATTCAAGAATTTTCTTCTGCACGTCGAGGAACAATGATCTTTTTTAGGCTTACCTATCAATTTTTAATTCCATAGGTACCTAACCGGAACTCGTTAATCATGAAACCAAAAGTGTGCATTTAACATTGATCACGTCATCAACATAGAGGTACATCAACGATGTTATCCATTCGTCTAAAACGTACCAAAGGTAATAGTCGGATTTGTAGAATTGTAATTGCATATTAGTCTGTAGATGTGGTTTTTGTCTGAATAAATTATCACCTTGACCGATGTTTTATCTAAAGCTGATGTCGATAAAACGTTAACGTATGTCATGCCAAAGACCTTATCAATACTTGATATTTTTCTAATTTTACGATCATCGTCAATATAAATACCCTCATATGCACTAAAATATACATTGTTATACATATCTTGTGTAATTTGCCTTACATGAATAAGATTATTCAACATAAATGGCTTTTTCATACGCGTGGCTGGCCTCTCTACTTTGTACAATGCTGTGCTATTAGAGAAAAAAACTGCATTATTTTTAGAGGCGAAAAAAGTGTCGACTTCGGCCGATGAAGCTAGTTTTGGGTTTTCAAAATTACGATCTTGTACCATGTAAAGTCTCTTTGATGGGTACGTTATATAGTAAAAGAAACGTTGGATGATGAATATATGCCATATCGCTATACCTTCTGCCGCTAGGTGATACGCTTTTCTTTTAGGGAAATCATATCGGAAAATACCGTTCTTATTGCCAAAAAAAAGCTCGTCAGTACGAACGGCGTACGCAACAGCGTAGCCACCTGTAATACCCTCAACGTTTCTGCACTCCTTAGTCTCAATATGACATGCTATAATCTCTCGATCGTTGAAATCATCACTCCTTACTGCGCGGCTGAAGAATACTTCACGGGATTGTCTGTCAACAATTATGAGATTTATGTATTGCAGAACGAATTGATAGTGAGATCCAAAAGATGGTGCAGGTTTGAAGACCCATCAAGATCTTTGGGACCCAAGGCAGCCTCGCCTACGTTCTGATACTTACTGATTAACGTACGAGGCTCTGGTTACATTGTAACTATTATGTAATCTGTGGCTTTGGCTACAAAATACCTACTTATTTTGTGGTCTGGCGCAGGCTTCCTGAGGTTTTGTAATCAGACAACACTTAACTGTACTGGCAGTTGGCAGTGTACTCTATTCGGTTTATACGTACAGATGGTCTTTGAATTAGACAATTTCCGACATGCCATTGGTAAATTTTAGCAGCATGTAGTAAATTAGTTCTAAATAGTACATACGGATGCATCACCAAGTGGTAAGACTTTCCATAGCCCTCAAACAAGATCTTTTTCTGACAAGCATCTCCGTTGAAAATTATGTCACTAGATTCCTCTTCCGAGTCGTAATTTAGTCCTTGTGTTGTGGTCACAAACAGTAAAAATATTGATATGTGCATTTCAGGCTGGAATAAAAATCGTAGCTAGGTAGGCATACATATCTCTTGGGACACGTATCTTGGACCTAAATCGCAAGACAAACGAGGCCCTGGCGCGGATTGTTTTTTAATAATCTATGCTTGGTGAATTTGAGTTCGTCCACTGCGGTAGCACCTCATGCTATCCTCAAAAGACACCCAAGAAACGTGTATACTGCGCGAATAGAACCAAGATATATGTCCGGAGCAAAATTTAAGGTTTTCAATA
Organism: Eilema depressum; assembly: GCA_914767945.1. Lineage (NCBI taxonomy): Eukaryota > Metazoa > Arthropoda > Insecta > Lepidoptera > Erebidae > Eilema > Eilema depressum. Next base: position 3,330,082 of record OU612027.1, on the reverse strand, counting down.
CTTATGAAATATAACTTGAATAACAATCATGAGATAATAGACGGTGAAGCCATCTTCCGATACTCGTACGAGCTATCGGAACCAATGAATGATGTTACAATCATTTTTAAACACAGAACAGGTAGATGTTTTGATAAAAGTAGACTGATATACCTACTCCAAGGAAAGGAAAAACAATGTTTGGAGAAAATGAATTTGATTACTTTCTTACCCCTATAAAAACTGTGATAGACCCATACAAATTTAACATTCGCGCATTCGCGCGTCACTCAATCACTGCCGACTAAAAACATTAGGAAACAGTGGGAATCAGGTAAGTACTATGTCCTTATCGATTTGCAACAATAAAAATATAATTGAATGCTTTTACTACCCAATTGTACTTGCCAATATTGACCGCCAGTGTAGTAATAAATAGAAGTGCCATATAAATAACACAGATTTATTTTTAGATAATGAGATGACATTCAAGTACCTACAGCTTTCCCCGTGATTATTATAGTTTATACTTCTATAGTGAACCGTTTTGCCCTTGGTATAAGTAGTACCTAGTACACAGATAGCACTGCACCACACACACACACGCACGCACTCACGCACGCACACACACACTCGTTCGGACGCACACACATTTTTTAGGAAACATAATGATATTTAGTAGTTAGTTAAAAGGGATACCTATATTATTCAGGAAGTGGAGAGGATGAATGCTACTGCGAATGGATATTTGAGGTTCGCCTACCTTTACTTTGACTAGGCTTAGACATTGTGCATATTGTGCATAGTGTGCACTTATGAAAACAGAAGAAGCGAAAGATGTAGCAACCGGAAAATGGCATGGTTACTTGAGTACATGTTTTTCGGGATTTTATTGCACCTACTCTGTCTTCTTTTGGGATTCATTTCATTTCAGTTTAAGCACACACCAATGATAAGGTTACTGGTTAACAGTAAATATCAGTAACCTTATGATTGGAAAATAATAAATCGGAGTGATCAGTAGGTTTCATCGAAACAATTTTAATGAAAACCTCAAGGTATTGTTTTTTTCCTTATTTTTTTCATGATGTTTCTGCCTTTTGCCGATATATTCATTGATACAATCAACATTGTCACTTGGAAGTAATCTGTATATATTTTTTTCATCTGAATATATAATTATCAAATTTCTTACTGGTGCTTCCACGTTTATTATTGTCATACCATATACCTCAGATGTTACAGGTACTCTCATGATCCTTTTAAAACGCTCACGGTGTCTATAAACTCCTTGATTTGTAGCGAAGTACACAATGTTATTATAATCCTTGGAAATTTGGCGTACCTGAGTTTCAGTATCATTCGAAAGTACTACAAATCTCACAGGTTTCTCCAATATTTTGTATATACCTGTTCTATTTGTTAAGTAAACAACATCTTTGTCACGCTTCCTGACGATATGGAAATGATCTACTTCTGTATAGACAACTAGTTCTAGATCGTCGAATTTTCGGTTTCTTACTACATAAAGCCTCTTTGTTGGATGAACTACGAAATAAAATAATGGCCCGTAGGGAAATATATCCCATATCTGCACGCCTGCTGCTGCAACAAGCATAGCTTTCTGTATGAGGAAATTATATTGGTATAAACCATCCGTACCGCCAAAGAAAAGCTCGTCACTGTGTCTATCATAAGATATTGTATAGCCATTGGTCATGCCCCTGACGAAGGTGCAGTAATTCTTCCTGCTATTGCACATCATGATCTGTCTGTTATTAAGGTTTTCCTGCCTGCTCGCATGGCTAAAGAACAAGTCGCCAGATATTCTGCCAACAAAGATAAAATACAGATACTGATTCTAATTACTAGAATGTAAATGGATATTATTGGATGTATATTTAAAAATAATAAATAGGTTACACCACACGTGGTGATGGAGAATCAATACAAGTATCACCACTCCATCTCATCCGAAGGGTGTCGTAAGAAGCGACTAAAGAAATAAAACATAGACGATAAGGGATATCGTCCTCTTATAAGAAGAAGAAGAGAAGGAAAACTCTTTATAAGCCGTCTGGTCAGCGTGGACACAGTAGGCCAAAACCTCCCAACAATAGGAGAGGTCTATGTCCAACAGTAAACTGCAATAGGCTAATTACCATTACGTGTTGCCTGTTACTCCAAAAGGATCAGTCCATCAAAAGGTTGTCTGTTAGAGACAGCGGTCTTCTATAAGACGGGTTATTTCACTTAATTGATTTATGTAAAATAATGTTGTACCTACAAACTGATGCCTGGGCACAGAACAGATAGTAGTACTGCCTGGGGCTCCCGGGCTCCGTGCGCGTGATGTCGGTTTTCGTGGATTTTGGTTATACTTATCTGCGGCTCTACTCAACCCATCGCGATAAAACAAAGACGTAAGATTTTGAGTCTCACTAAGACCTTTCTAACAAAAAAATCCTTATCCAAATCCGCATTATAATCTAGCAGAATAAAATAATCTGTGTCGGTTTAAGAATCGGATCTTGCAACTTTGGGTATGAGACCTAAAATAGATCCTTGAGGTACCCCATAGGTGGCAGAATTAAAATCTTAAATTTGAGTCGCATTTTTCTCGTGAACCAACTGTCTATGCACATCTAGTTGTGCCTCGAGTACTGCCTGGGGCTCCCGCCCGGCTCCCGGGCTCCGTGCGCGTGATGGCGGTTTTCGTGGATTTTGGTTATACTTATCTGCGGTTCTACTCAACCCATCGCGATAAAACAAAGACGTAAGATTTTGAGTCTCACTAAGACCTTTCTAACAAAAAAAATCCTCATCCAAATCCGCATTATAATCTAGCAGAATAAAATAATCTGTGTCGGTTTAAGAATCGGATCTTGCAACTTTGGGTATGAGACCTAAAATAGATCCTTGAGGTACCCCATAGGTGGCAGAATTAAAATCTTAAATTTGAGTCGCATTTTGCTCGTGAACCAACTGTCTATGCGCATCTAGTTGTGCCTCGAGTAATATTAGCCCCACATCGCTGGAGAGCTACTGTATCCTCGGAGTACCGGTCGTCCTGTAAGGTTAGGAATTTAAGTCATAGCATATCTACTAAGAAACGGACAACATCTGTGTTTGCATTAAACTGGTCGTGCGAAGTTTTCCTTGAAAAGTGGTCATAAGTGCATAATAGAAACTATACATACTCATGCATAAACAGGTGGAATGCTCTCCCATAGCCACCAAACAATATCTGCCTGTCATAGTACTTATATTTGAAGACCACGATGTCACACTTGGTCTCTTCTACTACTCCGTAATCCTGTCCCCTCGTTCTGGATAATAACAATATCAGTATGGTGAAATACATTTGGTCGGTACTGAAAAAAAATACTCGTGATTATTTTAAGCTATTTAAGCTAAATAAATGGTTGATTATGACATTCGAAGAATATCATTGTCTTGAAAATAATGATTCTCCGTTTCGACAAGGTGGCCGATTTTACTTTTGTCTGTAGGTATGCCTGTTTGTTTGTCAGTTCCAGTCTAGAGGGTGCATTTCTTAACTGATATTCACCAAACTTGACACACGTTCTTTGATTTAAAACACAACTTTTTGTCAAGACCTTTTTTTGAAGGGAGGAAAACGGGGGGAGAATAGGGGGAAGTTTGCTGTCGCGATAAGAAAAATGTGGAAAGGCTCGCGAGGTCTAGGTACTGTGCATAGAACTACGAGTTATGTACAGGGTGTACTTTTTAACTGGGCGTGGAATATCTGTGCGCAGAGAACAACCAGTGATTCCTATCGTCTATTTATTCAAAATGCAATGCATGTTCTACGTCAGATTACAATAAAATGGTCTTTCATAGATTCAATCGGCTTTTGAATTCATTATTCACTGCCCAACGCAGTGGTTGATATATGTTATACCTAAAAGGTATGTAAAAAAAAAAGAGTAAATTAACTATTCACTAACATCGTACAACAAGTAGTTAACACAGACATCTTACTTATTTAAAAAATTTGTTGACAGAAATCAGACTAGCTTCACTTCGATAGGAATACTCGTAATCACGAAATATTATACAGTTTGACGAAGACTATTCAGAAAATTCAACCACCGCTCTTATCAGCCTATAAGAATAAACTATTTTATACTAACTCATAACTGCATAAAGCAAATATGCACAACCGTAATAATTTACAGTACCTAAGAATGTGTAACTGAAAACCGCACATGCTTGTATTCTGAAACTTTCATATTCATTATGATATACCTATGGAGCTGACATTAACCATCGCCAGCGATATGGCCATGTCATGATTGCTTCTTTTGTAGCTTGTAGCAAATCTGTGAAATTGAGTCCCATATGCAGTACCTTGGCTACTGAAACAGCATCATCATCATTTTAGGAGTATAACCCGGGCGTATCTAAGATCCGCTTTTCCTGCACCATCCACTTAATGCCCACTGTTTTGGGCGCCTGGTGAGACGATGACACCAAGCCTGTGCTTCTTTGGTAGGTATACCCCTTCTATAGGGGCTCAGAGGATGCGACATCACCAGAAAATTGTTACTGTAGTCTGGCGGTCACCACAAAATGTGCCCGCACCACTCCTGCATTTCGCCGCGGACGCGGGAGTTCCCAAGCCTCATAATATTCATCAGACATCAACGACATGCAACTTCTGCTTTTGTCGCTCTAGCAAAGGTCGCAAAGTAGCAAACGCTTCGCTCGTAGCAGTGTGGCTACTCATTTGAGTTTCAAACACGGTGTAAAGCGGTAAGGTTTCGGGTAACCGACAGCTGCGAACCATGCATAATGATAATGACTCATTTTCAGCTCGTTGTTGCCTCTGATTTGTTTGACTTGAGTTTATCCCCTTCCCCTTGTTGGTTGTTGTCTTTCAGTATTGTTCATTGACCCCGCTCCTGTGGAACATCGGATACGACTGGGTGCTTCACAGTGAGTTCGTGGATGGTGCCGCCGTGACGTGCTATGCGGACGACACGCTAGTGACGGCAAGCGGGGCTACACACCGCGAAGCGACCTGGAAGGCCACGACCGCGGTTGCCCAAGTTGTGGAAAGGATCCGGCGGCTGGGTCTCGAGGTGGATCCGCAGAAAACCAAGGCAATGTTCTTTCATGGACCTCGGCGCGGACCACCAGCGGGATCCAGCATCACAGTGGGAGACACTCTCATCGACATCAAGCCCCAGATGAAATATCTGGGGCTCGTACTCGACGGTCGGTGGGACTTCGGGGAACATTTCCGAAGTCTGGTCCCCAAATTGGTGCTAACAGCTAACGCTCTGAAGCGTCTGCTGCCCAATTTGAGGGGCCCGGAGGACTCCTGCAGGAGACTCTACGCGGGTGTCGTGCGGTCTATGGCTCTATATGGGAGCCCCGTATGGGCAGACAACCTGCGAGCCAGGCACGTGGATCTGCTGCGTAGACCGCAGCGGATTGTGGCCATCAGGGCCATCAGGGGGTACCGCACGATATCCTTTGAAGCAGCGAGTCTCCTCGCCGGATCGCTACCGTGGATCCTGGAAGCGAGATCCCTTTCGGCGCTATACCGCTTCCGAAAGGCGGCGCGGGAGCGGGGACACGATCCTGAGCCTGAAGAAATTCGGGCCGTGAGATCCCGGCTCCACAGGAACATGGTGGCGGAGTGGGAGCTACAACTTGGGCAACCACGCGCAGGGCGCGCCGTAGTAGCGGTGGTAAGACCCATCATGGGGGAGTGGCTAGAGAGGCCACACGGCGGCCTCTCGTTCTGGCTGACGCAGATCATCACCGATCATGGATGCTTCGGACGGTATCTGCATCGGACCGCGAAGAAAGAGCCAACGTCCGAGTGCCATCACTGCGACGCGAGCGAGGACTCGGCGCTGCACACGCTCACTGAGTGTCCGGCGTGGGAGACGCCGAGACGGGAGCTGGTGGCGACCTTGGGAGTGAGAGCTCTCACGCTCGCCACCTTGCTCGCAGCGATGGTTCGCTGCGCGGATGCGTGGGCCGCCGGCGCCTCCTTCTGCGAGCAAGTGATGCTCGTGAAGTGGGCGGTGGAGCGCGAGCGAAGGAGAATCGCAGACCGCTCGGCCCGCGACGAGCGGCGGCAACTCGGGCGTCGGAGGTCGCAGAATGACCTCCGCCCCCCATGAGTGCGGGCCTGGGGGTGACGGGTAGGGTCGTCTGTCACCCTAGCAGAAGCAGGCCACGGCGGTGGCACGCATTGCGTGACCCCCCATACCCGGGGGCGAGTTGGGGACTCCGTGGTCCCCACACCGGAAGAGGGCCATATCGAGAGATATGGCCCTGGGTCGGCCGGGGTGCGAGGGATATGGCTATGACAATCTCACCTCCGGCAACTGACGGCCCACAGAAGGCGTGCGTTTTAGTCGGTTCGAGTCCGACATAACCTCCTCCTCCGACTCCGGCGGGGGAGGTATCCGTGGGGATTTTTCGCACGATAAAAAAAAAAAAAAGTATTGTTCATTGACCTATCGGTGTTACCAATCCATAAATTCCCACTAAATAAATTTATTGGGTTTTAATTTTTCCTCTTCTTCAATACTCTTCATAGTGTTAAGCCCAGTCGCATCGGAGTCTAGGGTCTGCTTTCGCTAACTGCGAGTTTGGCTAAACTTCGTCTCCACAACCCATCCATCCAACATCTACAAAGTGGTTCTATTAAATTCATCAACTAATAGCCTACGGTGGCTACGGTTGATGACTTTAATAGAACCACCGTAGGCTTTGGATTATGGCCTGCTAACTGTAATCACTGATTTCTACGTATGAGATCATTATATTTTGAGTGTCCTACTTTCTTGTAGGTTGTTATTTTCATAATTCAAAAAAACCTACTTATAGTCTTTGGCCAGATATTGTTTGCCTGGAATTCCTTACCACCTCACGTGTTTCCCTCTTCCTACAGTCCCGGGTCCTTCATGCGGGGCGTGAAAAAGCATCACCGTCAAGCTGAGTGCTTGTATTGTAACTTGTAAGTACCTACTGTAAATTTGTAACATGGTAACGTGTCTATAATGGTGACCATCTTTGCCGAGACTTTGCCTTTAGCTTACCATCAGGCGAGGTAAAGTGAAGTCAAATTGACGAGTCTTATTTAAAAAAAAATCGTATATAGCTAAAAAAACATTTTTAAGCTGTCTTGTATTACATTTTGACAATAATGACAATCTGGCACTGACAAGTGACAAGTGACAACACTGTTAAATTGTCATTGTCATAAGTGTCATAACACTGCAAACGTGAACGTGATAAACGTTGAAAATCTAATCTCATTGCATTTATCAAAGATTTCGAAACAGAGCATTTGTGTGCTCTGAAGTTCCATATTGCCACCAAAACTTTCAAGTTTCAATCTAAGTTAAAAAAAGTGGGTGGGTGTACAAGTGTAGGGTATAACCTAACAGAAACGTTTGATGACCGCTGAAAACAAAACGTTCTATTTAAATTATATTCACTTGGTATTTTATGGTAGCTATCATCAACCATGTCTAAAGTAAACAGACGTAAACATGTGCTGAAAGAAACCGAATGGGTCGACGAATTACCGAAAGAGAACCAAATCATTGTGAAGGTTTTGAAGAGTACAGGGAACAACTTACATCAGGTGGGATATAGACTTCATACAAAGTGCACTAACTATCTATACTCCGTTCGGTGTAGCGACGTTTTATGAAAACGCATACTCAAATATACAGGGCTATATTTTTTTTTTACTTAGGTTGCGGACTAAACACTTTCCATCTACTGAAAAGTGGTTACAGTGGCCTATGGACGAATGCAACACCAGGGGGAGTCACACTCATGCTTCCGACCCTGCAAGAACAGAGAGATTCTAATTAACTAACTGGTGGTTTGATTTCGGTATTTAGTCTAATGAGTTTCTTATCAGAAAAATATTATTAAACAAGACTTTTTAACTAAAACATATTAGGAAGACACATCCAGATTGTTTAGTTTAGTACCTAACCTGATAGGAGTATAGTTAAATTTATACTTTGGGTTTAGATAGCATTGTGAAGAAAATTTCTTTTTTTCTTATCTATTTATATTGCACAATATTAATTATTATGACACATATAATTAGGTCACGGTAGCTACTTTCTATCAGGTGAGCTGAGTGCTTGTCTGCCACTGCCACTGCCACCGCAACTGCCACTTCTTCTTCATTCCAATATTAATCAAGGTTCGAAAAAATCTTCGGAACCTTAGTTCCATCCAAACATTTTTCTCCAAAATAAATGATTTGGCTTATGTTGCCATGTGAACTACTGTCTGACCTCCTAACCCAAAGAGGAAGGCCTCCTTAAGGGCCTAATCTGTTAAGGTTAGGCTAGCAGATGGGCTTGCACCTCTAAGATCTTGGTGGGCCTCGAGTAAGAACTTCATTCAGGATCATTATATAATTTATTTTTCAGATTACTACTTCAAATGGTGAAGAGTACCTCGTGTCTATGCCAACGAAGTTCAGAAAAAACATATGGGTTAAAAGAGGCGACTTTATTCTGGTCGAACCCATCGCAGAAGGTGATAAAGTGAAGGCTGAAATTGTTAGAGTATTGAATAAGGACTCTATAAAATATTATAAAGAAAATAATATATGGCCTAAAGTATTTGAGGATGTTAAGAAAGAAAGCAGTATAGATGACAATAGAAATCCCTATGATAGTGACAACTGCAGTGATAGTGGTAACACAGACTCAGATAGTGACAACACGGACGCAGATAGTGAAAGTGATGGTAATGACCGAAAAAGGAAATAAATAGTCACGGAAATTTATTAATTTCTATATGGCACACTTCAAACCATAGCATGTAAACAAAAATGTGTTCATATTTTAGTTTACACCCCAAGTTTGAACCTTGTAATATAGCTATACAATTACACTTTTTTAGTTAACAAGTACCTACCTATATCTGAATATTCTGCATTGCAAGTTTCGTGTACCCACTTTAAGTTGAACTAAATGTAATCTATGGCTATGCAAATAGTGTGCAATAAATTGTTGAATCTGTGACTATGCAAATGATGTGCAATAAATTGTTAAATCTGTCAATCAGCCAGGCATGTCAGTGTTTATATTACTTAAATTTTTGGACTGTATATAATTTGTGTACTTTGTAAATAATACATAATAATATTCTTATAAAATCTGGTTTTCATTTTATTTTTAATAATATAAATGAATATTTTTCCTATGTTCTCACTAATATTGATTAATTATTTCGAACTAGTGAGAAATTTTTAAATAACAGAAAGTTTTATGACTATGACACATAACTACGAGTATAGGTAAAATATTGTACCTATGTAGAATTTTGTAGCTGAGGTGGAACCGAAAAGATCAAACAACCAAAATAAATGATCACTTCATATTTAGTATAATAATAATAATAATTTAATATAAATTGATATAACAAAGTAATATACAAATGCATTTTACATATAAACATTTACTGACTAGTTACAATTATTATAATAACTCTACTACAGCAAACAATAAGTTATCACAATAATGGCAAGGAATGTTACTGCAGATCAACGGCAGGAGTGCCATTGTAGCATCGCTAACATGATGTTTTTATGAACGAAACAAACATGTTTTGGGCTACAATCTCTCCCCTCTGCAGCATAGCACATCTTGGTAGGTCCACTGATTACTTCAAAAAGGAAGAGTGATATAAGAATCCTTGGCCTTAGCATTTAATTCCTTGTAATAGAATAGTCATGAGATTAATTTCATTATGGTCATGATATAAAAAAATGTACATAACATTAACGGAATGGAAATTATGAATATTACTATAATAACACAGTCCATTGAAGCTAAATGCATATGTTAGGAACTTACAAGAGTGTAATGATTGGAGCTTGAATCTGCCACCTCTCAGTTACATGTGCTTAGTAACTTCAGAAATTATGTGAACCAACAACAAAACCACACCTTGTAAATGCACCATCAACCAAAACAACCACATCATCACTTTCATCAGGTGAGATACTGGTCAAACGTGAGCCCTATTAATAAAAAAAACAACTACTGTTATGGAGGTGCTCGGTAATTGTAATGATATACCTATATATTTACAAATTCATTCAAATCTTCATAAATAGGGTGTTAAATGCATAACCATGCTACTGGATAGCTGGGGAGGCTCTGTTATAATATGGTAAAAATTGTTCAGATTTATGTTAAAGACTGTTTGAGCTCTGTATCATAATCATCAGCCATAATGTATTCGTAAATCCTTTTTATAAGTTCTACTGACTTTACATTGGCCCATCCTTCCGTTTTTGTAATCAACTTAGCTTGGCCGTCCTTTATGAACTCAAGTGTCAATTGTTTCAAGGTGTTGGCCGAGTGTAGATCAGCCAGTTGTAAAGTTTCTATTGCATTTTCAACTGTCAATTTCTTGTGTAGAGCTTCCTCGCATAGACTTTTCATTCGACTGAGTTGATAGTAGTCGGCAGCAGCTAGCAACTTCTCAGGCATCTCGTCAACTCTTGGAGCTTTATCACTATAAATGAAGGTAAGGACTTCCCTCAGCACTTCAGACTCGAGTGGTGACTCTACAATATTTGTATGACACTCAGTGGTATTGTGTTCAAAATGAGCTTTTAGGACCGCGCTTCTACTAGCTAATACAGCTTTGTGCACTTTATATTCTATTTGCTCTTCAGATTTCATAGTTATATCAGAAAACAAACCATTATTGAGTAAATTCTCGAAATCGTTACTGAGCTGTGCCTCAGGCACGTTAGAACGATCGACTTTTATGTCGTTAGTTACCATAAATTGAAATTTCAATCTGAGACTACCATCGCTCAGCAGGAATATATCCCTGCCGTCATAACTAGCCACATCTCGCTTGAATAACGTAGCCAAGTACTGCCACTTATTTCCTTGAACCGTATGATACTCTTTTATTACTATGGACCGCTCTTCAAACCGCTTCAAACAAATTGTAAGAATCGACTTTAAAAAAACTGGATTTGGGGATAAATAGTAAATCTCAATGATGTCGTTATCTCTCCCTAAGAATTGCATTTTTAGTTGGAACCGCGAGTCTAACAAGTCTGCCGTTGGCTCTTTGGATTTAGCAGTACGAAATTCTCTGGTAGTCTTGTTCTCTAAAAGCGAAATGAAATTTGGAACTGTCCATATTATAGTGTTTATTTTTGTTTGACCTTCAGTGCGCGTTGTATAATTTATGCTTGACATGTTACAAACAAGAACAAAATTAGAATTTAATAAATGCACTTTACAGTAATTTCCTTCTGTAATCTGAGGAAGGAAACCTTAAGGAAACAAACCAAAATGAAACTCGGTGAAGTCGATGACCCGAATCGAAACCAAAAACAAATTCGATCGATCATCGAATAAATACCAAATACAGATTAAAAATAGTAGAGAAAAAAAACTGAAATGTCATCTATGTATCCAATCACGATAAAGATGTAGTGATGTTTGTAATTTAGTTACTTAAGGTAACTGTTCCAATGGTAGACACTTTAAGGAAAAATAAAATTTCAATCTAAAAAACTTAACGAATTAATTACAGCATGGTCGTTACATTCTTTTTTAACTGTTACAGCAACAATTAGACATTAACTTTTGCCCATAAAATCTTTAAAATCTATCATACTTTTACTTTAAATTAAATTATTATGCACTTGGTTAAAAACACCAATGCTAGACATCATTGTCCCAATGCTAGACACCTATTTGTACCAATAGTAGACACTTTAATTTCTCTCTACAAAATTGAATATCAGACCGCTAAGTGCCTTGGTATGCTCTATTCCCCCCGAGCGACGACGGTCAGACGGCGGTCCCCCGACGAGATAAATGACAAAAGGGGGGTTTTACTTTTTAAGGGTTCATTTTGGATCGGGGGTTTTTTAAATTTTTAATTATTTTTTTTATTTCATACTTACCACTCAACCGATTTCCATAAGACTTGCTGTATCGTGATGTATAAATTATGACCTGTCACTTGATACCCAACACACCATATTTGAAAATATTAGATGTTACATTGCTACTTTCACTCCTCATATTATTCAAATGGCTGAACCGATCTTTATAAAATTTGGTACAGAGATGGATTAGAGCTCGGGAATGGATATAGGCTTTTTATTGGGGTTAAAGGGAGGGGGGGTAATCTTCTTCCTCCTAGCGTTAATTCCAAGTTGCATCCGAAGCCTTCAGCTCGGAGTCTGGGGTCCGCTTTACCAGTCCTAACTACGGATTTGGCTAGACCTCGATACCTGGGGGTAATACTGGATGAAAATTTCCCTTGAAGATGGTACTTTCTGATGAAACGATTAGGAAGGACCACGAAGGATTGAGCTAAAGAAGAGAGACGAGGAAGAGGTTGGAGTGGGAGAAGGGGTGGAGGAAATGGAAAGAGTGGGGGAAAATTTGGGGTAGGAGCGTAGGAATGTGTGGGAAGGAGCGAGGGAAAAGGTGAGAGAGGGAGTGGGAATCTTACGGTGTGTTTCGGTATGGTATAAGAGCTGAGGAAGAAGTTCATGGGAAGGAGTAAGGAAAGTAGGTGTGTGGGGAATGTAGGGAAAGGAGAGGAGAGCGTGGGGAAGGGCGAAATTGTGGGCTAAATAGTGAGGGCGGAAAGGGATGGGTGGAGAGTTGTAAGAATGTGTGTAGGGCAGGGTAAGGGAATGGGGGAGGGGAGGGTGGATGGGGGAGAAAGGTGAGTAGATAGTCAAATAGAGAGTCAAGTGGTTCAATAGTGTTTACTAAGTGCACAATGCTTGACTCGCAGCACTAAAATTTACAATACTACGCGATAAGCGACATCCACGTGGTTAGAGTGGGCTAGCGCGAGCATTATTAGTTATTACCGGTACATGTGCTGAATTTCAATGTATTTATCACATTTAGCGTAGGTATAACATCTTATTTACATGAAATAAAGGCATTATTCCAAAGTGTCTATCATTGGAACATCTAAGATTTTTTGTACCAATAGTAGACATAGCACATAAATGTTACAAAACCTAACCAAAATACGCGGGCAATGGTCCAAGTATGTCAATAACTTCAATATTTATAACGTTTATACTAAAATTAGTAATAATCATTACTTATAAACAAAAAAATCACCCCTATAAAAATCAGTACCCTTGGCAAAAATCTTAAGAAATAACACGACCGTGTTCACGGAGTCCCATTATTTGCTGTCAACTGTCGTCTTTCTAAATTTACTTCGGATGGTGTTGCGAATATTTGAACATAACTTATAGACACCATTAGGCATCTTTTAAGTCAATAGTCTTATAAAACAAATGGATAATTTTCTCAAAATACTGGGTTTTGTTCGAAAGTGTCTAGCATTGGTACAGTGTCGAGCATTGGTACAGTTACCTTAACTTACTAAACGAAAAATTTGTTTCATCACTAGTTATAGTTTACGAAGTATGTTGTAAATATTATGTCTCCAAAATTTTTAAAACAGGTAGAAAATAAATTAAGCGATTTATGTACATCTTCCAAATAATTATTTCATATTGATTTTGTAAGCATGTGATCTCTGGTACTATATTATAAAAATAAACAATCTCATCGACAGAATATTTTTTCCTTTACCTGTTGACTTATCGTCCTTTGCGAACGTCAATACTTTTTACTCGACCGACGTCGATATTTTTGTTCATAGTTTTTCTTTCCCATTGTTTTGGATTGGAATAAAGATTGACTTGACAATTCGATTTCGCTATCTAATCTATAATGTCTTTTGTGATTGTAGAATAATCGTTTTGATAAAATATCAGTGATTTATCGTAATGTAATAGCAACCATCAAAGCGTAACAGTGAGAGGTGAAAATTAAATAAAGAAAATATTTTTTTTCTTACATTAAATGTAATTTGGTGCTCGATATGGAGGATTATAAGTTTCTATTTAAAGTAGTGTTAGTTGGTAATGCGGGAGTTGGGAAAACTTGTTTGGTTCGTCGTTTTACCCAAGGCCTCTTCCCACCTGGCCAAGGTGCTACAATTGGTGTTGATTTTATGATTAAGACTGTGGAAGTAGATGGTGAGAAAGTGAAGGTGAGTCTTATTTACGTACTTAGTGTTTAGGAAAGATCATTGCGTCATGTTAATGCTCTTAATGATTAATTAACACTTGAATTATTGATGTAGTGTTTTTTTTCTAAAACCTTGGAGTGCTCTTTAATTTTCTTTTAAATTAATCAAGTACTTGAAGTATGAAACCTGAATAAAATTTCATTCTGTGATTTCTTTTAACTTACTGTTACTACTGTAATATTCAGTAAATTAATCAATAATCCAGCCATTAAAAACTTATAAGTTTTTAATAGTGTGTATTACATGTTATTAAATAAACAGAAATAGTATGTAATAAGTTTAAATTTACCTATGGTAATACATCACCACTTAAGTATTCTATTCTATAGGTGTAGTATAATGTATCATGAGAATGGGAAAAAACCAGAACACAATAGATGTTCATGTGTACATATTTCCTGTTGCTAAAGTAAAAGTTTTGCATATATAGATGTAATTGAATTTCAGTAATACTAAGACACCTGCAATATTGTTTAAATAGATAATATAATATGTATGTACTAATATTGTTTAAAAATAAATAAATACTCTAGGAAATTGATACATATCTAACACATACCACAGTGCTATTTAGACACAAAGTAAGTGTCGTTAAACTAGTGTGTGTTATGGGTTCTAGATCATCCACTTGACATTTATAATTTTAGAAACATACATATTGTACATAGAAAAAAAATTATGATTATCATACATTTTTTACATAACTTTTTTTTTTTCAGTTGCAAATATGGGATACAGCGGGTCAAGAGAGGTTTCGTTCAATTACACAAAGCTACTACAGATCTGCTCATGCTCTTATTTTGGTGTATGATATATCTTGTCAACCAACCTTCGATTGTTTACCGGACTGGCTCCGGGAAATTGAGGAGTATGCCAACAATAAGGTGTTAAGAATATTAGTTGGTGAGTATTTTGTGACTAGTTTAAATTATATTATGAAGAAATGGTACATAGATTTATAATTTACTAGCGGCCATCTGTGACTTTGTATGTGTGAAGTTCGTTTTACCCCTATAAGGGTGAAATTTCCAAAAAAAATTGGCATAAACTGTAATTTTTAAAAGAAATGGTATGGATAAAAAAGGAAGTAACAATTTTTTTTAGCTTTTATTTTATTTATTATAGTAATATATTGGAATAATTTAAGAAAACTTTTTTTTAATATTGATTCAATTCGACAGACTCATAACAAACTAATATTATTTTTTTTATTTGTAACATTATTCTACTCAGTCGAAATGAGATGTGTGTGTCTCACTAATAAACAAAAATATGTTCACACCATTCAACTTCATTCATAACGAGACAAGTGTCCGTGTGAATAGCAATAAAAAAAAAACTTTGTTTAAACACCCATATGGTCTGATACCCACGATTATTATGTCACACAACAAGTCTATACAATATCCAAACACATTTCAAAAGAACTTGCACTCAATTTATTGTTCCATGTGAACCAGGATTCCAACTAAGGACCTTTCCTTTTTTTTCTGTCTCCTGTGAATCTCATTTTTTTTAGACGTTTTAAGTTGAAGCAGCCACACTCTTTTAATAATGTAGAAAGCATTCAAATTAATTTCATAGTCTCATGAAATTAGTAGTTATTAAAAGTTATGTAATATTTTTCAAATGAAGCAAGTTTATCATAGATCTTTACTGCTGGTAATGCTTGTCAAAAATTGCAAGTATGATTACTTAACAAAATTAATTTCTCTCTTCTTTAGCATTGTCTTTCGTGCTAACTTTCGGATCTTGAATCTTAATGGTCCACTTAACAATTTGTAATCATAAACCATCTAATTATAAGTCATGAAATATTTTTTTATGTTGTTTATAAAACACGAAGATGAATGTAATTGTTTGAAATATGTATTTGAGTTTGTAATGAAGTACAGATAACTAGGACAAGTGGTTAATGTTGTTATACAACAAGATGACTATTAATAATTGGGCATCCGAGGGGATATTCGCACGAAAAATAAAAAAAAATTATGGCCAGTATCCCATTTGAATTAAATTTTAAAGTTCGCGTATGTGCATTCTATGGACCAACGAAAAAAACCAAGAAAAGGACTGGTCAATCTATGACGCAAGCCCTTTGAGCCGGTGATTGGTTTAATTGGGGTTAATATTATTAATGACGAATGTTGGCCGATAACTTTACATTCAAAGTATCAAAAAAATACCAAATCGAATTGAGAACGTGGAACCAAATGGAATTGAAAAGTGGGTTAAAAACGCGAGACTTTAGTTTACGAAACGAAAAACTGGAAAATATTACCAACTCTTATCTATATGGTTCAGAACTATAAATTGATTACCTATTATTGTACGCCGTACGCGTCGATTCTGTAATAACATCTGTAGCTTACCATGACAGGCAATAAACGATCGTGTTTTAAGCGAATTGATAAAGGGGAGGAGCCGTGTATAGGTATTACTCAGGACAGCAATGCAATTCTGCAACCGCACAACGACGAGCACAACGTTGTGACAGCCTTGATATAGATCGTCATTACCTACTTGATCTCTAGTGACGTCACCCAGTCCGACCAATGACAATCTTTATCAAGGTTATCGCAACGTTGTGCTCGTCGTTGTGCGCTTACAGAATTGCATTGCAGGACATATGTCTTAGACCTAAAATGTGCTCAAGATGTGCTCTATACGTAGCACACGTTTCTGTCAGTCACGGGCGATTTTTGAGTCCGGGATCTTATTTTACACATAATTATGCATTTTTCTGTTTGGGATCCGGAACATTAGTGGATTTTTACTGAAAAATACTAGCCTAGTGCCATCATTGCGCCATCATGTAGATCTGAGTGCGCATTATTATTCGAGTCTTGTTAGTGAACACCTGCAATGACAGCGCTTGCTTTGCAGCGTGCGTGCACCGCATTATAATGTACAAACAAATGTACAGTCGACACAGGAGATACGGTTGCAACTTTACATGAAAAAGTGCAACCGTATCTCCTTTGTGTACACACCAAAATTTGATATTTTCATAATCTTGAGCTTTTGTTATTGCCTAACACCTGCATTGTTTGGCGTCATCTATTGTCTTAACTTCCGAAGTTAGTGATTTAGTACCTTCGACCGGAAATTGCCAGTTCTCTCAACCGTAATGCCACGGCTAAATGTCCCACTTGCTACTGTCGTTCTATTTTGACATTTGCGAAAATTGCTTTAAGTGCCATGGGTAAGTAAACTCATGCCTCTGCCACTGCTACCGAATAGAGTAGTAATTTGCCAGTTGTCATCCTTAGCAACGTGATCATCGGGTGGCAACTGGGAATTTTATTCCATTTGGTAACTGGAAACGTACTACGAAAAAAATATATTGTTACACCTAATAGTTAACTATACATTTAGATTCAACATACTTCGTTTTATCCTTTAAGGAATGAAAGTAAAAAGTATAGTCGTTACTGTGAAAGAGAAAGTTTACGGCCTGGCCTTGCCATAATGACCACTGTAATTGTACATGACCTTACAAAAGACACTGTTGCAGAGTCCAATGATTCATTTGACCCCAATTCCGATAAGTACATATAGGAGGTTGATCAACGACAAGAGCTTAATAAGGTTGAATGACTATTAGTGTTTTTTTTGGTATAATTTATTATAGGCGCCTACGCAAGTATTCTATTCGGCTTTTGATTTGGTATGGCGTCGAAAAGAAGAGCAAGAGTTGTTTGAAATCGGTTTCAGTTTTAAAGCGTTATTTGTATCGCACAGCGTATATCTACAGCTTGCTACTCGTATATTTCTAGACTTGTTAAAACCGATGTTATAGTTATATAAATACAAACCATTAAACTCTGTAAAGGATGTTCGATAGGCAGCACTCTTTACAAAACCGCAACTTCTTTACAAACTGATCTCAGCCGGACTCAAGATTTTTTTTCCTTCTTTCTTTCTCACTCATCTTCCCGATGTCCCAAGTCTAGTCACGAGCCTTAGGGGAGCCACACACTAAAGCAGCAATCAGCAGCAACATCTCTCAAATGTCATGTGCACATCACACATCATGAAAAGAGATCTCAATGTAGGGTAATTTGCTGTGTGCAAGTACACAGCAATTAACCTTGCCCTGCTTTGGTTTGAGGCCCTCCTTATATTGTATTGTAGTCTTTTTTTTGATCAAATGTTTCTCTGTTTTGTAGGACCTCCACCACAGAATTAATAATGGTACTACGTACCTTCAAGTTCCAACACCTAGTGAATTGTGGATATTTAACATTTTAATAAATGTCAATTGCAGGTAATAAAACAGATAGGGAAGATCGAGAGATACCTAAGCACATTGGACAGGATTTTGCGCTTCGCCATGGCATGTACTTCCTTGAAACATCGGCAAAGGAGGCAGAGAATGTCGAACGATTATTCATGGAGATTGCGGTCGAACTTATGGAGGTAAGCATCGGGGGCATCTCCCCCTGTAAGTGAAAGATCGCGGGTTCGAGTCCCGTCCGAGGTCGATTCTTTTTCCCTATCTTAATCGATCTCCTTCGTTGTCTATCAGATTGTTTAAGTACCAGCAGCCTAAGCATGATAGGGATTGCCTCGAATCTCTTCGAACAATGAACAGTCACGTGACAATTTTTTATGGTCTTACCGATCGAAGACATTATATTCGAAGGACATAAGTTTTTCCCGGCACCAGGTTTATCTTTTAAATATTCATGATAACTTCTTTGACTCTTTAGTATACTTAAATCATCACCCAAGGCAAGTAGGTACATATTATCACGTACTTCACGTAGGCTTGCTAAATAGAGTCTAATATTTATTCCTAGATCACATTAGCTGATCACTAAAACTTTGTACAAATATAAAAAACAATTTCATGATCATGTCCGAAATTGGATGTCGACAAGGAAAACTACTAGTTGAATAACACCATGACATCGAGCAAAAGTACAGTCACGAGATTCCTCGAGTAGTTGCCTTGCTTACATCATCACAGTTAATAAATTATGTTAGTTTGTTCACTACACTACGTATTTTTATATCAATCATCCGATTGCAGTAAATCTTTGGTATGTACAAGTACATACATATAATCATGCTTTTATCTCCGGACGGTTAGACAGAGGTGAATTAACACCCACATTTCACCAATCAAATCATTGTATTCCGTCCTACGTAATAGGGGGTGGGCCTATTGCCGTATTCCGGGCACTAGGTATTGTTAACTCGAACCATGCATCTGAGGCTGAGTCTAGGCTTGTACGACACCACATGGGAAGAGATGGGGTGGCCCAGATTCTACTCTGCTGGAAACCAAGCGGCCTTCTGATTCTGATCTGATTCTAATGGTTCTGAATACAAAAAAGGCATTAGGTAGTCACCAATAAATTTGTATAAACTGACCACAGTGACGCAGTCAATATACGGGGTAAACCAATATGTTACATAATCTTTAGCTGTTAATCCCTACTTCCCTACTAATATTATAAATGTGAAAGTAACTCTGTCTGTCTGTCTGTCTTTCTGTCTGTCTGTCTGTCTCGCTTTCACGCCCAAACCACTGAACCGATTTTGATGAAATTTGGTATAGGGGTAGATTAGACCTCGAGAAAGGACATAGGCTATGTTTGGTCGCGATAACCGACATCCACGCGGGCGGAGCCGTGGGCAAAAGCTAGTTTAATATATTTTTAGGTTTTCATGGTGTTCTCCGCATTTAAAGGTTTCTAGATGAATAGTTTAAAGATAATAGATAGGTATGTATTAGATACTATGTTAGAGGTGTCTACAAAATATTTAAAAAAGAGCATTATAACGCAGTCTTGGACTCAATATTGTATGGAAGACGCATGTTTTCCATTCGCAGATACCTATTTACCTTAATATTTAATGTCGGCAGGTAACGTGCGGCTTGGGGGCCGCAGCTAGGGTATAGCCACAGTGCACAAAGAACTAAACAGCTGTGCAATTCACTAACAAGCACAACGATGCGACAACGATGCGAGTCGCAACGATGTGCGCGATAGACACTGTCATTGGTCGATTTCCAATGACGTGATACAATCTGACCAATGACAATCTACGTTGCGCCTCGCATCGTTGTCGCATCGTTGTGCTCGCTTAGTGAATTGCAGTGCAGCATTGTTATGTCCGTGAGTGTATAAAATATTCTAAAAACATACCTAATATCTTTTTCTTTATATTCCAGCAAGCCAAGTCCAAAGAGGGACCTAAGTATGACGGCAGCTTAGGACCAATCAATGGTAAGACGACGTCAGTCGGTGATAGCTCCTGTTGTCTACGTTCTTAAAATAAACGAATTTATCTCATTGATATTAATTACCTAGTTTGGTATCCGAATGTTGACAGCATATTTTCCGCGAGAGCTTGAAAATTCGCGTGAAAAGTAGCTGGTCTGTGCTCGGATAGTAATTGTGGTGTTCTTGGAAGATTGTTAGTATTTTTGGTTGTAAAAAATAATTAGTCGATTTTCAGGGTGTCTAATGAGGTTTAGTGTAAAAGTACGAGTTGAACCAATGGTAGTGACAATAAATATAACTTATTCGTTCGGTAATAGGACTTATAGGTGTTATGGATCTGCCATAAAATCATATCTGGATCCAAAAAAGCTAAACAACGAAACATTTAAATCTCACGATATTTTTTAATTTAATTTGTATACTTATTATGTTCTTGCCAACAAAATGATCGACTGAGACGGTTTATTTGTATATTATTTTAACTGAAATCTGTCTAAGAACATCGCATCCTCTAAACAGTGTTTTATTTACCTAGTAGTGCGAACGTCATTCCACTCGCTTTCAAATTTGTATCGGCACAATGTCACGACTTGTCATCATTCATCAGATTCATCTCCATGACTCCATGTCAATTCGTAGATGTAGTGTACCCTGTCAGTACCATTATATTGCATATCAAGTACTTATCTATCAATTGTATTTATAGTAGGTATACAAATTGGAACAGACATAGGTGTACTCATTTTAATGTTCATAGGTACATATAATTATGTATTTTAGTACATGCCTGAGTGAATTCGGCGAATGAATTTTTTTTTGTGCTTATTTTCTCTGCATTATTTTCCAATAGTGAAGTCCTAACAATCGTGTTGGTTTCCTGCGATTTTTTTAGGCGATTGTAAATCGATAGTACATAATATTTATGAAAACGAAACGGTGCGCGAGTGCTATCATTATCATGTAAACTCGATTTTCTAGTAATTATTGTAATGGCACGGTATTATTATCATAATAATTGTAAAACATGCAGGATTTTTTTGAAATATCAGTTTAGGAATTACGTAATTACAATAATTATTGAAATGAAGCAGCAAGTTCGAATTGTATTGTTTGTTTATGTAGTTAAGGCGATACTACGACCGTACGTCTTATAAAGCAGTATGGGATTGTCACATTTTAAATAAATTGTTAGCCAACTCACATTACGAGAATAATATTCATGATGCAATATTTGTCTATAATATAGTCATGACATTGTGCCGACACAACTAAGTTATACAATTTAGCTGATTGCAGTTTTGTTAATATCATTAAACTTAGTGTATCTATGTACAAATATTATGTAAAAATGTTGCAATATCATAGTGCTTTTCATTTTATGTTACTATAATTTTTAAGGTATTGGTATTTATATTACCTTGTATTTATTTTGTACTTATTACTTTGCGAGTATTATACTCGTAGTATTTTTAAAACATTTTTACATAATATTTATAGACCATTTATAATTAGGATCATAGTTACTGAAATACTATTTTGTAGGCAATTGACTAGAATTTAGTGTACATTAAAATTAGTATTGAATGAATCAAGGAATTAAAATGTAGACTGTTTACTATACAATAGCAAGTATTCAGTGAAAAATAGCATAAGTCTAGTTCCAAACAATGTTTCGACGCTTTGAAAAACTTTTTGAATAATTTCTCAAAGCTTTTGGTAAAACAGGAACATTTTTTACACGATTATTGAAGAGGTAACTACGTTTAAAATTCAAGTTAATATGATTTATCAGTTTATTTATGTTGAAATCAATCTGCTAATGGTAACTCTGCACCAAATCTAAAAAAAATATTACTATTTTCATATACTAAATCCTGGAAACTATATCTCTTGGTTGTAAACTTTAAAGGCAATTTCGAAAAAATACTTAGTGCTTCTTGATAATTATAATTTACACAACATAATATACATTCCTTGAAAATAAAACTTAACATATTCTTATGAATTGGGCAGGGCTCTCTCCAGTAGCATTTTGCTTAGTTTTTTGACTTCATTCTTCCGCTTGTCCATTTTGTCCAATTCTGGTGATAGCGTAGTAAGTATAGTCATCAAACTATAGAACAGTAAAATAATTACAGAAATCGTTGTTGTGTTATTGTTAATATGTATTTCAATGAAAGGAAACCATTAGTCATCATTTAATTATTTTAAAATAATGACACGGTATTTCTAAGTTTTATTAGTACCTACATTCCGATTACTTCAGTACAATACAATATTATTATGGTAAAAACATGTTACGGCCACAGGATCAATGTCTATCTGACGCGTACAATATATTGCGTAATCTAATTACTTATCTTTTTACACATTTTACTAGCCACTTCATGGACGATTAAGTTTATTTATTTATGTTATTTGATGGTGTTCATGCAATATTTAAATATTAATTAACAATAAGACCATTGACGAAAAGGTGCCTAGGTGGTTCTAGTACATATGAAGTTAATGACTTAAGATGATAAAGGTACAAGCAATTGTTAGATCTCAGATAAAAAATATAGCGTGACTAATGTATTTCAGCCAGACTTAATTAATCTACGTTGGTTGGTTAGTGTGTGTGATAATAGCGAACAAGGATGAATATTTAAATGAATCTAACGACTTTGGGATTTTAATACATTCGACATTTTGATCCTGTGGTCCATTCATAATAGAAATAACGTAATGTACCAAAAAACGGTGAACTGAAAAGAATTCTAACTTATATTTATAACGTAACACAATGTAATTCAGATACATATTATATTTTTGATCAACGGTTTTTTTTAAATAGTTTACAAACTACATGATAGTGTTTGAGTAAATTAATATTTTTAACATAGAGTTAAATTATATTTATTATCTACGTTTACGTCGTAAGGTGTCTACTTAGAATTGTATATGTTGTATTACTTTACGAAACATCACATCGTCTGTATGTACACTTTGATGTAAATTGTTTAAGTGATTTTTATATAGTTAAATATTTCATGTTGTTATTAAATATATTTGTGCAATCGAGTTTATTTTGGTCGGCCACACTTGCCTTGTTGACGCCATGTACTGTACCAAAAAGTTATCAAATTGTAAACAAACTTTTATTGATTATTTTGATTAAACGACTACAAAATCCCAGCCATGGAGGTACATTTAGAATTTTATAAAAGTATTAGGTTTCTAAAGATCCATCAAGTGTTTTAATTTAGCAATTTTTTACAATTTGGAATAAGTTTCTTTGGTGCAAATTAATTTACAATAAGGACTCAAGCACTTCGTTACGATATTTACTGAACTAAAAAATATTTTAAATTGTTCGGGTTTTGTCGAGCGTAGATTAATGCCGATTTGCCTTTACAAAAATAACTTGGTTTCTTTTAGTACCTAGTTTTCTTGTAACTTTATTTAAAGCTTATAAAATTAAAATTCGCATTCTGCATGCTTCTGTTTGGATATCCAAAGTTTTTCTAGTAGTTATAGTGAAATATCATTGAAATGATAACAATTTTTGCAGATCAGTGTCTTGGGCCTTTATCTGACATTTAACGTTAATGGCCTCATTTTGTATTCCTTTTATAATTTTCATGTGGTCAGTCTAATTGCACCTTCTATTTTTGATGCTAAGTACTTGGCTTGGATACAATTGGTAAAAACACTTCTTATCACTATCTATAGCAAAATACCTATAGCTGTAATAGCAAAATCATGTTCCTATAATATAACATTATACTCAATAATCTAAAAATAATAAAAGTTTTTATTGGTAATAGGAAGTGTGGTTGCAATTTTGAAAGCAAAGATGAGGTCATAGCGTTTTGGTTTTCATTAAATATTTTATTTAATCTAAGTTCATAGTCGTTTTCTCGAGCATAATATTTTTTTTTTCAATTGTTAAACTACCTACAAAGTTTATGGCATTTTTCATGCTTTTAACAATGTTATACTAGTAGATCCTGTTTTTTAAGTCATGGGTTGTATAAAATGTAATAATTATTTGTTTGTGTTACTGATAATACACAATACTAATCAAATTGCATGGGCAGCATGGGGACATGGTATATGTAGGTTAACTTACATTTCCGCACACCTTAATAGACTTTAGACCATTTGAGATTATACAAGGGTATATTAGGAAGAGGAATATGAAAGGCATTGAAAATATTATTATGTCACAACTTGTGATTCAAGTTCACTGGCAAGGCCATTATTTCATTGATCAAATTCGTATTGTAGAACATTCGCACATTATGATCTCTCATTCTAAATTTTAAGCCTTTGCTGGCAATTCCACTTTAGATTACCTATGATTCCTCGTTATAACGAAGATATTCGCGTTGATTTAGTTAAACAAAACTCGTAGAAAGAGCAATCTACGTGTTCTTAATGCCACATCTTGGCCACATCAAATCGAATTAAATCTTTTTCGATTTGGCGAATATTGGCTTATTAGAAACTTATGGCTTAAAGTGGAGTTAGGTAGATTAGAAAATAACCGGTCTGTCATTGTGGCCTTATTAGTGATGAAATTGGACAGTGAACAATGCCTTCAAGTATCAATGACATTCTCTTTAACCAGTCTACCCACGTCAACAAACTCTCACCTAACACTCGCGGTGCCCGGGCACCGGTTGGTATTTTAGAGGTTGGCATACAGTTATGAGCTCTTTTGTACCTGATGAAGCCTAGGCTAAAGAGTTTCAGACATAATGTGCACGTAAAAAGTTGTCACGCCTGTAGGTGCATTACATATAGACTACATTTTAGTGCCAAGTGTTATAAAATTTAAACGTTCAAATATCCGAGCACATATTCTATCACAGTACAGACTTTTTATATGGACCTTACATAGCTGCTTGAGTAACCTCTTTCTACTAACTTTGTGTTCTACTTTATGAAAAAAAATATTTAAGTGGGAAGCCAGAAAAACAAACATATATCACATTTAGCGTTTCATGTTTCAGGAATTGTAATGTACATAATTATACTACTATTTACTATTTATAACTTTACTTGCCGATCTTCTTGTGTAAGGTACATTAGGTCTAGAACCTTTTGACTTTGACCATAATAAGCAATTTTACATGTGAACCTATGTTACCTAAATCCTATTGACTGGTGATCTCACAACTTAATGTTTAGGTCCGTCTGTTTTTAGTAAATAAAATAATATTATGCGGCAACAACCTGTAGCGGTCAATTGCACAATAGTTTCAGTACTAAGTGCCGTATTGTCGAATAACCTCAAGTACTTGTGAAAAATTTCTTTTGGTTGTATTTTGCAAGGTATCTTATTGTAACTTAATCCTTCATTCATTGTTTAGAAACAAATAGACGCATATATCTCAATGTTATGATTTCTGCGTCTATCTGTTTGGTGGCTATAACTATCAAGTGTGATATGAATTATCATATTTTAGTCTTACCAATTGTAAAAAGCAGCATAATGTATTATTATCTTGTTTATGAGAACTGTTTTGCAATGTTAATTAATAAACTGAGGGTTAATATTGGTTTGCCATTGGTTGCACTGTTATCGGATCTGAAATATATATATTTGATTAATATTGTTCCCCATTTTACATTGAATATTGTATTAAAATTAATCCTCACCAAAGAAATTGTATTATTGTAATACTCAGATTATAATAAATGATCACTTTGGATATAATGAATTTGGTTTTATTAACTACTAGCTCTACTACTACTCTGCAAAGCCGACTAACGGTAGGTACACCGTCGTTGGTTCCATTCTGACATAGGTAAGGTAACCACTTTATGCTAGCCTCGGTGAGGTAGTACCTTAAATAGGGTATAAAGGGGTGAATTTTTAAAAGATTCTAATCAATAACTATGTTCATTGAAATAGTCTATCTAAGTTTTACTTAAAAGAAAATATTTGCAAAATTTATTTAAATAGTGTGTGTTATTTCTTTTCACTCCTTGATCCCTATTGAGCATAGATTAATATATATACTGCTAGGATCAAGTATACTCTGGATATGCTACGCAAATAATAATACCGCGTATGAACGAGACACAACATACAAAAACTGTAAGGAATGAATAGGACAAAAACTATATGCTCTGTCTTTGTCAGAGTTTCTGTTTTTTTTGTTGGTCACAAGTGGAAAGTTGTGACCAACAAATCTTTTGTGATCGTGAATTGTTGAAATTGTTCTGAGAATTCTTCATAATAGACAGTAATTTAAGTGGTGAAACTAAGTGGCATAAGTTTGTTGCTTAAAACTCATTGTATTCAACATGGTGATATGTTATATATTAGGCTGCAAAAGCCGTAGTGAGCGGAAATCACAAGACATAACCTATCATACGTAAGTACGATTTTTAGACAAAATATCCCTTTTTTTGTAAAGATATTAATAGATTAAGAGCCGTAGCATATTAACAAGTTCTTTAAAGTAGAAATAATGGCTCAAAATATTGATTTATTATCACCATAATACGTGTATTAACCAACCAAATAAAGTGGTGAGTTAAAATTATCGAACTCGAAACAAAAGCCAGACTTGTCCGCCATTTTTATCTACTTTATGATTTGTCCGGGTTATAGAATTATTAGGGATACCAGTTGAGGTACTGGTAAATTACCCATAATGTGGGGTATTTCTTATTTATTCTAAAAACTTCACATTAATGAAAATGTTGTTTCAGATTTCCAAATCCAGATCCAGATGCCTCAATTGTTTTGTATTTGTGTTTTTTAAAGGATGTAATGCCACTAATGCCAGAAAACATTAAATTCATATACCACCTAACGGATTTAAAAAAGTCGCGGGGTAAAATTTGGTAGGGACTAACAACACTGGTATCATAAGTACTATGTTGTCGTCCCTTTCGGGTGTACGCGCTTGACGAATCCAGAGTATACTTGATCCTAGATATACTGCTATTGAGTCAGGTTTATCCACAGGGGGGCCCCGTTCAACATATAGAAATTCTAGTTATACAAATATGAGGCAAACATGAATTGAACCTTGATTATATCACTTTGTCTCTTTTTTTCCAATATACAGTTGTGTCTGCTAAAAAGAGACAAAAAATTTAAGTAATTGCTCACTTGGGAAAATGAGTATGAGAATTTGACAGCGTGCCAACGGTGCCAACATTTATGAATGATTTGCGCCAACATTATGAATGATTTGCGACAGCCATTGTTGAATTTTTCTAGAACATACTACTACAAGCATAATAGTGATGTACTCCAATAAAAGATTTGACGACGAAACTATTCTTCTTTACAAAAATGTACTCTTTTGAAGAAATACGAATTGATAAAATTGTAATGCCTTCTGTTTTTCCGTATTAGAACTGGGCAATTGTGGTATTGTTAGAAACGTCTTGATCATCCGCTGGTTATAGGCAATATGACGTGTGAATGACTCTCTGAAACTCTGACTTTAATGAAAAAAAACTTGAGATATATAGACCGTGTTTATTATTAGGTGTTGCTTGCACCAAAATAATACAAATAAAAATCAAGTTTCAAACTAAAATCCGACTACTGCAAATCACGCTCTAAGAAGTATTAAGCAAGAAAATATCAAGAATAGTCGTGGTCGTATACCATTTACTCTAATAAAACAATACATTCTAGAGATTCGTGATTTTGCAGTAGTCAGGTTTTAGTTTTAAAGTTATGGTTAGTACACTTTAACAGGTATATAGTATAGAAAGATATCGACAAATGTTACGATAATAGAAGGTAATCCCTAGCATAGTAACCGTCGGCAAACGTTCATTCATAAAAATGGAACGTAGGTAATACACGTTAATTCTGTAGGTATAACCCATCTGCTCTATTATAAATTTATGGGTTTATCTACCTACACAGATCACTAACCGTAGGGGTTACCACACGTAAAAAAAAATGGTTGAAGACGACGATACAAAGGATACCAAGAGGTAATATGCTCAAAATGCGTTTCATATTAAAAAATAATCACAGCCTTAACTTTAATTTCAAATGGATGATACCTACAAATAAGAGATCCATCACTCAATCCAACCTCACCTGCAAGCCGGTACACGTAAGGCTCTGGTAGGCTCTGGTGCTTTCCTCGCAGATTTTTTTTCATAAGGTCCTCCTTATGAAAAAAACCCGCACTTCAAAATAAAAGCTATCAATGCAATCAAGTCAAGAATAGCACTGGGTGGGATGATTCTGTCGTATGTATATCCTTGAAAGGCTCAAATTACAAACATTTTAAGATGTCCTACTCTAAGGGGATAAAATTTATGAATAAAAAATGTTCTTTAATAAGAGATACACTGTAGTTTTACATGCCACTTAATAAATGTCGTATATAAAAATAGCAAAGCCGTAATTTTAATTTTTACTTTTATTACACCTTGTCTTGTACTATTGAAAACAATCGATTTTGACTTAGTCGATTAATATGTCATCTCCTGACGTCGACTATGTCTAGTTCATTTTATTTTATCGATCCACTACCCTAATGTCGCTTTGAAATGGCCGACGTTTAGGGGGAGTGTCTAGCGGAAATTGAAATTCAGAGTAATTAATAACCGATAAGGTGAGTAATTGATAATAAAATGTTATTGTAATGATAACAAAAACAATATAAAACATTATATGAGTGCTAGTGTTCGGTCTCATTGTTTGTTCGGTGCGTTTCCGGTGCGACAGCCGGCCAAGTTATTCAAAACAAAAGGTGTTTTTACGGTATTTTGTGTTTTTCATTTATATATTTACAGTGTTCTGATAAAACTTACTTAATTAAGTAAACAAGTCACTACTAAACTTTTTTTGATACTTGTTTTCTGTCACAATTTCATACAGAAGCACAAAATGAATTATCTATGTGTGTAGCCTGATTTTTCTAATTAGAAATGCAATTAGCGTATGTCTGTATGTGTAATGTTTATTGTTAGTTAAAATCCCGCAATGTGGGTCAGAAACAGTTTTCGAAGTGGCTAGATAGTAAGAAAACTAAAACCTATTTTGATAATTGTTTCAGAGTAGACACCTCCAGTTAGTCTGATACATTCCGAATTTATAAGACTGAGAAACTTTTTAAAAAGTGGATTAACATGGCTTGGCGTTTCAAAGCCTCTAAGTATAAAAATGCGGCACCGATTGTGCCTAAACCGGAGGCATGCATAAGGGATATCTGTGTTGGTTCATATCAGACCTATGGAAATAATATTTGTGCTTCAGCAGCCTTTATGGCTTTTAACTGGGAGCATGTTGGGTCCAGTATGGCTGTCCTGCCATTGGACGACTGTGGCAGGAAGAGTAAGATAATGCCTTTGTTACATGCACACTCTGATACTATAACTGATATGGACTTTTCACCATTCCATGATGGATTACTCGTGACGGGATCACAGGACTCACTGGTAAGTTTGTGCATATTTTTTAATATTTGGAAACTATTTTCTGCCTGAAAATATTCTAAGAATATACAAACACTGCATTGCAGTTTCTTTGTGTTCAGTTCAGTGGTTTTTATTTGGTAAATTACTCTTCTTGTGCTCTGCAATAGTATGAAGCATTCTGTTTTGTATGACTGTTGTTCACATTGGTGATTAAAGTAAAATTATGAAACAAATAAAAGTGAAATTCCAACCATTTTTTTTACCAACAGTATTTTAATATAAACTAGTCCACTCTGTCTATTATTAGTTTGTTTTATTTTGAAAAATTATTTATAAAATTACTAACCCCTCCGACTACACTAAATTGCTTGTATTAAGAGTAGGTTCATATCACTTGTGGCCAAGATTGGAACCTAAGACCTCTTGATTGTAAGCCTGACTCCTGAACCACTAAGCTATTAAGCCACTGAGAGTCAAAAACTCTATTAAGATTGTCTAACATGTCAACCAACTAATTAACTGTGATGATTATCAATTATCATATACTAGCTGTCACCTGTGGCTCTGCCTGCATGAATATTGGTTATCGAGACAGAAGATAGCCTATGTCCTTGCCCAACGTCTTATCTATCTTAGGGTGGTATTACACTTATCAAATATCTTTGTCCAATGTACATTTTGATCAAAGAAATTGACAAAAATTGTACATCAATTGAATCAATTGAAATTGAAAATTGTCATTTGGACAAAGATATTTGATAAGTGTAATACCACCCTTGCCAAATTTCATCAAAATCAGTTCAATGGTTTTAGCATGAAAGCATAACAGGCAGACAGAATTACTTTCGCATTTATAATATTACTAGCTGTTGCCCGCGGCTCCGCCCGCGTGGAATTCTGATCCCGTTCATCGCTGTTATAGCCTATATGTTAATCCAGGGTATAACCTATATACATACCTAATTTCAACCAAATCGGTCCAGCCGTTTATGCGTGAAAGAGTAACAAACATCCACACATCCATTCTCACAAACTTTCACATTTATAATATTAGTAGGATTTTATTTTTATGATTGTACGAGTCAATAGATGACAATCAGATGTAATACTTATTCTACAATTATTATTTTTTGGTGTTTAACCTGGAGTCTAGTGTTAATTATGGTGTTGCATATAGATAGCAAATAGCTTCAATCTGCACATAGAGTATACACACATGAATGTAGACCTGCTTGTGCACTCATGTGCAGAAACTAGATTTTGACTTTCCAATGGCAACTTTTTAGCAAATGTGTCTCAAATTTTCTGCTACTATGAATTATCTTTTTTATTTGTTTTGACTCTGCTATATTATGATGTGTTTCAGAAAAGATTATTAATTTAAAAAGTAAATAAGAGTGTGAACCAACTTGCTAAATAGATAATTAAGACTGCCATGCCATTTTCAAAGATTCATACTTAACATTATAAATGCGAAAGTAACTCTTTCTGTCTGTTGTGCTTTCGCACCTAAACCGCTGAACCGATTTTGATAAAATTTGGTACAGAGATAGATTAGACTTTCCTCACGCAAAAGCCGTGCCTTGACGTGGAGTTGCGGATACCAGCCTGTGATACCATACTATACCATAGAATAGACCTTGGATAAGGACACAGGCTATTTTTCGTCGCGGAAACCGACATCCACGCGGGCGGAGCCGCGGGCAATAGCTAGTATGTAGTAAATAATTTAACTAGCATGTCCACAGATTTCTTATTCACAAACAAATCCTCTTGACCTGGATTAATCATTAATAATATACCAGGTCAAAGGTCAAAAAGTCCTCATCAGACTGATTAATTGACTAATAAATTATGAATCCCATTCTGAGGTCAAAACTGTTTATGTTTCTTAAAACATTTCATATTTTTTTCATGTGTATGATAAATATTTATTACCTTCAAATGAAATGAATTTTCTTGTTTTTATCTGCCCATTTCCCATGACCATAGCATATCATATCATTTTCTAGTAACGTTGCATGTGTCAGTTCATGAGTTGATAATAATAGTGATAAATTGAAGTAGATAAGGTACAAACTTATCATGTACAAGTGCAATACGATAGTACAATTATATATTTCTCTTATCACACAGTACTGTGTGCTCGGTTTCTATTTACCACGACTTTCTACTTTTATCTCAACAGGTTATGTTTATCTTATAATGATATTGAGTATGTGTTACTAGCTGTTGCTCGCGGTCCCGCCCGCGTGTTTATCGGATCCCGTTCATCGCTGATAGTAGCGTGATGATATAATAGCAATAGCCTATGTTGCTACCTGATAATGTTAGCTTTCTAATGGCGAAAGAATTTTTGAAATCGGTCCAGTAGTTTTTGAGTTATAATAGATAGAAACGTACTATACTACAGATAGTGATACTCATTGTATAAAATCCATACTTCCATACTAATATTATAAATACGAAAGTAACTCTGTCTGTCTGTAACGCTTTCACGCATAAATCGCTGAACCGATTTTGATGAAATTTGGTATAGGTATAGATTAGACCTTGCGAAAGGACATAGGCTGGTAGCGATAACCAGTGGAGCCGCGGGCAAAAGCTAGTAACTAATAAGTAATACCTACCATTTTATCGTGCGGGCGTATTCGTGATAGGTAAAATATCGAGCGCGCAATGAAACTTTTGTGAAAAGATTTGTTTGTTGTTTGAAATCAAGTAAATAAAAATCTAATATATAAAATTCTCGTGTCACAGTTTTCGTTGCCATACTCCTCCGAAATGGCTTGACCGATTTTGATGAAATTTTTTGTGCTTATCCGGTATATATGAGAATCGGCCAACATCTATTTTTCATCCCCCTAAGTGATAAGGGTGCAGCGGGAACGGCATTTGAATACCACGCGGGCCGAAAATATGGCGGTACGAAGTTCGCCGGGGCAGCTAGTAATGTATAAAAGAGTAATATAAATAAAAGAGTCGTGATTATAAGCGTGTGTGAATCAAATACCTATATTAAAAAGCCGTTTTATTGTATGCAAACAATATGTAAGATAGGTGAGTATTTCGCCCTATAGCAGGAAAACAGACATATTATAATAATAAACAGTTTAAAGTCCTACAAATAAGGAAATTAGCAGGAAGGAATCAATAATAATATTGCTGGCACATGACATTTTGATTTCATAAATATTTCCCTTACATCGTACCTATGTGTACCTACATAGGTGGTTATTGTGTAATATAATATCACATAACTAAACTAGCATGAGTAGGTAGATACTGCATAGTGAGAGGCACAATGCTTCAAGAAATCGTAACGATTGCACTGTACCGTTCTAGCCGAAACGATAAAACGATACGTGTGTGATTAATTAAAAAATAAAAAAACCCGACTGCTGTCTAAAAGATCGAAACAAGCTTGATAGCAGGCGGTACCATTTGCCAATCATAAACCGAAAGAAATTTAATGGGTACCGCCTGCTATCAAGCTTGTTTCGATCTTTTATACAGCAGTCGGGTTTTTTCGTCGTGTAATCTCCTTTTAATTCTCTTCATTTTGATACCCTACTCGATAAGTTTGAATGAAAAAAAATTTTTGCCAACACATATTTTAGCATCAAAAATCTACCGTATAGTTTTTGTTGGAATTTTATGTACCCTATGACACTCGGGAGATGAATACCTTTCATTTGAGACCCTATTCATCAAAATCCGTCCAGGCGTTAGGCCTGTAGAGGGGAACAAAGAAAACTACATAGGGATGTTAAAAAATAATCGATTTTTAAAAAAATCGATTATTTTTTTCTAATAATCGATTTTTTATTAGCGATTTTTATAGTAATATTAATCGATTCTTAAAAAATCGATTTTTTTAACTTACGCGTTTAAATCGATTTTCATAAATGCGAAATTTTCGTAACATTTATGAACACTTTGTATAATATATGACTTC
Source organism: Eilema depressum (assembly GCA_914767945.1). NCBI lineage: Eukaryota > Metazoa > Arthropoda > Insecta > Lepidoptera > Erebidae > Eilema > Eilema depressum. Next base: position 3,296,362 of record OU612027.1, on the reverse strand, counting down.
TAGGTTCTCGAATCGCTCACACACACTATGGTTACGCTAGTACTACGAGTATTATCTGTTCAGTTTATAGTTTTATTTAATTTATAATTTTCTAAAAGAGTTACGAAGAAGTTTGTTCATATTGTTGTGATAATGAAAATATGATACAGACAAAATTGACTTTGTTGATGTTTCTTTGACGACCAACTAACAGTTACACCGCTGCCTGTGTCATTATAACAATGACAGCGAATAGTGTGACGATTATAATTTTCTTCCCTAACCGTCACACCAGTGCCAGTGTGACACAGTGGTGTTACGGACGGTTAGTGGGTCGTCGTTTCTTTTAGTGTTGCCAGTAAAAAAAAATAGTTTTGCGGAAATCAATTTCTACATTTATAAGAAACTAGCTTTTGCCTGCGGCTCCGCCCGCGTGGATGTCGGTTATCGCGACCAAACATAGCCTATATCCGTTCTCAAGGTGTAATCTACCTCTATACCAAATTTCATCACAATCGGTTAAGTGGTTTAGGCGTGAAAGCGTAACAGACAGACAGACAGAGTTACTTTCGCATTTATAATATTAGAAAGAAGAAAGAAAGGAAGAATGGATTGAAATACCTTGAAAGTTTAAAAGAACATTTTCTTTGAGATTTAGTTTTGAATTGGTTATTAATTTTATTAATCATATTACATATTTTATTTTATTTTTAATCTGATAATTTCGTAATGTCAGTAGTTTTATTATTAGAAAACGAAAAGCATGCAGATTTTTAAAAATTAGGAAAATAATCGATTTTTTCACAAAAATCGATTATTTATTTTAAAAAAATCGATTTTTAAAAAATCGATTTATATTGAGTAAAGAAAAAATCGATTTTTAAAAAATCGATTCTTTTCCTTCAATGTCACATTCCTAAAACTACATACACACATAGACACATACATACGCGCGAAACACATTACCCTCTCGCTGGCGCAGTCGGGTAAAAAAGGCTAAAAACTATAGGTTTTATTACACGTATCGATTTATCGGCTTGGTTTGGATGGTACAGTGCAATCGTAACGATAGCTCGCAGCGTGATTGTGGTACCTTTTCTGCTTAATTCATCTAAGGACGGAAGTGGATTCATTCCGACTTCATATTGCCAACTTCAATTTACAACTGCTTTAATTCGAAACTTTTCCATACAATTTAACTTTTCATAGGTGTTATTCATTGGTTAAAGGATGTAAGTATACACCTTTTCATATAAAGTTGTATGACAAGATATGTACTTATAACCTTCGACTGTACCCCCGGGAGATATAGTAGTGGTTCGCACACCAGTGGCGAGGAGTCCATATAACACAATTCCCTCCGGAATGTGTTTTGCAGAGATGGTGGAAACCAATAGATCGTGACGAACTCTAGCGGAAAATCTACCGGCTAACTCTAATTAAACCACTTGAATGAAATTTTGAAGCATTTATTATGTAAACTATTCAAATCGTTTTAGAAAGAGAAAAATAAATAAAGAAAATAATTATAGAGGTAGGTATTTGGATTGGTTTCGTGCGGTCTCGGTGGCTTAGTGGTCAGAGCATTCCCCTTGTAAGGGAAAGATCGCGGGTTCGAGTCCCGCCCGATCTCGATTCTCTCACTACTAAAATAAGTGCCCGATTGATGTCTCTATCACTTAACTAACTATTATCACCTCTGTTTTACACTTTTAGGTGAAAATATGGCACATACCACCGGAAGGCTTAAAGGAGTCGTTATCAACACCGGAATGCACACTGTCTCAGAAACAGCGGCGAGTCGAGAATGTTGGGTTTCATCCAGTGGCTGATGGCCTTATACACGTTGCCTCGGCTCACGAACTGGCGCTATGGGACTTGACCAAGCAGAAAGAGGCTTTTGGTAAGTGGAAAGACCGACATGAAAATCATATCGGCAGTTTTAGACCACTTACATTTTTTTTACATTTTACAACCATTTACATTTCTTTTTCGTGCGGGAATCTCCGCGGATACCTTCTTCCCGAACGGTGAGGGCGGTTGGAGCCCTCGTTACTGGTAGTTGGAGCCCTCCAAAAACAACGGTCTAGCTGCAAAGCTTCGATATCGCTTAATGTTAACATTGGGTTGTGGAGGTCAGATGACAATCGCTTCATGGAAAATATCGAGGTCTAGCCAAATCCGTAGTTAAGACTGGTAAACCGGACCCCAGATTCCGAGCTGAAAGCTTCGAATGCGACTGGGAATTAACGCTAAGAGGAAGAAGAAATGAAAAAGGCCGATATACGTATTACATTTATTCTTAACTAAGAGAAGATAGGTATATGAAATCGTACTTTAAAAAAAAATTATGAACTTCTGTACACTGCCTTTATTTTGACAAATCCTTAAATCAATAGGGAATGATAAATTGGTTTGATAAATGTGTCAGTCGCTGAGTCTATAAGTCAGGCAAGGCTGAATGTTTTAGTTAATTTATTGATTAGTTACATCACATATTATTTATATTATGCTAATTAATTGATTGGATGATTAGCAGCTGAGTAAACACATGTAACAACCGTGTGCCTACATACAGTACACACTATAAGCATAATATTATGTATAAGCACTGTGCTTTACTGAAATACTAAAACGTCGAGGTCTAATAAGCACATTAACTGGTGTAAAATTGTATGGGCAATAAAACACATGTTATGACTACCACTGTTTAATTACTGCGGTAAATCTCAATTACTTTGTACAATGTAGATACATCTGGTACATACGATAATTACTTTATACTCTATCCTTTTTAACCGACTTCAAAAAAGGAGGAGGTTATATATTCGACGAAATTGAACGTCCATCGACGATGTTATCATCATCTCCATGGAGACACATTTGCCTGATTGCATCCGTGGCCAAGATGACCTCGGAGCTCAGGTTCCGCCTTCTGGCTCTTCCCCCTTCACTTCGCACGATCTTGGGCGTCCATGGCAGTGAGACCATTTGCACGCATATCACCCTCCACGATATCAAGCCAGGATCATTCATCGGCGATGTATGTCCATCGATTTATGTTTGAATTGATCTCACAAAAGATTAATAATTTTACAGTAAACAGAGACCATTCTGAAGTGATACAATCGACGTCATGGAAGAAAGACGGAAAGCTCCTTGCGACCTCTTGCAAGGACAAGAAGGTCCGTATAGTCGACCCCAGGGCGTCCACGGCAGTGCTCGACGTGGCGAACAGCCACCAGAACATTAAAGACAGCAGGATCGTCTGGTTAGGTGACCAGGATCGGATACTCACTACCGGTAAGTTTGTTCAGCTTCAGCTTCTATAAACAGCTTCTTCATCAAAAGGTTTACTGTGTATCGATAGAAAATAGCGATTAATCGAATAATGTATCGATACTCGATAATATCGATGTGCATTGCTCATTCCTAGGTTGCGTCCAGCCTGCATTTTGGAGCTTACCAATAACAAATGTGCTCCGAGCACGAAAAGTGTGTTTGAAGCCCGCCAATCGCAGAGCTCCGTTCTCTTAATACGTTTACGTTACGAATTCGAATTCTTTTTGTGTTCGGGATACTGTGTGGCTGTCTTCTATGTAAGTAGTACAGACAAAAAAAAAGATCTTCCCAATACGTAGGAACGTATTTTTTGTGAAGAAATTAGGTTTTGTTTTTATTTATTTATTAACAAAAGGATATGTTGCAATACTTACCTGTAAATAATTAAAAAGTATCTAAATTACCTAATTAGATACATTTAAATACATGTTTTATATTTAAATGTGATATCTTAGATCTTAATATACATAAATATTCAACATAACAAGGCACTTCATATCAGTTTATAGATTCTGGTTTTCAAAAGATTGTAACTATTTTGGCGAGGGTTGACATTCTCGCTAATCTATATCAACAACCAATATCGTGATATAGTTCATTACTAATGTGTATTAATTAGCTTTGTCAGTAATTTTTTAGGAAGTAAACAATAAAATTATCTCAATTTCTCAACTTCCCGCCGAATACAATGATATCGTGAAACAATGTCAGATCCGTTGACACAAAAATGCATTTTACAGCTACTTGTATTATTTAATTGATTGTCTGTCTGTTACGCTTTCACGCCTAAACAACTGAACTGATTTTGATGAAATTTGGTTTACAGGGGTAGATTAGACCTTGAGATAGGACATAGGCTATGTTAGGTCGCGATAACCGACAACCATGCGGGCGAAGCCGTGGGCAGCCGCGGAAACGTATATTGAACCCAACAAGTGCTCAAAATGTGCCCTATACGCGCAGTACACATTTCTTGGGTGTCTTTTGAGGATAGCACGGGGTGCTTCTGCGGTGGACGAACTCAAATTCACCAAGCATAGATTATTACAAAGCAATCCGCGGGTACCAGAGCCTCGTTTGTCTTGCGATTTAGGTCCAAGATACGTTTCCGGAGTTATAAGTTATAGTTGTGTCTCACAACAGTCATTACTCATAAGTCACGGTAACAAATATGTACACCTGCCATTATCTTGAATAATCTTGATACATGTCAGGTCTCCTGTTATCAGTTAAATGTGTTGTTTAGGAAGATAACTATTTATTCGGACATTCATTGCGGTACTATCATGAGTACATAGCAATTGGATAACTGTATGATACAGGGCTGGGGATAAGTGTTGTGAGAATATCGGGGACCTAACCTTCCAATCCAGGGGGGATTGGAAGGTTAGGTCCCCGATATTCTTTCGTTCCTTCTATTCTGTAGGCGACATCTCTAGTTTTGGAAAGGTAACAACAGCCTTAGGATACTTATAAAAAGAAACAGGTTATCAGCTATCGGTTGCCATCATGTCAATTCGTCGTATGTCAAAAAAAAACACAAAGTATTCTCGCCCTTGTGTTTTTAAACATATGAGCGCGAATGCGTTGCCATTGTTTTTCATCATAAGCGGTGTTGTGTTAGAACGTAAACGACGAAGTATCATTATTTGTGTTGCTATGGAAACTTGTCGCGTTAGGTAGCGTTCCGTTCTGTCTGACGCATAATGACCAATCATGATTCTCAAAATGACGCATTCGCAAATTGTCACATCAGCATTATGACCAATACTCAAGATGACACTTACGCAAAATGACACTTACGCAAAATGACACATACGCAAAATGACTGATCAGCATATCTATCAATACCTGTTAAAGTAGAATCCCCAGACTAGTAATTTTGCAGGCTAGGAAATGAACTGATCAAAATGTAAGTAAGCCTAAAAATATTTCACATTTAATTCTTAATAAATAGACAGACCAGAACCCTTTCGTAGCTAGTTTAGCTGTCTGCGGAATCTGCCTGTGGATCATCCCTGTACGTACGTTGAAGTTTGAGGCGTATCAACTTCAGTTTCTGAATTCAGTAATTAGCAATTATTGTGATAGGTTGCTATGACTTGAAACCTACGAAAATCTCGATAAATTCTCTATATTTAGTGATCTTTTTATTTACAGGTTTCGACTCAGCCCGTCTTCGTCAAATCATGATCAGAGACATCCGCAACCTGTCCCAAACACAGAAGACCTTAGAGTTAGACTGCTCCACCGGGATCCTGATGCCGTTGTTCGACCCAGACACTAATATGCTCTTCTTGGCCGGCAAGGGAGACACGACTATACTGTATATGGAGTTGACTGATAGAGAGCCATACCTTATTGAAGGATTAAGACATTCTGGTGAGCAGTTTTGTATATTTTTATTTTAATCTAGATTATGTCCAACGTAAAATTCTGTTCCCGTGACTAAGAGTTTTCCTGTGCCAATTCCTGTGCCAATATACATGTGTGAAACATACGAAAAAAGGAGCGTCGGTCAAACTCGCGTTCTCGAGTTTTGAGTTTAGCAACATTCGTTTTTGAAGATCTGCAACGTTGTTGCATACTGAAGTTCTTGTAGCGCCTGCACTATTAATTTAGTTGTAAAATTTACAATTAATGTATTAGATTTCAATCACAATGATTCAATCAATAAAATTTTCAATTAATTAACATAAGATTTGCAATGTTACAAAATATTAGTAGGTTTGAAGGAGAAGACGTCTTTATTGTGTTCCAGGCGAACAAACCAAAGGCGCATGCTTAGTGCCGAAGCGAGCCCTGCGCGTGATGGAAGGCGAAGTGAACCGAGTGCTGCAGTTGTGTGGCTCGTCCGTCGTGCCCATCATGTACCAAGTGCCGAGAAAGGTAGGTGAAATCATAGGGAAATCTTTAAGTACAGGTGGGGGTCCCGTTAGTGATTAGTCGGACGGGTGATCTGCCTGTCTGAATGGATTCCATCCACTCAGATACACAGTCCATTTCACCCAAGTCCCTTAAAAATCTGTAAGTAACCTAATCGATCAATTTTAACGATTTTAGAGATTAGGGGATCCCGGAGATGGACCGGACTTGGCCACCAATATAAGTGACCCTTGTGACAAGACTTAATATCTATTATAATTGTTGCAGAGTTACCGCGAGTTCCACTCGGACCTGTACCCAGAAACGAGCGGCAGCGTGACGTACGTGAGCGCGCCCATGTGGCTCCACAGTCAGGACCACCCCGTGCCCACCATCTCGCTACACCCGGACGCTAACAACGCTACTCAGGTATGTACCTGTTTCAACTTTGAGTTTTATCCATATAGTCTTATATTGATGGTTTTAAGGCCAATGGGTGCAAGCGACATCAACTTTTCAAAGAAAAAAGAGCCTCATTTTTTATTTATTTTTTATTTATTAGATACTATTAATACAGGACAACATACTGAACAATAATAATAGCACAAAAAACCACTAAGGTTTATACATGTGCTATGGACAGTTATCAAATAACATCCTGAACGTGACTGTCCACACATACAAGTGATTTTCTTGTCGATGGTCGTTGTCGCTTGCACGCTTGGGTCTTTTAACCGTGGATATAGTTCTTGGAAGTGGTTTACGAGTAAAAGGAAAGGATATATGCATTAATAGTCAAATCAGTTCTGTAGTTTATGTTTCATTCCCGATTATCCATATGATGGGTTGATTTATGCATATCTCTTCCGCCCCATTAATCCTCGCTTTAGTATCCCCCAAAGCGCAGGTTCTTCAGAAAAGAAGATACGTAGGGATATTTCGCACGATTAAAAAAAGTTCTTTAGAATAAACGAAACAAAATTAAGTTCGTTTCGCTATGACACTTTGATTAGTACATCGAACGACAGGTTAACTAGTCAGTGGTGCAAATTGGTGAGCGGAATGAACTTAGATTTGTTCCGTTTCAAGTGTGGCCTGCACTTTATGCTTGTATTTGAAAAGATAAACGATGTTAGACAGCAAAAAGGGGTGCATTTGGAATCGCAGATAGTCTGATATGGGGACTGACTATGCTGTTAGTGGATATGTTGTATGAAAAGTATGCATGTTTAGTTTAAGAAATTCGCGTCATATATAAAAGAACTTAGCAAAAAGGAGTGTATCGGTTTCCAAAATTCCATATTCATTAACATTTATGTTATGATTGTAATTACCTGTAGTTATAATAATATTCTTCAAACGGGGTTTATATGATACTTAGAAACTCCAGAAAAATAGTTCGGAAAGAAGATTGTATTATCGTTTTATTGCATTCAAAGAATATTACAAATAATTGGGATTTTTTTATTATATTAAACAATCCAAATGGAGACTAACAATATGTAGTAATGGTGTAACTGACATAATAAAAAAAGTACAGTTCCCGACGTTGTTGGTTGTAACATCAGGAAGAGAGAGAAATCCATTCTAGTTCACTGAACTGCACACTCATAGTGGATTCAAATAAGGAAGAAAATATCGATCATAACTGGTTACGAACACATTTCGATGTTGAATACTGGTTTTGAACTAGGCAGAAAACATCCCTCGTAATTGATGACGGACGAACCGAGGAAGAAAAAGACTTCGATCGTAACTGTTTACGACCCAGGTAGAATAAGATTTCGATCGTAACTGGTTACGACCAAGGAAGAAAAAGAAATCCATTCTAGTTCACTGAACTGCACACTCATAGTGGATTCAAAAAAGGAAGAAAATATCGATCATAACTGGTTACGAAAACATTTCGATGTTGAATACTGGTTTTAAACTGGGCAGAAAACATCCCTCGTAAGACTTGATCGTAACTGTTTACGACTCAGGCAGAATAAGATTTCGATCGTAACTGGTTACGACCAAGGAAGAAAAAGACTGATCGTAACTGGTTATGAAACACAGTTGCAATGGCAATAAAAAACGCTTTACAAAACCGAAATAAGTCGATCTTACCCCGACTTTCTCCCTTCCCGACGTTTCAACCAAAACGCTGAGTATTATGTATTTCAACTTGCGCATGTTTTGTGTTAGTGTTTTTTTTTAAGCTAGTAACTTTTTTTTAGTTTTGTTTTTATGTATTACAATAAAATCATGAAGCATAAACTAAGTGATATTTATTACCTTGCCTTTGTTTATGCTCTGTGTGTAAGATTTTCTAGAAAAATTATTGGTGTGTAGTACAGAGGCTTTTTATACAGTGTGGTGTTATTATAGTTATATAGTGCTTTTTTAATATTTGGTGTGCAGTAGAGACGTAAGTATTGAGTTTGATTTGATTTTGTCATCCTTTAAGTTTGGTGACGAAAGTCTCGTCACCATTATTATACCGTTTTCATCAGCATAAAAGAACTCGTCTTTTAATAATTTTTTTTTTTGAGTATTCATCAAGCATATCACAAATTCTACCGGTTTCATTTTCAAAGCAATATTTGCAAGAAAATCACCCCTATTACCCGTGGTCCCACCGGAACGTCCCACTGGTGGGTCCACGGGGATTTTTTTTTACCCGTAGTCCCACTGCCTTGTGGTGGTACTATGGGGAAAAATAATTACCCATAGTCCCACTGCTGTAGAGATGTGCCGCAAAGAGTTTAATATTAACATACTTACCTCTTTGCATTTTCCTGTTGTTATTTTCCTCTGTGTCACTTTGACTCGTAGGTTCATTTCTAATTATGTTTTCATCATTTAATTTGGTGTAGATATTTTAAAAGAAATAATATGGGTGACGAAATTAATATCATAAATGGCAAAAGTATATTTATAGATAGAGTCAGAAAAACAAAATCTGAAAACAGATTGATTGGATTGTGTTCGGCACTACCTTTGCTACCCCATGAATATCTTTTAAGCGGCTGGGAATATATACAGAAAGAATACACAAATGGTGATAAAATTAATAAATTTTTACGTTATGTTAAGAAACAATGGCTATCAAGGGGTGTATGTAAATTTCTTAGTGTTTTCGGAAAAAGACATCGCACAAATAATGTATGTGAATCTTGGCACAGCAAAATAAATAAGAAATTAAATAAAAAAAATACTAACATACTACGATTATTAAATGAAATAAAGATATTGACAAATTTTAAAAATAATACAAGAATCAAAACAAGGTCAAGAGTTGCAGTAGAAAATGATGATTGGATAAGACAAATACAAATGGAGTTAGTGGCGGGTGGTGCTACGGTTGGCTTAGTATTAGAAAAGTTAAGATGATTTAATCACAAATCCACAGGATTAGAAGTTTCATTGAAGTTAAAAGAATTTAGGTTTCTACTTGAGACGTAATTTTTTGTTTGTTGTTTTATTTCATTTTGATAAATAATTTTAACGATCATAAGTGTCATTTTGTGACCTAGTAGTCCGGTCAATTTAGACATTCGAAGTTACATAAAGTCCCAACAAGCTGAATTTCTGTGAAGTTGTTCAAAACATAATTACAAACAATGTCTAGAAGTCCCCCATCATTCCCCTGTAAGGAAAAAATTTAATTCAAGGTCAAAGGTCAAAAAAATTAGTTTTTCGCGATTTTCAGCAAAACGGTAAGTTTTATCATAAAAGTACCTTAGACAAAAATTGTAGATCATAAAAATATCTATAAAAAATGTATTCATACTTTTTTTCTTACGAGCCACCGTTTCTGAGATATAACGATTCTAAAAGTTATAAAAGTTGTTATCGTCATAATATGCACACGTTTCCACGCCACCTATGAGGTAGTGTACTTAGCGCGTTTTTGTTAACGTGGTTTCCCCAGTAGGCCTACTCCACGGGTCAGTTGTGATCCTGTTTAATGTAAAACGATTGCAAAATAACGGAAATTTTCAAAGATTGGGAAAGATAAAAGCGATGTAAATGAAAAAAAAGTGTTGAAGTTTATTCATCTTATTCGTAAGTTTCAAATTCTTGTTCTTCTTCTTGATCTTCTTCTTGTTCTTCTTCTCCTGCTTCTTCATCTTCATTTTGGATGCAAGTAAATTGCGTCAATAGCGATGTATCGCAAGATACTTCGTCGGAGTCAAACGAATCCTCCATTGTTTGTGATTCAATATTAGAGCACGACCGGCCTTGACAATTTGTGCATGCCAAAGAACAAAACAGTCCGACTTTTTTGCAACCACATTTAGCACTGCATCCCTTTTTGCAGTTGCAAAAAATAATGTTTAGCAGTTTTTTCGGCGCAGGTGGAAGTAAAATTTGAACTGGCTCTAATATATTGTTGACCAACTTCCAACCCCAGTCTGTAGGGTCTAGCTGATAACCAAGCCACACTTGAACTTGGTAATATACTCGAAAAAGATGTTGGTGAGCAGCAACTGAAGTTGGAGGAAAACAAGCTAATTGAACTTGTTTTTTATTGTTAGTATTTTTAACGAAACATGCATATCGATGTATATCTAAACAGATAGTTTTTTTAGGAGCTCCGTACATAGAAAGAAGAAAGCGGATGCCGTTGGTAATAACTTCTTGTTGAGTTGAATCACTTTTTTTAAAAACTTCAGCACATTGAATTAAATCTTGTTTTTCAAACATTTTGAAAACTGCTGTTTTACCCCTCCTGTAAAATGCAGATGTCGTATCACAGCCAGTTATTGCGTGTAAAAATAGTACATGATCTTTACAGTTTACAAAAGTAAATAAACTTTTTGATGAATATATAATTATATGATTGATGCTGAGCTTTTCCTGGTTTTAAGAAAAAAATAGTTTTTCAGTTGGCGTTCGAGCAGTGAGTAATACAAGTAAGTCAACATCTTCACCAACAACAATAGTTGTATTTGACAAATTGAATTGCTCTATTGTTGTTTCAATAATCAATACATCAGCATCATTATTAGCTTGTTTTACCAATATATTTTCAGCCGTAAACTTTTCTTTCAACATTGAAATGAACCGAGACTTGTTGTGGGTATTAGTAAGAAATTTCTGTGGACTGGTTGGGACTGTCATAAGTTCATCATGTACTATTTTTACACGCAATAACTGGCTGTGATACGACATCTGCATTTTACAGGAGGGGTAAAACAGCAGTTTTCAAAATGTTTGAAAAACAAGATTTAATTGAATGTGCTGAAGTTTTTAAAAAAAGTGATTCAACTCAACAAGAAGTTATTACCAACGGCATCCGCTTTCTTCTTTCTATGTACGGAGCTCCTAAAAAAACTACCTGTTTAGATAAACATCGATATGCATGTTTCGTTAAAAATACTAAAAATAAAAAACAAGTTCAATTAGCTTGTCTTCCTCCAACTTCAGTTGCTGCTCACCAACATCTTTTTCGAGTATATTACCAAGTTCAAGTGTGGCTTGGTTATCAGCTAGACCCTACAGACTGGGGTTGGAAGTTGGTCAACAATATATTAGAGCCAGTTCAAACTTTACTTCCACCTGCGCCGAAAAATCTGCTAAACATTATTTTTTGCAACTGCAAAAAGGGATGCAGTGCTAAATGTGGTTGCCAAAAAGTCGGACTGTCTTGTTCTTTGGCATGCACAAATTGTCAAGGCCGGTCGTGCTCTAATATTGAATCACAAACAATGGAGGATTCGTTTGACTCCGACGAAGTATCATGCGATACATCGCTATTGACGCAATTTACTTGCATCCAAAATGAAGATGAAGAAGAAGCAGGAGAAGAAGAACAAGAAGAAGATCAAGAAGAAGAACAAGAATTTGAAACTTACGAATAAGATGAATAAACTTCAACACTTTTTTTTCATTTACATCGCTTTTATCTTGCCCAATCTTTGAAAATTTCCGTTATTTTGCAATAGTTTTACATTAAACAGGATCACAACTGACCCGTGGAGTAGGCCTACTGGGGAAACCACGTTAACAAAAACGCGCTAAGTACCTACACTACCTCATAGGTGGCGTGGAAACGTGTGCATATTATGACGATAACAACTTTTATAACTTTTAGAATCGTTATATCTCAGAAACGGTGGCTCGTAAGAAAAAAAGTATTGATACATTTTTTATAGATAATTTTATGATCTACAATTTTTGTCTAAGGTACTTTTATGATAAAACTTACCGTTTTGCTGAAAATCGCGAAAAACTCATTTTTTTTGACCTTTGACCTTGAATTAATTTTTTTCCTTACAGGGGAATGATGGGGAACTTCCAGACATTGTTTATAATTATGTTTTGAACAACTTCACAAAAATTCAGCTTGTTGGGACTTTATGTAACTTCACTCTCATTTTTTGGTCTAAATTGACCGGACTATAGGTACATGATTACATTATTTCATTTTATTTCATTTTTTCTTTCACTTTTTGGCACATCTCTAGTTCAGTGGGTCTACCGAATTCGATTACCCGTGGTACCACTGGAATTCGCCGATTGAATAAATTTGAATTTTCTTCAGTGCGGTGGGACTACGGGTAAAAAAAATTCCCCGTGGACCCACCAGTGGGACGTTCCGGTGGGACCACGGGTAATAGGGGGAAAATCATACCACTTCATTCGCCAATACAAACAGTAATTATTTGCATGACATATTTTTTTCACGGTTTGGGTAATTTTCGTATAATCATAAGCTACGTTCTATCGCAAATTTACTCAAACAAGCTATATCTGATCCTTTTAGATCCATCGCGGTAATTTAGACGAGGTAGTCACCACTATTCTAGCTATGCCGCCACCCAAGAAGGCCGAAGCTAAGAAAGCCGCACAAGTGCAAGCCGACGAAACTAAAGTGACAACATCAACGAAGCCTCAGGTCGTAGAACCGAAAGACGAAGACCGTATCGACTTTGTAAACGTAAAAGACCTTATCAAGGGAATGGAGAAACAGAAAAGCAACAAAGTAGACTACCAGAAAGAGACGAACGGTTTCCATAAGAAAATTACTGACAATGGACATGAAAAGACTGATTCTGACCCTGAGAAGAATGAACCTGATGTTGTACCTCAGAAGACCGTTGAAAAAACTAGTGAAAAGACTGAAAAGACCATTGAAAAAACCGACAGCACGGAATCTACTGAATCTTCGTTGTCAAGGAGTAATAGTTTGATAAATGGCATGCCTGTGCCGAAACCAATGCCGAGATCATCAATATCTGAATGTGGGTCTTTGGAAGAACATTCAGAGGTGCCGAAACCGAAGCCTAGGACGACTGCCACCCCAGGATCGGGTTATAAGGTATTATAATATGCAATGAGTTGGTGTGTAGTTGGTTTTTTTTGGTAGTGTTTATGTATTTAATTTTATTATTACAGATTACGTTTTAGAATTAACTGTATGATTTGTATTAACTGTTTTGTGTATTTTAATATAATTTTGTTATTTTATTTTGTTGCCCTTACTGTCCTTTAGATTAATAATTTGAAATAATAGTGTGCAGTCCTTTATTAATAATTTTAGATTAATTACATTTAGTCTGAAGGTGAAAATAATATGTACTTATTATATTTTTTTTTTTGTTTTTTTCTAGCTTGGTTTTTGGTACATCGAGTTTTGTATACACCGTTTTTATGCTTATCCCCAATAAAAGTAGCTCTAGAATTTTGTATCTTTCGATTTCTGCGAAAATAAAAATTCTCAATAATGGCTAGTGGAAGCTTACATTGACAGTTTTCGAGTATTGTTTGGTGTATTTCGTTTTCCTTCTTTGTTTACTTGACGCTATGAGGAATTTGAAAGACACACTTTTTTTGTTATTTATTGATCTTATAAACAATAAAATTATACATTCCAAAATTTTACAATAGTATTTATAAAGGCCTGTGCTGTTTGTAAGCAATGCCTAAAATGCTAGATGATGTTAAATTAATGATTTAAAATTAAGACATAAGTCTCTATTTTACTTAAATAAGTATGTAGATATTTAACATTAAATTTAATTAATTTCATTTTCGTTTTCCGAAACTTTTGTCTCTTGGACTCTCTTCAACCATTTACCTATTTGGTTATTGATTAAAAAGACTCGAAAGTCAGGAGACGCTATAGCTGCACGCCTATAGCGCCTTGCACGTGCAATACACGTTGTAGCTATATTATATTTTAAGGCATGTTATTATTGCCTATAAACTTAAAATGTGAATTGCAGAAACATTTTTTTCTGTTGAACAGCCTCGCCTTGGCCCGAAGCCTTTCTCAGCGTCTACAGGCAACGAAGAGTTCTCATTCGACAAAGTGTTTTCCGTCCCTACCGTACCTGGATTGCCGAAGTCTGATTCAGGTTGGTAACCTTTTTTATAATGGTGATTTCAGAATCGGCCTCGTATTAACCTAATGGTATTTGATTTGGCAACCTGTTATACTGTGGTCTATATCATTAGGTAGGTTTAGTTAACTAAACAATCTTGTAGCGAAGTTTCATAAAAGCACATATTAAACAAATAAACTACGCTAACCAACTGACCAGCTAGTGGGTCGATTTTGGTTTTTAGTCTTTAAGATGAATTTCTTATCAGAAAAATATGTATACTGAGTATTTTAATAAAACAGTGAAAATTTAATTATTAAAAATAAAAACCCGACTGGTGTTTAAAAGATCGAAACAAGCTTGATAGCAGGCGGTACGCATTTGCCAATCATAAACCGAAAGAAATTTTATGGGTACCGCCTGCTATCAAGCTTGTTTCGATCTTTTAAACAGCAGTCGGGTTTTTTAATTTTAATAAATAATTTTATTTTGAACTTTTCAGTAAAGATAATTATGACATCTATATTATATTTTTGTAATCTCCTTTTAATTCTCTTCATTTTGATACTCTACTCGATGAATTTGAATGAAAAAAATGTTTTGACAATACATATTTTAGTATCAAAAATCTACCGTATAGTTTTTGTTGGAATTTTATGTACCCTATGACACTCGGGAGATGAATACCTTTCATTTGAGACCCCATTCATCGAAATCCGCTAGGCGTTAGGCATGTAGAGGGGAACAAAGAACACTACATAGATACATACATACGCGCGAAATACATTACCCTCGCTGGCGCAGTCGGGTAAAAAGACAAATCAAGTTTGTTTACGTTTAGTTAAGTACCTAACCAATCGGACTATAGATTAATTATTGATAGTACTGTGTTATTCTAGCATCATCGCCAGTGTCAGGTCAAGCGGGCACCCCGGTCACGTCGACACCGAATGCGAGGGACGACGAGAAAGACAAGTCGCTCTCTCCGACTAGCGACGTGGAGATGGTTCCCAACAAAGGTACGTAATGGAATGTAGATTTGTTTTATTACTGAAACTTGATGAATTTAGCACTGAAATCTTTTGTGAATCTAGTAAAAAGCTATGATAAACTAGCTGCGTGCCCTGAATTCTTCCCGCGACAATTATAGCACCAAAATCTTTCTTTCATACAACAAACCTGACAATAAAAAACAACAAAAGGATTATCTAATTTTGTGCAGTCGTCGGTTATCGCGATAATATAGCAAAATTTATGTCCTCTCCCAAGGTCCTTGTCCTCCCCCTGTACCAAATTGCATCAAAATTGGTTCAGTGGTTTAGGCGTGAAAGCGTTACTTTCGCATATCCCTACTAATATTATAAATGGGAAAGTAACTCTGTCTGTCTGTCTGTCTGTCTGTCTGTCTGTCTGTCTGTCTGTCTGTCTGTCTGTCTGTCTCACTTTTAAGACTAAACCGCTGAACCGATTTTGATGAAATTTGGTATAGAGGTAGATTAGACCTTGGGAAAGGACATAGGCTATGTTTGGTCGCGATAACCGACATCCACGCGGGCGGAGCCGCGGGCAAAAGCTAGTACAATATAAGTATAGACTGTTGATGCATTTTTTAGTATATTTTATGTTCATTTTTTCAACAGAGGAATACACAAACGGCAAGTCTGATACGAGTATAGAGGAAGAGGTGAACTCTTCGGACTCAGGATACAGGCCGAAGACACCCAGCACCGCCGAGCGCAGGAAGATGTTTGAGACAACCGAGTGAGTTCATTACATGTGTACAGTGAACGACAAAAGTAGCTTAACAAATTCTAATTTATTGTTATAAATTGGAAAAAGCGAAATCAAGCTCAGGCAGGACTCGGACTTTTTCCAATTTATAACAATTTGTTTAGTTTAGCATACTAAATGCTTTAAAATTATTTCAATTCTAATTTATTGATAACCATAGCTGTTAAATTGATCATGAAAATTTCATCCGTTTGCCGATTTCGTCCGATTTCTTTTATTATTTAATAATAAAAGAAATATGAAATATATCAACTTTGTCCTCGGGGGTCTAAAACTACTTGTACATTAGATGTGCACATGCATTCCAATGAAAAAAAAGAGTGATAATTATTTTTGTGTTAATCAACTTTTGTCGTTTACTAAAAAAAGTAGTACTTTTTATTAAACAAGTAGTACTTTTTTTTAAACAAGTGGTAACCGAAATTACTGCCTACTTTTCCATTAGTCGCCTCTTACGGCACCCTTGAGATGAGATGAGATGGGGTGGAGATATGTATTCTTTCTCCGTCACCAAACGGTTTCGCGTTTATAATATTAGTAGGATATAACCGTGATCAACAGGCATAATATCATAATGTTGTGTCGTATATGATTTATGTTCGATTAAGATAGTAAAAAAGCGAATCTAGCTCAGGCGGGAGTCGTACCCGCAACCTTTACCTTACAGGGGAATGCTCTAACCACTGTAAGTCACTGAGCCTCGTCCAAAGCTGATCTAAATTTCTCTATACATCTATCTTGGGGCGATGGTCGCGGGTTCGAGTCCCACCTGAGCTAGATTCGCTTTTTTCTATCTTAATGGATTTGAATAGTTAGCATGCTAAATGCTTAAAAATGTCATTCTTATGATTTATATTGTTAACGACTGCTATACGAACATCTATGGCAATCGTTACGGATGGATCCCTAAAAAATCCGAAGGCAACGCTGCAATGCTTCGATATCGCCTAATGTCATCATTGGGTTGTGGAGGTCAGATGGCAGTCGCTTCATGGGAAATGTCGAGATCCAACCAAATCCGCAGCTAGAGTTTAGCAGTTTCGGATGCGACTGGGAATTAACGCTAGGATGAAGAGATGAAGTGAGATTTATATTGTTTACAGCGGCGGTGTGCAGTCGATAGCGGATCGTCGACGCGCCTACGAGTCGCGATCGGTGAGCGTGGCCGTCGAGTCCGATACTCCGCCTTCGCCTGCTCCACTCAGGTAACCGTCTCGTTGACCGTCTCATAGCCTAAGTGGGTATTTCTTAATGTTCTCGTTAAGTTTAAATTAGGTATATCGTCATTACAGAATATTGGTAACGCAAACCGGACAGTTTATATAACTTTGTTTATTTTTTTTCAAAAACTGCAGGTAAACCTAAGAAAAAATCGATTCAGTGTTTTAGGCGTGAAAGCGTAACAGACAGACAGAGTTACTTTCGCATTCAAGTATGGGTGAGCAGCGAACACGTTACAACATTTCGTTCTAATATTATTGTTTGTATGTTGACGTTTTATAAGTCCCGTTTTAGTGGTCTATACAGAATAAATGAGTGCATACAACATCTTTTTATATATTTTCAATATTTGTTGTAGACGTCGAGACTCACTGAAGTCGCGCAAGAGTCCGGAGCGGGAAGATAAGCGGGCGTCAGTACCGAACGTTGCTACTAAGAGAACATCCACTGTTTTTGGTGAGTGTACCTACCTATGTTTTATTATATACTGGTTGAGGCGTGTTGCGGTATCGCGACTTTCGGTTCAGGTTCTACTTAATGGTAATTAAAAGAACAAAACTCAAACTTTATTTTAAATTAACGATTCTGAATCCAAAAGACTTATTCAGAAAGGTATTGCAAAACTTCTTTATGCACGCTTGACTGGGGAAGTAAGCTGGTGAATGCGTAACGAGAGCGTTACGAAAAGTGTGATCGGGCGAGGCGAACGGAAGTTAAGAGGGAGATATAAGTTAGTGCAGAGAGAGAGAGTCCGTTTTATATATTACTATAGGAACAAAAGAGAGTTTCGAGCACACATTTTCTTTTTCTCATAGCCAGTTACAACGCGGAGCTAAAGAAGTTTTACTACAGTCGTCCTCACGATTGTGACTAAATCACACTCGTTTTTTGTAATTATCTGTAATGTAATGACACTAAGAACTTTCGAATCTACTGTAACAACTTTTATTTTCTGTTGCTAGGCAAAGTATCGAAGTTCCGCCACTTGAAAGGCACTCCGGGACACAGGTCGACGCAGGTGGAAAACATCAAGAACATCAGCAGGCAGATCTCCGGGGAATGTAATGGATTTTACTGTGAGTTTACATTTGATTTATTTTTTAAATGTTTTTATAGGATTAAATTTGTTCACTGCTTTGGGGCGTCGTATGACGCCATATACATATGAAAGTAGTTGTACAATCTTTCGAATCGTCCCAAACTATGAAGTTCTACAAGAGGATAATGGCCTTTGGGATTAGACAGGAGTGTACATTTTCAGATTTTCAATACAAGTTCAGCTCTTTTCGGGCCAAACATATTTTTCTGAATGGAGAATTCTCTTTATTATGATATGACAGAACGTCCGCTGGCGTTGTGACCAAATAGATGCCTTTGAATTCATTCATCATATTTAATCATCACTAGGATTAAGAAGTAGTAACTTCAAGTTTATTCAAAGGCTGTATAGGACCTCATCAAGATCTTTGGTGTCAAGCTAAACTTAACGGTACTTTTAATCAATTTGTTTTTAATCCGTGGGAATTTCTGCACGAAAGAAAGGTACCATGGGTGGTCTTATCGCTATGTGCGATATCCTATCGTACAATCTTTGGATGGATTTTTTAGTAGGAATCTTCTTCTTCGAGCAGGAGTCATCGACCAAAAATTCGTCCAGAACCACAGCAGTTTCACTTCCTTTACGTAATTCCTCGGCTATACAGATGGTGGCATAGCAGATAAGAGAGCAAATGCGATTGGACCCCTTCATTTGAAAATTAGTAGTTGATGGTAATGATTGGATGTTTGTCGTGTTGGCAGCTAATGGCTACCGTTGCGCCGTGCCATTGAGCGGTGGTGGCGGACGCGTGGGCATCGTGGAGCTTCCCGTCGGGGCCTCGCCAGTGGCCACTGCGCCACATCAACACCCTGCCTCTACCCGGTACGTATAGGACAACATTCTGCCATGGAACTGCCATGAACATCCAGCACACGGCCCACCTGATGCAACACTAGAGGCGTCACCGCTGGTATACGTCGGGACATATATATCTGTACCTAAAGTATGCTTAACTCATAACTCATTTATTCATAAAAATATTACACGTCAAATAAGTACATATAAGCATTATCAGCACATCATTCAATTCAATACAAAACAATACAATAATAAGTAGGTCCTTAGTTTATGCAATTTATTCCTAGAGTTAGTAAGACGTATCAGTCACAATTTAAAAAATGTCACGTTCCGAATTAAAATTGAAACAATGTCAGCAAATACTAGTAATAATAATAATTACCACCTATAACATAGGTATGTCACATCATGCTCTACACGCGCAGCATACGTTTTTTGGGTGTCTTTTGAGATGGATGCTACGGTAGTTACAAAACAATCTATGCACGTCAGGTTCTCGCTTGTTTCGCGATTTAGGTCTAAGATGTGTCCCGATATGTACGTTAGACTTGTTCTCATTGAGTGCCGCGGTATGTGGCAGACAAGCACACGGCCCACCTGATGGAAAGTGGTTACCCTGGCCTATGGTATAGTATGATAAAAAAGAAAATATCTTTATTTTGATAATGAAAATGAAAAGTGAGCAGGGTAGCCAAAGCTGACTGGAGAGGTTTTGTGCTAACGGTTTGAAGACCAAAGGCTCGTCCTACTTATCTTCTGCGCTTCTTCTTCCTCTTAGCGTTAATTCCCAGTCGCATCCGAAGCTTTCAGCTCGGAGTCTGGGGTCCGCTTTTGCCAGTCTTAACTACGGATTTGGCTAGACCTCGATATTTTCTGTGAAGCGATTGCCATCTGACCTCCACATCCCAATGGTAACATTAGGCGATATTGAAGCTTTGCAGCTAGACTGTTGTTTATGGATTTTTGAGGGTTCCAACTACCCGTAACGACTGCCATAGATGTTCTTATGGCAACCGGGACCGACGGCTTAACGTGCTCTCCGAGGCACGACCAGACCAATGCAAATACCCATATTTCATGAACACAAATATTTGCACTGAGCGGGGATCGAACCCACGCCTCCTGCGTAGCGGCCGCGTTCACTACCGCTACGCCAAGGAGGCGGATCTTCTGCGCTGACGGCACAGAATCTCTCTGTTCTTACAGGATCGGCAGCACGAGTGTGACTCCTGGTGTTGCACACGTCCATAGACCACCATAGGTGACCAGTTTCCATCAGATGGGCCGTGTGCTTGAACCTTTATTCTGTTACAGCGTGGCGGCACTGCTCCACCCTGCCCCGCTACAGGACTGGGCTTGGGACCCGTTCCGGCCCGAGCGTCTACTCGTGGCGTGCGACGATGGACTAGTGCGAGAGTGGATCATCCCACCGGGAGGTACCGGGTTCAATTACTCCCTTTTTTAGATAGTCATTGGTTTGGGGGTGAAAAAAAGTCGAAAGTACTGTTGGATGAGGGATGAAGGTTGTCTTGAAAAGAGTGAAAGTCTTGTTTTCAGATACTTTTTGATGAGGGGTGCAAATCGATATGGAGACAGTAAAGTCTAGTTTCAAAATACTGTTAGATTGAAACTCAATACGGTGATAGAAAATCTAGTTTCAAGATACTGTTAGATTCTAGGCTGAAACTCAACATAAAGAGAGCAAAGTGTAGGTTCAAGATTCTGTTAAATTCTGGGGTAAAATTCAACGTAGAGACAGCAAAAGCTAGTTTCAAAATCTGTTATATTCTGGGATTAAACTTGACATGATAGAAAAATTTACTTTCAAGATAGGTTATCTACTTACTCTTATATTCGAATACACAAGTATTGTTTACTAATTTTTACTCACTTATTGTGTATGGTATACTAAATATAAATATCGCAATAAAACTAAGCCAAACTGTTTACTTTCATGCTGGCACATCACATGGCTATTTATTTTTACTATTGGGAGTTTGTTTTATTTGCCAAAATATTTGACGTACGCGCAAACATACATATACTGACAAAAATGACCATTTACATAAGGTAGCCAAATCACAATCCGACAAGCACTCGGTAAGCGCATGTGGTATTGACTATATTTGTCAAAAAGACAATAAAGTTAATACTTTATCCAATATACTATTTGCTAAATATGTCAAATATGCAAATACAATAGCCATTTGAAGTACGACCATCAATGATTTTACTATATCACACACTTCTCTATATACCCAACGAGTATTTTAAACCAAAATTTCCCATATAGGCTTACAAGAATCAACAAACGAGCCTACTAGAACGTTCTCGGCCCACGCTGACAAGATCTACCTGATCCGCTTCCACCCCACGGCGGCCGATGTACTCACTACGGCGGCGCACGACCTCAGCGTCAAGCTGTGGGACTTGGGGCCAGACGTGCCAGTTGCCGCCATCACGCTCACTGGACACACCGACCAGATATTTACTATGGACTGGTCGCCTTGTGGGGAGTATCTCGCTACTGTGTGCAAGGATGGACTTATAAGGGTAAGTTTTTCTAGTTTTGAGGTTAAATCAGTCTATTTCATCCCTTAATTTACACAAATTAGTGTGAACTCGCTCCAGTGGTTTCGTCAAAAATGAACAGCGTGCGCCTTGAAATTAGAATTGGAAATACTGGAAAATGTAAGTTTAACCGCCAGTTGTAATGAACTATGCCACAAAAAACATACGAATTCGTAGAAAAGAATGCAATAGAATAGATTTATTTGCTTAAAATGTGGCAAATACAAGGTGACAAACAATTTATGAGCAGACACATTTTAACATTTGTCATGACATGCAAACATTAAAGGTCCAACCCCACCAAACGGACGGCATCGGCCCGGATTTTAAAATCTTTAAACAAAATTAAATCTTATTATCACAGTGTTTGAAGCAACGACCATACAACCAACTAGACACCGCATTACAGGCGACGCACTTCTGGCAATGGTTACGGCGAGAAAAGCGTATAAAAATCTTGCGTTAGAAGCACAGAGTTAAGTAATCAACCAGTGTTGACCACATACGTGATCCGCGAACACTTCCGCGTTTGTGTCAAATATTTCAAAAATAAATATAAAAATGCCTACTTGCTCAATAAAATTGTGTGGTATTAATACTCAGACATCAAACTTTCGCAGAGACGGGATTTCATTTCATCGGTAAGTTAAATAAATACATTATAAATTAACTACATTTAGTTCCGTAAAAGATTGACGGAGTTCATTTTATACTGGTTGGCGGTGAGTAGATGCAATGAATGGCAATATTCATATCTCTTTCTTACACACGTACATTTGAATTTATCTATTGCGTTCGGTCAATCGGTTCGGTTCGGTTCTACTATTTTACGATCGCGCGTTATCGGAATGACATTTGTTAGACCAATCAAAAGCAGTTATTTGCCTCTCCCCGCGACTCCTACCTCAGCAAGCTGCCAGAATTTTTTGTTCGTAAAATATGAAAGAATAGGTGTCTATTGGTTGTATAGTCGCTGGTTTGAAGTTTATATTACCAAGTCACGCACAACAGCTTGACATCGACGTGCGGCGGTATGACGCACGTCAAGCTGTCATGCGTGACTTGGTAATATAAACTTTAAATGCTGTGATATAAGATTTATTTTGTTTAAAGATTGTAAAATCCGGGCCGATGCCGTCCGTTTGGTGGGGTTGAACCTTAAATTAACGTAACGTAAACATATCGAGAGAATTTCATTTCGTTGCTATTGACGGGCTTCACTCACACACAGGTTCACTGTAGACAGTCTACCAATCGCAATGCACCGTTGCTCGAGGCACTAATCGTGCTGCAGACGTGAACTGATTATTTGTCCCCTACAGGTGTACTGTCCTCGCTCGAGCCCGGAACCCGTGACGTCAGGAGCGGGCCCTGCAGGGTCACGCGGTGCTCGGGTTGTTTGGGCACTCAACGGCACACACCTCGTCGTCACCGGCTTTGACAAGTGAGTACTCGCCACCGGTAAAGGAAGTTTCATCCCCTAACTTCGTTACCATGGCTACTAAATAACAATCAAAACATCGAGCCGAGCCAGATACCAAATAAATCGCGATGGAATCGGTTAAAAAATGTCTTTACGATAATTGTTTCTTAAAATAATAGTACATTATGGTACAAGCGTGTAAAGTTGGTGATTACCGCTGAGGCGACATTGAGACCCGAGCCGTGACGCGAGGGTCTTAAGAGAGCCGAGGACGGTAATCACCATACACGCGAGTAGCATACGGCTATTTTCAACACACTTGCGAATAAAATTATACTAAAAATACTACATAACACAATCAAAACACAATAGTAAAAATCTATTTGTTTACATATGCGCGCGCAACTAACATTTTTTTTTATTTGTTTCTTTCGGAACAGGCTAAGGTGCTATCACCATTCTGCCTTGTCATCTACTTACTTATTTGAATTATGATTTTTTTTTCTCTGTAAATACTCACAGAGAAAAAAAAATACATTTTAGTGAAAGTTTTGTTTATTAAACACGTATGCATGAAATGAGTAAGCAATAGGTATATTAATTCGTTTGTAATATTGGACACGATCTTTCTGTATCGAAACTTTTTTAAGAACAAAGCAACTTAATCAATGAAATTAAAAAAAAGAAGTCTATAACTCACTTTTGTGAATAATAGCAATGAAAAAGTCACAGTTTTATAATAGGTGTCATTCCGTGCTTAATTGCGGTGAAATAAAAGCCTGTTTATAAGCAAGTGTGTTGAAAAACAACTTTTTAACGGATTCTATCGCGATTTATTTGTTTTTATTAACTTTTGGCAGACGTTTCGGCTAGTTTTCAGTAAAATGGTTTTATTTCAATAAATAATATTATCATAAACTACAGAATGTATAACTGATTCTGTTTGTTTCCCCAGAGTATCAGAGCGTCAAATCCTTCTGTACAAAGCGACGGACTTATCAGCGCCCGTATGCACCGTGGGACTGGATGTATCGCCGGCCATTCTTCAGACGCACATCGACCACGATTCCGGGACACTATTCCTCACGGGACGCGTACGTATGCTCATATAGACGAAGTACTTCCTTCTCCTTAATATTCCGGTGTTTTTAAACAGGGTGTAAAAACCGAGACATACGTATATCAGTTAGATCGATATGAAAACAATTTATGAAAGTAGAAGAAGCGAAAGATGTATGCCAGGATCGTGGCAAGTGGAAAACTGTGGTCTCTGCCTACCCCACTAAAATAGAAAAAGGAAGTTAATCGATTTGAGTACTTAGCATACGAATTTGCTTTTTTTAATCTACTAGATAAAAATAAGTCGAGTTTTTCTTACTGGCGCTATAACTCCAAAACGCACGAACCGATTTGGCTAATTTTACACCCGTATTCACAAACAATACTTCGCTATGCGTACTACAAACACTGTGCAAAGAACGACAAATTCTCAGTGCGTTCGTTTTGGCAAGCCTTTTTATTCATTGATAACACTTAAGTAATACTTCGTTGAGGGAACGCACTGCGTTAGATACTGCTCCGTGATGTTTGTGAATTAATTTTACCAGCCCTATGCGCTCGAGCTCACTATGAGACCTCACAGTATTGTTTGTGAATACGGGTGTTAGTCTTGAAATATTCATGGGTGCCCAGGGAAGGTTCATAGGTGCAGCGGGAACGGGAAAAATATGGCGGTACGAAGTTCGCCGGAACAGCTAGTCTTAATAAATCTATTCCAAATAGTAAAAGGCTAGAAGTAATATATTACTTGTAGCCTTCCATCCAACCATCATTATAATGAATGAATAATGTTGTGTAGGGCGACTCCACGATCTACTGCTACGAGGTGACGAGCGAGCCGCCGCACCTGTGTGCCCTGTCGCACCACCGCGCCGCCTCGCTGCACCAGGGCATCTCCTTCTTGCAGAAGAACCTCGTGGCCGTGGAGAAGGTTCGTTCTTATTATTTATTTATTTATTTATTTGAAGGGCCAACAGCCATGACAAAGGTATAGTGACTGAAAATAGAAAATAGTTATAGGTCCTCACTGATACAATTTAGATACTATGTTCATAATGTGGACTAAAAAAAAGGAAGAATCTACGTGTCCTACTGTAAATCTATTGGTGTACAATATAGAATTATCTATCTATCTCGCTTATTATTCCTATGAATCTTACTAAAGTCTACGCTGCATTCAAAAATGTTATGAACAGGTTATTTATTTCTGAGTAATAAGACAAATGTGTACAACGAACCCCAGACTCAGAGGTGCGACCCTCGGATGCGGTTGGGACTAATACGAGGATGATGATTGTGACAAATGTCTTTGTACAGTCAGCGTCGAATTGATCTTGACTGGCAGAGTGCTCAAAAAGATCTTAATGACATGGTATTAAGATCTTTTTGAGCACCCTGCCAGTCATGATCAATTTGACGGTTTGACGCTGACTGTACCTGTATATAGACATTAGTTTATTTATATTTGTACTCAGTACGGTTACGTACACTGGAAGGTAAACAATCTTGATGTGATTTTTTTCACAAACTCATATAAAAAAATAAGCTACTGCATACTAGTTGTTCAGTTTGGATTGAAAGTCGCGTTTTATTTTTTTCAAACTTAGTTTATAAACAATAAATGATTAATAAATAATGAGTTTTTCAATAAGAAATATTAAATGCGGAACCCTAAAAACACATCAAGATTTACAATAATGTTAACGGGAATTAACGCGATCATGGTATAGGTACATACATACCTTTAATTTGCCTGACGTTTCGACCAGGTTACACCGGCCGTGGTCACAGGCTGACTGGCTCATCAAGATTTGTTTCCGTTTAGTTAAGTAGCTAACCTTACGAAGTACAACTGTCTCTATGGCCATATATAGATAGTTTATTTATATTTATTTTATTTGTATACTTTTCACCTATTGGTTTCATTTTAGGTGGAATTTGCGAGAGCACTACGATTGACAAACGGCACCGTCGAGCCGCTATCGTTCACAGTGCCCAGGATAAAGGTAGGGGACGTAATCTACATGGTTTATTAAGATTGATTTACATCAAACGAGCGATTGATCATATCCCCTCTACTTCAAATTCTATTAGTGTAAACAGTGC
The DNA here is from genome assembly GCA_914767945.1 of Eilema depressum. NCBI lineage: Eukaryota > Metazoa > Arthropoda > Insecta > Lepidoptera > Erebidae > Eilema > Eilema depressum. Next base: position 3,269,793 of record OU612027.1, on the reverse strand, counting down.
CAGAACATTCGTTCTTTCTTTCTTATGTAAACGCTGAAAACAAGATTTCGTTTACACTTAAATATTAAGACAGAATGGTGTTGTAAATTCTTCGTTTGGTCTAAATCCACCTCTATAAAACTCTTGAGGTGTTCCAAGCTTTTGGTTGTTAAGCTCATGTTTTGAAGTTTATTCTCCAATATTATATTGTGTTATCATGTATTGTATTCTTATCCAATATATAATGTTTTAACATCTGGTAACAGAGCGAGTTATTCCAAGACGACTTGTTCCCACCCACGTTGGTGACGTGGGAACCGTGGCTCAGTGGGAAGGACTGGCTGGCGGGCGCCAGCGTCACGCCCAAACTAGTTAGCTTACAGCCACCGGGCATGGAACCATGTAAGTACTAAATATTTATATATATATTTCTTCGCATTGTAGATAGCGTACTACAAGTGAGTTAAATTGAGTTTACTTTGAGTCTAGATAACGCTATGTATAATGTCCTATAACATTTATTTACAACACACCTGCTCATAACAGTGATATTATTTTACCGCAATTAAGCACGGAATGACACCTATTATAAAACTGTGACTTTTTCATTACTATTATTCACAAAAGTGAGTTATAGATTCTTTTTTAAATTTAATAGGAAGTGTCTATAATTGTCTATGTTCTTAAAAAAGTTTTGATACAAAAAATAACGTGTTTAATAGTACGAATAAATTAATACGCCTATTGTATGGTCATTTGATGCATTTTCGTATTTAAATAAATAATTTCAACTTGTAATACTTGTGTAATAAACAAAATTTTCACTCAAATTTAACTTTTTTTTTTCTCTAAGTACAGAAAAAAAAAACAGAGTAAAAAAAAGTTAAGTTCAAACCTAATTTTTTTTTAAATATGGTCGACCGCCATTGTTAAACGCATAGGAAAACGAATTAATTTGTAGTATTGTTTATTTAGTATTTGTAGTATTATTTTATTCGCAAGTGTGTTGTAAAACGTCGTATGGCACGTGTGAGCATGATGATTACCGTCCTCGGCTGTCTTAAGACCCTCGCCTGGCGGCTCGGGTCTCAATGGCGCCTCGGCGGTAATCACCAACGTTGCTCACTTGTACCATAATGTACTATTATATCATTTTTATTGAGACTATTTCTATATGGTGTGTATTCAGGTATTTTTATGTACGATCGCATAGGCGTGCAGTGCTTGTAGAACTCACAGTACCGTGGGAAACTAATATACCTAAAGACCACGCTATAAAGACAAACAAATACTTTGACTTGACTAACGAGTTAACCTAAAACGGCTACGTGGTTAAACTCTACGCCGTAGAAGTAGGAGCAAGGGGAATTCCAGCTAAATCCCTGTACATCTTACTTAAAGACCTCGGATTGTCAAGAGCTTCAGTAAGCTCTTTACTAAATCGAATATCAAAAGCGGCATTGATAGGATCTTACCAAATTTGGATAGGTAGGGGGGGGGGGGGGGGGGGGGAACACTACTGACGGTGGAGGTGAGCGCTGATTCATCACAAGGTGGCCACCCTAAACCTACATCTGGGTCGCAAGCTCGCAAGTCCCAGTCGCCGTCACGGTGTTCCTCTCTGTATCACGCTATGGACCCGGCGACCGCACGGTGAATCCATGGAGTGCTGAGAATCGGATCTCTGTTGAATTATAATTTGGTTCTATATCAAAATACTTACTTACTAATGTTGTTTTACTGGTGTAAATGTAACCTACCTATATCCTGTGTGTCTAGTGTCGCTGCACACGGCACCGAAGGAGACATCCCGGCCAGCGCCCAAGCCTGACCTGATCAAGGCGCATGTACCGCACCTGGCGCACGACAAGCATGACAACAAGGAGAAGCAGGACCAGGTGAGACACTATCGAGGGTATAGCTATCGGCTAACTTCGTGGACAAACGTTGGGTAGAACGGGCGCATATTGGGAGAGGCCTATGTCCAGCAGTGGACTGCAATAGGCTTATCGATCGAAAATATATAACGAATGCTAAATAATATTTCAATCTTGCTCGTAAAAGTTACTTTAGGACAGGCGCGGTCCGAGGGGGGGGGGGGGTCACAGGGGACATGGCCCCCCAAAACCATGCACGTCATATTGAAAAGTCCCAGTACGAGGGGAGGGGGGGTTAAATTTCTTAAGGAATTTCCGAAGTGACCCCCCCCCCCCCCCTCCAAAACTTCAAGCTGCGACCGGCCCTGCTTTAGGTTAGGGATTCAATAGATAAATTGCTGTGGCGTAAAGGACTTGTAAAAAAAGATGTAGAATGCGTAAGCATTATTAAATATAACATGAAAATGCATTCACCATCTTTTCATTATAGTCAAAATTATTTGAAACAGAATTTACAACATAAATATGTACTGTTTAAAGTAAAAAAAAATTACTCTACTGAGCATGTTCTCCCACAGATTCTGAAGTCAATGAGCGCCAAAATGGAGGTGAACTTGAAACTCGAACAAGACAGCATGGAAGGCGTGGACGAGGCGGAGTGGGAACAGTGAGATAACTCGACTAATTCAAGTGCAATTTACTGCCCTAGTTCGTAGTGTTACTTAGAGGCTCCCGTACATAGTCGGTTAACCCGATATAAGTCGGCCCTGTCGGGTGAGTGACGATATTGATAAACACTTCATAGTTTATTTGATAGTTCGTGAGCTTATTTATTCGTGCTTCTAAGACACGTGTGTTTCGAGGACTCAGGTGTCGCTTGTTCTCATTATAACATGAGCGGTACAAAGCACATGTACAGTTATTATTGATAGTGTTAGTATAGTTAATTGCTGCAAATCTACAATTTTTCGTAGATAGCTCCGTATATAGAGTACTACTATGAGAATTGTAAAAGATGAAGTATGTATCTATGTGTCTACATGCTCGCAGGTGACGTAAACACAACATTTCAATATACGCACTATTGATGTTCAAGCTTTAAAAATGAATTTGGAACTTTTGTTTATAAATGTGCGTGAAATGGGAAAAAACTTTTTGGTCCTTCGAGCTGGATGAATTTAGAACTTTTGTTTATAAATGTGCGTAAAATGGGAAACATTTTTGGTCCTTCGAGCCGGTTCAACTCGGGATTAAGTTTTATTACAGAATTCATTTCATAACGTATGCTGTGGTCTTATCAGGCCGATGTATAAGAAATAATAGGACGTTATAAAGGCGATATACAAAACAGAAACCAACCCATTTTTTGGTTTTAAATTTTAATCGTACAGAGCCCGTACCATGAGCTCCTAAAATAGGTCAATACGTACGACTGTCATACTACCAACTGCATAAATAACTTTGTAATCCCATATAAATATATAAGGTTACAAAGTTATATTTTACAGTTGCTAGTATGACAGCCGTTCAAAGACACTGACCTGTTTAAGAGTTCATGGTAGGCCTACAGTTTACCCATTATCAATATCGTCACTGCACCAAGGTATAATCGCCCCCTCGTAACGACAAAAACCCTTTTTATACCTAACAGTAGAATTCAGAAATATTTTATAGAAATTTTTCACCCGCGATTCCATGAAAATTTTAATCTTAGTCATTACAATGTAGATTATTAATACATCGGCACGTAAGTCCAATAACATTTACTGATATTAGATTAAGACCTAAAATGTCAGGACTTAGAAAATAAGGTAAAAACCTTTTATAGCAGAAATATTTGTCATAATTTTATTTCGCATAAAAACGAATGGCATAAATTTCATTTTGCATAAAATCGTTTGGTATACACTCATTTGTCATACATTCATAACTCATATTTATGTAAGCCAGAAATCAGAATCATCTTAAGGCATAATTTTTATACATACATATAGGTAATTACGCCTGTAATCAAAAATTGAACCATTATGTCGCACAAAATAAGGTTAGTGTACTTCATGAGCACAAATACACTGTCCAATTTAAATCCTGCAGAAGGTACATATTTTATTTCTAAGTCCTGACATTTCCTGAACAAGAAAGGAAACCCGGTATTGCTCGCAACAGCCGGTTACATCCCACTGTGGTTTCATCCCACTGTGGTTTCATCCCGCTGTGGTTTCATCCCACTGTGGTCTCATTTGCAATCTCGTGATCTCGAGCTCGACCAAATTTAACTATTAAGGTGTGATTCCGAAGGGGATCGCATACGACAACTTCAGACGCACGCAGCACATACGCGTAATTCATTGCGGCTTCTCAACGGTCCCATTTATCCGTATCGGAGTTAAACAAGTAATGGGTACGTTATATCTGCTGCATGAGTTGGCAGTTGTCGTATGTGGTCGGCTACGGAATCATATCATTATGCTCATAGCAATGCTCATTGTAACGCCTTTATTTATTTATTATATATAACATTTGTTTTATAACTACTTTATACAGAAAAAAATACATTCATTGTCAAGAAATTATGAAACCTTTTTGAGGTCTGAAATATATAAATGGTATTGAATTCTGTTGTGACTACATAGCATTCATATGTACTGGATATATTATTATTAAATACATCTTTATTCCGTTTGGTTAGGTATTTAACTAAAGGTAAACAATCTTGATGTATCTGTTAGTTAAAACTAAGTTTATTAATAGTTGTTTGTTTAAAAAGTCAGTTTGAAAATAAACGCGACCAAAAACCGAAATCGCACCATTTCAATAAGCAGTACTTTATTATACATTATAGATAACACACTTGTACTTTTCCACAATATTTATTGTTCTCCTAACCGGTTTCACCTCACGGCATTCTCAAAGGATTACATTGATGGTTATTAACCAATGGTTAACAAGTGTGTTATCTATAATGTATAATAATAACTTCCACCAAGTGCCATCAATCAACAGTATAAATAGTACTTTATTTGTTTAATATGCGTTTGTGTAAGAAGTCATTATAAGATTGTTTCCGTCTAGTTAAATACCTAATTAAATGGAGTATAGAGACAAGCAATAGTGTTGCTATTAATATTTCAGACCTTAGTCGATATTATTTAATCGATAAAAATCGCCTAAATTTTATCAAATAAGTAGAGTACCACGCAACATTCCTACACTTGCCATAAATGCATTTATTTATATCGCGTATACTATATGTATCGAATAACGAGTTCTATGAATACGTATGATTTGTATGTATGTAATACTTTGTATATGTATGGATGTGTAGGGTATCCATACTTATTAGGGAATTGACATTTAATATCGTAACCAATATTATTCTATAGTCATCTTTATATTGATAGAAACGTAACTGACTGATGGTATTTGTCAGTTTTTGAACTAGTAACATGTTTTTAGTATGATACTATTGTGGAATTGTCGTTTCTTTTTTGGAAAATTCATTATTTTATTTTTAAAATGCCTTACAATCTGTAATAATAGGTGAAAATCCTGGCATTAGTTCAAATATTGGCGAATACCATTACGTGAGGTAGAATACATCGAATTAGGTGATACATGAAGGCATGTCGATAACCGACGCTAGTCCGTTTTTTTCAGGTATTAAAAATAGTATCTCTTGACATATATTATTGTTATAAGACATTGCTCTCTTGAAGCGGATCGTCTGCTTGTTACAGGTAAAAAGGTACGTTTTGATTATACGTATCATTAGGTTGTTACACTAGTCACTTAAATCAAGATATTAAGAATATTTTGTGATGATTTCTGTTAGTATATATTTTGTATTTAATTTTCTTTTGGAATTTATCAAGCGGGGTTCACTTTTGAAGTGAAAATTTTGGGTGAACAAAAATCATGATAATCGTGTCATCGTCCATCATGCTCACGACAGAATGGACGGAACCTAGGCATCACCCATTTTGACGTCACGACGATACACTCGTTAGGCGCTTTTTTGGGTGAACAAAAAGTTTTTATATCTATACCTTATGTATGAATTCCATCGACAGTCCCCAAAGACTGCCCCGCAAGTTTTTATTTTGTGGTATAAAAAAAGACTGCAGTACGCCATGTTCGATGTATTCCTACCGCTTAGTCTTTGTATAAATATCTGTAACATGAAAGCGCGACTTAGTATCGCTAGTTGATGCCATAAACACATCACGTTTTGCTCAAAACGCCAAAGACTATAATTTTCTTGTCAATATGTTGAAATTATGTAAGTTTACGTTTTTATTTGATTTTGAAGTCATATAGGAGAAGTGACATTAGTAACTAATTCACTAATCGATTATATTTATTTCATATTAAAATCGACTAAAAGACAGTGATCCATAGTTACTAACATCGCGTCTCATCCCTATCTCTCTTATGAATTAATATACCTCTGCCTTTTGCAGTAATCGATAGAAAAGTCTAGATAGCTAGATTTTATACCTAGTATTAAAATGGAATCTCATTAAAATTTTATTTATAAATGCGCCCATTCAAAATTAAATATAGTTGACATTTGAAATATTTTATTTTGCGCATCGATAGGCTTGTAAGAGCGAGTATGCGTGTAGGCGCAACTGTGAGCGTGTCGTAACTAGACAAGTGTACTCCAGCTTTCGTATTTTACTTAAATATTTACGGATAGGTGTAATTTATTCACTAGTCAAAAATATTATACTAAATGGGAAGATTCTTAAAAATATTTTATTCAAAATGTATTACTTTAACATTATGTACGGTTAAGATTTCTATGTATATTTTAGTTTAGTTTTTTAAACGGCCTGCTGTCGGTGATGTTTTGAATGTTATAATTGAGGTAGTATTGAAAAATACAACCTTCATTGTGTACTCTGTTTGAAAGACAATATTTTGTGCTTCGAACAGAACATTAAATGAATGACAACGAATTGCTTCTTATCTAGGGAACTGAACATTTAAATAAAAAAGATTGAAGCAATACCGACAGCAATGCCGCGATTTGCTATTGCACATGTATTCATATCAAATAAACTAAATCACCGTAACTATGTAATGTTTATTTGTAAGTACTCACCTTTGGTAACCGAAGCAATACTTATAGTCTAAAAGCACAACCTTGTGAATTTGAATGTGAAGATAAACATGGTTGGTACAACAGTGGATTAGGACAACAGAATAAAAACCAGCTAAGTGCGAGTCTGACTCGCTATTGAGGGTTCAGTACTGATTTTTATTTAGATAGAACTCGGATCTTAGCATAAGAATCGGACCAGTGACTATTTGAACAACATTTTGATACCCATTTCCATTTTGGTATACCTACCTACCTACCTACACCTTACCTAATATTAAGTAATTTAGACCTGTATTCTAGAATAGAGTCAATTTTGACTCTCGATTTACCTGAATAGGTACAGATTATATAGACAATCTGTCAAATCTGTCTGTCTGTCTATACAATCTGCCCTTGTCGAGATTCAGGACTGACTGTCGTTCTAGAATATAGGCCTTAGCCTGTTTATCGATTTAAAAAGTCCCCACTGTTGTACCAATCTTATCTTGTTTGAATTAATATTTATATTCTCTTGAAAATTTCGAATTTAACCATTTACTTTGCACAAATTTTTCCAAAATATTTTTTAAAATAACGTGTACAAAAATACAGAGATCGTCAACCTTTAAGCACAAAACTCCGACATTTGCTCTCCAAATCATTTCCGTACCAAAGTTGTGAAATGACAATAACTTTATGTTGAGAACTTGACCCTTCACCGTTCGAATTGATTTCGTCCAAATATGTATGTAATACGTGAACTTGCTACAAATTGGGAATCTAGTGCCAATGCTTCCTTTTGACGTTAAATAATCAGCGTTAGTGTTTTTTGAAATCATCTCCCTTATCTTTTTTCGATAAAATTGATTACAATTATTGCATCCTAAGCTTTTTAATCTATTCTACTAGAGAAAATTCAAGAATTTCACGAACAACTTAGAAAATTCGAGAATTTCACAAACAACTTTGAGAAAATTCGAGAATTTAGAGAATTCGAGAATCAATGAAAATTAGAGAACACAGTGTATTGATCAGTTTTATCGAAGAAGGCCCAGTGTATTTGTAATATATTAACAGGCGATACCCTCATGTGTGAGTGCGTGTAATTTTGTATTTTTGGATGTTGTAAACCTACAGATATCCTAGCGTTAAGGCTCAATATTTGGAGATATTTTTATTATTTTGCAATTTTTTATTAAACTCTTGCTAAATTATTCTGTGTTTTTAATCATACCATATCTTTCCAACCCCCCTAGACAAGTGGCAATTCGTTAGCTATTGTAGAATAATATTGTGACATACGTTGATGACTGTCATACCGTAAAATGGGGTGAATAGGGATCAAAGGGTGAATAGGGATAAAATGGTTGTTAGATTTTTTTTATTAATTTTCTCTTTTTGCCCGAATTCCAAGTACCTATCTAACCAGTAATTATTGATAACTCTGCTCATTATTACATTGAACTTATCCATAATTTCACTAAAAAATAACTACAGAATTCAGCTGACCATTTTATCCCTATTCACCCATTGATCCCTATTCACCCCATAGTACCGGTATACGTCAAATCCCACACATTCGTCATTTAATTCTACAACACGTTGGCCAAAAAATGGCCACTGGTCTAGGGGGGAGCTGTCCTATTACAAGTTTCTAAGAAATTGAACCGACAACAATAGTTTTCGAGAGCTCGGCTCTGCTCAGCAGATTAAATAAAACAAAGGATAGGAAATAAAATTAAGGAATAGAGTGTACAACAATACACTTCCGCCTTTTAGAGGCGTGAATATATGAATGGGTGTAAGATAGAATGACAAACATTCGTTTACTGCTTATACAAATATCTATGAAGCAAGATCTAATCGTTCTTAAAACTCATAGGGGGTTCAAATCAATCAAATAATGATAAGTCCTTAAGGCCCCTACTATGAGTTTACCTTCGAATATAACTAGAAGCATGTATTGTGGTTGTTTGTGTGGATAGGGAACAAATATATATATTTTTATTTATGTTTGGTTTGTACAAACGTGACGCCACACGTATTGGTCTTGGAGTTAAGGCGATAACCACACTTCCTACTGATTGAGTGTTCTGTTTACTCGCAAGACAAACAGACTGCTTGTCTTGTATAATGTGACCGCAGGGTGTTTCCGATCTTATTGTAATACAGATTATTAGAGAAGAATATATTGATGATGGTTTTTAACCTTGTAAAAGGAGTGAACCAATTAAATATCTGATAGGTACCTACCGGTGTATAACGTCATCTTATTTCAATAATTCCTTCTTTGTAAGAAAGATGTTCCGCCTAAAGGTTTATTCTGTAAGGGACTGGTCGCGGGTTCCACTCCCGTTTTGGGCATTTCATCCTATTATAATTTATTCGAATATTTAGCATACTAATTGGTTTAAATAATAAAAAGTCATTAAATTAATAACAAATATTGGAGAGATAAGTGGAGGAGGATAAGCCGGAAGGCGGACCTTGAGCTCCGAATTCACCTTGACCCCGGATGCAATCTGTGATGATGATTAAAATGTCACAATAAAGCTGACTTAATATAAACAATAACAGACAGAAATCGTTTTTATTTGTAATTTTTTTTCAATTCCCCAAGGATTTCCTCAATTACTAACTCTATCTCAGGGTAATACCCAGGTCATCGTGTGTATATATCAGTTGACACCGCGATCTCGGACAATTATTTCGTACACTCATTGCCGCGAACTCGTACCTACGTTCCTACTCGTACTCCTACAATAGACACGCTTAGCTATTTAGTTACGGAAATCGTACATAGTTAGGATCGTACAGCTAATGGTGTCGGTGAATGAATCAAATTGATCTATGAAGTGTGGTCCGAGCGGTGAGACGGCAGCGTTTCCAGCCTTTGAGACCAGCCTGCTTCTTTCATCGGAGCCCGGAACATAGCGGACTCTTTTAAACGCCCACGTAGGTAAGTAAAGTATGGGTGTGTGCAATGTGCATGTCTCGGGATCAAGTCAATCTCTCCTGCCAGTTGGTATACCAGTTGATTAACGCAAGTGGCTCTGGCGCAAGCTAACCCTTCGGGATTGGGAGGTAAGAGAGCAGTCGCTCTCATAAAAATCATATGGAAAAGCGAATACAGCTCAGGCGGGACTCGAATCCGCGATCTTTTCCTTACAGGAGGAATGCTCTGACCACTGAGCCACCGAGCCTCGTTCGAAACTGATCCAATACAAGTCCCGCCTGAGCTGTTATTAGCTTTTTCCATCTTAGTCGATTTGAATAGTTTAACATACTAAATGCTTTAAGATTTCATTATAAAATCAAATAAATCAAATTGAATTAAATTTTGAAGCATTTATTATGCTAACTATTCAAAGCGATTAAGATTTAGTAAAGAGAATCGACCTCGGGCGGGACTCGAACCCGCGATCTTTCCCTTACAGGAATCAAATCTAAAGGAGGATTGTCCTCGAGGACACTTCGATGCAACTAGAAACTATGTTTAGATGTTGAAGTGTATTATATCAATTGAATAGATATGATTATAATTACAAAGTGTATGATCTATGAAGTAGATAATATTATAATCCTATCATAGGTAGGACTGCCTCTGTGGCGTAGCGGTAGTGAACGCGGCCGCTACGCAGGAGGCGCGGGTTCGATCCCCGCTCAGTGCAAATATTTGTATTGGTCTGGGTGTTTCTATGTATAATATGTATCTATGTATTTACAAAAAAAAATGTACCTAAGTATGTTTATTCGCATTCTAGAACCCATAACACAAGCTAGTTAAGCTATGCTTACTTTGGGTCTAGATAGCGTTGTGTAGAATGTCCTACAATATTTATTATTATTATTCCTCTTTATTCTTTTAAAACTCTTATAAATTATATTTTTAAATACATAATTATATAAATACAAAACATATATTTAAAAATATAAAAAATAGTGCCCCACCGGTATCGGGTATAGGGACCAAGCTACCGGTGGTTAGGGCTCCAGAGAGAGGAACCTCCTCACAATACGTGCCGTGTCGAGGAGTACCGCCTTCTGCATCAAGCCCTTGATCCAGCTGCCTAACGAGAGCCTCTTAAGGTGTTGGTCGAGGCTCTTAGCAATCAGCCCATAGGCCGATATGACTATCGGGACAATGATGATTACTAAAATTATAAATTGGGTGAAGATGTTTGGATGTTTGTAGGTACATTTTGATATTTGTTATTCAATCACGCTCTACGGGCTGAAGGAAACTGGCAGATTTTTTTATCTCAGAAATAGTTTTCCCATGAGTAAAGGAACAGAATTCAATGCGGGCGAAGCCGCAGGCAACAACTAGTCGATACATAAGTAATGGCAAAAGAAGAATGTTTTGACATTTTATATTTGTTTTTTTTTTGTTCATAGACAAAAGTTATTTTGATTTTCAAAACAGGCACAGTGACTAAGACATCCGACTAAGCCCTCGTCTTAACAAGACAGATAGCGGTCGCAGTTAATTTATCAGATTAGGAAAGAGATCTATCAGCCTGTTTAGCCGATGTCCGCGTTGTCTGTCTGTGTTTAATCAGTCAAATCCTGTAGCTGTCTAATGACTATTCGTTCGTAACATGGGTCTTCCATAGACCCATAGGTAAAATGGTGTAAATTCTATTCACGGATTCAAATTAATACGAATTTCATGTTTACTCTAGTCCAGGGGTTTAAATGAAGCCCGAGACGTGCCATCAAATAAGTTTGACTTTTGGATACACATTGACAAGTGGCACTTCATCCCAGGCACACTCAAGCTGTGGAATGAACTCCCGTTGTTTTCCCAAGCGACTACAATATGGGGTTCTTCAAGAAGGGCATTAGAAGGTTTCTTCAGAGTCAGCAGCGCGAGTGTGACGCCCCTGGTGTTGCATACGTCCATAGGCCACGGTGACCACTTCCCATCAGGTGGGCCGTGTGCTTGTTTGCCACCTAAGTGGTATACCTAAAATAAAAAAAAGTGGCGCGCAGAAAGGTAGGCAGATACACGTTTGTTATAAGACCTCACTATCACTTCTGACTCTCTAGTATACATACACTCGTATAATTAATCTATCCTTCTGGCACTATGACCGATATGGTCCGAGAGGGTCCCGTACGTAGTTTCGAATGACGTTGCAGCAGAAACTACGTACGGGACCCGGTCCGAGAGCCTCATACGTGGGTGTCTGTGTGCGTGCCAAAGTTATTGTTTCTCTACTCATTTGATTCGTACCATTACCCTGCAATGTAACAAAGGGTAAACGGATACCTATTTGAGTGATTACCTCGATATTACGAGTATTGTATGAATTTGTATGGTCTGGTATGAGTCACAATTATTTTAACAACAGCAGTAACAACAGTCTAACAATGGAGAATCGTTATAACTTATTGCCATGGTTTATGGCAAACTGTCAAAATGGTCGTTGCAAAACTTACGAGTTGGGACTTATTTTGGAATATAAAAATTAATGACGAATCTCCGTCACACGGGAGAGCTTAGGCACTTCTAAGTGTTTGCATGTAACATTATTACATAGTAGGTATGCATCCAATGTGACACAAATCGAAGCCATGCTATCATGCATCCATGCACGCTCCGCCTCTGAGCCTCGTCCGTCCGTCAGCACTTCAGCAGGTGTACTTACCTACCGGCTTGCAGTTAGGATTAACTTTTAATGGGGTTCGTGCATGAGATTTACCCCATATCCCTTACGAAGATGTTTCTTCATTTTTTGCTAAGTCATGAAAAAATAGTAGGTTTATTAGATTTGCACGCCCTATGTCAGATACGCAAAATGTCAGATGCGCATATTGTCCGAAAACGCAGAATGCCAGATACGCAAAAAGTCAGAAACGCAAAATGCCAGATACGCAAAAAGTCAGATACGCAAAAAGTCAGAAACGCAAAATGCCAGATACGCAAAAAGTCAGAAACGTAAAATGTCAAATACGCAAAAAGTCAGAAATGCAGAATGTCAGAAACGCAAAAAGTCAGTCAACCATATAAAGCGATTTTTACGTCCAGAAAAGTATGGATTGAAAAACTTATGTCACTTTTTTAAAGCTTGCTTAGTCGCTTGAATTTTTGATTTGTATTTTTTTAAATATAGGATGATTAAACTCACGGAAATAACAGATTGTGTTTTATTTATTGACAACCTCTTGACTTGTCGTTCATGTTGTCATGCAATCATGGCATTATGCGTATTTGACATATTGAGTATCTGACATTCAGCGTTCATGGCATTATGCGTATTTGACATATTGAGTATCTGACATTCAGCGTTTATGGCATTTTGCTTATTTGTCATTAAGAGATTCTGACTATTTGCGAATATGACATTTCGCGACGAAGTCTGCCGATCTGACAATATGCGCATCTGACATTTTGCGTATCTGACATAGGGCGTACAAATCGTTTATTACACTAAGATGTATAGAGTGCGTGTAAGCGTCGAGGCCGGTTCGATTGTTCCTTGTGTGACCCCTGAAACTTTACGATTAGGCGGGCGCTCATCAATCGACGCCGCGCTTCCACACGACACGAGCTTGTTGAATGACATTGTGACAAGTTGGACAAAATTGTCCCCAGTCATGATTGTCGTGAGGTAATTTAAAAACAAAGAATTGTGTTGATAGACTACTGAGTAAGTAATTTATGTAGGTACCTAATATGTGTATGATAATTTTGAAAAGAAAACCTGTGAAAAAATATTCCCCAACAACCATAGCAATTTTGTATGGGTTGTCTTTGCAGAGCAAGCCGGCAGGAATCAGATTAAAGGGACCTCTCGCCACTGATATCACAGAATTAAATAATAGTATCTACTCTGATGTCTCTACACCCTTTTTTTCGTACGGAAATCGAGAAAGTAAGACGGCCGGATGTTCGGAAGAAAGTAGCTGGAAATGTGCAGCACAACAACCAGTCCCTCGCCTTTCGGATCTAGTCTGATAGGTAGGTAGGTAGGTAGGTATCTAATTGGTGGTGATTACAAAACAACGATTTGATTCACATAGCCTAAATATTTAAAAGTCTTCAAATAAGAAATTTTATTTGAAAAACTAACAACAGCAGCGTTACTACTACTACTAGGTATGTTATCTATCTACTCTACTTATTTTGAGATATTGTTCAGAAAGGTAGACTCCTCCGTGGCGTAGAGGTAGTGAACGCGGCCGCTACGCAGGAGGCGCGGGTTCGATCCACGCTCAGTGCAAATATTTGTGTTTATGAAATATGGGTATTTGCATTGGTCTGGTCGTGCCTCGGGGAGCACGTTAAGCCGTCGGTCCCAGTTGCCATAAGAACATCTTTGGCAGTCGTTACGGGTAGGTAGTTGGAGCCCTAAAAAAAATCCAAAAACAACGTTCTAGCTGCAAAGCTTCGATATCGCCTAATGTTACCATTGGGTTGTGGAGGTCGACGGCAATTGCTTCACGAAAAATATCGAGGTCTAGCCAAATCCGTAGTTAAGACTAGTAAAGCGTACCCCAGACTCCGAGCTGAAAAGCTTCAGATGCGTTTGGAAATTAACGCTAGGATGAAGAAGAAGATTGTTCAGAAAGGTGAAGGCAAGGCACCACCGAGTCTCCAAATAATATAGTAAAAACGTAAGGTAGGAAAATTGCCCAACTATCAATCGCTCTAAGTCGTCCAACAGATTGCGGACATTTGTCACATAAGCTCTTAGATAGCTACTCGTACTTCCTCAGTATGTTCCATTTAAAATTTCGGCGGCTGAAATAAGCAGGTATTCAACAACTGTTGAAGAAATAACTTAAGTATCTAGCTAAGTAGGTATTCTAATAGTAATAAAATAGGTAATTATCAGCGGTAGGTACATCAGCGATGAACAGGATCAGAATTCCACGCGGGCAGAGCCTTGAGCACCTACTTTATACTTATATACATCTTCTATCTATCTATCTATACTATTATATAATTGTAAAGTGGTCGTGTCTGTACATTGGAGATATTTAAAAAAAATACTTGGGTTATGTTATGTTATGTTAACGATACTGAACACGAAAATATTTTTTTGAATTTCCTGTCTGTTTGTCTGTTTGTCCGCGATGGACGCAAAAACGGATTTTGATGCGGTTGTTTTTGTTAGAAAGGGCTTACTCAGACTTAAAATCTTACCTTTGTTTGATCGCAATCGGTTGAGTAGAACCGAAGATATGAGCAAAGGTCGCGTTAACCGAGATACACGCGGGCGGAGCCGCGGGCGGAAGGCTAGTTTGTCATATAAATATTCTCATAAACTTCGTATGTACCTACAATATAACATCGTGGAAACTTAACGCAATCAGGCAGATGTGCTCAATACTAACTTTTGTGAAAGTTCAAAACCTTTTAGTTCTCTGAATGAATAAGTTTCGTATCGAATATAGGTCTAAAATGTTCGGTATTTGTGTCTCATATTCCACTAGCAAAACCCCTCCCATGGGTTCCACCCCACGGTTACATGCCTTTTTCTTTACCTCGATTTTTTTACATTTCTTACATTCAAGTTCATGTTCATTAACAGTACCTACAGATTGGAGATCAAAGCGTACCTACATAGGTATTTTGACCAGGTCGAAAGTACGCTAGTAGATGCTATTATCTGTTCTGTGTCGAAAGTGTTATAATATCTAGGTGAAGAGTATCAGAAGCTATCAGAGGGGGACCTATCAGAAGAGGATCGATCAAGTAAAAAAGAATAAGGAAAATGGAAGAATAAATAAACAATAAAATAATAAATGAAAATAATTTTATTCATGAAAAAAAATGCACTTGTTTACAGTGAATTGGTACCTCTGCCAAACTGTACAAGTTTGTTGGCAGAAGCTGAAGCACTGCGTCAGAATAATTCTTTTCTTTCTATTTACATACTTTAGAATTTTTATTCATAAAGAAAATGCAAATTCTATCGTAGCCTGAGCTACACGCTTGCATAACTGATACTTCTCAACTAACATTAGGTGATAAAGACTAGAACTGATGGAGACCAAACAACTTGATGATGATGTATATGTTTATCAGTTAAATGATATTTTTTAGATATTTAAATAAAATATATAAATAAATTACAGTATATAATAAACGGATAATATAAATGAAATCTGTACAAAAGGCGGCCTTATCGCTGCAAGCGATCTCTTACAGGCAAGATCTATTACACCTTACAATCTACCAAAACAAATTGGTTAACTAAGTGACTTTTAAACTTTCGCGATCCATTCAATATAAAATGTGATGTACAGTCAGCATCGATCTTGACCAGCAAAGTATTTACCCAAAAAGCTGTACCTATGTCATCATAGCCTGCCTAAGCATACTATGATTGCGTTAATTCCCAATAACATTATTTTATAAGTTAGTTAACGTTGGAAACAAGTCGATTTCACTTACGAATAAGAATCAAATATGTCGCCCCTCGCTCGTTTGAAGCCAAATTTGAGTAGAACAAATGTCATTAATTTTGGAGGCTCTCCCTCACGTTAAGTATGGGACAGATATTGCCTCCGTTAGTATCCAAGTTATTTAATCTAAGTAACGTTGCCGTAACTTTGGCCAAGTTGTTTGTACGGACGTGAGCAATGGAAGAGCAGGTAAGCTTTCCGATGGGAATGTTGTGCTCGGAATCAAAGATATACGAGGCACGTTTCGGAGGTTTTAGGTGGGAATCACGATGGACGTTTGACAGTCGACGCGTAGGTAACGGATAGATATGTGCATAACTACAATAGAATTATAGGATATTCTCATCAGAATGTGTTGGTGAGGTGAGTATATCTATCCATATGTGAAGTGAGGTGTATAGGCACAGAACAGATATAGTATACTGTATAGGTATGTGAGACAGTTCTTTTTAATTTTGAGAACGTAAAACACTGACATTTTTCAAACGTAATGATGTTTTTCACTGATGGGTACCGCCCACTCCACTCAGTGCTGTCCATAACGATTTTTTCATACTGTCCATTCCATAGACAAGAGAATAATTGGTTAAGGAAAAAATAAATCGATCAAGATATATTTTTTGTATATTAATTTTGCAAGTTTAATTTCTTTTTACAATTTCGTAAGCAAAGATAGCGACGCGACGGCAAGTAGACAGCCGGCCGGCCGGCCCAGTTGCAGCAATTCAGCTCTTAACTATTTCGTATCAGGTTCAACGCCTGGTACTAAATCGGCCTTTTTGTTTGCTTGAGTAGGTGCTTTATCTATTTGAACTGAGTGGTACGGTGCATTGCTCTGTGGCGTAGCGGAAATGAACGCGGCCGCTACGCAGGAGGCGCGGGTTCGATCCCCGCTCAGTGCAAATATTTGTATGCATGAATATGAATATTTGCATTGGTCTGGGTGTTTCTATGTATAATATGTATGTATTTACAAAAAAAAGTATATAAGTATGTTTATCCGCATTCTAGAACCCATAACACAAGCTAGTTAAGCTATACTTACTTTGGGTATGTGTAGATTGTGTAGATTGTCCTACAATAATTATGCACCGTTCAGGGAGGTTTTTTAACAGGTTAGTAAACCACTCTGTGATATTCCTTTGTACACACGGCGTCAGACTTCGGTTTACAGGCCACACCAACATAAAGGAAGTGTGCGTGACAGCAATACTATTAATACATTGCTTAAAGATGTGTGTAAGTAAACCAATCAGGGCCCTTGACGCACTCACACATTCGCTATTTTACTTACATGAAATATAGGTATTGATGATAGCCACTGCACCAAGTTATAATAGTATATTTAGCGAAAAACGAATAAGTAGATATAGCTGAATGGTTTAAATATGCAGCTGAACCAATAGAATCAATACCGGGTTCGGTCCTCGAGCGAGGTGCACTTTTTGTTCCTCAAGATATTGAAGTCCGATTGGTCTAGTAACTAGTTTATTTACAGGAAACTAAGTGTATAAAATTCATATATATAATTTAATATATTTTTTGCATATTTCCTTGATGATACTATTTATTCTTAATGGATAAAAGGAAAGGAAAATAAAATAATTAACTTATTGTTGCAATGCAATAATATATTTACTATTATGAGCATGATATTTTTCTTAAGTATGGGTATAATTAATTATTTATAGATAATAATTAATTAAGTATCAGATAAAAATATTTGATCTTTAATAAAAAATATAAAAAACACATAAGTATAATTATTATAAACTTCTAAAAAGATATTGGAACATAAAATAAAATGTTATGTCTATTAAATTGACTGACATAAAGATGCACGAATGACAAAAAGAGAATTCCGTTGTTAAGTTCCGAACTAACGACCGGCGACAACGGTGAGGTCCAAACTTACTTACTTGCATTCTTATCCATCTCGACTATGAGAACAGATAGTATAGTGACTAAATTTGATAACTCCTATCAGTTATAGAAACAAAATGCTGCATATATTTCATAAAATTAGTTTAGAATATGATTTTATAACCTTGGTGCATTTTATGTAAGTAAAATAGCGAATGTGTGAGTGCGTCAAAGGCCCTGATTGGTTTACTTGTTATGACACACATCTTTAAGCAATGTATTAATAGTATTGCTGTCACGCACACTTCCTTTATGTTGGTGTGGCCTGTAAACCGAGGTCTGGCGCCGTGTGTACTTTAGAAAACATACTTAAAGAAACACATGGGCTTTCTTTAAAACTTTTAACTGCATGTCAAGATTCACAGTTTGAGAGCCACTGTTCTAGAGATTTGCGATGTAAAATGCAAAAAAGGGAACTGGGTCGCTCGTCAAAGAGCTTAAATGGCATACAGAGGGTGACACTGTGCCTTTATGAGTACGGCCGTGAGACGCGCGTTTGTCTCTGAAGCATATTGGTCTTTGAATTGGCTCACGACTTGAATAGGATCAGAATGCTTTTGAGCATCCGAGCTAAACTTTGACTATGCGTTTTGCTTGAGCTTGTTTGCAAACTTTTGTGTCTTTTTTGTTGAGTACATTCCTCAAAAATATAATTTTTATGGAACTTTATCTTATTCGTTATACGAACATTCCTCAAAAATATAATTTCTATGGAACTTTATCTTAATACGCATTTGGTATGATTTAAGAATGGTATGAGTTCTCGTGGTATGAAGACGGAACAACCCGATACTATGACGAAGCGACGCACGGCCACTGCGGTGTAAAAGACACTTTTTGATTTTTGGCCTTCAGGGTAAACTTTTTAGTTTCTCTATTAATAGCAGTACCTACGGAATCGGAATAAAGTGTAATTCTAATTGTAGTATGAAATTGACATAAATCATTAATATAACTATATTTTTTATATGAAATTTGAGTCTTCGTAACTCGAAATACATTAATTAACTTATCATTATTACTATAACCACCGCAATGTCCCGAAATCCATGGTTAAAACCTTAAAAATGATTCGCTTCAGCGCGATTCCATCAATAGAATGTCACTTTGTCTAAGGCCCCAGCTCAACTTAGCTAATTTAAGTACGCAAAAGCTCAAATGTGATCTTTTTCGATTTGCGGAAGTTCACTTCAGTTGACTTTACGTTGGGTTCGTCGCTACGCTAGCATATCCACTTCTGCCGCCATCGCAACTGTGATTCAGTAGACTGGCAGGTTACAGCAGTAAACTCTGCCACCACACAAGTCATAATCATACGAGCGCCATTCCGATAATATCCAAAACTTGCACCAACCTGGCTTCAGTTTCAGTCTATCTGCCCCTCTAGACACTGGCAATTTGTTAGCTGACGTATTGTAGAATAGAATGACGATGGGATTTGACATTTATGACAGTCATCAACGTACGTCATAAACGTCAAATCTCATACAATCGTCATCCAATTCTACAATACGCCGGCCAACAAATTGCCAACTGTCTAGGGAGGCCAGGCGCGGTCCGAGGAGGGGGGGGGGGGTCACAGGGGACATGACCCCCACAAAACCATGCACGTCATATTGAAAAGTCCCAGTACGAGGGGAGGGGGGGTTAAATTTCTTAAGGAATTTCCGAAGTGACCCCCCCCCAAAAACTTCAAGCTGCGACCGGCCCTGAGGGGGGCTGGACTTTAACGGTAGTAAGTACCGCTTGATATCGAAAGGGAGCATCATCATTCATAAAGCATCATGTAATAAATCAGCAGGTATATAGACTTGGAGAAAAAGGTTATCTAGGACAAGATCATCGTGGTAGGACCCCACCCTCAACACAAACCATATCTCTGGTAATCTGGCGCTTGCTGGCTTCCTAATCTATTTAACACGACATCAGAAGAGCCTTTCCCAACATCTGGAGTTCATTAACCGGATGTTTTCTCCCGCAATGTTTGGGAAATCGCGCTTAATTTACTATAATTGTATTTGCCTCCGAACAATTGGCTGAGTGTTGCTTGTTACGGCGGTCTTGCTCGCAATTAGAGTATTTTCAAGGCAATATTAGAGAAGCAGATGTTTTATTTGGCTTTATGAAAATTATACTTTTTTATACGGGTAATGTGGCTTGAAGATAATTTGTCGTCATCTGTCTTTCTGTGACGTATTGGCGTGATGATATTGTGTCGGGCCGCAAGTGTTCATAATCAGTCAAGCGGCGCGTGAAGTTGAACATTATTGGGCTGATACTTACTGTAATATTTTAGTCAATCGGTTACTCGTTTTCCCATTTATCATTTATTTTCTATTTGATGTAGTCTGACTTTTGAAATGGCGTCTTTAAGTATACTTATATCTTTTCCGGTGGAGTGAAATAGGACCACCTAATCTCTTTCCGTGGATGTAGTAGAAGACAGTGGCGATTAGTGACAATTTTCAAACGGCAAGCGAAAAAGGTTTGTCATGTACCTACCAGGGGTCCCATTGGGAAACCGGCGGGAATGGGAATATAGGGGCCCCTCGCCACTGGTATAAGACTACTAAAGGATAGGGCTGTTCTCCATCCGACAGAAAACATATGGTCCATAACAAAGTACTCGCTTGATGGCAAATGGCAATAGGTTCTCCTGCTACGTACGTTCGTTACTTAGGATCGAAAATTACAGCTGTCGAAATAGGGGTGCTTATACACCTCTGCTTACCCCTTCGGGGATTTACAAGCGCGAATATAATATCTATTCTGAAGATTCTTCTGAACACAGTCTCTGTTCCAGTTTACGTATAAACTGTTTTATTACTTCTCGTTCCATAGACGCCGGTAACCACTTATCATCAGGCGGGTAGTAAGTTAGATTCCGGTTAACAAGAAAGCTCACAAGTAACTGCATCTCTTTCACTTCATTGCAAAATGACAGTAACAGCAATATGTGCAGATTTGTCGCAGTTAAGCTGCCAGTTATCATTGATTCGAATGACGAAGAGCGACATGATGTGCGAACCGTGACATAATTATATTCCTCCTGACCTCATGCGTCTATTGTCCCATGCACGGCTCTGTGCAATGTCCGTGTCATTTCTATTATATGTGACTATGCGGTGCGTCCAAGGGTGATAACGGAATAGAAATGCTATAGAACCGCACATTAAAAATAATTTTGTATGACTGAATGTATAGTTTTGTTACTAATGATTAGTTTTCTTATGTTAATAAATATTTTAAGACAACTATTTTATTATTATTACATTTTAGCACGTTTGACTTTAAGCACTATGGTCATTTTAGCACTTCGGTATCATGGACGATTGTACAATTGGTCATTATGATATTGGTCATTTCAGCACTATGGAGATTTCCACACTATGGTCATTTTAGCACCTTGGACATTTCTCCCCGAAAGGATATTCTTCATGCCACAATGGCATGCGACAACTGCCGATGCATGCAGCACATACGCGTAATTCATTGCGGCTTCTCAATGGTCACCTTTATCCGCATCTAAATTTAACGATTAATGGGCACGCTGTATCTGCTGCATGCGTCGGCAGTTGTCGTATGCGGTCGGCTACGGAATCATACCTTTAGTAAACAGGGATAGGAGGGAGATTTTCAATGCCCCAAAAAAATTAAATGAAATCCAATAGACTCGAAGTTACTTCAACGGAGAACAACATCATCAACTTCTCGCCCTTATTCCATAGTTATTTGAAGTCAACACAACCTTTTTCTTCCGCCAGTTTCTGCTTGCAATAACAATACAATATCCATCTTTTCTTAGATCTGCTTCTCCCCTTCCAAAGTTCACTTCCACACAGCATCTGATTAGAATGCCCAATAGTTCGCATAGGAAAATCGCACCATATCTCTCCATTGTGATAATTCTGATGATAGAATACAGCCTCTGCAGAACAGACTAGTTGAAGTATCAACGCAATGCACTTTGGCTGAATGCTCTTACTAGACTATACTAGACTATACCAGATCTGAGGGGCCACACACCAAAACAGTATATGCACGAAAGCTGCAAATTCACCAGCCTTCATTTCCGCAGCAAATGCTTCTTGACTTCTCTTGTCAAGAAATAAGGTTTAGTGTGTGGCCTCCCTTAATTAGAAAATTGGTGTCTACAGAAGAAGTTTTTTGGCGTCTTTAATATCACCGAATGATATATAGCACTCATATTGTAACCGGTTAACACTATAATAATCCAGTTCACGTCGTCTTAAATGGTTAATTGCTAATAGACCTCTTTGTAATATTTACAAACACTATCTGTGCTTTGCGGATATGGTTTCTTTCTTTAGAGCTAAGTATGAACTTTCGTCTTGTTTTTTGTAAAGATTAAAAGAAAGAAGAAGGGAACATGGTTAAAATAGATATTTTATTTTTATTTTTAGTTTTATTGATAATTTTATGTAATATTCCTGAATTAGTAAATTAATATGAAAAAAGAGAAGATAAATCTTATATTTTAGTGCAACATAAAAATAGTAAGTAAAAAAATATCCAATCTCCATTCTATTACCTAGTTCAAAAAAGAAGTTGGTTCAACATGATGGCGGACACGCATACCTGGCTATGCATGTTGTTAAAGGAATTCTCACTCACTATTATTTTGCACAAAACACATTCTTTCGAAAAATTATAATTAAAAAAAATCTCGAGCACAAGCCTCTTGTCAATTAAGCTTTAACAGTCTAATCTGTGGTCATAGTTACAAGCTTTTAACTTGCCTTGCTAGCAAGGGTACAGATCTTGGAAGTTGATTATAGCTCACTTCTAACTGTCGTACCGCTTCAAAATTTTGTAAATGTGAGATATCCAGATGATAATCCAAAACTAATTTGACACCACCGAGCTCATCTACGACAGAATCAAGAGGTGAAATAGATAAACTGTTTAAAGCTGAGTTTTGGTGAACGTGACTTTTATTTTTGAATGAAATTTTAATGCATTTAGTATACTAACTACCTATTCAAAGATAAAAAGCGAATACTCAATTGTCAGGACACACATAGGGAGAATCCCTGTCAGGGAAAGATCGCGGGTTCTGGTCCCGCCTGAGTTGTATTCGCTTTTTTCCTGTCTAAATGGATTTGAACGTAACTTATAGTTTTTTTAAAAGCTTTTAATAATATGTTTGTGTTTGGACGAATTTTAGGACATGATTCCGAGTGTGAACCACGAGTGAACACCGAAAGAAACTGTACGTTGTATGTGAAACTATAAATCATATTAGAAACTATTATGACCTCTTTAAAGGTCAAATAGCCGTCAAGTTAGGGAACACAATTTTAAGGTGAATTGCATCAGAAATGGTGGTCCGTATCTTCTGAACGGCACCTCAGCTTTTTACCATCAAGCGGAGCACAGTCAATTTATGGACCAAATAAAAAAATGAACTTCACAAAAAGAAAATAATACACTACAGATTACATAAAAATGAAATACAAGAAATTTTCTGTCGTGCACAGATAGAAAAACCTTTTCGGTTTCTCTATAAATGTGTGTATGGACAATAATGTGTGGTAATTTGTATTTAAATCGTTAACTGTACGTGAAGCTCGCATTGTTATACGTGATTGTACCGCGAGCGTTCGCTTCGAGTGTTTATTTTTAATGTTTGCCGCCAGTGACAATGTGACATTGACATTGGATTTTTCTTTTGAATTTAGAAAGGTGAGATTTTTTTTAATGTCAAATGCCATTGTATAATTTAGATAAGGATTTAATTTTTTAAATTTTGGGACAATTAAACTTTAGAATTTTTTTAATCGCTTTAAAACATATTTGTGAATTTCAAATATTCGTTTAGGCACTAGTGAAAAATAATTTTAAAAATTAATAATTTAATATACCATTGAGCTTTGTATTCATTTACATATTAATGTGTCATACGTGTCTGCTACATAATTTAGTTTAAAGGACTATATATTATGAGTTTAATGTAGGATATCAAAAGAATTTTAGTTATATTTAATTAAAAATTAATTTCTTTATTTGCATTCATAGCTAATGAAGTTTTGGTGATATTAACAATAACAAACTAACGCAATACATACCTATAACCTTAGTGTGAATATAACCTTATTAAAAAAACAACATACTTTTGACCTGAGACACTACTGCATTGAATTTGTAGTTTAAAGTCGCTTTGCGAAGTTTCACTCGGTCGACCACCAAAAATTAACATTCACACTAAAGATAAATATAATAGAAAGCAGCATAGCAGTTGTATTTGGAGCCGGTTAACTAGGAAACCTATGCCCGATAAAAAAACTGCAATAAAATAGTATTATTGTTCATCAGGCAGAGATCCTTGGGGAGGAGTGTGAGACCTATAGGCTACTCGTTTTGCCAGCACTAATTTACCAGTAGAAGTAGACCATGACAATTGGCCACCAGAGTAGTACGAAAAACACTTTAAGGTCTATAATAAACTGCAAAATAGATGTTTCCGGTTGAAATATACCTAGCGCTTTCCGGTCCGGTTGTCATCAAAGGGTCTTTGTTGATCGTCGCAGTCATTGACACCATACGCTTTTATGTCAAAATTGTGAAGCTAAGGGTGGGTTGCCACTTGCCACTCAGCGTAGGTAGAGGTGTACGGAGCGGAGCTGTGAATAGTTTGTTAGTGTGAAGTGGAGACGTACAAAACTTTGAAGTAGAGAGGAGGTATGTACTGGAGTGAAATGAGGGTACTATATATTTTACAATACAATATACTAAATCAGATATCGCTCTCTCGACTCAACTTAACCAGCTCAACTAGCTTGAAGTATGGATTCTAGAATATGGATTATAGGATGTCGATGAACTCCTTAGTTCAAATCTTCTTTCGTGAATACATTCATATTATACCTACATAGAAACACTCAGACTAATGCAAATCTATACTATTATATAATTGTAAAGTGGTCGTGTCTGTACATTGGAGATATTTAAAAAAAAATACTTGGGTTGTTATGTTAACGATACTGAACACGAAAATATTTTTTTTTAATTTCCTGTCTGTTTGTCTGTTTGTCTGTTTGTCCGCGATGGACGCAAAAACTACTGGACGGATTTTGATGCGGTTTTTTTTGTTAGAAAGGGCTTACTCAGACTTAAAATCTTACGTTTGTTTGATCGCAATCGGTTGAGTAGAACCGGAGTTGTGAACAATATTGATATTATACGGAATATGAGCGGAAATATAGATGGCGCTTTTTTATTTTTATGGATGAAATTTTATATCTTATTACATCCGAGCAAGTATGTAAATAAATAGACTTTAATTCACATTTATAATTGTGTAAACAAATGCGATTTTAATCATGAAATTATTATTTTTTTGTCAATGAATTTGTTTCCATATACGTAACTAGATGGCGTTAACGCGGTTTTGAACTTACTATGGTTTCGTTCCAACTGGACGTATATAAGCATTTTTTTATTTAGTTTTTTTCTTCAATTTCTAATTTGTCAGGTATGAAATAGATGTCGGTACTGTCTTAAGATCAGTTACAAAATCGTTTTCCACTTATAGACAGATTACTTCGAGCGTGGTGAAGGATATAGTGGAGTAGGAGTAGACAAGAGATACAACGGGGAAGCGAAGGAGTAAGGGAGAGGGTGGGGGAAGGGCAAAGGTATGGGGAGTAGAGAGTCGAGTAGATACGCAGGTAGAGGGTTTTTTTATACCACTTAGGTGGCAGACAAGCACACGGCAGGCGCGGTCCGAGGGGAGGGGGGGTTAAATTTAAGGAATTTCCGAAGTGACCCCCCCCAAAACTTCAAGCTGCGACCGGCCCTGGCACACGGCCCACCTGATGGAAAGTGGTTACTGTGTCCTATGAACGTATGCAACACCAGGGGCGTCACACTCGCCCTTCTTGAAGTATCTACCTCATACTACGCGTGCTATTGGTTCGCCATTCCTGGATTAGAGCTTGGTGAGGGATATAGTGGAGTAGACAAGAGATACAACGGGGAAGGGGAAGGAGTAGGGGAGAGGGTGGGGGACGGGCAAAGGTATGGGGAGTAGAGAGTCGAGTAAATAATGCAGATAGAAGGTTTTTTTTATACCACTTAGGTGGTAGACAAGCACACGGCCCACCTGATGGTGAGTGGTTACCGTGGCCTATGGGTGAGTGCAACACCAGGGGAGTCACACTCGTGCTGCCTACCCTGTAAGAACTTAGAGAATCTGTCTGACAAAGCCTTTGGTTTTCCCACTGACAGCACAAAGCACAAGCTACTCTCCAGTGAGCTTTGGCTACCCTACTCACCGTTGGAAACACAACACGAGGTTATTAAGCCGCGGCCTTATGTAGGCCTTCTGTAGGCCGGAGATACTTCCCCAGTCCGACTGCTCCATTGGGACGAATATACCGAGTATATGGCGAGTACAATGTCTAATCAGCGTTTAACGCTCAACTTTCAGCACTATTTACAACACCACGCGATAAACGACATCCACGCGGGCGGAGCCGCGGGCAACAGCTAGTAATACATATTTACACTGAACACGAATCGAACTGGTGCCCTACACCGCAGCTTTTCACTTAGCACTACTCATAGCATGTACGCAAGTATACGTAGCAAGAAATGTTTAGTATATATACCTAGTTCAAACACAAAAAGAAAGACACAGGGATACACCTTCTTTATGCATAAGCGATCAGCGATATAAAATTTTGATCGATGATACATTGGAGTGCGAATAGATTCTTATATTCGAGTGCGTGCGCAGTGAAACGTTTAATTTTAATCATCATTCGTCACACATAATTCACGGAGTGACAAAAAAGTGTTCTGTGGGACCTACCATGACGCTTATGCGTGTCATTGGAGCTATAAAACTTAGACCTGTAAGCCCAAAACATGATAGCTTATGCGCATTGTGGGTCATTCTAGACCAAGCGATCTGATAGTAGTTGTTGTTTACTATTTTCAGCTTTGTGTAAATGGGATAAAATTGATATTTAATTAACACTTAAAAACTACTCGAGCAGTTTGCCGCTTGGTCTAGAATGTCCCGTATAGCGTAGAGGCTCGCTAATCGCTGCAGTCTTCTAAAGTGGGGCTAAGTGGTGCGACTATGTGTGTTTTGACCATAATATGTATACGTTTTTTGGACCTACTAAGTACGTCCTATCATCAAAAAGAAAACTGAGGTGTGGAAACTCTTCCAAAAATACCGACACAGATGACGAGAGGGTTTCCTTTTTCTGTCTGTTTGTATATCCGAGGTGAACGCAAAAACTACGGGGCGTATTTTAATATAACTTTGCATAATATCTTGCGATCACATGCCGGGTCAGTTTTCGGGTAGTTTTTATGCTGGTAATTTTTAAATGGCGTACAAAAACTAGTTTTCGTCTCGTTTTTAACTTTTTAAAATGTACATTCACAGATCTTTTGGTTCGGTGACCTGTTCTAATATAAAAGTATTGGGAAAATTATAATACACTAGCTTTTGCCCGCGGCTCCGCCCGCGTGGAATTCTGATCCCGTTCATAAGCAGCCTATATGTTAATCCAGGGTATAACCTATATACATACCAAATTTCAACCAAATCGGTCCAGCCGTCTATGCGTGAAAGAGTAACAAACATCCACACATCCACACATCCACACATCCACACATCCACACATCCACACATCCATTCTCACAAACTTTCACATTTATAATATTAGTAGGAAGGATAAAATAGGTAACTACTTTAAAATCTAACTGTTCCCACAGTCTAGCGAATAGTCTAGCCGGTAGAACTCCTGGGAATTGTATATCTATCTTTATCGTTAGTCAGCTATTCTGTAAATTAAAATATTGTAAATATAAAAATGCATGTTGGATTTTCGTAGAAATGAACAATTTCTACGCAGTTTTTGTACAGTGTAAAAAATGCTTTTTGAAGTATCAATTTCTTCATATCTATCTATCCCTTCGGGGATGTACAAACGTGTCTATATAATTACATGTACACACATGTTCTATGTCATGGTGTATGTTTTTTGTAAGCTTCAGAGAAAAGAGACCCCCCTTGTTAATGAAATGAAAACATGAGGGGGTCTATATTCTCTGACGCTGACTGTACAACACTGCCAAACTCGTGCTTGACATTTGGCATTTAAAAAGGTCAATTTGAACGTTGAAACTTTCCATTTTCAAGAGTCCTAGTCAGAGCGTAAAGGTTTTGATTATATTATTTTCACTGTGAACAATTAATTTGATCTGTAGGCGGAAGCTCCAACAACGGCTATAATAGGTACACGAACACAGCGTTATTCATAGCTTTATTGTTAGTATAGTGTAGCACTTCGGTGGCGCAGCATTGCTGTAGGTGATAGACCTTGCAGGAGCGTTCGAATCACGAATATCTGGCAATCTCATGCCGTAAGAATAATCTGCGTAAATGAGTTACTCGAAGACCCACCTTGTTTATTCAAGTTTTAGATAACAAAGAGAGAACAATTTATAGGGATTCCAAAGAATTATGGTACAATGATAGCCATATTGCCCGACATTAAGGCTAACCTCCAGATGTAAATTAGAAAGGAAATTTCTGAGACCCTGGCCTATTTTGGCCATCAACGTGGACCTCATCACGTTATTTGGGAATCATGTAACCGAAATAATAGCAATATATTACAAAGATTGCTTTTAGTGCAATAACTCGAAACAAGCCTGAAGCTATTTATGCAACAGATGTATGTTGTTCATTGCTCACTCCTTTCATCGACATAGTTTCCATTGCGCTAAGTGCACTTCTAATTCTGCTTATAGATATTAATATTTAATGTGTGACACTATCGATTCTGCAACTACCGTGCTCCACTTTCGTTCATAAGCTTTCTAGCAGTTGACTTGCTTTGTATTTACTTCAAACTTGATTTTAAGAGTTACTATTTCTGTAATCGGCAATTTGAAATGGTAAGTTTATAAGATTTTAAACCGATAAAAGATGAAAGTGCTTTGGAAAATTTCTCTATTTTTCACTAGTAGGACAATTTAATCTAGATATAATATGCTCATTTGTTCAGTCGTTACAATCCTGAACGACTAAACTAGATATTTATAGAAACAAGTGCTTGCTTTGCAACATAATACACAATAATACCTCATGCGAAAGAGGTAATCGTAATTAACGTTAGTAATTTCCGGCATTCAAATTTGCTTTACTTGGCAAAGAGAGTGACGGAATGTATAGTGGAGAATGATATACCTACATTTTACGCTGATCCCAAATAACTAAATGGGACAAGGGCAGCCGAGTGATAATAATGGCAATTTTCGGCAGCCAAAATTGACTTTAATTCAATTCGAATTTCTTATTGTACTAAAAATGAAAGGAACTAATTACTAAATCTCATTTTAAACTAAAAGTTGAACAGTCAACATCAGATCGATCTAGACTAGAAACTCAAAATGATTTTAAAACCTACAAATGTGTTAGTCAAAATCGATTTGAGGATGACTGTTCAACAAATGCATGTTTTAACCAAATCTATTTTATACCTACCCCCTAAACAAGTAGCAATTCGTTGATCATCAGTCCACTCCACATACGTCATGTCAATATTGACGTATATGACAGTCGTCAACGTATGTCATATACGTCAAATCTCATACATTTGTTATTCTACTCTACAATACGCCGCCAGTTAACGAATTGCCACTTGTCTAGGGGAGAATGTAAACAATTTAACTTTCGCATCTAATCTGTTGTTGTTAAAATATGTTTTCCAAATGCGTAACTTTTTAGTGTTGATTCCTCTGGAGAACAATTCGTTCCACGAGGGAGTGGACGAGTTAGTGGACGATGACACTAATTATAATGAACTGCTACCAACTTTAAATTACATTCATACAAGGGTCCAGGGCTCCCGGGATGTTTGGTTCATTTCACGGCTCTTTTATGTATTATTCTTGTCATATTTTTGATACAAAGCTTGACTATGACATTGTTTGAACTTGCTGGAACAATAATTGAAATTGCAGTAAATTTTATACGGTTTCAGTTTTATGAAGCGTGACAAGGTTTCGATTAACTAAAATTATTAAAAGCTGGCCTTTTCGCCTTTGAAATTCAAGTATCTTAAGATTAAATTAAATCATCAAAGATTTTCATTAACATGGAGATGTATTTCCCTGATTGCATCCGAGGCCAAGGTGACTTCGGAGCTTAGGGTGCGCCTTCCAGCTCTTCCTCCTCCACTTCGCAAGATCTTGGGAATTATTTTATTATTGATATGTAGTGAATGTATATGTATGAAGTTTTACTACCGAAAATATGTGTGATGTTTTGCATTTTTTTATTGATTATAGTATTTTACTTGTTACAGATACAACAATGATTCTTCCCGTCGTACTTTTGAGCTTGACAGCAGCGTGGACCGTCCGCGCCCAGAAACTAGAATGCGCATCCTGCATCCTGGTCAACACTACCTGCTATAATATATCTTATCTTTTAGACCTCGAAGCAAACTTCAGAAAAAGAGTAGTGATTCCAAAAATAGGTATTTTGAGATCCAAAAACATATTGTTCTACAGCTTTGAACCAGTTTTTGAAGATGAAGAATACTATAAAATTGGTTTTCGAAACTTAGTTAATGAAAGCTCTGCAGGAGTACTAAGAATGTTAGACGGACAGATACTTAATCTTGGTACATTTGATATAGATCAAGGTGCAGACAAGATCTATTTTGGAGGCAGCGACGGAATTTTCGTTCTAGATTATAACACAAGTAAACTATCATCTTACAGTAGTCGCGGCGACACTATCACAAACATATTTTTCAAGAATAAAATATACTTTACTAGACTAGATGACAGAGGTATAATCACTAAGAATGGTGATTACTTTCATACATTCTATGAAAATATACCGTTTAAGAATTTCGTTGTTACTAAATATGATGTATTCGTATTTTTACATTTCACTGGCTTATATGTTGCGAAAGGTGATGTGCAGCATAAAATTTCCGGAAACTCATTTTTTAGAGGCATCACCGTCGACATTGAAGGGACGGTTTACGCTTGGTGGTTGGATGGAATCTACAAAGTTGTTTTAGAAAAGGATTTGAGGCGCTCCAAAATAGTTAGAGTTGCTGAATTACCTGGTATTGGTGCAATGACTTTTGATGATGAAAACAATTTACTCTTTACTTTAGATAAGTCGTTGTATATTATGAAACAGACAAACACTGGTTGTGAAGTCGTCAATTCGACGATTTCAGAGTCAGCCAGTTTGAATGTGTGAATTATAATATTGTTTCGATGTAATAAAATATTATAATTTTGGGACAAGTTGTAAACGAGACGCATATAAAAGTGTTTTTGATATATTTAAGACCCACACATTTTGATCAAAAATTGTAACATTCCATTCTGATACCTAGAAATCAAATGTGATAAAGGTATTATTTATGGGCATATATATTGTCTAAAATACGTCCAGGCAAAAATACTAGCAAGTGATTACACTACAATACCACACGCGTATAGTTATTAATCGATCAGCTCGTGCTACATATTTAGTATCGACCAAAATCTTGCAATAATAAAAATTAGTTGCAATGTAATTTCACTATTTCGCAAAATGTTTCTCTGTTCAATTTCTTGATTTTTAAAATTATTTGTTTAATTATGTTATTTATATTATACTATTGATTAAATTATAAGTGTAGCTACCATTAATTATCTTTTGATAATATTTAGTGTCTTAGAATTTGGAGTTGCTAATAAAATGTATACTGTAAATAAAATTTTGTTCGAAAAAATTAAAAACGCGCATGAAGGGAGAGAGAAAATTAAATGTACAAAAGTTTATTAAAGAGACCTCCGGTTTCTCATATTATATCTGTCAAATTCATATAAACTTAAGACAATAAATACTGTACGCTGATTGGTTGAAGTTGATTGATGATCAATTTGCAACCAATGAGCGTTCTGTATTTGCTGTGTTCAGTTTGACAAACGTACGAAAAAGTGGGTATAGTCCGAATACCTGCATACTGTTTGAATTAACTGAAATTTTATTGTGTTTAAATCACATTGAAGGTGCTGTGAGTTACTGATTTTCATGAAATTTTCCTGTTGGGTGTAAATTGTTAAGAGAAATGTACCTGAGTTATTAGAAGGCATCCAGATATTTTTATACAGCTGTTTATTTCCAATGTGTATGTTCTTAATTTAGTTATATCTGTGGTTTAATTTAAGTAGATAATAATATATTTATATTTACAGTTAATAAAATCGTATTAGAATTTTCTTCATTATATTTATTTACTTATAGATTTAATTGAATGAAATTGTAGTACTCGTAGTAGTTAACTTGTGCCTTTAATCTGATTTTTCCCCACTGATATTTTCAATCTGTGCATTGCTATCTAAATCCAAATTAAGCTTGTAATATGAGTTCTAGAATGTTGATACAAATATCTACATTTCTATAATAAATATATAGGTAGGTACTGGTAGATAGCACAAATAAATAGAAATACTCAAATATATTTACGCATTAAAATATTTGCACTGACCGGGCATCGAACACGCGAATGCTCTACCACTACACTATATCGGTTTTTGTTATACTTTTAAACGTTTATAATTAAGGTAAATGACGACGTTCAACGTTGTTATAATTTTACTTAAATATTTGTATTTAATATTAATTAAATGTAATAAGCTTAAAATAGTACCTATAATATTTTCACACATAAAATGTACCTAATTGTGCAACTGACAAATAAAACCTATGAATTAAAAATACATGTATACAAAAACGTATAGTTTCATTTGCTATTTCTACATCTATCATCATTTATATATACTAATAGATAATATTAGGAGGAAAGATTTGTATTTTTTAATTTAACGAGTAAATTCAAAAACTACTGGACCGATTTAAAAAATGCTTTCGCCATCAGAAAGCTACATTATCAGGTACCAATATATATATACAGGGCGTCCCACGGCGATGCCACATGGAGGGAAAGTACCTTAAATCCTTAAGTTAGCTCATTTTGTTTAAAGGAGACATCATTTTATTTTTAAAAAGAAACAGAACTGCATTCAAAGATTTTTAAAAATTCGCTTGCCACACCCGGTTATCGAACCGACTAAAATCCGAAAAAGTAAAATCCTGTATTTTTACGGCATCAATCGATAGTGTCAATCATAAGGATCAAATCTCTCTAAGGAACATGGTAAATTAAACGAAAGGAAGTCCTTGAAACCTAAAATTATAAATTCAATTTGGCAAAATAAAACACTTTAACTCAAAGTTCATCCATCCATCTGATACCATATTAACAATAAAATTCCATATTTAAATTACTTTTCTTTTTTTATCGTGCTGAGACCGCTGCTGGTCAGCAGTAGTATTTAGGTATGTCGAACTCAAACCGACTAAAACCGCACGCCGTCTCAATAAACAGGTTATAAGTTGATCCAATAGGGCAATTCTCTTGCCATTTTCGTTGCCCAGGGTAGTCGTGCTTGATTAGAAACCTGCACCGCGTGCAGGTTTCTAATCAAGCACCCAAAAATAACTACCTACTCTACCTACCCTACCTACATACCTCATGCAGTTGCCCAATGAAGTTACATTCTAAACAGGTAACAAAGTTCATTCATTTAGTACTCATTTTACTAAATAAATTTCATCAAAGATATCTCTAGTGTTGATAGGTAGGGTTGAACGACATTACCTTATAAGAAAGTGTTTTATTTTACCAAATTGAATTTATAATTTTAGGTATCAAGGATTTCCTTTCATTTAATTTACCATGTTTCTTAGAGAGATTTGATCCTTATGATTGACACTATCGATTAATGCCATAAAAATACAGGATGTTACTTTTTCGGATTTTAGTCGGTTCGATTTCCGGGTGTGGCAAGCGAATTTTTAAAAATCTTTGAATGCAGTTTTGTTTCTTTAAAAAAATAAAATGATGTCTCCTTTAAGTAAAATGAGCTAACTTAAGGATTTAAAGTACTTTCCCTCCATGTGGCATCGCCGTGGGACGCCCTGTATAGTATCACTCTACTGTTAGCGATTAACGGTATCAGAATTCCACGCACGGAACAGCTAGCCGAATAAAATTTGTTTGAGCGCCAGCAGTTTGATCTCCCAATCCCACGAGGAAAGACTGCGCCAGAACATCATCTATCAGTAAGTATACTTGCTTGCAGACGAGGTTGGCTGGACCACCACGGCATGGCGGGGCTCCATACGTCACAACCTCCATATTCAACATAACGAATTCTTTGCTCCTGTAAATATTGCGTGGTGAATTTTTTTTTTTATTTTTTTTTTTATTTTTTTTTTTTTATTATGAGCGCCAACTCTCCTTGAACGCGACTTTCTCGTATAACAGATTGCGTCAAGGGTCTTTGACGCGGCATTTGATATAAGTAAATAGTAGTACCTCGTACCCGGATATTGCTCTTGGTCCTAGTTAAGGTGATTACATATGCGAATGACTTTGACCATACAAATGCTCAAGGTCATTCGCTCGTTTTTCAGCCCTAAAAATCAGTAAAACTAATTTTAATAGATAATTTTATAGGAGACGATTACAAACTGAGAAGGTCACGTCATGCTAATACACTCATTTAACATATAGGGGAGAGTCGGGCAGCCACGGACACATAAACAAAATTCAAATATTTAAAAAAATGGACAACGCAAGATGTTTATTTCTTCGATAAACATTAAATAAAACACTTATAGAGTCATTTAAGATAAGTAACAATCACATAAATTCTTTATCTTACTTGTAATTAACTTTAGAAGACAACCATTCATTTTTGGAATTATTTTTTTTGGCGGGTAGCTCCGGACATACATATTAGCGATGGCCAAGTCGTTCTTTAGCTTTGCAGACGTCACAATAATAGTAGGTAAGGCTGTGAATGATCAATGTCTACGCATGCTGCATGCGCCCAGTCCTTACACTTATGACATTGAATCCAGTCTTCTTCGAAAGATTCGCCGCAAACTGTTCCCTGGTCTCTTGACAAATGTTGAATGTTTTGTTTTGTTTTAATTTTTTTCTTTGTAGCTGTTGCACCTTTCTTTTTCACCGTCAAGCTGAGTGTCACCATTGTAACATGGTACGTGTCTGTAATGGTGACCCTCCTTTCAGAGACTTTGCCTTCAGCTTACCATCAGGCGAGGAGAAGTCAAATTGACGTGTCCTATATAAAAAAAATCTCTATTGCTTTAGCTTTGTTAATTGCAGTCGCGTTTTTCTCCACCAAAGCATTTTTAAATGGAGAAGATGTGAGAATCTCGCTCTTTTGAGTTTTCATTCTAGCTCCGTTCCAATTCCCTCTTTGAAGCACTCTTTTCTTAAATTTTGGCATTTTACAGATGATCTGCAAAGAAATTATTATACTTTATTATTTTCCTTAGCATAAAGAACCTTATTTAATAAAAAAACGCAATAGAATCATTATAATAAAGATTTTCTCTCCACTTGAAAAGTGTCCGAGAGTACCCGACAAAACTGTGTCCGGTCGTACTCGACCGTCACGATCAAAAGTTCGATTTAAATAAAAAATATCCAACAATCTTTGTGGCTTCAAATATCCTACCCTTTTAACTATAATAATAACTGCTCAGAATTATTAATAAATGATAATAAAATACTTACTTTCAATGTCCATAAACTATGTTTGAAAAGTAACCGGCGCACGAAAAAATTTTGTTAAAGAAAACAATCAGCTGTCACGTGTCGTTCACTCGACGATTGCGTCACCGCTGCAGCGAATGTTCAAATACGTGGCGCTGGGAATGTTTTAAGGTGTGCACTATTTTTCTATGTGTGCGTGAATGCCTAGAACCGAGAGTGGCCGAGGCTACCCGCCGGCCGGGGCTACCCGAATCTCCCCTATCTGAAATTTTAGATTATTTGGATACATATTGTAGAAAATATTTGGTTTCATAAGAAAGAGTAGAGTGATGTTCAGAGCCTCTTTTCAACTATTTCTTTCTTTTTTATTGAATTTATGAAAAGGTGAAGTTACTCTGTATATCCTGTAGTATGCAGGGATGTAAATTTCAGATCTTTAGGTTTTATAGTTAAAAAGAAAAACGGTTTCGAAAATACCGATTTTTCGATGCTAATCTGATTCGGGGCCTTAACCAGTAGGTCCGAGAATAAAATTCTGCTATCTCGACTGCGCTGTCAGTGGCTTTGTTTAGAACATCTTTAGTGCAGGGGTTAAGGGACACGACACCAAGTGCGCCATGGAATGCACGGGGGCTCCACAGTCACATGCGATCAGGTCCACATGCATTCCCCACCTGCATAGATTAGACTTCATTGTTATTAATAAATTAAATATAATATATGTACTCGTACTATAATAAATTAAATGGCATTTTGCAAAGGGGATGGAGAAATGTAGTGAACTGATTTTCGTTTAATTTTTAAATTTAAGTATATCAATAAACTCATTTAGCAGAATCAGGGTCCTGTAGAGCTCCGTGATCGGACCGCGGTCAACGGATGCACCCAGACCAATGCAAATAGACATATTCATGAATATAAATATGTATTTGTATATAAATATATTTATATTTATATATTTATATTTGGGGAGGAATTTTTTGACGCCTAAACCTGCAGCTTTGTATATAGGTATACAGATATTGTTTTTATACTAGTAATTAATTTATGTTAATAATTGTACTTAATTGAAATATATTTATGAATATAATATCGAACTTCGTCCTCTGTGTAGCATTCGAAAGTCGGTAGCGCATACCGCAACGCCCACTAAGGAAATATTCCTCATTCCTCTTTAAATTAATAGGACTGTTACTATTTCCTCCGGTGCGTGTACTCCTCTGTCCTATGTCTGCCCACGGTAGAATTACATCTTTAATCTATCAATTTATGTTATCTAAACCCGAGGTTACGAACGCCTATACCGTCACTCGCATTCTGGGTTAATTTCTACAATTGCACTGGGAGGTCAGGGAGTTGCGTTAACAACTATATTAAGAAATATACAGTCAATGACATAAGTTCCTTTTATTTATCATTTGAAATATATTAAATATTCGATTTAAAATAGCATAATAAATGCTTCAAAATTATATTCAAATATAAAATATTGTTGTATTTAGAAATACATACACTAGTTTAACACCATTGTAAACCTTTAAGAATGCCGTGAGACGAAACCGGTCAGTTTCAAAAATAAAATAATTGTGGAAAAGTACAAGTGCTTTATTTAATATGTAGCAAGTTCCACCAAGCACCATCAATCTCCAGTATAAAGAAATAAATAAAAAATAAATACTATTTATTGTACACCAAAATACACAAATGAACAGAAATTCCGGGCAATATTTCAATATTTAAAACCTTTTTTTTACCTCGATTTGACGGTACTTGAACCCGTGTACCTTACAAGGCGAATACTCTGACCACTGAGCTACGCCTTGAAAATTCGAAATTCTCCTTTACAACGGTGGGCGACATTCTTGTGGTGACGGTGCCATCTACAGATAATCATGCGACCTATCGAAAACAATGAACGATGTTAAAAATCATTTTCAATATTTTTCCTTCACCTTTTTTACATTGGAAATAAATATAAATTCATGTAGGTATATAATAGTTTTTGAGAGCACAAAGTTAAAATTACACGTTGGCAATCCGGAGGGCTCACAAATAAGTCTAATGTTGTATGGTTAGGATGCCTACTCTATTATTATATTAGAGTAACCTGTAAAAATGGATGAGATAAATAAATAAATAAATGTTTTCTTCATTATTTCATGAGAGTTTTAGGAGAGCACAGTGATACAATTTATTAAGAAAGAAAGAAGAATGTTTTATTTATAATATGAACCTCACAATGTGTTTCTTATTAAGCTACTTTTGTCGTTGATTGTACGTCAATTCCTCTAGCTAAACATTTAACGCTAGTTCGTTCATGGCCAAGGATAGCTGATAGGAGTTAATTAATCTACGTTTATGTTTCATGTCTAGACTTATTTTTGGTGCAAAGCAATTAATGTTGTTTTTATTGAATCATATTGTTTTGACCTTTATGTATACTTCATTCGGTTAGGTACTTAACTAAAGGTAAATACAAGATACAAGATATAAACGTCGGTAGTTTGGCTGTTAAGGAGTCAGCTTTACAATCGTGAAGTACTGGGTTCGAATTCTGAACACTGTTTCGTAAATTTTATGTCATAACAAAACCACAAATGAAAGTGAAATGATTCTCTTTTGAGCGAAAGAGAATCATCCCACTTATCGTAAATAAAAATACGACCATGCACATTGAAAGAAATACCTAAGTATCCTTTACCACCTTTAATACACTTCGTCCTCCTAGCGCTAATTCCCAGTCGCATCCGAAGCTTTTCAGCTCGGAGTCTGGGGTCCACTTTACCAGTCTTAACTACGGATTTGGCTAGACCTCGATATTATCCGTGAAGCGATTGCCATCTGACCTCCACAACCCAATATTGACATTAGGCGATATCGAAGCTTTGCAGCTAGACTGTTGTTTTTGGATTTTTTAGGGCTCCAACTATCCGTAACGACTGCCATAGATGTTCTTATGGCAACCGGGACCGACGGCTTAACGTGCTCTCCGAGGCACGACCAGACCAATGCAAATACTCATATTTCATGCACACAAATATTTGCACTGAGATCGAACCCGCGCCTCCTGCGTAGCGGCCGCGTTCACTACCGCTATGCCACGGAGGCTGTCATTCATCACATCACATCATACACTATTACATGTAAATATAGATATGCTATTTTCTTCTGCTATATGTACATGTATTAAATTTTCGCTCTGCAAATGGTACATTTAATTACTTCAAATGTAGGTATACTCGTGCAATTTCCTGGTTTGCGAGTTCTCCGAATGTTCAGTCATACAACCATCTCACCCAGAAAGTTCCCATTTCTGGGCCAGACGGTTACATTAATTAATTAACTGGCTCTAATAACTGGTAATGAATCAACACAAATATATTGCAAACTATCAAAGCAATTTGAGAATAAGTAATTACTTACTCAAATTACAGTGTGAATGTACTTACATCATGACTCTACTTCCTATGTGTTTGTCAAAAGATTAGCTATAGGTTAATAATATATTTTGTTGAATGCATGATCGTGCTATCGGCAATAAGGTTTACCAAGTAACTATTTTTTTATACCTCTTAGGTGGCAGATAAGCACACGGCTCAACTGATGGGAAGTGGTTACCGTGGCCTATGGACGTATGCAACACCAGCGGCGTCACACACGCGCTGCTGACCCTGAAGAAACCGTCTAATGCCCTTCTTGAAGAACCCCATATTGTAGTTGCTTGGGAAAACCACCGCAGGGAGTTCATTCCACAGCTTGAGTGTGCGTGGGATGAAGTTCCTTTCATACCGCACAGTGCGCACCGTTTCCGGACGCAATGTGTGAGGATGAATTCCCTGCCTGTGGCGAGAGGTGCGATGATAGAATGTGGCTGTGGGCATCATGCATCATCATCATGTAACTATGTAAATTTTTGCGTTGGTACGACTTAAGAATGGATACCTATTGGTATACGTTAGGAATAGGCTGAGTAAGGAATATGTATTTTTAAGTATGTATTTTTAAGAACGGCATGAATACGGAACGACCCAAATAAACGGTGGTTTTATCTATATCTAAATAATATAGATATAAAACGTGATAAGCAGTTATTTCACATTCGATCAAAGAAAGATAAACCGCCTTAGCCTGAACATTGAAGTTCATTGAAGAATACATTCTTGGAAATTGGTTTATTCTTGAAAATAAAATTCTATGTATCCGAAGGTTCTAAAGAGGCGACAGAGCGTTGCAGCTGCCACAATCGATAAGACTTACCTTTGAGCTGCACTCGTAAGCTGTTATGACGGTTGCTTTTACCAGCTAGCAGATTTTCTCTGTCGTTAGAGGTTTTAGAATAGTTCTTGTATCAGGTGGATTAATGCTATCCATACGCTTTGTCACCACCGAGAACAGTATATTCGAATGGAATGTCTTTATTCATTGATGGCACATAGCAAACATTATTATGAATGTCACGATCCATGTTTGTAATATTTACAGCCAGATTCAGATATTACCTTTTTTATATTGTGAAAATCTCTTCGGTTTCGGACTCAAACCGACTAAAACCGCTAGAATCTGACGCATGATAGCCTGCGTAAAGGTTGCACAAACAGTTTTTAACGAATGTTATAGTGATTTATTTGATGTCATTTTATATGTACCTATTGGCCGACCGACCGTTGCCACCAAAATACACATGCAAAATGTGCATACCTAGTTAATTATCTTTATTGTTATGAATGTCAATAATGGTGCAATCTCCTCCGCAAGTAATTAGTCAATTAATTATATTATAAACCAAATACCGTAAAAATCTCAACACAATCAAACTCATAATGAACGAATAACCTTTACATTACAGAATTCTCAATTCACCCACCCTACAATATTTATACAAGAATATACATTATTCCTTCAGCATTAAGGTCAAAATCGCCTGTATAATAATGCGACCGTATACAATACACTGCTAAGGGTCCAACTACACATTGTCGGAGGTTCTACAATAGAGTTTTAGTCGGTTCATGCAGGTCACGCGCCAATGCGAAAGGAATTCATTTGTAACGAAAAAGTTGTACGATTTTCTACGTGTAGGAAAGAACGCCTTTGTGGGAATATATGTTCGGTCTTTAAACATTTATTTAAAGGAGACTTTTACCCTTGAATGCTGCTTAAAATATATAATGTATCATCATCATCATCATTTCAGCCATAGGAAGTCCACTGCTGGACATAGGCCTCCCCTATAGATCTCCAATAAGACCGGTTGGAAGCGGCTCGCATCCAGCGCGTTCCTGATGTATGCGACTAATAAAACAATCAATTAACCTATTGCAGTCCACTGTTGGAGATAGGCCTCTCCTAATGTTGGGAAGCTTTGGCCTAATGTTTCCACGCTGTTCAGACGGGTTAGTACAGGGTATTTCAAGTTTTCCTTCTCTCACAGTGATATCATCTGTGTATTTTTCCGTTAGTCGCCTCTTACGGCACCCTTCGGATGAGATGGGGTGGTGATACTTGTTTTCTTTCTCATCACTATTATCATCTAAGCGTATATCCTGATGGCATCCGTATGTGCGTTGGAGCCTGGAATTCGCTTACCCACTGCTTTATAGTGAAACATAGATGGTCTTTAAAGTTTCCATTGTTTCTATTTTTTTTACCATCTGAATGCCGTCTGGTCGCAACCCTGAGAGGAAAACGTCTTGCAGGTGAGGTTGCCTAGGGCACTGAAGATTTTGGTAGGGCTACATATATCCATGACTGTCAAATAAATATTGCACTAGGCGGAAATCGAGATCGCGAAATCTGATTTAGCAGTTGAACGGTTTAACACAATAAAGGTCCACAAATAGTGTGTGTCTCAGTCACCATTTCATGTCAGACTCACTCAACTCAAGACGACTGGGACTTTTGTGACTTAGGCTTAAAGTTTTTTTTTCTATTTATTTCTGGGTATAAGTAACTCCAGTCGTGCGTTAAAGCCGACGCA
The DNA here is from genome assembly GCA_914767945.1 of Eilema depressum. Taxonomy (NCBI): domain Eukaryota; kingdom Metazoa; phylum Arthropoda; class Insecta; order Lepidoptera; family Erebidae; genus Eilema; species Eilema depressum. Next base: position 3,227,877 of record OU612027.1, on the reverse strand, counting down.
GCTGACTTTGACATAAAACGTAACGTTTTCATTTACGTTTGTATTCACTATAATATTCGCAAAAAGACAAACGCGATTACTATACAAACTGGACTTGACAATAATAACGAACTGAAAAAGAGCACTTAGAAAAATTAACTAAAAGCAATGGCCAAATCAGGTAAATCTTATATCGTTTATGAATATAGATTTACTTTTATGTAATTTTTTGACGAAATGTATTTTTTATATACATAAGTACATATTTACATCATAATCACGCCTTTATCCCCGGAGGGTTAGGCAGAGGTGAATTACCACCCACATTTCACCAATCATTGTATTCCGTCCCACGTAATAGGGGGCGAGCTTCTTGCTGTATTCCGGGGACTATTGTTGACTCGAGTCATGCATCTGAAGCTGAGTTTGGGCTGTATATATCTGTCTGATATTAAACAACCCTATCCCTTAGTCGCCTTTTACGACACCGTATGGTAAGAGATGGAGTGGTTTATTTTCTACTCTGCCCTACTAACCACGCGATATTTTTACCTTATGTAAAATTCGATGCTTAAGGAACCTTCAATAACATATCACAGTTCGAATTGAGCGGCAACGAATTTCTCCATCGATAGACCGAATGCAAGATGACTTTTCCAATCCAATTTTGATCTTGCAAGCGTCCATAAGCCATAACAGTTTACACCAGGATAACAGTAGGCTTAGCTACCCTTTATAAAAATCAATGAAGGCAAGGCTTTCTCGCAAGAAAGTTGGGGTAAACGACCGACATAGTTCGGTGTCTTTCTTGGTTTTACCGTCAACCTAAGAATGTAGTGATGTCGATTTATACCTCACATAGAGAGATCAATTCTGGTAATATGAGCGGTCCATTTTTGTCGTAATCCTAACCCGGACAAAGAAATTTTCATTTAAATATGACGGTGAAAGTTCTTTCATTTTGAAAAAAACTGTTTGACTTCACTTTTTGAATAGTGCTTTTGCTGGAAACTGTTTTCATTGCCTTGAATAGGTTATTAGGCTTGCTATAAGTTTCGGAGAGATGGGTAATGTAGAAGTGACGTCTCTGATGTTCCGCATGTCTACCAGCAGATCGAGTGCTTCCTTGAAATTTTTGACCTATCAAGGAAAGGTCAATTTGGTTTCGCCCTTGGGTTTCAGTTCCTAGGTCGGTTAAGATGTTACTTGGTTATTCTGCTGCTAATTTTGCTTAATCAGAATTACGTGTTGGATCCACTGTGTGGGGATGCTAAACCTCGTCCTAACTAACTGTGCGTTGTGATTACTGGTGATACCCTCATCACTATCCACATCTTTGATACCATTTTTTTCATGTAGGACACGTCAATATGTCAAAAGGAAAGAGCGTCATTGCTACAGACACCAACAATAGTAGCCCTCAGTTTGACGGTTTCATCAGATGCTTTTGCCGAGACTGTAGGAAGCAGGAAACCTAGATTAGTCACAGTTGGCAAATAAAAAGACAAATCATTTACTTAATGCTTTGCCCGTCGATGACAGCATATTTTGTCGGTGACGCAGTCGGAGTTCAGTGGGGTGAACAAATTTATGTTTTTTTCGTGCATATTGTGTGAAAGCTCACTGTTTATGGCGCGTGGAAGGGACAGGAAAAGTCGATACCAGCCAGTTCCATGTCTTTTTTCTCTTCAATATATTTTCTTGCGGGTTCTAGCATCGATTCTTTTACTAAAATGTTATTTTCGCCTTTCCAACACGATGAACACTTTTGTTGTGTGAATACTCGTAGTAAAATCTCATTTTGCTTTACTAAAATCCCTATTTTTTATATAAAATGCATTAGCTAACGAATCTGCTTGTACGAAGATGGCGAGTTACAGTTACTCCCTAAGATACATACTGTAACCCAACTTGTCGTGGCCAAGTTTGTTAATTTATAAAGATTCAGTTTCGATTCGATTGGCTGTCAAATTCAAATTAAATGTTAAAAACGATCACGATTTCAATGAAAAGAGAGTCAATTCTCGTAATGATAATTTATTCATTAATTTTGTCTTGAACTAATGTTATGCAATGTTCACTCTCGAAAATTGTATTACGATAAAGAGGTGAGGTATGAGATGGAATCGAAACTGAATGTTAACTGAACTTTAATATATTAGCAGACTCAGCCCCAGATCAGATTTTGATTGCCCAATAGGCCACTAATAAATACAAAAGTTATTTTTAATATAAATTAAACTTTCATTACGTTTTCGAAAACCGTCTACTAATAAAATGTAGGCATGTAGTGCCTGCGAATTCCTTAAGGCATTAATAATGTTTAATTTACCTTTCTTTCGCTATAATACTTAAGCAAGCAAACGAATCTAGTTGAATTACTAAAATGAACTAGAAACATAAAAGAGATCTAGAATAACAAATGAAGTCTTTAGCTTTTAAGTAATTGCCCTCAGTGGATGTAGTTTAGTAGATATTTAGTTCAAAGCTCTTAGAAATACAATAAAGTGTACTAGACGGGACTAAAAACGTGAAAAAGAGGTGATACAAAAATAAAATGTATGACTTTGTAGGTTTTTGTAAAGATATTGCCGTCGAAATCTGAGTCAGCTTAAATTAAGAGTTCCACGGGTGGATGCTACCGTGATGGATCTTAGTTAAAAGTAGAACCATGACTGTAGGAACGACTCCATTTCTGCTAATGAAGGAGTATTCTTTTCATCATTAGGTAACATCTTCTTTAGGCATCAGAAGTCATTACGCTATCACACAGTGAGTCGTCCGACCTCAGACTACATTTATTAGTAGGATACGTTAACTCGAAAACTCGACGGCGGCACACAAATGGGAGGCAATTCAAAGTTCTTACCAGTAAGTAACAAGGGTTAATAGAATTATCTCTCAAAATTCACCGACACTTGGAATCCGCAGATAATAAATATAATTAATTAGTGCAAGTTCTGGAGCAGCGGCATGACAAACGACGTATTTGAACGCGTTTATTACACGCTGATAATAATATAAGGAGACACACTTGACAAATTAGCACTATTGTTCACCAGAAACGAATTAATTATAAGCTTAACATGTTGCGAATCTTATAGACGTTTACCGTTTTGTTATATCATTCGTCTAATTAAAATGCTCTGTTTTAGGGTTACAAAAGGTTTGTTAAATTTGGTGTAATTAGGTAATATTGTCATTAAGGTGATTACATACGCGAATGACTTTGACCATACAAATACTCAAGGTCATTCGCTCATATTTGCACCGTAAAAATCAGTAAAACCAATTTTAATAGATAATTTTATAGGCGACGATTACAAACTAAGAAGGTCACGTCATGCTAATACGCTTATTTAACATATATGTGAAATTTTAGATTATTTGGAAACATATTGTAGAAAATATTTGGTTTCATAAGAAAGAGTAGAGTGATGTTCAGAGCCTCTTTTCAACTATTTCTTTCTTTTTTATTGAATTTATGAAAAGGTGAAGTTACTCTGTATATCCTGTAGTATGCAGGGATGTAAATTCCAGATCTTAAGGTTTTATAGTTAAAAAGAAAAACGGTTTCGAAAATACCGATTTTTTGATGCTAATCTGATTCGGGGCCTTAAAGGTATGATTCCAAAGGTGACCGCATAAGGAGGCTTCTCAATGGTTCCCTTTATTCGTATCGAAGTTTAACAAGGAATGGGTACGGTGTATCTGCTGCATGCGTCTGCAGTTGTCGTAGGCGGTCGGTTTCGGAATCATACCTTAATGCACAGAAATGCTTCAAACTTAAATTATCAACATCATCATCATAGCACACAGCCCGGCTGCTTACATTTAAGGCCTCCATTCCACGGCCTGTCCTTTCACGGATGCGTGTGCGTCAGCGCGGACTACGCACCGTGGTAACTGGTAAGGGACTCGTTTGACATAGTGCAGACACGTTTTTCATAGTACATGCGTCCGTAATTTTTTCGTTTGATTTATTTACGCTATACGTTATGTGTTCAAATTCGTAAAATGAAGTTAGTATTTTATATATCTTCAATGTACATTCACAGCTACATACTTTACAGATATAGACAGATAGATAGATAGATGGAAAGATAATTCTTTATTGTACACCAGGAGATTTACCTACAGTAGGGCAAGTAGGAAGCATGTATTAGTTTAATGTATAATGGACGGCCTTATCACTGAAATACCTATATTTATGTGTTCATGTTACAAATGATAAAAACCAATGTCATTGTGACCTTGCGCTGTTGCATACGAGTCTAATATTACAATAACTGTAAGTACAGTCAGCTCGATCTAGACGAACATCCAGTCAACAACTGTCAACTTGCTCTTAATACTACTCAGGACATTACATCTTGGACCTAAAATGCGCTCAAAATGAGTTTCAGTGTCTTTTGAGGATAGCATGAGGTGCTACAGCGGTGGACGAGCTCAAATTCACATAGCATAATTACTATAAAACAATCCGCACGTGCCAGGAGGCCTCATTTGTCACGAGATTTAGATCCAAGATAGATAGAAGATAGATCTGATGCTGACTGTACCTAGTACGTACAGACAGAGATTCATTACATTTTTCCGAGATACTTGAAAGCAAAGTCTGATTTTTGTAAAAAATATTATCGCTTGGATTTCCGGATAATGCAACTCGATATGACAGACGCCCACTTCACACTAAATTAAATGCGTGCATTACGTAAAAGGATATGTTTATTGACGTAAGTAAACAATACAAATTATGAAATTTCATAGCTATTAATTAATAAATAATTATTATAATATTTGAAACAATTATGATTATTTATTTCTTCTTCTTCATCCTAGCGTTAATCCCAGATGCCTCCGAAGCTTCCACCTCGGAGTCTGGGGTCCGCTTTACCAGTGTAACTGCGGATTTGGCTGGACTTGGATATTTTCTGTGTAGCGACTGTCATCTCACCTCCACAACCCAACGGCGATATTAGGCGATATCGAAGCATTGCAGCTTTGTAGAATTTTTGAGGGCTCTAACTACCCGTAACGACTGTCATAAATGTTCGTATGGCAACCGGGACCGACGGCTTAACGTGCTCTCCGACGCACGACCAGACCAATTCAAATACACATATTCATGCATACAAATATTTGCACTGAGCGGGGATCGAACACGCGCCTCCGGTACGCCACAGAGGCTGTCTATACAAGGTTATGGAACCCTAAAGCTACCAATTTTCATACCCCATCAGACTAGAGCACTGGCAGATATACACTTCTATCAAGTTTAATCTGAATCCTGGCGGTCGTTCAACCTGGATTAGGATTTGCCTGGACCGCACCTGGTGCGGACGAATTGGACAAAACGCAGTCATTAATCCAGATCTCCCGGGGCCCCACTGACGGGCCCTGACTAATTGCATCAGTGCCGTGACATCACTCACTTGAGAATGCACGGTTGCCAAAATTTTGTCGAAAGCTACACTTTTGGCGTACGAGTGATGTATAGTCAGCAACAAAAGTCTTAAAATTTCTAATTTATAATGCAGTATTCTAGAATCAAGTTATAATGTACCTAAAAAAAAATATAAAAGTGATAAAAGGCTAAACAATTAATTATGTGACCGTCTATATGAGTTAAAGCTCGCTTTTTGTGAAGAATGAAGATCCATTTTTTACGTAGGTCCGAAAGGAAGCAAAATCCGCAGTCACGCACACTTAAATAAAAAAGAATATTATAAATGCGAAAGTAACTCTGTCTGTCTGTCTGTTACGCTTTCACGCCTAAACCACTGAACCGATTTTGATGAAATTTAGTATAGGGGTAGATTAGACCTCGAGAAAGGACATACGCTATGTTTGGTCGCGATAACCGACATACACGCTGGCGGAGCCGCGGGCAAAAGCTAGTGTAATATAATTTCATAAGCAACAATGAGGTAGACTGAAAGGTAATGTCTTTGGCATTAATGCCGCCCCTATTATTCGTATGTACATTTTTCCGTGCATAAAGTTAATTAAATAAATAAATGTGTGCACCTGAAGGTTGATATTAGAAAATACGTTCGCAATTTGTATATACCTAACAGTAAGACTTTTGTTGCTGACCATACATTTGGTTTACTTAAATTTCAAGAGCTGGCAGGGCGAGTAGTTTCCAATTCAGTCAGAAACGTAAAACCTGATGCTGAACAAAGTCATGGAGCTATTTTTTGGTTTATAAAGAGTGCCTACTGGTAACACGTGTTTGACTTGCCAAATTACAAGTAGACCACTATGAGACTTTCATTTCATACATTCAGTCAACATGATTGGGCCTGTTCGAGTGAGGACGTAACAGTAGGCGAACCTCTTTATTGTACACCGAGTAAATAAGTACGGCACATCCTTCTACTTCTGTCGGCCTGGTGGCTAAGTGGTAACGGTAGTAGTAGCCGGGTCAGTTTTAGGATGGGTGACCATTCTTATTACATTTATGCTCAACAGTAGATGCAGTGGCGAAGGGTGAACATTTTCAAAAGGGAAGCCGGTGGATTTTTTTTACCGGAATCTAGTTTGTCACGTACCATGTGATCCAATTAGTCTCTAGCATCTTTACAAAAATAAGCCGGTCGGAATCGTGTTATAGGAATAGGGACCCCCTACCACTGGCTGGTAGATGGATGTCTAATACAGCCCTTTAAAATATCTTCAGGTCTGTATACCTCAACGTTCAGTTTACCTTTACCTATAATCTCGGATTTTAAAAAGGATAATAAAAAGACATCTCACATTGTCGTCGTACCGAAAACTACCAATTTAGCAAATGGAGTATTTGATAGTGTAAGACTGTATTGATTTTGGGAGCTTCCAATGTCTCTAAGAATATAAAACCTTTGGTTTACGTTTATTACACTGATCGACGAGGTATCGCACCTGTGTCATAAAAATAAAATGTAAGTAGCGATTTTCTTGTACTCGTAGTATTCTCTCCAATTACAGTTTCTATGAGGTTTTCCACGTGTCCCCCTGACTAGCAGAAGTCACAGTAATTAACTACAAACAAGGGGCGGACCTGTTCTCTGTGCGCAGACCTGGGGGTGACAAATGCCCACAGCAAAAGTAAGCTAACGCGCCCTCCCTTGGCGGAATTTGATGGAGAGACCATATTTACCACATCCGAGGGGGGCTATCTTAAAACCGTAGGTGGCCCAGGGTCAGTGGGAATGCGAGGGAAATGCCTATTATTGGGCAATGTTACACCCCGCTAATTGTGACCTCAGAAGGCTTGTGGTTTTAATCGTCCGTGTCATACGTAATCCTCCCCGCTTACCATTGGGGATCCATGGAAATTTCCATACTAAAATAAAAGGTAGTAAGTAGTGTAATGGCCATTATTTAATCACGACAATTTATTTCCGTTTGAATTCCTCCTCTTTTATTTCTTAGTAGAGAACCTTCAAAACTAATTACGGACCATCGACAAGCCAGCAAAGCTGCACAATTCTCACAGGAATAAAACATTCGAAACAGGTAAGTTAATGAGGAATTCTCTCTCAGAAAAAAGTATTTTATAAAGAGCATATTGAAACAGCTTTCAGAATACAACCTCGTTTCTAGGCATCGCTAGTCTCAACATTGCAATTGAGGTAAAGGATCTGAATAATTCCTATTATAGTATTTAGTTTCTGAACTACCATCCCGCACTATTTCATCTAACTTTGTTCGTGTAAATCCCGGGTGTGCGCCTCGGGGGCCGGGAATTACGCCCGGATCTCGTTGTTACTTGGTTCGCTAAATTCTTTTGCCGACATAAAATCCACACAAGTTAAAACATGGTGAAAAAATGTTGGTGAATGACGTGGCAGTGTGGGAGCGCTAGAGTTGAAAGGATATTGAGGTGGTGTAGAGATAATATGTACGTGAAGCTTTTGGTGTACACGAAAAATCAGTACGTGTTTCTGTGAACTGAAATAGTAAATTTATTTTGTGCTAGCTGCTGCCCGCGGGTCTATCCGGAAAACTTTTATTGCAGCAAATTGCTATTTCCTGGTATAAAAAATATTCATGTTTTATTTTTACAATAACATGGCTTCTATGTCTGTCTGTTACAGGTAGACAAGCACACAGCTGATAGTAAGCGGTTATTATTACCTATAATTTACAGGTAATAAAAGCTGCAAAGGCGTGCAACACTGTAGGCGTTTTTTACGCAATATCGGCCCTACCTCTTTCTCAAAGAGTGTGTATGTCAGTAATTTTGAGGTGGATTTAGCTAAGGTGGATTTAGACCAAATGAACATAGACTTATAGCTAGAACAGGAGCATTCTTTTTAGGGTTCCGTAGCCAAATGGCAAAAAAACGGAATCCTTATAGATTCGTCATGTCTGTCCATCCGTCTGTCTGTCTGTCTGTCCGTCCGTCCGTATGTCACAGCCACTTTTCTCCGAAACTATAAGGCCTATGCTGTTGAAACTTGGCAAGAAGATGTATTCTGTGAACCGCATTAAGAATTTCACACAAAAATAAAACCTCCCTCCCCCCTCTAACTTCTAAAATAAGAGAATGATAAATCTAAAAAAAATATATAATGTAAATTGCCATGCAAACTACCACTGAAAATTGGTTCGAACGAGATCCAGTCAGTAGTTTTTTTTTAATACGTCGTAAACCACAATTTTCGCCTTTGCTACTACGGAACCCTTCATGGGCGAGTCCGACTCGCACTTGGCCGATTTTTAATATTGTAGTGTAAATGAAACCTTATTTTCAGCGTTATGAACGAACTATCACTGTTTACACTAATAGAATTTGACGTAGAGGGAATATAATGAGCATTCGCTCGTCTCATGTAAATCAACTTTTAGGTAACATTACTGACAAAAAGAACAAAACGCTATAAAGACAAACAACTAAAGAGTTAACCAAAAACGGCTACGTGGTTAAACTCTACGCCGTGGAAGTAGGAGCAAGGGGAATTCCAGATAAATCCCTGTACAACTTAATTAAAGACCTCGGATTGCCAAGAGCTTCAGTAAGCTCTTTACTAAATCGAATTTCAAAAGCGGCATTGATAGGATCTTACCAAATTTGGATAGGTAGGGGGGGAACACGTGGGGATTTTTCGCACGATAAAAAAAAGGTGGTGGGGGGAACACTACTGACGGTGGAGGTGAGCGCTGATGCATCACAAGGTGGCCACCCTAAACCTACATCTGGGTCGCAAGTCCCAGTCGCCGTCACGGTGTTCCTCTCTGTATCACGCTATGGACCCGGCGACCGCACGGTGAATCCATGGAGTGCTGAGAATTGCATCACTACTCGTAAAGGGTAATTTAAATTTGATTTGGTGTTAATATACAAAAAAAAAATCAATTTAAATACACTTCTATAAAGAACTATGATTACATGTAAACGTACATATACGACCTACTACGAGCATATACTTACACATAGGTACAGTACAGTACATATATCTAATACAAATCTTAATTAGATCCCCGTCCTCACATGGGCACATAACCGTGAAGATACAACGCTTTACGAAGCAGCACCAGAGGTTACTGGGCCGGCATTAAATTATCTTAATCAATTATATACAAAGTTGGCGGGTTCAGCCACTTAGTGACTAGGAGCCACGAAACTTACAAGTTTGGTCCACTGTATAATGTTAGTACGTTAGTTAGTATTCCATGTTACGATGGTGTCGATTCAGGAGTTTGGGTAGATTCAGGATATCCTATCCTACTATCCTATCCTACTATCCTATCCTACTATCCTATCCTACTATCCTATCCTACTATCCTATCCTACTATCCTATCCTACTTCCTACTAATCATCATCACTTCACTACATATTACATATTATAAAACAAAGTCGTTGTCGCTGTCTGTCCGTCCCTTTGAAGCGGTTCTTTTCAATAGATAGAGTGATTCAAGAGGAAGGTTTATATGTATAATACATGCATAATATTGTAGAGAAACACTGATAAATTTAGAGATATTACCACGCGGGCGGAAAATATGGCGTTACGAAGTTCGCCGGGTCAGCTAGTAATATTATAAATGTGAAAGTTTGTGAAGATGTTTGGATGTTTGATTCAGCTGAACAGACCTGGCTGAAACTAGCCTCATTTTAATCGTTCGTGATCATATTGGTTTGGTTAAAAAAATGTATGTAACTTTTAATTAGAATTAAAAAATTATTATGTGCTTTGCATAACGATGTTACAATTTATCGGAAAAGATGAAAATTTCTACAAAAATTTACTCCAGTTGCTGGGGCGAATTGATACTTATAGCCTACCATCCGGCCAGTCGTAATCATTCACACACCTCAAAAAAAAAATTGAGTTGTGAGTCAAATCTGTTAAACCATTTTTGCGTGATTGACTAACAAACAAACAGCCAAACTGACTAATGTTTACCTTTTTATTACAGCAAGTTCCAATAACACTAACCACACGTCAAAAATATGGTCTTGGGCTATCTATGCGTCAAATTATAACCAAATCTGTCAAACCATTTTTGCGTGATTGACTAACAATCAAACAGCCAAACTGACTAATGTTCACATATTTATTACAATAAGACATTTTTAAATAAAATTATCCACACATAAAAAAAGGTCTTGGATTATCTATGCATCAAATTATAACCGAATCTGTGTAACCATTTTTGCGTGATTGACTAACAAACAAACAGTCAAACTGACTAATGTTCACATTTTTATAACAACAGAAGAAATTCTTCAATAACATTCTGAAACAAGTCAATTCCTTTCGAATCAGCTTCAAATAAAACCTTCACAATATTAATAAGATTTCTTGTGGAGTGAAATAGAAGTCTTTGTAACTCCCGCGAGCGTGGCGCTCGTTAATCATGGCAGTTGAAAGGGCCCGAATATTGCGGCGGGGCCGTGATATGAGCGTGCATCTTACGTAGGTAGGAATAACTCTTGTGTAGATGTACACTCAACGACTAAACATGCAAGACTTAAATATTTACAAACCTTTTTAGGGGTCCGTACAAAAAAGGTTATTAAATAGGTAAATAAATATTCTACAGTATTCCACACAACGTCTAGAACCTCCTAGATTCATGGTAGGTATAGTTTAACTAACTTGTGTTACCTATGGAATTTATTATGCGGATAAACATACTTAGATACCTACTAATTTTTTGTAAATGTACTCCGCTATTTTTGTCCGTTGCCAAGCCGTATCTCATGAACCGTGATAGCTAGACAGTTCAACATTTTCATAGATAAGTAATATATTTCTGTTGCTGCTGTAACAACATATACTGAAAACAGAAAAAAAAGTACGGAACCATTCGCGCGCGAGTAAAACTTGCACTTAGTCAGTTTTTTAAGATTACAATAATGTGCACTTAAAATGTATAAGTATACCTGCCTAGTAATTTTTATTCGTTATTGTTAATATTTATTAAGCCACTTTCGTCATTGACTGTACAAGGACTTTGTAACAAAGAATCCGATGAAAACGTTCTAGAAATGTTTACGTCATATGACTGTGAAATTACGGCTCGAGTGGCGCTTATATTTGGTTAACTTATTACACATTTATTATACTCACACCTGTATAACCTACAAGGGGTAAGCAGCAAAAGAAAGCTTTGTAGGAGGTAGGACATGACAATATTTCCGTCCAAATCGAGCAGTGCGACTGGGGAAGTACCTCCGCCATACAGAATACTGCGGGTATAATAACCTCGTATTGTGTTCCCGGTGAGTAAGGTAGCCAGAGCTCACTGGAGAGGTTTTGTGCTATCAGTGGGAAGACCAAAGGAGTGTCCCGCTTGTCTCATTTACTGACGGCTGACGGCACAGAATCTCTCTGTTTTTAAAGCGTTGGTAGCACGAGTGTGACTCCCCTGGTGTTGCACTCGTCCATAAACCACGGTAATCACTTTCCATCAGGTGGACCGAGTGCTTTTCTAAGACCTAAGTAGTATAAAAAAGATACTTAAACCTGTATATCCAAGAAGGGGTAAGCAGTAAGCAGATGTGTATTAATTGCGCCAACTTTTAATTATGATTTCACGTAATATTATGGGGCGAAAATTTTGCACAGGTTGTACTGTACATATTTCACAGGTTGTACATATTTCACAAGTTGTATTTCACAAGTAACCGATGTGCAAAAGTGTACACTCATGCGTTGCTACCTTTTTTTTTTTTTATGTAAAGGCAATTGGGGAGGGACAGAGACAGTGAATAAGGAAAAGTAAACTTAGGGAGGTCTCCGGCGGTCTCATCAGCCGTGTGAGCACAGCATAATGCCTACTTAACGAAGATATTAAGTGAGAACATATACCTTGAGGGATGTTTCTTTGTGTACGAGTAGTGCAATATTAGTAGGTATTCCGAAAACCTCTTCAGTTAATGTAACTTGCTTGTATTAGAAGTGTGTCACATCAGTAGTGTGAAAGTCGGGGTATGAACTCTTTTTATAAATGTGTGTGTAAAGTTTTCCCCCGGATTTTTCCCCACGGATTCCCGTCGAAGCCAATGTGGGTAAGTTGAAAATTTTGAAAAAGGAAGCCGGTGGAAAAAATCTCCTCTATTGAACCACCACAGCAATTTTGTTTGGAATTTTACCATGGCTTCTCTTCTGTTATAGGGACCCCCCGCCACTGGTGTTTATATCGAACTCAAACCGACAAAAACGCACGGCGTCCGTGGGTCGTAGGTAGTCGGTAGGTGAGATTACCGGAGACATATTTCTTGCACCCCGGCAGACCCAGGGCCATTTCTTTCGAAAGTGAAGGCGAAAGTGAAGCCGGCGAAACAAATACCAGGTACCTCTTATAGACCAACCATTGCACTTTTGTATGAACTTCTGGGCTATCTGATTTCAGATACTAAAAATATAGGAACTGAATTTCAGTTACTAATTATAAATTTAAACGTCTCTACCACGGCTTTCTTTTGCAGAGCAAGCCGGCACGAATCAGGTTATAGGGACCCTCGCCACTGCCCTACAATACATATTTGGGTATATAATTTTCAGTATAATAAAAGTAGGTATTAAACTCCATCATTACTCTTAAACAGATAAAAAGGTACATTAAAAAGGTGTGTCGTTATTTACATTTTAAGCCGTCATTAGCACAGGGCCGCACTCGGGGCCGATTCATTCAACTCATTGATTTATTCGCTCACCGCCCCCGCGCAAAATATTATGCTGGATTTATTATTCATACATTTATTTTTCCATTCCTCTGATTCATGCATTTAATGTAATATGAATGAATGAAAATTTTGTTTTTTAATAAAAGCTTAAATGAATGAAGTCCTATTACAAGCGATTATATAATTACTAGCTGTTGCTCGCGGCACCACCCGCGTGGATGTCGTTTCATCAAGATCACTTTAGTGGTTTAGGCGTGAATGCGTATATACCTAGATCAAAATTAATTGCTACAGATATAACATGTTTGATATACAAAGAATAAACCCTAGATTTTAAATAAAGTCACACACAAATCTCAACAAGTAACTGGCCAATCCAGAAATCTCTTTCTCTTCGAATGTTTTTCTGGTCTGTTTTCTACGATACTCATGCGTGTACTAGTAAACATGTCGAGTGCGGTACGCGAGTGCACTACGAATGCGATGCGACTCAATTCACTTTGTCAAAATACTGATAGTTGGCAGAACACGTCGAGCGAAAGCTCAACGTTCCGAGCTCCCAAGTCCGTCCACGTTATGCAAATTCATGCTTCGCTCGTGCTTGACTCACTTATTTTACGAGTAGATGCAGCTTATAAATTCATTGACAAGAGGAAATGTTTATTTTTTATTTCGCTATCTCTACGCTAAATTTCATTCAGATCCGTTCACCTGTTCTGGCGTATACCTAATCATCCATTCAAACTTCTACGAGTACATCCATACTAATATTATAAATGCGAAAGTAACTCTGTCTGTCTGTCTGTTCGCTTTCACGCTCAAACCATTGAACCGATTTTGATGAAATTCGGCACAGAGATAGATTAGATCTTGGGAAACGACATAGGCTATGTTTGGTCACGATAATTGATATCCACGCGGGCGGAGTTGCGGGCAACAGCTAGTTCATAATACTTCATAATAATTACTAGCTTTTGCCCGCGGCTCCGCCCGCGTGGATGTCGGTTATCGCGACCAAACATAGCCTATGTTCTTTCTCGAAGTCTAATCTACCCCTATACCAAATTTCATTAAAATCGGTTCAGTGGTTTAGATGTGAAAGCGTAACAGACAGACAGACAGAGTTAACTTTCACATTTATTTATTTATTTATTTAAACTAGTATGGATATGAATATGGATAAAACAATCCAACGGTGCGACAAGTGTTCTTAATTTCTAAGTCAAAATATTCCTCACAGGATCGAAGAGGAAGTTCGCAAACATTAGCGGCTGTGAAGATACAATTCACGAGGCTATTGAGGGCCGACCCGGTCCGGCTACCCGTAGCTCTATAACGGCATCAGCAAAACAATAACTCCATTCATTATGGCGTAACATTGCGTGGCGCGGCGATTATTTCGCGTTATTGTGAGGGAAGGGCGACTGTTTGTACAAGAATCGCTTTAGTTAATGCGAGTGAAATGGGCTGTGGTTCTTTCTTTTAATAGAAATATGGAGGGCTACTGTGGAATGTCTGAAGCTTCACGCCCGCCCGAAAGACGTAGCATTTTATCACGTAGGTTCCACCATTCATCATCATCCTCATAGATTTATTGCCCTGATTTCGTCCGAGGTCAAGGTGAACCCCTGAGCTCAGGATTCGCCTTCCGGCTCTTTCTCGCTCTACTTCGCACGTTATTGGGCGTCCATGGTGGTGACACCATTGTCACGCATGTCACCCTCCAAGACGTCAAGCCATGTATGTGGAAATACCTTATAGGCTATTTACACCGCATCTGAGGCACTTCGAACAAGAACAGCTTCGAGTCAGACTTATCCATCCACGTTGAGCGTCGAGGGGGGCGTCCCCATGGGGAGTACTGCACGAAAAAAAAAGGTACCTAGAAGTTATTTTGGTTTTCTTACGATGGGTTTTAAGCCAACCAACTCCGGGTCCGATTTGGGGATAAATATATTTCATGGAACCGATAGCCCGAAACTTCGATCTGCAACTGCAGATGTTCCATGGTAGACTTACTTTTTTTGCAACCGTTCTATTTTTACATTTTCAGTGGCAGTTTAAATTTATAGGGTACCGTGTTTACGATAAAGAATTGGAATACTTATTAGGATCACACTCGTGTCTAGATAGACGAGGGTGATCTTATAAGGATTGTGGAACATTGACAGATAGACATACCGACGTCTGTCCGTTTGTCACAGCTTGTTTTATTCGAATCAGCTTTACGAAAAAATCAAGATTTAGAATACAGAGTTTAGTCTCACAATCACAATTCACATCGTAAATAAAAGGTTTCTGATTCTTGATGAATTGTGATGACTGGTGCATTACAGTATTGTCGACATAAGAAAGCCTCAATTGCATCCAAAGCTTGCTTCTAGAGTGCAAGCTTTGGCAGGCGCGGTCGCAGCTTGAAGTTTTGGGGGGGTCACTTCGGAAATTCCTTAAGAAATTTAACCCCCCCTCCCCTCGTACTGGGACTTTTCAATATGACGTGCATGGTTTGGGGGGGGAGGGGGTGATGTCCCCTGTGACCCTCCCCCCTCCCCCCTCGGACCGCGCTTTTTTTAAATAATGAACCAGTTTGAGGATACGTAAAACCTTGCCTCCTTGTTATTTCACCTTTGGTAAGAGACTTAAGGTATGATTCCGAAGCCGGCCGCATAGGTCAACTGCAGACACATGGAGCAGATACAGCGTACTTAACAATTACTTGTTAAAGTCCGATACAGATAAAGGGGATCATTATGAAGCCGCAATGAATTACGCGTATGTGCTGCGTGCGTTTGCAGTTGCCGTATGCGGTAGGCTTCGGTATCATACCTTAACTGCTCATTTAATAAGATCTTCATGATTTCTATTTCTACAATAGACAATTAGTATTTTAAACACTCCGTCTATGTTAGCTATTTAATTTGGTTACCTCATTCAGGGATCTTCTTACGGGATTAGCAATGTAAACCGATGATAAAGATCTCGCAGCTCACTAATCTTATTACTAAGATTAGTCCCATTGCAGAACAGTTTGATCGCTTAATAACATTCACTGACTGTTAAACTTTACAACGAGTAAATACAGTGAAACCTGGTTAAGTGAGACCTCAAGGGACCTGCTAATTTGTCTCACTTATAGAGGTATTCCACTTACCCAGTGTCTCAGATACCCAGGTATAAAAAAATGTCTGTCTCATTTACAGAGGGTTCCATTAATAGAGGTCAGAATACAGGTTATTTTCAGTTATAGAGGTGCGATTATTTAAAATAACGTATGATGTGAACATTATACGTATGTCTGAGTATAAATCTTCATTGGGAATTATAAAAGGTAATAAATTACCAAAGGTGCATTTGATTATAAATATCTTTGTTCTGAATTATTCTACAAAGAGTAGCTATGGCATATTGAATTTGACACAGATTTCATCGCGTGTCTTCCCAATTTCATAAAAGGATATTAACTTTAAACATACTATGTAATAGCTTTAGTTTCGGCATTTTTTAAATAAACATCTGTATTATATTATGTATATTAAGGTCATTAAGACTCAAAATTAGTTACGCACGGGATTTGCGGGTTGAATAAGAATAAGTAAACAAAAAAAAAACGGTGTTATCTCAGTTATAGAGGTTAATGCATGTGAAATTCACTCGCTGTCTCAGTTATAGAGGTAACTTCGACGATAAAATCGAAAGAACGAATCCCAGATATAGAGGTTTGCTTCGTCCCACTAATAGAGGTAATTCAGTGCCAAGGTGTAGGGACCTCAGCATGAGTTCCAGTTATAGAGGTTTCTCACTTATCCAGGTCCCACTTATCCAAGTTTCACTGTAGTTAGGTAATGTTGCGGGAACACGTATACGCTAAGGTAGCTAAGTTAGTACATTTTATTCAATGAAATATTCATCGGAGGTTTTCGGTACCAGGATAGATCATGTTCTAATTGTAATATGTATCGTATGGCTTGAGATTTTCCTTTCCCATTCTCCTCTTTCCTTTTTTGCTTCCACTCAGAAGGTGGCAACTAATTGCGGGCATTCATAGGCCACAGTAATCATTTAAGCGGTTAGCAATATAGTACTTAGGTATATTTTCTGTTACTAATATTCTTGGAAACATTAAGAAAACGAGGCCGTCAAACTGATGAAGACCATAATATTTGCATTGATCACTGTAAGTTGGCATGCTAGTGGTCTTCATTTTTTACGTGAAGTCATATTAATGTGTCCTACATAAAAAGCCTCGAAAACTTTTAAAATGATATTACAGTTCTAAGCCAAAGTATAGGCGAAGTAATATCTATACCGATAACTTTCCAAGAAGTAATCGCGAAGTTTGCACTTGTAAAATTTCAGACTCATCTAAAACATATTTTTCAAGTCACATCAGCTAAAAACGCTAACGCATCACCGAGCACAAATTTTGGTGAACTCGCTGCGTCATCGAATAAACACACACCATGCCCCGATTTACATTAATCAGTGCTTCCCTGTATTTACCCTATAAAAGAACAAACAAATATATGTTTTGTCGATAGCAGTGCCGTGTGGCCGCAGCCCCGCATAGTGCCGCATTAAAAACACATTACGATGTCTATATTTTACACCGATATATTTGGCACTACGACACTACTGCATGAATATGTTCATTTGATTCCAATACATTTTTACTTTTACAGGAAATTGAGATCCAGTTGCAGTAATGCTCGTTGGTGTAACGGAATTTTATGACCTGGATATGTGGGTCAGAATGTTCAATATTTGTTCGTAGTACGGCGAATAATTTGAGTACAGTTAATTCTGGATTACAATAGGGAATGGAAATTGGATCTTTTTCTTCTTCATCGTGTCGTTGGCAACAATTTCATATAATAATTAGATGCGCTCAGCCCAAAACTCAGCGACATTGGCTGCACTTTCCGTCGCTTTATTCACCTGAATGCAGGCAGTTGTGCAGGTGTAAAGGCACGGGCACGACAGGAGCAGGTCTATCGACTGCGGAAGTTAGGTGTTCAAGGCCAATAGTCGGCATTAACCCCCAAAAGTGGCATACCAATCAAAACGATGGTGAATACTTGCACTATGACGATGATGAATTCTCAAGTATAGAAAGTGCAAAAATATACCTCGCTACTGCCTGCAGCTCCAACCATATGGAACGTGGATACAAAATTTACCTATCTTATGTTCTTCTTTCAGCCATCTCCTCCAGTCAGGTTCCTCGTGATATAGTTCCATGATCCTGGTATTTATAAGTTGACGCGTAGGTTTGCGATTGTCAAGTCAATCCCTGGGTCCGACAAAACCTTTTTCTGTCCAGGAATCTACAGTAGAAAGTCAATTAAAAAAATTACCCGGTAAAAGGCGATGACCTCGTCCTACATAGGCAATACATTATGTTACTAACCACTTCCGATATTGTACGTGAAAAAATAATGCAAATGACCAAATTAACACTTCAAAGGCAGTCTGATCCTTTAATATTCACGTGACTTACAAATAAAGCTGCAAAAATAACCAGCACAGCAGAAAAGTAATGATTTCACCAAAAACAAACCGAGATGAAGGGTATACTGAATTATTCATAAATTCTAAACGAGGAATCAAAGACAAGCAATGAATATAATTTTACTTTTTATCTAAATCGGGAGCTGTGTCGGACTTTTCTGTTTGCGTTTTGCATTCGTCCAAATTGTTTCGTAAACATTTGCATATACGATGTGACATGATTCAAAGTTCCACCTCGCCATTTTAATGTACCCATGTGTGTTAAGGTACCCGCCAATTTGATGTAGGTACTGTTGTACTGAACCTTCCCATAGTACCCATTCTATCCTACTTAATATTATAAATGTGAAAGTTTGTGAGAATGGATGTGTGGATGTTTGTTACTCTTTCACGCATAAACGGCTAGACCGATTTGGTTGAAATTTGGTATGTATAGGTTATACCC
This sequence comes from Eilema depressum, assembly GCA_914767945.1. NCBI lineage: Eukaryota > Metazoa > Arthropoda > Insecta > Lepidoptera > Erebidae > Eilema > Eilema depressum. The sequence goes on along the minus strand of OU612027.1, from coordinate 3,208,818 downwards.
TGGATTAACATATAGGCTATATATCAGCGATGAACGGGATCAGAATTCCACGCGGGCGGAGCCGCGGGCAACAGCTAGTATCATATATGTTGCTTAGTTTACTACGGACACGAGAATGGTAAAGGGTTAAAATTTTCAAAAGAGAAAGTGGTTAAAAAAAAACTTAGGTACCTCGATCTAGTTTGTCATGCACAGTTAAAGGGATTCCTCATCTCTAGGACACAATGTTCTCACGTACAAACAAAAAATACTGCAAGTAACAACAGAAATTCAAAAGACTATTAAAGTTGCAGACTTTGAAGAAACGTACAATTCCCAATACCATTTTTATGCTAATGCACCACACTACGAATTCCTTAATTGAAACTTAAAATACTGTGTTTATACCTAAAGGTGCTCCCTCACCGAGAGCATAGTATAAATAGGAGAGCTTAGTATATTATACTGTGCCGAGCATAGTATATAATTTATGTACTGTGCCGAGAGCGTTCGCATATAATGCAATATTTTAGATTCGATTTTGATCATTATAATACCGTATTTTGTAGTAATGAATATCCGTATTTTGCAGGAGACAGATACTGAAATATATGAAAATTCGTTTATAATGTGCAGACACCATATTTTTACAACAGTTTGTTATTAAAATACAGGGAACTCCTCCATCGCTGATGTAATGCTTGAATTATATATTTATAGGTTGCATAGTGTAATGTCCAGCCCCCATAGACAAGAGGCGATTCGTTCGGTAGAATACATGGGAAGATAAAATGTATGGGATTTGACGTATATGACAGACGTTATATTAACGTATGTAATAAAGGTCAAATCCCATACACTAATCTTGCTATTCTACAATACGGCGACCATCAAATTACCACTTGTCTAGGGGGGCAGATCATCTCACTGACTGATAAATACTTGACCCTGTAACGATATTAGTGGCAATTGCTCTCAGTGAGAGACCACCTTAATAGTATACCAGACTTGCAAGAAATGTACAAATTCCTTTCCAACTAAATCGAGTAGTCAACAAACGAAATAAGCTGCCAGCCTCCGCAGTAATTGCATCTACATGCCATGTCGTACCATTTAGTGCGGTTGCAGACTTGCGTTTCTTTGGCGCTTACAAGCTGTACGAGCGCATTTGGTAAAAGCGTAGAGGCATTTAAGGACGTATACACACGAATTGCAAATCTGTAAATTTATGTTGCTGTCTGGCCGACTGATTAGAACGAACATGTTGATATAAACACATTCACGAGCATCCGGCTTCATGAAGCGTGAAATGTAGCGCATGCAAATATATGTATACGTCAGAACAAGACTAAACCGCGTAGGAAATACGCTAATTTGAAATAGCATAGCCGTTAACACGATACATAAAATGTATCAGGTATATCAATAAATAACTGGGGTTAATCGAACTTTCTTAATCGATTTGAACAGTTAGCATAGTAAATGCTTCAAAATTTCATTCAATAACTGGGGTTGTTTTTCGCAAGCCGTTTACGTTTGGAGGAGGTAGGAAACGACCGTATTTTCGTCCAAATCGAGCAGTTCGACTGGGGAAGTACCAGATAGAGTAAGTCCACCCTACAGAATACCGCGGGTATAATAACCTCGTGTTGTGTTCCCGGCGGTGAGTAGGGTAGCCAAAGCTCACTGGAGAGATCCGATTCTCAGCACTCCATGGATTCACCGTGCGGTCGCCGGGTCCATAGCGTGATACAGAGAGGAACACCGTGACGGCGACTGGGACTTGCGACCCAGATGTAGGTTTAGGGTGGCCACCTTGTGATGCATCAGCGCTCACCTCCACCGTCAGTAGGGTTCCCCCCCCTACCTATCCAAATTTGGTAAGATCCTATCAATGCCGCTTTTGATATTCGATTTAGTAAAGAGCTTACTGAAGCTCTTGGCAATCCGAGGTCTTTAAGTAAGTTGTACAGGGATTTAGCTGGAATTCCCCTTGCTCCTACTTCTACGGCGTAGAGTTTAACCACGTAGCCGTTTTTGTTTAACTCGTTAGTCAAGTCAAAGTATTTGTTTGTCTTTATAGCGTGGTCTTTAGGTATATTAGTTTCCCACGGTACTGTGAGTTCTACAAGCACTGTTGTGCTGTTAGTGGGAAGAGAAAAGGCTTGTCTTGCTTGTCTTCTGCGCTGACGGCACAAAATCTCTGATTTTACAGGGTCGGCAGACAAGTGTGACTCCCTTAGTGTTGCACTCGTCCATAGGCCACGGTAACCACTTTCCATCAGGTGGGCTTGTCTGTCACCTAAGTGACATAAAGAAATATAGTTTTTCTATTTGGACCGGTAACCTGATTGCGGTCAATATCGAAGATCAGTCAAACTCTCTGTTAGACTGGAAAAAGCGGACCCCAGACCCCGAACCTAGGTAACGCTAGGATGAAGAAGAGAACCTGATTACCATTTGGTACACTGGAACATAGTACTTGTTTGTTATGTTAGTTGTATAAAAACTATATTTGATTCATTTCAACACAGCGGCAGCAAACTGCCTGTTTGCGCCACCCGCATATTGCACTGCAGTTCATATTTATTCGCTAATTCGTGGAATACTTTCTGCACACAATTCTCGTTTGGAAACCAATCTAGATTGCAATTTTTTTGAGAATGAATATACAGTTGCCATGGATATTAGATTAAAGGTATATATGATTCCGAAAGTGACCGTATACAACTGCCGACGCATGCAGCAGATACAAGGTACCCATTAAGGTGCGTACAAATTATATAGCATAACATGTTATAAAACAATGTTATATAACATGTTTCAGTAATGTCGACACTGAAGTTATAAAACACGTTATTTTTATTTTAAAAGCACTGCAACGTCCAACGAAATTGTTATACAACATTGTTATATAACATTGTTAAATCTAATGTGTACAGTATTGTTAAATGTTGCAAAGTTATAAAACAATGTTAGATAATGTGGACGTGTTATAAAACACAAGTTATACAACATGTTACATAATCTGTACGCACCTTTACTTGTTAAACTCCGATACGGATAAAGGGGGCCATTAAAAACCGCAATGAATTACGCGTATGTGCTGCGTGCGTCGGCAGTATGCGGTCGGCCTCAGAATCGTACCTTAACACATTTTTTTTTTTTTTACATTCCAATTTCGCGACCATCATAAAACTTTACATTAAACAATAAACAAAAATTTAAAAGCAAAATTACTGAACCCGTTCCCAAGATTTATTATCGGGACAAAAGTATATAGCATAAGTTATACATAACTATGATCAATACATAATATCTATCTATCTTTACTATACTATTATATAATTGTAAAGCGGTCGTGTCTGTACATTGGATATATTTAAAAAAAAATACTTGGGTTATGTTATGTTAACGATACTGAACACGAAAAATTTTTTTTTGAATTTTCTGTCTGTTTGTCTGTTTGTCCGCGATGGACGCAAAAACTACTGGACGGATTTTGATGCGGTTTTTTTTTGTTAGAAAGGGCTTACTCAGATTTAGAATCTTACGTTTGTTTGATCGCAAAGGGTTGAGTAGAACCGAAGATATGAGCAAAGGTCGCGTTATCCGAGATGCACGCGGGCGGAGCCGCGGGCGGAAGGCTAGTACCGTTACAAACTTACAGGTGCAGACGTCAAAGAATACCTCCCCATCGACGTCAATCAGGAGGGTCGCCAGAAGACTGACGGCATTGCCACATTGAATCCACCGTGTTCTCACGTTACAACTCCGTTTGAAACTTGATGTCACTGAGAATAACGCCCCTGTATTGTTTGTGTGCCGGTAGTGTCCATAAGGTGATTACATACGCGAATGACTTTGACCATACAAATGCTCAAGGTCATGCGCTCAAATTTGATCCGTAAAAATCAGTAAAACTAATTTTAATAAATAACTTTATAGGCGACGGTTACTAACTAAGAAGATCACGTCATGCTAATACACTTATTTAACATACATGTGAAATTTTAGATTATTTGGATACATATTGTAGAAAATATTTGGTTTTATAAGAAAGAGTAGAGTGATGTTCAGAGCCTCTTTTCAACTTTTTCCTCCTTTTTTATTTAATTTATGAAAAGAAGAAGTTATTTTGTAATTCCTGTAGTATACAGGCATGTAAATTCCAGATCTGTAGGTTTTATAGTTAAAAAGAAAAACGGTTTCGAAAATACCGGTTTTTCGATGCTGATCTGATTCGGCGTCTAAATGTACACCTAAGACGACGTTTAATTAGTGTAAGTGCTCTGCGGTCATTCTAATTAAAGCTAAATAAATAATACACTCATACTCACGCCTTGCTCCCTAGAGAGTGAGCAGAGACAACGGTCCTCCATTTGTTTTAGCAATTATCTTTACCTACTGACCTTCCTTGTTTATTTATACACTAAGGGCAAAACATAATTATACTTTATTTGTTACGCCTTTTTCTGTGTGGGGTAGGCAGAGCTAGCAACCCGCTATCTATTTCTGTCCATACACACTTCACGGGACAACTGTGGTTTTAGTAGGTTCGATTCCGACATAGTCACATCATTGCTGGCTCCGATAAGGTCCCTTGGTGTCCACACGTAGGGGGAAGGGGATGGTCTACCAAGTAGGTGATCTGCTGCAGGACCATGACTCACCTGTGATAATTTTTTTATAATACATTTTTTAAACCATTTAGGTCACAGACAAGCACACGGTCCACCTGGTGGAAACTGGTTACCGAGTCCTATAGACGACTGCAACACCAGGGGAGTCATACTCATGCTGCCGACCCTTTAAGAACAGAGAGATTCTGTGCCGTCAGCGAAGAAGACAGCAGGACAAGCCTTTTGTCTTCCCACTGACAGCACAAAACCTCTCTAGTGAGCTCTGGCTACCCTACTAACCGCTGGAAACATAACACGAGGCTGTTATGCCTGCGGTATTCTGTACTATTTAGGTGGCAGACCGACAGAAATATTTGTGTGCATGAATATGAATATTTGCATTGGTGTGGGTGTTTTCTATGTATAAGTAATATGTATGTATTTACAAAAAAAAAATGCATCTAAGTATGTTTATCCGCATTCTAGAACCCATAACACAAGCTAGTTAAGCTGTGCTTACCTTGGGTCTAGATGGCGTTGTGTAGAATGTCCAACAATATTTAATATTTTATTTAATGTACAGCCGACTAAGGAGATACGGTTGCACCTATATAGGTACATACAACTTTATATAAAAAGTGCAACCGTAACTCCCGTGTCGATGTACAGACCTATTTATGACGCGTTTAGGCCACCGGGATTGGCACTCCCTGAAGAAAGAGAGTCAACAAATTTCAATGAAAAACAGCCTTAGTTATCCAATCCACCTTTTGTAAATAAGGAATCAACACGTTCCTTCAGAACATTCTATAATGCAGCTACTTTTTTATACCATTTAGGTGCCAGACAAGAACACGGCCCACCTGATTTGAAGTGGTTACTGTGGCCTATGGACCTCCCTATGAACACCAGGGGCGTCACGACTCGTACTTTAGTAATCCCTACTAATATTATAAATGCGAAAGTAACTCTGTCTGTCTGTCTGTCTGTCTCGCTTTTACGACTAAACCGCTGAACCGATTTTGATGAAATTTGGTATAGGGGTAGAATAGACCTTGAGAAAGGACATAGGCTATGTTTGGTCGCGATAACCGACATCCACGCGGGCGGAGCCGTGGGCAAAAGCTAGTTTAATATATTCATGATAAATCGTAACACAATAACTTGGCAACTGTTCACAATATATATGGTAAATGCCATTATCGGCGCTTAAAGTACATTGGGTAAGCAATCTGAGCTTAGTTCCATTTCGCAGTAGGCAGCCGGCGAATCCCTGCAAATTTCCACCCATTATCCCAGCTACGAGATTTCCCGCGAATAAATCCCGGGTATTTCGGGGATTGCGGGACAACAAATCCCTATGGTGACGTGTCTTAATATCTGTTAATAATAGCGTCATTTGCTTGTTGTCTTTAGTAAATGATGGAGATGTAAGATGGGTTTTAATATATGGATTAGTGGGGTGCATATTGCGTAAACATGTTAATAAAAACATACTCAAGGCCACCTGCAGTTTCTGGTCCTATCGGGCGGCCTGCAATCCTTATGTCATTATAATTTTATTACCTCAGACTAAAATAATTTTAGTCTGAGGTAATAAAATAACATTATTTTATTCTTTTAGTCTGATGTTATTACGTATAAAATGCCGACGGCCATAGACTGTTGCTGACCGGAATCGTCAAGCGGCCACACACATATTAGCCGTCAGTCCAAAATCGTATACGAAACTGTAAGTGTGTGGGCTATTGCGATGAACTGACAGACCGATATCAACCGGTTGTCGTTCGATAAACTGTTAGTGGGTGGCCGCCTTCAGTCATGGGACTGCCGATAGACATGAAAACAATATATGCTTCGACTGCTAGTCTTGCGCAAGGCTATCTATTGTTTCATGCTCATGCGACTGCAATATGGGGTTCTTCTCGAAGGGTTTTTAAAAAGGTTCTTATATCGTCGGCAGACGAGTGTGATTGTACGGTAATCACTTTTAATCTGGTGGCCTGTGTGCCTGACTGTCACCTAAGTATAAAAACAGAATTATCATCTAAAGAATGTACTTCTTCTAACGTTCACTGTTTTACAGCATTCTCTGTGTAGGCGTGCAGTTAATTCTCATTATGGTCTACTTATTGCGTAGACGAAGGATGCTTCCAACGATGCTACTCGTGTACTAAGCCATTACGCTTAACTAATTCATTTAAAAAAATAAAAACGCTACAAATATACAGCCTGAAAAAAAAACAAAGCACCCTAAATAATGCCGAGAAAAAAGCTTACAAAGAAGGCAGTAAATTGCAACATAAATTACACGAAAGAATCTGTAATAGGGCGAGGTGCGCAGTTCTTCACAATTAGGAGCAAGAAACATTTGCAGAAAGCCGTTTGTTGAGTTTTGATTTTAGCGCTAAGAAAATGTTGATATATGGGTAATAAAATTAGGTGAAGGTCGTTCGTTTGCGCTAAAATTGAGTCATATGATAACATTTGTTTTTTGTTTGTATGGAAATTGCCAAACAAAAGTTGTTAAACTGCCAAGTGTGTTTAACGGCTTTGCTACTGCAGTGAATTTCGATTTACAAAAAGTTTTCTAATATTAAAAATTAAATTAAATTAAATTTATGCCATTCAACGTGGCAATGCTGCCAGTCTTCTGGGAACGTTGCCGGTCGGTGACGATGTGGAGGAATTTCACGACACATTATATATGTAAATATTTTATTAAGTTATATTATTTTAATTAGTCTTAATTAATTTAGTTTTTTTTTTTTAGTTTTACTAGTTTTTAGTTTAATTTAGTAATTTATGTAACGTATATTAAAATCATCAATAAGATATATAACCATCTTATCGTCGAGCCGTACATCATTTTATTCCTTTCTTTGCTAGAAAACAATTGTCATGGAACACCACGTGATACCTATAATGGCAAAAATTCATAATAACCAGTATTCATGAGCGTTCCTTTGTCACTTTACTCAAGTAGAAAACTGTATTTAAAGGTTCCGATTACTCAAATAAATATTTAATCAGAAACGATGTTCAGAACTCGTAAATAAATTAATCAATTAATTAACATTTCTCCTTGCCCATGTTCCGTATTCGGAAAGTTGATTAAAAGTTCAATATGCCTATTAATTTCATTTTTTTGCTTGAAAACACACTCAGATGGTCAATATTAACCAGTAACTCCATGTTCATGAGCATTTGTTGGTCTTAATAGTCGAAATCTGTATTATAAATACACTGACTTATTTGCATAGTGCCTGTTCGAAAAGGCCAAGGCAATAAAACCTCTCAGCCAATTTTTCCAATAACTTAATTACCTACAGTACTTTGTTACAAAAACGACAAAAGTAGGGTGCTGCAAGCCAGCAAGCATTACACCGAGCACTAAAATAATAAAAATGAGTTATGTGTGGACACTAGAACACAACTAGGCACTCTGGGACACTAACTACTACCTAAGTGGAACGTTCTTAGGTATATTCGTCTTGTAGCAAAGGTTGTCTTGAGGGCATTGGATATCTCAATTCTCTTGGAATAGTTGTTTTTTCTGCGGTTTTTCCAATTCAGTTGGGGTCGGCTTTCAATCTAAATTTGAAGTAGACTAATTTTTATATTTTCCGGGTAGCGACTGCCACCTAACCTCCACAATCTATTGCGATTTATAAGTTCTGTAATTAGACCAAGTTGTAGGCATTTTAGGGTTCCAACTACTGGGACCAAACATAGATATTTGTATGGCAACCGGGATCGACGGATTGACAAGTTTTCTAACCGCGTTAAGATTAATATCATAATTTAATGCACATTTACTATTCTGCTTGTTTGAAATACTGATCCTGTTCCTCGGATTCACAAGTACCGATTACCGAGATAACAATTGCCTACATCAGTTCCGGCTATTGGTGTACAAAATTTTAGCGAAATCCTTATAACCGTCTCGTGCATGACGACAAATGAATGAACTCATTTTCGCATTTAAAAAAAATAGAAATTTCTATGACTCTAATGCTCACAGCTCAAAGAGTGGTAGCTACAAGGACAATTCAAACGCTGTGACAAATTCAGAGCCTGACTGCGCGGAGCCGACAGCTTTTAAAAGGACAGTAATTAGAAAAACTTTCCACAAAGTTCCTCCTCAAGACTGCATCTGGTCGGACGAGCGCAGAATATTAATCTAGATCTACGAAGAAACTAGATAAAGGCAGTGAACAGTACTACTTTCGCCAATTACTTCATAGATTAGATTCTTTGTCTATCAGAATAAGCCTCCAAATCCCATCGTATTTGAATATACCAGGTTCGTTGAAATTTGACCACTTTCACCTCCTCACTCTGACGATTCTCACCTGCGTTCTACTGCACGTATCACGCTGAAACATTTAGTAATAGTCATACATTCGGTAAATCATTCAGTCATTCTCTTAATTAAACTCAAGGAATAGCAACATTTAAACAAGACTCCGAAAGTTTTCGGGTAGGTACTTCGAGATAGCTTACACTTTGAACTCTGAAGTAACATTTTTGACTGCCTCTGTGGCGTAGCGGTAGTGAACGCGGCTGCTACGCAAGAGGCGCGGGTTCGATCCCCGCACAGTGCAAATATTTGTGTGCATGAATATGAATATTTGCATTGGTCTGGGTGTTTTCTATGTATAATATGTATGTATTTACAAAAAAAAAAATATCTAAGTATGTTTATCCGCATTCTAGAAACCATAACACAAGCTGGTTAAGATATGATTACATTGCGTCTAGATGGCGTTGTGTAGAATGTCCAATACTATTTATTTATTAATTATTATTTATCTTTAATCTCCTCTTGACTGCTGAAAAGCATCCTAAACTTTGAGAATAGTGCAGATAATGAAATAATTTCAAGTAAATCTGTTTTGCAATCGGATTTTGCAGTTTTGCAAGTTAATGTAAGTGGGCATCAGACTGAGCTGCATTCAGTGCAATTAATAAAACGGCTGTGCATTGGGATTATGCTCCACCTCACTGGTTCGATTTATAGGAACGAGTTAACAACAGAATCCAGTACGAAGTTAACCTGTGAGCACAGTGAAAGATAAGATACGAACCAGACAATAAAAATTGAAAACTATAAAAGTGGTCACAAAATATTTCTATATATTTGGTTTGTATTCGCTCTACAACCACTGTCAAATTAAGAATTGATCACTCATGTAGCACAGTGCGACTGTTAATAACATTTTAATAATTCAACTACTTCCCAATTCATTAGATTTATTATATTTAAAACATACAAAAAAAAATAGGGTACGAACTGAGAACCTCCTTTTTCCTTTTGAAATCGGTTAAAAAAAGGATAGGATTTGAACCCGTGATAAACTTAAAGCAGAACACTCTGCCAAATATTTATTATTACCGTATGAAAAACTGCATCCTTCTAGTGCCCCAAGCAAGATCTCCTACTCTCTCACTTGGCTTCTCGAGAGCAACTAACGTCTGGCCCCTCAGCTTCAACAGGAAAGCCTGCGCCAGAGCCTCATCTCAGGTGTATCAGTAAGCAGTTAATATTACTACTTTACAGGTCTAGCGCTCTGTGAGAATGTTGTAGAATATTATCGTAAAATATTATATCTTGAAGTGTGACGTCGCCTTTACACCTGTACGTGGGTCGTATCTACACCTAAGGTCATCGATACATTTACGAGTAAGCCTCGGCAGGCTATAAATCTTAACTTAGTAACGATTTTTGTTCTTGTAGTAAAAGTCGTTTGTGTAAAATACTATTTCAAATCGCTGTACTCCGAAGGAATTTTTATTTACGTTGGATTTGTAGGAAGTAGTTGAGATTGCGTTCGTGATTTATTGAGATACGTGTCCTTGTCTTGTAGTTTGTAACAGAGATAAAACTGGTTGTGAAATTCTAAATTTACTGTAGGTCTGTGCCAATGATGCAGTAGGCAGTGTGACTGCTGTGATCTGATGTTTCAGGTTTCATTCCCGAAAATGATTTTTCTTTTACTGTCACCAAATTCTCAGTAGTAAGAAAAGTTTCTGATTAAGGGCAATAGGGTGTCGAAATAAAAGTGACGGGGGCGGGAGGCGGTACTGCCGGTTAGAACACTAAAAAAGGAGGAATTAAGACCTTTTGTATTCTCAAAAACCGGATGAGAAAGCATACAGCTTTTTGAATCCGAGATAAGATATGAGGGTGCCCTTTCGAGAGCCAGTTCATCAGTACTACTTGCAGCTAAACGGGTATCGCTCAAGAATTTGCACCGGTTGAACGCGACCGGCCTACACGACATAGTGAAACCCCTACCAAGAAATGTTTAGCTGAACCGGCAGCATCGGCGACCAGTGACACGCTGTAATATGAAAGAAGCCTAACTGCTCAATTTTCTTTCCATGTTGTTAGGAGTCCATATTAGGTTTTCAATCAGAAGTACCGTGAGAGTCATGTTGATCAGTAGTAGGTAGTATACAAACGACACAATGCTTTACATTCTGTAGATGAAAACGTACTTACAACCGCTTTCGTGTTGATATACAGCCTTAACTCATATTCCACATCAAGTCGTACAAATTACGAGGTCTATACTCGTAGATGTCTTCTCTTATACGACTTTAACCAACTTTCATGTGACAATAAGAAAATATCGCCCCACATTACAACAAGCGGTGATTATTATAAGCCAAAATGGGAGTGCGCTCTCACCGCAAGTGGGTCAAAGTGATTCCGGAGCTACTAGAGACTCTTTTGTGACGTAATGATGGCTAGAGAAAGGGTCTGAACGGGCAGCCCATCCGGGGAAACCTTACTTTGCATAGCATATAATATTTGTCAATTATACTCGTAGAAGTTGATTAACATGTATTTACAAATCTTTTATTTTATTTTATTGGGAACTAGCTGTTGCCCGCGGCTTTGCCCCAATTTTGAGCCCGTTCCTGCAACTCATGGGAATTCATTTTGGGGATAAAAATGCTTATGCCTATGTGTTACCTATTTTAGGCTGTAATATTGTACCAAGTTGCTGAATAACAACATGAAAACATCTTCGCAAGCTTTTGCACTTATAATACTCGTATTAATAGGATAGGATAGGATTGATATTACATAATTATATGTTTCTACAAGATTCCCATTTAGGATTTTAACTCTACTCTTAATTCAAACGCCTAATCAAAACGAAACATTGCCAAAAAAGGCTAACATAAAATTAAAAAATGTTTAGACTAGAAAAAGTTTGGAAATGAACTATTTACTCTAATATGCTACTCAAATAAAGCATTGTAGTTAATTAGATTAATTAAACTGTTAAAAAATCTAACATGTACAAAAATAGACCGAAAAAGTCAGCTGAGTTTCTTGCCAGAGTCTTCTCAGAACGGATTCGCATTGCGAACCGATGCTCGTTTATTCATCACGCTTGGATGATGACGATAAATGAGAATTCTTAACAGTGAAATCTAATAGAATTTTGCACGACTTGGGAGTCGAACCAGGGACGTATATGTAGCAGTCGCACCGCTACGCGACTAAGGCAGTCTGAGTTTCCTTACATGTTTTCATAACACGTAACACATAATCGCACACATTTCACGAATATTGCAACAAGATACAACAGCGGTCGTATACATAAAATTATTGTACATCACGCAGAGAATGTATAAAATTATTGTACCATTACATGTATATGATACATGTATACCTAATATACTATTTTACATCATATGTAATGTTGGAAAATAACAGTATAAGATAAGGGACAAAGATTGTTGCATATAATGGTAGGGTCAACCATATTTGCTTCTCCGTTTGATTTTAGCTAAGTATAACGTTATGTAATCAAATATATACACGCACGTATATTCCTGAAGGAGTAAGCACAGGTGTATTAACACCCCTATTTCATCAACTGTTTTCGGAAGTAGTTGAACGTATAGGTATTTGTGCAAAAAAGAAATCACTATAAATTTTAAAATTTTGTAAGATGTTTGAAATACAGTGATTGGTGAAATGTGGGTGTTAATTCACCTCTGCCTAACCCTCCGGGGATAAAGGCGAGATTGTATGTATCGTTGAAATAGGTTCTCATGATATGCGGGAAATGGATCAAAATACTGAGCGGATAAAGTCGCAGTTAAAAGCTAGTATTTGATAAATAAACACTCGAATAACATAGGAATTAAACTCGAAAAATAAAATTTTATATATATGTCACTGTAACATATCTATAAAAGACGCTATTCCGAGACAGGTCTTTCCCTAGCACTGCTCATCTATCTTCTGCTATCAAATGCATGACAAGTCGTACAATCCTTGCATATAAATGAAACATATTTTAAAATCTTCCATCTTGTTTTATTGCGCGATATACGGTAAATGGGTTGAATATAGTAAAAGTTATGTTAAAACTTATGACATAGAACCAAAGTTTTCGACATAGCTCGCAAAATAAGTAAGCTGAAGTGGCAGTGGGCTGGCCACATCTGCCGAAGGACCGATGGCCGTTGGAGCAAACGAGTCCTAGAGTGGAAAAAACGGAAGGTGTGACATCCCCTAGCCAGGTGGACCGACGACCTGCGAAAGGTGGCTGGTACGGACTGGATGCGGTAGGCGAAGGATCGGCAAACGTGACGTACATTGGGAGAGGCCTATATCCAGCAGTAGACTGCAGTAGGCTAATTGTTTGATTGATGTTAAAACTGAGTTTATTTCTCGTACTGCTTAAGTATTACGACTTATCTGACGACCAGTACGCCTAGCACGAAAAAATGTAATCGTGACGTAAACGTATTGAGAAAATAGAGCATTGTGATTGGCAGGCTTCACACACACACAGGTTCACAATAGGCAGGCGGCCAATCGTAATGCTCCATTCTATCAATACGCTTACGTTACGATTACGATAATATTTTCGTACTCGGGGCACTGTAGCACAGTGTGTTATCTAGTACGTAAGGGGGGCAAGAAAAATTACAATTTGTAGGTCAATTTATTGCTTTGGTGCATTTGCTCTTTGATATGTGGCCTCCCTTACAGTGGCGAGGGGTGCCTATAAATTTATTTCTACCCGCGTGCTATCCACAAAAAAAGTCGTGGTAGAGATGTTTCAATTATTTTCTCGAAATATTTGAATTTTCACCGGCTTCCGCTTATTTGAATCCTTCGCCACTGCTCCCTTACCCCTAGAAACAAAATGAAATGCATAGTGCTACTTAAAGTCGATTAGAGTGACACAAGCAGCGTTTCATAGAGATGAATATGCTGCGGTAGATGTGCGAACATAATGTAATTTTAATTGTTTTAAGACGATCTTAAACTAGTCTTTTGTTAGTCTGCGTTTTGTAATACCTAAGGGGCTAAAGTTTAAAGATTTAAAGTTACATTGCTCATAAATTTCGGCTAAGTCAACAAAGTCATACATTTACGAAACGGCTCAAGTTACTAGGAGTTTATTACCACCATTTCATTATACTCTCTTTGGTATTTTCCATTATAATAAGTAAACTTAAAGAGTAAATTTCGCATTGCAGACTTTAGTTAATTTATAGTGTTGACTAAGAGGGATAATATCAGATACACTTATATGAATCGCGAGTCTTACGCTGCTATGTGGGCAAAGACACTCAGCCTTATTACAAAACACGGACTAACTCTAAACCCAGGTCTAAATCGCCTTTAGACCATGGTCTAAGAAAAATGTTATTACAAAAAGCGTTTTAGTACTAAACCTAGGACTATCTCTGGTCTAAAGATAAACCTGCGTGCCCCCTAGTTTAACGTTGGTCTAAGTAATATCACAATAATAATACATCAGACTTGACATACGTCATATTTTGGCATAGGTACTTTTTTTTGGAAGTCCAATTTTCGGCTCTCTTTCTCTTTTCTCGTTCCAACTCGTAAAATAACTTGCAAATAGGTATATTATGTATACTAAACTAAATTTAAAAGTGGGTATAAAAATTGGAAAAATTTTAGAACAGAACGCGCGAACTCCGGCAAACTACGTTTCGTTCCATTTACGGTCTTATAACAATGATAACAATATTATAACAATGATTGCTAAATAATAGCATAATAATGATATTATATTATAAAATAAAGTATAACTATTATTCATGCAATTGAATTTAATGAAAATATTTATGATAAAATATTTTTTTCAGCATTTTTAGTAAATATTATTTATTAGTGATTTCAGAAATTTTAGAAACGAAACGCTGCGACCGAATGATATCATAATGAACGAACAATAGTTGGAGTTATCTGTGGTTGTTATTTAGGCCAAGGTCTAAACCAGGTACTAAGTAGTCTCCGGATTATTCAGCTTTTGTAATAAGGAGAGGTATAAACCATGGTCTTGAGATTAAGCCTGGACTCTGTAGTTCGGGTCTAAACCAGACTTTGTTCTGTTTTTTGTAATAAGACTGACTATGTTTTATGAAGGATGAATCCTTGAGTTAAGTTCTTTATTTTGTTAAATCGAATTTAAAAAAAATAGTTTTCAGGGTTTTCCTTCCATTTAATTTACCATGTTTGTTAGAGAGATTTGATCCTCATTATTGACACTATCTACTCGTATTGATGCTATAAAAATACAGGATGTTACTTTTTCGGATTTTAGTCAGTTCGATTACCGTGCATGGCAAGCGAATTTTCAAAAATCTATGAATGCAGTAATGTTTCTTTTTAAAAATAAAGGAATGTTTCCTTTGAGTGAAATTAGCTATCTCCAGTATTTAAAGTACTTTCCCTCCAGGTAAGGGTAAAATCTTCCACCCTGTATGAGTGACATAATTTCAATATTATCCCAGTTAAGTCATTCCAATTGTGCTGACAAAATCCAAGGCATTATCACATGGAATGGAACATATTATATAAATGCATTTTAAAAACAGATATCCAAAATCCGAAACGACGCGGCTTTGAGAATTGATGCGTACGCATTTGCATGCAAAATATCCATTTTCTATAGATAAAATGCAAATCGATGCACATAAATACGTATCCACAGTGTACAATTTGTGTACACGATCGTTAGTGGGTAAAGTTGTCTTTACACAAGACGCTGCATTTTTAACAAAACATCTGCAAGCGTCTGTTCAATCGTTATTTCTCAAAGCTGGTGCAATGGCACTAAAGGTACGATTTCATAGCCGACCGCATACAACAGCAGACACGCTGTGACATAGATTTGAGTGTGATAATATTGTTTTCTTCCCCCCACATCGGAAAGAGTATTTCTGCTCTTCAATATCTGAGTGCAAAAGTAAATTTGAATTTAGAACACCTGTGCACTATAGTATAGTTGAAATCTCGCTGCAGACTCAGTCATAAATCATTCGAGTGTTTCGCTCTCTTACAGCTGTAGTATAAAACCTTATAAACGTGTTTTATTGTAAATCGACAGGTGAGCATTATACCACTGAACCACAGATGCCGTCGGTCAACTAGCACACATCCCTACAATTATGATTTATGACCGAGAATTCAGAACATCATCAAACCTATTTACTTCTACCTATAAGGTGCCGAATTTATTATAAAAATTTATGAAAAACTCAGACTCCCTTAGTATACTTTTTTTAATTTGCTTTGTGCTCATCATTATCTTTTCACGTCATTTTGTTAAACATTGTTGTACAATGTTTTTTTTGCATTACTTTATTTCCTCGCCGAGGTGGGATGAAAAGTTACGTGTTGCACTCGAGTGCAAAGATTTTTCACGTTGTGCTCTTTTGATTCCCTCGCGAAAGCTCAAGATTCTAATAAGTAATCTTTCGCTTGCTCCGTCATCAAAATTGAGCACGCGGTTAAAAAACAACTTTGCACTCTTGTATAACAAATAACTTTGTTATAATTCGACGGCCTCTTTGGCGTAACGGTAGTGAACGCGGCTGCTACGCAGGAGGCGCGGGTTCAATCCCCGCTCAGTGCCAATATTTGAATGCATGAATATAAATATTTGCATTGGTCTGGGTTTTTCTATGTATAATATGTATGTATTTACAAAAAAAAAGTATCTAAGTATGTATATCCGCATTCCAGATTCCATAACACAAGCTAATTAAGCTTACCATGGGGCTAGAAAGCGTTGTGTAGAATGTTGTGGAATATTTATTTTATTTATTTATAATTCATTACGGCTTCTCAACAGCGTCGTTTCCCTGTATCGAAGTTAATTGTACGACGTGTTTCCCTCTATTCTTATCCACGAAGGGTTAGGCTGAGGTAAATTAACACCAATCATTGTATTCGGTCCCACGTAGTAGGGGTGAGCCTATTGCCGTATACCGGGCACTACTATTGACTCGAGCCATGCATGAGTCTTGGCTGTATACAGGGCGTCCCACGGCGATGCCACATGGAGGGAAAGTACCTTAAATCCTTAAGTTAGCTCATTTTGTTTAAAGGAGACTTCATTTTATTTTTAAAAAGAAACAAAACTGCATTCAAAGATTTTTAAAAATTCGCTTGCCACACCCGGTAATCGAACCGACTAAAAGCCGAAAAAGTAACATCCTGTATTTTTATGGCATCAATCGATAGTGTCAATCATAAGGATCAAATCTCTCTAAGAAACATGGTAAATTAAACGAAAGGAAGTCCTTGAAATCTAAAATTATAAATTCAATTTGGCAAAATAAAACACTTTAACTCAAAGTTCATCCATCCATCTGATACCATATTAACAATAAAATTACATATTTAAACTACTTTTCTTTTTTTATCGTGCTGACACCGCTGCTGGTCAGCAGTAGTATTTAGGTATGTCGAACTCAAACCGACTAAAACCGCACGCCATCTAAATTAACAGGTTATAAGTTGATCCATAGGGCAATTCTCTTGCCATTTTCGTTGCACAGGGTACACCGCGTGCAGGTTTCTAATCAAATCAAAGATATCTCTAGTGTTGATACCTTGTAAGAATTTCTTACAAGGTATCAACACATCAAAGATATCTCTAGTGTTGATACCTTGTAAGAATTTCTTACAAGGTATCAACACTAGAGATATCTTTGATGAAATTTATTCAGTAAAATGAGTACTAAATGAATGAACTTTGTTACCTGTTTAGAATGTAACTTTATTGGGTAACTACATGAGGTCACGTAGTAACTATTTATTAATCTGTGATGAGGTATGTGTAGGTAGGGTAGGTAGTTATTTTTGGGTGCTTGATTAGAAACCTGCACGCGGTGTACCCTGTGCAACAAAAATGGCAAGAGAATTGCCCTATGGATCAACTTATAACCTGTTAATTTAGACGGCGTGCGGTTTTAGTCGGTTTGAGTTCGACATACCTAAATACTACTGCTGACCAGCAGCGGTGTCAGCACGATAAAAAAAGAAAAGTAGTTTAAATATGGAATTTTATTGTTAATATGGTACCAGATGGATGGATGAACTTTGAGTTAAAGTGATTTATTTTGCCAAATTGAATTTATAATTTTAGATTTCAAGGACTTCCTTTCATTTAATTTACCATGTTTCTTAGGGAGATTTGATCCTTATGATTGACACTATCGATTGATGCCATAAAAATACAGGATGTTACTTTTTCGGATTTTAGTCGGTTCGATTACCGGATGTGGCAAGCGAATTTTTAAAAATCTTTAAATGCAGTTTCGTTTCTTTTTAAAAATAAAATGATGTCTCCTTTAAGTAAAATGAGCTAACTTAAGGATTTAAGGTACTTTCCCTCCATGTGGCATCGCCGTGGGACGCCCTGTATATGTGTCTGATGCTAAACAGCCCTATCCCTTAGTCGCCTTGTACGACACCGCATGGGAAGAAATGGGGTAGCCTAAATTCTACTCTGCCGGGAACCACGCGGCTACAAACTGCTATAATATTGAAATCTATTTCACGGTACGCTGTGTCTGCTGCATGCGTATGCTGCTGCGGTCTGCGGTCGGCTACGAAATCATACCTTAAGTCTTCTCGGTTGTAAATATAATTGTTTCATTCTCTTCGCGTTTCAGTAATTCTCTTTTACTTTGTAAGGGAGATTGATTGAGTCAAGCTTTTAACTGTTCCGTTATTGAATTTCTTTAAAGCGAGTGAATTAATGAAACGGCGTCAATTACGCAATGAAAGTACTTTGGCTATGGGTAGGTACATGTTATATTTTAGAGAATTGCAAGTAGTCGCACTTTGACGATATATCAATATTTTGCATATAGATACATCCAACGTTTATCATGAGAATTTAATTAGCTTTTTTTTTTTTTCTCACGTTTATCATTATTATCATCTTACCGTTGTTTCTAGAACATCCGAGGCTTACACTTCGGAGTTCGGGATCCGGATTTTATAGGAGCGACTGCCGTCTGACCTACAAACCCCGAGAGTGGCCTTGTTCACAGTAATCAGTAGATGATGTTAACAGGGACCCCGAAGCCGAAGGTTTTGGTGGGGCACCACACCTATGCCACCAAATCGTGTGTCTGTAATCGTGCGTTTTTGTCAAATAACGCCGGTTTTCTGCATCTATTATTTTGCACAATAACAATACAATTATAATAACAATAACCGTCCTTGATACACATTCGAAGTACAATGTATGTCATTTAATAATTCCGTTCATAATGTTTCCCACAAATGAATACAAACTAAATTATATGATGCACAATGCACAACACTGCATTTGCCTGTTTGTATCTCATTATGTTAATAAGGTCAAAGGAATTCTGATGAAATGATACATGATGTAAAATGCTGCAACAGCCTGTTAGTTGCAGCGACTGGGGAAGTACCTCCGCTCTACAGAATACCGCGGCTAAATAACCTCGTGTTGTGTTCCCGGCGGTGAGTAGGGTAGCCAGAGCTCACTGGAGAGGTTTTGTGCTGTCATTGAGAAGACCAAAGGCTTATCTTACTTATCTTCTGCGCTGACGGCACATAATCTCTCTGTTCTAGCAGGGTCGGCAGCACGAGTGTGTCTCTGCTAGTGTTGCACTCGCCCATAAGCCTTGGTAACCACTTTCCATCAGGTGGGCCGTGTGCTTGTCTGCAACCTATGCAACCTAAGTAGTATAAAAAATAGTTGCCCTTTAGTTTCAGTCGTAGTAGGCAACGCGAGTGTAACGCCCCTGGTATTTCACTCGTTCATAGGCCACGGTAACCACTTTTCATCAGATGGGCCGTGTGCTTGTCTGCCACCTAAGTGGTAGGTGTAGCAGTGTACTAGGCTAGACTAATGTCTCTGACCTACAGTACATCTGGTCCAGACGATTCTATAACGCTGATAAACGTGCCCGTTTATTCCGGTTAAATAAATACCCATTTTGAAACAAATAACAGACTAGGGGGACGATTGGGAGTCTCAAATATTTAAGGAGACGAATAGGCACACGGTACATATTTTAGGTGACCAGTGGGTTTGTACCCATTGTTTTGGTAACTGTCACTTTTAAGTAGTTTTTACTTTTTGCAGAGATAGGTCTTCGTCACCCTATACGCAAACTGCAGTATATGGAGTATCCTATGTGAAAAAGTCAGCACATAGACGCTGAAAAAAAAACAAAGTTTAAAATGAATACTGTAATTAGAGTCGCAAAATGGGTTTCTGTGTTATTGGTTCTATTTATAGAAAGTTCAAGAGGGTAAATAAACAGAAACGTCTCAATCTTGTAATTGAACAATAAAACTGTGGAGCCGCCATTAAAAGTGAATGCCAATAAAATTTGACTGGCCTGATCCTGCCAAGATTGACGTGTTGCTTCTCCGATGCTTGCGCGGTACTATTATTTCAACCTTTAACGATCTTTTATTATAAAACAAGTCTCCAGGCCCGGCTCCGTACGGGAAAATTTCGTTTACCCCCTAAAGGTATGATTCCAGAGCCGATCGCATACGATAACTGCAGACGCATGCAGCAGATACAGCGTATCCATTACCCCGCGTTTAAATACTGCCGCTCGCATTGCTCTTCGTGTTGCCGGAAATATTCGCGCGATTAATGCCCTAGCGTTAACACATGCGCATCATCGCGTTGGTCCGCATTACAGTATTCGCCCTGCAACGGAGACAGACGTAAACGTATGGAGGACAACGCTGTAGCAAGGTACGCATTATGATTTTACAGCATAGCGAATTAATTAAATAGATTATTAATAAAAACTACCACTTTCAACTACTTTACACTTTCCGTAGATCGATATAAATATTTTTAAAAGTAAATATTCGAGGAGCAATAACGAAAGCCGTGTTTACTGATTAGCGCCATCTAGCGGTCTCGTATAGTTCATCGCGCTAGTATTGCCACTCCTTTGACTCGCGCCGCCAAGCCGACATTCGCAGCAACATACGCGGCAATACTCGCGGCATGACGAATATACCATTCACACCACGTCTCTGCCCACTTCTCTCGCCACTTCCCTCGCTCTGCCGCGAGTATGTAAACGCAGCTTTACTTGTTAAGAGTGCGCATAAAGCTAGAAAAAAGTCAGATTTCACCCGCACCCCTCGCACGTCCCGCTCTCGCCTGTCGTCGCTCCGGCAAGTCCGCCACCTATTTTGTGTGGCAGCGACCCGCCATGTATAGTTTGAAGGCGCACAGTATACCCAAAATACTCAGATAAAATTGTCAAAATACGAGTTGCATCATTAACTATCTACTTTGGAAACACAATAAATTTCTTTTTGGTAAAAAAAATATTTCTGATAAAATGAAAAGGTAAGTAAGTAAGTAAAGGAATATGTCGTCGTTGCGCTTGCCAAAACCTCTATGTGTTTTTGGTCAAGTTTTCAGGAGAGACATTAAACTGTTTTATTACATAATTGATGAGCGTATCAAAAAACTAAAAATGTAGTATGATGCCAAAAAATATTTTGC
The DNA here is from genome assembly GCA_914767945.1 of Eilema depressum. Classification (NCBI taxonomy): domain Eukaryota; kingdom Metazoa; phylum Arthropoda; class Insecta; order Lepidoptera; family Erebidae; genus Eilema; species Eilema depressum. The sequence goes on along the minus strand of OU612027.1, from coordinate 3,187,385 downwards.
ATGAACTGAGATATAAGTGAAAATTATAAACGGTACTATCCATCCACAATATTTTTTTTTCCATTTTGATACACATATCAGAATTATCTTCCTAGCGCCATTTCTTACAAGTGAAAAATATATACATATCAGATTTGTTATGGACCTCAATAGGATTTATATAAGGGATAAATACTGACAGATGGCAAGGTACATAACATACGAAGTAAATAAATACCCACTATGAACTTTATTAAGGCATACAAGTAAAAAAAATAAAAGTAGTACAACTGTTCCGTGTACAGGGTCCTACTAACACCTTTGAGACCCAAGCCAACCTCACTTGCTAGTCGGTGCACATGTTAAACAACGGACGAGGTTCTGGTGCCGATTTTCCTCTCGGAGCTGGGAACTAATTGCTGATCGTTCCTGGAATAGCCGATAATACGATAATCAGAAAAGAAGAGCAAATCTCCGAGTTCCGAGGTGCACATTATGCTGCCAATTAGTTATAAACTTTAGTTGCATCTGAGCCCTTCCCCTCGGCGTCCGGGGTGCGCTTTTCCAGTCTTTTTTTTTAATATAGGACACGTCAAATTGACTTCGCCTCGCCTGATGGTAAGCAAAGTCTCTGCAAAGAGGGTCACCATTACAGACATGTACCATGTTACAATGATGGCACTCAGCTTGACGGCCTCATCAGAATATGCTTTTTCACGCCCCGCTTGAAGGACCCGTGACTGTAGGAAGAGGGAAACACGTGAACTGGTAAGGAATTCCAAGACTTAATAGTGCGGCAGAAGAAGGAGTCGCCGAACCGCTTGGTTCTTGATGGAATATTCTGCACCGTATGCGGGAGGCGTCTAAGTCCTGCACGTGTTGTCCTATATAGGAAAGGAGAGGGTGGGATTAGTTGGAAGAGCTCATCAGAACATTCACCATGGTAGAGACGGTAAAATACCGCCAAAGATGCCATATTTCTACGCAACTGCAAAGGCTCGAGGGTGTTGGTGACCTCAGGATTCCCAATAATATGGACCGCACGTCGCTGCAGCCTGTCGAGAGCATCTAGTAAGTATCCCAGAGATGAGAGCAGTATTCCACGCAAGAGCGAATTTGTGTCTTATAGAGAAGGCACCGCTGCTCCGGCGTGAAAAAACGTCTCACTCTGTTCAGGACACCGAGTTTACGCGAGGCTGTTTTGATGATACTCTCAATGTAGTTTTTGTTGTTCAGTTTGCAGCGAACATCCATACCTAGGATATTGAGATTGTCCTGTAGTGGCAGTGGCGTGCTCTGAAGAGTTGGAAGGGGAAGGAAAGAAGATACCTTTGCTGTGAACGCGCATGCCTACGTCTTCCTGGCGTTGAACTCGACCAGGTTTTCCGAGCCCCATTGAGAAACGTGGCTCAGGGTCCGGTCTTCTTTTTTCCGCGATATCAGACTGCTTGGCCGCAGGATGTCCGTGATAGCCTCCGTGTAAGGTGCTATCGTCTGCATAGCATAGCGCCGCAAGTTTCTAGACACACCGTTTAACATCTTTTCGAGTATAGGGAGCTATCGCTATCGTCAGCGACGATCACCGCCGTAGTCACTTGGAAGACTAAGTCAAGCTGGTATCAAAGAGACAAGGTAGTACATCACTGCGGGGCAAATACTCCTTCTTTAAAACGCTCCCGTTCTGCCCCACATGGAGTACTGCTGTCACAGTTTTGCCTGGGCTAGCTAGACCTCTTCGACTTGGTGCAAAGACGGGCGCTGAGGATCGTCGACCATCCCATACTCACAGGCGGGGTAGTAGTCCCTCTCAACCTCAGAAGGTACTTGCTGTGGTTGTTTTACCGCCTGTATGATGGTTTGTGTTCAGAAGAATTGTTTGATATAATGCCTAGAATATTTTTACTTTATATCGCCGCTCCGCTTGCCATAGACAGTGAATTCACTCTCACACAAATGGTGTAAAAACGTCTCACTTTATTCAGGACTTCGACCTTACGTGAGGCTGTTTTGATTTAATCATCTGTCTCGTTTTGTTTACTATTATAAGATTATTTACGTTGTTACAAAGGTAGACCACCAATTTTACAACCAACAAACCGAAGAAAAACAAGCTGTGAAATTGTCTATGTGCAAACCAATTCTGACATGTGCAACATGAGGATGAAAAACTCTTGATGTGAACACATAACCAATTTTGCAGTGTCAGAATTGCACATGTATATTTTGTCAAATCTATTTCTAGAAGGAATTAACACTTGGTTGTTTTTTCAGTTGATGCGCATTTTTTTAAGGCCATCTAGCGAATAAAAAAAAAAATAGAAAAAATGCACATAACGACTTTGGCAGGCGCACCGACGATTTGACGATTTGGGAAAAACAATGCTTTTACTTTAATTTAACATCTAGCGATGTTCGTCTAACTATATGTGATAAATTACCCAAATATTTTTTTTTGCGAATTCAATTAATTTAATACTAATCCTGAGTCGGGTCATCCAAATAGTCCAAATAGTGGTTCAATATTACTGATGAACATTGTGTATAATATGGTTGCCCTATTTTATCATTACGTATAAGAAGCTAGGGCCCTGACATATTGAATCAAGGCTGGCTAAAATATACCGCTCATTCCACTCTGGTGCAAAATTTCCATCACAATTTGGATCTAGTTCTCTCAAAACTTCAACTTTCTCTAAATGTTTAATGGGAGATCTGTAAAAATAATTGCAAATTAATGACAAATCAATCACATAAGCATTGCATTGCTATTTCCGTGTTCACGGAGTCACATTATTTGCTGTCTACAGTCTTTCTAAATTTACTTCGGATGGTGTTGCGAATATTTGAACATATCTTATAGATACCATTAGGCATCTTTTAAGTCAATAGTCTTATAAAACAAATGGATAATTTTCTCAAAATACTGGGTTTTGTTCGAAAGTGTCTAGCATTGGTACAGTGTCGGGGATTGGTACAGTTACCTTATGGCATATTATATAGTAGTGCAGGGTAGTGTTGCCTTTGCCAATATTTGATCTAATGTCTTCTGGTTTCTCTCTCTTTTATATCCGATTGAATGGTCTGTATAGATAATGTGTACCTTGTGATATTTTGCTTTGATTGTATTGCGTGCTGCGGGTCAGAATAAATATATTTTTCTTTCTTTTTCTTTCTTTTTTTATTTTAATCTACTTGTAGATAATTTGATATAAATGCTAAATAAGTACATAATGAAAAAAATCAAACACACAAAGGGTCGCGAACCTTGGCGTTCCAGCGCTCTTAGTCTGAGCTATCCTTCCACGGGCAGTCATCCGCTTTCCGTGTGGTCAATTTTTTTTATTAAAATCACCGGGATACTCGTATTTACCATGCTGTTTGAATGTGTGAACATTCGGTACTAATGTAAATGACCATGTTAATCTCAAATCATATCATTCTACTAGTTCATGTTCATATTAATTTGCATATTTTACTGAAACGTTTTCTGAATGTGAGAAAAAACAATTGCAATAAGCTTACAAAGTTGACGAAAGTTTTTTACTAAGCGATTCGACCGGATCGGATTTATCAGCTTGTGTGATATATTACGAGCTGAAGCAACTCTGAAATGCATTAAAATTGATAATACAATGTATAAATACTTTCGCAATATATTTAATAATTATATTAGTGCTATATAAATAATATTATACAATAAACACGCGAGTAGTCAAAAACATCTATTTGATTTGCATATACTATACCCGAGCCGACGTTACTCCAGAGTTACCTAGCAACGGTGGATATTTGGTAACAAACTAAAGAAAGTAAAATAATATAGATACATTACCTTCGAAAATTAGCCATGAGTTGAATTCTTAGTTTCTTATATTCTCTTTTAGAGTGTTTCTTTTATATTTTTTTAATTGGCTCATTTTTAACGAACTTTCTTGACACGGAAAACAGAAATACAGTCCTCCCGTCTCAACGGGGCGAGCCCGACTAAATGATGAAACAACAGATGGCCGACACCTCGGGTCAGGTGCGATAGAAAGAGAGCGTTATGCGCGGAATAAGACCGTCGTAAGCGCCAAATTCATTTTTTTTAATTACTCGTAAAATCCATACAATTTTTTCAAAGTGACAATAGAGTCACTGGGTTACATAATTTTACACTTTGTATTCAAATATTGACTCAGTTGTGTGCATAATATTGGAAATAAATTGATTTTAGTAGTAAATAAGGCATAACTTTGTGATTTTATTCTATCGAAAAAATATTATTATTTTATGTTTTCACCATGAGCAGTCCCTTACAAATATAACGTATTTTCTATTAAAAAAAACCCAGCTCATTTGTGGCTTACTTTCGGGTATAAACATCAAATCTACGATCGGCAATTTAGCTTTATACCCCCTCTTAAACTCCGATACGGATAAAGGGAACCATTGAGAAGCCGCAATGAATTACGCGCATCTGCTGCGTGCGTCTGCAGTTGTCGTACGCGGTTACCTTCGGATTCATAGTTTTAAAGGTGAAAAATCCGAAAACACTTCCGTAGTGGATGCTTACGGAATGCTTGCAATATAAAAGGCATCAACTGCCAACATATCAAGTTGATAGTTACCCCAGCAGTTTAGTCCCTGTGTTAATGAAACAATCAGGTCAAGTTATCTATACTGCTAATAAAGCTGAAGTTTGTTTGTTTGTATGTTCTCTGGACTTTCATTGGCCATTTGAGTACTTCTTTTTGCATTTGATAGCCCCTAGACAAGTGACAATTCGTTAGCCTGCGTATTGTAGAATATGGTCTAGATGGCCACTTGATGGCCTAGGAGGCTGTTCTTATAGAATATCTATTATTATTATTATATATTATTATTCGGGCTAAAATAGAAAAATCTGATAATAAAATAAAGGCAACATGGAACATTATTAACAAAGAAACCTGTAAGACAAGGTCACGTGATCGATCCTTCGAGTTGAAAGTGGATGGTGAGCACATTAATACTGATGCTGCAGTGGCCAATGCATTCGAATCTTTTTTCACAAATGTTGCAACTACAACTACAAGTAAATTAAATTCTTCAAAAAATGCAGCTGCTTCTCTTCTTAAATCTAGTGTTGATAAATGTGGTGTTAACTTTAATTTTCAGTATATTGACTCTAAAACCATATTTAAAACTTTTAAGCAACTGAATATAAAAAAGACTGAGGATCTTTGGGGCATTTCAACCAATATAATAAAACCAATAATGCCCGCTATTGCGCCTTATCTTGCATTCATATTCAATAAATGTATAGATGAAAACCAGTTTCCTACTCTTATGAAGTACAGTAAAATCATTCCGTTATTCAAAGCAGGGGAAAAAAGTGATCCATCCAATTTTCGACCCATCTCTATACTCCCAGCCCTTAGTAAAATTTTTGAAAAAATAATTTTTAATCAGCTGCTTTCACATTTTACATTTAATAAATTACTTCATGAGAAACAGTTTGGGTTCACTAAAGGCAGAAACACGACGGATGCAGGAGTTGCACTCGTCAAACATATATTTGATGCATGGGAGAAGAAGCAGGATGCCATTGGTATTTTTTGTGATTTATCAAAAGCTTTTGATTGTGTTGATCATGAGACTTTGTTATTGAAATTAGGTTATTATGGTGTTTCTAATGGCTCACTTAGCTTAATAAAGTCTTACCTCAATGGCAGAGTACAAAAAGTCAACATTAATGGCACCGACTCTTCTGGCGCCCCTTTAGTCATGGGAGTACCCCAGGGCTCGATATTAGGACCCCTTTTATTCTTAATATATGTAAATGATCTTCCTTACTTCACTAAAAATCTTTGTGAAATAGTATTATTTGCAGATGACACATCATTAATTTTTAAAACTGATAGACAAAAAGTAGTACTTGACGATGTGAATAATACCCTTTCCGAAATATTGCATTGGTTCACAAGTAACAACTTGTTACTCAATGCAAAAAAAACAAAATGTGTAAAGTTTACTATGCCCAATGTAAGACAGATAGATACTCATATTGTAATGAACAATGAATCAATTCAAGTAGTTAATACCACAGTTTTTCTGGGAATAACTCTAGATAGTAAACTGCAATGGGGTTCTCATATCACAGCCTTGGCAGGAAAACTTAGCTCAGCTGCCTATGCGGTTAGAAAGATAAGGTCACTAACGGATGAGGAAACGGCACGATTAGTTTATTTTAGCTACTTTCATAGCGTTATGTCATATGGTCTGTTGCTGTGGGGCTCAGCTGCCGATATTGAGACTGTTTTCATATTACAGAAACGCGCGATACGAGCAATCTACGGCCTCAGACCCCGTGACTCGCTGAGAGAAACATTTAAAGAAATTAATATATTAACGGTTGCTTGTCAATATATTTACGATAATATTTTATACATACGGAAGAACTTAAATCTTTTTAAAAAAAACTCGGACACACATGATTATAATACGAGAAATAAAGATAAACTAGCAGTGCCAATACTCAGGCTTCATAAGGTTGGTAATTCATTTGTAGGCAACAGTATAAAAATATTCAATAAAATTCCTCAGGATTTGGTTGACATGCCACTTAATATTTTTAAAATAAACGTGAAAAAAAGTCTAATGGAAAAAGCTTATTATAAAGTAGAAGAATATCTTAATGATAAAAATGCATGGTCAACCTAATCACTTTCTTGCCCGCACATTGTAAATTGTATAAAAACCGTATTAAAAAATAAATTAATAAATAAAAAGGATAATTGAGTTCTCTGAGTTTCTTGCTGGTATCTTCTCAGTAGAACCAACTACCGAACCAGCGAAAGAATCATTTTCAAATGTTTTACTTTAATTTATTTAATATCTTATTTTTTGTTCACATACTTCTTGACACAAATTGTAATATTTTGACGTTCATATGTGCTCTTTAGGTGCCTAAATTGAATAAACGAAATTGATTCTTTGATTCTGATTCTTTGATTATTACATTACGTGAAAAAAAACGACGGGCAAAAATGTAATTACTAAAATTACAAGTCGTAAATCACGATATTTACAAGAGTACATAAATTAAAACATAGTTACACAGCTCCATTACATAAGTTTACCTCGGCACGCAATTACTTGCTGCCAGTATGTAATTAAGCCTATGACAGCCGTATTCAATTGTATTGAATACAATAAACCAAGTGTTTCGTTTTGGTAATGGTAATGAGAGTGTGTGCATCCTCGTACAGAATGAACAACTAACATAAGTTTAGTCACAAATCGGATTTCTATACAAACATAGATATAGCGACAATCGTTTTTATGTCATTTAGCTGAATTGTCTTTCAGCTATCTAGGTAACATGCTTTTATGTCAACCTAACTGAATTGTCATTATGCGAAAAAAACATTATGCTAGAAACCCAAATATACATATAGGTATACTTGCATAGATATTTTATGGTTGCGTTTGTTGTTGTTGTTGCTCCGATGAATTGCTTGACATGATGCCTCAGCTACATTCTATCATCGCACCTCTCGCCATAGGCGGGGAGTTCATCCTCACACATTGCGACCGGAAATGGTGCGCACTGTGCGGTATGAAAGGAACTTCATCCCTCGCACACTCAAGCTGTGGAATGAACTCCCCGCGATGGTTTTCCCAAGCGATTACAATATGGGGTTCTTCAAGAAGGGCATTAGAAGGTTTCTTCAGGGCCGGCAGCACGAGTGTGACGCCCCTGGTGTTGCATACGTCCATAGGCCACAGTAACCACTTTCCATCAACTGGGAATGTGCTTGTCTCTGACCTAAGTGATATAAAGAAATGCCTATAATAACCGTCACTACAAATACTTCTCGTCTCCGTCCCTCCGTCCTCCGTCCTCCGTCACTATAAAAGTTAACAGCAACTGAACTTATTTTACATCATCTAAATATGTTATTTTTCCTTCTAAAATTAAGACACAAGTAATAAATCTATTAAATACCCCAACTGCCACCTGTCTGCGCATATGTCCCACATTTTACCCCGTACCTGCCTCAAGGGAATTTAATTAAAAATAAACATTTATAATACGCGGGCACTCGTTCTCACCAGGCAATTGTTATTCAACGAGAGTAGATATACAATTACGTACATTTCGTATATTTTCCGTTTAAAATATTGTAGTTCTACATCAGAAGATCCACAGAAAATCCTAGTTTCACCAGGAGATATTTTCGGCCCAATTGAGCATTCCGACTGGGGAAGTACCTCCGTCCTTAAATACCGCGGCTATAATAATCTCGTGTTGTGTTTCCGACGGTAAGTAAGGTAGCCAGAGCTCACTGGAGAGGTTTTGTACTGTCAGTAGGAAGACCAAAGGCTTATCCTGCCTGTCTTCTGCACTAACGGCACAGAATCTTTAGCTCTGTTCTAAAGCGTCGGCAGCACGAATGTGACTCCCCTGGTGTTGCAAACGTCTATAGGCCACGGTAACCACTTTTCATCAGTGTGCTTGCCACCTAAGCGATATAACAAAGTAATGCAAGGTTGAAAAGCATTTAAAAGAATCTTCTTTAAAATGCTCATTTCGAAAGAGCTCCAGAAATGTGCCATTTTATTTTTTCAATATCTATATTGAGTGTGAGTAGCAGCTTAGGATTTGCAAGCGCAGCCGCAGTCGCCTCCTTCTAGGAGCAAGTATTGCTCGAAGAAGTCGTCAGAAGCGGGTTTGGTCGGTTCGAGTCCAATATAGCTACCCCCACCGGGTTACGGAGAGGGGGGCTTATTCGCGGGAATTTCGGCTTGGTTTTCTTGAAGACTAGATACGGTGAAGCACGTTTGCTCAGAAGTAACCTATTCAAGGTTACTTCTGAGCAAGCGTGCTACACCGTCGGGCACATCGTCAATAACAAAACAGGTGCAGTGGTCAAACGCGAGCCTATCAGCCAAAAAAAAAAAAGAAAAAAATGTGTTTATGTCCATACTAAAATTAATTTCCTTTCAACTTATATTAAGTTCTGCTCTTAAAAACTATTCTAGAAGCATACCTCAAACACTTTACTCCAAAAAGGAAGCTACCAGAATACGTCCGCGGTACGTACCCAGTAATAAAACGAGTATTAATGATTGTTTTAGAGTTGCTCGTAAAATTTACTGTTGTACCCAAGTGCGTACCGTATCACGCACGGCCCTAGGACACCATTTGTTTTACAGGAGCACACGTCTTTGTAAATCTCTGATTACCGGAGAAGTTATTTGAGACTTTGTTTAGTGCTTTAGGATTACAAAAGACTCGAATTGCAAATCCTACAGCTCTCTGTAGGATTGGGATATTCTCTATGTTTTGGATAAGCAGAAACAAAACGTTTCTAATTGCTATTCGATTCTTACGATCCGTTCCCATAGGTTCTTCTACTTTCTGTATCAGAGGTCAGAGGACACATACAGTCACGCTTCTTTCTCATTGGTGTAGTCAGAGACATGTGTGAAGTAAAAAAGTAGAAGTGAAACGAACGGATCGTAAGAATCGAATAGAAATTGGAAACGTGTTGTTTTTGGCTATTCTAAAAGAGAATATCGCAGCTAAATATTACTATTTAGCTGAGGAACCAGTTAGGTAATCTTGTAAAGATTTTAATTACTTAAAACCGTAATCAGATTACATCGTGTTACAGGATTACTCCATCCAGAGAGTACCGATTTATTTTTAAGTTTACATTATTCCCGACGTTATACTAAGATGATGGTCGATTCCTAATATTATAGTTGTCTGAAAGTCCATATGCTTAGTTTTTTTGTTAGTGCGTCTTACGAATAATGCACTCTAACTAAATAATTTCAACAATATCCTCGAAGTTTGAACATTTTGTTACCTTCAATAATTTGCATTCAATTTATTCCAAGAACATAATATAAATGAAAAATTAATTAGGGTTTTCACGAAAACGCTTATTCCAATATAAACTGAATAAAGCTTGAATATATCTGCGGGCTATGTATTAATAAGGAGTACTTTATCTGCCGCAATAGTGGATGGGTTAATTTATAGCCTCTACGTAGCTACGCGGCTACGGCGTAGCTCGTAGACGTACCTACGTGTGAACACGAGACCTCGAACTCGTAGCATCCAAACTGACAAGTTAGAAAATACCGCGTTCTTTTATTAGCATAATAAGCTTTCAATATAGATGAGTTTATTTGTTGGGATTTATTTTATACTAGCTTTCCGCCCGCGGCTCCGCCCGCGTGCATCTCGGCTAACGCGACCTTTGCTCATATCTTCGGTTCTACTCAACCGATTGCGATCAAACAAGCGTAAGATTTTAAGTCTGAGCAAGCCCTTTCTAACAAAAAAAACCGCATCAAAATCCGTCCAGTAGTTTTTGCGTCCATCGCGGACAAACAGACAAACAGACAAACAGACAAACATACAAACATACAAATAGAGAGGAAATTAAAAAAAAAATTTTCGTGTTCAGTATCGTTAACATAACATAACCCAAGTATTTTTTTTTAAATATCTCCAATGTACAGACACGACCACTTTACAATTATATAATAGTATAGATGAGTAACTAGCCGACCCGCCCCGGCCCCGGTTATGACGGACTCGAACCGACTAAAACCGCAAGCCGTCTCGGCTCATCCATTGCTGATGGTGAGATAAGTAATAAAACTGCTTTCTTTGTTGTAGCTCGTTTAAGGTTCTACTTCAGTTTTGTTGGTCAGGCAAGTGCAGGGTCTTCAAAAGAACTTTCAGTTTTCCTATCACCTACTATGCTATAGCTAGATATTAAAAGACAGAACGTAGTGAGGAATTAAAACGTTTACATACTTAATGTATGACCAATTTTGTTATGTAGCGACCTGTGTGACGTAAGAGTAAGCGTTTTACTGCTTAAGTCGCGGGTTCGATACCTGTTCAGTGCAAATATAATATATGCGTGAATTTGGGTGTTTTTTTGTATGACATTAAAAAAAAATGTACTTGAGTATATTTATCCGCATTCGAAAACCCAGAATATAAACTATTTAATCTCATCGTACTTTCGAATTAATTAACGCGGTGTCTAGAATATCTATTAAAAATATGAGTAAAAGCAATTATTAACAAACTACATTTTCATGTTAATAGCAGCACCGTAATATTTCACTAGCGTAAGTTCAAACTTAAAAGGCTCTCCCGGCACCTGATGGAAGGTAATTTTCACAGTAATTAACTGTTTTTGCGCCGGCCGTGTCACCTGGAGGGTGGGGTGGTGGGGTTACCCCTCTTATATTTTTTATTCAATTTATTGAGCTCACTACTTTATAGAATACTAGCTGTTGCCCGCGGCACCGCCCGCGTGGATGTCGGTTATCGCGAGCAATCATAGCCTAAGGCCCTTTTCACATGTCCACGGTCACGGTACGGTCGCCGTGCCGTGACCGTGTGCATGTGAAAAGGGCCTATGTCCTTTCTCACGGGCAAATCTACTCCTATATTTGGTATAGGAGTAGATTTAATCGAAATCCGTTTAGTGGTTTAGGTGTGAAAGCGTAACAGACCAACAGAAAGAGTTATTTTCGCATTTATATTATTAGAATGGATACATTTTTATATACTTTTAAACCGGATCAGATTTTGAATTAAATGATCAGAAAATGCATGGAACTCATTATGGTAGTTTTAGCGGTAAACAGTTTGTACTAATTACCCCTAAAACTATCAAAATGAGTTTCATACAAGTGGGCGTATCAACTTTTTATTCAAATTTTCGCCAACTGCTTTCACTCCCACATGAGTTACTCTCACGTAGGAGTGAGCTATGACTGTTTATAGAATTAAGAGGAAGTGCCCGTTGTTGATTAATGGGGTAATAACACTATGAACAGAAAAATACTTACTAGTACTGTACAATGACTGCCTCTCCACGGTGCCATTATCCTAACGCAGTCCTGCAACTTTGAATTGTCAATTTTAGTGTATATGAAGACTTTTTTGTTTAGATTATTTTAATACTCTTTTAACGTACCTATCTCCAATGTTGTGTGTCACAAGACTTATTATTATTTTATACAACTTAGGTCGCAGACAAGTACACGGCCCACCTGATGAAAAGTGGTTAACGTGGCCTATTGGTAAGTACAACACCATGGGAGTTACACTCGTGCTGCCGACCCTGTAAGAACTGAGAGATTTTGTGCCGTCAGTGCAGTAGATACGTAGGACAAGCCTTTGGGTCTTTCCACCGTCACCGCCGGGAACACAACACGAGGTTACTTAGCCGCGTTATACTGTAGGGCGGTATGTCTGGCTGAATTATCACACGAATATATAAAACTACCCATGAGTTGTTGATGGTAATTTAGTTAAACAGCTGTAAAATTGCCATCCAAAGGTTGCCTGTAAGAGATCGCTTGCAGCGATAAGGCCGTATATATTATGTACAATAAAGAATTATCTATCTATCTATCTATATAAGGTATGATTCCGAAGCCGACCGCATACGAAAACTTCATACGCATGCAGCAGATACAGCGTACCCATTTCTTGTTAAACTTCAATACGGATAAAGGAGACCATTGAGAAGCCGCAATGGATTACGCGTGTGTGTTGCGTGCGTCGGCAGTTGTCGTATGCGGTCGGCTCCGGAATCATACCTTTATATACTTGTATTCGTCGTTAGTATGGAAAATAGTATCGCCAAACTATTATGACCACTCACATCACACAAAGTAGTGACGTGACTAGTCATAATTTTCGATAGAGAGCAAACCTAATAGTAGGCAATCGCGTTGTGTATTATATCCAACATTTCCACAGCATTGTTCAACAGAAATTTAGTTGGGGGAATGTCACTTAATTTTGTAATTCATAAATCCGTAGTACCATCAGTGGAACCACGGCAAAACAATGAATTCCGTAGTACCATCAATGGTACCACGGAAAATAAAAACTTCCGTAGCACCACTAATGGTACAACGGCAAAAAAAAAATTGCCATAGTACCATCAATGGTACTGTCTAATGGTACCACGGCAAACAAACGAAATCACGTACCAAGCTATCCGTGTCCTTTGTGTATATAAAATCATCAGCCTAAACACCCAATACAAAAAAGGCCCGTTTTTTTTCAGCGAGGCTGAAAAAGCATCTGATGAGGCCACGCCATTGTAACATTGTTAGTGTCTTTAATTGTGACCCTCTTTCCTGAGCCTTTGCCTTCAGTTACCATCAGGCGAGGAGACATCATATTGATGTCCTATATAAAAAAAAAACCATTATTAAAAACAAAAGATGTTCACATTTTCCCCAAACAATAAAACAAGGAGCCATTTCGCAATTCCCCCACGATTCAACATGTCCAAGGCGTGTACTTTAACCAAAATATGTTGTGTAATGAAAAATATTATCATTTTAAGTGTTTACTTCCTAGGCAATGTGGTGAGCACGGCGGGCAAACGACCCCAAATTGTTTCATTAAGGCATTCCCTTGACCTAAAAATGCAAATTACCTTTTATTAATTGCAAGCCTCCGTAACATAAATGGTGTTTCTTTTTAATTAAACGGACGCTTGTAGTTCTTTTGTTTCTTTTTAATACCATGTTTTTTTAATGAAATTATGGGTTAAATTTTATTTTAAGGTTTTGGTATTTTTATCGATATTGTGAGAGAGTGGATAGACAGTACCACAATTATTGTGGCAACATGTCAAGGTCCGCAAAGCAGGCTTTGTGATCCTCGTTTATAGAGAAATACACATTCAAATTATACTCGTAGTGCCACAATATGTTTTCGAAAATCTTAATTATATTGACAAAAGTCTACGTATACAAATTAAATTATTTTTGACTTTGGTCTGCACTAATTGCAGCAAAGAGGTCTTATAATATTTCTCTCTGATAATGTACAATATCCAAGAATTAAATCTATCGTTTTATTTGTCTATATAATGTACGCTTTTAATTTAAAAGTCTATAATCGTATTATTTCCTATAAAACACATTTTAAATGCAGAAACACTGTCCCTAAAAATTGGGCTATCTACTATAAATACGGGTATTTTACTAGACATATACGATATGGATACGACATATGTGCAAATACTGAAACCGCGAAGCATCCTGGTCCGTAGGAATAGTACCAAATTAAATTTAAACTTACATTCCCTGATTGATAAAATCCGAAATTTTCTAACAAAATAATTATTAAAATAAATGTAGAAAATGCAACCACTTGTATAAGTCATTAAATAGTTTCATCCATTGCTTTAAAGTCATTGACTGTGTCATAAGTCATTAATAAATACGCACACACCTTCACACACACACACAACAACTTCACACACACACACAACAATAGGCATAGTAGGTAACTTACTTGAACAGCTAAGCGGCAACATGCGATTCTACAGAGTGCTCAAAGTTGTTCAAATTCTATAAAATTTAAACTCTAGTTTCTGCCCTTAATACTGGACCAATTTTGTTCAAACTTTTCCTGCTTGAAGCTTAGGGGGTACCAAGTATATGGTTTCAATTATTACCTATATGTCGTATCCATATTGTATATATCTTTATCCTGTGTAAGCTAGCAGATTGGCGAGAGCATTTTTAAATGGGATTTTTAAAAGAAAACACCGAGGTAACTGCTAAAAGCATTTTGTCAGCGACAAAATATTTACGTTATATTTTAGGGTTGCCATAGCTATTTCGGAGTTTAACTGAATTAATTTATGGCTATAAGAATGCTTTTTGCCATCCGTATTAGGCTACCCTTGTTTTTTTATACCACTTAGGTCGCAGACAAGCACATAACCCACCTGATTGAAAGTGGTTACCGTAGCCTATGGACGAGTGCAACACCAGGGGAGTTGCACTCGTACTGCCGACCCTTTAAGAACAGAAAAATGTGTTGCTAAAGTTGCAAACTATAGGATCTAAATAAGGTAAATCTTTTAGAAGAAGCTACTTCACTTCAAAAAATCAAACAAATGAGGTTCGCAATATATTTTCTACTCTCCGTAAAGCATAATCTACAAAGAAACTCTACAATACATAGTCTCTATATGACGTCACATAGCACGACTGAAATATTGCGCACGTAGGAGGGTAATGGCTCGAGTTAGGACGCGATGGATTTCTACTGCCTCTGTACTATGTAGCGTAGGTGTGTGGCATTAAACGAGCTGCTGGTTTCGTCTTTGTCTTTGATGTTATTTGGGGTTACTAGCATTGGTCATAAGGTGTAGGGGGCTGCAAGTCTTTAAGATCTAAAAAGGAAAGCACCTAAGTCTAATTTATCAGAATGAAATATAGATGACGTTACGTCTTTTAATCAAACTAAAAAGCACGTATTACGAAATAGTTTTATTAAAATATGTAACGCCTCCATAGGCCACGGTAACCACATCCCATCAGGTGGGCCGTGTGCGTGTCTGCTACAAAAGTAGTAAAAAAATTACACACAGTAACAAGAAGAGAAAGTAAAAAATACATTTATTAACACCTTACAGTTAAATTTCTCTTACAATTACAGCACAGTGGTCACCAGTATATTACTTAAAGTGTATTACTTAAAATTACGCTACATGCCATCTGCGTGGCGTGTGGCGTCACTTTAATCAATTTTAGTTTTATATTCTAAACGGGCAACCCACTGTACCTACTACCGTATAGATAACGCTTAAGATTTAAAAAAAAACTTATAACAAAGATCCATCGAAAAATCTCACCGAGATTATGAATGTCTCCAATTACTCTAATAAATAAATGTAAAAAACTCTTTAGCTAACTATTCCTATTTATTTCGATTGGAAAGAGTGAATGTCCAAGGCGGGATTTGAACCTGTGATCAGTCCTTTACAATCTATTCAAATCGATTAATCTTTTACAGCCCTTTACAATCTAAATCTAAATTAACTTTTAAACTCTCGCGTTCCATGATATACAATAATGTTAACGGGAATTAACGCGATGGTATAGATAGGTACATACATACTCGTACCTTTGATTTGCCCGACGCGCGACGTTTTGACCAGGTTACACCGGCTGTGGTCACAGGCTGACTGGCTCAGCGGTCTACCTAAACCATGATCGCGTTAATTCCCGTTAACATTATTGTAAATTCAAATCTAAATCGACAAAAAGAAATGTACAAAACTATTTCGACTTCTAAAAATTAAGAAATCTAATTACGAGATTATTTCAATTAAGACATACGTTATTCAGTCTAGCTGTTGAATGCAAAATGATTAATTTTGTATTCAAAGTAACAATTTTTTAATTTATAAACTAAATTCTTTTTCAAGTGACGGTGAAGGTTATGCCAAAGACATTCGGTCGAAGTTGAATCAACTGAAGCCACATGGAGCCTCAAAGGTCAGTCATGTCAGGGGCGACAGTATACTGATAGGTTTTCTAGTTATTCTTTGGGGAAGAGGGAGAGATAGTATGAGAGCTGACGTCACTAACTCTGGTACCATGAGATTCCTGAATGAGATTTTCTCCAATTAAAGGCGCGTCTAATGATGTACAGATGTACTCTGGTACCATCAGATTCCTGAATGAGATCATTCAGGAATCTGATGGTACCAGAGTCAGTGACGTCAGCTCTCATACTAAGAGGTGTTCGCTTTTTAGAATAAGAAAGTGCCCGCCAAAAACTGTTTCTTGTAAGATAATGTCAAGACTATAATAGTACAGTCGACAAGTCGTTTTGTTTTTTTATATAATATGTAAAGGTGTATACATATCTTTTTTGTCAATTGCATATGGATATTATTGTTTCTTTAGAAAAAGGCTATCTAAGAGCCAAGTTTATAAGTCGGCTAGTCACACCCGCTCCTTTAAAGATTTGACCGCAAAAAATGTACCTTTGGCAAACTGCGCGGCACTGGGAAATCGCGTGGTTATGTGGGGTTATACTCTGAAATATAACATAGGCTGTTTGATCGCCAAAATAGATTATTATTATTTTTATAGATCGTGGAAATGAATTAGTATTACACGCGGATAGAGTTGGGGTTCGTCCACGTTCGATCTTTGATAACCAGCTACCAACGTGGAATTTTTTATCTGACTTTTATAACCAGCTATGAAAGAAGAATTCAACTGTCATTTTCGTAACCAAGTTTCATAACCGGTTACGAAATAAGTTTTTATTTCCATTTTGGCAACTGGAATTTAGAAAATTTCGTCGATTTTCTTAGATGACAACTACCAGTTATTCTGCTGAGGAAGCAAAAATAACTTTTCATAACTATTCATATTAAACAAGTTGATTACTAAAATAACTGTAGGGTCGCGGCAAATATATAGTCAATTATAAACATAACTTTGTAGCTGAAGTTCTGGGAAGCTACATTCAGCATGTCAGTTCGTACTGAACTACTGCAACTAGCTACAAAGGATTATGTAATATCTGCAAATCACACGTACGTACAAGCCTTGAGCTATTTCATTTAAAATTATGGATAAGTTATAACAGCGACTGTACACATACAGACTCCGTTTGATCTTTGGATCTGAATCCGACGGGTAGTGCCAGTACATTTTGTGTATGGCACTCTTATACATATAAGAAGAAAGTGGGTACTAAGTCATAGCTTCGAACGAAACCGGATAATTTTTATTAAACGCTTCGCTAAAATTATAAAGCACAATATTGAAGGAGGTATTAAGATAAAGAATACCACCACATTCGACATGAATGAAATTGAATAATAAAACATAAATAATTCTAAAATAAATTGAAAACTAGAAACTATTATTACTAAAATAAATAAATAAAATATTTACATAGGTATATAATGCGTCATGAACTTCCTCCACATCATCACCGACCGGCTACGTTCCTAGAAGGTTTGCAGTATTGCCACGTTGAATGTCAATGCTTATTCCTTGTGCAAGATAATAACCAAGTTTTGCCAAATATTTGCATAAAAAACAGGCACGATGCAATTGAAATTTGTATGCAAAATTGAATTGTTTATTAAAATAGACCACTAAGTAACATTTACGAACATCAAGAGATTATTTAACGTAACCGGTCCGGATGGGACCAGTGTGCGGTCGCTTTAACTTTACATTGTGTTAAAGTACTTCAGCTTTGTACTACCATTGATTTGCTGTCGCCCAGGGCATATGTTTGTATACCCGAATAGTGTAATGAAATGGTACACTTCAAAGGGATTGTAATCAAATATACGTAGGGATTTGAGTGACAATGAATCATTGCTTGATGAAAATTGCCCTTCGACTTGATATATTCAGTCTGATCCAGAAACTAACTTAACTAGTAGGAAGAGAGTCGTGTGTTCGTTAATATACATACTACACCACTTTTCCATGGTTCGTAATGGAACAAGAAAATTTAAACGAAAAAAATATCTCTCGAATCAGGTTTCCGGAAATACCAGATTACAGTGTTGAAGCCTTTCTAGAACAAAAGATTTTCTTCAAACAATTATTACAATCAATCACCATCATTAATATTGCTTTTTTTCCTTCGATTTCTTTTCTTTCTCGTATCTTGCTCCATAAATAAGTCGTCACATTCGTTTGTTTGCTCGGGCCATATTAATTATAAGCTGGATAAATAGTAGCGTGTGATCTGCACGAATAAATACTATCATTTAAATGGAAGCTGTATTTTCGCATCGTGTTTACGACGGGGGCTGTAGATAGAAAAGAAAGAACTGAAAAAAGAAACTAATTAAGGAACGAAAAAGAACACAACATTACGATATGAATAGAAAAGAAGAATCAATATATGGGATTGACATATTATTACATTTACAAATTTATGACAGTCATACAATATATAAAATGTATTTTGCTAAGCGCAAGACACAAGAATGGCTCGACTGATTCGGCTAGTTTTTTTCTATGTTCCTAAACTCCCATGGAATGTTTTTCTTAATTTTATGTAAAAAAGGGTCACGGGAACAAACGCAGGCAAAGCCGTGGGCATCAGCTACTAAATATTGTCTTCCTACATCCTATATAAGATGGGATATTGGATAGGACATTGACTTTCATAATGTGCTTTTTGTGTGCCTAAACTGAATAAACGAAATTCTTTTGATTCTTTGATTTTTTAAAGTATACTTGTTCATATCAAGTTATATATAAAAGAGCAACCGTATCTTCTTTGTCGACTGTACGTAGTGTACGTATTTATAAAAATGAAAAATAAAACATCACCAAGCTTCGGTACAACAGCGTGAAATAAAAAGGCGAGATAAAATGATATTTTATTTAACATTTACGGCGCATAAAGAACCCATATAATCAACCCGCTGCATTCAACCTCGTTATCACCCTGTTGTATGGCGTGAAGATACGTTATGGGACAAGATTAGCACCACAAAAGGTTGTTTGAGTACAATTTTAACTTATCACAAGAAAATATGACGTTTTTAGGAGATCATTGAATTTTTTTTTTGGTATTGTCTGAATGAAATATTTCTGGGATGTGGTTAAGAGAGATGTTGTCAAGAACTTATTTTTTAAACTAGCAAGTGGTAGTAGATGGTACAGCTGATGTTAAGCGATTACCATGACCTGTGAATTTGTACTGAGCATGAATCGAATTCGTGATATCTTATTTAGCCGTCAAACGCTCTAGCACTACGCCACAGAGGTCATAATACATAGCTCAAGTTACTTCTCCTAATCTCCATTTTTAGAAGTCGGTTAAAAACTGGCGTTTGTTAATAACTACTTGTTGCTCGCGGCTCGTTAGTTATTGCGACTAAACATTCCTATGTCCTTTCCCAAGATCTAACCTATTTCTGTACCAAATTTTATCAAAACAGGTTCTGTGGTTTAGGCGTGAAAGCATAACAGACAGACAGAGTAACTTTTACATTTTGTTCTATAGAGTACTAGCTTTTGCCCGCGGCTCCGCCCGCGTGGATATCGGTTATCGCGACCAAACATAGCCTATGTCCTTTCTCAAGGTCTAATCTACCCCTATACCAAATTTCATCAAAATCGGTTCAGTGGTTTAGGCGTGAAAGCGTAACAGACAGACAGACAGACAGAGTTACATCCGCATTTATAATATTAGTATGGAGGATACGTCAGTTTGAATTCACTTCGCCTGATAGTAAGCTGAAGGCATGTTCTCGGAAAAGAGGGTCACCATTATAGACACGTACCATGTTACAATAGTGGCACTCAGCTTGACGGCCTCATCAGATGCTTTTTCACGTAGGAACATTTTATAATATAATACTGATGCGCGGGAATTGTTTTGTACTTATATATTCTTGATGAATTTGAGCTCATCCACCGCTGTAGCACCCCGTGCTATCCTAAAAAGACACTAAAAAAATATGTACTGCGCGTATAGAGCACATTTTAGGTCCAAAATATGTGTCCGAAGGGGTAACGCACTCCGAAGGGGTAACACATAGTATGAATTTTAACCAAAGCAGTGTATATTTTGCATACATAGAAGTAACAGCCGTGTGTGTAGGATCGCCATACGTTTACGTTCCACAATAAGGCGGTTTATCCTCCCGCGCCATGTTTTCCTGTTCGCTACCTCTATCCATTGAACTATCAAACGCACTAATGGTGTGTAAATCTCCTTCCTCGCCGTTACGTCCAATCAATTGCTCTTAAAGACTCGTGTTTGGGAGGCTACATTGTTTTCCTGAAAACCGTGAATAATGAAGATATTTCCGTAAAATCTGTACTCTTGTATGTGTGAAGTAATTAAGATATCAAATTTTTTATGTACTATCGCGATTATAAGTGCAGTAGCAATCTGACGCAACTATAGCGCGTCAACAATAGTCGTACTTATGACCTTATTCTTTGAAGACAATTCACACACACATACACGTCAACGCTAGTCGTACAGTACTCTTAATAAACTTTTGAAGTTATTGTTATGACCTTAATCTTTGAAGATAATTCACACACACACATACACACACATTAATATTGTTCACTCGTTGATTGATATTGTTAATTTCAATATCATACGTAAGCCGCCCCGTGGTTGAGTGGTTTAAGGTGCGGCTTGACGAATAGTATGAAACCTGTCGGTGATGGTTCGAACCTACACCGGAACTTATATAACTTTTTGTGTTTTATATTTAAAAGTTATGATATATAAATGTTGATACGAATATAAAAATGTTTCTTAGGTAGAATTTTAAACTTAGCGAAAAAATAATTATTTGAGGGTGCATTTGAAATAAAATGGATTCATTGGCTATGAGTGAAGTTGTTGGTTGGTGAAGTCAGTTACGACTACCCTATTTATATATTATATCATCTATGGTTACGACTGTTTGTGTTAATTACTGTTCGAGCGATTACATTTCTATTTTAATAAATCAATATGTCAAATATAAGTATTGAAGCAAAAGCTAATATTGTGGCCATATTCGAATGGTCTGAATATATCTCAAATTTCTAATGAGACGGGTTTATCTGTAAGTTAATTAATTAATTAATATTGTTGTAGTGCAATTTTGTTCATTGGTTGCAATTGTGTAATATGTTTGTTGTTTTTTAGAGAAATACTGTGAGTCGTTGCGTGAAACAATTTGAGGAAGAAGAGTTGCAGAGTTGGAGGAGAAGTGGAAGACCTGCTGAAGCGGCGTTATATGGTAGCAGAATATGAAACGAATAACGAAGAGTATTTACTTTAACTGGGAATCAACAATATTTTCTGATGAAAAAACGTTTAAATCATCTCAAAAAGGAAGATTACATTTATGGCATAAGGATAACACACGGTGGTGTGAAAACAACATAGTACCGAACACTGAATCTAAGTGTAAATTATGTGGGGGTGGATTAGTGCGCAAGGGCCGGGTGAATTAGAACCAATATCTACGCGTGCAAATAGTGCAAATTATGTGGAAGTGTTAGAAGATATAATGTTGCCCACAGTGCGAAATGTCTATCCAGATATAAATGAAGGTTTAAGGGCATTAGAAGGTTTCTTCAGGGTCGGCAGCATGAGTGTGACGCCCCTGGTGTTGCATACGTCCAAAGGCCACGGTAATCACTTTCTATCAGGTGGGCCGTGTGCTTGTCTCCCACCTAAGTGGTATTTAAAAAAAAATGATATAAGTTTTGTGCACGATAATTGTCCCATCCATCGAGCCACCATACTTCGCGAATGGTTTAGTGAACGTAAAGTTATTCCTTGCTGTGGCGAAGGGTGAAAATGTTCAAAAGGGAAGCCGGTGGCAAATCCCAAAGAAATGAAAATGAAATTCTCTCAAATTTTAGATAGGTACTGAATTTTAGGTGTAATACATGGAATTATGCATTAAACTTAAGCATCTCTACCATGACTTCCCTTTGCAGAGCAAGCCGGCAGGAATCGTGTTATGAGTACTCCTCGCCACTGAATTTCCTTGGCCAGCACGATCCCCTGATTTGAACCCGATTGAGAATATATGGGGTTTAATGGTGCAAAGAGAGATAAAAGTTATTGTTATTATAATTATATTTTATATAAAATAGTTAGGCTCAATTTAAAGTGAAAGCTCTCGTGATATTGTTATCGCCGTATTTCGTGCTAAGCTATTCTGTTTAAATATTTTTGTTATTTAATTTCAGTTGAGCCTATTGAGACTACTGAGCCTATCAAGGGACGTGCTGGCCTGTAATTAGTATAAGACTGTATGGTTGAGGTTAAGTTTCAATCCTCTTTTCCGAAAAAAAAACTTTCGAGAAAATGAATAATTAAGCTATAACCTCAATATGCAATATTAATTTTATTATAAAAGTATATTTTTTGGATGAAATTATTATAACCATAAATTAACATTGGATAATTCTTTTAATAAACTTTTTTTTTTTAAACTATTGTTTTATTTATAATCTATTGTAAATTAAGTATAATATTTTTCTATTTGTAAATATTTATTTCTAATTCTATTAACTTGTTCCTAAAATTTCATGAAAACAAAACAACAAAAAGTGGAAAAACTAAGATCCGAACCCACAACATCCGATTTCAACACTATCCGTAGCAGCCTTTTTACCGACCAGGCTACGCACTGCCTTACGTAAAATCACGAATTTTTGCATTACTTTATATAGATGCATGCTTCGAACATAATAGTATGAAAAGGCGAGCATAACGTTTTCTTTGTTTCGCATCACACACATTCATAATTTCTCATATCGATACTGTGTGACGTATAAATGTATGCGTTAAACATTACATACACATAGATACGCGTTTAGCCGGACAAGCCATTATAAACATTACGGTGCTAATGCACTTTTAATTACGATAGTACACTGCGCAAAAAAGTTAGTATCCCACTTTTACGTGTACAGTGTGTTATACTAATATTTATGTTACGCAGTATGTCAAACTTATGATTTGCCCCGAATAGCTGTATGTTGTCGAATGAAGAGTTTCACTTAGGCTCTGAACTTACGACGTTACGACGTGACGTTATGAACGTCGGACTAATAGTAAATAATAACAAATAAATCGTGATAGAATCCGTTAAAAAGTGGTTTTATTTCAACCCGCTTTAATATTGCATATCACACCTAGAGTTCCTTACATTACAGGTGAGTAATTGCGAGAGATTACGTGCTACCCTACAATCAGGAGGATTGCCCGTCTGCTAGAACGACGGACAAACTAACTGAGTATATATGTATATACATGTAATTTTAAAGGGCTTTTCTGTTGTCAATCAGGAGTTGGTCAGAGCATTCCCCCTGAAAGAAACGGTCGCACGTTCAAATCCCGTATTGGACATTAATTTTTCCGTAGGTACTAAATCGATGTCTGTAATATATGACAGCCTAAAATCCAACTATAAAACCTGAAGCTGAAGCTTTCTAGTAACCACTAATAAAAACATTAAGAATAAAAACGTGTATCGCCTTTAAACCTTGCAGAATGGAATATAGCCGTCATAAAGACGGGCCGGCATCCGGCGCGAGAGTGAGTGCACGCGGCCGCGCATCCTTATCTCGTGCGAATAAAAACGCTCAATGTGCCGTTTTAATGTCTGCCCCTTCCTCCGACCTTTTGCTTGTAATGTTCATAGTGTTGGGATGATTCAATATCGATATTAGTAGTAATTTTGATATGTATCAGACAGACAGACAGACAGAGTTACTTTCACATTTATAATATTAGTATGGAGTATGGAAGTATGGATTTAAATACACATTGAAAGAAAGAAAAGAAAGAAAGAAAAAAGTTTTATTTGAGTTATCTGCACAATGTGAAATAATACAGCAATACAATAATAAATAATAATAATTCATGAACATTCAATCATCGCGCAGACCCAAATAGGGCCCCATCTCACATTGCGCAGTTCTCTGTAGAAGTAATGTATTTTTTTCCTTTTAGATGGTTTCAAATCTTTTTTTTTATAAAGGCTGCTGCAAATTATATTAGGTATGCAACGCTGCATCAAAATACTACTATTTTTTTTCATAAAATTTCATACATAAATGTCTTGTATTGTATGTGTTCATTACACTTGCAATACAAACCCATAACCGCTGATGTCGTATATGCCGCTCTTCTTATAAGATTGTAATAAATCATTAGGTATAAAACAATTGCTACATATTCATTAAGGCTGATGAAACGTGTCGCATCACTAAATATAGGTATGGATAAGTTATTTATGTTTGTGTAGATACGGTTAAAATAAATAAACTCTATTGGTTTTACATAAATTTCAACATTTTGTTCTCATATTTGATTTTTTTCGTTCAATGCTTCTGAAATAAGATTAGATTTACTATTAAATGTTGTGTTATTCGGTTTATTGATTAAGTTTTTTTTTAATTTAGTGACTTAATTGATTTATTGCGACTTAGGGCTCCGACTACCCGTAACGACTGCCATAGCGGTACGTATGGCAACCGGGACCGTCGGTTTAACGTGCTCTCTGAGGCACGATCAGACCAATGTAAATACCCATATTCATGTACTTATACAAATATTTGCACTGAGCGGGGATGGAACACGCGCCTCCTGCGGTCGCGGCATAGTTTATTGTTTTATCTTTTCATGTAATTATACATTCAAGAATTCATAAACAGCATACAAGAAGCGTACGCCAAGCAAGTGCTTTCCCTTGTACAGTCATCGCAAAAAATGCTTTCAATAACTTGAACAATAGCCTTTAACACTTGGCCAAGTTTTTAACGAGCGCTAATTAATGGCGTTCATTGTTTTGTCTACTCCATGCCGAAGTTTCGGTAATGTGCTGGTTGCTGCAATAAAGTTCATGGGTCATTCTGAACTCTGTTGGTAAACTGTCTTAATGAAATATTCAAGTACAGTCATGAACGAAAGTTATTAATTGGTCACGCTTCCTTGTATCATACGAGCGATCTACGGGCAAGGGACAGTATAAGTTTGAAATTGTAAGTTTGTTTGTAAGTTTCAAGACAAGCCACCTTTATGTCAGATAGAGGTGAATAAGCTTTTCATTGAACAGTTTCTCATTTTTTATTCAATTTAGGGTCTAAGCTGGATTGACCACATTGATAAATGAACCACAAGATTGATTTCGAATAAAGTAGATTATTTTCTTTACATAGGCATAAATGAACTTGTTTCGATGGTAGCATTGATGAGTTGAATTGATGTGTTAAATCTTAGAAAAAAATGAGTTTCGAATGTTTCAGTGCAAAACGGCAATTTTATACTTTAACCTCTAATATTACATACTGATCGTTGATGCTTGCGGCTCATTTGTTAAAAATCATAGTCGCGGATATCCGATACTTAATATGATGGTTCATTTTATACTTAATTTCAACAAAGGTTCATAAAGATAACGGAGTTTATAATAATACGATCGAGAGGTCCCAGGTTCGAATCCTGGCCATTACACTACCGACGTGAACCCACTCCTAGCACAAGCAATTTAGCTTAGTTGGAGGGGTTAACGGGAATATTAGTAATTTCGGTTGCTAATATTCTATTCAAGAAAAAAAAAACATGAATAATAAGTAACATAATTAATGTTTTTTTAAATAAACGATGTCATGATTAATGAACATGATTTTCACGCAAATCGAATACAATAGAAGCGGAGCCTGTACCTACTATTAAATATTGAATTTAACTCAAAGTAAGGGTTACTTAAAAGACTTTTAAAGTTATAAATGGTTATTGAAAGCAAAAGAAAATACTTTATCACGAGTTCTCGGCTCTCGTAACTCTCGACTTGCGCATTTCGCAATCGTGCTTGTCGCCGGTTAAGTGTGGCTCGATAAGGTAACGCGGGCCATTCATGCTGCTACTACGCACTAAACTAAATCATCATCAATTTAGTTCAGAAGGTCAATTCAATCAGCATACATACAATCACGCCCTTATTCCCGCAGAGAGAGGTGAATTAACACCTACATTTCACCAATCATTGTATTAGGGCCCACGTAATAGGGGGTGAGCCTATTGCCGTATTCCGGACACTATTGTTGACTCGAGTCTTGAATCTGAGGCTCAGTCTGGGCTGTATATATCTGTCTGTGTTAAAACAGGCCTATCCCTTAGTCGCCTTGTTCAATCACAGTTGTTCAAAATCCAATCTCGATCTAACCTCAAACTCCCAAATGTAAAATACGATAACGATTTGCCAAAATTAAGCCTCGATCTATATTTTTTCAGTTCACTTTACTTTGAAAATCATAATAAGTTGTATGTATCTTGTCTTGTACAACACATGTGGGTGTCTCCAACAATGTGGTTATCCTCCAGCTCTTCCATCAATAAGATATGATATTGCAGACACCGTGTGGTTTTATTCCATTCCATTTAGACATAACCACTACGTCATGCTTACGGCGCGGGCGTGGCAGTTCCAGGCGATTGCACAGGAAAAAAGTTAACTCTTAGCCCAATTTTATTGATCGAATTAGCTCATAAAAGGTTGTACTCTGTTTTTGATGCATTCATTTTTTATTTTTCTTAAATTTTATAACGATGTGGCTTAAATAGTAAGCTTTAAAATTACTTGAAAAACAAGTCGCCCTCATCGAATCGTTCTGTGAGCGGCTGATGTATATTTATTACTCTTACTGATGGTTGGCCAAAGTCGAATAACACGCCACCAACATTATCAAATTAAACTAACAAAAATATTTCCAAGATATTTCATTTTTAAATTATTGTAAAGGCACAGTAGAGGAAGCCAGTGAAGTATGTAAGGATAGAGTGAAATAGCGGGCTGTTATCTCTGCCTACCTCGGAGGGACATAGGCGTGAGCGTATGTATGTAAAAGCACAGAATGGATCAATAGTGAGTGAATGCCACCATTGTAACATGGTACATGTCTGTATTGGTGACCCTCTTTTCAGAGACTTTGCCTTCAGCTTACCATCAGGCGAGTCGAAGTCAATTTGACGTGTCCTATATAAAAAAAAATTAGTCATCGGTAGCTTAGTGGTTAAAACTTAGTCTTACGATTGAGAGGTCTCAAGTTTGAATCCTGTCTATTATACTACCGACGTGAACCTAGTCCTAACACGAACATTTTAGCTTAGCTGGAGGGGTTAGAGGAAATATTAGCAATTTCGGTTGCTTTTTTTTTTTAAGTGATGACATTCATCATCATCATCATTTCAGCCATAGGAAGTCCACTGCTGGACATAGGCCTCCCCTATAGATCTCCAATAGGACCGGTTGGAAGCGGCTCACATCCAGCGCGTTCCCGCGGCCTTAATAAGGTCGTCTATCCACCTTGTGGGTGGACGTCCTACGCTGCGCTTGCCGATACGTGGCCTCCACTCGAGGACTTTTCGACCCCATCGGTCATCAGTCCTCCGTGCTATGTGCCCTGCCCACTGCCATTTCAACTGATGACAGTACAGTAACAATATAAGATAGAATTTAGAATTAAAGCTATTAATTAAACAAGGTTTAAAACTGGGTCCTCTTGGCAGAGTGCCTAGGATGCTGGCAGTATTACCACGCTGAATTAATATAAGGCTTCGTACGAGAAAACTGCTTGCATGAGGATGGCCTGTTTTCATCCTCAAACGTTTCCAAAATTCAAAATATGTATGCCTATAATTAACAAAAATCAAATATCTCAAGTTTTTCAATATTGTATCCATAAATGCAACGAAAACCACAGCTATAAAAAAAAAATGATTGAATTTATTTTCCCGAACAAAATGAAAACCCATGTGCGAGTAAAAGATAGATCATTGATAGTGTCAATCATTGTAACAGTGAATTATCTGCTTGTACACCTTTACATTAACTTCACTTTCACATCGAAAGTGATGACAAATTGGGACTCCATTGTGCAATGATATTTTATTTTGAATATTATGGAGTTACACCACTTTTATTTTTTATTTTTTTATAAGTATTTCTTATATAGGACACAACAATTTGACTTCGCCTCGTCTGATGGTAAGCTGAAGGCAAAGTCTCTGACAAGAGGGTCACCATTACAGACACGTACCATGTTACAATGGTGGCACTCAGTTTGACGGCCTCATCAGATCACTCGACACTGACGATCGACACCTTGTTATTAATCATGCAACTTAATGCAGCAAACCAGCCCCACTAGTAGCGTATTTTAGAATAGAATGAGAAAATATGAGATTTCACATAAATATGACAGTCGTTAACGTATGTCATTAACGTCAAAATACGTATCACATACGTCAAATCTCATACAATCATCATCAATCAATCAATCAATTAGCCTATTGCAGTCCACTGCTCGACATACATAGGCCTCTCCCAATATGCCCACGTTTGCCGATCCTCTGGAAGGCAGAGGATCGGCAAACGTGGGCATCCAGCCCGTTCCAGCCACCTTTCGCAGGTCGTCAGTCCACCTGACAAGGGGGTGTCCCACCTTCCGTTTTCCTTCTCGCTTCATCATTCTATTCAACGAATTGTCACTTGTCTAGGGGACTGATAAATTTGTATTTTTTTATTACATCGACTTTCAGACAGCTTCGTTAAAAATATCAATAACCCTTCAGTTCTCGCAATAATATCATAAAAACAATTCTTATTATATACAATGTATACCTTTACCTCATAACATTATATTGCACTCCTTATTAGTACAGTCGTATATAAATTGGAACTGAAATTCCACACCGCATAATAACACAGAAAATGCTTCGAAATAATAATACACTCGCATTCTTAGATACAATGTTGTGAACAACGAAAGCAAATATAAATAAAAGCCATATTTGTCCCCAGTTGTAGTCGGGGACAAATTTGCTACAAATATTCCTATTACATTTTAACGTATGCTATAAGGAATAAGGAGTCGTTAGATTTTTTTATTTATATCCCAACCTCAAGAACTCCTTAAGGAGGCCGTACAATAAATTCTATAAAAAGGGTTCCGGGAAGGGTTCTACTGGCCAACCTCACAACCCGCTTGTTGCCAGATATTGATAAATTGCTGTAAAAATTGGTGTTTTGCCATTATATATTTTTTTCTGTGAGCCGTTAGGGGTTAAACTGAATTTTGATGGAATTTTTATGAGCGTTATTTTCGAGGTTTTTGGGGAAAAAATGTCTTTGGAACGATTTACTGCATTTTGAGGTATAATGGGTGATAGATGACTTGAATCTCCCTGGTCTTTATTGTTTTCTTTACAAAATAAGCGTCTTCGACGACCATTTTGATTTATGGATGATAATAATCCCGTTTTCTTGTAATACCACAAACGTGTAACGATATATGTACACTGCCCTTTTAAGTCAGGCCATATTTGGTACACGGGCCGTATTAGGAGAAGCATTGGTATACCGTACGCGTATTAAATTGAAATCATTAGCATATTAATCACATAGCATACACGTATTAACGAAAATTAACTTCTAGGTATACTAATTTGTAAGTGAGAACGTAGGTAAAAATTAAGACGTTTTATACCACTTAGGCCGCAGATAAGCGTATGGCCCACCTGATGGAAAGTGGTTACCGTGGTCTATGGACTGAGTGAGCCATTTCATCCATTTCCCCATCATTGTGTGTCCATACACAGGTATTATATTATATTTGAATATGGGAAAACTAACAATGTTAAAAATACGCAGAACCACGATTTTGCCAAAAGAATTGTGCCTACCCCACGAGTGACAAATCTCCTTATTTGGTTGTAAAAACAATAACCCCCGATTCACTCGTACACAGTGGTTTATAGCTTAATTTAGGCAAAAATCCAATTTTACTGGCAACCCAGAGGGCAGATAAATATTAAATACAGTTTAAATGAGCACTGGGACGCCATTGAAAGGGTGTTCATTGCTCATAAAGTGTCCTTTAGATGTGAATATAGATAGATAGGTAGGTAGGTACTTGGGTTTTAGGGGACTACGGGGGTCAGGGTTGAATAGCTTCTTGAAGATAGTAGGGTTTGTTTGTAACTCCTTCATGCTTCGTATATTATAGTCTTTAGCTCTATATTACGACTTGTTGGGTACGGTGGTGGAGCTTACGACTTCATCAGATGTCGCGGTTTCGATTCTCGATTAGTGCAAATATTTGTACATAATATTCATACCTATTATCGTGCTTGTAAATCCCCGCAGTATTAGGCAGGAGTAACACCCTTTGCCAAATATTTTTGGTGCCGCGAAATAGGGGGGAGGGAGGGGGGGGGGGAGAAACGGGAGTCTGGCATTGTCATGGGCTATATGGCAAATATTTGTATGCATAAATATGACTATTTGTATTGATTTGGGTGTTTCTTTGTTAAGTATGTATTTACAAAAAATGTGTATGCCTTAGACAAGCACACGGCCCACTTGATAGAAAGTGGTTGGGACCAGATCGTGTAGTATTTCCCAATTAATATATCAAATTCCTATTCAACTAATTACCTCCCATACTAAAATAACTAGAGCTCATACAACATTAAGGAAGGAGTTATGAATTCTCGGACTAATGTTCCCGGGATTTGCAAATTCCCACGCGTCGTATTGTTTGCGCGGCGGGATTCATCCGACCCTTGTCATAGCTTGACGTCCTTTGTACCAACCTTAGGGATAGTTCGCGACCCTTATTATAACGATTTTATGCACAGATTTCAATGCTCATAAGAAATGCACATTGTGGTTTTTAAGGTAAGTACCATGGTCGTGTTGATACCCGTTAACATTATAATATATCTATCTATAGTATTATATAAATTGTCAGCCTCCGTGGCGTAGCGGTAGTGAACGCGGCCGCTACGCAGGAGGCGCGGGTTCAATCCCCGCTCAGTGCAAATATTTGTGTTCATGAAATATGGGTATTTGCATTGGTCTGGCCGTGCCTCGGAGAGCACGTTAAGCCGTCGGTCCCGGTTGCCATAAAAACATCTATGGCAGTCGTTACGGGTAGTTGGAGCCCTAAAAAATTCCAAAAAACAACGGTCTAACTGCAGAGCTTCGATATCGCCTAATGTTAACATTGGGTTGTGGAGGTCAGATGACAATCGCTTCACGGAAAATATCGAGGTCTAGCCAATCCGTAGTTAAGACTGGTAAAAGCGGACCCCAGACTCCGAGGTGCAAAAAGCTTCGGATGCGACTGGGAATTAACGCTAGGAGGAAGTAGAAATTGTAAAGTATTTGTGTCTATACATTGGACATAATTAAAAAATATTTGGGTAAAATACAATACCGAACACAAAAAAATTGCCATTTTTTTCTGTTTGTCTGTCTTCGCGATGGACGCAAAATCTGCTGTACGAATTTCGATGCGGTTTCGGAGAGCCTTGTCCGTTAAGCAGCAAAGCAGAAATACCGACTAGTAGGTGTGAATGCCTTGGGTCCTGAAGATCTTGATGGGGCTCATACACCCAAATCAATTAATAACATTGTTATTAATATTATTCATACGATTTTCAATTTAACTCATTTCGTTAATCATCCTATTTCACAGTAGTTTAATAGTACCCACTGGTAAAAACTTAACGTTCTCTGCACAAAATATTAAAATTCAGTTAAATTATGCAGATTTTCACGTGAAGCATTTAGCCAGAGTGGTTGCGCTAAGTCCCGGGTTTTTAACGCGGGATTAATGGCACCAAAAGCTCCGGGAAAAGTACCTACATACTAATACTAATTTATACATTTTACCGTAATCTTTATGTTAATTTTTAGCTGCGTGGTACTAAGGCGTTGACCTTTTCATGGTCAAAATCGGTTTTATTTTATATTTCACCTTTACTTCTTATCCAAGTCTATGGCTGATAAAATTCTAGTTTCTTGTTAGACTTTATTGGCCCAATACCGAGAGAAAAGTCAGTATAAGAGCTTTATCAGTTAATCAGTAGGTATAACAGCTTGTATTCTAAACAAAAATGACAAGTAAGCATGAAAATCGCAAGTAAGCGTAGCTTAATTAACTTGTGTTATGGGTATTGCGAATAAACATACTTTGATTTTTTTTGTAAATACATACCTATATCTATATTGGTGTCATTACTTACGTTATGCACATAATATTCGGAGGATTTACCTAGATAAGAAAATACACAAGCCGAACAATAATAAACCTCTCGAGACTAATACTTCCCTCTCAATACAATACTCTTAATTACTGCAACACTCCGACGACACAATTCGTATAACTTCATCAGCTTCTGATATCAACAAGGAAAAGCAAACAGACCGCAGGCGGCGTTAGCGAGCTGCTTTACAAGTGCGCAATCAAAGCAGAATAATGTGTATAAAGATCAAATAAACCTCGAAATAATTGCTCTCATTCGCTTCCCGAACTAGATAATGAGAGCCGAAATTTGAGCGATAAAAGGCAGATTGTAAACAGGTTGGGGTAAAAGTGGCAGGAAGCTGTATCGTCAAGATTTACGGGCTGTCAACTGCTCGGAAAAGTTTAATTCTCATAGTGCTACACCATTTAACTTGCTCCCAAGTTGATAGTCTCGTTATTGTGTTAGGGGCTAATTTTGGTAGTGTTCGCTTGTGATTAGTTAAATAACGCTTTTGTCGACGTCGTCAATTCGAAAACCAAAACAAGATGGTGTATAAAGGTATGATTGGAAATTGTAATTGTTTCCTAGATCCCAGACTAGGATTCCTAAAAAAAGAAGAAGATAATATCTTAAAAGCAATAGCTACGTAAATGAATTAAGTTACAGGTGATGTTTTTTAGACCACAGACTAATTAGTCTGTTGGCTATATCATGGGGCGCCCAAAGGAAAGTTGATGTTAGAATTATGAAGTTATGTAAAGAAAATAAACTAGAAACAGCACACACAGCTCTAAAAGGTTTTCAACTCACGTTCCTGAGAAAAGGTCTTGAAATAAATAGACGGACAATAAAGTAATACTATAAGGGCTCTGTTTTTTCGGTTTGCAGTACGAAATCCTTAAAACAAATATAATTATTTAAATATCTATTTAATAAAAATGGATGTAGGTTAGCGAGAACGATTCGGCCTATTCGGCTTATTTTTTTCCGTGTGTTCTGAAAGTTTCACGGAGTGTATAAATAAAAAGAAAAAAGTCGTCCCCACTATTCACGGGAACGCTACGCGAGCGAAGCCGCGGCCATGACGGCATGACGATCATGCCATAGTTTACTGTCACAGTATGAGTCAGTTTTAATGCCAAGGTAATAAATGAAATTTTATATAGAGCCAAGTTCCACATTCAAAATAAAGTCGTAATATAGTCTAAAACGTACAATCGTATTCAGTCAACGCACGACTTCCCTCCGGATATGAGAATAGGGGCGGGCGCTAACAAATTCAAACCACGTGGCAATATAGTTAATTGAAACTGCGAGTGAAGCCGGGTGAGCAACAAGTACGTAAATTAAACCGCTCTATAGATGCTTCAATAAAGAGGAGGATTGATTCTTTTATCTGAGAGGTTTTTAAGCTATTGCATAGCTTCTATCGCGGCCCTTGAGCGTGGAGCCCGAATCCAGAAATTCCGTAACGAAAAAACCTAAGCTGACACTCCGAGGTCACACGAATCAAGCCGAGCTGCTCCGAAATAGGCCGATTTCGGAGCAGCTCGGCTCGATTCGTGCGAGCTCGGAGTGGGGGGGATAATTGCATAAGTTGATAAAAAATGCTATGCAATAGCTTTACCGCGGCAGTCCCCGAGTGCCACACGTCTTTTTTATTCACATTTGCATAAGTATATTATAATTATTGTATACAATCGGTCTGAAGGAACGAATCGGAATCTTTCTGGGTGTCCGCTTACTTCTCCATTTGATTTGCCTTATACGGTCCATTTGATTTACATCTTCAGGATTTTAGCCTTGCAGCATAGCCATTTGGTAATCTGATCGAACTAGGTTTAGTGTTGTTCCCTCTCAAACTATAATATGGGTAGTGCTTTAGTGGGTGACTACTGCTTATTATACTCGTAGCATAACACGTTAAATACTTACTAAAAGCGCTATCAATATCTAAGAGTTATAATTTACTAGCTGACCCGGCGAACTTCGTACCGCCATATTTTCCGCCCGCGTGGTATTATCTCTA
The DNA here is from genome assembly GCA_914767945.1 of Eilema depressum. Lineage (NCBI taxonomy): Eukaryota > Metazoa > Arthropoda > Insecta > Lepidoptera > Erebidae > Eilema > Eilema depressum. The sequence continues at coordinate 3,152,976 of OU612027.1, read as the reverse complement.
AATTTATCAGTGTTTCTCTACAATATTATGCATGTATTATACATAAATCACTTTATCTATTAAAAAAAACCGCTTCAAAATCCGTTGCGTAGTTTGAAGATTTAAGTATACATAGGGACGGACAGACAGCGACAGCAACTTTGTTTTATAATAAATGTAGCGATGTACATTTTAGTAGAGCTATATTTTAGTCACCTCTTGCTTTTGTAGGTATTTATATAAATGTTTCATAGTAACAATAAATATAGCCCTGTCTCATACATAACAAATGCTTTTTCATTTTAGCTGCGCTCTTCTATTACTGACTTGTATAAAGGGGGGTCAGTTAATGAAATCCATGAAACTCGGCAATACATATATTTTCCAATAGTTCACAGCTTATAGCTTCATAATAAAACACTGTACACTGTTCGACGGTCGACACGATAATGATCTCATCCTTACTAGCCGGTCAAAAATCAACTCGGGCGGAAGTGCGCCATGACAGTTGTTGGCGTAAATATCTAAATGGTTCTCTATTTTTATTCCTAAAATTTTATGTCATAATTTAACATTGCATAATGTTACTTGTCCTAACATTATTTACGCATAATACTCATTTGCCATAACTTTTTAATCATAATTTTTTTAATCCTATTTACTATAAGCATAATATTTTATAAGCATACTGTCCAAAAGCATAAGTTTACTTAAGCATAACGACGCGTAACCATAACTATTTTAAAACTTTATTAATACTGTTACTACCAAGAACAGTTTGAAATTATAATTTTTTAATTCAGAATGTTCATTTGACTAAATAATGTTCTACATGGATATAAAAAAATAACCACGAAGGCCTAATGCGGGAGCTTCGCTCCGCTCCGCTCCCGCATTAGCCTTCTAACCAAGTCGGAATCAGGGGCTTTCTCAATAACTAATACTTAAAATAAAAAAAAAAAACGAAATAACTATTAGACAAATAAACAATATGCTTTACAACTTTATGCATATCAAAGTTATGAATAAAAACATTAGGATATACAATATTTATGCTTAATAACATAGTATGCTAAAAACCAATTATGGCACACTATTATTATGATAAAGAAAATTATGCTTAACTTGTTATGACAATTTAAATTAGGACAAAAACCATTATGAGAAAAAATGGGATCCCTATCTAAATGGCTAATTTAATCAATGTATTTGACCGGATAGTAAGTTCATAAAATATATTTATATACATTAATAATATCTAGATTTATTTTAACTGTTATTTGTAATATTTTGAGGATCACATTAAATCGATAAAAATAGACGACTGCTAAATGCATGTTGCTAGTCAGTATAGCTACTTTATGTTTAAAAATAAACAATGTATTTTAATAAATGCTAACACTTGCGATTTCAATTATAGCTTACCATCAAGTGCGATGTGGTTATATCAATGTGCATTATTAACTTTTAAACTGTCGTGTTTCATGTTACACACTAATGTTAACGGGAATTATAGTTGCGGCACGGTATTACCGTTTTGACGCGACTGGTTTTGCTCGTTTTCTCTTTTTTGGTGTGTGAAGTTTATTTTCTTCTGAGCCAGTCTCGCCATACTTTTCTTTAGTTATCCGCCTAACAGTTCGTTGTCCAATATTAAGCGCACCAAAAAAGAGAAAACGAGCAAATCCAGTCATGTTAAAACGGCCATTACAGCAGGCACAACTATAGAGTACTTTCCCTTCAAGTAAGGTCGAAGTTTTCCACTCTGTATAATAAATACACTAGAAATAAAATCGGCCAAGTGCGAGTCGGACTCGCCCATGAAGGGTTCCGTAGTAGCAAAGGCGAAAATTGCGGATTATGACGTATTAAAAAAAAAACTACTGACTGGATCTCGTTCGAACCAATTTTTAGTGGTAGTTTTCATGGCAATTTACATCATATATTTTTTTTAGATTTATCATTCTCTTAGTTTAGAAGTTAGAGGGGGGGGGGGGGGACACACATTTTTTCACTTTGGAAGTGTCTCTCGCGCAAACTATTCAGTTTAGAAAAAAAAATATGTTAGAAACCTAAATAGCATTTTTAAAGACCTATCTATAGATACCCCACACGTATGGGTTTGAGTATATTTTTGAGTTTCAGTTCTAAGTATGGGGACCCCCAAAATTTAATGCCTTTTTTTTTTTTTTGTGTGAAATTCTTAATGCGGTTCACAGAATACATCTTCTTACCAAGTTTCAACAGCATAGGCCTTATAGTTCCGGAGAAAAGTGGCTGTGACATACGGACGGACAGACCGACAGACAGACAGACGGACGGACAGACATGACGAATCTATAAGGGTTCCGTTTTTACCATTTTGGCTACGGAACCCTAAAAAGATTTAGTCGGAAACACTTCTCAGCTGAAAATATTTTCTATCTTTTATAGTACAAAGAACCAAATAGTTAATTCAAAATATATTGCAAATGGCTGAACCGCGAATAAAATATTAACGAACTAATCAACTCATTTAAGAATGTTTTGTGGGTAGGTACAATATTCACACCAGTAATCAGACGGCAGATGTATTAAATTTTCAACGCTTTTGCTCTGTGCTTTTTCCAGCTGTGTGTGTGTGTGTGTGTGTGTGTGTGTGTGTGTGTGTGTGTGTGTGTGTGTGTAAGTGCCTGTGTTCGTTTGGACTTTGATGCGGTTACAACGGCACCGGCAAGAACAATTTTAGTCCCGTTAAATTAAATTTTAATTAAAAGAGGTTGTACTGAAGATCGAATCTACCTCTGACTAATATAAATATAGAACACACAATATAGATACACACAATATAGACAAAATTAATCTCAAAAGTCGGTTCGAAGTAAAGGTTATGTGTGAGATTATGTCAATGTGTGCGTGCATGTTTTTTATGCCATTTAGGTGGCAGACAAGAACGCGGCCCACCTGATTGAAAGTAGTTATCGTGACTTACGGACGCGTGTAACACCCATGTATGGGATTTGACGTATATGACAGGCGTCAACGAATGTCAAAAACGTCAAATCCTATACATTCGTCATTCTATTCCATGAAACGCCGAGCAACGAATTGCCACTTGTCTAGAGGTTAGGGGAGTCACCCTCGTGCTGCCGACCCCGTAAGGACATGCTACACAACAATATTATGGTATGTATAGTATACGTCAAACTTGTACCAAAGTAGTAACTTTTTAGTTTTTTTACGCTGCGTTGTTGTGGCCATACTGTATCTAGAGTCTAAGGAATCTACCTATTTCTTGAGAGTTCTTGTTTATTTATGTATGATGGGTGAATGGGGCCGCACCAATATTTTAAGTTCCAAGCTAACTTCACCTACAAGTTGGTACATCAGACTAGCGGAATAATCTATGAAAATAGGCATTCCTCTCGATTGGAAGGTGGGTATGTGACTGACACACCGTGGTATCAAACACTGTGCCCTTTGCTAATTAGAGGGACACTGTGTAGGTAAGTGGAATGTTTTATTTTCATTATAATTAAGCCTTTCTACGCGATTGTACCACAACCACAGGGACCAGAGTAAATGACAAAAATAAATAATAATTTAGTTATAAAATAGACCATAGGTCGAGTGGGCACCTTAAAATTATGAAAGGACGAATGGGCACTGGGGACGAATTCCAGGGGACTAGTGGGTACCAACCCAAGCTTATACGCTCCCGCCTCGGAATTTGTCATATGCGGCAACGTCACGTCTTGAGAGAGGCGTTGCCGTCTCCGTTGCCCAGAGTGGTTCACCACGTGGTGGTTCCTACTTATCCAGAAAAAAAAAATGTTCTCTAAACACCTCTTATTACTGTATAGTTCGTAATATAATTGTATATAGGAGTCTTGTATCTGGGTGAAGTGGTCAAGATACCTAAAACTGAAGTTACGACATAGCTACTGAAATTGAAACTAATTTCAGAACTATTTCAGTTGGTCTGTCTTCAACTCGCCAACATTGTTCTTTCTTCAACTCGCCAACATTGTTCTTTGGTTTGAAAGTATTAGTATGTACTTACTAACAAGTTGTAATATGAATTATTTGAAAGGTCGTTATGTACAGTTGACAAAAGAGTTACGGTTGCACCTATAAATACAACACTGTATAATATATGAAAAAGTGTAGGTACTTATACTCAATAAGCATATACTTTTTATATAAAGCTGTGTGCTCAGACGTAACCGTATTTCCTGTACCATGCCTTCAAGAGTAAGGGAAAGTTATTGCAATTTTATTTTTATTCTTTTCTAACTTTTAAACCTCTATAAATTCTAACTCTAACTTCAAAAACCTTTAAAATCTATTTCCAAACTATAGGAAATAGTACATTATGGTACAAGTGAGCAACGTTGGTGATTACCGCCGAGGCGCCATTGAGACCCGAGCCGCCAGGCGAGGGTCTTAAGACAGCCGAGGACGGTAATCATCATGCTCACACGTGCCATACGACGTTTTACAACACACTTGCGAATAAAATAATACTACAAATACTAAATAAACAATACTACAAATTAATTCGTTTTCCTATGCGCGCGCATTTAACAATGGCGGTCGACCATATTTAAAAAAAAAAGAGGGTTGAACTTAACTTTTTTTTACTCTGTTTTTTTTTCTGTACTTAGAGAAAAAAAAAAGTTAAATTTGAGCGAAAATTTTGTTTATTACACAAGTATTACAAGTTGAAATTATTTATTTAAATACGAAAATGCATCAAATGACCATACAATAGGCGTATTAATTTATTCGTACTATTAAACACGTTATTTTTTGTATCAAAACTTTTTTAAGAACATTGTACGAAATTGGATTTAATTTCGGGATAAATAAAATTCGGAAATGCGAACAAGACTTCTTTATCGTGCGAAAGCTCAAAAGTCATTAAAATTAAATTTATAAAATTACAATAGGATAATTAAAACTACCGACAGGACGCAGCACCTGCGTATTGCATAAGTCGTGTATGCTCTGGCTCCACTAGTTGCGAGAATAATCCGTCAGGCGCTTTAACGCTTCAACATGCCCCCGGGCGTTGAAACAACGGTTTCAACCAGACTCCGACGGACAGATCCTGTTGAATGCTCGCCGGATGACTCCAGCAGATGTGTTCAGCTTCAACGAGTCCTTTTCTGAACGCCATTGGTCCGCACCTGCAATTCTGCAACATAATTCGTTGCTCCATCTGTACCAAATATTGCCGGAGTTGTCCTATCCGTTGGGAACGAGATAGATAGTCAGGCTGCGGTCGAGAAGTAACGGAGCGTCCAATGAGGAAGTGACCTGGCTTAAGTTGGCGAAGTGTGATCTGCTGGATCCGAGAATAACGGCGTCAGTGCACGAGAGTCTAAATGGCTTCAATCTTCGTCAGTGTGGTGTAAAGCTCTTCAAACCTAATGTTACAATTTCCCAACACTCTTTGTAGGTGGTACTTTTTTGACTTTACACCTGCTTCCCAGTGACCACCAAATGCGGGGTGTATGCGGGGTATAAATGAAACCGAATACCATCATTCGCCGTGCACTCACTCAAGGACAAACTATTCGAGGTAAAACTTATGAATTTCGTTACAAACACCGACAAATGAGGTACCGTTGGCCAAAAAATATCAACGGGTTTGCCTCCTCAAGATATAAATCGATACAAAGCTAGCAAAAATCACCCGCAAGCTCTAAATGGATAGCCTTGGATGTACAACAAATGAAATTGGCGATTTACACCTTTACTAGCCTGCATCATAATTAGCACACATAATAGGGCCTGCGTAATCAACGCCCGTAGTCTCAACGGGATAACCGGGACAGAGACACTCACGTGGTAAGTTGCCCATCATCGGGGCTACCACCTTACCCTTCATACGATAGTACCTGACACATTTATAATAGCAAGATTTGCCCAAAATTAAATAATAGGTTTGTTACTTGATCCTAGGTTTAAAGTTTAATGATTATGTGGACTGTAAATAAATAAATAGATAAATATTCAGTTATAGAATAGGTTTTCCTACTGGAAATAATAAATCTAAAAAACATAGGCTAACAAAACGTATGACAACGGGTAACGTATATCATTCATAATGACCGCTCTTAAAACTAGGTACATTAGTTCGAACCTCTGGTAGTGTCTCCGATCCTAAACACTGAACGTCATTGAACGATACTCGCGTCGACGTTTACGTTTCCATTTAGGTACTAAATAATGTAAACAGTGTGCAGCCTTATGATTTACCCACTCGTCATGATTATCGATAGAAACATTACATTTTAAATCATGCGAGGGTAGTGATGAATAGTTCTGCGTAACTGGGCCAGAAACTATCCATCCTAAACGGGTTTCACACAATACTGGCTTCCCAGTACCTAACTTTATTCTTTGAGATCCCAACAAATCCCAAAACAGATCAGCACCTATGAGAATATCAATATCTCCAGGCTTGTAAAACTTGGGATCAGCTAAAGTGATATTCGAGGGTAGTTCAAAATCACTAATATTTATTTCTCGGCACGGTACGTCGCTCGTAATATATGGCAAAACAAAACAATTGAGTTCGAAATCAAAGTCGTCTTGTAATGACGTCAGTTTGACTCGACATACTTTGCCTACGCGCGACGTGACATTGTTTATGCCAAGTATAGATTTACTTACCGGGCTAGTTAGTAAATTTAGTCTTTTGCATAACCGATCTGTTATGAATGACGACGTGCTCGCACTGTCTAGAATGGCGCGAACGAAATGGACACCGTTATTATGGTCGCGCAGTTTGATCAAGGCAGTAGACAACAACACATCTCGCTGCTTATGACCACGGACAGACGCAATGGTAGCTGATAAAGCTACGTTAGCTGAGGTCGTATTGGCAGACGGAACAGATGGATGAAAGTTAGTAGTCGTTTCAGGAGGAGAATCATCTATATGTGTATTCGGAATAGTGCATGTATTATTATTTGTGTGAATAAGTGTGTGATGTCTACGTTTGCAGTGTTGACAACCCGGTTTTTTACACTTGTTAGCGTAGTGACCCGAGTGAAGACAATTGTAGCACACTTTATAGCTAGGTAGTAACTTGATACGAGCGTCAGTGTTTAATGCGAGAAACTGTTGACAATTGTTCAATGTGTGATCGAGACTATTGCATTTAGGACATACTTTCGGAACCGAATGAGTAGAAGAACTGCTAGAAGACTGCGTGGCTATCATAGACTTTAACTTAGGGTCTGATTTAGATGTCTGTGAATAATGTTGACGTGAGGACTCTAAGGTTTCTATGAGATCGGCTCGGCCACGTAAGAACTGTAGAAATACAGCAAACGTAATCGGGCTGTCCTTGTCTAACCTGCCTTTGTATTCCTCCCACTCACGAAAGGTTTTTTGATCAACCTTCGGAGTGATAATACAAATTAAAAGTGTATCCCACTGGTTGACAGGTTCTCCTAACGATGTCAAAGCTCGCAAGTCTTTATTTAATTTATCGATTAAATTCTTCAATGCAACAGAAGACTCCTTATGAATAGACTCAATATTTAATAACGAATTTACGTGATTAGTTACTAATAGTCGTTTGTTGTCAAATCGATCACACAATAAACTCCAGGCTACGGCGTAATTACTCGACGAAAACTCAATGCTTTTTATAACCACGGCAGCAGTACCCTCAAGAGATGCTCTTAAGTAGTGGAATTTGCTAACTACATCAATGTCATCATTAAAGTGAATCAGGCTAGTATAGGTGTCACGAAACTCTAACCAATTATCATATGATCCGCTAAACTTAGGTAACTGAATGGTAGGTAATTTGACTCGTGTGTTCATACCAGTACGAGTGCTTTTACAACTCTGCATCGATTTATTCTCGGTATTAAAACTAACAAGCATACTTTGCGCTCTGGACAAGGACTTGTAATAAATAGACTCGAAGTCAGAACGTTCAGCATATTGCAATTTTACATCCTCAACAAGACATTCTAGGCGCAACTGTACCTCATCGTATCGCTCATACACCGACTCAAGCTTATCCATACGTAACTGTAGTTCCGAAACATCGCAACTTGACAACTCTTTGTCCTGAAGTGAGTTCAGGAAGTGAACGAAGGTCGTCAATCGACCCTTGTAGCTACCTCGCGTTTTAACTAACTCCTTTTCCTCGGCCATACTGGGAAGCAGGTGTCGTCAACCTAGAATTGATACAATGATACAATTAACAACTAATGCTTATATTACCGGAACCATAAAGTTTTCGATGAATACCTACACTTGACTAAAGCTTACAGAAAGTTACTTTTCTAGCAATATGATTCCTCTTATTTAATTGACAAGGGTATATGTAGGTACTTAGGACTTACAATATACCTATAGTACTACTTGTATTAATTTACTATAAAATTACACAATATTATAAAAGACTACCTATATTAAATTAATTTGTAGATCTTTTTACTTTCCAATAATACATTTATTACATATATATTTTAATGAATACAATAATAAATCCTGAACTAATAACTATATTAAATTGATTGAAAATGAATGACTTGCAATTATTAATATCGAACACTCGAATGTACCACCTGTGTCAAGATACCTAGCTACCTATTAACAATCACAGTTAATGATGTGAATTAGTTGCAGCGTTATATAAATTTAGACAAATATGTAGCAAATTAGCTAACTATACTATATTAAGTATGATTTATACTAAATATTAAATGCTGATGAAAAAAATACTAATTACAATGTAAGTAGGTACCTGATGATTTTACTCTAACACTGTACGTTTAATGGTAAGCTATAATTAGATAATATGTTACCTGAGTGTTGGGTGAAGATATTAAATTATAATAAATAATTGCTTTACACCACGAACTTCGTCTTTCTTGAACTTAATCCTCTGGTTCAGATCCTTAGCAATCCTTAATCCTTATATTTCTTATTCCTTATTTTGCTATATCCACTTCCGCTAATCTTCCAGAATATCCGGTTCGTTAGGACCATGTACGAAATTGGATTTAATTTCGGGATAAATAAAATTCGGAAATGCGAACAAGACTTCTTTATCGTGCGAAAGCTCAAAAGTCATTAAAATTAAATTTATAAAATTACAATAGGATAATTAAAACTACCGACAGGACGCAGCACCTGCGTATTGCATAAGTCGTGTATGCTCTGGCTCCACTAGTTGCGAGAATAATCCGTCAGGCGCTTTAACGCTTCAACAAACATAGACAATTATAGACACTTCCTATAAAATTTAAAAAAGAATCTATAACTCACTTTTGTGAATAATAGTAATGAATAAGTCACAGTTTTATAATAGGTGTCATTCCGTGCTTAATTGCGGTAATATAATATCACTTTTATGAGCAGGTGTGTTGTAAAATATATTTATCCCCATTCTAGACCCTATTATTACCAGCTAACTACGTTATTATGTTTATATATGTACATCCAAGAATATTATAATTTTTCTATAACACGTAACACACGAGCTTATTTCCATTAAACAGGCGCTTTTCCAGACTTACACCACAAATGTAATAAACAAACACGCTGTAGAACAATGAGACGACAGAACACTCTTTGTGCAGTGGCTACTTCACTTGATCACATGCGATAAAAGCTCAGTTGTTTGTTTGCAGCAATCTTTTTCCAACTAAACTAAAAGAAGGCACAATAGTATAAGGTTTCCTTTATTTTCTTCGCACTGTGCAACACCGTGCCTCAGTTGTAAAGTAATTAAAGCAAAGACGACAGCTTTGTTCAGTTTTTCTTCATTACGCTGAGAATCCAATTTGCTTTGTGATTCTTATTTTTAATTAATGCCAATTATTCTCATGGTTTATTCGAGTGGTTGAGGCTCTATTGTGGATTTGTGTAATCGAATTTACGTAAACAGTTTCTTTCGTTGTTAAGGGAAGTGTACGGCGAATTATAAAGATCTTCGGTTCTTCACGAACGAACCTGTGTAGAACTGGGGCCCTAGACAAAGTGACATTCTATTGATGGAATCGCTCTGAAGCGAACCATTTTTAAGGTTTTAACAATGGATATCGGGTCATTGCGGTGGTTATAGTAATAGTGATAAGTTAAATAATGTATTTCGAGTTAAAAAGACTCAAATTTCATTAAAAAATATAGTTATATTAATGATTTATGTCAATTTCATACTACAATTAGCGATTCCACTGGCGTTTTCGCCAATAGAATGTCACTTTGTCTAAGACCCCTGTACACTTACTGGTTGATGGATAAGCCTTTTGCATAGACTTTCTTCTCAGGGTTAGGGCAAAAGCCTGTACAGTCAGCATCAGATCTATCTTTACTAAAGTGTTATAGAGGGTCGTCAGCGCGATTGTGACGCCCCTGGTGCTGCATACGTCCATGTCGTCCATAGGCCACGGTAACCATTTTTCATCAGGTGGGACGTGTGCTTGTCTGCCACCTGAGTTGTATAAAAAACGTGTGAAAAAGATCTTAATACCTCGTTAATGATCAAGTCAAACTGTTTTACTGAATTAAATTGTATTATCGACCGAACTAAAGGTGTGTACCAAATATCAAAACAATCAGTCTACAGGAAGCGGGGGAATACCAACGTATTAAGATAATTTTGAGTACTTTGTTAGTCAAGGTCAATCTGATACTGAAGTACCTATCAAGAATTAGAGCTTATTTCATTCTTAGTTCAACCTGCTCCTCCTAGCAGTAGGTCCAATTTAAGAAACATTTTTTCGCGACCTTTTCCGCGACGGATTAGTTCCGAGCAGATTTTCAAGTATAAACCTAATAATTGTAACAAAAATCATTTCATGTTCCTAAACGGAATTAAGAATTTTATTTTTTCCTCGGCCTAATTACTACGTCTTACGCTTGACTTGTTTTCAACTAAAAATATCAAACTCATTTAACCAATGAACCGTAAAGAGCTCAGAGGTTTTTAAGGCGGCCAAAACCATAAATATGGGGCCTTCACTTTTGTCGTATCGCGATAATTAATCTTGTTTGAGAAATGGGGGCCGGGATGCAGGCCGATACTTTGATAAATAGATTTTTGCTTCTTACCAACTCGTTCGAACGGATCTCTGACGAGGACTGAGATTAGAATATGTTACCAGTTGCTAGAAGTGACTGTTTAATATATAAAAATCAATGCCACTTTTCGTTGTTATTTTATAACTCAAAAACGGCTGAACCGATTTGGCTAATTTCAGTCTTGAAATATACGTGGGTGTCTAGGGAAGGTTTAAAGGATGAAAAAATAGGTGCAGCGGGAACAGGAAAAATATGGCGGTACGAAAATCGCCGGGACAGCTAGTCTATATACCTATATAAAAATCAATGCCACTTTTCGTTGTTAGTTTATAACTCAAGAACGGCTGAACCGATTTGGCTAATTTCAGTCTTGAAATATACGTGGGTGTCCAGGGAAGATTTAAAGCATGAAAAAATAGGTGCAGCGGGAACAGGAAAAATATGGCGGTACGAAGTTCGCCGGGACAGCTAGTTGTTTATAAAAATGAACGGTAAGTTTTGGCTTTATTCGCAGCCAACTAACTTAATCAGCCGTTCAATTAACTGCTTAGGCTCTTTACTAAACGGCGCAGTTCAATTAACGGCCTGTATGATATTAATGATTGGGTCATTCAGGCACCACCATGAACTTTTTTTTTATACCACTTAGGTGGCAGACAAGCACACGGCCCACCTGATGGGAAGTGGTCACCGTGGCCTATGGACGTATGCAACACCAGGGGCGTGACACTTGCGCTGCCGACCCTGAAGAAAGCTTCTAATGCCCTTCTTGAAGAACCCCATGTAGTCGCTTGGGAAAACCACCGCAGGGAGTTCATTCCACAGCTTGAGTGTGCGTGGGATGAAGTGCCTTTCATACCGCACAGTGCGCACCGTTTCCGGATGCAATATGTGAGGATAAATTCTCTGCCTGTTGAGAAAAGCTACGCAATCCCATTTATAACCATGCCGGAACACGTCATTTTCAAAAGCTGTTTGATCAAATGTCTGAATATCATTCAGGCCATTCAATTGAACGATGCCGTTTAGTAAATAGGTTATAAGGCCGTTTAATAAGGAGGCGGTTAATTGAACAGTTGATTAGGCTAGTTGGCTGGTGACCATTAGAGTCCCTAAGTGAATATCGCGAAATGACATGAAAACGGAAGATGGAAACTGGATGAAAACAAAGATTCGAGAGTTAAGGCCCCGAATCAGATCAGCATCGAAAAATCGGTATTTTCGAAACCGTTTTTCTTATTAACTATGAAACCTACAGATCTGGGATTCACAAACCTGGATACTACAGGATATACAGAGTAACTACTCCTTTTCATAAATTAAATAAAAAAGGAGAAAATAGTAGAAAAGAGGCTCTGAACAACACTCTACTCTTTCTTATGAGACCAAATATTTTCTACAATATGAAATTTCACATATTATGTTAAATAAGTGTTTTAGCATGACGTGATCTTCTTAGTTTGTAATCGTCGCCTATAAAGTTATCTATTAAATTTGTTTTTACTGATTTTTACGGTTCAAATATGAGAGCCAATGACCTTAAGCATTTGTATGTTCAAAGTAATTCGCGTATGTAATCACCTTAACTTTTAGCATTGGTGATCACTGTGATCAGCAATGTTTTCTGCAGCTGAAAATACAAACAAAGCTCAGTCGAAATTATTAAATCACTTTATAGTCGCTTGGGGTAGCATCTGAACATTGCTGTGTACACATTCAGATGCCAGTCGCATTCACCATTTTGCCACGCATTAATGCATCATCAACACGGTCACTGAATCGTGATGATTGTATTAATATTCACTTCACGCCAACTATACATACTAGTCGAATTGATACTGGTCGTTATGATACTATGGACCTTTTGATACTTTAGACGAAATGATATTATGGACCACCTGCACCGAAAGGATTTATAGCTGCTAGCTGTGACCCGTGGCTCCAGCCTTGTGAAATTTTGATCTCGTTCCCGCTACCTATGGAAACCTATTCCTGGGCTAAAAAGTAGGTTAAATATTATTCCAGGCTATAATTTATCCCTGTTCCAAATCGTTCGTTCAGCCGTTAGAGCGTGATTGCATAACAAACATCCAAACATCATCTCAAACTTTCACATTTATAATATAAGGATAGGAGGAAAGTAGGATAGGATCGGATTACCTGTTCCTCACTTGAAATTCCTGAATAGAAATCGGAACCTGTGATTTTTAAATTACACATACAAACCTTCTCCTGGTGATAAAGAACGCAACAAAAAAATATTTTTATTCTCTTATTTTTTTTGTTTATTTATTTCTTTAGTGCTAAGCAAACCTTAGTGGTTTATAAGTGCTGATGTGAATCATACTGTATTCATTAATGTTTTAATATGATAATAAAAAGAAAAAAAAAAATCCAATTTGGTGCTGTGGTTTGAAAGTTCTGCGCGTATATATTTCATCGATATTATAATATAGTCAACCGGGTAGCGTCTGTCAATTTTTTTTATACCATTTAGTTGGCAGACAAGCACACGGCCCACCAGATGGGAAGCGGTCACCCTAGCCTATGGACTTATGCAACACCAGGGGCGTCACACTCGCGCTGCCGACCCTGAAGAAAACTTCTAATGCCCTTCTTGAAGAACCCCAAGATAAGATACAGATAAGTGAAACATACACAAAAAAAACAGTAAAATACTGTAATATTTTAGCACTTCGTGCTGGCTTTAGAGCAATACATCTTTGTATTTTCCAATTTTGCCCTAAGTATGCGGGTCGCGGCGGAAAAAATGCCGAGGCCAATTTCTGTGAATGATTACAGCTATTTTGGCCCACACTATAAGGGTGTGCGGGAAGTGGCAGCGTTTCACTTGCCGCCGATAGAATATGAATGTGTGCGTGTGTTTTATACTTGATGTATGATCAGCGGAGAATCTACTGTTTCACACTGTTTTATAATCTTGTATCCGTTTGATTAGTATTATTATGGTTTGATCTTACTTATTAGATAAATACCTACCTGCCTATAACTATTTTAAATAGATTTTATTAGAAAGTATATTATATCAATTAATTAATCAATTAATTTGACATTGAATTATGACCTTGTTTAAGACAGATCTCTAATCAACACCACGTTTTTTGATCTCAAAAGTAAACCTTGACTGCATTCCGTGCAACTTACTACAACGACGTAACAGTTATTCGAGAATCCTACAAAATAAACGCACTAAAACAAAAACAAAAAAAAAAAAAAATTTACTATTATGTAACTGTAAATTTATTTATTTGGGAATGTTTGTTCGCGATGGACGCAAAAACTACCGAACGGATTTTGATGCGGTTTCTTTTGTTAGAAAGGTCTTGGTATTTTTTATGCATATTAAACGACATCCACATTAGTTATTATGATAAAAAAACTCAAAAAATTAATTATTGTAATAGTATCAGCAAATGCCACGTGGGGCCTGGTGACTTGTAACACAGGTCTATCAGACCTTCAATAAGCACCAGCTCTTACAACGTGGTTTTATAACATCCAATGATCTTTGTAATTGTTATCAAACTGTATACCCATTGAGACCCATTGTGAGAGAAATAAATATATAAATTATTATAATTATTATAATCCGTATCTTTAAATTTGAATTTAGTAATATACAGGGTATAAGATTTTAACCTTACCTGGAGGGAAAGTGCTCTAAATACTGGAGATAGCGAATTTCACTCAGAGGAAACATTCCTTTATTTTTAAAAAGAAATAAAACGGCATTCATGGACTTCCTTTCATTTAATTTACCATGTTTGTTCAAGAGATTAATTTGATCCTCATAATTGACACTATCGATTGAAGCTATAAAAATACAGGATATTATTTTTTCGGATTTTAGTCGGTTCGATTACCGGGCAGGGCAAACGAATTTCCAAAAATCTATGAATGTAGTTTTGTTTCTTTAAAAAAATAAAGGAATGTTTCCTTTGAGTGAAATTAGCTTTCTCCAGTATTTAAAGTACTTTCCCTCCAGGTAAGGTTAAAATCTTCCACCCTGTATAGTACTGAGTCTTTAAAAACCAGAGGAGGTTCTCAAGAGTACCACCAGAAAGAATAAGGACTTGCTAGATCAATAAGCAATGAATTGTATTACGTAATAAGAGTTACTTGTACAACATATATGAATCAATAACTATGTAATATTATTACGTCTAAGGTCCTAAAAGTAAACCCTTTATCAACACCTATGTGAGGTATGTCTTATAGGCAATACGTCCCACCTTGAAAAAGTATAATTACTGTCATATATTTATCATCACATGACATATTACCGCGACAGAGTTTTATCAACATTCCAATGCGTCTGTGAATTTTTATTGCGACATTTTTTTAGAGGCTTCGTCTATTACTTTGCGAATCTAACTTGCGAGTCTTCAAATTAATATCAAAAGTTTCTTTATGATCTGAACGTAGAAAAATATTTGACTTAACGTTGATTTTAAGTCAGGGTGCTATATCTGTGGTTCAGTCAGTCTATTTATACGGCGCAAAGTATGGTAAAGGTCTCCATCTCTTCATCCTAGTGTTAATTCCCAGTCGCATCCGAAGCTTTTATCTCGCAGTCTGGGGTCCGCTTTACCAGTCTTAACTGCGGATTTGGCTGGACCTCGATATTTTCCGTGAAGCGACTGCCATCTAACCTCCACAACCCAATGGTGATATAAGGCGATATCGAAGCATTGCAGCTAGACCATTGTTGTTGGACATTTTAGGGCTCGAACTACCCGTAACAACTGCCATAGATGTTCATATGGCAACCGGAACCGACGGCTTAACGTGCTTTCCGAGGCACGACCAGACCAATGCAAATACCAATATTCATGCATACAAATATATGCACTGAGCGGCGATCGAATCCGCGCCTCCTGCGTAGCGGCCGCGTTCACTACCGCTACGCCACGGAGGCTGTAAAGTTCTCCATAAAGGTCTCGAAAGTTTGTGAAGTCTTGCAAACCACATAAGGCCATATACCATGGTAATGGTGATGGCTTTTCTCCTTTCATAAGTAGAAGAAGGATGAGCGTCTCATGGTGTACTTACATAGGGTCAGTGAATAAACAAGGGTAAATGGATTAATTAATTAAAGTTTAACTATTCACGCACCGCAATTCGTTCCGCCTCCGAAGTCAGCAGTAAATTCATTATCAATTCAGTCCAATTTTGGATTTAAGATCTATTATTATCATCATATTACTATTATAAATCTGAAATTTGGGATGAATAGATATTTGATACTTAACACACCAGTTTGCTTGAAATTTGGAGATATATGTAGATTATAGTCTGGACTTTACTATAATATTATAAAGAGGAAAGATTGTATGTAACGAATACTCAAAAACTACTGGACCGATTTTAAAAATTCTTTCGCCATTAAATAGCTGCATTATCCGGTACGAACATAGGCCATTACGCTACTATCAGCGATGAACGGGATGAGAATTCCACACGGGCGGAGCTACAACTAGTAACAGCTAGGTATATTAAGATTTATCACGGGAATATGTTTCTTTGAGGGACGAAAATACGACTAGTTTTACACGCAGGCGGAGCCACGGAAAACAGCTGGTTTGATCAGATATTTAGATTTTAGCTCGTTTCGGTCCTTAGATTAATGGCTTTCGCAGCAAGATGTCCGCAAATTTGTTGATGTCAAGTTAAAAATAAGTTACTATAAAACTATGGCTGGCGTGGAGCCAAGATAAACCCGTGTCATGTTTTTCTTCTACAGTAAAATCTTATAAAAATATCTTATAAAAATCCGTTCAAGGCATCATAGAACTATTTAAAAATATATAATAAGTGAAAATTTACCGGCTTACTACTTCTTCTTCTTCTTCTGTCGAATCGATGGCGCTTATATTCTCAAATTCTATTTTCCCAGTATGCTGCTACCTGGATCGCATTCTCGGAGGCACTCATTAAGTCCTCCGGTGTACAGGTAGATGGGCATGCGGCATACGTTAGCAGGTGGGCCATGCTCTGTGGACTTACTACTACTAATCCCTACTGTCTGTCTGTCTATCTCACTTTTACGACTAAACCGCTGAACCGATTTTGATTAAATTTGGTATAGAAGTAGGTTAGACCTTGAGAAAGGACATAGGCTATGTTTGATCGCGATAACCGACATCCACGCGGGCGGAGCCGCGGGCAAAAGCTAGTACTACATATATAAGCTAAAATTGCTTGTAGGATTCAATCGACTCAATAACTACAAAACAAAAAAAAAACAAAAAAAAAACTACCGACGCTTGGTTTCCGGTATATATAATACGGAAGAAAAGTAAGCAAGTTAAGTATCTTTCATTTCCACTTCACTACAGAAATATTTCTGCCATATTTTCTGTAAATTAAAGCATTTAAAATAGGCTTAAGTTTTGCAGCAGATTGACTGAGCCATCTGTTTCAAGTTAAAAAATAGAGGGAAGGCATTAACTATGAATGTGGATGACTACAAGGGGAGAGGAAGACCTAAAAGGAGGTGGATGGACTGTGTGAAAGATGATATGGTTAAGAAGGGAGCGAATGTTGAGATGACTGCAACTAGAGATGAATGGAAAAAGCATACATGTTGCGCCGACCCCAAATGAACTTGGGATAAGGGCAGGAGGATGATGAGTATAGAGGTTCAAATAGAGTAGTTAAAACACCTCATGTTGATTTGAAATGCGATTTATTACTGCCTGTAAATTCGGAGTTCTTTGCAAAGTGAGACAACTTTTCACAGCGAAAAGTATTTGGCAGGTCTGCAGCGATCGACAACCCGGAGCCTTTGCAGATACTTAGGTAGATTACCTTCTTGGCAATATCTTACTTAGCGAATGTGTTGAGGATGAGAATTTTGAGATTGTCTAGTCTAGAATTTCCTACCCGTAATCAGTACAATTGAGATACATATTACTTAATTTTTTATATGATTGCTATCACTTATTTTCTCTTTTCATTATCGTGGGCAGAAAACGGAATAACATCTGGGTTGAAACAAAAAGAATCATGGGTTGAAAACGCAAAAACATTTTTAGTGTTTTGTGTTTCAGGAGTCATTTGTAATGATGACCTTGGGTTTTTATTTTTTATTTATTTATTATACACTTTATTGTACACCATTAGAGTTTCTAATATTACATCGAAGGTTCATTTACTAATTTGTACTAGCAAATTAGTAAAGGCGGTGTACTAACACCGCCATCATATCCATCCAGATATGACGGAAATAACCTAAATCTACATCCCAGCTATAATTGAATCAGAATAAATTTGTTCTACAGGATCCAATTTCAATATACACAGGTGGTTGTACACTGTGCAGCGCTTTATGCATTCTACCTGAATATCAATGGACGTTATCGTTTCAATAGATTTGATTTACGGTACGTCAATACCGGCCATGTTGGACATGGTCTTTAACGCTTAGCCGGGGCATTTGCCCAATTATACAGGATTGAGAAATGGTGTAATTTGGAATTACAGTTGATGACGAGCTGTGTGGCGTAGCGGTAGAACGTTCGTCTGCTAAGATATAGGCCACGGGTTCGATTCCCACTTAGTTAAAAACATTTAGATATAGTCTAGGTGTGATGACGTAGCACGGAGCAATATGGTTGCCTGTAAGAAATTGCCGCAGAGCGACAAGGCCGCCATCTGTATTAACCACATAACTTAGATATATTGTTAAATCTATGATGATAAAGACGTTTTTACTTACCTACTTACTTTACCTGGCATCCGAAGTCAGAGAAAGGAATAGTCAAAGACGTGCCCCTGACTCCAAGTTTCAGCCTTTAGATTAAATCGGGATTAGCGCTCAAATGATGAAGATCAGGATCAAGATCGCATAGTCAGGTATGAAAGGAACTTCATCCCCCACGCGCTTAAACCGTGGAATGAACTTTCTGTCGTGGTTTTTCCATGTGACTATAGTATGGGGTTCTTCAAGAAGCGCATTAGATTCATTAGAAGGTTCTTACGGGGTCGGCAGCGCGAGTGTGACGCCATTGATGTTGCATACGCCCATTGGCCCCTTCTGGCAACATAGTTCGATTAATCGCACGAGGATTTAAAAGTCCTCATGGTGGCACCAATCAAACTATAGGGATTAATAAATCCAAATCGTTCGATTGGTCGCACTATCAGGATTTTTTTAATCCTTGTTGTTCGATCGGTCGCATTACGGTAACCACTTTCCATCAGGTGGGCCATGTGCTTGTCTGCCACCTAAGTGGTAAAAAATAATCTTGCAAAGCCGTCAATCTAGGGACCACCATTTTCAAATTCGAGGTGTGACTATATAACACGTTTACAATCCGACCTGAGTATCAAATCAGTATTGATTGAGGGTTTATGATACTGATTTGATACCGGGAGGGAAGCTGCGCGCTAAACCTTGCTCGTAAATGGTAAAGAACATTCTAGCAAACTCAATTTAACTTTTATGTCACAAGCTAAAACCTAAACTACCGCACACGTTCCTACTTCATGTTCTTTTCGAGATTTCAGACTTCCAAACATAAATTTTATTCGGACTGGCAACTTTGTAAATTCAAATTTTAGAATTATAATAATATTCTAAGACATTCTACAACACTGCTTAACAAGCTTCAGTACATCATCACTACATATTATAAAACAAAGTCGTTGTCGCTGCCTGTCCGTCCCTATGTATGCTTAAATCTTCAAAACTACGCAAAGGATTTTGAAGCGGTTTTTTTAAATAGAGTGATTCAAGAGGCAGTTTTATATGTATAACCAAAGATATTATATAAATTAGATAAAAGATTAGATAAAAGATATTAGATAAAAGATATTATTAGATAAAAGATAGAAGAATAGAAGAATAGAAGATAATAGAATAGAATAGATAATAGAATATAGTAAATATATATAATATATATATATATAATATAGATATAATAAATAAATAATATAGATATATATATAATAGATAATAGAAGAGAATAGAAGATATTAGATAAAAGATATTATATAAATGTCATTGTGTATAACACATGCATAATATTGTAGAGAAACACTGATAAATTTAGAGATATGCAGCGGGAACGGGATCAGAAAATATGGCGGTACGAAGTTCGCGCGGGTCAGCTAGTTCTATATAAAATCATTCTCAATATAGCTTTTTTATCGTGCGAAAAATCCCTACGGGTACCGCTCCGTTGGAGCCGGTGGAGGAGGTTATGTCAGACTTGAACCGACTAAAACGCACGCCATCTGTGGGTCGTCGGTTGCCGGAGGTGAGGTAGTCGTAGACATATACCTCACACCCCAGCCGATCCAGCTTTCGATCCGGCCCGCTTCCGGTGTGGGGACCACAGATTCCTCAACTCGCCCCCGGGTATGGGGAGGCACGCAGCGCGCGCCGCCGCGGTCTGCTTCTGCCAGGGTGACAGGCGGCTCCGCCCGTCACCTCCAGGCCCGCGCTCATGGGGGACGGAGGTCATTTTGCGACCTCCGACGCTCGAGTTACCGCCGCTCGTCATGAGCCGCGCGGTTAGCGATTCTCCTCCGCTCGTCGCGGGCCGCAAGGTCTGCGATTCTCCTTCGCTCTCGCTCCGCCGCCTCCTTCACGAGCATTACTCGCTCGCAGAAGGAGTTCTCAATATAGCTATAAATATGTAAGTTTGCTTTTCTGCCTATCAAAAACGGCAAAATAGATTCGCCCGAATTCGGATCATCTGTGTACGAAGTTCCGGTTTCAGGCTTTTAATTGTTTTAGAGCTAACCTTGTTTGTAAATTGGATCGTGTAAAGCTAATCTTGTGTACTGTATGAAAGCTTTTCCACAATTTTGAGGTCGAATGTAGCCCTATTTGTCTGACACCCTACACACACTACATTGAAGTGAACTTAAAATATATAATATAACCTAGTACAAAGGTTACGGGCTTTTAGCTAAGACTAAAAGCAAATACTAAGAGTCTGTAACGTCTCCACCTTGCCTTAGTACATGGGTGCTTACAGAATAAACATCTCGCTCTGGTTCGTATAAGTAAGTTTAGCATTTTTTTTGTTCGCGCGGAAATTCCCATCCCTCCTGGGGTAAGAGGCGCTACCGTCCCTATTGCCCCCGGTGTACCGCATGGAGGTTCTACCGACCTGCACCCCAACTAGATTTTTAACTTTGTAACTATGTCATTCCTACCAATTATGGAATTCTGTTCCTGTAACTTAGAGGAACCTATTTCAGACATAAAAGTAACCTGTGTTATTCCAGTTACCTATTCCAATAGTGCAGTGGGGAATGTTGATTTTTTTTTAAAGGCAAGCTGGTGACAATGAATCTTAGCGTCTATATAATCTCAATACGACGGCGACGACCATAGCAATGTTGTTTGGAATTCAGATACTGAATTACATATATGTACCGAATTTTGTCACTAAATTAGTATAAATTTAATATCTCGACTGTGGTTTCCCCTTGCAGAGCAAGCCGAAATATAGGAACCCCTCGCCACTGCTGTAGTGTCAGTACGAAAATGAAATCCCGAACTTGATCGTGATTGTAAGGATTCAAATCGTACTAGAGAAACGTGAAGTGTTTCATTTGTACTACTAGTTGTACATACTATCAATGAACAAACCCAAAGAAAATTGCTTGTATTTTTTTTAGTAGTACTAGAGAAACACTATTGTATCATTTGTACTACCAGTTGTACTAATCAGTAGTACTACTGACCCGGAGCGACGAAAAGTGTATCATTTGTATTACTAGTTATTGTACTATCAATGAACAAACCAAAAGAAAACTGCTTCAATACTAGTGATACAATAATGTATCATTTGTACTACCAGTTGTACTAATCAGTAGCACTACTGATCCACAGCGATACTCAATTATGTTTGTAAATAGAAGTTGAAAATGTTTGTATGGCAAGTGAAGCTAACTGTTACGTAAGGCTGTCTTAAGTCGTGTCTTAAGCCGGGACAAAGCCTGAGCGGATGTGGTCCGGCGTCCCGGCCGCACTTCCGGTAAAATGGCCGACGTCGACGGTAGCTCCCTCTATTGTTACGCGAACTTGTTATTGAGATGCTTAGATTACGTGATTGTAGTAACTGTAATTAGAATTTCTAATGAAACCTTAACACTATAGATATTGTGAATAGGTTGTGTTAGGGTCGGAGCTGTAAAAGGAATTTTGTAGGTAATTATTATGGTTGTTGCAAAAGGTCCACTTCCTTAATAAATAAATGTGGATAAAAGGGTCCAATTTATTCGAAGAGGTGTAAACATGCTGGTGACCGTAATCAGTAGGTATATCTAGGTGTATCAGGTAGTAATGCTTGCGTACTGTGCATAATTCAATCTAGGACCAAGCGGTTCGGAACATCCTTTCTTTATCGTATCAAAAAGATTTGGAATTCTTTACCACTAGTAATATTATAAATCAAAACTAACTCTGTAACAATTTCATGCTTAAACCACTGAACCGAATTTGATGAAATTTGTTCCAGAGATAGATGAAACCTTAGGAAAGGACATAGGTACTTAGGAATGGACATGTTTGGTCGCGATAAACGACATCCACGTGAGCTAAGCAATAGGCAACAGCTAGTGTTTAATAAATAAAGTAATACACGTAAGTCTTATAACCGTTTAATTGCTAAAGTTGAAGAATTTACCAAGAATTCGAACATTGACTCGTACACGTTCAAATTTCGCTATTAATTAGATTCTTCACGATTACCTTTAACAGAGAGGATTAAGGTTATGACATTACATACATACTTATTACTAAACGATTTAATTAATTGAAATAAACTTTTTAATACACTTTTTAACGAATTCTATCGCGATTTAGAATAGAATAGAAATAAACTTTATTGTACCTACACCAAACAAAAAGAAAAGTATACATAAAATAAATGGCAAACATAATTAGGTAATGTACAAATGGCGGCCTTATCGCTAAAAGCAATATCTTACAGGCAACCTTTGAATGGATATGAATAATAAATAAACTAGTTTGTAGGTATATTGGGTAATTATTGGTGTAATTTGTTATTATTCACATTTAGTACGACAAATCGGGCACACTTCAGCAAAGTGAATAATATTAAATAGGTAAATCGCGATAGAATCCGTTAAAAAGTGGTTTTATTCCAATGTGTGTGATATTCGCGTAAGATTTTAATAATTTTACAGATTTCGGGATATTCACCATGCATTGTTTTGAGTTTCCGGAATTTCGGCACTGTTGCTCGGATTGTCAACAATCGGACAGTAACAACGCACAGTCTACTGACATATAGGTACAATGTTCAATTGTACCTATATATCAGTAGCCTCCGTGGTGTAGCGGTAGTGAACGCGGCCGCTACGCAGGAGGCGCGGGTTCGATCCCCGCTCAGTGCAAATATTTGTGTTCATGAAATATGGGTATTTGCATTGGTCTGGTCGTGCCTCGGAGAGCACGTTAAGCCGTCGGTCCTGGTTGCCATAAGAACATCTATGGCAGTCGTTACGGGTAGTTGGAGCCCTAAAAAATCCAAAAACAACGGTCTAGCTGCAAAGCTTCGATATCGCCTAATGTTATCATTGGGCTGTGGAGGTCAGACTCAGATGGCAATCGCTTCATGAAAAAATATCGAGGTCTAGCCAAATCTGTAGTTAAGACGGTAAAGCGGACCCCAGACTCCGAGTTGAAAAGCTAAGGATGCGACTGGGAATTAACGCTAGGATAAGAGAGAGAGTTCAAAGCAACAACGATCGGAAACTCAAACTCAGACCGGAATCGGTGCGCACAGTGAGGTATGAATGAAGGTTCATTCTCCGTACGCTCAAGCTGTGGAATAATCTTCTTGCTAAGGTTTTACCAAGCGACTACAATATAGGGTCAATAATTAATCTTCAAAAAGGGCATTAGAATATTTTTACAGAGTCGGCAGCATGAGTGTGACACCCCCCTGGTGTTGCATACGTCCATAGGCCACGGTAACCACTTTCCATCAGGTGGGCCGTGTGCTTGTCCGCCACCTGAGTGGTATAAAAAGAAAAAAATATAGAGTTCTTCAAAAAGGGCATTCGATTTTTTTACAGGGTCGGCAGCAAGAGTGTCCATAGGCCACATACTTCCCATCAGGAGGGCTATGTGCAAGTCTACCACTTAAGGGACGGTCCACACGGCGCGTTGCGTTGCGTTGCGTCGACGCAGCGCTGCGTCTTTTTACATACTAATAATCATAGTATCCACACGGCGCGTTGCGCGACGCAACGCACACACGACGGAGCTGCAGTCCCCGAGGCGAAGCGATCGGGGGTGTACGCGTTGTGACTGCCCGTGTGGCCGGCTATGTGTCAAAATCGTCACGCGCCGTGTGAACCGGCTGTAAGTGGTATAAAAGGAATACTCACTGCAGTTTTCAGGCAAGACACATTGCTTCACTTTTGAATCGTAGACATAGTTCTCGTTGCACGAACATCCTTTTTCACATACGGCGGCGCAGAATTTGGACACGCAATTTTGGTTGCATTGATTGTTGCAGTTGTCGTCGTGAGCGTTCTCGTCACCATCGCAAGATGCTAGAAAAATAAAATAATTCACATACATACAATAGTCAGCCTGTAAATCCAAAAACATTGCGCCAACTTTGATTATCGGTACCTCGTAATAGGGTGCGAGCCTATTGCCGTCAAGCGGGCCCTTAGTCATGAGCTGTATGTTTACTATTGGATGGAGAACAGCCCTATCCCTTAGTCGGCTTCTACGACACCCACAAGAAGAGATGGGGTGGCCCTATTCTACTCCACCGGGAACCAACACGGCTGTGTAAAATAGGAATAAACATTAAGAAAGACAAGAATATAACAAAGACACGGTGGGTACTATAGGTACTGTTAGGCTGACCCCACATTAGGCGTGCGCGTTCCTCGGGAGTGTGAGTGGAGCGAACGCCGCGTGTACGCCGCGATAGCGCTGCGTGACCGTCGCGTTTTGCTGTGTGGAGAATGCACGCGGCGCTCGCGTCGCGCTTTCTATACACACAGGTTACACGGCGGCAAAACGCGACGCTTATGCAGCGCGCTCGCGACGCGCACGCGGCGCTCGCGTCGTTCACACGTCCGAGGAACGCGCACGCCTAATGTGGGGGAGGCCTTAGGTGAGTATTTTTAGAGCCCACTAATCTTTGAGGCCCAAGTCATCACCTGCAAGCTGGTACGCCTGCTGAATAACGGACGAGGCACTGGCGCAGGCTTTCTTCTCACTCCCGTAAAAGTCGTATAAGCTGGGGTACTGGGGAAGTACCTCCGTCCTACAGAATACCGCGACTATAATAACCTCGTGTTGTGTTCCCGGTGGTGAGTAGGGTAGCCCTCTGGCTATAAGCTGGTGAGCTCTCTCACAGGAGAGGTTTTGTGCTGTCAGTGGGAAGACCAAAGAATTATCCTGTGTGTCTTCTTCGCTGACAGCACAAAATCTTTCTGTTCTTACAGGGTCGGCAGCACGAGTGTGACTCTAATGGTATTGCACTCGTCCATAGGTCACGGTAAACATTTTCCATCAGGTAGGTTGTGTGTTTGTCTGAAACCTAAGTGGTATAAAAAATAAGCCAAACCAAAAGGAGGAGGAAATAAGCGTTCCCGATTCCGAGGTGCAAGCATCAGGTATCAACGCTAAACGCTATGCCTAGTTCGTTGTTTCGTCCTGTGATAATTTCGACGACTAACAGTTATTTTCAAATTGAAAACTGCAACAAGTAGATATATTATGTTTAACCTAGTAAATGCTTCTAAAGTTCATTAAAATATTAGTTTTTTTTTATAAAATATTTGTATCATGTATATTTTACTGTGTTTAAAAATATGTTTAAAAACTAAAACACTATAATAGGCACAGTCTACTGAGCTATAGGTACAATGTTCAATTTTTTAAGCATGTTATACGTAGGTACGTATTACGAGTACAAGTTTAGAAGCGCAAGATAAGCAAAACAAAAATACTTATTTTGTGGCTGCATCATCGTGCGAAAGTGGTTTTATGGTGCGAACAATTTCATAGTTTTGAATATACGAGGGGTTCTTTACGGTAGGTGCACGAGAATTTTGTACACAAAATATTCTGTTCAAAAAGAGTTCACTGAAAAGTGACTTTTTTGGTTTTACAAAAGTTAGAGAGGCCTCTAGAGGGGGTTAGTGTAAAGATAAATCCAAATTAGTGGGATTGTAACCCTTCATCTGCGGCCGCCATCTCGTAAAACGGGGTGCGTATGGTTTTTAAACAATGCGAATAATTAAAATATAAAATTAATTACTTACCTAATCATTAATAATGATTATTATGTATAACCGTATAAACGAAATTAATAACAAAAAAAAAAAATAACTACTTCTGTTCACGGAGTGCTATCCGCTAGTTGAGAATCAGTATGGTCCGTGTGAAATGCGTGTGACCGTAATCTGGTTTGTTATTTTAGTGGCACGAGCCACGAAAATATCGAAAACATACAAAAAAGGTTATAAAAACTGAAAAACACTTACCCAATAGAGATTCCACGCACAACAAAGCTACCAGTACGACGCAGAATGCCCTGAAGAAATACATATTCGAAGTTAGTAATGGATACTATGAAGACGGCCTCAGTATCGTCATATATATACTAACTAGCAAGGTTGCTCATTATCATAAATGGGCATAGCTAATTAGCGACAAGTATTTTACAATTTTGATCGGGTCGGCTAGAAAGCAAAATGTTCATTTATGTGCTTTTGGTCTTCTCAAGCAAAAACTACTACAAACGTTCATCACCAAATTCTCATAAAAATAAATTAAAGTTTTTTTTGTAGTATCGTTTGCTTTGCATGATAGGTACTGTTACATTTTTTTATGATACTGTTTGAATCTTACGCGAATCTCACTCATTGCATTAAAACTACTTTTCAACGGATTCTATCACAACTTTCAAAGCAGTCCAATTTTAACAGCGGCTTTTCACAAGAGAATCTAGACGGACGCAAAAGTCTCTCTTTATATTCAAATAGCTAAGCACCGGCGCTATTTGTAGCTACTGCTAAATATAACGGCAGTTGGACAGCAGTAGACACTAATGGAATATACGGTGGACTAATTGTGTACTCTTTTAATCTCATAAAAGAACAGAGAATTTCGCATGCTTCCTTATTATTTTATTGTTCCTTGACTTGCTTTAGGAGGTTTTGTCATTGGAATCTCCTTCGCTCCCGCTCCGCCACTTCCTTCACGAGCAGGCTATTACACTACCAACCATTTCGGGTACTAATATAAAAAAAAATGATCTGGAAGTTTTCGTGTATAATTAAGTATTTAATATACAAATAAGAGATACGTATTCTCCTCAGTACCGTCTAGATAACGCTGAGTGTCTATGTAGCGATGCAAAATATGTTATGTAGAAAAACATGATTTTTTTTTCCTATCAGTCCTTGTATATGTTGTATTCAATAATCGCATACTCGTGTACGTGGCGTGCTAGTACGGTGTTAGCTCCGGTGTAGTGACTTTCGCTATCTCACAAGACGGTCGTATAGGTAAATAAAAAGTAATGGTCGCGATAAGTGTGATCGCTATTGTAAGTAAAGCTTATAACTTTAAATATTTGTACCGAGTTATACATGGGTATATAGGGCCTCACCAAGATCTTCACGGCCTACACTTGAAAATATTTAAGAGATACGATTTGACAGATGTCTGGATTCATGGTAGGTAACTAGGCACTATTGAAAGGATACATGAAACTGTTATAAATTAAGTTAAACCATTTCTAAATACGTATGATGTGACATATTTCACTTTAAATTACTACAAATATTTTAAGAATTGCTACAAATAATTTAAAATAAGACGTGATTCTTCATTTTTCGAAATCTCGTGTGACAGCTACGTCATATCGTTCTTATTTTTTCATTTGAGTGTTGCGGCTGTGTTCTCTATGGTTGTTACATTTTAATCGTATGGAGTTTATGTCAACTCGTTACGTTTATGGTCGGCGTTGCCAGAATGTAACTTTTGTAATATTATGTATTTCTTTTTACCCTCTTATGTTTCTTCTAAAATACAAATGAAAATATTGCTTAGATTTTTCTTTTATCGTATCGCATACTAGAGACAACGAATTTTTTTTATTTTTTTTCTGATACTGAAATCGAAAGTAGCTCAGACAGTGAATATATAAAAATTATAAATACCCATTTCGTATATCCTGAACCTAATATCAATACTAGATAAATGTTAAATTGATTGTAAAAATGCACCTCTTAAGCCGGGTACTCATTAGCGAGCCGTAACCGTAACTTCTGTGATACAGCGTAGGGTTCTAATGTGTACGCTTGTAGTTTAGGCTCTACAGTTTAGGCTCACGACGTCGCCGGAACGCTTTCACCGAGCGTACTCATTTTGAGAGCTGTAACTGTAACCAAACAGATACAGTAACGAGGTTCTAATGTGTACGAGGAAGCCACTGACAAGCTGGATCGGCGCAGCCCACTTGTGCAGCATGCATACTTATAAATGTCTTACTCGATGATCGCAGCGGCTAGCAACCTGTCCTGTCGGTCCTCTTGACGTCCACGAGCGCACTGCGAGCGCCCTTTGATTCGCGGCAAAAACCGACAATCATCGGCTCACTGCGAGTCGCTCGTGTAGCTTTCGTTGCAGGCTCGCAAACCACGTACACACTATGTTTTTGGTAACAGTAACGGTTACAGTTACGTGCAACGTTACGGGTTCAGAAATGAGTACGTTGTAAACGTCGGCTCACTGCAAACCGCACGCGTACCGCTCGCAGCAAGTTAGCGAACCACGTACACACTATGCTTTTTGGTTACAGTGCATGCAACGATTACGGTTACAGCTCGCTAATGAGTACCCGGCTTTAGATTATTTTGCCTACCAGCATCATCATGCGCATGGAGACGTATTTTCCTAATTGCATCTGAGGCCAAAGCTTGCCAAAGCTATAATTTTTAGGTTTTTAGGTTTCCCGTAGGAGCCGCGTGGTTCCCGGCAGAGTAGAACTTGGGCCTCCCCATCTCTTCCTATGCGGTGTCGTACCAGGCGACTAAGGGATAGGGCTGTTTATCACCAGACAGTTATATAGGTACAGCCACAACTTAGCCTCAGATGCATACCTCGAGTCAACAATAGTGCCAGGAATATGGCAATAGGCTCACCCCCTATTACGTGGGACCGAATAACTACAAATACCTATTTATCTATTATTTTTAACCTATTTATCTATTTTTTTTGTATGTTTGTTATGCGATTGTGAAGCCAATTCTAGACGGATTTTGAAAATTCTTTTTTTGTTCGTAAGTAGATTATTTCGAAATGGTCCCATTTAAATTTTGTAAAGATCTGATGATGGGTTTCCGAGATTCGACCAAGGAACTCTTCAAAAAGTACCAGGAAATCAGCCGCGATTGCTGCAATCGCATATTATTGCAATGTTTTCATTAAGCCTAACACATATAGGTACTAATCCAAATATCAATACTAGATATATTACATGATTAATCAGTGTTGCCAGGGCCAGATAGTCTAGTGTAAATGTAAACAAGATAGCTTAAAAAGTTACTTAACAGGGAAAAAGTAACGTTGTTTTATGGTATGGAAATCTTGTCGGATAATTATTATATTGCGCGGTTATGATGAATAGTTTTATTTATTTACAATGTTACAAAAGTTACATTTTGGCAGCTATGCGATTAATCTTTTGTTACTTGAATCGATTATTCTGACAATTGATTTAAGAAGCTCCATTCCTAGACTATAAACGTCAAATCGTATCTTTTAAATATTTTCAACTGTAATCACACTTGCAATGATAAATAAAACAATACACATAAGTCTTACAACCGTTTAATTGCTAAAGTTGAAGAATTTAATTTTCCAAGAACTCGAAATTGACTTGTGCACGTCGAAATTTTGCTGTTAATAAGATCCTGGACGATTACCTTTAATAGAAAGGATTAAGGTTATGACATTTTAGATACGAGTATATTGTTAAATTACTTTATTAATATTAGACATTTCGGGATCATCATCATCATGACATTTCGGGATATTTATCTTGTATTGTGTTTCTGATATTTCGGCACTGTTGCTCGGATTGTCAACAATCGGATAGTAACAATGATCGGAAACTGAAACTGAGACCGGAAACGATGCGCACAGTGAGGTGAGAAAGGTGCTCCATCCTCCGTACGTTCAAGCTGTGGAATAAGCTCCCTGCTGTGGTTTTATCACGGAGACTACGATATGGGGTGGTTCTTCAAAAAGGGTATTAAAATATGGGATATAATAAACCGTGCGACAAAAATAATAAATGAACGACTGATAATGAGTTACTTTAAATACTGAGTGAGCGACTAAAATACTGAGTGACCAGTGCAGAAAGTGCTAAATTGTGAAGTTATGAGGATTCGAGTATAGCGCACCCCAACTTGGATAGGTTAGGTTAGAAGGCTAACGCTTTAGCCTTCGTGGTTATTTTTTTATAACCATCCATAAATAGTGGCTCACTTAGTATTTTTAGTGGCTCACTTAGTATTTTTGTACGCCACATTCAGTAATTTTGACACCCATAAATTGAATAAAATGATTCTTCACTATAGCTGCCAACCTATTATTTTTAATACCTGCTTTTCGGATTAATTTGTGGCCGCGTTAAATACAACCCTTAAAATATTCTTACAAGATCGGCAGCACGAGTGTGACACTGTGCACATCCATAGGCCACGGTAACATCAGGTGAGCCGTGTGCTTACCTGTCAATTATGTGGTATAAAAAATAGGATAGGTACTCACTGCAGTATACGGGCAAGACACATCGCTTCACTTTTGCATCATAGATATAGCCTGGGTAGCACGAACATCCTTGCACACATTCGAGGGTGCTGGCTTTGGGTGCGCAGCTATGGACTTTTTGATTGCTGCAATCGCTGTGGTAAGCGTTCTTGTCACCAGCGCAAGATGCTAGAAAAATAAAAAGAAATAAACATTAAGTGGGGCCCCGCCAACGTAACGCAATTAAGGGGCCCGCAAACGTAAGGGGTCCCGCTAGAATCTTCGGGACCCAAGTCAACCTTAGCTGCAGTGCCGGCATACTTGCTGATTGACGAATGAGGCTCTGGTGCAGTCTTTCTTTTCGCCAGAACTCACATGGCAGTTGCTCACATAAAAGTTGTATATATGCCATGTCAAAAGGTGTTAGCGTACCCTGGGTTCCGAGGTGCAAAATGATGGTGATGAATAATACTGCCACAAGAACAAGTCCTTTCCTGGATCTTCTTCGTCCTAGCGTTAATCCCAGCCGCATCCGAAGCTTTCAACCTCGGAGTCTGGGGTCCGCTTCACCAGTGTAACTGCGGACTTAGTAGAACTTCGATATTTTACGTGAAGCGACTGTCGTCTGTCCTCCACAACCCAATAGCGATATTGAGCCATATCGAAGCATTGCAGCTAGACCAGTTAGACGTTTTAGGGCTCCAACTACCCGTTACGACTACCATAGAAGTACATATGGTCATCGGGACCGACGGCTTAACGTGTTGTCCGAGGCACGACCAGACAAATGCAAATACCCATATTCATGCATGCAAATATTTGCACTGAGCGGGGGTTTGCCGCAGAGGCTGTCGTCTCGTGGATAAACCACCTAAACTTGTAAATGCTTCTACTGGTAGTGCCAAGCAGTCGTGCGCGTGCCACGGGCCACGGGTAATGGAGGCTTATAAAGCCTACTAAAATATTAGTTTATACCATGCTTTAACCATTTTTGAAGCTTTAAAAATAAAAGACTAATATATAGAAACGTATAATGTTCATACGTATACAACAAATCTATTTATTACGTGGTTCCAGCATCGTGCGTAAGTGGTTTTATGATACAAACAATTTCATAATTTAAATATATAAGGGGTTCTTCACAATGGATGCACGAGAATATTGTAAATAATGAATTTATTTACATTCAGTGAAAGACCATTGAATGTTACGTTGGGGTTGCAAAAGTCAGATAGTGCAATTTTATTTTTAGTTTTCAAGAGGGAGTTAGTTCAAAGTTATATCCTTATTTGTGAAATTGCAATCTTTTTGCTTTACCCAACATCTAGCAAAACGGGGCCAATCATTAAAATATAAAATTAACTATACCAATCATTCTTAATTTGGTTTACTTGTTTAGATCGCGGAGCGCTATCCACTCGCTGAGAATCCATGTGGTTACTATCAGATGGGCCGTAAAAAACGGAAAATGGTTATAGTAACTGAAAATCACTCACCCAAAAGAGATTCCACGAACATCAAAGCTACCAGTACGACGCAGAATGCCCTGAAGAAATACATGTTCGAATCGTAATGATTACTACGAAAACGGTGCCCTGGCATCGTCATATATACTGGCATGATAACTCGTTATTATAAAAGGAAATATCCAATTAGTAAAAAGTATTACTTACAAATAATTTGAGGTTCCAGTGCATTTATCTTTATTACCAAGTTCTGATAAAAATAATGTTTGTTTTTTTTTTACCTCTGTGGCGCTTTGATAGTGAGCTCGACTGCTATGCAGGTCGGTTTCGATTCCCGCACAGTGCAAATATATTTCGTATTCATGAATATGTCTATTTGCATTGGTCTGGGTATTTCTGTCCTCGGAGAGTACGTTAGCCGATTGTCCCGTGTCTTAAGGCGGCCACCCACTAACAGTTTATCGAACGACAACCGGATGTTATCGGTCTGTCAGTTCACCGCAATAGCCCACACACTTACAGTTTCGTATACGATTTTGGACTGACGGCTAATATGTGTGTGACCGCTTGACGATTTCGGTCAGAAAAGACAGTTAAAGGCCGGACAGTCTATGGCCGTCGGCATTTTATACGTAATAACATCAGACTAAAAGAAAAAAATAATGTTATTGTTTTATTCTGAGGTAATAAAATTATGATGACATTGATGACATAAGGACTGCAGGCCACCGGACAGACGAAAAACTGCAGGCGGACTGTTAGTGGGTGGCCGCCTTTACGAACATCTAATGGCAGTCGATACGGGTAGTTGGAATCTTAAAAAGTTCAACAACTGGTCTAACTTCAATAGGTACATACTTCGATATTACCAATGGGCGAATGCATCGAAGTCGCTTCACGGACAATATCGAAGTTGGGTTGGACGTGGCGGTTGAGCTGAAAGAGGTGGACCACAGACTCCAGATAAGGTCTCGGATGCGATCAGGATTAACGCAAGGATGATGAGGATGTATTTTTATTGTAGAGTACCTATGCAATTATGTATTTTGGTATCAAGTTGACGTTCTAAAATCTAATACTTTGTAGAAGATACTTACGAAATGTTTCAGTATTCCACGTGGCCATAGCTGGGGCCATAGCTATATGTCTATGCTATATGTCTGCAGCGAGATTTTAACTATAGTATAGTTAAAATCTCGCTGCAGACTCGGTCATAAATCATAATCGGCGTAGGGATGTGCGCTAGTTGACCGACGGCATCTGTGGTTCAGTGGTAGAATGCTCACCTGTCGATTTACAATAAAACACGTTTAAAAGGTTTTATACTACTTTAGGAGAGCGAAATACTCGAATGATTTATGACCGAGTCTGCAGCGAGATTTTGACTATACTATAGCACAGTATTAAATATTCTCCTACCAGCCTAATTTAAAGTAAATAAAGCATTTTCATTTTAAAACTCAAGGTAGCCAACAAGCACGCTCTTAAAAACAGAATATAGCAAGCTGTTTCTGTATAAATTTTCAACTTTGACAGCAGTCCAATTTTAACAGCAGCTATTCACAGGAGAGTCTAGACGGACGTAAAAGTCTCTCTTTATATTCAAATAGCTAAGCACCGCCGCTATTTGTAGCTACTGCTAAATATAACGGCAGTTGGACAGCAGTAGACACTAATGGAATATACGGTGGACTATTGTGTACTCTTTTATTTTCATAAAAGAATATGAACAGAAAATGTCTCTTTTATATGTATGTGTGAGTATGTGTCTTTTATGCTTCCTTAAGGTATGTTTACAATAAGTTGAAGTTGTTTTGTTACTAACTAATACTTTTAAGTAGGTATATGTGAATACTAAACTATTAACAAAACATTAGACAACAGAATGAAACCTTACACGGAAGTAGAACAATGGTGAAAAGTCCGTTCTAATTAGCAACAGATATCAGTTTATATTGTTAGCTATATTATGTTGTTATGCCTTGCCAATGAACTCCGACGCCGTGACGGCTTCCGAACGACAACGACAAGTTACGTACCTAACCTTGGTAATTGAATTGTTCACACAAATTCTTATAAACATGGGAGCTATAGGTACATAATACAGGAACAATTTTCTACGCCTCGGCGCGTGATGTGTTTGACAGATGACAGGTTCTTTACCTATGACATATGATGTATATTATTATTACATATACGGTCAGCCATAGAAATTACATAGCACTGAAATATTTACAAATGTTTTTTTTTATACAGGACTCGTCAATTTGACTTCGCCTCGCCTGATGGTAACCTGAAGGCAAAGTAAAAAGAAAAGAGGGTCAAGTACCATGTTACAATGGTGGCACTCAGCTTGACGGCCTCATCACATGCTTCTCCACGCTCCGCTTTATGGACCCGGGTTTTATAATGGAAGACATGTATTAATAATATTTAAGTAATTGGTTTTATAATACCCAGAGGAAAAATAAACATATCTACTAAATACTTTCATTATTATTTTATGGATTTTTCGGGTATTTATAAATATTTCAGTGCTACGTAATTTCTATGGCTCACCGTACATGTAATATACATGATTTTCATTTGCTTTTCCACAAAAACACAGTCATTGACCTCGGCCATATGATCGGCGTCTTGGTTCGTCCATGACAATAAAGCGATGATAGCGCTAAAAGTGAGGTTTGTCATTTGAGTGAGATACTAATAGCAGAACAATATGTGCCCGCTTGGCGACAATAGGCTCGCCCGCTATTGCGTGGGATCGAAAATCTTAGTTGACAAAATGTTGTTATTACACCTCTGCCTACTCCTTCGGGGATTAGAGGCGTGAATGTATGTATATAGTATTACAGGTAGGATAGTTACAACAGTAGGTATATGTCTTAGCACTAGTCTGCTCTGGGTTCAACATCCGTGTTATAAAATAAAAAAATAAATAAATAAATATTCTACAACATTCTACACAACGCTATCTAGACCCATGGTAAGCTTAATTAGCTTGTGTTATGGAATCTAGAATGCGGATATACATACTTAGATATTTTATTTTTATTTTTTTGTAAATACATACATATCTTATATAGAAACACCCAGACCAATGCAAATATTTATATTCATTCACACAAATATTTGCACTGACCGGGGATCGAACCCGCGCCGCGCCTCCTGCGTAGCAGCCGCGTTCACTACCGCTATGCCCGCTCTACATAGATAGATGCATCTGCAGACGTCGGCAGTTGCATCTGCAGATGTCCGTCAAGAAACGTATTAGTGCCAGATGCATCTGCAGACGTTTAATACCTACGACAGACGAGCAAAATCACCCCCTCTATACGTCAGCGTACGCGTCCGCGGAAGACATCAGCAGATGCATCTGTCTATGTGTAGTGCGGGCAGTAGAAGATTGTCTGAACGATGAGTTTAACGTTAAACTTGATGTGTACCACAGCAGTGGAATTAGTCCCATATTAAAATAGACCTTAAAGCAATTGCCCAAAGGTTTAAAACGCCTAATATCCTGTTATATTTGATTCTAGGGTCAGTCCGTTCCATCGTTACTTGTGTCCAACAATGAACATTATCGGTGTACTTAATCTTGATGGCGTCCATAAAAAGTAGGAAAAATCTCACAACTTTTACTACAGTTGAACATTGAAGTGTGTGACGTCATAAAATTGGAATTCTTTGAGTGTTTGTTTGATTTACTTCTATAGAATACAAATAGGTGGAAATAACAAAGGGGCCTGCCTCTCTAGACAAGTGGCAATTCGTTGCTCAGCGTATGATGGAATAGAATGCCAAATGTATGAGATTTGACGTATATGACAGGCGTCAACGAATGTCAAAAACGTCAAATCCTATACATTTGTCATTCTATTCCATCATACGCCGAGCAACGAATTGCCACTTGTCTAGGGGGGCTGGAAAGTGGTTTGATTGATTTTTGGCATAGAAAGAAAGAATGAAAGAAACATTTATTTAGTGTAAAGTGGCCACACAATACAGGCAATTACACAGCAGAGAATAATGCCATTACATTAGTAATGAACGTGCTTCCAAACTCCTAAAACAGCGTCGTTGAAGCGTCGGTAGCTTAGCGGTTAAGGAGTCGGCCTTACGATCGAGAGGTCCCATAGAGTAACCATATGACCTCTAAAAGTCATTGGCGATATCGAAGTATTACAGACCAGTTGTTGGATTTTTAGGGCTCCAACCACCCGTAACGATTGCCATAGATGTTTGTATGACAACCGGGACCGACGGCTTAACATGCTCTGCGACATACGACCAGACCAATGCAAAAAACCATATTCATGCATAAAAATATTTGCAGTGAGCGGGAATCGAATCCGCGCTAACGCACAATTATTCGGCGGGCTGCATATTTGATTGCTGACTCAATATTAAAAAAAATATCTTTCGAAAAAATAATCCCGAAAAGTAAATGTGGAAAATATTAGCTCCTTAATTTCACCATTTACCAAAAGAGCGCGAATGTAGAAAGATAAATTTTTATTACACTCCAAACATAAACGGCATGATAAGGCAGATACAATGTAGTAATAATGGTTCATGTAGTCTTATCGCAGACTACGACCTCCAACTCTTAGCACCAAAGGATCGCACGACAGTTTTTACACCGAAATAATCTTTTTAACAAAAGATAAACCGACTGAAACAAACTATATAACGCTTTGCCAAGTAAATGAAATTTCATTACCTATGTTGTTACACTTAGGAGCTGTTTTTTGAGGTTCACAAAAAATGTAATATACAATCAAGTTAGTTATTATGTAGAACTTCTTGATGAGATTACATTTTTAAGTCTACCTTTGAGCGGGGCGTGAAAAAGCATCTCATGAGGCCGTCAAGCTGAGGGCCACCATTGTAAATTGTAGCCCTCTTTCTTGAGACTTTGCCTTCAGTTTACCATTAGGTGAGGTGAAGTCATATTGAGGCGTTCTATAAAAAATACTTCTTTCGTACGAAATTGATCAGAATGCCAAATGTATGGGATTTGACGTATATGACAGGCGTCAATGAATGTCAATAACGTCAAATCCTATACATTTGTCATTCTATTCCATCATTTCTAGATCAATGTAATATTGAATATCATAAAGCTGAACGCTACTATCGAAGTATAGAATATTAACTGTAGCCCGTGGCCTCAACCGCGTGCAAACTGATTCCATTTCATGCCGTGAAAGCATAACTTACCCCGCTATTTATGCAGGTGACAAGCATATTAATCTAGCGAGTAGTTAATGTACGCATAATCACAATCAGAGCCAAAATCGCCGGCACTGAGCATTCCAGCGACGCCGTTATAAATGATAAAGTCCTGCAGTCCATTCGCCTGATACCCGAGCTCATGAAATACTAATTATTTGTCTGCACTGCGTACGAGGTGCACAATGAAGCTGTGAGACAATGCTAGATGTGTTCTAGTAGCATTTGTAGGTATTTTTCTAGTATCTTGAACATTTCTAGTCTAATCTAAAGGCTGATTTACACCAAACAAGCGAATGTTCTGTCCCCTCTACATCAAATTCTATTAGTGTAAACAGTGACAGAACTTCGTTGTTCTTTCTTATATAAACACTGAAAATAAGGTTTCATTTACACTAAAATATTATTTTGAAACTTTTTAATTTAAAGCTACAAACACTGGCTATTACCCGTGGCTGCAGCCGCGTGAGAAGTTTTCTGTATAATTAGTTAATAACTAACATAACCTGGTTACCAAACCAAACCCAGATTTTCCTGCAAGTTAACGAACTAATCATTGTATTTAATATATCTGTTACTGTAAATGCACGAATTACGGCAAATTCTAAGATTTAAGAGTAAAACCTAAGATTTCTTAATGGTACTCTTAATGGTAAAATCCCGAACGATTTTCGATTCGCACTTTTACCACCATTTACTTGGTAAGTCTTAGGATTTACATTAACATAGGCTTGGAGGAAATTGGACTTGGATAGATTAGGTTAGAAAATTAAGGCGGAAGCGGAGCGGAGGCGGAAGGAATTGATTGATTTCTGTTTGTGTGTTCTTCTGTGTTTTATTCCCAAAACCAACTTTTACTAGCTGTCAGTGGTAAAACCTAGCATGTACTAAATTCTAATAGTAAAAGCCCGAAAAAATTGTCCCATTTTCATAAATCCTTACATTTACCAACTCATGTCGGTAAATCCTAAAACTTACTCTTAAATCTTAGGATTTACCGTAGTTCGAGCTTTTACAGTAACATATCCAATCTTCGATTTCATTCAAATATCCATTCTTTTTTTAACTAATTTTATGATTGTTACCCCTAGTTTGAATATATATTATTATAGTATGGATCATTGTCCCCACCTACGCAAACTAAAGCAGAAATATAACAAAATAAAATTGCATGTTCAACATACTTAACAAGCTATACAGTTAAAAACTTTTCCACAGATAATAAATTTTACACACCTGAACGCGCGAAGCAAAAACAATTTCATTTTAAAAAGTATTTTGCATTCATTTTGAATTACGAATTTCTCTTCTATAGCACTAATTCCGCTCAACTCATAAATGCACTGACTCGCCGGAACAGGGGTAATGCACATAGTACCCTATATCAAGTATTTGCATACAAATAAGATGTTTGTCCACTCTTCGCTGGCTGTCCAGCTTCATTAGTGACGCTACGTAGACTGCAAGTACACCTGTGACGTTTCGTTTGCAAGAAATTATCTCTTTAACATGTTTTTCTTGCAATGAATTTATCTAGGAAATGCTATGTTGCGGTTTCAACCATTCCCATTCCATGTCCTTTATTAAGTCACCTTACATTCCAACATGATAAATGTTGAATTTGAGGGTTAAGGCCCCAAATCAGATCAGCATCGAAAAATCGGTATTTTCGAAACCGTTTTCTTTTTAACTATAAAACCTACAGATCTGGAATTCACATGTCTGCATACTACAGGATATACAGAGAAACTTCACCTTTTCATAAATTAAATAAAAAAGGAGGAAATAGTTGAAAAGGGGCTCTGAACAACACTATACTCTTTGTACAATATGTATCCAAATAATCCAAAATTTCACATTTATGTTTAATAAGTGTATTAGCATGACGTGATCTTCTTAGTTAGTAACCGTCGCCTATAAAGTTATCTATTAAAATTAGTTTTACTGATTTTTACGGTTCAAACATGAGCGAATGACCTTGAGCATTTGTATGGTCAAAGTCATTCGCGTATGTAATCACCTTAATAAACGTATTATGGTTCTAAGATTCACGCTGTCGATGTTTCCTCACATATCATTCTAAGTACGACATATACATTAGAAATTTTTTTTTTTTTTACTACATTTTGCGTGCATTCTAGAGAATACCCTGGAACGCAAACCATTTCTTAGTGCAATATTGTGTCATATAAACTGACAGGTACCTGAGAGAATATTAATTTCCCCGTTGGCAACCCAAGCTCCAATGTAACACGACAACACCAGACACTGAATGCTATTTAATAGGAAGTAAAGGCGCGAGATATTGTTGTTCATTATTTTCTCATGGAGTAATCACAAAGGACATGTTCTATATAATACGAAGGATATTTATGTGCAGTTTCTGTGCTGTGAAATGAGGCACGACGGTCTTCTCAAATAATTAGAGGGCTTTTGAATCACGTGGTACATGGTACTAATGACATGTTGTATTTTGAGGAATACTAAAGGCTCATTTAGACGGGAAGAGTTTCTTGCACGATTCGGTTCGAGAAATCGTACGCTACTATTACTAGCAATAAACACGGTAACATTATCGTATCTAAGTGTTACTCATATCAATTAGCCTACTGCAGTCCACTGCTGGACATAGGCCTCTCCCAATGTGCGCCACGTTTACTCATAGGCAAACACTAAATTCTAGCCTACGATTATATCATACGAGATTCGCAAGTGACAAATCGCCTATGTCAAAATACGATTATTGTTTGAAAATACTATATTTAAAAAATACAATATTCAATTCAATTTTTCGTCAGGCGTGGACGAGCGAGCGGTTATTGTTTCTGCAAATATTTAGACGAAGCAACTTTTTACCGTCTGATCTTGCAGGCGAGAAAATCTCTTCGTCTAAATAAGCCTTTAGGTACATAACTTTGATCAATAGCCCGGTCAGTCAACTAGATCAGTTACTTCAAATTATCTGGAACTCTTTGACGACAGTCTGAAATATTATGGTCATGGTGAGAGCGTAGTGCATCAATTTACAATTTCATAACAGTACTGACTGTGGACCGCGGTTCCGCCCACGGTACCCTGATCCTTCCTTTTTTTTATTGTGCGCAAAATCCCCACGGATACCTCCCCCGCCGGAGCCGGAGGAGAAGGTTATGTCGGACTCGAACCGACTAAAACGCACGCTGTCTGTGGGCCGTCGGTTGCCGGAGGTGAGATTGTCGTAGTCATATCCCTCGCACCCCGGCCGACACAGGCTCATATCTCTCGATTTGGCCCTCTTCCGGTGTGGGGACCAAAGAGTCTCCAACTCACTCCCGGGAGTCCCCAACTCGCCCCCGGGAGTCCCCAACTCGCCCCCGGGAGTCCCTAACTCGCCCCCGGGAGTCCCCAACTCGCCCCCGGCAGTCCCCAACTCGCCCCGGGAGTCCCCAACTCACCCCCGGGGGTCCGCAACTCGCCCCCGGGGGTCCGCAACTCGCCCCCGGGGGTCCCCAACTCGCCCCCGGGGGTCCCTAACTCACCCCCGGGGGTCCCCAACTCGCCCCCGGGGGTCCCTAACTCGCCCCCGGGACTCCCCAGTTCGCCCCCGGGGATCGTTGATCCTCCCTGATACCGTGATGACATATAGCCTATGACACTCACAAATAATGTGGTTTTCCATTGGTAAAAGAATTTTCAAAAACGCTTTAGTAGATCCAGAGATTACTCCCTATAACATCACAAACTCACAAACTTTATCTTCTTAGAATAATAGTAATGACAATAATATCCGACCATTCTTTTGTCTAGAGTCAATGGCTCATAAAATTTTTATATTGTTTTAAATTTTGTCGGTCCAAT
Organism: Eilema depressum; assembly: GCA_914767945.1. Lineage (NCBI taxonomy): Eukaryota > Metazoa > Arthropoda > Insecta > Lepidoptera > Erebidae > Eilema > Eilema depressum. The sequence continues at coordinate 3,111,609 of OU612027.1, read as the reverse complement.
ATTTGGCCACGGGTACAGCATTGTTGGTTTGCCCTACTCATGCCCTACTCAATTTGACGTCAAAATACCTATTGCATAATGTTGAGAAAAAAAAGGATTGAAAATTGTAGTAAGAAGAATCATCAGAGAATATAGCTGGTGCATAAAATATGCCTGTGCCTGCACCTTTGGGAAATCAAAAGCGTGAAATGTATGGAGAATCGACCGATCAATTATATTATCAATTTCCTTATACGTGCACTTTGTAAGTTATTATGTTCCGACACTCTCTGCGGTTCAGGAGTCAGCCACGCGTTGCAATAACATTTTCATGGCAATCCATTTTCTTTTCCTTATCGCCCCGACTTTCAAAAATCGAATATTAAATGTTGAATATTTATTAGATGTCGACGTTTTCAGCGCCGAAGACTTTATTCTGACCGTAATTACTTAGGATTGTGTATACGTGTATGACTGCAGAGTCCATAATAGACGTAGAGCCTACTTACCTAGTGGTACTAGATATATCCAGCATTTGACATTTTGAGATGGACATTTTCTGAATTAAGTTACAAAAATAGTTACATAGCTGTTCTGTGAATAGTTTATTTTAAAAGTATGTCCAAGAATCCCTACTAATATTATAAATGCGAAAGTAACTCTGTCTGTCTGTCTGTCTGTCTGCCTGTCTGTCTGTCTGTCTGTCTGTCTGTCTGTCTGTCTGTCTGTCTCGCTTTTACGACTAAACCGCTGAACCGATTTTGATGAAATTTGGTATAGGGGTAGATTAGACCTTGATAAAGGACATAGGCTATGTTTGGTCGCGATAACCGACATCCACGCGGGCGGAACCGCGGGCAAAAGCTAGTTGATTTATATATGAGGAAAAGTAGGATCAGAAAAAGTGAAATGCTCAGAAGGGACTTAAAACCGCGACCAGTGACTTGAACATGTTTTAATAACATTAACTATCCGTAACTTATATAATTAATTTATAATAATATATTTCTACGCAGACCTAGCGTGTGAGACTCGCATATCCTGGGCATTTTAACTTATAGGGACGTGACCCTGACTTCACTAGCCTTTACACGGACCTTTTCACTCTCAAATCCTTCCGTAAAGTAAAGTTATATCCCCTATCTTATCTTTCCATTTCCATACATTCAATATTCCCATCTTTTAATCCTAAACTGCCTGGTTGACGGTAATACTTGATGATTAATTTTATAAGTAGGGGCATGCTATTGAGGGCACTAATTTTAATAGCACCAATTCAGAGAGTACCAAAATAATCCCTATAATATTCGTGGATTAAATGGCATATCTCAAAAATATACCCAACAAAATGTAGGCGTATCTAACTCTTCACGCACAGCAGTGCCATTCGTTATTGCTGAGCCACTGAAGCAATAACAAATTAAGTCTCCTAATCGATGTCCACTTAGATTTACTTTAGCACAAGTATTAAATCATCAAATAGAAGTGTTTATACAATCAAGTATCCATTAAAATAAATCGAAGCACTCTCAATCGATGGGGTATAAATTGTTTTCAGTGAAAGGTCGACTCGAAGGGTTAACAATGACGCGCCATTATTTCGTGTGAATTGAATTGGCATAGACGATTTAACTTGCTTAAGCTCCGCGGATTTGTCGCTCCAATGGCCTCCGGTCGATTCGACCCTCGGCTACAAAAAGCCGACTAGAATTTGTATAGGCTTTATGGGGGTTAAATGATTTTTGTGTCAAATATAAATGCTTTGCGTGAAGCTTTGTTCTGTGGGAGACGTTTTCTTTTAATCGGTTAGGGCTTTTACAGACGAGCTGCATTTAGAGTGAAAAATAGCAGCAAGATTTTTTTGGTGTCATAGCAGTATCTACAAGGAAATCATTGACTGAAAGCGTAGTTCAATTACGTAGTTCCCTCTCTGGGGTAGGCAGGTATGTTGTATATGTCTATACCAGAGGGTGAACTATGCCGACCTCTGATTTTTTTTATATAGGACACGTCAATTTGACTTCACCTCGCCTGATAGTAAGCTGAAGGCAAAGTCTCTCAAAAGAGGGTCACCATTACAGACACGTATCATGTTACAATGGTGGCACTCAGCTTGAAGGCCTCATCAGATGCTTTTTCACGCCCCGCTTAAAAGACCCAGGACTGTAGGAGGAGGGAAACACGTGAACTGGTAAGGAATTCCAAGACTTAATGGTGCGGCAGAAGAAGGAGTCGCCGAACCGCTTGGTTCTTGATTCTATAATTATTCTCTTCATCAGCTTCCTTTACTGTCACTAAACTAACTAAAAAAAAATATATTTAATTGATTAACTGAAGTGTGATATGAAACAGATTATCGAAACGAGGATTACTCTTTTGAGTATTTCGGAAACACTTCTTCTTTATCCTAGCGTTAATTCCGGTCGCATTCGAACTTTCACCTCGTAGTCTGGCGTTCGCTTTTTACAGTCTAACTGCGTGTTTGGCTGAACTGTGAAATTTTCCGTGAAGCGACTGCCATTTGACCTCTACCAAACTATCGAAGTATTGCAGCCAGTTTGGTATTTCGAGAACACTATAATGATGAATAATAAGGATACAAATATTCGAAGTGGACTGCCGAATACCGAGTTGAACAATTCCTACTGCCAACTCTTCAACTACACAGTTTGACTGTTTAAAACCTGTCAAAGTTTAATTACTTAACTTGAGAGCTCTTTTGTGTTTAATATAACATATAAATCAATGTTATAAACGATACAAAAGAGCTTAAAAGGTAAATAAAGTTATTCGATTAATAAGTTAAAATAATAAATTTAATGAAATTTAATGCGAATAAGAAATTCGATGCGTAAATATTTAATTATAGACGTGGAATGCTTTTTAAAAGATCAAAATGGCAGTAATAACTTTATAGGCAGTTAAATAATTTTAACTGAAGTTCAATTGAATAATTGAAAATATTTTTTTTCTTTCAACTGGAATTTATTGAAATTAATACTACATTTACTATCAGTTATTTAAATTATACAATAAAATATGAAATTAATGTAGTTACTATACATATAATTATAAAAAATTAAAAGAAAAGTAAAACTAAAAGCACTATTATACATTTTGAGTGTTTCTAATTTAGCTTGGGTCAAGTTATCTCTGTTCACCGAGTTGTAAGCATTCTTCACGTCAACCTTGAGAATAACCTAACTTTTCCCGAAGCCAAGGTAGGTTAGGAGCCAAGGACTAGCAGCCTCACAGCTCCCCTTTGAACCAAAACCGAGTTGGAGGCGCTGAAATTTTATAGCTTAATCAGATTTATAATATTGGCAGCAGAGTTTGGCTGCCATACGTCGATATGTCATCCCACGGCAATGGGACCAATGCCACCATCTCCCTTGCGTAGGGCACACAAATTAGCCCCATACACAATGTTTATGAATGGCATCGCCCTCACTACAAGGGAGCATCAAATTAGCTGTTAGCTCCTTCAGAAGTGGCTCATCAGCCTCCCCAGCGTTCGACCCCAATAGATCTATTAAATCTTTTGGGGTCAATGCGTCGAGGCTGCCAGCAGGGGCACTTCGTAAGGAGACAACGGCTGCCAAAACTACCTTGGCCGTTACGCACAGGCAATCAGGGTTGGCGTCAGGCGTCTCAGGAAAAGATAGGCAATCCGCAGGCGCCGAATGCTTACTCCGCAGACCAGCGAGGGTTTCCAGAGTGCCCAACATAATGACAATCAAATTAAATACATTACTTTTCCGAAAAACTTAGTATGGTGGGTTTAATTTTTCCGTTAAAATGTTACAATTCTTTTTGATTTGGAAAATTAATGAATTGGTAGTTCACACATCACACTGAATGGCGATGTAGTAGGTTGACTTACCTCCGCATCACTATCATGCAACATATATTATTATACAGAAGAAAACGGGGCACTTAAAATACTTATTACTATATAAGTGATCGTATAAACACCATACCTATACAAAAACATTATATAAATAAATAACAATAAAAATGCACTGATTTTTTTTTGAAAAATAAAAACGGGGCATTTAAAATACTTAATATTAACAAAAATAATCCCATAAACACTATATATACAAAAACACTATATAAATCCTACTAATATTATAAATGTGAAAGTTTGTGAGAATGGATGTGTGGATGTTTGTTACTCTTTCACGCATAAACGGCTGGACCGATTTGGTTGAAATTTGGTATGTATATAGGTTATACCCTGGATTAACATAATATATAGGCTATATATCAGCGATGAACGGGATCAGAATTCCACGCGGGCGGAGCTGCGGGCAACAGCTAGTAAATAATAAAAATGCTCTGAAAATGTTTGAAAAAAAAAACGGGGACGTTAAAATACTTAATACTAACACACAATCCCATAAACACGATATCTACAAAAACACTATATCAATAAATAACAATAAAAATCCTCAATTTTTTTTTTAAAAACGGGGAAATTAAAATACTTAATACTGTGTTAGTATTAAGTATTTTAAATTCCCCGTTTTTCATAATTCCATAAACACTATACATAAGGTATACAAAAATAATATCTATATAAAAAACTATAAAATAAAATGAACTAAAACTTTTTGAAAAAACAGGACCTTTAAAATAGTAGGTATAGGTACTTAATACTAAGACTCATAATCCTATAAGCACTGTAATTATAAAAACTCTATATAAACAAAAAATTGTAACAATAAAAATGCACTGACAAATTTTGACAGTGTTTTTGGCAGCTGGTTGTCAAGGAACCCGTTGCCTTGGGAGCCATGTCTACGGCGTCCCGTCACAAACTAGCTTCCTCTGCTTGGTAAGCTTAGTGATAATGATGGCAATGATTTGATACTTGATTTTGAAGCTTGTTCCAATTCTATGAAGCTCAAAATGATCTACATTTTGTGGTAAACTAACTAAATTAATATTGATTTACAATATGGAAATAAATATCCCCATATTTAGCACGTGGATAATAATACGCCCTTGCTCACGTTTTAGATAAATATACATTGACCAACTTTGAAACTCATTAATGCATCCTTGGAACCGAAATCTTAGTTTAATTTCTTTATAACCAAACGATTTTGCGTTCTTGACCCGTGAAAAAACCAAGTCATACACCCAGTGTTGTCATTGGGAATTACTTATTCTTCATGACATTTCCAGTGGTACCACGGTGAGTTAAAATATCCCTTGTGAAAACATCAAAGTATTAACGTCGATGAAGCTAGCTCTATAAAGTTTCCAATATGCCTATTAAAACTTCCTGTCTAATTTTTGCTAGTAGTATTTCTATTTTCAAAAAACAAATAAAATATATATCAGAATTATCAGAGCTTTGCAGTTTCACAAACAATATCGACCCTAATTGGAACAAAACCAACTATCTAAAGCCATCAACAAACTAAATCGATTCTCCGAACTGCCTACCTGTTACTCTGAAGGAAAAAATATGACAAACTTGGGATTTCACCGCCATTTGTCACAGGGAGTGTCAAAAATATCAACGTGCAAGTTCTCTTTAGTGGTTGGGAGGGCCCCTAAGATTTATTTCATGGCCCTTTGAAGATGTATCCCTCCTAGGAGAGGAGTGACGAATTTATCAGCCCTCCGACGAAAATTTTGCGTGTGGCAACACTACGGCTAACATCTGATTGCATTTCGTCCCGTATTTATTTTAATTTTTAATTAATAATTTCCATAATCAGGGCTTTAATTCGTCACGAAACACATTACTACAATTATAAAAGTGTAATTAGGTAAAAAAGTGTGTGTAAAGTGTAATAAATCAGTGAAAATAGCGTCCAGCTGATTTTGCTCACCGGCTAAATGTCAATGACATCGCGTACATATTTGTTTTAATTTGTGATCTTTGTCGTCTCTTTTATTACAGTTTACAGTGATTTTTAAACAGGTAATCGCACTAATTACCACTAATTATCGTATTAGTTTACATTAGTAGCGTATTCAATCCATTTCGTTTTGAGGTTACATATTTATTTGTGTAGGGTACATATTGATCAAACTGCTTTTTGGTATTTAATCCACTATAAATACATAAATATATTAAATCATAATGCCAGTCACACGTAGCATGTCTTCTGCACGCCGTGATCAGGCTAAATTAGATAATATATTGAAAAAACTTGACCTTACATTGAAAGAATTGGATGCATCCAAAACGCTGATTGAACAGTTGCATAAGGAAAGGGACGACAATGAAAAGGAACTACTGGATAACTTAAATAAATATGACTTAATAAAAAAGCAGATGGCTGAGCTGCATACAGAGCATAGGTTAGTGTTAGATGAGCGGGATAGATTGCACAACATTGTGGCTGGGTTTAGGGAGTGCAGCGACGAGTACGAGCAGGGCCTCAAGCGCATGTCGGTCTTAGAGCAGGAACTGCAAGAAGCCCACCACCACATTACCCACCTTGAGGCCGAGAAACGTGACGCTGTAGTATCCCATACCCATAGCTTGTTTGAGGAGTTAGTCGGTAGTGTGCCCAGCCTTGTTTCTACTGAACCTAGCTTAGAACCCACATTTACTATAGACTTAACAAAGGATGATACCTTAATAGCTCATACTCCCAATCCCAAGATGGGAATAGTTGAGTGCAGTAGAAACAAACTTAAGAAATATATAAAAATTAATAAATACATAAGAAAAACTCAAAAACTTATTAAAAGACAAAAATGTATATACACCAAAGTCAAATATATTAATGAGAGAAGGCAATTAGGCGATGAACTTGATATGTACTCATTATTAGTTGAAAAAAACATCTCTGAACATAATAATAATGTATTAAAGCTAGAAACAGAAATTAAAAACTTACAAAAATCACTAGACATAATGACCAACAAGTATTGTAATGTTAAAAGTGAGTATCAGGAATACATTCTGGCCATGAGGGATCTGATGAGACCAAATTCTGCATTAACATCTAAAGACAATTCACTCAGTCTTCACCCAGTCTGTAAGTCCTCACTGACTTCACATATAAGCCCTTCACTTAAGGTAAATGATAAACCCAGTAGTTCCTTCACCGAACATAATAATGGAAGTTCTGAAGTAATGATGTTTTGTGATGAATTGGGGAAATCAATGGGCCAGTTACTAAGTTCATACTTAGGACAAAATGTTACTAATTATTGTATGCCGGGTTTAACTTATTGTAACATTGTTAAAAAAATTAAAAATTATAGCTTAAACAGCAACAATACAATTGTAATTTTAGTGGGAGACAGGGGAAATGCGGACAGAAATGCAATTATGAACTGTTTTGAATTGCTTAGCTCGTTAGATGTAAAAAATATAATTTTATTCACACTCCCATATAGCCGTAGCTTGTCACAGGCAGAGAATAATATTATACACAAACTTAATCAGACAATACATACATTAATATTTCATAATTCTAGTAAATTCCATTTAATTGATATAAATTTGTATGTAGAAAATAAAATACTATTGACTAAAGACAAATTCTATTTAAATAGATTTTTTAAAAGACAGATAGCATCTTCGCTATCTTTTTGTATTAAACAATCAGCCAAGAACTTGGCTAAACAAACTGCTTTTTTTGAGCATAATAATGACAATGTTTGTGTTGCGACCTTGGAATATGTTCCAAATAACAGTGACAATCATTTAAATTTAATTCTAGGACAATAGAGGAAATCTCTAGCAAATTAATTTTAGGGACTAAGGAAAAGCCTGCTCTCATGAATATTATTCATCAAAATATTCAGGGTATTTCTGGCAAAGAGCTGCAACTAGAATTATTTTTGAATGAAAATCATATTCATGTACTCTGTGTTACTGAACACTGGTTAAAAAAACATGAACTATTAATTAGTATTGATAATTATAAAATAATTAGTTCGTTTACTAGAGATTCCGCTACGAGAGGTGGGTCACTCATCTTAATTAATAACAAATTAAAATCTAAAGACAGAAAAGATATAGTAGCACTCTCTAGTGAGCGAAATATTGAACTATCATGTGCGGAGCTTGAGCAATTTATTATTATTAGCGTCTATAAACCTCCTTCTGGAGATTACAACCTGTTTGAGTCTATTATGGAAGAAACCTTAAAAAAGATATATAAATGTAAGAAGACGGTAGTTGTATGTGGCGATTTTAATATTGATATTTTAGAAAACTCACAGAAAGCGGTAAGGTTCCTTAATCTTTTTAAATCTTTTAATTTACAAAATATTTTCTGTGAACCAACTCGCATCACACCCACAACAGCCACCTGCTTGGATAATTTTTTTTCTGACATTGATGTAAAAGATAAATCTATAATAAATTTTATAAAGTCAGATCATACAGGTCAGTTAGCTAGATTTGAGCACCAACATGTTCCATTGCCTAAAAATATTGTGTGTAGACCAATCACAACATACAGATTAGAAAAATTTAAAGAAAATATTAACAATAAAATACCTCTTCTGGAGTTGAACCGCGATGAAAGCCCGAATGATCTTTACAGAGATTTGTTCGGAGTAATAAACTACGAATTTAATAACATTTTCACAAAAAAAACAATAAACGTAAATCAACTCAACATTAAATTTAGTGATTGGGCTACACCTGGAATCCATAAAAGTAGAAAGAAACTGTATGAATTATACGAGATAAAGGCATCTACAAATGAGCCACAAATAATTGAACAAATTAAAAGGTATTCAAAGCTGTTCAAGAGAGTCTGTTCAATAGCCAAATCTAATTATATTCGGGCTAAAATAGAAAAATCTGATAATAAAATAAAGGCAACATGGAACATTATAAACAAAGAAACCTGTAAGACAAGGTCACGTGATCGATCCTTCGAGTTGGAAGTGGATGGTGAGCACATTAATACTGATGCTGCAGTGGCTAATGCATTCGAATCTTTTTTCACAAATGTTGCAACTACAACTACAAGTAAATTAAATTCTTCAAAAAATGCGGCTGCTTCTCTTCTTAAATCTAGTGTTGATAAATGTAGTGTTAACTTTAATTTTCAGTATATTGACTCTGAAACCATTTTTAAAACTTTTAAGCAACTGAATATAAAAAAGACTGAGGATCTTTGGGGCATTTCAACCAATATAATAAAACCAATAATGCCCGCTATTGCGCCTTATCTTGCATTCATATTCAATAAATGTATAGATGAAAACCAGTTTCCTACTCTTATGAAGTACAGTAAAATCATTCCGTTATTCAAAGCAGGGGAAAAAAGTGATCCATCCAATTTTCGACCCATCTCTATACTCCCAGCCCTTAGTAAAATTTTTGAAAAAATAATTTTTAATCAACTGCTTTCACATTTTACATTTAATAAATTACTTCATGAGAAACAGTTCGGGTTCACTAAAGGCAGAAACACGACGGATGCAGGAGTTGCACTCGTCAAACATATATTTGATGCATGGGAAAAGAAGCAGGATGCCATTGGTATTTTTTGTGATTTATCAAAAGCTTTTGATTGTGTTGATCATGAGACTTTGTTATTGAAATTAGGTTATTACGGTGTTTCTAGTGGCTCACTTAGCTTAATAAAGTCTTACCTCAATGGCAGAGTACAAAAAGTCAACATTAATGGCACCGACTCTTCTGGCGCCCCTTTAGTCATGGGAGTACCCCAGGGCTCGATATTAGGACCCCTTTTATTCTTGATATATGTAAATGATCTTCCTTACTTCACTAAAAATCTTTGTGAAATAGTATTATTTGCAGATGACACATCATTAATTTTTAAAACTGATAGACAAAAAGTAGTACTTGACGATGTGAATAATACCCTTTCCGAAATATTGCATTGGTTCACAAGTAACAACTTGTTACTCAATGCAAAAAAAACAAAATGTGTAAAGTTTACTATGCCCAATGTAAGACAGATAGATACTCATATTGTAATGAACAATAATTCAATTCAAGTAGTTAATACCACAGTTTTTCTGGGAATAACTCTAGATAGTAAACTGCAATGGGGTTCTCATATCACAGCCTTGGCAGGAAAACTTAGCTCAGCTGCCTATGCGGTTAGAAAGATAAGGTCACTAACTGATGAGGAAACGGCACGATTAGTTTATTTTAGCTACTTTCATAGCGTTATGTCATATGGTCTGTTGCTGTGGGGCTCAGCTGCCGATATTGAGACTGTTTTCATATTACAGAAACGCGCGATACGAGCAATCTACGGCCTCAGACCCCGTGACTCGCTGAGAGAAACATTTAAAGAAATTAATATATTAACGGTTGCTTGTCAATATATTTACGATAATATTTTATACATACGGAAGAACTTAAATCTTTTAAAAAAGAACTCGGACACACATGATTATAATACGAGAAATAAAGATAAACTAGCAGTGCCAATACTCAGGCTTCATAAGGTTGGTAATTCATTTGTAGGCAACAGTATAAAAATATTCAATAAAATTCCTCAGGATTTGGTTGACATGCCACTTAATATTTTTAAAATAAACGTGAAAAAAAGTCTAATGGAAAAAGCTTATTATAAAGTAGAAGAATATCTTAATGATAAAAATGCATGGTCAACCTAATCATTTTCTTGCCCGCACATTGTAAATTGTATAAAAACCGTATTAAAAAATAAATAAATAAATAAAAAGGATAATTGAGTTCTCTGAGTTTCTTGCTGGTATCTTCTCAGTAGAACCAACTACCGAACCAGCGAAAGAATCATTTTCAAATGGTTTACTTTATTTTTTTAATATTTTATTTTTTGTTCACATACTTCTTGACACAATTGTAATATTTTGACGTTCATATGTGCTCTATATGTGCCTAAATTGAATAAACGAAATTGATTCTTGATTGATTCTTTGATTCCGACTCCAATTGTGGAGAGTTTTATGATAATTGCTGTTTTTTCACGGACATCGGTGTAAAGACTGGTTCGTTATGCTATACTTCTGTGTATATCAGTAATTTGTGGGTATCTTTCATTTATGGAAAATATCAGTATTTTGGTAGTACCTATTATCTACATAATTTTGGGATAGTTGAGAATTATTACGATTATTTTGTATAGCTTGTTTATATTAAAAAAACTGATAGTGCCCAAAATTTTAGTAGGTACATTATTTTAAAACAAAAACTACTTTTATTATTATGTCGGTTTTAATTATATTGTTCCCAATCTTTTTTATCCTCTCCATGGCCGTGGTGGGTGAAATTTGTTTATTGTATAATTGCTTATTTAACGACTTTTTTTGTACTGTGTATCTTAAATGTCTGGCTAGAATAAATCTTTTTTCTTTCTTTCTTTCTTTCAAAAGTTGGTGACAATCCGTTAAAAAATGGTTTTATTTCAATGAGTAAATTAAGTATCAAGTAATGAAAACGTTGGGAATAGCATAGAATTATTAAATCTTTGGAGAATACTTAGTACTGTAGGTATGTAATGTCTCTATGTAAATGGTTCGTCCACCTGCCCAGTTTGGTGATGCACAACCATTTGGAAATGTATACTATACATGTACATATATATTTATACTCGTATACCCACAAGGGGTTGTACATTCACATTTCGTCAATTAATGTGTTTGGCTATTATACTTCGTCAGGAAACACAGCAGTACACATTATTTGACGCCTGATGATAAATATACCTATATATGGTAGATTCGATAGACAGATGGATTTTAAAATTTCATATCCTCGTTAGGCCGGTGCGGATATGGCGTGTTATGGGAGTAATATTTCGATAAAAAATGTACACAAAAATCGAACCACCGATGCGGCATCATTTTCGCGTTACTTTTTTATACATCCAATCGGATTTTCCGTTTTTCAACGTTTTGTTTTGAACGATATTTAGATAGCACTGATACTGTTTCAAAGCAGTTATTTTTAGAATATTCAAAGGTATTTCAAAATTCCGTAATACAATCGTAAGCTTAGATAGGTAGGTTTTTTTTTAATTTTTTTTTTATATAGGACACGTCAATTTGACTTTGCCTCGCCTGATGGTAAGCTGAAGGCAAAGTCTCTGAAAAGAGGGTCACCATTACAGACATGTACCATGTTACAATGGTGGCACTCAGCTTGACGGCCTCATCAGATGTTTTTTCAGGTTTTCAGGTTGTTTTTAGTTGAATATTGTTGAAGTTAGATTATGGCAACCAAGGCTCGTATTCTAGAATGATACTCAGTCCTGAATCTCGATTTATTTGAGGACAAATTGTATGTACAGATTGACTCATTGTATATACAGATTTGATAGATTGTATATACAATCTGTCTACCGATATATCGAGATTATGAACTGAGTACCACTCTAGAATACAGGCCAAATTTACCAGATATTGATTACGTTTAGTGGTCGTTTTCTACACGTTCTATAAGATCGCCTTTTACTACAGGAATTCTCACAAATTACTGAATACTAATTTTTGTTTTCTCGTTGGCGCAGCGGTAGCGAGTGCGTCTGTGAACTATACAATCATGTCCTGGGTTCAATTCCCAGTTGTTTGTTTACATAAACGTTAATAATATTTTTTGCCAAGTCAAATTGCCACCTACAGCAGCAACAAGCTCGTAATAAGAAAAGAACGAGCTTGTTTCTTGTATTGAATACTGAACCTTTCATAAGAGGGTACAAGGTTTAAAATCGCATACACGCGTGGATTAATGACTAAATGAAATTTAAATCAAAGTCTACTAATGTGCTCTAAGTATAAAGCGTAAACCGCTTAGTTTTCAATTTGTGTGTTAATCGCGGTTCACGTCAACTTCTACTAACAAATTTTATCCTAATGAAAATTGCTTTGACAGTAATTTTAGGGTTACTAATATGATTGTTAAAACTCAAATTCATGTGTTCTCAGGAATAGTGTTGAATATAATAGTGTCCCGTTTACATTTTGACTGTATAACATCAGACAGATATATACAGCCCCGGCTCAGCCTCAAATGCATGGCTCGAGTCAACAATAGTGCCAGGAATACTGCAATAGGCTCACCCCCTATTACAACAGTAATAATAAGAAATCATGGACAGGAGCTCAAAAGCATATCTAAAAGCTCAGGAGATGGATAAGTCTGGCTATTTACCACAATTACAATCTGAATTTCATACATCTACGCCATCGGCTTGGAGAGAGGCGAATGTGCAGCCGATCCCCAAGACGGGGGGATCGCCCGGACCCAGGCAACTATCGGCCCATAGCCGTCACCTAAGTGCTGTGCAAGGTTTTTGAGCACATAATAAACAAACAGCTTATACGTCACCTAGAGGATCATTCCTTAATCAATGACCGGCAATACGGCTTTAGACCGAAGCGGTCAACGGGTGATCTTCTGGCGTTCGTTACCCATCTTTGGGGTGAGGCTATGGACAAGCATGGCGAGTCACTGGCAATTAGTCTTGACATCGGCAAGGCTTTCGATAGAGTCTGGCACAAGTCACTTCTTTCCAAGTTACCAGCCTTTGGTCTGCCTCCCAGACTGTGCGACTGGGTGTCTAGCTTTCTGCAGGGGCGCCGTTTTCGCGTCCTCTGTGATGGTCGAACTTCGGAGTTCCTGCAGGTAAATGCTGGCGTGCCGCAGGGGTCCATCTTATCACCCACTCTCTTTCTTCTGCATATCAACGACATGCTGTCCACTGGCAGCATTCATTGCTATGCTGACGATAGCACCTTACACGGGAGTTATCACGGGCATCCTGCGGCCAAACTGTCTGATATCGCGCTACACAGATATATACTAATATTATAAATCTGAAGAGTTTGGTTAAACTACTGGTTAGAATTGAAAAAATCTTTTTATGTTGTATAGTCCGGTTATCGAGGAAGGTTTGAAAATTTATGATAAATATATTATGGCTTACAGAGGTGACACGGGTTCGAAGCATGCCACAGGCAAAGCCGGGGTGGGTGTCTATATGAATTTAATATGAAAATGTCAATTATACACCTATTTATTCAGAAACTTAACAGAATTCTTCCGCATAACATTCGATTTCGCAAAATTAGAACGATTTCTTTAGTCTCAACGACTGCCAAAAAACTCAGTCGTACGATTTGATTTATGAAATACTAAACTAACATCCATGACACAAAGTCTAGAGATTTACAAACGCAATATAAAACAAGTACGTCCTATTTCATCGCATGCAAAATATCCCTTAAGTTTGGGAACACAAGTATCGAAAAGCCCCATCGCGAACAAAATATTCTGCTACTTCCTTCTGCTTGACGTATTGTTTTGCGATATAAGTGAGCATATTCAATATGTATTTGGCAACGGAGTCGTGTCATCTGTGCGTCTGGCGCAGTTGTAAATCAAACCAGTTATTTATCTTTAAAGGACGCTGCAGAAGTGCTGTGGTGTGAGTTATAGAAATTGGCGATGTGGGAATTAAGAAATATTTACGCCTTTATGCAATCGGAAGGCAGATACACGTAAGAACAATATTTATACTGAAACAATACTCTACGTCATAAAAAGACACCGCTGTTCTGGTGACTGAAAACCTCACTTTGTTTGAACTCTAAATTTGCGTGAAGTCATTATTTTGATTTTCTTGTTTAGGTCATTCGTTCGATGGGCTACTACCCAGAAATAAGACAGAAAGTTAATGATAACCATGCAGGAACAAGTCATTTACCTAGGCTAGCTACCTAAATGGCTAGGCACATAATAAAACGTCATCGATCCAAGTTATTTGCCTAGCTGTTTGATCAAATGGCAGAAAATTTTTGAGGCCGTTAATTGAACCGTCACCTCAATGCGACAGTTAGCCGCTCCTCTTAAGACTCGAACCATACAGCAAAGGGACTACACCTAAATCTTTTGTACAATAATGCCTCGAAATAAAAACGAGGCTGATAACAAGTGTTATACGGGTCCTCTAATGTACACAGAAAGTCGTTTTACAACCGTTTTGAATAACCACAATGGCTTCTCAACTCAGACACATTTAGGTTTTCCTTACTTTTATTTTATTTACACTTTCAGTTATCTCTGTCTTATTAAAGATAGGTATTTAGTTAGGTTTGTTTGTATGTATGTTAAGAATGTGGATAAATTGTTTATACTCTTGATCGAAGGCACTTGGTGGAAATTGGTACACATATAGAATAACACATATTTGTACTTTTCCATTTTATTTTATGTTTCAACCTGATCTGTTTCGCCCCACGGCATTCTCGAAGACAAGTACACGGTCCACCTTTTTTATACCCAATGGTATAAAAAATCTACGAATTGAGTAGCTAAAACAGATACCTGCACAAATCCAAGTCACGCTGTCTATGAACATCGCCTATGGCCGATAAGATGGTTAATATTTTGCCTACTTGTCGCTCACTTAGGACAAAGCCTTAGAGACTACCCCACTCTGTTTGAGGGGTGTATGGTCTAGTCTGGGTATATAAATAAACTATGAATTAGATTACCGTATTGGTATGCAGGATTTGAAAAGTGTCCGTGTTAAACCAGGCCTGGCTGTAGGTTCTCTTCTACTAGTTTTTGCGAAGAGACTAACTGTCACAATTGAGGCCTGTCTATCAGCTTACCTCATACGCAAATGACAGGCAATTTAGTGACTTTTCGGAGGATTGAAGGATAGGTAAACGCGCATTATCCTTGTGGGAATAGAGATATAAATCACTTTTAAGATACCTAGTACAATTTCTAGTTGTTTGGAACTGGCTGCACAAATAAAGTAGGTACAGCAATTTGAGTGGGTGGCCGACCTCTTTTGCAGTAAGAACTAAAGAAAATTTTAAAAGAGGTCTCCATTTTTCTTTTCTGAAGATTTATGGTTGTAAGCTTATCTAACAAAGCGTAGCGTTTTATATTCAAATTATCTAGAAAATAAATTTTGAAACAATTTTGTAGGTGTACGCTTTTTTCTGAGCTGATAACAATCTTCTATTACAATTATTCTGCGATTCATCTGAAAGCTTGCTGATTCGTGTTTTTTTAGTAAATTGGCTAATAAATGTACGGCCTGTCTCATGGTAATAGATCTACGTAGTTTAGATGTTATCACTAATCTGTCAAAGTACTTTGAGTGGGTTGATTTTTTTTTGAAGACCTTTACATTGTAGTTTCTTGGGACAACCAAAGCATTTAGCGCCTTCGCTCCGTTAAGCAGGTGCGGGTCGCGGGTATGGGTCGCGGATGAGCGCGCAGTGCGTCCGCCTGTCCGTCGCGTGTGACGGGTATCCGACTCACGCAGCGCTGCTCTTGAAATAACATGAAACAAGCACGCGAAGCGGACGTCCGCGCCGTGCGCCCGCTAAACACAGCGAAGGCGCTTAATAGGACATCGTCAACTAACAGCGTAACAGCTACATACATCCATTGGCGTAGGTATGGCTGGCCGGAAGAGATTCTTAGCACCTTTTTTTTTATCGTGCGAAAAATCCCCCGGTTATGTCGGACTCGAACTGACTAATACGCACGCCTTCTGTGGGCCGTCAGTTGCCGGAGGTGAGATTGTCATAGCCATATCCCTCGCACCCCGGCCGACCCAGGGCCATATCTCTCGATCTGGCCCTCTTCCGGTGTGGGGACCACGGAGTCCCCAAAATAAAAACATACAGTTGTTGTATCTACAAGCGGACGTGGTTTGTTTTTATTAAAAAAATATCAATAGCCGAAATCCATACTAATATTATAAATGCAAAAGTCTGCCTGTACGTCTTTCTCTCTATCTGTCTGTTACGCTTTCACGCCTAAACAGCTGAACCAATTTTGATGAAATTTGGTACAGAGATAGATTAATTATGGGAAAGGACAAAGGCTATGTTTGGTACTGATAACCACGTGGAAGAAGCCGCGGGCAACAGCTAGTTTCCGAGACTTCCTTTAGCTTACCACCAGGCGAGGTGAAGTCAAATTGAAGTTTCCTATATAAAATTTATTTATTTATTTCTATATTTATTAATAATTCTCCTAACCCAGAAGGGTTTGTGCTGTAAAGTAGTCACTTTCTAGTAACTACTTTACAGCACAATAATTACAAAAGTATACAATTATTGGTTTTGTTTTGGATTAGCATGTTTTATCGTGCAGATAAATTAATTGGACTTTCTTATTATTGGACATTCTTATTGTTGGACATTCTCATTGTTGGACACTGTTATTCAATAATAACATTGTTATTATTGGACATTGTTATTATTGGACATTCTTATTGTTGGACATTGTTATTATTGAACATTGTCATTATTGGACATTGTTATTATTGGACATTCTTATTGTTGTACATTCTTATTGTTGGACATTGTTATTCTTGGACATTGGCTTTGGACATTTTTCCTTTTGGACATAAGTCGTGCAAAGGTAAATCAATACAATAAACAATAAAGCAACCACTACAATACATTCATATACTCACACCAACTGTCACAAACTGAAACATAACTCCAACACGAATCACTCATTACTTCCACTCCACACAATACAATGAATACAGTATGCGCGTCTCAGTCGTTAAGACGTTGCCAACCGGCAGCAAATCATCATGGTACATAATCTGTGAATACTAATCAGGCCCGTCCCAGGACAGATGTAACAAAATTAATATGTATCGCGGCTTGTGTATTTCCCCAGTGATCACGTGTCAGATAAACCTTATTAGACGGGGTAGGGATGTGCGTGATATCGACTAACAGATATATTATAGTTGATTAATATGTTGGATATAAATATTCTATTAAGAACCGATAGGGACGTGTCTTTTCGTATATTTTCCCTGATGTATACGAATCTTTTGAACTGAATATAATTCTGTGATTATTACAAGTATGTGGTATAGTTGTTGCATAGTATTGATAGATGCCTAATATTTTCAGTCTAGCATTTAAAGGTCTTCAGAAGAAATAATACTTTTAAAAGAAAACCAAGTTTGAGAAATTCTTAAAAATACATAATGCATATACGTTTATTCTGTTAAACATAATTTTAAAATATCCATACTTAATATTATAAATGCGAAAGTAACTCTATCTGTCTGTCTGTTACGCTTTCACGCCTAAACCACTGAACCGATTTTCATGAAATTTGGTACAGGGGTATATTAGACTGTGAGAAAGGACATAGGCTATGTTTGTTCGTGACAACCGACATCCACGCGGGTGAAAGCTAGTATTGAATAAAAATCAAACAAAGGACTAATACTAAAAATTATGTTCAGTAATTAGTTCAAAAATGGAACCATGATTTAGGTACATGAAAAATCCCAAAAATTGGTTTCAAATGGATGCAAGAGCTTGTGTACATCTGGGAGTTGCATTTTAATTGTACGAATTACTTCGGACTCATAGTTCCCTAACACTCGCCTCTTGTCTGCATTTCGTACCTTCATCATAACTGGAAAGCGTCGACGGACAGAAGACGGTACGACCTTACGTGAAAACGCAGTATAAATAAATGCACTTTATCTCATTGATGGTGTTTTTTTCTTACGTGTGAATTTCTCCTATTTTCAAATGAGCAATGAATACAATAGGCTAACAAAACCACAATCAGGCCAGAATAAAAAATATCAACCATTGAAATGCTAGCTAAAAAACGTTTATGTAAATTTTGACTTCGCACAATAGTTTACAACGAGTACATTGCGAACAAATGAAACTAAACTTTCTTATTTACCCTTATGAGAGTGTGATTTGAATTTTTATTCCAGTTAAATAGATTGTGGTAGACATTTTAAGCTGTGTGCAATTTATTTTAGTTTAATAACTTTGTTCGTTCGCTTTGAGGTTTTGTACTGCACTGTGTGAGTTTTGAATGTGGTGTGCATTTAGCCACTGTGATTTAACATAATGTGAATATCACGTTTTGTCCTTATTTCATTGTTTTGTGAAGTTGATGGAAGATGGAAAAGTGTGGTGACCAGAATAGAGAAAGGGATCTTAAGATAGTCCATTTCCATCCGAATCTATTCGGACGAAATAAAATTATTGACCTAGGTATACGTATGTCAATAAAATCAGATTGATTGAGAGACAGGCAATGGTATAAAAAGTCAAGGGCGAGGTCAGGTCAAAAGTTCTTGCGACCGACGTGTATGTATAAAAACAGCTATGCATATAAGAAGCGAAATGAATGAATAAAGAAAGGTGTATGATCGTACCAAATTGAAACATTTTGGTCTCTGTCCCTTGGTGTATTGTAGTCCCTGTCTCCGAATTGAGTGCAATTAGAAAAGAGGCTGTTTGTACGTATGTACTAGTTAAGTGTAAGTTCTTAACAAATCTACATTTTGGTCAGGTTTTACCAATGCGTGAGTATTACTCTTAACTCTTATAAAAAACCATACAAACTATGGCATCTGTACCTATAATGACGATTATTTCCAAAACGTCTGTACTTCTTGTGTTCGGATACACGCATATATTACAATACCAAACCTACACCTGCATTAAAAATAAATAGGATTACATTCTTCTTTTTCTGTCGAGTCGACAGCATATTGCCACCCTTATAGCGTTCTCAGAGGAACTCATAACTACATTGGATGTATGGGAACTAGATTGCAGTCATTATGTAGGACAATATCTTTTGCGTTTTAATCATTGTATTTTGTATAATTATTAATGAGGTAATAATACAATTAAGTATCTACACTTACACAAATAAGATTTCAATGTCATTGTGCGAAAGATTGAAGCCGAGGTATTGAATTATTAATGAACTGAATTTCAACAATCAGTTCTAGTAGAAAACATCTTGTATCTACTAACTGTGTTTGGATTCTTATTTTTCTCGGTGTCTCAAAGATTTTTTGTTAATGGTTTTGTTAAGCCTCCAAAATTTTTATTGTAATTTCCCTGAGCTGCTTTGTTGTGAAAAGATTCGATACATCTTTTCCTTAATTAAATTGGATCTTCACTTCAATGATTTTCCTTTTTAAGAGAATATTTATCATGTAACCCTCAGGACACAGAATAAGAACAATGAGATTAATCGGAATGACCGTATAATTAAAAACTAAATATTTATTGATAAATTTCAGTAATTCGGTCTTTGAAATTACAATCTTTATTTACTTATGCCCCTGAGCTGGCCGGTTCGATCTGTAGTGCAGCGTCAGCAGCGCATGTACAGTCAGGTCACTATACATGCGATGTACAGTCGCGAGACTGTACAAACTCACTAAAAAGAGAAAAATAAATTCTTTTTAACAAAAAAGTTTAACCGACTTCAAGAAACGAAAAAGAGGCACTGAAAAGCGAAAAATAACTTAATTTTCAGACTTACTGATTTATTAGAAGTCGGTGCCAGCCAACTTCGTTTGTTGTGTCTGAACTACTATGATGCAATCAATTGAAATATGGCCTCTCTTGGGCTAGGTACCGACTTCTAATAAATCAGTAAGTCTGTAAATTAAGTTATTTTTCGCTTTTCAGTGCCTCTTTTTCGTTTCTTGAAGTCGGTTAAACTTTTTTGTTAAAAAGAATTTATTTTTTTAATACGGTTTTAATATACAATTTACAATGTGCGGAAAGTGCAAGAAAGTGATTAGGTTGACCATGCATTTTTATCATTAAGATATTCTTCTACTTTATAATAAGCTTTTTCCATTAGACTTTTTTTCACGTTTTTCTTTTCCTTTTTTTATTTTTTTAACTTTTTTTAACTTTAAATTTTATTAACTTTATGTGTCGTTGCCATTTTAAGGTTGATTTACATGAGACGAGCAAAATGCTCATTCTATCCCCTTTACGTCAAAGTCTATTAGTGTAGAAATAATACTGCGATACTATGATTATTTTCAAGAAAAGCATAATACGATCAATCATAATATAATGAATTTCCCAATTAAAGCAGCGAAAACTAAAAAAAAAAATAAGACAAACAGCTATGACATGTCATATAGATGTCAAGTTACAATAAATAGAAAATGGAAAATGACGTAGAAATAATTGTGGACCAGAGTGAAACACAGATTGCATTAACAACAAACCCGGACTCTGCTAAGCTCCGCCGCGCAGCCTCCAGCAATGGGACCAGATGCGCCGAGCTTATCTTCAAGTGAACGTAATAGCAAAAAACAAATGTTAGAATAATCATGTCAAATGAAAAGTGACAAAATATTAGGCATGTCAAGTGTTAAACATAATTTGAGAAATCTTAATTGTATTAATGAAAATCCTCTGTAAAATTAAATTTACGTCAGTAGAAGCAATGCAGCCAGTATTTATAACTGGTAATGACATTACCAGTGCTGTCCATTCGTTACCAAACTAGAAATCAGCGGGAGCCGATGAACTGCACAAATTTTGGATAAAATGGTTCCAAAGCTCACATGGCCGTTTGGCATCGCGGCTTCTGTCATGGATCATGATTACTTGAATCAGGATAGTTCCCAATTTTTGTAACCATGACAGGAAGGGAGTTCCTATACTTTGCGGAAGAGAACCCCAGTTAACTACAAAGATTAAAGGTGTTGGAATGTTAGTAGTGTAGAAGATATATGTACTAGATATATCTAGTCTAGAATTGTGAATATCTTGTCAGGTTTGTCAATATACAAACTTACACGAACTGGAGTTTATTTCATCCTTTCCACGTTTCTATTTAGCAGTCTTAACACCAAACAAAACACAAAAAATAAATAATGTACAGTCAATTGTTTAATGAAATATCGACTAATTTAAAGTCACACCCCTACAGGTTGTATTGTATTATACAGTCAGCTGTGAAGGGTTATCGCCATGGTGGGAAACCCTTTGAACTCTTACGGTGTGTAAATTAATTTGTTTTCATTGAAACCCTCACAGCGCTCGCGGGCGCGATAAATAAGTAATATTTTACTAAAAATACCTGATTCGAAGTCCCTTCTCAACATTTTTAAATTTCCGTTAAATTCTCGTACCAAATTTATACCGTTTTCGAATTCCAATAACAGGGAGCTATGAAATGTTTTAGGAGGAATAAAGCTATTATATTGAAATAAAACTACTTTGTAACGGATTCTATAGCTCTATATTTGAACTACTTTTAGCCCGGCGTTTCGGTTACTTTTCAGCGCCCATGGTCGCGGGGTGACTAGACTAGACTAGTTTTATTTTAATGAGTGAGATTTATGTAAACTTCAGTACTTCAGACAGTAGCTTTACATTAAAAAATATTAACATTAAATTCAAAATAAATAGTAAATTTTCATCATGTAGATCATGATGAAAATTTACTATTTATTTTGATAATATATTATTTAAATAATAATATATAACATAATTTTGATAATAATTAAAATTAAAGTTACATTAAAATAATCCTAAATTGAATAATATAATTTTATAGGATTATCTTTTATGAAGTAAGTCTGAAAAATGAAGTTGGTAAACAATGTAGGTTTCCATATACCTGCCTGATCTTTCCTTTTGGGGATAATTATACAAGTATGCGTATAACTATGTATCACTGTGAAAGCTTTCAAGGCAAGCTTTTTACTACTTGTGAATTAAGTTCAAGTTCGTTAAATTTGAATAAACCACTGAGAATCCTGAACGTTTCTCGCGGGAATGTATTGCGTTCAGAAATTTACAACCTCCGCTTAATTAGTATCGAACCTTGTACATTTAGTGTCAATTACTGTAACACTCGACGAAGCCCTCCCGGGACCGAGAGGGTAGGTACTTGCTACTATCACTACTAATTCAATCAAGTGCCGGGGATTGATACACGATGTACTGGAGTGACGTGCGGCTGTCCCATAAGTAAGTGCCGTAGGGAAATTACCGTTAGATATAGCTCAGGATATAATCTTGGACCTAAAATATGCTATATAGGTATTTAAACTTTCATGGTCGTTCAAATTACTATTAGAACTATCGGGATATTTACCATGTATTGTTTGGAGTTTCCGATATTTCGGCGCTGTTGCAAGCACCATGATCACGGAGGAACTGTAGTACTGGCGGTAAACGGTGAAAAAGTTTTTAGGAGAACATATATCGATCTACCCTCTTTCGAGTTCTTTTGTTACGCGTATGGACACTACCACTGGTTTCACTCTCACTACAAACTCGAACTCGATCTCGATCTCGTTCACGACACACTATGCTTACTGTATCCACTCGCGATTTTGTTTTGGCTTGCTCCCGGTTGTTTTCGGAAACTCCAAACAATACATGGTAAATATCCCGATAGTTCTAATAGTAACTAAAATATGCTCCTAATATACGCAATAACATGTACTTGTGTGTATGTCTTGAGTGTTTTTTGAAGATAGACAGGGTGCTATGGTGGTGGGCGACATATCTTGGACCTAAAATATGCTCAAAATATGCTTAACACGCGCAGTATACCTTTCTTGGGTGTCTTTTGAAGATAGTACTTTTTTTTATATAGGACACGTCAATTTGACTTCGCCTTGCCTGATGGAAAGCTAAGGGCAAAGTCTTGGAAAGAGGGTCACCATTATAGACACGTACCATGCTACAATGGTGGCACTCAGCTTGATGGCCTCATCAGATGCTTTTTTACGCCCCGCTTAAACCACCACCACCACTATAGTACAAAGTGCTATAGTGGTGAAAGAGCTCAAATTAGAGCATAGATTATTTCTTACAAAATAATTCACGTGCGCCAGGGCCTCGTTTTTCTCGTGATTTAGGTGCAAGGTATATATGGTCCGAAGTATGTGTGGAATTGGAATTCATAGATATGAGTTTTATTGAGATAATTTTAAAGCATTTAGTATGCTAAACTAAACAAATTATTTTAAATTGGAAAAAGTGAATTTAGTTTAGCATACTAAATGCTTTAAAATTATCTCAATTGGTTGGGCGGAGTTATCAAAAACCAATGTTTAAAAATGATTGCAACATCATTCATTGATTCCGATAGTTCGTACGAATGTCGGTAGAGTGCTCCCACCATCGCCCTAAGATGGATGTATTGGAAAATTTGGATCAATCTCGGGCGAAGCTCGGTGGCTCAGTGGTCAGAGCATTCCCCCTGTAAGGGAAAGATCGCGGGTTCGAGTCCTGCCCGAGTATTGATTTCGCTTTTTCCAATTTAAAATAATGAGTTTTATTATTGTTTAAACTTATGACGGTTGTCCAGTAAGTTGTGTGTTGTTGTGTCCAAGTTTTCTGTTGTTCAATTTGTTGCCAAGTTTTCTGTAAAGGTGCCAACGCATCGCTTTTCATCTATACCTGAACTGAAAATGCGTACACATATCGTATTTTGTTTGCAATTTATCTATATCCATACTTCCATACTAATATTATAAATGCGCAAGTAACTCTGTTCACGCCTAAATCACTGAACCAATTTTGATAAAATTTTGTACAGAGATAGATTAGACCTTGGGAAAGGATATAGGCTATATTTGGTCGCGATAACCGATATCCACGGGCGGAGTCGCGGGCAAAAGCTAGTACTAAATATTATAAAGTTGAAGAGTTTGTTTGTTTTTTTTTGTATTGTTTGGAGCGCTAATTTCAGGAACTACCTACTGGTTCAAATTGAAAAATCTTTTTGTGTTGAATAGCCCATCATCATCATCACCTACCTATCAACAAATCCGGCAGATTGCGACACATTTTTTGAAAATTAATAAATGGCGGGCAACAAAATTCACGAGGCTTCAAATTTTTTTCTATACTACTTAGGTCGCAAACAAGCACACGGCCCACCTGATGGAAAGTAGTTACCATGGCCTATGCCACAGGCGAAACCGGGACGTGCCGGCTAGTCATACTATAAAAATCTAGATCTTGTGCAAGCAGAGCAGCCTTGAATCAAATATTATATCACAACACAACTGTGAAGTTGAGAGTTATGTTTATTTTATAACATCCCGCTCACTTTTGTAATACATAAAATCATAAATTTGTTCCAATATACGTAGTAATATTTAGTACCAGAATAATATTGCTTTAGTACCTATACAGAAAATAGAAATAAATCAGTAAACAGTTGTGAAATTATACCTCGATGAAGAAAAGTAATAATGTAGCGTTTCTCAAATTGTTTCAATCACTACTAGCAATGTATGTAAGAAGATATTTTCTTTTTAAATATGTAGTACAGTCAGCATCAAATCGATCTCAACTACTAAAGTCTGAAAATGATCTCAATATCAAGGTATTAAGACACAGTCGAACTATTTTATTGATTTAAATTATATTATCGTTTGAACGAAAGGTGTGTACCAAATATCAGAACAATCAGTCAACAGAAAGGAGGGAATACCAAAGTATTAAGGTGATTAGATACGTGAATGACTTTGACCATACAAATGCTCAAGGTCATTCGCTCATATTTGAACCGTAAAAATCAGTAAAACCATTTTTTATAGATAACTTTATAGGCGACGGTTACTAACTAAGAAGGTCACGTCATGCTAATACATTTATTTAACATACATGTATTGTGAAATTTTAGATTATTTGGATACATATTGTAGAAAATATTTGGTTTCATAAGAAAGAGTAGAGTTTTGTTCAGAGCCTCTTTTCAATATTTATTCTTTTTTTATTTAATTTATGAAAACGTGAAGTTACTCTGTATATTCTGTAGTATGCAGGCATGTGAATTCCAGATCTGTAGGTTTTATAGTTAAAAAGAAAAACGGTTTTGTAATTACCGATTTTTCGATGCTGATCTGATTCGGGGCCTTAGATTATTTTCAGTACTTTGCTTGACAAGATCGATCTTATGCTGACTGTACCAGGGCATCCGCTGTGTAACCTTTTCATAACTGTATAGCTTGTATGTAAATAAATTGGTAGACAGATATTCCTTTATTAAACAACGAGGTTTTCAATTTGACAGTCAAATTCAAAGTCTTTATTTGCATTCATGTGTTGTACAGATTAATATAGAGATGTTTGTTTGTGTACAAGTTTGTACAAATAATAATAATTGGATTATTATAATCCATACTAATATTATAAATGCAAAAGTAACTCTGTCTATCTGTCTGTTACGCTTCCACGCCTAAACCACTGAACCGATTTTGATAAAATTTGGTACGATAGATTAGACTTTGGGAAAGAACATAGGCTAGCTTGGTCGCGATAAACGACATCTACGCGGGCGGTGCCGCTGGCAACAGTTATTAGTGCATAATTTTACCCCGGATATTCTATAATTATGTATTACTAGCCTTCCGCCCGCGGCTCCGCCCGCGTGCATCTCGGTTAACGCGATCTTTCTAACAAAAAAACCGCATCAAAATCCGTCCAGTAGTTTTTGCGTCCATCGCGGACAAACAGACAAACAGACAAACAGACAAACAGACAAACAGACAAACAGACAAACAGACAAACAGACAAACAGACAAACAGACAAACAGACAAACAGACAAACAGACAAACAGACAAACAGACAAACAGACAAACAGACAAACAGACAAACAGACAAACAGACAAACAGACAAACAGACAAACAGACAAACAGACAAACAGACAAACAGACAAACAGACAAACAGACAAACAGACAAACAGACAAACAGACAAACAGACAAACAGACAAACAGACAAACAGACAAACAGACAAACAGACAAACAGACAAACAGACAAACAGACAAACAGACAAACAGACAGGAAATTAAAAAAAAATATTTTCGTGTTCAGTATCGTTAACATAACATAACCCAAGTATTTTTTTTTAAATATCTCCAATGTACAGACACGACCACTTTACAATTATATAATAGTATAGATGTATAATATTCCTATGGTATTTCTAGGACTATAGTTTCAGTCAGCACATTATATGACACAGCAGATGCTCAGGGAATGGCTAATCCTTTCAAGAGTTCGCAGGTCACCACGGACTGGAGGCCAACAGAAGGGAAACTAAAAATGGGCTATTTTTTACCGATAAACGTAGGCTTGTTTTCACTGTAGAATAATCTTTTCGTTATGTACCAATAAAATATTTGTATTTTCTTTACTTTTATTTATAACTAGCCTTCCGCCCGCGTGCATCTCGGTTAACGCGACCTTTGCTCATAATTTCGGTTCTACTCAACCGATTGCGATCAAACAAACGTAAGATTTTAATTCTGAGTAAGCTCTTTCGAACAAAAAAAACCGCATCAAAATCCGTCCAGTAGTTTTTGCGTCCATCGCGGACAAACAGACAAACAGACAGGAAATTCAAAAAAAATATTTTCGTGTTCAGTATCGTTAACATAACATAACCCAAGTATTTTTTTTTAAATATCTCCAATGTACAGACACGACCACTTTACAATTATATAATAGTATAGATATAGATTAGCTGTTGCCTGCGGTTTCGCTTGGTGGATGTTTATTCCCGTTCCCGCAATCCATGGGAACCTGTTCCCGGGATAAATGTGTATTGCCTATCAGTTATTCTAGACTATAATCTACCAAATTTCAGCCAGATACGTTGAATCGTTAGAGCTTTATTGAATAATAAACATCTTCACACATTTTCACATTTATGAAATACTAGCTTTTGCCCAAGGCTCCGCCCGCGTGGATGTCGGTTATCGCGACCAAACACAGCCCTTTCTCGTCCTTTCTCGAGGTCTAATCTACCCCTATACCAAATTTCATCAAAATCGGTACAGTGGTTTGGGCGTGACAGACAGACAGACAGAGTTACTTTCACATATATAATGTTAGTAGGGATTAAGTTGGATTAGCAGAATAGTAGGACAGGATAGGATTAGTAGGATTAGCAGACCTTTACACCGCGTAACTAAGAACAACCTGTGTGGCGTAGCGGTTTCAGTACAAATATTCTATGTACAATATGTATCTATTTCTAACAAGAAAAACAAAATGGCTTTTTTTAAAGCCTACAAATCTTAAAAAAGTAATTAGTAAGTAGTTTTGGAGAAAAATGGTAACATGAATTTTCTGCAGCACCCTCTGGTGGGTTATCACCGTAACACCTATCTAAGAACATACACCAATCAAACTCAAACCCATAACTGAAAACTGCATTAAAATCGGATTAATAGTTTTGGAGAAAAGTGGCAACATTTATTTGCATAAAAAATGCTTGCTGCTGCACCCCCCTGGTGTTACACCTAATGAAAAATATGCACCATTCAAACCCGAACCCATAATTGAAACTTAACTGACTGCATCAAAATAGGATAAGTAGTTTTAGAGAAAAATAGCAACATGGATTTGCACATACAAACAAAAAAAAACACGACGGAACGGAGACATCTGGTCTCCGTTCCGTCGTATTATCTTTACCTTACCTTTTTTTTGTTACCTTAGTTAAGTTAAGTAAGTTAAGTTAAGGGGTTACCTTAGTAGTATAAAGACATTCGCCCATAGGTACATTTAGTATGAATAGCATAGCATAAATCATAACATAGCTAGGAACTCGGTTATCGTCTCAACATAATTAATATATTGCGTGAATAGGATCAATCTATCAATCGCTCAAGTCATCGGAAACGACGACCCAGGTTTATTTATAGAGATCCCTTGTTCTCTTTGAGTACAGAATCCTAAAAAGGTAGATAAATAAGGATATCGATAGTCAATATACCGTTTGCAACCAGTTTAGTAGTTGGTTCCTTTTTGTCTTATGTTGATATAGTTGCTTTTAGTATCTGAACCTTTTAGAGAATTTTCAGTTCTCAGAAATGAGTACTATCTTTCCTCATTATCAAAAATATATTAGATTTTTACCTGTTATCTAATATTTAAAAATCAATGCCACTTTTCGTTGTTATTTTATAACTCAAGAACGGCTGAACCGATTTGACTAATTTTAGTCTTGAAATATTCATGGGAGTCCAGGGAAGGTTTAAAGGATGAGAAAATAGGTGCAGCGGGAACGGGAAAAATATGGCGGTACGAAGTTCACCTGGACAGCTAGTATGCAATAAAAATACCATACCGCAGAATATAGCAAGTTTCTTTAGCGAGTTGACGAATGACCCCAATAAACATAACAAATAATCAATAAACAAAAGAACTGACTTAGTAAAAATAATGTCATGTTTTTAAAACCAAATTAATTTGAATTTAGAATTAACAGCCTATTTTTACATAATCAATTTTTTTTGTTTGAAATGGCCAGTACTGAAGAACGGCTACTTCATGGGTTAAGACCGCTAATGGTAAGATAAAGGCTCTATGCAACTCTAACCCACTGAGAAAATCCACCAGTGGATTAATTTCCACTTATTATGCCACTCTAATCCACTACAAAAGTGGATTGGATTTCATTTGATATTAATATTCCACTCTAATCCACCTTTACATTATGATCTCCTTATTATTTTATATGTTTGGTCGCGATAACCAACATCCACGTGGAACTGCGGCAAAAACCGAGACAACATCTTCAAGATGAAGATATAAGTTTCATAAAAAGAGGAAAGGGAACTGTCCTATTGAACAATGGATATCGAAATCATAAGAAAAAAGAATTTAAAAAAGTCGTGCATATGAAGATGTTGTGAATATTAACTGAAAAATGAAATGTTCAGGATCTATCACAGTTGAAGTAAATTATTATTATTTATACTGCTTGATGGCACTTGGTGGAACTTGTTGTTACACATATTGATAACACATTATTTGTACTTTTCCACGATATTTGTTATTACCCTAACCGGTTTCGTCTTACGGCATTCTCAGAGGTTTACATTGGAAATATCGTGGAAAAGTACATAATTTACACATATTGATAATATGTGTAAATTATTATAATTTAAATGTTTTATTATTAAAAATTATTATTAAAAAAATGTCTTGGAAGTTGAAATACCGCCTAAGTTCGAAAAAAATATTTTGCCAGATTATTGCCAGCTGTGATCATACATATACGAATAATAGCAAAAAATCAATGCGATTTGAGTGGCTGGAAAGTATGCAAGGCGCGTGGGACAACCTATAAAAGAAATCATCCAAGGGATAAATTGTTTATGGTGGAATGACCAGTAGGATCAAATCCACCAACGGATTAGACTGGCATTATAAGTGGAAATAAATCCACTGGTAGATTTTCTTAGTGGATTAGAGTGGCATAAAGTAGATAAAGGATTTTGTTTCTAAAAACGTTTTGAGGCTAAATAGTACAATCGCAGTAGAAAGAAGAATTTCTAAGTCATAAAAATAAAAGCCAAAAATCTTTTTGCCTGATTCAATTTCACTGCGGGTGAAAAATTTTGATTTGTAATAAAAAAAGTAATAAAAAAAGCCGAAAATGAATTAAAAGTCAGTGTAAAACGACTTTCTAAGTAGATATCACTTCATTTTATCGACTTGGTTTTGTCATAATATAAAACTGATCGTGATGATGATTAAAAGTTATCTTCGGCAATAAATAAATTCAGCTCGTGACAAGGTGCACTTACTAACGATCAAAGGGTTAAACTACCTAGGCGCGATTGCCATTTGGATGGGTGGGTGACCGCTTAATAGTATATCACTTGAGTGCTGCTGTGCTTCGGATGGCACGTCAAAAGTCTTTAGATCAATATCTAGGTCTATATGGGCGATCTGAACAACTGTGAGTTGTTGGCTACTAATCATCACTCAGGTTGGGAAGTCAGCCGGCAGGTAAGAGGTGAAGACCTCGGAAATGACAGGAGCTAAGGATGATTAAGATGATGACAATGATGATAGAAGGTAGGTAAAGCTGAAACCATTCGTTCAATCGAGAAGCCTGGGATCAGTTACGAGACTTCTTGATAAATTCGGTGTGATAAAAGAAACCATTACGTCTATATTTAAGCAAACAGCTGGCAAATGAACCTGTGAAACATTAAGACCTACGCTTGAAAATGTATCTGGCTAAATTACTAACGAAATTTAAATTGGCAAGGAATAAAAAAGTTCAAATTAATTGGGCGCTTAGCAGCCACGGAAGAGCTCGCTCGCCTCTTGGACTTAAGCCCAATATTTCAAACCTTGTTCGGGGTGAGAGCAAATCAAATATTAATGAAGCCGTGAACTTTGCTATATTCAAATTAAAAATGTTAAATTTCATCATGAAAATAAATTGAAAAGTACAAAGCCCTGTTTTAAAACCAAATTAAAACTTTTAGCCTGCTTTTACCAATATATGTACTAAGTCCCTAGACGATTAATCTGTTTTAATGTTATTTCAAAATGCAAGGTAACGATGATGCGAGGTTATATCTCGCATCATCGTCCCGCGACCAGCGTCTTTCACATCCACAGAATTCAACATTTTGGGATCCAACATTTTTCAAATTCAACATTGCGATTCTAGGACATTCAACTTTATATGACATGAATTCAACAAAGTTTGCGAATTAAACATTTTGTAGATTCAACATCGTGGTCCAGAAAGGATTGCAATAATTCTCATATACATATTATAAACAAAGTACATACATGATACTTTATGTTTTTACATAAATTGACTTTAAGTCAATTTATGTAAAAACTTTTTCATACTTGTCCAAATGAAGAAGTCCATAGATAAATAATTGTTTTGTTGTCTATGGAGGATGAAAAATATATTGTATAGTGGTGAAATAGCTTCAAATGGTATTTTTTCTTCCAGGTAAATAATTCTACATAATTGTAGGTAAGAAATTAATGTTAACGAATGTTGTTAAAGTGCCAAAAGTATTTATGTATGTAATTAACTAGGATGTTCTTCTTTCAGAGAAACTTTTTTGGGTTTTTCTGTTCACAACATATTATGTAAATAAACGCATTATAAAATAACATCAGAATCTGGTTATCAGGTATAATGGACAAATTAATATTCAAGCTCATGGTCAAAGCTAGTGAAGATATGAAAACGAAGAAAACGAATATTAAAGTAACGACAATCACAGATATAGATGGTCGGACTTTTGCGATTCCAGATAAATTACAACCTGTAAAATTACAAGTTGGAGCAGTAGAGACCGACAAGGCAAAAAACATTACAAAAACGACATGAGAAACGACAGGTGTGGCTATCCATGAATCCAGAGATGAAGGCGACTTATTGTGATGGAAATAGACAATTTATGGGACACCCTATTGGAGGAACAAACAAAACCATAAACTTCTAAAACAAGAATTTCAAAAGAGTATTTAGCAAAAATCATGGCAAGCTTCGCTGAAATGAAGAGATATCCACCAAAAATTTTTAATATGAAGAAAGTCGTAAAACAGTTCACGGTTTTTTTTAAAGTAAAGGTCCAACCCCACCAAACGGACGGCATCGGAACGGATTATACAATCTTTAAACAAAATAAATCTTATATCACAGCATTTAAAGTTTATATTACCAAGTCACGCATGACAGCTTGACGTGCGTCATGCCGCCGCACGTCGCTGTCAAGCTGTTGGTAATATAAACTTCAAACACTGTGATAATAAGATTTAATTTTGTTTAAAGATTGTAAAATCCGGGCCGATGCCGTCCGTTTTGTGGGGTTGGACCTTTAATTTAGTGCATAGTAAATAGTTAGTATAACAATATTCGTATTTAGTTAGTCAATTATAATATCTGAAATTGCCAGTTACTACAATGATAATATGATATTATTTGAATCGAAATTATCTTGGCTTCTCTCTAAGGACGTCTACAATTTATTCCACTGTTAGACTACTGGCCCGTGTACAAAAATGATGGGTCATTTGAACCACCAGGTGACCTATATAGAACGATATAAGAACATAAAATAATAAGATTCAGCACTATGCCGTCACTTGTAAGCTGTCCAACTGAGTGCAGGTGAGTACAGGTACAAAGTACAGGTAGAGTGAGTACATTTTGGTCATATATTTTTGTACGGCATTCTTACCATCGATAGATCCATGAAAAATAACAAGCAAACGCGTAGTGCTGTACAAAAAATGGTGAGCCACAAAGTCGGAATTTTTATTTTATTTTCCGACATTACCAGGGTAAATTTGGTCATTTGATTTTGTACGGCATCAGTTTCATAATATTTCAATACTGCTTCTAATCCATTATTCCGCAACGCCGTACAAAAATCATGCGACATGGTGAAGTAATCGTGGGTTACAACCCCCTCTTCTTCACCTGCACTCAGTTGGACAGCTTACAAGTGACGGCATAGTGCTGAATCTTATTATTTTATGCTCTTATATCGTTCTATAAAGGTCACCTGGTGGTTCAAATGACCCATCATTTTTGTACACGGGCCAGTAGTCTATGTGTTCTGTTTGATATAGCAATTGTGAATAATACATTATATTCTGCCATTGTGTCTTTCCTTGAAATACATGAGTATAACTAGAATAGTGAGACATATATACAATTGTATACATATGATTAAGTAGCAGATATGTCTAGTAACTTTGATTTACGCAGCACAAAGCGTTTCAAAAATCTATGTTCTATTTTAGAATTATTAAAGTCTTCATTTTGTTCTAAATGTCCTTGATAATTGTTATGTATATCAAGCCACTTTGAGCCCTTATGAGGAACCTTGATCAATAGACAACCGCGAAAAAATATTGTGGACTAGCTGTCCCGGCGAACTTCGTACCATTATTTTTTGCCATTTTTTTTAGCCCGTTTAAACCGTTGAAACCTTCCCTGGACATTCACGAATATTTCAAGACTAAAATTAGCCAAATCGGTTCAGCCGTTCTTGAGTTATAAGCTAACAACGAAAAGTGGCATTGATTTTTATATATTACATAACACATTTTTAGTAGATTTGTACAGGGATATTATTGAGTTTACTAGTAAGCCACAGGACTCGACAGTTACTGCCAAGTCCTCAACATCACACTTGAAAATTAGGTCTTCGTCTACGTATATCTTTGAAATTTAAGTGCTTCTTACATTTAACCTTCTGTTATATACACTTTTTTCGTTTTATATATTTAAAAGATGTAACTTGAAATTCATGTTTAGTATACCACTTAGGTGGCAAGCACACGGCCCTCCCTTGAAAGTGGTTACCTTGGCCAATGGACGTGTGTAACACCAGGGGAGTCACACTCGTGCTGCCGATCCTGTAAGAACAGAGAGTTTCTGTGCCGTCAGCGCAGAAGACAAAGCAGGACAAGCCTTTGGTCTTACCACTGATAGCACAAAAACTCAACACGAGGTTATTATGGCCGCGGTATTCTGCAGGGCGGAAGTACTTCCCCAGTCAGACTACTCAGTTGGGATGGGAGATCCTGTAACACAATCCAAATATTTGGATTAATCATAGCCAGACGCCTTGCAAATATTCAGTGAATTTTTTGCATGCATCATTGACAATTGTTATGAGAATTAGACGAATGAGAATGGGGCCTTAAACAACAACATAATTGATAGAGAAAGACGAGAGTTTCTGGGTTCTTAAGACAATTATGTTGTAATCTACATGAAGTACATAATTTTAGGTTGTTCAAAGTAACAAAGCATAATAAGGCAAACAAAAATCACATTTTTTACATCTTTTGATATATTTTTATATTTTAATTTATTTTGTATTGAGTTAACCCATGTTGCTTTTGGAAAAAAAAAAAAAAGAAATGCACTTGTATGGAAATTATTAGTTACTTCAGTGAAATTTTTGCATGCATCATTTACAATTGTTATATGAAATGCACTTGTATGGAAATTATTACTTAGTTACTTTATAAAGCTACTAGCTGTTGCCCGCGGCTCCGCCCGCGTGGATGTCGTTTATCGCGTGGTGTTGTAAATAGTGCTGAAAGTTGAGCGTTAAACGCTGATTAGACATTGTACTCGCCATATACTCGGTATATTCGTCCCAATGGAGCAGTCGGACTGGGGAAGTATCTCCGGCCTACAGAAGGTCTACATAAGGCCGCGGCTTAATAACCTCGTGTTGTGTTTCCGACGGTGAGTAGGGTAGCCAAAGCTCACTGGAGAGTAGCTTGTGCTTTGTGCTGTCAGTGGGAAAACCAAAGGCTTTGTCAGACAGATTCTCTAAGTTCTTACAGGGTAGGCAGCACGAGTGTGACTCCCCTGGTGTTGCACTCACCCATAGGCCACGGTAACCACTCACCATCAGGTGGGCCGTGTGCTTGTCTACCACCTAAGTGGTATAAAAAAAACCTTCTATCTGCATTATTTACTCGACTCTCTACTCCCCATACCTTTGCCCGTCCCCCACCCTCTCCCCTACTCCTTCCCCTTCCCCGTTGTATCTCTTGTCTACTCCACTATATCCCTCACCAAGCTCTAATCCAGGAATGGCGAACCAAAAGCACGCGTGCCAAAGGTGGCACGTGGCACAATTTTTTGGGCACGCCAGCAGTGCCACCACAAAGTAGGTATTTAGATGCGCCCGTGCTATACGATAGCCACAAAAAAGGTTCACCATCCCTGCTCTTAGTTCTTACAGGGTAGGCAGCACAAGTGTGACTCCCTTGGTGTTGCACTCACCCATAGGCCACGGTAACCACTTACCATCAGGAGGGCCGCGTGCTTGTTTGCGACCTCATTACTACAGTACGACTCACGACTATAGTATGGGGTAGATACTTCAAGAAGGGTGAGTGTGACGCTCCTGGTGTTGCATACGTTCATAGGACACAGTAACCACTTTCCATCAGGTGGGCCGTGTGCTTGTCTGCCACCTAAGTGGTATAAAAAAAACCCTCTACCTGCGTATCTACTCGACTCTCTACTCCCCATACCTTTGCCCTTCCCCTACTCCTTCGCTTCCCCGTTGTATCTCTTGTCTACTCCAGTACTCCACTATATATATCCTTCACCACGCTCTAAGTAATCTGTCTTTATGTGGAAAACGATTTTGTAACCGATCTTAAGACAGTACCGACATCTATTTCATACCTGACAAATTAGAAATTGAAAAAAAAATATGTAAAAAAAATGCTTATATACGTCCAGTTGGAACGAAACCATAGTAAGTTCAAAACCGCGTTAACGCCATCTAGTTACGTATACGGAAATAAATTCATTGACAAAAAAATAATAATTTCATGATTAAAATCGCATTTGTTTACACAATTATAAATGTGAATTAAAGTCTATTTATTTACATACTTGCTCGAATGTAATAAGATATAAAATTTCATCCATAAAAATAAAAAAGCGCCATCTATATTTCCGCTCATATTCCGTATAATATCAATATTGTTCACAACTCCGGTTCTACTCAACCGATTGCGATCAAACAAACGTAAGATTTTAAGTCTGAGTAAGCCCTTTCTAACAAAAAAAACCGCATCAAAATCCGTCCAGTAGTTTTTGCGTCCATCGCGGACAAACAGACAAACAGACAAACAGACAAACAGACAGGAAATGAAAAAAATATATTTTCGTGTTCAGTATCGTTAATATAACGTAACCCAAGTATTTTTTTTTAAATATCTCCAATGTACAGACACGACCACTTTACAATTTTATAATAGTATAGATTTAGACATGTTAACTGTAAGAATCTTTTTTATCGTTAAGATGAACGAAGGAGACAATATCCCATAAGGCAGGTAATCATAGTGTGGGATCCAGGGGTCAATTTGTGTAATTTCTATAATTTGAAACATCAATAAATACTAGTAATTTATTTATTTTTAAATTATATTCACTACCACTATTACATTATATTGCCGGTACTGTTTCCATGAATCACAAATTTAATTTATTAAATGAAATATGAAACACTGTTACTGACGTTTATTTTAATCGGATGTTTAATTAGTTTCATACTGATTGAACTACTGGTAACACTGACGGAATAGCCGCAATTTTTTTCCTTCGAATCGTTTTTTCAAAATAAATTTATTTATACATATTTCAATAGAAACTCCTAAAATTTTCAAGTTTCTTTGGCAGTGCTACAGACACCCTTCTAAATTACTATTTAAGGAGAATATTTTAGATTCAGCGGTCGGGTGCCAACAAGGTGACCATCTTGGGCCACTCATTTTCAGCTTCAAATCAAATCAAATCATTTATTTGCATAATACAGGTATTGGGATGGTACAATATACATATATATGTGCATAGATGCGCTGTCAATACATCCAATCATTAGGCAGCTAAATTCGAAATCTAACATCTGGTATCTTGATGACTAGTACTCTAGGAGAGGATATAGACACAGTGCTTTATGATTTGACTTTTCTGAAAGATGAATTTTAAACAGAATGATTCGAACGACCTATTCCTCAAAATATTAAATTTTCCTTAACGATAATATTGACATAATTATATTTCACTCCGGATCCTAGGGTCCCCGATTCTTGAAAAAGCCTATGATGCATTTATTGAGGAAAAAACACAAAATTTTAATGAAATTTCCGACCGAATTCAGCATTTACAATTATCAGATAGACTTTTCGTTCCAAAATTCAGTCATGCTCTACGATCATCACAATTTTTTAAACATTTGGCACTTTTAGGTAAGAATTAAGATGGACACAATTATTATTCAAGATATCTTATCAAATCTTATGCAAAAATTTGAACGCAGATTTGAACGACGAAGCCTGACTCCAAGCCTACATACATATTTATTGAATCTAGCAAGAGAGGCTTGAAAATATAATGTTGGGAATGTACTCAAATCCTGACATGTATTTTCAAAATCTTCTGTCTATCGTCACTGCTACATTCTTCGACATCAATCGTATTGAATTGCCGTTTTGATAAAAATTACTCAATTAAAAAGTTCCGTTCCGATTTTAAAGAGGATTCCTTGTGGTGCAAGACCTACCGTTGCTAAAAGTTTTTCCAAATGTAGCTATAGGTTCTCTAGTTTGAAAAAATCTAAAAGGACTTGCGAGTAGCTATTCACCTACTCATACAAAATTTTACATGCCAGGATAGAACATCGATCAGCCGCAAATTCTCTAACATCACAAATTAAAAATAATTGCAACGATTCCTCAAATAAAAGTTTATAATTTTTCGCAAAAATAAATATCTACAATTTAGTGGATGCGGACGAATTCCACGACGCGTTCTGATTTTAGTTTTTAATTCTTTTAGTTTTATTGATAATTTTGTATATTATAAGTTATTCAACTTATATTCGACACATTCAACATTTAATGTATTCTATAGACGACGGGACTCTAGAGGGAGAAGTCGAAACCGTTTCACAAGGTTTGGCCTTTATTAAAAATGAATTTAGAATAACTAAAAACTTTGGCTTAGGTTTAACTTTACTTTAGGCTTAGAACTAAATGACAACAAATGTGATATTTTTTAAATGAAGTTTCGGAAAGAAATTCTACTACTTCTAAAACATCAAAATTATAGAAATGAATCTCTACGCCTCCTTGGGTCTCCAATACTAGAAGATGCCTACACTTCATTTATAGAGGAAAAGAAAAATTAGGCATATTTTACTGAAAAGTAATATCCACAAAACAATAAATGACGTGTTTCATAAATATATTGTGTTGTCCATTTATGTACAACAAATAAATAAAGTTATCCATAAACTACTGCTTAAAAAATGTTCATAAGTCAAGATCAAATACTCAGATTCATAAATTAAAATGTACCGTATATGGTAACCTTTAATATAAAAGTGCTCCAATATCGCACTAGACTTTTTATCGCAGCAATAACCGCGGAATTTGAAAACCTTGTAAATAATGTCAAGCGATGCAAACTTTTAGAAAATTAATATCAGCGATCGGTGCAAAGTCCCGGCCGCGCAATGTTGGGAAGTAACCTTGTGTAGTCTAAGTTAAAGACTTATTGAAAAAGGCTTTTATTATATACAACCAAATATTTTGTAAAAAAAGCTTATTCAAATGTCATCATTATCATTTTCAATGTTGTTCCTGGTTATATTTGAGGCTTTCACTACAGAGGACGAAGTTCGTTTACTCTTTCTTCTCCTTTTATTTGGTTTATCTATATGAATTTGGGGTTACTGACCACCGAATTCCGAGTAGAAAACCTGCACCAGTGTTTCCTACTTCCGGCATCAATCTCTATGGGGTAGTGATCTACTTTTGACTGCAGGTGAGTTATCGGAAACGGCCGTTAATTTGTAGTGTGCCGGTCAGCAGGTGAAGTTAGTTAGGGTTTGTCAAAACAGTCACGATGTCAGTGTTCGATCACGAAAATTGTGTAACATCCCAGGAATCAGATTAAATCGGAACTGAATTTTGAACAGATTTTTAATACGAGAACTGGCGAAGTAACTAATTGCAGATTTATTCGTTTTTGTAAAAGATCAATATTAACAACGCGTAAGAGCAAATATCGCTTTCAGCTTATCACTCAATTTTTTTTTAGAATTCAAAAGTTTCGTACTTATTTCGAGTTCTGTAACGCCGGCACTCCATGCTCAAGGCGTTGCTTTTTATAGTGTTTTTGTAAATCACTACATAGGTACCAAGATTTTTTCACAAATTTGAAAAAGATTTGTTTATAATTCTTTATATTTATGGCTACGGGAGGGGTGAACTCATCTCACTGCATAACGTAATGTGCATTAATTTGTTCCAGAAACTCGAGCCGGCAATCGGTTCAGCTACAGGCACCATCCAGCGAAGACATTTGTTGGATGACTCCCTACTTGAGAGGATACGCTCTGTCTCGTGGGGTAGCCCTGATGTCCTCCTACTTCTTCGCAAACTTTCACACAACTTAATACAGATACCGTTTCTCATGTGAACGAGGAAGTACCTAATGGATATTGGAGCTCCAAAAGTAAGGACTGTTTGCAACAAAACAATAAGACTTTGGCACTCCAAAGTCTGTCAAAATCCAGGGAATCCAAAGTGGATTCCCTGGATTTGCTATTATCAGATTATTTTGATAATAGCGAAGATCTCTGATACACACTCTGATTTTTTGCGCAGCCATCGCCATCGCGCAACATATTGAGTGACTACTGTTAAGTTTCACAAAAGTGACATCATCTTCTGTCTGACATCATCTTGTGAAAATAGAAAAAGTATTAGTATTTGAACTGGCCTACAATATAGTCGACATGTGGGATGTGGACTTAGCGTCTATAGTACCGATAGTAATTGGTTCCTGTATTTTTTAACAATTGCTTTTGAAAATGTCATTTGAAAGTGTTTTAGATTATGTAATAAAGAGGAATAAATATACACATTTATGTCAGCGTTACTTAATTAATAGACAGTTAATTTAAATTATTAAGACCACGAAACCACCCGTGCGGGAATATACCCGCTTACTTATTCTCTCACCCAGAAGTCTAAACATAATTAATATTTAGACAGATGTTGGCACTGAAAACGTAATAGGATCACATGCCTTAATTTCTACAATTAAATGTAGCTAAAAGTACCTCATTAATTCTGGTAGATGATTCCATTGGGTTTCATCAAAATTGAACGAATTGACGACCTGTAGTGTGTAACTACACAAAATACGAGTAACTTCCGCAGCATTACCAGAGGCCGCGGGTTTGATCGAGCCCATTGAGATTTATGTTCCCTTATTCTGCAA
This sequence comes from Eilema depressum, assembly GCA_914767945.1. NCBI lineage: Eukaryota > Metazoa > Arthropoda > Insecta > Lepidoptera > Erebidae > Eilema > Eilema depressum. Next base: position 3,071,274 of record OU612027.1, on the reverse strand, counting down.
TCTTGGATAAATTTGGTTTTGTAAAGCAACATTAAGTAGGTATTTTTCTAGATCCAGTTTTATATGGAACCCTCATTTCGGCTTGCGATTGTATTAGGTACAAGAAATAAGATATTTTCGATCTGATTTTAGGACAATGAAATTAGATGTAAATACCCCCAAGTCCGATATTCAACCGTACACTAACGGCATTTAGAATATTAACACAAAGCTTACCGTATTTAAAAACCATTTTCTCTGACCTAGAGGATAGATTAACTACGATCGAGAAAAGCAGCGATAAAATACTTACCTTACAGACCGATGTGTTCCCGACAAACCTATTTCGTATTTTTTAATACTATCTATTTTCATACTGTTTTGTTTCTGTTCCTTCTTCTTGTGAATCAACAATAAAAATCTTACTCTTACTAGACTAACATTGTCTTTATTTTTTAACTAAAGAAAAATATAACTAACGCAGAACATTGTAAGAATTTTATAGAAACCTCATTTTTACGGCAAAGCCAAAAGAGGGTTATGATTTTTTACTGTTAATATAGTTAAACAAAAGTAGTTAAGATTAGTTTTTGGGTAGAGGTTTGGCTAGAAAATAGGAGGACGAGAAAAATTGTAATTGTATGTTGTATTGATAAATAAGATTTAGTGTAGTGTTCGTGTAACTGGCAACACTGTCTCGGGTTACCTACATCGTGGTGGGATGAAACGTCCACGTAACACGAGAACCGGGAGGCGGGAGTTATGAACAGTATCATCCGCTCACGTTGGAGGTTGACGAGCCTGTAAGATATAAGTTTACTACATTAATTAGTAAATTAATAAGGTAATCAATCAATCAGTCAATCAATTAGCCTATTTCAGTCCACTGGTGGACATAGGCCTCTCCCAATAAACGCCACGTTTGCTGAATAAGGTAGTACATTATGATGTATGCATCAACAAATAATAGATAAGGTAAAGTAAGACAACTATAGGTGGCCCCAGTCGATGGAAGAAAAATATTAAATTTAAATAAATCCGGCAACTGGAACCGCGGTCCGAGTTAATTGCGGTCCCAGTCGCCGGAATCCTCGAAGTATACTTCGAAATAAACTATTATTTTGATAGAGAACAATTGGTTTATTACTTTGTCTAATTAAGATCACAATATAATTGACCATATTGGTAACAAAGTGACTAGAAGAAGTGAACAAGTTAGTCCACGTAAAAAAACTATTTAACCATCATTTATACATCAGCACCGGAATTGGAAGGGGGGGTCAGCTTCGAAAACATTGAGGCCACAACCCTCAAAATTATCTGCAATTCATGGAATTTTTTTATTTTAATGTTCCTCCAAATCAACGATGATGGCCACGGTACTCTACGAGTTCTTCGCACCAATAAGCGATGTTGACTGAGAATTAATACTGATACGGTAGTAGCTACAAAAATATCTTCCAACCCAAAGTATTAGTGTTACTTTGCTCCATTATTTCTCAATTGCCCGTGGCGTTATCTTGATGGAACAGAACCACTTTTTGCCATACTTAGCGACACTGCGAACCATATCTAAATTAGTTATCGTTGCTCAGCCGTTTTTACGTGACCGTAGTCGGAGCTCAAATGAAAAATCGACGTTGTGCTTGCTCTGAATTGAAGTTAATCAATTCAGTATAATATATTTGTGCGTCGCGGCACTTCCTTCATAGATTTAACCTTTTATAATTTTCATTTTTTATTTTATTTTAGTATATTGTTCAGTTGTTTTGTGTTGACATTATTACACCATATGAACCGGCAGTTTTATTTACAAAATAATTATTATAATCCATACCTACTAATTATGCGCAACTCACCTTTTTTGTAACCTTATAGACCTTTTTGTAACCTTTTATATTTTGTATTATTTTAAAAACTAGAATATTATTTTTGTTTTCTTTGGAATGTCATTCAATATATATTGTTTTACTGCCCATCGGTACCATTTTATTACCAGCGATTTCTGTAATCCTATAAATATAATAATAAAAGCGAATTCAGACCCTTCAGTTCGCTTCATGTGGTTCTTCTACCGTAAGTAAAATGGTGAAGACGCGATACGGTAAAATTCTTGGAGGCGATGTGAATAAGGAGCTGGAGCTACCAGGGCCCAGCAACCTTTCCCCTTCAGGAATACAATCAGCCGCCGGCCCGTCACAGACCCCATCAAGAGCAGTAAGTGATATTTCAACACAATCTAATGTAGTAGCATTAGATTTTGGCGAAATATCACTTACTGAGGCCTTGAATCGTTATTCAATAAATCTAAGGCATTAATAATAAAGAATTAATAAATACTACATGTCATAATAAGTATCAGTACAAATTTTCTCAGAAACAGTAACCAATGTTGTCGCTTGGCCAGAAGATGCAATGGCGATGGCGCACCGATAATAATATTATATCTGTGGTCGAATGAAGTGAAGCATTAAACAGTCTGTTTACAGAAAACTGCGCTCGCCGCAAATTGTTCCGGCATTAAATGAAAACACACGACAGGTAAATATAGAAGAGACCGCTAAAGTCGCCAAAAGCTATTGCAGTTAACGAGCGCCTTTTCCTGAAAAGAGACGGGCGGCCCCTATTATTCTTCTCCTTTTGAACCGTCTTGGAAGCACTGTTATTTAAAGCCGATATAAGATTCTTGATGCCGAGAGAAGATTCTTGCTAAGAAGGTAGTCCAGTTAGCACCGAACCGTCATGTGATTCGAATGCTGGGGTGTGACAGAAATTCGTTATACCCTGGTATTCGAGACTCGTGACGGAGTGCAGTTTTAGTAGATTCGAGTCCAACGTAACCAGTAGAGGAGGTGGCTATAGGAGATATTCGAACAAAAATAGAAGTACCCATACAATATTTGGACTTCCTGTTGGCTGATTTATACGATGGCAATAGAAAATTCTAAGAAGCAAAGAAGAACTTGCCAGAATACCCCTAATCTGTATAGTAGTTGTAGTAGGACATTTAAATCTGCACAGAAACCTTTTCTACTGATTTATAGTATTCAATGGTGGGCATAATGCTATGCTTCTAAGAAAAAATCTACATAATAAGAGATTATTTTAACTACTAATCTTTATTACCGAGCTCGGCTAGCCGCAATACGAGGATTACGGTCTGTATTTTCTACCGTCCGTCTGTCGCGTAGCAGTGAAGGGATACTACAACTTTTAAAATATCGAAAATCATACGTAAGAAAAGATTCCGTTGAAGTGAGGTACTTCCTCCTTTTTGAAGTCGGTTAAAAAGCATTAAGAAGGGAATGAACTAGGCCTAATAATACGTAGGAATTAAACCTGGCAGGCACAGCAATGACATTCAATACTTTATTTACATAATCATTACATTATATTTCATACTTATACACACCGGTCATTATTTCTGACCCGTATACTCCCAGTTTAGTGATGAATATACTTCTATTTGCTCTTACAACACTAAAATTATTGCGAGCTGACCAGTGCCGCGAGCAATATCACTGGAATTAAACGTCAAACATGTCTGCCATTGGTCTGATATTCCTGCGGTGTACAGTTCTATGATTACACGTTAAGTGTATATTACTTACCTACCTTCCATTTATGAATGTAATTTTACCATTGTTAAATCAACCGTTGTATATTAAAATCTTTTCTTCATAGATATTGGTGATTATGCCTAACATAACGTGTGTGAATATTAATATCGTGTCTTATTTTTCTAGTTTAAATGAACTGATCTAACTATTTCTCTCCTCAATGTAGATAATAACATATTGAGTTGAACCTATTTTTGTACGATGATGTTGCATATGTTAATAGGTGAAGATAGGTGCTTACCACCAAGCGAGGCCAGTGTTTATTTGCTACCTTCTTTATACAATACATTTACTACCAGTTAAACTTATTTATTGTGACGTAACTATTAATTTCAATTTACAAAGCTAACAAAAACTAAAAAGAAATTGTCCAATCCCACTTCTGACCTGCGAAGCGCTTCTACGATAAATTGAAAACATAAAAGCGGAGGAGACTATGCATTTAGGATTAATATAAACGCTGCCTGCGGACCTACAGTGCGCTTACATTTAATATCAGAAAAACAGGGCAAAACTCCTTTCAAGTAGCAATTTGTTTTTAAATTTGCGCGGTTTTTGCTTGGTTTATTTGAGTGAAACTTAGCGGTTACTTTCAGAGACTTTGAGCTTTGTTTTTTTTTTTGCACTGTAGGGTCATTCTATGACATGGGTAGGAGATATTTTTAAAATTGTAATAGTGTACAAAAGCCATAGTGCAAAAACGTCAAGCAGTTCTAAGGTACCGCTACCATGCGTTACCACCCATAAACATAAATTGTTTAGTTAATGAAAAATAACTGAGAATTTTTACAAATGACAACTCCACATGTGATATGAATAGGCTGGATTACTCACTTAAGTAGAGATTTAAAGTGGTGGTATGCAAATGATTCTTCTGCCTTCACCTACCTCAATGTATCTCTGCATCACCCTAAGGTAGACTGTTAGATAATGCCTTTGGCATTAAGTCCGCCTTTGTACAAGTGTGCATAAAGTTTTTAAATAAATAAATAAATGATGAAGCGCGTGCGACATATTATGTTCACAGGCTATGTGAGAAATGTACTTGTATGCTACCATAAAGAAGGCTAAAGGCCAAACTTTTCTGCCGGCTACTGGGTTTTCTTAGTGACTCGGAAAACATTCACAACGAAAGCTGAGTATATTTTGATACGAAAAAGTAAATGCAAAGTACCCTATCAGTCATGATGAAAAAATCTTTTTAGGTAAATGTTTGCAAATCGACCAAAACGAAACAGATAACTCGTGTTACATGTCTACGTCGACCCTCTGACGTCAAGTCATAAATGTTTTTATGGAATAAGTAAGTAAGTAAGTAGGTAATCTTTTGGAGAGATCCGTTGAGAAGGTTAAATTTATCAATCTAAAAATAGATGGTTCAGTTCACTTCTTCTCGTAGTCATTTGGCAAAAGCCTGTACTAAGGTTGTTCCATCATTCAAGTATCTGCAGCAGGATCCTTCAGAATCCAAGTTGGCGATTACACCTAGTAGGCCACGGCTCGACGGTTATTTTAAGATGGTATTTTATATAATAATTATCTTTACTCTATTTGGTGGGATCACCAGATCCTTTTGGACGGTACAGTACGCAACCATTGCACTCGTTAAAGAATCCAGAGAACCTCTGCCTATGATGAGTTATGCGAATGAATGAAAATATTTCCCTAATCACACAGTTCCAAGTGAATGGAGAATCCCGCTGTAAAGTAAATATAGCCTACATTTGTGCGCAAATTCTAGGTCAAATTATTCACACGTTTAACATAAAGTCGACATTTAACTGAACGAAGCCTGTCTGTTTGAGACAAACACTAATGTTTGATTTAGATTCAGCCTATCTTTGACGTAACGCGTCAGTTTCTAGGTCTGTTGATGTTGGACCATGTTTGAGTTATTGCTGTTTATTCCGGTTCCATAAGCTTGTTTACGCGAAGTATTATGACAATACAAATAATTACTTAAGCACTGGTTTCTTAGAAGCAAAGGATTTCTCACGAGGGGTGCCGGGAGTTAATATTTGGATAACAAGAACAATAAAAAAGAGTTTTGCTCCTAGCGTTGAGGACTCTGTGGAATTTTAACCAAGAGATTTAATAAACTTGTAGTTGATTGTATTTTGTACTGTTCTATCAAATTATACCATAATACTGATTACAATTCCCAAGATACTGCATGAATTTGAACATTTTTCTTTCTAATGGAATAAAATCAAGGAAGTCCAATTAGACCCCGAATCAGATTAGCATCGAAAAATCGGTATTTTCGAAACCGTTTTTCTTTTTAAATATAAAACCTACAGATCTAGAATTTACATGCCTGTATACTACAGGATGTACAGAGTAACTTCTCCTTTTCATAAATTAAATAAAAAAGGAGAAAATAGTTGAAAAGAGGCTCTGAACATCACTCTACTCTTTCTTATGAAACCAAATATTTCCTACAATATGTATCCAATTAATCTGAAATTTCACATGTATGTTAAATAAATGTATTAGCATGACGTGACCTTCTTAGTTTGTAATCGTCCCCTATAAAATTATCTATTAAAATTGGTTTTATTAATTTATATTATTTACGGCCGAAAAACGAGCGAATGACCTTGAGCATTTGTATGGTCAAAGTCATTCGCGTATGTACAAAATTAAGATTCTAAGCAATAGCAACAAACAACCAAGACAACCAAATTTGTTGACCATGAAAGTAAAAATCACAGACTACAGAACTCTTCATAATTTGAGGTGACTTGGACGCGTAATAAGCTTTATGCATAATAAAATGTACTCGTAATACGAGTAGTACATAATGAATGTGAACTAATAATAGTCTAAGTAGTGTGTAATAAAGTTAGCTGGCGCTAAGAGTAGCTCCGTCAAATGTTTGATGTTGTGAGACGACGTTAAAACTTAATGTACAAGTGTACTTAACAGCTGAGCTCAAACTACACCGGGATGTACTACAAAAGCATTAATATTATTGTTCTAATTATATACATTATATTCACACATGTGTTTCTAACAATACAAAAGTGAGTTTGTCTAAAGAAGAACTGTTTTTTAGACCTATCTTAGAGTACGCGCTACGAAATAAGTCTCTTGGACGTACAATTTTTTTATTTTCTCAACTTCTTCTGATCTAAACGCCTTCTGTAGCGATACGCAGGTGTAAAAAATTTCACTCTGAAATTGCACTGAAATAAGTAAAACTAGACTAACGGACAAACAGACAAACAGACAGGAAATTCAAAAAAAAATATTTTCGTGTTCAGTATTGTTAATATAACATAACCCAAGTATTTTTTTTTAAATATCTCCAATGTACAGACACGACCACTTTACAATTATAGTTATAATAGTAGGTATAGATGAAAAACTAGCATAGACATCCACGCGAGCGGAAAGCTAGTGTGTAATAAAAGCAATATTAAATTGCACACAAATCCTACAATTAGAGGTACGATCGAATACGATATTTTACCGTATCGATTCAACACGATACGATACACCGTTATAAATTGGGTCGATTTTTCACGGCATTGATTAATCTTTTCATTTTGTCAAATGCATTTCGAGGTGCAGGCTGTTAGAATTTTTTTTCATAGTACGAATAACCCGACTCAATCGATGATGTACCGTTTGATATAGTTTTTAATTAACAGTCTTAGATATATGCAAATTACATGTTTGAAAACATGTAAAGGACAACATTCACTCTCCATACAAATCTGGGCTAGTTTTGAAAGTGCCGGCCAAAGGAAAAAAATACGATATTCCGTTAGAACTCGTTCTTACTAACATTTTTTATTATGGCGTCAAAGTTGAGAGACCACTTCCAACGGTTTTATTAGAGTTTAAAAATCTTAAAATATACACTTTTTATGATACGAACTATTGAATTTTATATATTGAAATTACATTATATAAATGAAAAATATTGCTATACATTGGAAGAATAGTTAATAAAAGCAATAAAAATAAACCCTGTACTTTATATTGTTGTTTTTCGTCCATTTATTGAGATCCAAAGTTGAAAGTGCCGGTCAGAGAAAACAAATATGATATTCCGCTAGAGCTTGTCCTTATTAGCACTTTTTATTACTATGTCAAAGCTGAGAGACCACTGCCCTCAGTTTTATTGGTGTTCAAAAATCTTAGAAGCATATAATTTTTATGATATTATATATTGAAAATGAATGAAAAATATTGTTCTATATTGGAAGAATAGTTGTTTAACGCAATAAAAAATAAATCCCATACTGCATATCGCTGTTTTTCGTTAGTTAGGTCCAAAAATTGAAAGTGAAGCCAAAGAAAAATAATATGATATTCCGTTAGAGCTTGTCTTCATTGACATTTTTACTATAGCATCATAGCTGAGGGAATACTGCTCTCGGTTTTATTTGAGTTCAAAAATCTCGGAAACGTATATTTTAAATAAAATAAATAATTGAAAAGGAATAATAAATTATGTTGTATTATATTGGAAGAATAGTTGATAAAAGCAATAAAGCAATAAAAATAAGCAATTAAAAATAAAATACACGAGCAATAACACTGTTTCATTGCACTCAACCCTGTTTGTTTTATCTATGATAATGTATATATAATGTTGACGAACCTGGACATGACGTGATTGCTATCGTCCACGAATCTACCTTATGGCATTGCCATTAGTGCCTTGTAACTGTGGAATATGATCAACACATTTACTAAGTTCAATAATTGGAAATGCACCTTTAACCAATATAAATCAATATTTCTCATTCATTTTCAATAATACGTTTAAAAAAATGTATTATATCCAAGATTTTTGAACTCAAAAAAAAAAAACCAAGGGAAGTTGTCCTTCAGCTTTGACACCATAATAAAAATGCAAACGCGTACAAGCTCTAGCGGAATATCACATTTGTTTTCTTTGACTGGCACTTTCAATTTTTAACCTAGATAAATGGATGAAAAACAACGATATGTAATATGCGGTTTATTTTTTATTACTTATATGAACTACTCTTCCAATATAGAACAATATTTTTAATTCATTTTCAATAGTTCGTATCATAAAAAATGTATGTTTTCAAGATTTTCGAATAAAATAAAACTGAGGGAAGTGGTCCCTCAGCTTTGACGCCATAATAAAAATGCTAATAAGGAAAAATTCTAGCGGATTTTATTTTCTTTAATCGACACTTTTAATTTTAGCCGTAAATAAATGGACGAAAAACAACAATATGCAGTATGGGGTTTATTTTTTATTGCTTTTATTAACTATTCTTCCAATGTATAACAATATTTTTCATTTATTTTGAATAGTTCGTATCATAAAAAGTGTATATTTTTAAGATTTTTAAACTCTAATAAAACCATTGGAAGTGGTCCCTCAACTTCGACGCACTAATAATAAATGTTAGTAAGAACAAGCTCTAACCGAATATTGTATTTTTTTTCTTTGGCCGGCAAAATAAAAATTAGCCCAATCTGAATGATGTCCTTTTACAGTAACTAACTAGCTACTACCTATTATGTCATAGGTACGACTTGATGTTTAAGAGGATCTTATCTCATCGTTGAGATAACATTATTTAAGTGGTAATACGACAACGACAGACGCATGCAGCAGATACAGCGTACGCATTACTTGTTAAACTCCGATACCGATAAAGAGGACCATTGAGTAGCCGCAATGAATTATGCACATATGCTGCGTGCGTCAGCAGTTGTCATATGCGGTCGGCTTTGGAATCATACCTTAAATGTAAACTGGCAACCCTATGTCATACAAAATCATTTTCTTTTTTTTTTCCCGAAAATTTTAATTATTTTGTGTGTAGTGTAGTGCAGTGGTAGTGAAGTAATGCATACAAAGAAACAAAAAACTATAAATTAAAATGAATCAATACGTACCACAAACATAGACACTGCAGTATGACAGATGTCAATAATGAAAGAATAACGCAACATCTATATGATAAATGATGAAAAATGTTGACTAGATCGTAAGACAGAAGAAATGAGAATGCACCAAAAACAACCCCAAACTCGTCGCTAAGCTCTGCTGCGCAGGCTCCAGCAATGGGACCAGTGACTTTGAGCTCCTCATAGAACGACGAGTATTTGTCCCCGCCGACGTCGCCAACACCTGTAAGTCGGTAGGGGAGAAGCCGGCCACCGATTGACCTGGGACCACGACGCCAACCGGCTTCAAACAGGGCCTGCTACCGGTGCTGATGTGCGCTGAATGATCATGAATCAGAGCGAGCATATCATGCTACAAAGGGAGGAAACAACCTCGGCGTGCCGTGATCACACAATAACAGGAATATTGAAAAGAGCTGTTACATACTCTTGTTCTGATTATGATGCCAAAGTTTATTACTACAAGCCACGCAAATTACAACGCAAAATACCGTCTGCATAAAACTTATTAACGAAACGCACAGCGACTGAACTTACAAAGAACTCAAGGCGCTCGTAGGCGAGGCACAGCCACGGGCAAAGGCCAAACAAAGCAAGAATAAGTGTAAAGCTAATGACTTGTTTGTGCGCAGTGTCGCTCGTTTGTTTCGGAAATGGATTGGGCGTTCTTGCAGCCTTGCTTTTGTTTCTTGCATTTTCCTAGGAGTTTCGTATCTCCTAGCTTGCAGACGTGTTAAAGAATCTGCTTATTACGCATTTTGTGGTGTGGTATTTCTTAAGGAACCACAGTTTATTTCAAGAATTGGCAATCTCATTTTTAAGTTTAAAAATACAGTTCTTAACATAGAAATGAGAAAACTGATGAAAGATTTGCGTTTTAAGAGAAGTGTGCTGATTGTTATTCAATCTACGTAGTTATTACGTTTGTTCAATTAAAATAATATATGGTCATTACCTAGAAAGGTTCACCTAACGATAATATTTTCTTGTTATAATAATGAATTAACAAGATAGTCTATACCGAAGAACACTTGTAAAATTAGGTATTGTCCCTATGTTAATTTTTCTTCATTTTTCTTCATGCTTGGTTTCAGATTATAATGACGTCTACAAATATTTAAATGACTATGTGGTTCAGTCATGAAATTAGGTTGTAATCAATAACATGGAAATACAATAGAATATCATTGTTTCTGTTTACAGGGTCTTACATTTTAGCGTAAATACGTTTTCACGAATACATTACATGCATGCATACATTACCATTCAACATGGCAATGCTGCCAGCCTTTGGAACCGGTGATCATGGGGAGGAATTTCACGACGCATTATGTATGTGAATATTTTATTTCAGTTCATTTTAATTAAGTTTTTGTGTCATGTTTTATAGCACTCGATTGAATAAAGAAGTAATATTTAAAGCATACATACCTAGGTCTAAATATAGGTATTTCATATTGAAGTATGTTTAGATAGTGCCTTTTGAAATGAAGCCAACAATGTGAAGAAGTTGAAATTAAGATGAAATTCCAACCCGTACATTTTCAAAGTGATCCCATTCTTAGCATGAGTATTCAGTGTATTTGGTTGGCATGACAAAAACACTATAAATGTGTTTATCACATTAGAATTTTTTTAATTAGGAAGGTTTTAAAAATATTTTTTTCGTGTATCTAAAAAGACATAAGATACAGTGGAGAAATTTTCAACTGGAGATTTTTACTAGCTGTGAATAGTTTGAGTATATTGAAGTGTGAGATTTGTAAGAGATTTTCTATATTTAAAGCGACGCGACGTTGACTGACTTCACCCTGCTTGATGGAAAACTGGGGTATAGGACATACTAGCTATTGCCCGCGGCTCTGCCCGCGTGGATGTCGGTTATCGCGACCAAACATAGCCTATGTCCTTTCTCAAGGTCTAACCTACCTCTATACCAAATTTCATCAAAATCGGTTCAGCGGTTTAGTCGTAAAAGTGAGACAGACAGACAGACAGACAGAGTTACTTTCGCATTTATAATATTAGTAGGGAAGTAGGGATAATAGTTAGCCGACGAGTTTTAACAACTTAATTAGTTATGTACATTAATAATCTCAATATTATTTCTGTTATTATATTTTGTTTCCTGTGGGTGTCGCAGAAGGTGACTAAGGGATAGGGCTGTTCTCCATCCGATAGTAAACATATAACCCATGACTAAGTGCCTAATTGATGGCAATAGGCTCGCCCCTATTACGTGGGACCGAAAATCATAGTAGGCGAAATGTAGGTGTTAATACACCTCTACCTACCCCTTCGGGGATTTTCAGGCGTGAGTACCTATATGTATGTATGTAGTTTGTTTAGACTGCCTCTGTGGCGTAGCGGTAGTGAACGCGGCTGCTACGCAGGAGGCGCGGGTTCGATCCCCGCTCAGTGCCAATATTTGTATGCATGAATACAAATATTTGCATTGGTCTGGTTGTTTCTATGTATAATATGTATGTATTTACAAAAAAAAAGTATCTAAAAAGTAGCTAATTAAACTTACCATGGGTCTAGATAGCGTTGTGTAGAATGTTGTAGAATATTTATATTTATTTATTGTCTTAAAGATAGTTATAGTAAAGAGATCCGATTCTCAGCACTCCCTGGATTCACCGTGCGGTCGCCGGGTCCATAGCGTGATACAGAGAGGAACACCGTGACGGCGACTGGGACTTGCGACCCAGATGTAGGTTTAGGGTGGCCACCTTGTGATGCATCAGCGCTCACCTCCACCGTCAGTAGTGTTCCCCCCCCTACCTATCCAAATTTGGTAAGATCCTATCAATGCCGCTTTTGATATTCGATTTAGTAAAGAGCTTACTGAAGCTCTTGGCAATCCGAGGTCTTTAAGTAAGTTGTTCAGGGATTTAGCTGGAATTCCCCTTGCTCCTACTTCTACGGCGTAGAGTTTAACCACGTAGCCGTTTTTGGTTAACTCGTTAGTCAAGTCGAAGTATTTGTTTGTCTTTATAGCGTGGTCTTTAGGTATATTAGTTTCCCACGGTACTGTGAGTTCTACAAGCACTGCGAAATGCGAAAGTAACTCTGTCTGTCTGTCTGTCTGTCTTTCTGTCTGTTACGCTTTCACGCCTAAACCACTGAACCGATTTTGATGAAATTTGGTATAGGGGTAGATTAGACCTTGAGAAAGGACATAGGCTATGTTTGGTCGCGATAACCGACATCCACGCGGGCGGAGCCGCGGACAAAAGCTAGTTTGCTATAAAGCTGAATACATTTCCCGAAAATCCAAATGGCCGGTTAATAGCCGCCTTAAGTACAGCGAATACAAAACGCCAGTTCCAAGTCCGAAGTTGGGCAGTTACCCAAACTTGGTCCTTTCGAACCTAGTTTTATTCGTCCAGAAATGTAAGACAGGCATTACTTGAATTAATTAGAAGCTTCGCTTATTACTGCGTTTGGGTTTGTAGTTTGTGACATTATTAGCTGAATAATTTTGAGTATAAATAATATAGAATTATTATTCCTCTTTATTCAATGTATATACATATAAATTATATTTTTAAATATACCTACTTAAAAAAATAAATACATTTAAAAATATAAAAAATAGTGTCCCACCGGCATCGGGTACAGGGACCAAGCTGCCGGTGGTTAGGGCTCCAGGGAGAGAAACTTCCTCACTATACTTCCTCAGAATTATTATTATTATTATTCTATAGAATTTGAGAGTAGATGCACCATCGATTCGATAGAAAAAGAAGAAGCTGAATAATTTATAGTTTATTGCAACATGATCAGCATTATAGATACATTGCTCTATCAATGCCAAGACAATAATACCAACGTAAAAATTGAATGAAAGGGGTGTGCAATTGAAAGAAATCTTGATGAAAATAAAATAAAAATTTGAATTTCACATTAAAATCATCGAATTCTTCCCACTTATCATAATTGACTTTTGGCATTAGGTACTAGTCAAGGAATACTAATGTCAATTTCATGTCACAGGTTGATAACAGAAAATATATTAAAATTTTAACTCTTTAATACGTTATAACCAGATAACCGATTCACGACAATGAGTGTGAAAAGATCCTAGAAGTACCCAGATAATAGAAAGAAAAATATTTATTTTAGGTAAGTAGATCCAGAATCGAAACGATTTTAAAACAGGAGCGAAAAATATTATGTGCAGTTAGTTTGTTATTCAAAGTAAAGGTTTAATCTAGTCTAATATAATTTAGATCCAGTCTTCCTGTTTAATTTCATACTAGACTACAGTCTAAAGCTCTTTATAAAAACATCATAAAGCTGTGCTCGGCGAGATTTGATTTTATTCCAAGAAAACTATTTTATCAGAAGGTTCTTTGAAAGAAAATAAGTTTATTGCAAAACCACGACGAACATAATTAACATTTTTCTGTTTCCTTTTTCAATGCTTGTTTATATGTTCTCTAATACCTATATGGAATATTTTTTGTCAGTTTTATTCCGATAAAATGCGATGCACAAACCGATGGAAAATATAAAATGACATCCATACTAATATTATAAATGCGAAAGTAACTCTGTCTGTTTGTGCATGAAAGCGTGTGAAGTGGTTTGGTCGTGAAAGCGTCACGCCCAAACCGCTGAACCGATTTTGATGCAATCTGGTACAGAGATCGATTAGACCTTGAGAAAGGACATATGCTATGTTTGGTCGCGATAACCAACATCCACGCGGGCGGAGCCGCGGGCAAAACCTAGTAGTAAAATAAACACGCAATATTATCTCAATAACAAACTGTAAATTCAAAAACAAGAATCAATTTCATCTCCAACTTTTTCAATCTTTTGTGGAGATGTCACAGCTTTATTTGCGAAAGAAGGAACAGATGATAGTGGAAGTTTTTACATTGCAGCTTATAACTTCATCCATGCTCGTTGAATCTCAAAACTAACTCCAGCAAATATGATTTGTGTGTTTGACTGTGAAATAACTGCAGATTTTTATCAGTTTTATACGTTTAAGTACTTGACTTGAGTGGATTGCTTTTATTACAGTTCTAAAGTCAATAGATTAAGTTATTGATATTGTTTTCAACTCGGTAATAAACGAGTGATAAAGATTTCGTATTTTTGAGAATATACTCATGTACACATGTTTTTTTCTATGCTATTGCTAACAAATATGAAGATGCTATCAGAGCTGTATGATTTTTGCGCCAGCAGAAGAACAGAGTGGCGATTTATTCTACCATCTGTGCTGTTCGCTTCGTGAAGGATGCTTTCGCCGGGTTCCTGAAAGAGGAAGTTCCTAAAGAGGAAGTTTTAAACATCTGACTCCTCGAGGTGGAGTGCATCCTGTGCATCATAACACATGTGGCAGTGGATACAGACGCAGAGCACGCCTTAATTTCGTTTGCCCATCTAAATCGGTAGCCAAAGTGCTGACCCGCGACTTATGCGTTTAACGATACGGGTCTTTGCCGAAGCCAACATTCTTGCCTTATAAATCTGTTTCTTCAATATAATTTTTTCATCATTCATTGAAATGAATTCAATCTTAAGTAAGAGGTCACCCTCTTACTGACATGGTACTAACGGGCTATTCCTGCTGTAAAATGCACGCTTCTGCTGCCTATTATAATGACAATAGCTGTTGAAAGTACGATAATTATAAAAGGAATAGTAGAAAATGTAAATGAGCAGTACCAACAGTTTCCACTGAGTTTAAAATAACACTCATTTGGAACTTAAATCGTGGATTCCAGGCGGAATAAAAACTTAAATGAGCGACAACGTGCCGTTCGTAGTCCGTTGAGAATTAAATGGTCGTGGTACAAGCAATAAGCTTCGAGAGACAACATTTTGATATAATTAACCGTAAGCTCAAAATATCTAACAAAGAAAATATTTTTAACAATCTACAAAGTAGTATAAGGCTAGGCTACGCTTATTTGTTGCCCAATATATTTTTTCAGAAATAAAGCATTGGAGCTTTCTTTAAAAATGTTAGTATATCAAAATAGTTAATAGTGTTATCCCTACTATAATATTATAAATGCGAAAGTAACTCTGTCTGTCTGTCTGTCTGTCTGTCTCACTTTTACGACTAAACCGCTGAACCGATTTTGATGAAATTTGGTACAGAGGTAGGTTAGACCTTGAGAAAGGACATAGGCTATGTTTGGTCGCGATAACCGACATCCACGCGGGCGGAGCCGCGGGAAAAAGCTAGTATTAAAATAAAATAAAGTTAATCTGTTTACACCTCTACTTTAGTTCCTGCTAACGTCATTAAATTAATTAACTTATGTATGTATTACAGTAGTTCTTTTACAATGAACAATCTGTTGCGAATATCCAACGCGTTTTATTAATAATGTTACAGATTATTGATCAGCAATTGAGCCTTATTTTCCATGGCGCGGTGGACGCAACAACGGCCTCTTCAAAAGTCATAGGCCCCATCTAGAACTGAAGTCATCTAAGGGTAGCTTATAGTAGCTAAGGGTAGAGTATAGTAGCTATACAATCTGTCAAGTCAAATCATATTGTAATTAAACTTGGCTGTCTCTGTTGACCTAGCTGGCCTTACTGATACCTGATATCCCATTGATTAAGATTCCGATATGAGGTTATTTTTCCATGAGCAACGTGCCTTAAAATGTGAAAGAGAAACGCTAATCGCTTTTAGTTTGCGCTGTAGTATCGGTTCCCTCGGGAAGCAGAAGCGAGTAGGCCAGAACTCTGTACAACTGGCACAATGACGTGTGGTGACTACGTCCCGCGGTTACGCGATTATAATGTTCTTATACGATGCTCAAAGTTTTGATTTTTCTTTTACAAAAAAAGTGTTTTAAATTTTTGGTTTGGCTGTTCTGTGACGGAGGAATACAATTTTATATTATTGTTTGTTATATTAAACTGCCGCATTGGGTAAACCTGTAATAGTAAAATAAATAAATCTTTATATGTACTGCTTATTGGTTTATTACATGTTTTTGAAGTGCACATCGGTAGATACCTCTCTTCATTGCAAAGCGGTTAGCTTATTTTTGCTGCAATTCATGTGGTTCTTTATATACGTTACTTATAAAAATAAACTACTTTGGCCCTTTTGGCTCTTAAATGTAATTACTTTTAAGAGAAAAAATAGTGGAAAATTTGATTTGATCAACTGGGGGTCAAAAATCAACAAACCCTCTGCAATTATTGCTCAAAAAAATTGTGAGTAAATTATCAATATTTTGAGAACCACAGCCCTCGTATGCGTGAGAATACACGTATATTTGTTTTGTCGAAGGACTGCCTTTTATTTGTGCACACTGTATGAATATTTCCATATACGTTCTATTTCCCTTTGTTTTGTTTCGAGCCTAAAAATGAAACTCTGCTTTTTGCAAGCCATGTGAAAATCATAATGCGAACTTATACATGGAGTACACGTACAATTTAATAGATTTTACAAAAGATTTGTTATTCTGATTTCAAATATATTATGTTGACTGTGGTTGTGTTTGTTGTCTTGTCAAATTATTACAATATTCAGTACTATCTTTTCAAAGTATGGTTATAGTGAAGTTGCACGGAGTAGTAGACATACTAAATACTGACTGTTTTCTTTCTCTCACATCGGAGATAACTAAAATCTCTACTAATATTATAAATGTGAAAGTAAGTCTGTCTATCTGTCTGTCTGTCTCGCTTTCACGCCCAAACCACTGAACCGATTTTGATGAAATTTGGTATAGGGGTAGATTAGACCTCGAGAAAGGACATAGGCTATGTTTAGTCGCGATAACCGACATCCATGCGGGCGGAGCCGCGGGCAAAAGCTAGTAAACTAATAAACACACTGTTTTTCCATACCCTATTAAGGCCCTATTAAGAGTGGAATCGTATTCCCGGTGGTGAGTAGGGTAGTCAGAGCTCACTAGAGAGGTTTTGTGCTGTCAGTAGGAAAACCAAAGGCTTGTTCTACTTATCTTTTGTGTTGATGACACAGAATCTGTTCTTACAGGGTCGGCAGCACGAGTGTGACTCTCTGGTGTTGCACTCGCCCATAGGCCACGGTAACCACTTACCATCAGGTGGGCCGTGTGCTTGTCTGCGACCTAAGTAGTACAAAAAATCAGTATTTTACACTAAAAATAGTTTAGGTTATAGTGTGTTATTGAGGAATGCAATTCAAACATTAAAAAGGCCGACATGCAAGAAAAGATGAATGAGCCATCGACTTCAGCAGTGGAGTCAAACTCACATCATTTAAATGTTAATAGACAAAGATTGTGAATGGGTAATAATTTTTTAAAATTATGGGATTTTTTATTACGATAGGTATAAATAAACTGGATAAACCTAAATAAATAAATAAATAAAAAAAAAGTCAAGGTTAAAGATAAATTACCCAAAATAAAAATTAGATAAATAGGTACCAACTAAATGGACGTTACAAAACTTAAATCAATATTTTGAACAAGATTACTCGATACGACAAACTGAATGGTCAAGAACTCGATCAACAGTTAGCTTAGCATCGGAACATAGCTTAACTAAGCTTCTAAGTATCCCCGCAACATCGATCAGTTGCTCCAACTTATTCAAACTTGATTTTAGTAAGTTACAGCGATTAGGTAATGCAAATAAGTCATCTGCCATGCAAATTGGTAAGCACCACAGAGATATAATAGGATAGAACGGTAATGTGGGCGGGTAACGCGTGGCGACTTTATACACAATTCTTGCTGAAGCAAGAACTTTCAAACGCAGGTAGGGTAGGCAGATATAACAGCCCGCCACTTGACTCTATCCTTTTTTTCAGTCCAGAGTGAAACCTTCATGCATATGACATGTGCCGAAATATCCCTTCACTTTTTAAATGAGTCATCTCGTCCGATTCAACTGTTCTGGGCCAATATACCCATACACATTTTAAAAAGTGGACATTTGACCCGCGAACCAGTTTTTACGTGGGCGTAACCCGTAAATTTTCTCTTAATGTATTAAACTGCGCCACGTTACTGCACTACTAACTACTAACTACTTTGACTGTCTCTGTGGCGTAGCGGTAGTGAACGCGGCTGCTACGCAGGAGGCGCGGGTTCGATCCCCGCTCAGTGCCAATATTTGTATGCATGAATATAAATATTTGCATTGGTCTGGGTGTTTCTATGTATAATATGTATGTATTTACAAAAAAAAAAAGTATCTAAGTATGTATATCCGTATTCTAGATTCCATAACACAAGCTAATTAAGCTTACCATGGGTCTAGAAAGCGTTGTGTAGAATGTTGTGGAATATTTATTTATTTATTTTAACTGTTTAGAAGGTTGGCATCACCGCTTAAATGTGAAAATGTCTCCTTACCCCAGTTTGTACTGTTTTATTTTCAAACTGAGAAAAGAAGTAAAATTTTTTGATTATGAAATTTCAATATCTCTTTTTTGGTGAACCAAAACAAAATTGCAAGAAAAGTGATATTGCATTTGATATAAAGCTGTCTGTTTCATTGCGTGAATTACACAATAAAAAAATAACAAATTTTCAATTTTTAAGAAGGATTATTTATTCACGCTTACGCGGAAATTAGGTTAAATATCTTATAAGTTATGTGATCAATCAATCAATCAATTTTTTGCTAAGTGTAAGTTTCTTTATCTTAATAAGTGTAATTTTTTATGTTAAATTAAGTGTAAGGTTAGGCACTTATCAATAAAGAATTGGATATTAGTCATTGTGCGTATTGGTCGTTTTGCGTATGCGTCGTTAAGCGTATTAGTCGTTCCACGTATAAGTCAATACAAGAATTTACTAGTAATCATTATGCGGATTGGTCATTATGCGTCAGATCGGTATTTTTTTAATTCGCGGCACAGATAAATAAACACTGAATTGACATAACTTTAAAAAAGAGGTAATAATATTAAAATTATCTTTAGAAGCAATTTAAATAATTACTATTAGACAACTACTCAAAACTCTTGACATAAAATTTTGTTTTGTTTGTGTTTACCTACGTTCAAAGAGCTTCCAAAATTAACTGCAAGCTGACACAACAAACTTTCTTCATGTGGTTAGTGGCGAGGATAAACTTCGTTGTATAAACAACTAACTAGTCTATGCAGCTTCAACCTTGTGGAACACTGCAATGGCTTCTATAACTTAGGTACCTGTTACGACACACAGGAATCTATTACCGGCCTATTTGCTGATACCTATGTTTGGTAATCCATATATTATTCTACGCTAAAAACTCTGTCTGTCTGCTTTGACCTTATACTATTGAGATACAGTATTTCTTGCCCCTCGTTTACACCTCAGCATGTATTTCACAAGTCACAATATATCACAGGCTTCAGTGTGAACGCAAATGTGTTTCAAACTTGTATGCAACTTGTTGGCTACATACAGTGTGAACAAAAAAATGTTTGGTACAATCACAATACATGTATAAAACAAGGCATTGTACTAGGGGTAAGATGGTAGAAAAACATGTTGAAAATATTATAGTAGAAAAGATATAATATCGAGAAATGTAGAATAGAATTTTTGTGAGAATATTATCTGATGTAAACACACCATCAATTTGAATTTACAGATTCAGAGTTTCCCTTCCGCGTAACTATTGTTCAATTTCCAAATCCTCGCAAATTGCTGCCTATTCATACCAATTGGTTGATGACGCTGAATCACAATTGCGACACGTAATTAAAGCTTAAACCGCAAAATTGAACTGAGCCTGTGGGATATTTATGAAAGTTAGAATTAAAATGATTACATTACAACTGATGTGAATACAAAACTGTATAATATCGTAATGTCTATGGGTGAATTTCCCAAATGGCTTTTTTTTTTGTCTTCGGTGAAATTAGTATTTGAAAAAAGGAATATTGTTCTGAATTATTTTTTTTAGTATTCAATAGGTTGGTAATGAGTTGAGGCAAAAATATATTTAGGCTAGGACTATATATAAAGGTAGAAATAAATACATAAACCTCTATTTTCTTCAAATCGGTGCTGTCCCTCTACTTTTTTTACAAACAAAAAAGCTTATACACTAATAAAAATAAGTAAATTAAGTATAATAAATCATTCTATTTCATAGAATATTAGTTTTATTATTAATTTAAGTCATATTTTATTATATAATTAACGAATATTATTACTGAGAGGCACAAACGTACTTGTCCTGCGAAATGTTCTCAAATCGGTGACCAAAAGTAATTTACACATAACTTTATATCGACGAGTCCGACAGTGTCCCCACCTCAATTTTATTTCTCTCGTTAGTGCCTGCTAGTGCGCAGTCAGGACGGACGTATGTTAAATCACTGCATATTCCCGCCAATAATATAAGTACGCCATTTTAGTTGCTCCCGGACAATTATTTTATACTATCGGTGGTGGCATCTTTCTAGTGTGGTAAGCAGTTTTATTATTGTTTTTTGGTTCTAATAGAGGTAGAAAGTGAATTAGCTTCATTGATTGTTATTGAATTTTACCTAGATATTATGCATTTTTTCTAATATTCTAAAAAGTGTGAAATTTCTCACGTCGGTGTTCGCATATCGGTGTAATCGGTGGTCTTTATTACCACGGATATGATAATTTACACCGAAAATGATAAGAAAAGACGGATCGGTGTCTTACACCTAATATCGGTGTTTTGATTCATGATCAATGCACAGTTTTGTCACATCGGTGGATTGCTTTATCATATCGGTAGATATTTTTTCATCTCGGTGAGTCGTTTTATCATATCGGTTGATCCCGTGCGATTTCGTTAAGTATACAAAGGAAAAATGGAACATACAAGAACATACATATAAACACATACATACATAGGGGGGACTTCAATGCCAAAGTGGGAATACAAGAACGCGACGAGAAGAAAATCGGATCATAAGGAGTGGTATGCAGAAATCGCAGGGGGCAAATGCTAGTCAGCTTCCTCGAGTCACAGGCATCTCTTCTTAATGAATAATTTCTTTAAGAAAATACCCCACAAGCAGTGGACTATAATAAGGAACGATATAGACTTTTTTCATAATGGTACCTAAGCACATATTCAGAGATCAAAACAAGTGTGATCAACAAGTTTAATACTGGAAGCGATTACCGACTTATCTGAGGCTCTCTAAATATCAAGATTCCGAATGATAAGGTCAGCCCTCCCACCTACGCCGCTCCAAGTAGCTCTAGGGTCGCAATACTGGAAACCTCTAGGGAGGCATTGACGGGAAGGCCGACTAGTGGTCAAACCATTGCATTGTGGGGCTCCAATCCTGAAAGAGCTAGCAAGCCTCTTTAATTCCGTCATCCCGCAAGGGCTAACACCTAGGGCATGGAGCGGGAGTGCGGTGGTACTGTTCTTCAAAAAAGGTGACAAGACCTTGCTGAAGAACGCAGGCCATCTCACTCCTGAGTCATGTCTACAAGTTGTTCTCGAGAGTCGTCACAAATCGCCTCGCAGGTAAGCTCGACGAGTTCCAGCCACCTGAGCAATTCAGGTTTTGAAAAGACCATAGTACCGTGGACCACATCCATATACTGTTTGGCAGATTGTAGAAAAGACTCAGGAGTACAACCAGCCGCTGTGTATGGCGTTTGTGGACTACGGAAAAGCCTTCGACTCTATCGAAATCTGGGCAGTGCTGGATGCGCTGCAGCGGTGCCGCCTCGATTGCACATCGAGGTGCTGAGATGCTTGTATTACACTGTCGAAGAAGAAGACAAAACCCATTAGCCTCCAACGTGGAGTGAGACTGGGAGATGTTATATCTCCCAAACTATTTACCAACGCATTGGAGGACGTCTTTAAGACTCTGGGCTGGACTGGGCGGGGTATCAACATCAACGGTGAGTACATCTCGCACCCTTGGTTCGCCGACGACATCATAATAGTTGCGGAGTCGCTGGAACAACTGGGCAAAATGATGCACAGCTTGAATGGAGCTTCTCGACAAGTCGGCCTCAGTGTAAACTTGGATAAAACCAAGATACATAATCTTGGTTTTATCCAAAACGAACATGTTGTACCGAGAGCAATTGCCATCGAAGGAACGACACTCGAAGTTGTTCAAAAATAGGTATATCTATCTGGGGCAGGTTATTCAGCTCGGTAAAAACAACTTCGAGAAAGAAGAAGCCAGAACAATCCAACTGGGGTGGGCAGCATTTGGCAAATTACGTCGGGTCTTCTCCTCCCCCTTGCCGCAATGCCTTAAAACAAAGGTTTTCCGACCAGTGCACCAGTTTCGGCACCGTAAGTCATAACAGGCAGAACTGCCTGTTATGACTTACGGTGCCGAAACGTGGCCACTGAAGGTGGAGTTAGTCCGTGACCTAAAAATCGCACAGCGGGCTATGGGAGCAAGCTATGCTTGGAGTTTCTTTGATGGAATAGAATTAGAAACGAGGTCATCCGACATTACAACCAAAGTTACCGACATAGCTCGCAGAATAAGCAAGCTGAAGTGGCAGTGGGCTGGCCACATCTGCCGATGGACTGATTGCCGTTGGAACAGACGAGTCTTAGAGTGGAGACTGCGAGGAGTAAAACGGAAGGTGGGACACCCCCTGGCCAGGTGAACTGACGACCTACGAAAGGTGGCTGGGAAGGACTGGATGCGGAAGGCGGAGGATCAGCAAACGTGGCGCATATTGGGAGAGGCCTATGACCAGCAGTGGACTGCAATAGGCTAATTGATTGATTTGTGTTACCACCTTATAAACGTTCTTTTTTAAATTAATTATATACTATAAAAAAAGAATAGAAGAAAGTAAATATAATAAAATAGGTACCTATATAATTTCAAAAAATATAATATTTTCATTGGATCTTCAAGAACTCTATTCTCGTCGGATATGATCTTCTTCAGGTCAGGCATTCAGTTTTAAGTCACTCTTGTAAAAATAAGGCACCTACTATTTCCTTTTTGATGTTCAAAGGTGGATAGATTATCATTTCGGTGAATATTTTATCATAATGGTGGATATGTATATAATTTCGGTGGATAAACTTATCAAATCGGTGTACAGAAAAAATAATCGGTGCGGGTTTGTCATGTCGGTGGAAACCAAAATTAAAACTGAATTTTCTCCATAATCTTAAATGATACGTTGATGATATTAAATTTGGGGATACATGATTATCACAAAGATTACATAAAACCTTAAAAATATACAAAAAACATATAAATGAAAAAGTTCACCGATATGATAAAAAAAATGGCATTTGTTGAAATTCACCCCTATAGTAGAAATACTTTTGTTATCCATTTTTTTTTATACCTCTTAGTTGGCAGACAAGCACACGGCCCCTCATGTTGGGAAGCGGTCACCGTGGCCTATGGACGTATGCAACAACAGGGGCGTCGCACTTGCGCTGCCGACCTTGAAGAAACCTTCTAATGTCCTCCTTGAAGAACCCCATACTTATTGTAGTCGCTTGGGGAAACCAGATATAAACTAACTTAGGGCACATACTATTTGTATCCGTGGTGTTTTTTCTCCATAGATATAGTAGTATTATGTACTATGTATGTACATAATAGTTAGATAGGTTCTTTGTCCTATTAAAATCTGTTAATTCTGTTATCTCAATACCAAATTTTAACGAAATCGGTAGTCAAGGCATGAAAAGTAAGGAAAAGATAGACCAACAAGAGTTACTTGCTGCTGGTTGCGGATTACCGTAATCCAAAGGATAGTCGCGAATAGATTTACGCCCAGTTTCCAAAGGCTGAAGAACGCAAAATTAACTAATCAGCTGTTAAATCTCTTGTCAAGTAGCAATTGAGTTGCTAGAAGCATAGTTAAATAGGTTAATTGGATCATCGTGTCAGTTTTCGTAGCTGTCTAATTTCACTCGAGAATCGTAAGTTTTTTTTTTATATAGGACACGTCAATTTGACTTCGCCTCGCCTGATGGTAAGCTGAAAGCAAAGTCTCTGAAAAGAGGGTCACCATTACAGACATGTACCATGTAACAAAGGTGGCACTCAGCTTGACGGCCTCATCAGATGCTTTTTCACGCCCCGCTTAAAGGACCCGGGACTGTAGGAGGAGGAAAACACGTGAATTGGTAAGGAATTCCAAGACTTAATAGTGCGGCAGAAGAAGGAGTCGCCGAACCGCTTGGTTCTTGATGGAATATTCTGCACCGTATGCGGGTGGCATCTAAGCCCTGCACGTGTTATCCTATATAGGAAAGGAGAGGGTGGGATTAGTTGGAGAGTCAACCGCCATTCTGGGTTTCTGAAACGCTTGTCAAGCCGCAATCATAGATTATTTCACAATATTCGTGTGTCAACAAATTGGTGCGTATCGCCGAAGTAACTTATGAACACAATTGATTTTTTACGTAAATCTACATTTTCTCTTCAAATCGACGTTATTAAGGTATGCCGAAACATAAATTTTATAATGCCGTTGTATTTGCAATACATGACTTTATTTGTAAAAATTGTATATTTCTGACATCTTATCTTGCTAAGCTTTTTTATACTACTTAAATCGCAGACAAGCACACGGCCCACCTGATGGAAAGTGGTTACCGTGGCCTATGGACGAGTGCAAGACTAGGGGAGTCACACTCGTGTTGCCGACCCTGTAAGAACAGAGAGATTCTGTACCGCCAGCGCAGAAGATAGGTAGAACAAGCCTTTGGCCTTCCCACTGTCAGCAAAAAACCTCTCCAGTGAGCTCTGGCTACCCTTCTGGGTTCTTGTTTTAGATTACAATCATGTCACTTTCGGATATTGATATGAGTATCAGAACGTCTAGCAGTGATGAAGAGCAAAGAATACGAACGAGAATGAATTCTTTTGATTTCGATAATGAAGAGGAATTCAACAATCGGTACCGACTGACAAATATGCTGTTGTAATGTTGTTGGTAAACTTGATAGAGCCGAAAATAAAACGCCTAACTTTGAGAAAATAGTCTATAAATGCTTTAGAACAGGTGTTACTAACAACAAGTTATTTTGCAACAGGAGCATTTCAAATTACTGTTGCTGATCAAATAAGGGTACACAAATCTACAGTTTATAGAATAATAAAAAAATATCTGCAGCTATTGCAGAACTTAGACCCAAGAATATTATTATAATTTATAAAATAAAAACTGCTGCGCACTTTGCACGCTGTGTTTGGACTCACTTTAACTATTGTTTTGTCAACAGCGACAGTCCGTAACATTTGTTATCCGTTTTGAAACCAGGCATATTGGTAGCTTTGACTAATAAGAATGAACTAATGAACAACAATCCACAATTAACAACAAACCGCTTAATTTTGGCCGATCAACGTGTTTCAGAAACTCAAATTGATTTGACATTCATGTTAAATAACAGCAGTGTTAGTTGATCAATGATTTGACAGGCCTTTCAGAAACCGGGTGTTAGACTAACATCTGAATTTCCAAATCATAATTTCTGTGCCTAATTAAATCTAGATGTTCAGCCGTTTTTGTGTGAAAGAGTATCACGCAT
This sequence comes from Eilema depressum, assembly GCA_914767945.1. Lineage (NCBI taxonomy): Eukaryota > Metazoa > Arthropoda > Insecta > Lepidoptera > Erebidae > Eilema > Eilema depressum. Next base: position 3,045,286 of record OU612027.1, on the reverse strand, counting down.
ACAAAAATACAACTATCATATTTATAATATTACGCAGGATATGATATTATAGGAATCTAGTGGATGACAACGGTTCGCCATAAGATGAGATTTTTACCTATTTTTCACATGGACAGTAAATAAAAATAGTATAAAAGAAGTTGGCTAACAATTAATTAATTTACCGTTAGATTACCAACATTCAGGTACATAAATCCGCTTCCCCGGGAAATGTACAAAAACATCGTTCAATTATTCCGCAGGGGACGGCAATCCACTTAAACCGCCGCTCTTAGGAGTGCGAGCATTAAATCGACTCCTACACACAAGGTACTGTCGGACATTGTACTAAGTAATCGATAACGTTTTTAAAAATATTCTTGAAGATAGAGGCGAAGGCCGCGTAGTCCTATAGGGATACGTGTGCGAGCGTCACAAAGCCTATGAGACCGTTGGTCTAGCTTGACGCGGTGGGTCTGATCGCATTATTGCGCACCCTTCATTATAGAGAAGGGAACCTGGCTGTTTCTCGCAAGAGAAATAACGGGTACTTTTCTTTGTCCACAGCTAATCACGATAGCCGCGAAGGAGAGTCAACAGAAACAGCTGTGACTAACATCGTCACCCGGTGAGCCAGATTTGAGTAAGAGCGGAGGCACACGGCGCGGCGCCGCAACGCATGGTGTACCCCCACTTGTAACTGCAACTGCTACAGACGAAATAAACGCTTGCCTCAAATCATCGAATCTATGGCGCTATGTGAAGAAACTTCAGCTGAGAACAAACATGAGAGTTGCATTGCTGAACGATACATTCGCCGAAGATTTCTCTGAGCAATTACTGACTATCGGTAATGGTCGAGTACCTGTCGACGAATCGAGCGGATTGATTTCATTGCCTCAGAATTTCTGTAACTTTGTCTCATAAAAGACGAACTCATCAACAAAGTACCTATTCCCAAACATCATTACTAACCACAATAAATAACGAATGGTTGAGTGAGCGAGCAATTTTGGCGGCTAAGAATAAAAATGTAGATGACTTAAACTTCATAATTCAGAATGATCATGGATCATTGGTACACTGCATTCTTACATATCAATTGACTGTGTAACAAATGAAGATGAAGCTACCAACTATCCAATTGAATTTTTAAACTCCTTGGATGTGCCAGGCTTATTTTTTAGCTTAGGTTGACTCCGTAGTAATCATGCTTCGAAACATAAACCAACCAAAACTGTGCAATGGAACGCGTTTGATGGTAAGGAAATTGATGAACAGTGTGATTTACACGACGATACTCAAAGGAAAATTCTAAGGTGAGGAACTTCTCATTCCAAGGATCCCGATGATCCCAACAAACATGCTGTTTGCATTTTAAACGACTTCAATTTCCGATCCGTCTTGCATTCGCCATGACCATAAACAAATCATAAGGCCAATCCTTAAAAGTTTGTGGTCTCATTCTAGAACATCCATGTTTTTTCCATGGTCAATTATATGTGAATATGGAAAAATATCGTCTATCACTAAAGAGTGGAACCCATTGTTTTGTGTTCGTTATTGTGTGTCGAAAGGTGAATAAGAAAATTAAATGGAAGGTGCAACGGGAACGGGATCAGAATCTAACATGGAAATTTGAATCGAAGATATAGCGGGAACGGGATCTGAATACTGGCGGTGCGAATTTTGCTAGTTGTATTTATATAATAAAATTTGAACAGAAGAACTAGAGGTAAGTTTTATTTGACTACTTTAAGCAAATTTCTTACGCCTGGCAGATGTAGTTCTTGCTCGTTTGTTTATTAGCGTAAGTTTCGTTGAAAGTTCTGTTCATGTTGTCCCATTAATGAATGTGATATTTTTTTATAACAAAATATCACATTCATGAACATTTGTGAACTTGCCAAAGCCTATAGGCTTAAGTTCACAAATGAAAACAAATAAGAGGAAAATGGCTAACGTTCTTATATGTATACATACATACATACAATCACGCCTTTATCCCTGGAGTGTTAGGCAAAGGTGAATTGACACACACATTTTTCACCATCATTATAATATATTAGGTTTCACGTAATAGGGGGTGAGCCTATTTCCGAATTTCGAGCACTAGTGTTGACTCGAGTCATGCATCTGAGGCTGAGTCTGCTCCAGGGAGGTGAGTCCAAGTTAACAGGAGAAACACGGAGATGTTTTAGAATCCATGGGTGACCACATTAACAGCAGTCAAATAAACTTCATGATTATGAAAAAAAATCCTACAGAAGTAGTATAATGAAACAAGACTGAGAACTAATACAGGAGACAAAGTTATGGACATAATCAAACAACTGTCTATCATCATCAATGCGAAAATGGAAGCACAGAAGTTCTGTGAACAGTCTTCAATGCGTTGAAATGGTAATGAGAAAAGTGAAACACCACAATATACTACGGAAACATTGCATGTTAAAGGAAATCATGATAAGAGATGAAATATAAAGCCCGGTTTACACTCTGATTAGTGGGAGTGCGAGTGCTTAGTGCAGGTGCTTAGTGATTAGTAATAAACACGTTTGGACAGAAAATTGTGAGTGTGAGTGCGAGTGTGGCTGCGAGTAGCGTGATTAGCGCCGTCCACACCTTGATTAGTGTGAGTGCGAGTGATTAGTGTAGCTGCTTAGTGATTAGTACAAAACACGTTTGGACAAAAATGTGAGTGCGAGTGCGAGTGTGAGTGTGAGAGAAACTGTGAGTAGCGTGATTAGAACCACGTTCTATTTTTTTTGCGAGTAGCCTTTCTCCGTACAATCTACTAAACAGGTGGATGGTTTCGTTGAGTACAGAGGTCTCAAAATATTGGTTTTCGGGATTTTGACCTTCGACATTCTATTATTGCAATGTTTCGTTGCCTTTGTAGATATAGTAGCTAGCCCCGTGTATAAATCGTCTACGTAGAGTTTTTTTTTAGATAGGACACGTCAATTTGACTTTGCCTCGCCTGATGGTAAGCTGAAGGCAGTCTCGGCAAAAGGGGTCACCATTATAGACACTTACCATGTTACAATTTGACTTCACCTCGCCTGATGGTAAGCTGGAGGCAAAGCCTCGGAAAAGAGGGTCACCATAATAGACACGTACCATGTTACAATTTGACTTCGCCTCGCCTGATGGTAAGCTGGAGGCAAAGCCTTGGAAGAGAGGGTCACCATTATGGACACGTACCATGTTACAATTTGACTTCGCCTCGCCTGATGGTAAGCTGAAGGCAAAGTCTCGGAAAAGAGGGTCACCATTTATAGACACGTACCATGTTACAATTTGACTTCGCCTCGCCTGATGGTAAGCTGGAGGCAAAGTCTCGGAAAAGAGGGTCACCATAATAGACACGTACCATGTTACAATTTGACTTCGCCTCGCCTGATGGTAAGCTGGAGGCAAAGCCTCGGAAAAGAGGGTCACCATTATAGACACGTACCATGTTACAATTTGACTTCGCCTCGCCTGATGGTAAGCTGGAGGCAAAGCCTTGGAAGAGAGGGTCACCATTATGGACACGTACCATGTTACAATTTGACTTCGCCTCGCCTGATGGTAAGCTGAAGGCAAAGTCTCGGAAAAGAGGGTCACCATTTATAGACACGTACCATGTTACAATTTGACTTCGCCTCGCCTGATGGTAAGCTGGAGGCAAAGTCTCGGAAAAGAGGGTCACCATAATAGACACGTACCATGTTACAATTTGACTTCGCCTCGCCTGATGGTAAGCTGGAGGCAAAGCCTTGGAAGAGAGGGTCACCATTATGGACACGTACCATGTTACAATTTGACTTCGCCTCGCCTGATGGTAAGCTGAAGGCAAAGTCTCGGAAAAGAGGGTCACCATAATAGACACGTACCATGTTACAATTTGACTTCGCCTCGCCTGATGGTAAGCTGGAGGCAAAGCCTCGGAAAAGAGGGTCACCATTATAGACACGTACCATGTTACAATTTGACTTCGCCTCGCCTGATGGTAAGCTGGAGGCAAAGCCTCGGAAAAGAGGGTCACCATTATAGACACGTACCATGTTACAATTTGACTTCGCCTCGCCTGATGGTAAGCTGAAGGCAAAGTCTCGGAAAAGAGGGTCACCTTTATAGACACGTACTATGTTACCATTTGACTTCACCTCGCCTGATGGTAAGCTGAAGGCAAAGCCTCGGAAAAGAGAGTCACCATTATAGACACGTACCATGTAACAATGGTGGCAATCAGCTTGACGGCCTCATGAGATGCTTTTTCATGCCCCGCTTAAAGGACGCGGGACTGTAGGAAGAGGGAAACACGTGAACTGGTGAAGAATTCCAGGCCTTAATGGAGCGGCAGAAGCAGGAGTCGCCGAACCGCTTGGTTCTTGATGGAATATTCTGCACCGTATGCGGGTAGTATCTAAGTCCTGCACAGTGCACATGTTGTCCTATATTAGGAAAGGAGAGGATGAGGATGATTTGAAGCGTCGGTAGCTTAGTGGTTAAGGAGTCGGCCTTACGATCGAGAGGTCCCGGATTCGAATCCTGGCCATTACACTACCGACGTGAACCCACTCCTAGCACAAGCAATTTAGTTTAGTTGGAGGGGTTAACGGGAATATTAGTAATTTCGGTTGCTAATGTTCTTTAAAAAAAAAAGAAAAAGAAAAAAGATGGGATTAAGTGATCCGTTTCCCATAAAATGCAAACGCGATTGACAGCCTCTGTGGCGTGGTGGTAGTGAACGCAACCGCTACGCAGGAGGCACGTGTTCCATCCCCGCTCAGTGCAAATATTTGTATGCATGAGTATGGGTACCTATTTGCATTGGTCTGGTCGTGCCTCAGAGAAGCACATTAAGCAATGCTTTGATATCGCCCAAAATCGCAATGTTTTATATTACTTAGTTCCCAGACAAGCACATGGCCCACCTGATGGTAAATGGTCACTGTGACCTATGGGTGAGTGCAACACCAGGGGAGTTACAATCGTTCTGGCGACCCTGTAAGAACAGAGAGATTCTGTGCCATCAGCACAAAAGATAAATCGGACAAGCCTTTGGTTTTTCCACTGACAGCACAAAACCTCTCCAGTGAGCACTGGCTACCCTATTCACCGCCGGGATCACAACACGAGGTTATTTAGCCCCCCCCCGCGCGGTGTTACAGTGAGCAGACGTGTTATTAGTTGTCTCCGTAATTATATTTTCAAAATCGTGCAAAAATAAGCTTTTATCATCTAAATAATATACACGACTGTAGTATAGTGTATCAGTGATCGTTTTGTGTACAAATAATTGTGAAAGAAGTGCTTAAACTTTAATTAAAACATATTTTAACATAAAATTTGTACGGTGCATTTAAAATTTTTGCATCAAAGTGTACTTTGGACCCATTAGTGTTAACAAAAGAACACGAGTACATACTCTTGAAGTTGACAATAGAATATAATTATAGAATTGCTACTTGATCAACAGATGAAATAATTCGTCACAAAAGCTTAAGTTGCGGTAGCTGAGTTGGTAGTGCAACGGATTGGCACTCATTAGACACCGAGTTCGATCCTCACCTCCAGATTATTTTTGTATTCTTATCTGCAATTTAATACTATATAAGATGCCAAAACCAAATACAACTGCACATTCAGATACTGATATACGTAAATATTGCGTCGAGGAAGGTCTCACACCCAACACGCAGTTAGGCGGTTCTCAGCGTGCTAAACGCCGATGCCCGTCGAATGAGAATAAGCAGTCACCGGAATACACCGGCCTAAATAGCGATCAGACACAGGATATAAAGAATTTCATTAGTGACTTGATAACTACTCAAAACGCGCGATTAGATAAACTGGAAGGTTATTTTTTAGAGATTAAGGATCAATTCCTTAACATAGAAAGATCTAATTTGGAATTTGGGAAGTCTATGACTTTTATGTCTGAACAACTTTCATCGTTGGAAACCAAAATTACAGGCCTCGAAAAGGAGAGAAGTGTCATATGTTTAAAGTTGTCAACACTTGAGGCAAAGGTGGAACGTATGGATAAGAACCTGGTTAAGACATGTATAGAAATACGCAACGTACCAAAAAGGACACATGAGACGAAAAAGGATATCTATGATTTAGTACAATGTCTTTCAAAAACTATAGGGGTTGAATTACAACTATCAGATATCCGGGACGTCTCCAGACAGCCATCGAAGCGGGAACAAAAAAGCTCATCTATGATTGTCGAACTAGCTAACACACTCCTGAAAAATAATGTACTGATGGCGATAAAGAACTATAATAAACGAAATCCCAATAATAAATTAAACTCAACTCATATTGGATTCGACAACATGATGCCTATTTTCGTCTCAGAACAACTAACTACCCATTTAAAGAGGCTCTTCTATGTAACCAGAGTCTTCGCAAAGGCAAATAGTTATGCTCATTGTTGGATATCAAATGGGCGGGTGCTGTTGAAGAAAGAAGACGAGAGTCCATATATAGTTGTGAGGAATGAATCTGAGTTGAATAACTTGAACACTAATAATGCATGACTATTTTTTAAATTGTTTATTGAATTATATATCGAATTATTTATTGAATTGTATATTGAATTGTTTATCAAACTATTTCTTAAGCTGTCTACCGATTTATTTATTGAATTGTTTACAGAATTATTATTTATCGAATTATTTATTGAATTGTTTATTGAATCATTTATTGAATTATTTATTGTATTGATTATTGAATTATTTCTTAATTTTTTTGTTAAATTATTTACTGAATTGTTTTACAAATTGTTTTATGAAGCGCTTCGATTGTACAACTGGTCTACGAAATACTTATTCCGGCTAGGGTGCGGTCTTGTTTTTTTGTATGTGGTCTACTTTGTATTTCTTGTTTTCACTGTTTTTTCTTGTAGTAATATAAAATTGGCAATAATTATGACCAGGCATCTGCCGCAAAATCTACTTATGACATAAAACTTATAAATTCCATGAACACTGATTACACATTTACAAAACAACACTTTACAGTTGCGGGGAACAACATATATAGCATTCTTGTTATAAATGTCATGGGATGTGGTTTCACTCTGTTTTTCTCTAAGAATCAATGTGGTATGACACTGTGTGACCTCCATTTTACCCTACTTAAAATTAATTTAAAATGGCTAATAACATAAACAGCCTTCTAGATAGTGTCGATGACATTTCAATTTCACAATCTTACTCTTGTTTACCTGAAAAGTGTTATCAAACTATAGGTAACCCAAATAATTGGCTTAAAGTGTTCACAAAAAATATACGCTCTATAAGTCGTAACTTCGGGGGTCTGGAGACTATTCTCGAGCGATTATCTTTCGATTGTGAAATTCTGGTTCTAACTGAGGCTTGGCTAAACTGTGGCACAAATCAACACACCCCTAATATTCAGAATTATATAGCCTACAAAACAACAACAAATAACAACCAAAACGATGGGGTTATTGTCTATGCTAAATCTAGCTTACCTATCACCGTGGAAGAACCAGATTTTCGTGAATCAGCCTCTGGATTGATTCTTAAACTTTGTGCTAATATAGCTGTATTATGCATTTACCGGTCTCCGTCAAACAATGATATTGGTGATTTTCTATCGGCACTCAATAATATCTTACCTTCACTCGCTAAATTTGAGACAGTTATTATTACTGGTGATATAAATATCGATATTAAACATATGTCAGAAATTCGATCTCATCACTATTTAAATTGCCTTGCATTTCACGGGTTTTTACCAGCATACAACAACCAGACAAGGGGAGTAAACTGTCTTGACCACATTTTCTTGAGAACGAAGTGCCGGGCAACTGCTTTTGTGTTAGAAACGTCCGTTACTGACCACTACTCAACATTATTATGCATTGAGACCAAACAAAACAAAATGTTGCGAACTGAGACAGTAACAAGGATAGATTACGAATCATTAGATAACACCATGAGACAAATTGACTTTACTCCTCTGCAGAACATGGAGGATCCCAACATTGCCTTAGATGCTCTGATAGACCTGGTTTCAGAAGCCATACATGCTAACACCACTACTAAAAAACTGTCAGCAAATAGAAGAATCATTAAGCCATGGATAACACCAGGTTTATTACGGTGTATGCGCAATAGGGATTCCTTGCATAAGAAAGTACAACTGTCACCAACAAATGAAATTCTGAAAATTACCTATACAAGATATAGAAATTTCTGTACAAAATTACTGAAAAAAGCAAAACGCATTTATGACCGAGAACAACTAAAAAAGGCCGGAAATGATTCAAGAGCTCTCTGGGAAACCATAAGAAATATAACAAACACTTCCAAAACTAAATATCCCGCCACACAACTACTAGTGCATACGCAACCTGGCATTCAGTCGTGTAATGATATAAATAATTATTTTGTTGACATTGGAACGGAACTTGCAAGAAAAATTTTACAGACAAATTCACAATATCAAATAACTAGAACCACCTATTCTAATTTAAACTCTTTGGTTTTTGAAAATACGGATCCTGATGAAATACGATGTCAAATAAACTCACTAAGATCAAATGCAGCTACCGGTTGGGACAAAATTTCTTCATTTATTTTAAAACGTTACGCTAATATCCTGGCACCTATCCTGAGTCATATTTTTAATCTCTGCTTTCAACTGTCTGTTTTTCCAACCTCACTGAAGAGGGCAATCATCTATCCCATATATAAAAGTGGAGATAGAAACTTAATAAGTAACTATCGTCCTATAGCTGTCCTTAGCGCTCTCTCGAAGATTCTGGAGAGATTGGTGAATTGTAGGCTGGTTAAGTTCTTGGAGAATTACAATATTATTTCCGCAAACCAATTTGGATTTCAAAAAAACAAGTCTACTTCAGATGCAGTTCAGGAACTTATCACTTTTATTGTAAGAAACTTAAATGACAGAAAAAAGGTATTAACCGTATTCTTAGATATTACGAAAGCTTTCGACACTATACCCACAAATACACTCTTATTGAAACTGGAAGGAATTGGTGTCAGAGGGCCGCAGTTGGATTTTTTTAAAAGTTATCTTACAAATCGAACGCAAATGGTGAAGATTGGAGATTTCATGAGTGAGGAACTACCTATATGCTATGGTGTACCCCAAGGGAGTATACTAGGGCCCACTCTATTCCTTGTCTTCATCAATGACCTATGCAACCTTAGTATCCCGAACTCGAGCATTCTCTCATACGCTGATGACACAGCTATTACTTTTGTATCTGACTCCTGGTCCAGATTATTTAGTGATGCTCAGGCAGGCCTGAATTCTGTAGCAGACTGGCTTCTCTCACATACTCTGACATTAAACGCCGCAAAAACTAAATTTGTTACGTTTTCAGTCTCAACAGTAACCCAGCCAAAGATGGTTATGACCCTTACACCTCATTCCTGTAAACCTACATCACGCACAGATTGTCACTGTCCTCATATAAATGCAGTTGATTCGGTGAGGTATTTGGGTGTTGTCTTGGACCAGAAACTCAATTTTAAACAACAGATAGAAGCCTTGACTTGCCGTGTACGTAAGTTGATATATATATTTAAAACACTTCGGTATGTGGCAAACCAAAATACGATACGTAGGGTTTATTATGCACTCTGCCTTTCTATCATCACATACTGCATTTCTTGCTGGGGTGGAGCCGACAAAACATTTCTTAAACCACTAGAGGTCGCACACAGGGCTGTGCTAAAAGTTGCCACCTTCCGACCAATATTGTACCCCACCATCGAACTGTACAAACACTGTAATGTCCTTAACATAAGACAACTATTTATACTACACACAGTTATCTTACAACATCGCAACACACCATATGTGCAACAGACCAAACGTAGGATAGATAAAATCTGTACCTTACCAAAACCTAATTATGAATTTACGAAGAGGTTTTTCTACTACTTAGGATCTTTTCTCTATAATCATGTCAGCAAAAGTATAAATATTTTTGGCCTGACAGGTCATGAATGTAAGGGCCTGGTACATAATTTTTTAATGACTAAAACGTTTGAAGAAACAGAAAATATGTTGAACACACTAACCTAAATCAATCTCACATCCACAAATCAGAACACTAACACGAACGACCACTAGGTACTCATACATACATACACACACACGCACACACACACACACACACACACACACACACACACACACACACACACACACACACACACACACACACACACACACACACACACACACAGACAGACAGACAGACAGACAGACAGACAGACAGACAGACAGACAGACAGACAGACAGACAGACAGACACACACACACACACACACACACACACACACAGACAGACAGACAGACAGACAGACAGACAGACAGACACACACACACACACACACACACACACACACACGCATGCCTTTATGTAATTAGAAATTGTATCGAGAAACGTAGTGCTTTATGATTGGGTATATCTGAACGTAGGGAATATTGTTAATTTTGTGTTTGTCAACCTAAGGGGGAGAGCAAACTGTTCATCCTTAACACAGGCTATTTCATAGCCTAGCTAGGAGAACAGGATGTCACTCCTTGTAGTCAATTTTGTGAAATATTATTGAAGATATGTTACACCTAAGTTCACTCATATGTACTACTTTTTGTCTGATTTAATTTGTCAAATAAATAAATATTATTATTATTATATAAGGCGGAGGTACTTCCCCAGTGGGATTGCTTTATAGGGACGGATATACCGTCGTGTCCTAGCTATTGGGTTGTGGAGGTCAGATGGCAGTCGCTGCACGTAAAATATCGAAGTCCAACCAAATCCGCAGTTAGACTGATAAAGCGGACCTCAGACTACGTGGCGAAAGCTTCGGATGCGACTGGGATTAACGCTAGGATAATGAAGAAGAAGAACCAAACGCGATATTTCATCCATCGTTGTTGCTTGCATACACAATAAACACATACTAAACACAACACCTAAACAGTATTGGACGCTACGCACACTCACAAATTTACTAAGCACGCACAAATTTACTAATCAGCTAAGCACTCACAATTTTCCTAATCAAAGTGAAAACCGGGCTTAAGACGATCTTTCAATCATAACAACAACCTTAATAGTCACTTCAATAAAGAGAATAGAAAGATTATATATATACTGGGTGGCGCAAAAGTACTGGCACTAAAGAAAATACCTTTATTTTTTTTATATGACATTTTCTGTCATTCTGTTGTTGAAAATTGTGTAGTGAACAAATGTAAAATACACTGAAAATAAACATGGACCGTTTTACTCCCCAAGAACGTGGAATAATTGTGTCAATGTTCTTACGGAATAATTCATCAGTGATAAGAACACAACGTGAATTTCGTCGACGATTTCCCCACCGTCCGGCACCGATTGGTCGCACAATTCGACGCTTTGCCACACGCCTTGAAGCAACTGGCTCAACATTGGATAGACCTAAGTCTGGGAGACCAAGAACAGGCCGTTCAGCTGAAAATATCGATGCTGTGCGCGAAGATGTGGAAGAGTGTCCAGAAACATCAACGAGGCGACGTGCCACGCAATTGGGCATTTCCAGACGGACCCTGCAGCGTATTTTGGTGAAAGACTTAAAGATGTTCCCGTATAAAACTCAAATGACTCATCAGCTGCTGCCTGCTGACCACCGAGCTCGTCTAGATTACTGCCAGCGCGTCATAAACCTCAACCTTGAAGAGGATGATTTTCCTTCAAAATTGGTTATGAGTGACGAAGCGCATTTCCATCTCTCAGGGCATGTCAATAAGCAGAATACTCGGTTCTGGGGCACTGATAATCCGCGCATTATTCAAGAAACACCTCTACACCCACTAAAAGTTACTGTAGTGTGTGGCATCTGTGTTGACAGAGTGATCGGACCCTATTTTTTCGAAGACGCTGGAGGCAATGCGATAACTGTCACTGGAGAACGCTACAGAACCATGTTACGTGAGTTTTTGATACCCAGTTTGGACGAATTGGGGCTGGAGCACATCTGGTTTCAACAAGACGGCGCTACGGCACACACAGCGCGCGACACTATGGACTTAGTGAGGGACGCTTTTCCAGGCCGAGTTATCTCTCGTTTTGGCGATTTGCCTTGGCCTGCAAGATCACCCGATCTGACCAGTCCAGACTTCTTTCTTTGGGGTTTTTTGAAATCTCGGGTGTATGTGAACAAGCCACAGACTCTCGCAGCTCTAAAAGAAAACATTCGTCAAGAAATAACGAACATATCGCAGGAAGTGTTACGGCAAGTTATGCAAAATGTCATAAATAGGGCTCAAATGTGTATCAACTCTGGAGGTCAACATTTAAAAGACATCATCTTTAAATCCTAATGGTACGAAATTTAATGGTACAAATATACATTTAAAAAAACCTAAATCTAGTTTTCTAATTTAGAAAAAATGTTATAGCCGAACCAAATAGGGTCTTTACTTTTGCGCCACCCAGTATGAATGAAAAATTTAGACGAGAGAACAGGAAACGCCCATATGAAGACATTTAGATACAAACAAGATCAACAAAAGACAGTGAGATGGAATTATAATAAAAATTGATCGTTTTGTGGCGATAACCATAATGAAGAGGATTATAATAAATACCAAACTGTAGAGGAAAGTAACTGTAAACGTGGCGCATATTGGGAGAGGCCTATGTCCAGCAGTGGACTGCAATAGGCTAATTGATTGATTGATTGTAGAGGAAAGACAAAATGCATTAAACAGGAGCTGTTATAGATGTTTTGCTACAAACCACTTTTCAAATAACTATAAGATAAGGGTGAGATGCAACATTTGTAGATCTTCATATCACCATTCAGCCTTATGTCCCATTGAAATATTTAGCACCAAAGAACAAGGAAACTACTCAAAACAAAGCATCTACTAGTAACACTATGCATGTGAACACCAAGTGTACTACTGTTCTACAGACAGCAACAGTAATGATTACAGGGCAGTACAACATTACGAAAAAAAATAGAATTTTATTGAATTGCGGAAGTCAAAGAAGTTTTGTAACCCTAAAGGTTGCTAAAGAATTACAAATGTGAATTGAAGAACAACAACATCTAACAATTTTTACCTTTGGGTCTGAAAAGCTCCTAGAATTTTAGAGAGTCCTTTAGCTAAATTTCAAGTATTGACTAAAATAAAATCATGAAGACATTGTATGCTAACATTGTTCCAACTATATCTCAAGGAGTGCTATGTTTTAAATAATAATTATTCAAGATTAGAGAAAATTACAGACTAGCTGATGATGGGTCATTATCAGGCAGAGTAGACATATTACTAGGAAATGATTATTATCACTCAATTATAATGAGGAATAAAAAATGTACTGCAAGAGATTTATTTTTAATAGAATCTGAATTTGGTTGGACACATTATCATCATTGGATCGACCCCCATTTCAAGTGATTCCTCCCCGAACTGGCATTTTCATCCTGGTGGCAGAGTCGGAGAGGAATACTTTGTCCTCTATTTGGAAGCCCCGACCACGTCCATAAGCGGTAGTTACTGGGCGGTGCGGCGCATTTCTGGTGGGTACCGCCGTCTGTGCGCAGAGGCGAAGGCTGCGTAGTCCTATAGGGATACGTGTGCGAGCGTCACACAGCCTATGAGACCGTTGCTCTAGCTTGACGCGGGTCTGATCGCGCTATTGCGCACCCTTCATGATAGAGAAGGGAACCTGACTATTTCTCGCAAGAGAAATAACGGGTACTTTTCTTTGCCCACAGAAAATCACGATAGCCGCGAAGGAGAGTCAACAGAAACAGCTGTGACTAACATCGTAACCCGGTGAGCCAGATTTGAGCTACTGCATTATTCATCCCCCCATAGTCATATTTCCGACAACATACAATCATAGGATGATCTGTACTGCAAAAAAAAGGCCCTAACAAAAAAACTTGACATCACTTTGCCTAAACAGGAAAACCAACCAAAGACCTCATGTACAGAATTAGCACTCTTTATGGGTAGTTTTGAAAATTGAAATAACATCAGAATATTATTAAGATAGCACATTAACAAGATTTTATTGACAGACAGTTATGTGAATTCGTTCGCTCCATAGCCCACGAATATCATGGGCGGTGAACAGAACAAAAAACGTCAAGTTATGACAGTGGAAACAATTGGACGTTAATTTGAGTGATCGTTTCCCTCATTTTAGGCCCTTAGTTATGTTCCAAGTTATTCTTTGGTAATTTAACGTGAAGTACAGTCTGCGGAAACAGTTACTGTACGTTAATAAATATTTACACATTGGGAAACGTCATTCCATATGTGTTTTGCTTACGTTTACTATACTGTTTAACGTTTTAGAAGGTAGGATACCCCCCCCCCCCCTTCTCAGGGGGAGCAATGCCGCACATTGGAAGAAGCCTGTTGCCAGCAGCCGACTGCAATAAGCTGATTGATAGATTAATACTGGTCGCCTGTACTAACCGCGGACAACATTACGCTAAGAGGCGACCGTTGTTCTGCATGGCTACTTTTTAAGCTCATGTTTCCGTGCATGCCTGTGCAGATTAAAACCTTTCTATCTTACTTTCTTTCATTGAAATTAATATTATGTCAACATAATTTCAATTTTAATGAAAGTCTTTAGCGGTGGCTTGTTATTTTATCTCGCGTTTGAACAAGCCACCGCTAAAGACTAGTACCTAGAGTTCATAGTTGTAAAGTTTTCCTAATAAATTGCCAAGTTGAGGAGAGGAACCAAGTTGCTGGTTCTCCGTACCGGAACACCGTGGTCGCAGTTTCCAACGGGTTCTTAGACAGCCAGTTGTCAAAAACAATTGTCAAAATTTTCAGTGCAATTGTACTGTGTGCAGTTTTTGTATGCATAGTATTTATTGCAATTATATATTAGGTATTTTTAGGTATAATATTTATATAATGCCATATTACATGGCAATGCTACCAGTCTTCTGGGAACGTTACCACGAAAGACATGCAATACAAGGATTTCCACGACCCATTTTAGGTTGTTTTAGTTTGTTTAGTATTGTATGTTTGAAGCTAACATAATTGTATGTCTAACAAACTAAATAACAATTTAAACAAATAAATGGTTTGTATTCCAATTAAGTATAACAATACAATTTTGTAGACAGAAACTGAGACTCAGTGTAAATAATAACATGAGAAATGTATGTATGACGTTTAGAAATTGAATTAGGTACAATAAATTAGAACAAACTATCAAAGATCAGGTGCGACATATCCAGTGGGTAGTTTGGTAAGCATAGAAAGAAAAAATATATTTTATTAGGCATAGATGAATGCAAAAGAAATTATAGGAATTAAAATCACAACACACTGAAAATAATAACTGAAAGGGTAAAAATTATCTTAGGATAGAATTAGAATAAACAACATCTTAGGATGTATTAATGGTTACGTTATATGAGTTCTCTTCACCTGATGTTAAACGACAGGTAAGGTCTGATTCTCCTGAGTGAAAATCTTCAATATATAGGTAGATAATAATAATAAATAAATAAATATTCCACAACATTCTACACAACGCTTTCTAGACCCATAGTAAGCTTAATTAGCTTGTGTTATGGAATATAGAATGCGGATATACATACTTAGATACTTTTTTTTTTATAAATACATACATATTATACATAGAAACACCCAGACCAATGCAAATATTTATATTCATGCATACAAATATTGGCACTGAGCGGGGATCGAACCCGCGCCTCCTGCGTAGCAGCCGCGTTCACTACCGCTACGCCACAGAGGCAGTCAATAGGTAGATACCAGTAAAGGTACAGTAAGCTGCAGAGAAAAGGGACCCCCCTTGTTAATGATATGAAAGCATGAGGGGGTCTGTTTTCTCTGACGCTGACTGTACGAGTTGGCAGCGGACGACATGAGACAGCAGCGGACGACGTGTCGCAGCGACACTACTGATTGCAATGTATTTCCATGAAATTCCCTCCGCAGTTAGCGACACGAAGCTAGCGATACGTCCGTCGTTGAGCGGCAGACGCCAGTGTCGCCGACTGCGGATCAGGGCCCATACCATGAACTCTTAAAACAGGACAATAATTGAACTGCTGTCATTCTACCAACTGCAAATGTCACTTTGGAATCCCTTTGTAATCCTATATATTTATATGACAGTACAAAGTGACATAATTTGCAGTTGGTAGAATGAGAGTAGTTCAATTATTGACCTGTTTATGGTAAGGCCGCAGTAGTGCCGCTGACGTCGGAGCAACGATACGTCGAGCGAGTTTTCAAAATTGTTTTTTCTGATTCTGAAGAAGATATTATAAAGTCATAAACCAGGTGGTCCAACATCCCGCACTGTACGATGCATCTCATAAAAACTGTTAGCGACGCTCATATTATTTTGCATAAAACCTCTTCGACATAAAACCTTTTCTTTAAATACTGCATAGTAAGTTTTTTATATTTAAAAATGTTATACGCCGTCTTTTGTTATTTTTCACTTCCCTTGTAATTTTTGCCGAATAAAGTGCTTTTTCTTCATAATATTAATGTGATTATTTGTATTTTACTCGGCTACGTACGTAACAAAAACTATATGAGCACTATATAAGATAATATTTGGAAAAAAATTGGAAAGGTTTTAAATAAAAGCATAGGACGTGTGACTTCTCCTCTTTTCCTGTATAAGTACAACAAAAACAAATCATCGTCTTCTTGCTCTTCTAATAAAAGATATAAAAATTTGGGATCACTATTCTCGAACACGTCAGACAGCTTGTTTCACGGAGCACTCGGAACCAACTGAATTCCATCTGCTGTTGCCGTCTGCAGTCGGGTTCGAAATCATGACTATCGCGTCCTGTCGCTGCGACAGGACGCAAAGACATGTCGTGGCGTCATGTAGCGACGACACGTCGTCTGCTGCTGCTGCGTGTAGTCAGCTACCAACTTGCACCTTAATGCTACAATATTAGGCCTCACCAGATGCTTTCCGACGAAAATAACGAAAATAAAATTTATAAATGATGATGCGTCTATAATTAAATAAATCGCGATAGAATCCATTAAAAAGGTCCCATTGAAATATAACTTTCAATGACTATTTAAATTTTTTGTCTATAAATATTTCAAATTATTATTGATTTGTCAATTACTTGGAAAAGGGGTTGAAAGCTTATCGCGCTGTAATTCCACAGAATACTCTGTGTATTAAACCCTTATTTACAGAAATGAAAATCAACAGACAAATAGAAATGCAATACATTGATCATGCAGAACCTATCGGCTATTTGAAATGTATTTACTTTGAAGTGTGTCCTCAGTGCGAGTAATGAGTTCGTTGACAATCGAAAACATTGGGTCATGTGTGCTATTTCCAGTAGCGACGCTCACATAATGCAATAAAACCTCTTCGGTATAATTTTTTTTTTGTAAATAGTCTGCATAGTTCTTAAATTATTTTTTAATGTAATACACCGTCTTTTTACCCGACTGCGCCAGCGAGAGGGTAATGTGTTTCGCGCGTATGTATGTATGTATGTGTCTATGTGTGTATGTAGTTTTCTTTGTTCCCCTCTACAGGCCTAACGCCGGGACGGATTTTGATGAATAGGGTCTCAAATGAAAGGTATTCATCTCCCGAGTGTCATAGGGTACATAAAATTCCAACAAAAACTATACGGTAGATTTTTGATGCTAAAATATGTGTTGGCAAAAATTTTTTTTCATTCAAATTTATCGAGTAGGGTATCAAAATGAAGAGAATTAAAAGGAGATTACAAAAATATATAGATGTCATATCCTAACTAAAAAGGTTAAAATTGAAACAAGCTTGATAGCAGGCGGTACCCATTAAATTTCTTTCGGTTTATGATTGGCAAATGGGTACCGCCTGCTATCAAGCTTGTTTCAATCTTTTAGACAGCAGTCGGGTTTTTTTATTTTTTAATAATTAATTTTATTTCAATTCTGCTCTGTAATTTTTGCAAACAAATGTTTTTCTTTCAAACATCAAGTATGGTGGTGATTATTATTGTCCAGATAAATCCGCAGGTAGAGTGGTAAAGCGGACCCCAGATTCTGAGGTGAACTTCGAACTTCGGATGCGACTGGGATTAACGCTAGGAAGAAGATTTGATTATTGTTTTATTCGGCCACATAAGCAACAAGGCGCATAGGGCCCATCAAGGTCTTGAGGTCGAAACCAACCTCATTTACAGTACACCTCCTGAGTAATGGGCGATGATCTGGAACTTTTCTTTCGGTATTAGGAGGTCATACGGCAGTCGCTCCTATAAAAGTAAAGATAAACCAAATTGACTATATAGATATATATATATAGATATATATTGAGCGAATAATAGCCGCGGTAGCCTAGTGGTATGGGTAATGGACTGCTGAGACGAGGTCTCGGGTTCGATCCCAGGTTTTACCATGGCACACACCAATGACTTTTCGATGCTTTTCGAAGTTATGTCCCAACAAACATTTTAGTCGTATAAGTGAAAATTACACGACTTAATGTTCTATAAACGTCGTATAGAAGTCATTTTAGGTTTTAATACGACTCAGTGTCTCTTTAACCTTATACAACTTGTAGTCGTATAAAGACGTCGTATAAACGTCTCCGCGACTGTTTTCTATGACCATTATGCAACTTTCAGTGGTAAAACCGATGATGTCGTCTTACTAACGTCTATACAACTTTTACACCAAACTGAATCGTATTAGAGTCGCAAGAACTACTTATACGCGATAATCGTAATAGAGTGATAAACTGCACTCTTACACGACTTTTAGTCATTTTGAACACTATTATACCACCATTAAGTGACTGAATGTCGCATAGCTGTAGAGTACCTTAACATTACAAGTCAGTCATTCTTTATCTCTATTTTTAATGAAACTGAAGGTGGTTCCGTACAAAATTTAATTTTGAGTTCAGGAGAGTTCCTTGCAAAATCAAAGCGCAGAAAGCGGATCTAGTTGTTTTGAAGTAGTAGAGACAAAACAAGATAAATAAGATGAAATATTTGAAAAAATATGTTTCAGTGATAGTGAAATAGACTATGAAAGCGAAAGCGAAACCAGCAAAAATGATAAACTTCGGATAATGAAAAATTCGTTAAAGCGAGAAATTCGTTATTTCAAGGGTCGTTATATCAAGGTTGCACTATATAATACAGTGGAATTACGGAATTTTCCTCTGGGGTAATTCCGTGGATATAAATACAATATTTATACTGTGCTCAAAATCTCTTCTTCCGAAATGACTATAAAATCGCCCTGTCTATTTGCATATTAGAAAAAAAAGAGACAAGTGATATTTCAAGGTCCGTTTCTTACCTATTTGATTCATATTTATATAGGTAGGTAACTAGAGTTTGTATGTAGAATTACGCAGCTCTTTATGTATATCACCATGGAAATTATAAGTAAATAAAATAGCCAAGTAATATTGGTTGGTTTTATTTATTTTAAATGGTGATAGAGATGTGTGTGGATATCCATAGCCATCTCAAATACATAATTATGTATTAACTTCGAAAAATCTATCTTGGTTAAAAACTTATCGACGTCCATTAAATCACATCATATTATTTTTACTACTAAAATAAAATTTAAAATTTACTCGTTGAACCCTAATTTTGTTAATATGGCTGCTAATTATTGCACATAAAATTAACTGCACAGAATGAAAGGTCGTTTTGTAGTCGTATTACGGTTGTGTCGCGTCTTAGAGTCGTATAAAAGTAACTTTTAGCACGTGCGCTAAAAATATAGTGAGAAATGTTGTTTAATTTTAAGTATTTCTAAGGCGCGTGCATTATACTAAGAAAACTAGCGCATATTACACGATAAAATTAATTCCCCAATAGATTAATGCACTTCAACACGCGTTTCGAGATATAACATATTGAAATTAAATGAATATGGCTAACTTAAACTAGGTAGAGTTTTGACAACTCTAATTTATAATGTCTCTTTCACTCTTCACTGTTATGAGTACAACAAAATTCAATAAAAATGTCGTCATTTGCACTGGTATTCGACAAAGTGTCGTAAAACAGTGGTATTGTAGACCATAATGCAGCAAAAAATGAATTTCACTACATCTATGCGACCATTATACGACTGGATATGTCATTGATACGACTACTATGCGACTCTTATACAACTCTAAGTCGTATAAAATGGGCCCTTTTTCGGTCATAACGACGTGATAACGACGTTTTGGCGACATGCTTATACAACCAAAAGTTACATTCGGCACGTTGTGGCGACTTCAAAAATGTTTGTTGGGGTGTGTATTTATCGCAGGTTTATAAGTGCCCGGTTAATGGCAATAGGCTCGCCACCTATTACATTGGGACCTAAACATAAACGGCGAAATGTGGGTGCTAGCACCTCTGCCTACCCCTTCGGGGATACAGGCGTGAGTTTATGTTATGTTATATTGAGCGAACCCTCGTTTCGAGGCGAGATTCAACATAATTTAATTTTATGATGTTAATATTTATGATTAGTTAATATTATGATGAATGATTTTACCAGCGTATAAACCATGTTTATCTTATTTCACAGCCAATTATTGCATTCAACGCCTCGCCTGATGGTAAGCTGAAGGCAAAGTCTCTGAAAAGTTCACAGACACGCACCATGTTACAATGGTGGCACTCAGCTTGACGGCCTCTTCAGATGCTTTTTCACGCCCCGCTTTAAAGGACCCGGGGCTGTAGGAGGAGGGAAACTCATAGGTGAAATGAGTCAAGGGCACGACACTAATATGATTATTAGATAATATATCAAAGTGAAACCTACAAAAAATCAACCGTGTCACGCCACGTATTGCTGAGAAAAACTATATTAATGTGGGTTGGACTGGAGTTAATTGATGTGGACATCAATTAACCTCTGTCAGAGCTTGGCTACTATTTGAGAAGACTTCTTCGTTTTTTATGAGCGAGTTCAGCGTCTTGTTAATCGCGTGCGAAACATTATGCCCTGCCTTATCTCAATGGTTAATTGGGTCGAGAGAATGGTTGTCGTGGTAGAACTGCTGACAGTTTCAAATATTGTAGAAAATACAGCATTTTGTATAGTAGTGGAACTTGTTTCTTCTACTTATTTCTACTGTTTGTTGTATGTTTTACTGACAGATTATTGAATTCTCAAACATCGAAAATCGTTTTAATTCTCTCGCCTGTGCTTTTAATAGCTTCATAGTAGTGCTACTATAGTATGAAAAGTAGTATTATACGTATTGATAACACACTTCGACTGCCTCTGTGGTGTAGCGGTAGTGAACGCGGCTGCTACCAGGAGGCGCGGGTTCGATCCCCGCTCAGTGCCAATATTTGTATGCATGAATATAAATATTTGCATTGGTCTGGGTGTTTCTATGTATAATATGTATGTATTTACAAAAAAAAAGTATTTAAGTATGTATATCCGCATTCTAGATTCTATAACACAAGCTAATTGAGCTTACCATGGGTCTGGAAAGCGTTGTGTAGAATGTTGTAGAATATTTATTTATTTATTTATTATTTACTTGTACTTTTCCACAATATTTATTATTGAACCTGACCGGTTTCACCTTATGGCATTCTCTAAGTTTTGCAAGTGTTAAAATATTCCTTTTGTGCCAAAATACTGGTTGGTAAATGGTAAATAGTAAACGTGTCCATGTCAGTGTCCATGTGGACACAGAAAAAATAAATTTAGTCATTTAAATGATATTGGAAATCCAATTTACTAGATTAGTAACAGTTGCAATGGGGACTCACCTTTTGCTTATTTGTAATACCTGCTCAAATATGAAACTATTTATGAATAAACACGGATTTTAGTAAAACATGTTGTATAAAAACTATAGGATTGTTTTGGTCTCTGTACGCACAATTAACTGAATGATAAGCGAGTTCATTTTACTGTCCTATGCAAATAAAATACTGTGCATTCGAATGGCACCGAGTTCCACAGTCCTAGTTGTTGGTGTGGAATGATTTGATTACTGCTAAAATGGATACAAAGGGATTGAATCGATTTTGATGAACACTCATTGCACAGGTATTTTAGGTATAATACTTCAAGGGTATTTTTGATTACCGAACCGTAGAGCTTAATAAAAGGTAGTAATATTCGCTTGCAATGTGCTAAGTAAACATAAATTTGTAGGCACAGCCCTGTTTCGAACATTTAAAACATTACTTAAAAGTGCAATCTTCGTACACCCATAAGTAAAAACTTATGCACTTCATACAGGAAATGAAAATGCTACGAGTACGTAAACTTTATAATAACGTAGCATAATATATGCTGTTCTACGACGTAGTTTCGTAGCATCTACGCCGTAGCAATACTTTTTTCGATTCGTTTGGAGATTTTTTTCTTTAAAGTTACTTAAGGCTAAGACGTTATTGAACATAAATTATATATATTATATTGTATTTATAAATTGTAAATAAAATAAAAAGGAATAGCTAGTCTGTTACTCCTAACTACTATAATAATAATAATATCTAATGCACTTTTTTATAATATAATATGTTTTATAGATAGATGTATTTAAAATAAAATACTATCTAAAATAAAAATTACTAAAAAAAAATTGTTTATGGTGTTACAGTACAATAAAGAATATTGTATTTTTTTTATACCACTTAGTTGGCAGACAAGCACACGGCCCACCTGATGAGAAGCGGTCACCGTGGCCTATGGACGTATGCAACATTTGCAACGTTTGGACGTATTGTATTAAAAATGTAATTTATAGGATTAATGTGTATGAAATATATACTACACATGCTATTCCTCTGATTGTGATGTATATATTTCTATTGTGATGGAATGGTTTATTGATTTTTATTGTTATTGCTTTAGGGTAGTGTACAATAGCTAGCAAATAGACGTGTACTAAATACACAGCATAAACTAAAGTAAACATACATTTGTTAGCTTGTAACACGAGTTCTAAAATAAATAATGAGAAAAAAGAAGCATTAGGAAACTTTTAAACAAAATTTTCATTTTAACTTGAAAATATCTAGACCGTTCGCATTTTTATATTTTGTAGGAGAGCAACACTGACCGTTATGGCTGTTCCTCTTCAAGTTTAAAGAGAGCAAGGGGAAATACTGCGTTTAAGCAGGGTGGTTATCACTGTTTAAGAATTGTTGCAACTTAAACCTTTTAAGCTGAACGAAGTTTAAAGAAAGTGAAGTTCTTTGTTTAATCAACCCTTAGTTACAAAATATAAGTTAACTTTAAAAAGTGGGACGTAACCCTTTCACTGGGGGTATAGAATTTAAGTGCTTGTTTTTTAAATAAAATATTGCTTTTTTTTCTATTTGTTTGAACGCGTTAAGCTCTGGAAAATTACACGGTTATACAATTTGAAAAAAATATTTTGCAGTTGAAGGTAGATATGGGTTATAAGCCATTGAATATCACCTTTAGAAAACGCCTAATAGCAGCATCACACTAGTGTGATGCACCTAGGTGCCTGCCATAAAAAATGACGTGAATTGAAACAGCAAGTATATATTTTAAAAAACATAGGCCTCAAGGAGAAAATCTGCGTCAAAGCCTCGACCTGGCACAGCAGGTGTACCAGCTAAAAGGTTAGGTTTGCTTGCGACCCGAAGATATCAATAATACATAGGTACAGGTACTAACCAACAATACATAAATGTTGTAACAAAATATCACTTACAAAACATTTTTTATTTTTTTTACTAACTGTCCCGGCGAACTTCGTACCGCGATATTTTGCCCGTTCCCGCTGCACCTATTTTCTTACCTTTTAAACCTTCCCTGGACATCCACGAACATTTCAAGACCAAGATAAGATAAATCCGTTCAGCCGTTCTCGAGTTTTAGCGAGACTAACGAACAGCAATTGATTTTTATATATAAGAAGATATCATCTAGGTGGCAGACAAGTACATGGCCTAGGTGGAAACTGGTTACCGTTAGCCAACACGCGTGCTGCCGACCCTGTAAGAAAAAACAGTTTCTGTGCCGTCAGTGCAGAAGACAGAGCAAGCAAAGGAAAAAAAAGTCGTTAGACTTTCTTACACTTGGATAAGAAAGAAGGCTTTAGAAAATAAATAAAATTAAAAAGTATCCAACTTGGGTCACAACTAGTACAAATAATGGCAGCGTTCCAACACTGCTACTTACAAAAATTGGGTGTAAAATTTAGGAAATTAAAAAGAATAATGAATAGTAGAAAATAACACATCCAGTCAGATGTTGCCAAACATTTTTTATTAACGATTTTTACATTTAAGTACATCAACACATAATAATTAACATATAAAATGTATTTTATGACGAGACTGATACAAATATATAATACAATTTCATATATTTATATACAAATATTTAAACTAGAACTCTCTACCATTTCACCACACAGATCAATTGTGTAATATCTCTAAGTAGATAGGTATACGCTAAAGTATTCTTGGTACAGTTAACCCTACGAAAGCTTACCCCTAAGGACATCTTCATTACTTGCTGACGAGCCTTCTACAATACTTTGTAACGCAAGCACACACCACTCCCTTCGAAATCATTGCTATTTCATTCAATACACGCAAGTAAAATGTATATTACCTTCATTTATCAACCTCCCACGGACCCTCCAATAGTATATATACAAAAAAATTCGGTCTTCATATTGTATTACGTGTACCATCAATCTGCGCCACCCGATTTAGATGGCCAAAATATCTGCCGCACAAAGCCTCCCCTACTCATCTCCTTAAAACGGCTATAATGTTACCCTGTATGATATGAGCGTTTTATAAATCGCCCAGTTCCGGCCGAATATGGCCTTTACACGCATCGATACGGCCATAATATGGCTACTTAGTTTTTATATCCATCCTTACGGGCTCAATGCGTAAATGCATGGCTAACTTTTATTCATGGTGTATATATTTTTGGGTTAAGAAAATTAAGAGCGGGTATGGCTGCGTTCATTTCAGTCGGAAACTGATAATATTTTTTTTTATATAGGTACTCTAGAAATCGAGATAAGATACCTAAGATTGTATGCTAGCATAACATTAAGTTGATTGCATTAAGGAGCGCTATTTGACAGAATAAAATACAAAATAGGAGACACGGGTTCGATTCCCGCTCAGTGCAAATTATCTGCACTGTATTTGCATAGGTCTGGTTATGCCTCAGAGAACACTTTCAGCCGGCAGTCTCGGTTGTCATACAAACATCCATAGCAGCCATTACGGGAAGTTTAAGCCCATAAAAGTCTAACTAGCCTAACTGCAGAACTATGATATTGCCAATTACTTGTGGAGGTCAGATGACAGTCGCTTCACGGAAAATGTCGAAGTTCAGCCGCATCACAGTTAGACTGGAAAGCCGACCCCAACTGAGTTGGAAAAATGCTCAGAGAATGATGATGATTTGACAGACAAAAATATAAAAGCGGCCATTTCCCTGAATGGAATAATAATACTAAACTTTTGTCATGCAAATTTGTTATTGAATAAGTTAACAATTCAATTTTACTGGTAAGTATTATAAGGCTAAACCAGCCTTAGCTTAATAAGCAATCAATCATATTTAATCTCGCTAAACCATCTTAGAACCTAACCCAAAAATATATAGTTATCTAGATAAAACCGCACAGTCCGATACAATATTGAAATTACATGAAACATCAAACTATGCCAAATTAACTCCTACCCTCGTTGTACGAGCGAACCATAAAGTTAATTGTTAAGGACCACTGCGGTATGTATTGGGACTAAATTCTAATATTCAGTGTACAGTGAAGTAATGTATTATGTGTGTATCTTTATATAGAATAATATGTGTTAAGCTTTAATCTTAGACCACATACTGTATAGACACAGCTTTACTAACAAAATTCTTCGCAAAAAACGGCGTGGAAAACTCGTTTTGTGTGAGTAAGCTAATGTCAATTTTGTTCTTTATACTGTCAATGTGTGCATGTTATGGGATGTATGTATAATTATAGGTATGTCAACTTGTACCGAAGTAGTAGCCATATTTTACGCTGCGTTCAAATGATAATTAAAAATTGTCATTTGAACGCTGCGTAAAAAATGGCTTACTGCGTCTAGGTATAGAGTTTGTATACTATTATAGTCTTTTTGATTTGTTTACTGCTCATTCACAGTCCTCATACCCGGGGGCGAGTTAGGGACCCCGTGGTCCCCACACCGGATGAGGGCCAGATTGAGAGATATGGCCCTGCGTCGGCCGGGGTGCGAGGGATATGGCTACGACAATCTCACCTCCGGCAACTGACGGCCCACAGACGGCGTGCGTTTTAGTCGGTTCGAGTCCGACATAACCTCCTCCTCCGGTTCCGGCGGGGAAGGTATCCGTGTGGATTTTTCGCACGATAAAATAAAAGTGCCACTAACAGTAATATAATAATACTAGCTTTTGCCCGCGGCTCCGCCCGCGTGGATGTCGGTTATCGCGACCAAACATCGCCTATGTCCTTTCTCAAGGTCTAATCTACCCCTATACCAAATTTCATCAAAATCGGTTCAGCGGTTTAGTCGTAAAAGCGAGACAGACAGACAGAGTTACTTTCGCATTTATAATATTAGTAGGGATAATAATAAAGCCATTTATTTCCATAACCTTACATTTCAAATGTTGTTAGTACTTAATTGTTAGTAGTTTTACTTAATATCTAGGTGTTAGTACAGGTTAGTTGTTTTGCATATGGACCCCTTCTCGGGTAAAGGCCTCCTCCAGTTTTGCATATGGACCCCTTCTCGGGTAAAGGCCACTAACAGTAACCGAATAAATACCAGTTAGCCTAGGCCAGGCTTAGTAGTTCATTCAAAGTTTTTATACCTCTCATCGGTCAATATCAATACATATCGGTATTAAATTTATAACTTGGCAATGTTCAATCTGGCTTAACTGGTTGACCTAATTGACAGACAGTCAATACACAGGTATTAAACGAACGAGTCAATATACACATACAAACAGAACTTATATATGTTTTTGGCATAGGGTATAGTGTTAATACTAGTTTGGAATGTGGATGGATAACTTGCCAAGTTTTAAATTCAATATCAATGCAAGTGATAAAATAAATTCAAGGATGTTGTATATTTTTATTTTTACAGCTATAATTTTAAGAGAGTGCTAAGGATCTTGGCACACGTACAGATTTTAACTTTATAAACAGTAGCACTGTCAACCTCTGACATATTTTGTGCCGAATGTCTCTATTTTTCACATTTTTATATTTTGTTTGGACTAGATTAAACAACAAAAAACAAAAACATTGTTATGTTGTTGGATAACATTACATTATCCCCTTGGGATATATGTGGGGTAATTCCGCTTTGCCTCACTATGTATCCTCACTGGTGAGCCGAGGTGGATGTTAAAAAAACATATACTAACTTTACCTCACTAATTCATTTTGGTGGGGAAAATTATTTAAGTACAGTCGACTAGTCGCCGGTTACTCGGTAGACAACGACTGTTACATTAATTTCATTAGTTCAAATAGGTGTTTATGCACTTAAGGCGGCCACCCACTTACAGTCCGCCTGCAGTTTTTCGTCTGTCCGACGGCCTGCAGTCCATAAGTCATCAATGTCGTCATAATTTTATTACCTCAGACTAAAATAATAACATTATTTTATTCTTTTAGTCTGATGTTATTACGTATAAAATGCCGACGGCCATAGACTGTCCGGCTTTTAACTGTCTTTGCTGACCGGAATCGTCAAGCGGCCACCCACATAATTATTATCCGTCAGTCCAAAATCGTATACGAAACTGTAAGTGTGTGGGCTATTGCGATGAACTGACAGACCGATATCATCCGGTTATCGTTCGATAAACTATAAGTGGGTAGCCGCCTTTAGTCGCCGCTCGCGTGCCTATGTTAAAAGTGTCCTCTCTACGCGTAGACAGATTCGTCTGCAGATGTTAGTGGCGGACGCGTCCGCCAACGTGTGGACGGGGTGATTTGCGTCAGAGGTAGGTATTTAACCTTAAATATCTACTACAAACGATTAAGTCGGCCCCGTCTGCACGTCCGCGGGTGACATCTGCGGATGAATTTGTCTACGTGTAGAGGAGCCATTAGTCACTGAGAGACTGAGTCACCGGCGACTAGTCTATAGTGCGTAATGAGACATAAACGTCTTCACGATAAAATTGACGAATTATATAGGTAGGTACCTAATTAAGTATTCGATTCTATTTTAATGACACACTGATATTAGCGGTTAGAATGTTAAAACCTAAACCCAAACGTGTGCTAACCGAGTAGATGAGCTTTATAATTGGGCTTAGCGTAGCACTCATGTCGAGTTTGCAATTGGTATAACTTTAGAATACGAATTTAGTCGGTTACAATCGTAAATGCAGTACTTATTGAATAATCTTCGTAGGCTCAGAAATTAAATTTATTTATATCATGCGACATGTAATTTTCATGGCTAGCCATTCGTGAATCTAATGGGCTGGTTGCGTGACGATGTCAAGAGACTGAATGGTATGTCGCTGTTTTAAGATGATTCCGTAGCCGTCCGCAAACGACAACTGTCGACGCATGCCGCAGATGCACGTAGTTCATTGCGGCTTCTCAATGGTCCCCTTTATTTGTTATCGAAGTTTAAGGTGATTACATACGCGAATGACTTTGACCATACAAATGCTCAAGGTCCATTCGCAGCCGTAAAAATCAGTAAAACTAATTTTAATAGATAATTTTATAGGGGACGATTACAAACTAAGAAGGTCACGTCATGCTAATACATTTATTTAATATACATGTGAAATTTTAGATTAATTGGATACATATTGTAGAAAATATTTGGTTTCATAAGAAAGAGTAGAGTGATGTTCAGAGCTTCTTTTCAACTATTTCCTCCTTTTTTATTTAATTTATGAAAAGGAGAAGTTACTCTGTATATCCTGTAGTATGCAGGCATGTAAATTCCAGATCTGTAGATTTTATAGTTCAAAAGAAAAACGGTTTCGAAAATACCGATTTTTCGATGCTAATCTGATTCGGGGCCTTAACAAGTAACGGGTACGCTGTATCGGCTGCATGCGTCAGCAGTTGTCGTATGCGGTTGTCTTAAGAATCATACCTTTAGGCATATTTTTTTTATCTTCTTTTTAGCTAGAGGTATCGGGCTGCTATTGTTGACCCCTACCTTGGTTTTGAGAAAGTCATGGTTCGAACGTAATTAAATTTGCAAGTGCCTGAAACTCAATTCAAACAATTTACTTCTTTTTTTAATAAAATTTACATTATTTTATTACACCGCATTATTTATACTCATTATGAGATAACGATGACTTTCTCATCAAAGTCATTATCCCGTATAATATTCCGTTCCATCAAAATCTCCGTTAAGGTTATCAAATATTTAATTATTTACTCAACATCAATCAAATATTCTCAGTTAGAGAATATTTGAAATAATACACCAATCCTCTGTGATTGCACCAACAGTAATTTGTCTTCATTTAATTACGTTCTCGGATTTATAATTATGGAGCTAAATATAAGCCGAGAAAAGTTTCAAGGGTA
Source organism: Eilema depressum (assembly GCA_914767945.1). NCBI lineage: Eukaryota > Metazoa > Arthropoda > Insecta > Lepidoptera > Erebidae > Eilema > Eilema depressum. The sequence continues at coordinate 3,015,693 of OU612027.1, read as the reverse complement.
GATTAAATAAATATGGCGGAACATTCAAAGAAACTTGTTCCATTTATTTGTGTAAACAGAAAACATAAAATTGGTGATTAATAACAATAAAACATGGACTTGTTGGATGTCTTTCAAAACAATGTTGATTAATTATGATTTATTGCAAATATTGATAGACAGTACAGTTTAGTAAACTAATTCGTGGCATTTTATTTGCACATGATGACGGATGATGAACAGCGTGAGGAAACTTATATTAAGTTCTTGACAAATTTCTCGAATGTCAGTGAAATGGCCTAACAATCTTCGCACCGATAGGACATCCGTCCAAATACTCATTAACCAAAAAGAGAGATAACAAAAGCGCCTAAAAAATAACTAATTCCGTTTTGCTGTTTCAGAGGTATTGATACTTATTTTAACTTCACACTTACACGCAAACACAGTTACACCATAACAACGTGCAATTACGCTCATTAATTTTAATCACATACCTATTTGTGAAAAATAAACATGAATTACTATTCATAATATCGTTGGAGCAAAAGGGTCTAAGAGTGAAGACTGCAAGAAGGCAAACGAAGGGTGAGACGCCCCATAGCCAGACTGAAGACCTGAAAAAGGTGGTTGGGACAGATTTCTATCGTCGCTTTCACCTTCCGCATCTAGTCTGTCCCAGCCACCATTTCAAAACCATCGGGAGATATGGCACACATTGGGTTGGGAGCGGTCTATGTCCAGCAGTAGACGGCAATAAGCTAATTGATTCATAATGTTATACACAGCAGGGAACCAATAACCGTAGCTCCCATGCCCCTTCTTTTGTTTTCCCATTCCTCTACCCTTTTTCCCCACCCCTTTCGCCTTGAAAGTGACAACGCGTGAGTGACACCTCCGGTGTTGCAAGCGTTGATAGGTCCTAAATTAACATGCGCAAACATTCCATATTCGCTCTGTGCAAACAAAATGTACATTTTACGTATGACTTCAATTAATTATATAAATTTATTTGTACGAATCCGCGAGCGAACGGAAATCATGGTGGCTTTAAAATGACAATAATTTATTTCACGCAATATCGCGTGAGGGCTAATGGATTATTGTACATTGTTAAGTAGGTGATTTAACAAATTAATATAATGTACCCACTGACGCTTAAGCGATAATAATGATTTTTGTGGGTTTTTGGAGCGATATGTTTTTTGTTTAGTTTGATATCGCGGACAAGTAGAAAAGCTAGACGGAGGAAGATTGACCAATTAGATTTATGTGCGGTGGGGCCCCGATGCCCAACGATTTGGAATAGGGACTCCGCTACTGTGGGATGAGCATGAACAACTATCGTAATCGTATCGCGAACGTAACGATAGCACGGAGCATTGCGATTGGCCGCGTGCCTGAAGCCTGCCAATCGCCATGCTCCGTGCTATCGTTACGTTCACGATACGATTACGATAGTTGTTCGTGCTCACCCCACCGGTGATGATGTGATACTTTAATGAGCGAAAACGACATGCGGGCATATTTTATGGCTACAGAGAAGGGAAAGGGAACCTCAGTGTGTTTTCCTTGGCTATACGTTCCACGTTCCACGTTTAATTGGATTTGTTTTTACCCTGAGCTTATGGGCCTACTATATTTTGAATGTCAAAACATCTTTTAGAAGACTCAGGTGAATCTTCAACAATAACATTTTAAACGAAAATGGGTTTTACCGCACGCGTGCGTATATCCGAGTATCCGCGTATCCGCGTGTACGTGCGTGTTTAAACCACAAATCATACGTCGGATCGTATCCGAAATAAATGTGAGCCATTACGAACGTACATGCGGATACAACTGACATTGACTGACTGTTACATTGCAATGTAGGAATTAGAATTATGTTATGTATTGTTTGAAAAACATGTGGGGTTGAATTATTTTATTTTCATTTCCCGTTAGAGTCGTAAGGCCGTTGTTTTTTACCACCACAACATGCTCTTTCTAGATAGGTACAATGGACGACAACTATTAGCTATCAATATTCTGGTCCATACGAAGTTATTCAAAGTGATTTTTCCAAGCGACTTATAGTATGTGGTTCTTCAAGAAGGGTATTATTACTTTTTTTTTGTTTGGTGCGGGACTTGCGCCTTCCTATTTTCCAAGTACGATGGACTACGCCTGAGCTGCTGTGGGGATACCCTCAAACGGTACAAATATGATAAACCAACAATTATGTATTGGGGTCGAAACGACGCTTTTTAAAGAAGTAGCAAAGCGACTGGTCGTCTTTGCGTGACTAAAGAGCTGGCCCTTTTTTTTCTCAAAGGACAGCATTGCTCCCCAACGAGACAATGCCGCTGTCGACATCGATGGGGAGGAATTCTTCGACACTTGAACTTTTTACCCTATCTTTGTCACTTTCTTTTCTTCTAAATATTTTAGCTTATGTTTAATTAGTTTAATAAATATACCTACATATAGTGCTATTGATAAATTCGACACAATTTATATATACGCAACCACACCCCTTTCCTCTATTTTGGTAGAAGCATTACGCATCTTCTACATTTATAATTATTTTCATACATTTACCACCGTACGTAAAATTTAATTCACTGAAATTCCTTATTACGAACAAAAAACAAATTTAAATGTATGAATTTGGTGGAAAGCACCCTTTTCATGAAGCTCCTCCTAATTAAATCGAGTTTTCACAAATTCTACGCAATGATCTTTAATTACACGAAAACATTTTAATTACACTGCCAGTGCACGAACGAATGACACGGGCGTGACGTCACGTGTGACGTAACACGAGTGTAATTCACTGTGTAATATTAAGGGTCTGGCGCGGTCTTGCTGTTGGTTTTTCATTTCATGTACAGTCGCTCTCAAAATTTGCTGAACAATAACACTGGAATATATGATTGAAGTAAATAAATACAAATGATGAGAATCATCTTTGAAGTCGGACCAACAGGAAAAAAAAATCCGTATCAACCGATCAGTCTAACCAACCGAAAAAAACCTTGAATAAAGTTGGACGAGGCAGTCAGACCACGCTGTCTGGGCTGCAATGTGACCTACCTCCTACATTACGCATTTTAGTTTATATTAAAGGTATAATAAAGGGCAAAGTATTTCACTTGGGTATTCTAGGCACTTCGTGCAAACAGTTACTTATTTCACTATTATAGTAAGACCCAAGGGTTGCCAGAAATTACTTTTTAAAGCACAATTTCTTTTGGATAAAGTACTAATACCCACATATATACTTAGAAGGTATACATGCCAGTTACCATGTAAAAAGTGATTTTATACTTTTTAAAGTATTGCTATTGCGAACAATTTTCCTAAGCGATAGCAAACAGTATTCCAGGGTCGGTAAGGTATACACAGAAAATAAATTTCACATCAATAATAACATAACATAGCGTCTTATACTTCTACTCTCACAAAAGTAGTATATCGGCCGAGATAAAAGTATTTGTATATCTTTACCGTACAAGCAATGTTTGTGCCAAAACTGTCAAAGCTTCATGTTGGTTTGTCGTGAGTAAGGAGAAACAAGTGAACTTTTCGCACAAAATAAATGAACCGTTTATGTTTACCGAGCACACGACAAGCCGTCGATATGTTTTATTCATTTAGTTTATTTATAGATGTTTAAACATGAAGTGTATTTATGACATCACTGCGACGCGAGCGAGGACTCGGCGCTGCACACGCTCACTGAGTGTCCGGCGTGGGAGACGCCGAGACGGGAGCTGGTGGCGACCCTGGGAGTGAGAGCTCTCACGCTCGCCATCTTGCTCGCAGCGATGGTTCGCTGCGCGGATGCGTGGGCCGCCGGCGCCTCCTTCTGCGAGCAAGTGATGCTCGTGAAGTGGGCGGCGGAGTGCGAGCGAAGGAGAATCGCAGCCCTTGCGGCCCGCGAGGAGCGAAGGAGAATCGCAGACCGCGCGGCCCGCGACGAGCGGCGGCAACTCGGGCGTCGGAGGTCGCAGAATGACCTCCGCCCCCCATGAGCGCGGGCCTGGGGGTGACGGGTGGGGTCGCCTGTCACCCTAGCAGAAGCAGGCCACGGCGGTGGCACGCATTGCGTGCCCCCCCATACTCGGGGGCGAGTTGGGGACTCCGTGGTCCCCACACCGGAAGAGGGCCATATCGAGAGATATGGCCCTGGGTCGGCCGGGGTGCGAGGGATATGGCTATGACAATCTCACCTCCGGCAACTGACGGCCCACAGAAGGCGTGCGTTTTAGTCGGTTCGAGTCCGACATAACCTCCTCCTCCGACTCCGGCGGGGGAGGTATCCGTGGGGATTTTTCGCACGATAAAAAAAAAAAAAACCCCCACGTTGGGCGCCAATGTAACGAATAAAATGTGTTTTGTCAGGTTATTATGAAACCTAAATAATGTAATTTAAAAAGTGGCTACATGAGCCTAAAAATTAATTATAGAAAGTGAATGTAATTGGGTCTACCTGGCTAGCTATTGGAGACGCAAGAGATAAATAAAATATGATTACAATTAAATAATTATAATCTTGATGATAAAAAGGGCGTTACATGAATTTGTATGAAGGTAATTAAGGTGATTACATACGCGAATGACTTTGACCATACAAATGCTCAAGGTCATTCGCTCGTTTTTCAGCCGTAAAAATCAGTTAAACTAATTTTAATAGATAATTTTATAGGGGACGATTACAAACTAAGAAGGTCACGTCATGCTAATACACTCATTTAACATATATGTGAAATTTTATATTATTTGGATACATATTGTAGAAAATATTTGGTTTCATAAGAAAGAGTAGAGTGATGTTCAGAGCCTCTTTTCAACTATTTCCTCCTTTTATATTTAATTTATGAAAAGGTGAAGTTATTATGTATATCCTGTAGTATGCAGGGATGTAAATTCCAGATCTTTAGGTTTTATAGTTAAAAAGAAAAACGGTTTCGAAAATAAGGATTTTTCGATGCCAATCTGATTCGGGGCCTTAAGAAGGGAACCTCAGGGGTAGGTTCGGTATAAAAAATATTCTGCCGTGGCGTTGCTTGATCCGTTGTGCAAGATGGTAGTAGCACTTAGCTGGGGACACCGGAGCTGGTGTTGTTGACGGCGTGCCAGGGTCCTCGCTGGTGTGCCTCACGACCGAATGATGGCGTGAAGCCCGGTGCGAAGACCCTGGAAAACGAATAAAGTGCGGGTCAGTTTGTCACTAGGTAATTTCGTCCAAGTGACCCGCTAAAATAAAGCAGGTGAAGAGATTCTCCTCAGCGGCAAGACAGCAGTAGCTAAAGCTATAATAAAAGAAAAATAATGCAGCAGAGTGCAAGCAGGTGACGCGACCTCTGACCGTAGAGGTCATCGGCTCGTGGCGCTAAGTAGGGTAGGCTGTAAAAGCACATACAAAAAATATTAAATTAAAATAATAAGGCCATGCATTTTAGCAGGCAATAAGCTGGACCGCTGAGAAGGCTTCACCTGTAGGAAGAAGTTGGAAATGTTGATCTCAAGGACTTACCCGTAGCCGACAGCAGTAGGCCCGGGGTCAAATGCGACCTGCCTTGGCGGAGTTCGCCAAAAGAAAGGGACGATCAAGTGCCATAGTTTTGACACTTGAGGTAGTGTACTAGTGATGTCCAGTCTCGCTCGCGCTACCATAGACAATTAGTCGATTTAGTATCGAAATACTAGAATTAATTGAGTAAGTTGTGGAACTAATTAAATAAAATTTTGAATAAAATCCACAACGTTACAAAAAAAAAAGTGTATTTATGACAATGTACAATTTTCGGCATTTGACTTGGAGGAAGTGTGAGCATCCAACTAAGATTAACTTTATGGATGTCAAATAATAAATAAAAATACAAAATAATCAAGAAAGAAGAAAATATGACTAAAGCGAAAATCGAACAGTTAACCAAAATTTTAAACATAAAAACTTCGGACTCATCGTGCAGCTCCGCATCGCAGCTTCTTCTAACAATTTCAATGATACCATCAACTGCTGAGGCAATGAGCTCTGACGAGTATTTCTCCCCGCCGTTGACGTCAACACTTATACGTGGGCCAGGGAGAGGCTATAATGCTGGTGCCCCTCCCCGGCCCACGTATTGGGGTCTAGAGGACCACCGGCTTCGAATAGGGCCGACACTAACGGCCGGCAGTAATGTGCACGGCATGAATAGGACCAGCCCGCCTAGATAAGTGTGAAAAATGACGAATGTATGGGATTTGACGTATATTATTATGTACCTATATAACAAATCGAGAAAATTAATAAGCAATTAAAGTAGTCTAAATGTAGTGTTTAACTTCAAGTGAACTATTTACTTCTTTATTTACTTCTACTAGTTTGTGGTTAATTAATTCAATCAACAATCAATCAATCAATCAATTAGCCTATTTCAGTCCACGGCAGGACATAGTTCTCTCCCGATATAATATACGCCACGTTTGCCGATTCTCCGATCAACATTAAATAAATATCAACTAAATAACATGTTTTACGGTTTAATCTTTCATCATTATTCTAGATTTAATTGAAAATTTATAGATAAGATCGTACCTATAAACATTAATTGTTGTTCTGAGATTTATAGTATTATGAGACAAGATCTAAGAAACTTAAGGAAATTTTAATCGAAATAGTTTGAAGATCTTACGTAAACTTTGAAAGAACTTGCGGTTGGAGCTTCAAGTAATTTCTAGATTTATTGGTAAAATATATTGAAGGCTGGGTTGATGTTTGCGAAAGATCGATTATTTTGATTTATTTTTGTTGTTTACCAGTATTGAATAGTTTTTTTGGCGTCGGATCCCACAAAACAGTATCTATTATGTATATTTCTGTTGGATTCCAAATTTCTGCAAGCGTAGGGTACTGTTTATTATTAAATTCCAGAACTATTATATTGGATGCCAATTACAAATATGAATAAAGACATTTTTGACAACAAAACTGTCGATAAATAAAGTGAATGAATCATTTTGCTGGTTATAGGTTCCTTTTGTCAGAATTAGTAACGAAAATCCTTCTTTCTATTAATCAATATAATACTAATAACTGCTGAAAAGTAGCCAAATCGTTAGGCCAAAAGTAAATAATAACAAATAAATCGCGATAGAATCCTTTAACTTTTAAAGGATTCTATCGCGTTTTATTTCAATAAGTGATATTCGCATAACTTCAGACAATATCAATCCAACTTTTGTTGTGTATTATGTTTTGTGGTATCTTTTTATGAATACTAACAAAATATTGAACTAAGAGCTCGTTCACACGAAGACGAATCGTGTTTTTTCACGAGTCGTTTTGTTTCACGATTCGTTATTTTTTTTGACGGGAGCAATGCTTTTTAAATACCCATGTTCACACGCTTCACGAATCGTGAAAAACGACGGATATGGATACGTCTTTTAAAAATCATGATTCGTTAAAAATCACGTATCGGCTTTTGAAAATCTCGAATCGTGAATGCTTTATGGCGGATCCGCTGTTGCGCTGAACTCTGAACTGAACTCAATCACGAAACAAATGTGAACATCAATTCGGATATTTTGACGAATCGTGAAAAATCACGATTCCGTATTCAATGTGAACATCTATCCGTCAAGGCGTATCGTGTTTTATAACGAATCGTCAAAGACGTATCCCGTGTGAATGCGCCCTTACTCGAACTTTTATCAGATAAACAGTACCAGGACAGACAGACCAGGTTCAACTTTAAAAGAGCACCCATTGTTAGCGCGAATCAGTGCATCTTTTTGTGAAAACTGCACCGTCGTTATGGCTTTCTTTTGAACGGAATGAATCCGGTGGTCCATTCAAGCAGGGCTTTTAATCGTCATATTATAATCTTTAGAGTTGGCTTCTGGAGAAAGCTTTGACGGAGTAGTTAAGTATTAAAGTTTTTAGTAAAATATTTTCTCTGAAGAGGAAACTTCTTACTAGAAATTTCATAAAAGACGTTCTAAAAAAACACGTCTAGTTTTCGAATAAGCCTTAAAGGTTTGTAAAGTAACCTTTGGTGCTGCGTGCATTGGTACGGGCGCGGATAGAGACTTTCAGCCAGACAGGCGGAGAAAAAGATTATGTAATGTAAATTTTTTGAATTTTCTCAAAATAATAATATTTTGGTTATGAGTACCGGTGCTAACAGGAACCTTAGAAGTTAGAAGCTGTTCGCTAATGAGTGTGTCTCGTATTGGTTTACTAAAAAAGTTGAAAGACACTTTTCCAAAATTCTTAAGGAAATTTATGAATAATGAATCAAGATTGAAAAAAAGGATTCGCATTTTGTTCAATTGAAAAAACTTATAAAGGTACTAGCTGTTGCCCGTCTAAACACCTGCGTGTAGTTCTGATTCCATTCCCGCAACCCATGGGAACCTATTTCAGGCATAAAAATACTATCTCAGAATAGAATCTATCCCTGCACCAAATTTAACCCAAATCTGTCCAGCAGTTTGAACATGATTGAATAACAAGCATCCAAATATCTTCACACACTTTCACATTTACAAAAACGGCTTAGGCCCCGCTCGCCCCCTGAATCTCGACCCTTGCGATTAAAATGCTTCACTCGCCCCTTTTTTTTATTATTTTGGTGTAGTGACTCGCCCCTTGCCACGGGGCGAGTTAAAAATTGACATATAAATAAATATTCTGGTGGTGTGAATCGCCCCTTAAGGTATTTCTTTTGAAATAAGCCGTGAAATGGTACAGTCAGACAGAAAAATGTGCACTTAAATGAAAATTACCATGTTTGATGTCTCCTATATAATAAAAATGCGACAAAAATAATAAATGGACGACTGATAATGAGTTACTTTAAATACTGAGTGGGTAAATAAAATACTGAGTGGGCGACTAAAATACTGAGTAGGCGACTAAAATACTGAGTGGGCGATTAAAATACTGAGTGACCCGTGATACAGAAAGTGTGTTGCTAAATTGTGAAGTTATAAGGATTCGAGTATAGCGGGCCCCAACTTGGATAGGTAAGGTTAGAAGGCTAACGCGGGAGCGGAGCGGAGCTCCCGCTTTAGCCTTAGCTTTAGGTTATTTTTTTATAACCACCCACAAATAGTGGCTCACTTAGTATTTTTGTACGCCCAGTCAGTAATTTTGACACCCATAAATTGAATAAAATGTTTCTTCACTATAGCTGCCAACCTATTATTTTTACTACCTGCTTTTCGGATTAATTTGTGGCCGCGTTAAATACAACCCTTTACAAAATAATAATAAGATAGAGATAATATAAATAAACAAAATAATAATTATTGTAACCATATTGATTTATTACGTCATCAACTTCTAACTTATAATAAGGGGATTTAAAACAAAGATGGCTGCCGATCTTAGCCGTAATGGACTTATGAATAGAGCGCGCAGCTGTCGATAATGTGTTGCAATTAATCATCTCCGCCTGATGGATGACGCAGTAAACAATACTTCGTCAGATTTTTAATAAGCTTACAGAGACTTGAGATTTTATATGGAGTATGGGAGTTGTCTTGAGGGTTATTCAGCATAATAACCACACAGATGGTCTTATAATTTAACATAATTGAAGATGTACGGTGTAGCAATATTTATGCAGTATTTTGAGATCCGATTCTCAGCACTCCATGGATTCACCGTGCGGTCGCCGGGTCCATAGCGTGATACAGAGAGGAACACCGTGACGGCGACTGGGACTTGCGACCCAGATGTAGGTTTAGGGTGGCCACCTTGTGATGCATCAGCGCTCACCTCCACCGTCAGTAGTGTTCCCCCCCCCCCTACCTATCCAAATTTGGTAAGATCCTATCAATGCCGCTTTTGATATTCGATTTAGTAAAGAGCTTTTTTTTTTTTTTTTTTTTTTTTTTTTTTTTTTTTTTTTTTAATATTCCACAACATTCTACACAACGCTATCTAGACCCATGGTAAGCTTAATTAGCTTGTGTTATGGAATCTAGAATGCGGATATACATACTTAGATACTTTTTTTTTTTGTAAATACATACATATTATACATAGAAACACCCAGACCAATGCAAATATTTATATTCATGCATACAAATATTGGCACTGAGCGGGGATCGAACCCGCGCCTCCTGCGTAGCAGCCGCGTTCACTACCGCTACGCCACAGAGGCAGTCAAAGCTTACTGAAGCTCTTGGCAATCCGAGGTCTTTAAGTAAGTTGTACAGGGATATCCCGATAGTTCTAATAGTAATTTGAAACTAATTATTGACAACAGGAACTAAAAGTAAGTTTGACTAAAGAAGGACGTTCTCTTTCTCTTTTGGTATTACTTTTCACATGTTGTCATTCTCTGTCATTGTTTTATGTCATTCGTATAATTTGTAATGAATTAAGATTAGACTAACTCTAATCTTAATTATTCTACTCTTCTGGTCTGCGATTTTTCTGTATTGTTTCAATAAAAAATAATGTATTATTTTTTAATTGCATTAAAATAAAAAGGATTTTATTAGTAGAAATAATTTCATTTTAAGGATGAAACAGTCAGTTAGAAAAAGTCAGATAGACAACCTTATACTAAGCAGTTACCGTAGAAATTATTCTCAAAATGTTTCGCACAGAACATAAAAGAAAATTTTCTTCTTGTATGAATGTCTATAATATTTAATATTAGAAAGAAAGAAAAATTTCTTAACATCATATTTTTACGATCTCAATATTTTAATGACGAGGCAGTATAATCCACTTACAAACATAATTTGCCTCAACTAGCTTTGTGTTCCCAAATTGATTTCAATTCAATTGACATGGGATTTGTATTGTATACTTACACAGAAACCTTTGCCGAAAATATACCTACTTTATATATCTAGAAAGACCCTTTGACCCATTTCTCATTCATTCAAATTCACAATCGAATAATCCTCAAAAAATACCGCAAGCGAAACGTTAACAAATCTCCGAAGGCCTTTGGAGCTATGAATAGGTTCCGTACATTCCGTTCATTCCTCTCCCGGTCAATAACTCTGTAATGCTGGTCCCGGTACTTGTGCAAACAAGTCTCTCCTTCATACTTTACATGGTCTTTAAAATCGTTACAAAAATGTTTTTACTGGATTGAATTCTCGAGGAAATTGAATTCTTGTGAATACTTTTAAGTGGCCTTCTCATAATATTGACTCTTGTATACATACCTATTTTAGCTGTAAGTTTTCCGTAATTTTAAAATAAAATAAAATAAAAATAAAATTTTGGAGCTTTGAAACAAGCGAGAATGACACTGCATGATAGGAGATATTTGATCACTAATGATTTCCCTGAGTTATATAATGAAATTTTTGGCGAACTCGTTTCGTTTTGACTCTGCGATGATAAGTCTTTCACTCGATTTTTCTTTATAATAAACATTCAAACATTGAAAATTTGAAAAAGAAATGGGTGTTGGGATTAATACTGTACAAAATACTACAAAATACTAATCTATTTTTAACTTAACGGGGAAAAATTCGCTGGCAGCAATTAGTTTCTCAATCATTTCGTGTACTGAGTTTAAGTACTCGTATTAACAAAACAGAAAAGCTAAAGTGAAGGTTTATAACTGATTTAAACCAGGACAATTAGCAAAAAAAAAACAACCGATAGCTGTTCCATACTATTCGATTAATGGAACTTATATTTAACAAACTGGCATAGACAGAAAGCTCAGGTAAAGACAATGACATATCCGTCCATATCTCACAACTATGTTTTTTCAACCCCGCGTAAAAGGAAGCGGGCTTATTATCACGTATAGCTGTTAACTTCGTTCATATAATTTCTTCCGAAATTTACTAACTCTATTGACTTGTGATAATAATCAATCAATTTGTACAAAACAAACACAAATCAATCATCAAAACCATTAAGGTCATCCGCCGCCTTCAAATCCATACACCACAAACTCTGTTTGTTATTTGAAATGGGGCCCTCATTTCATCGAACGTCGGGATCTCTGAATCGCTATTGTACTCGTATTTAAGAACAGTGCAACATCTTGTAACCTAATTCTGGCTTCTTTGTTCAGACATGAAGCTTTGTAATTGTTACTTGTTACTATTGTTTATCTAGATATTCCTCAAAAGTAAGAAGGAAACAAAGAAAGGCCTGTGCATCCAGTGCATCTCACTAACTGCACAATAGTCTTATTTCTTAATTCTTCATTGTTCACTGAAATAATACATTAATAAGTCATCATAATAATACATTTTGATGTACAAAGGCGAGCTTAACTCAGACTCGTAAGTAAAATAGTCTTAAAAAGCAATGGAACATAACATCGGTATTAAATAAAGGTGCCTCTAGATCTAGAGTTAATATTTTTCGTAACATTTTCACACAAAACACGGTACACAACATATTATAGAGATTTAGGTACATCTCTATGATTTTTTGGCACTTTGGAGAAATAATACTTTCTCTTAAGTGCCAAATAAAATAAAAAATCTTATGAAAACCATAGAGATGTAAATAGCTTTAAGTTGTGTTGCGTATTTTGTGTAAAAATGTTGCAGAAAATATGAGCTGTAGCCCACCGTGATCTAGTCAGCCTATTTGTTCGAATTCCTGTACAATTTTATTCTCGAATAGCTTTCAACCAGTCTGATTCATCACAGAACCTTAGACACCGGTCCATAGATAGGCAAGTGATTTAGACCAACTCGTTTAAGTCCTCTATTTTATCGCCAGCAATAAAAATGGATTTGTGAAGGCGCTGACTGATCGTTGTCGTGATTATAGATAATCTTCGCTATTTTACGACAAGAATTATTTAGTATTTTACAATTTTGTATTCGTACAGAATTATGAAATCTGTAGCAGCAGTATTATAATTCAGAATAGAATTGAGATAATTTTAAAGCATTTAGTATGCTAAACCAAACAAATTATTTTAAATTGGAACTTTTAAACTTATTGTGTTCTACCATATACTACTATCATACAATCCAAGTTTAGGTGTACACACACAGGCCTATGTGTGTTATGTATAATATGAATTTTTTTAAACAACAACCGTATATACCCTCTGTAATTTTTTATTAGTTAGGGCCACAGAAGTTTGTATTTCCGGACGTTAGGATCAAGTTGTATTAGGATTGTAACGTGAACGAGCAGAATACGTTACTTTCCGTAAATTGTAATTAGTAATACGATTATACATTATTTTAGTTTATACATAATGAGACTATAAAATGAATAGTACCAAATGGTAGTGCGTGCGCAATTATGCAATTATACACATGAGTCACAAAGTGAACGCGATAGTCAAATGATTCGGTTATAAGGACTATTTGTGGGGTGACTCTTTTTTTTTTTTTTTTTTTTTTTTATACCACTTAGGTGGCAGACAAGCACACGGCCCACCTGATGGAAAGTGGTTACCGTGGCCTATGGACGTATGCAACACCAGGGGCGTCACACTCGCGCTGCCGACCCTGAAGAAACCTTCTAATGCCCTTCTTGAAGAACCCCATATTGTAGTCGCTTGGGAAAACCATCGCGGGGAGTTCATTCCACAGCTTGAGTGTGCGAGGGATGAAGTTGTTTGTCTATCGCTTTACAATAAAGTAGTACGAACTCAACCGTCTTCGTTTTCACTTGTCTTTCAAAAATAGCATTGGGGACAAGGAAAATATGTCAAATTTTGGAATTTTATCTCGTCTCGATCATATTATTCATGGATGACAAAACTATAAGCAACATATTAGCCTATTAGAGAAGCAAGTGAAAGTCTTTATGCAAACCCCAATGCTACAAAGAATTTCTCCTCATTTACTAATGGCATTTCCGTCACATCTTCTCGTTGCTCTAGTATAGCAAGTGACTAACACCAATCGCAGAAAAGAAATACTCGTACGTGAAATACGGAGCTAAACAAGCCTGTTTATTCTAAGCAAGAATTATCAATCTAGAGTAACTTTAATACTGAGGCATCACTTTTTTACTCGTTAAGACGACTTGAACAAGATTAAAAGTCACGACCCTAATTTACTGTATGCTCCATAAATTCATTTTATATCCAAATATTTAAGTTTATTCTGAAAATTCTCTTTTATTCCTTTGCTTTATACAATATCATTCTTAACGCATCAACCTCGTCCTACTTTGAAACTTTTTTGTGTTTAATCATAAACATTCTACGCTAAATATACTCTACCTGCTAAAGTTTAAGGTCGATTTTCTGTTTTCATTTTTCAGCACATATCACGCGATGGTGATAAATGGCACTTTTGTGGTAAAAGACAAATTTTGTTCCGTGTCCTCGCATCGTTAGCCAAGATTTGGGTCCAAACGTTTTTAGGAGGTATCAATCTTGGGCATGTATCGCGAGTCGCGACATTTACAGGCATATTTGAAAATAATGTAGGTAGTTATTTTTTACTCATATGTGGATAATGGTACTTTATGAAAGGGTACAAAGAACATTTGTGTACTAGATCTACTGAACTTGTACTTTGTGCATAAGGAAAAGTTTACATATTGGTTTTTGGTAAATAGCAGTGAGACTTTAATAAATACACGTAAAACAGAATAAAAATTACGTACTAACGTACGTAATTTTTATTTAATTTAGTTCATTCTTGTATGATTTATTTATGTTGCAAGCAAAATATTAAATCATCTAGTTGTAACTAGATGCTCTGTTAATTCCCTCCATTTAAAGTACCCAATAGTTCTCCTTTAGAGCTCGCCTTTGAGAAAATCCCCGGAGAAATTCGAATAACTGAAATTGCAACTTCTTGATGACCAGTGTTTGACTTCAAAACAAGACTTGGTACGATCCGAAAACTTGCTGAACCGATCGCATAACTTGCAAATCGTTACAGTAAAATGCTGACAATTTGTTAAAAGCATTTTCACTATTAATAAACATTCTTCAAAGATACAATGCACCTTTTGTCAAATATCTGTTTTAATAAAACGAATACCAACCGAATTCACATTGATAGTCCAAACGCGCACGAAATTCAATTTATTTCAATTGAATTTGGCTTGAATGTTTTTTAAAAAAGTTGAAATTTTTGAGATCATAAATAAACAACTTGTCATTCATCCATAAACTAATGAACGTCTCGAATATAATTATTATTACATTTGATAGATACTTATTTGCTATCGTAGAAGTATTTTATGCAGTGACTATTTTACTAAGTGAGTCTTCTCTCTTCTGAACTCCAAAATCGAGTCAAATTACAATAGTCTCTCGGGAAATAAATGCACTAGTGTTGGGGTGTTCTGAACAAAAATTGGGTAAAAAATCCAAATTTTACTGTACGGAACGAAAATCTGTACCAGAATCAAACGAGAATTTAAATACGACGAGTTTATTTATTAATAACTCTTTCAGATAAAACTGGCTGGATTTGATTTGGTTGAAATTTTTCAGACAGATAGAGTGTATTTTGAGTGTATTTTATACGCGATCTATATCTATAGACTATTTTCTTACCATGGGAATAGATTTAAAAAAACATTCAAATAAAACATTAAAAATTTATACAAAAAATGACTGTGAATGTGGGTAGTTTGATTAACTACTACCACCAAAAATGTCGTGTTATGTCATAATTTATAATGAAACCAAGTTTTTTGGCGGTGAAACTAAAAGTTTTTATATTTGATAGCTTTGGGGCCACATTTGGGACTGAGAGAGTTGCATGACACGTGATTCATAAAATATTAAGACCAGAAATTCATAATAATGTATAAATTTTAACTTGTTACTTTTATTTAACATGTAAGTTGACTACTAAAATATTTTAGTCTTTTTTTATTCAATTAGTTTATATTCAAATGAAGTACACAACTGTTCTTTCCAATTTTATTTTCTACTCTATTACCTATCATACCGATCATCGATAAAATAACATCGATGATCTTTCTTCACAAATATGTCCCATCACTATTTAAGGCAGATTTATTGAGTTGTGCCAAGGCCCTTACTTGTTACCTCTAGTGGGGATTTTCTACTTCAGTGGTTATTGTGAGAAAAAACGTCTATGAAAGTATTGTAACATGAAGGGTCGAGATTTTACAGGTGCGGTCACTGTAGGTACGACTACTTTCGGTGGCTTTATGTGACGTATTGGAGTGGCCATAAAGCTTTGCTATTTTCATGCTCACTGACTTTTTAAAGCAAAGGAAGTACGGTTTTACGGAAAATTAGCAACTATGTTTTTTTTTTTTATTGTTTGTTGCACAAATAAGATGTACAAAGGCGGACTTAATGCCATGGGCATTTTCTACCAGTCAACCTTAGGGTGATGCAGAGTATTGTTAAGGTAGGTGCTTGAAAATATTGAGAGATATTGATCTAGTACGATATAAATATTAGGTGTCATATAAACGATAAACATATTAAGACATAATTATATAAATATGTATATATATATAAATAAGTTAGCAAAGAATATATTTATAATAATATATAATAGACATAAACATACATACATACATTAAATACACATATACATACGGGAATGGGAAAAAATGTACGGTACCGGTCATTTGGGCTGTAACAGATTTGTATCACAAAAAAAAATGTATGTGAAATCATTTAAAGTTTGGATACGGTTTACTAGTATTTAATAATTTTAATCCATACAAAATATACATAATACATTTGTTAATGGCTGTGGCTTCACCCGCGTGGAATTCTGTTCCCGTTCTCGTGACCCAGTTTTCCCTTTTGTTTTAATATTCAGTGAAACTTTTGGTACTTACAGGAAAAAAACACTATCCAAATCAGTCGAACCGGTAAGTTATGCGCTAAGTAACATCCATTTTACTAAGTAGATTACAAGAAATACCTAACCATCCGAACGCTATTTTACTCGACTGTTCAATGCGAAGGAGGATAGACTCCAACCTGACTCCAAACTTGATTTGATTACTTAATGTGACTGTAATATGTTGAGTGTAATGGAAAGTAGCAAGTACTCTATCAGAGAAGTACGCGAATACTAATTGATTTTGTATTCACGACGAGACACTTAGCTCTTTCTTGCATAGAAATCTAATAACCGTGACAAGACCACGCGCAAAAGGAACTTAATATTATTTCATACAAGTTTCCTTATAACTTACCGTTTTGACGTTTAGTAAAAAGTAACTAATTTGACTAGTCAGTCAAATACACAATTGATACAATAACGTAACGAAACGTGTTACGGTACGGTATCTACGAACTATTATTTTAACTTTTAGGAAGTTAAGGCCGCGTTTTACTGTAGTTTCTGTAAGCAACTTTCGCAGGCTGAAAGTCGAGAGTTAAGGAAGCCGCTCTTGTGCGTAGCGGGAGCCTGCAGGGTGTACTTGAAGAGGATTAAAAGGGATTCATAGTTTGTAGTTATCCTCGACGCCAGCTGCTGCAGTTTTGGTAATTTCGAAATGCCATCTTAATGTTAAATCTTCATGTTTGGAGCAGTATTGTTATCACAGTTAAGTTTTGCCAATTACTCCGCTATAGTCAAGTTGTGTTGATGTTTCATGAGAAACTTTACTAATCAGTATTTGAAATGTTTTAAAACTAAAATTTAAAACATTGTAACGAATTAAACAGCCAGCCTCAATATTTTTGACAGGAAGAAATTTAATTTACCTACCATACCTACAATATTTTACGAGAGGAAAATAATCAAATATAATTGTTACTTACTATTTTGTATTCCTAACATTAAAACTCAGCAATAGCGACCTACTAAATCAAAAGAAAATTGACTTTGGTTCCAACTTCCCTGGGCATAATAAATATTTAAAAAAAAAACCTCTAAACTGATTGCAGCCCCAATCTGCAGACGCGAAAAAAAAACCTTCTAATGCGGGTTGTATTTGTATTATCGTGTCATAATTTTGAGCTCAAGCGAAGTAGAAAATGTTGAGTTTTTGTACAGTCGACTAACGATTTATGTATACGACTTTTCATTTATAGTAGGTAGTATGAAAAAGTGTATACTTATATCCTTTGTCGACTACAATACATAAACATTCAAGCCTTAGAGTATACATTAATATATAGAGCGCGCCTATCACACAGGTCTTCGGCGCCAAGTGTTAACAGATACTTTGCGATGGTATAGCGCACCTAAGTGACGTTTCATGCATTACCGAAAATATCAATAGATGCACTTATTAATGCAGTTTGTTGTTATGAAGTATTTTTTCGATTTGATATGCATTGATAAAATTAAAGCCAGAACACAAAAAAATGACGTCATTTTGCGTTATTTTTGCGTCATTATTACTACAAATATACGATGTTGTATAAAATTTTGATTTAACATATCGAATTAAATGTTATTTGCGAAGTAATTTTGACGGGTATTGTTTTGCTACCGATTGAGGTTGAGCCAGCCTTGGTACTGTTCATACCCGTGATAGCAGTTTATACTTGTAAGGCGCGCTCTATAGCAATGTATACTCTAAGATCCAAGCAAACAAGCCAGGGTCACGAATAGTCGTCTCATGTAAGTGCATAGTTATCTCAAAGTATTCAAACTTTGTTTAACTGTTGATGTTACTCGTACTATTTACAATGAGCTCAAAGCGTCTGTTTAGTTTCGGAGGGCGATGTACAAGCGCCTCCTTTGTCATGTGGAAAGTGCTTAAGTGATAATCTTTTGGCAGTGGTGCCATTTTACGACATTATTGTTCCATTTGGTGGAGGTATGGGGACATTAGGGACCTTTCTTTTCACTACATATCATAAAACAAAGTCGCTGTCGCTGTCTGTCCGTCCCTATGTATGCTTAAATCTTCAACACTACGCAACGGATTTTGAAGCGGTTTTTTTTAATAGATAGAGTGATTCAAGAGGAAGGTTTATATGTATAATACATGCATAATATTGTAGAGAAACACTGATGAATTTAGAGATAATACCACGCGGGCGGAAAATATGGTGGTACGAAGTTCGCCGGGTCGGCTAGTCAATGTAATAATATAAAATGTATAAATGTAAACGCCCAAACAAATTCTTGAAACAAAATTCACTCGTAGATCGCGGTCTTATTGTAATGTAGCCCGCTTATGCAAGTAATATTATTTGCCTCTATGTTTTTTTAAAATTGAATGTACGTACGAAATCCAATTTTAATAAATATGCAATGTATAAAACAGGATCTATTTCATAACATCTGCCGTCCATCAATTTATTAAGAACGTCAGATATTCGTGTGAACACGGCGCGGGCGGCGGTGGCGCGCATTGCGTGCCTCCCCATACCCAGGGGCGAGTTGGGGACTCCGTGGTCCCCACATCGGAAGAGAGCCAGATCGAGAGATATGGCCCTGGGTCGGCCGGGGTGCGAGGTGGCTATGACAATCTCACCTCCGGCAACTGACGGCACACAGAAGGCGTGCGTTTTAATCGGTTCGAGTCCGACATAACCTCCTCCTCCGGCCCCGGCGGGGGAGGTATCCGTGGGGATTTTTCGCACGATAAAAAAAAAAGGTATTCGTGTGAAAAGCTTTACGTTCATGTATGTACAGTGTAGTACGTGCATTTCGTAAACGTTGTTTCACTGAAGCGAAGTGTTTTCTGGACGGCCTACTCTGTACACGTATCACTTTTGCACTAAAACCCATTTATAATACAAACCAAACTTCGTCTAAACGTAGACTAGTAGCTAGAGCGTTAGTTATAATTTTTCGCTTTAAGTTTTATATTTCCAGTAGCACTCTCTTACTTTAGCCTGGCATAACTTTTCAGCGACAGATTAATTAGTACATGAAAGAGAAATAAAGGTATAAAATAAATAGAGGCAGAAGGTGTCCAAAAAGATTATAATATTATTACGGTTGCTAAGCTGTTTTATAGTATTTTTTATCATCTTTTATCTAAGTGAATACCGTCTGGACCGGGCAGCTATCTTGAAGGAATTTCTTTAATATAAATAGAGCATAGCGTTTAGTATTCCACAAACAAGTAGTATTATTTTTCAACATAAAAAAAAGATTACAAAATAAAAAGTTCTAGAATTTTGGTGACATTACATAGGATAAAACATACATTAAGATTTAATACGAAGTTCTGAAGGTTCATGGTGAAGCTAGTGAGAAAAGAACCAAGCAATAAAAACTAGGTACAATCAACATTAGCAGTAGACACAAAAAATGCGCGTAGAATACAATGTGTCTCAATTAGTACGGGCTTACTTCTGTAGGGTAATGAGTAGTTTGCCAATCATATTCTGGCCAGTTTCACGTTCGATTCCCGCAAAAATGTGCTGGAGTTTTTTGTAGATAGGTCTTCTCATTCGGAAATATTCAGGTGAGAATATTTAAAAATATATTAAATGGAGCGGTGTGTTACACAAAGTGTTACAGGATTCACCAGTTCGCAGATCGCAGTGGATCAGCAAGTTCTGAATAAACCTCTGGGGAATAGTTGTGGAATAGTAAACGCAGGGGAACTTCGGCGAATTTATGTAGGTAGTTCATTGCTATTTGAATATAAGTAAAATGTTATCAAGCTCACAATAAGCTTTTTTTTAAGAATATTAGTAGCGAAAATTACTTATATTATTAAACCTAAAATCCTACTACTACTTGTGCGTGGGATAGAGTCAATAGTGGTCTTGACGCAGAACGTCACTTTCGCAAAATATCATCGTGAAAAATTTGGTCACTTTAGCACAATGTCACTTTCGCAAAAATGTCACTTTCTTAGGATGTCACTTTCGCAAAAATGTCATTTTCTTAGAATATCACTTTTGCAAAAAATATGGTCTTGACGCAGAACGTCACTTTCGCAAAATGTCATGTATGAGCAGGATTGAGATTCAGGACCCTTAATATTCTAAAGTAGAATGTTTGGTAAATCTTACTTCACTTATTATAAGTTTTTTTATAACTTTTTTACATATGTTTAAGTATCGAAGTATCGTACACGAGACAAAGTACATTCGACCATATATATTTAGTCTTAAGAGATAACTCTTTGTACACACACTTCGTAAACATTTTGTAAATGCCGCAGTGGAGTTTGTTCTCCACCAGCGCCTAGAAAGCGATGCTAAACTTAGTTTTAAGCAGCATTTGACGTCAAAAAGATGTAATTACGTTACACAATTTTGAGAAAAGAAATAAAGAAAGTGAAATAGAAAATTGAACTCTAATCTCCCATCTCAGCAAAGATATTATATAAAAAGAGGTGGATACGTTATTGCGCGAAAATCGTGAAGATCCGAAAACGAGTCAATTGGAACGTTTGCCTCTAGTCTAGTACCGCGTGCCGAGCGGCGCCGGTCGGACGTTGAGCGGAAGCATCAGTGACTTAAAAAAATAACGAAAATGCCATCGTATGTATAAAGACACTGCACGAACTATTACTCTAAAGTTGGTTAGGTAGGGAAATGTAGATGAATTAAAAATGTGTGTGTGTGAGTTCGGCACATTTTTCTGCGTTGATTTGTAAGCATATGACATGTCTATGTTATGAAATGTCATTGCATCTTAGTGAAATTAATGCCGCATACGTATATTTGTAATTTCTATCATTAGAAATATACATAGTACAAGTAATAAATCGCGCTAGAACGTTTCACACGCCGAGAGCCGGCTATGTACACAGTTTAGTTAGGAAGAACTAAAGTTTAGGGTCCACTGGGCAACTCGAGATTATGTACGTATTGATAGCGTAATCTTGTTTTAATTGTTTGTTAGTACGTGGGTCTAATGTACCCTCGATTGAGCAGTAGAGGGTTGGGATTGGGTAATTGTTTTGTGTTTTGTTGATGAAGGGTTTGCTGTATGTATTGGTTATTATAGTATATCTAAGGTCATGTAATCATGTCGAGATAATATGTGCTGCACCGTCTATGAGAACATTAGGCTTGTTCCTTGTTGCGAAAATCATAACAGCAATAAGTTTGTAAGCTCATTATGTAGGACTGCAACATAAATTTGGTGAAATGTTGGTGTTAATATTACATGGCCTTACTCTTCGTGTGTCTATAGGCGTGAATGTTTTAAACAAGCTGTTGCTCGCAGCTCCAGCCGCGTATTCTGATCCCGATCATTGCTGATAGTAGCGTGATGATATATAGCTTATGTTGGTACTAATGGGGAAAGAATTTTTAAAATCGGTCTAGTTGTTGTTGGGTTTATTGCGTACAAAAATACAAATCTTTCCTCTTTATAATACTATTAATAAATTAAGAAGTAATGCTCGTGTTTGTACAAGAATTTCAACTTCGCCAAATTATAGGAGCCAGTAAATTGAATTGGCCTTTTTTTTAATGCGACCATGTAAAAGTAAAATCATAATAAATCATTATATTAATCACGTACGTCATTTACAAATGGCACGAGACATTGAGGACCGCCATTATGGCGACAGCTATTATCGTAAATCGAAATTACCATTATAAGTTGGTACAAGGTATAAAAGTGGAGTGGAAAGTAGTTATGTTCCGTCGTTTGCTTTTTATGGCGGAAGTGTTTATAGTGCATTGTACTGGCAATAACAAACCTCGCTTGCCGGTGTACTCTAAAATTAAATAAAAAAACATCTGCTTTGACGTCTGCAGAGAACCTCAAACGGCGCAAATATCATAATATAACCAGTTATATATATTTGAGCTGTTTGGGTTCGAACCCGGCACGGTCGCTTTACAAAGAAATAGCAAAGCGACTGGTCGATCGCGTTACCAAAGGGCTGGCCTCGATTTTGCCCAAAGGATTGGCATTGTCATTCAACGGGGCAATGCCGCCAATCTTTTGGGTACGATACCAATCGACATCGATGGGGAGGAATTTTTCGACACCTGAACTTTTGACCCCACTTTTTATTCTTGTAAATATTGAGTTTATTACTTTAGTATTAGTTTATTTTGTAAGTAAGTTATTGGTTAGCCTGTTAGTTTAATACCTATAAATAGTAATAAATAATAATCGTACGACAATACATTTAAAGGAAAGGACCAACAATGGATGGTCTTATTGGCTGAGCGCAATTTCTGCCAAGCAACTTTTATGGTTTACCAATTCATACTACAATATGATTCTGCTGCTGCTGCAAAGGCTGCAAATTTGAAAATTTAAAACGACTCTTGTTGTTGCCGGCCATGGATCTAAAAAATGGTTGTGATTTAAAGAAGACCCACAACTCTCTCGCTTGGGGAACAGGAGATAATAATAAATATATATACATTTGTGAGAAATACCTGGCCTGTAGATATCTATTTGGCAAACCAAAAAATTATCAAAAATCATCTGAAATATTGGGAGTTAGCAAAAGTACCATATACCACATCTTAGATACTTACAAAGACAATAAATACCTTATCAGAAAAAAGTTTGATTAAAAATAAGAAAAAATCCTTTGTTGATTGAAGAGATTGATTGATTGAAAGTCAGCTATAAGAAGGAAAACTCATCAGTTTTTCATTGCAGGTGAACTACCTTCTTTAAACAAAATATTACAGAGTATGAATGAATTGTTCTTTCTTATTCCGAGTACTGTCCATAACAATATTTAAGGGACAAACAACATGGCAAGTCGAATGATTATCATGGCGGTCACTGATACGGGATACGAATCTGAATGATAGAGTAACGAAATATATTCAGAAATTCAATAAGTCAGGATCGACAGGCACAACAATTGTGAAAGAAGCAAAGGAAGTCGACCCGAATCATAGCAAGAGGGAAGAGGTTCACTCTGGTTCTCTCAGAAAAGAAAAAAAAATGGCACGATATAACGCATCTGCCTATAATGTAGGCAGATGCTTTATATCTTGTTCAACTTACTAATATTTATAACGTATTATACTTAAGTCTTGTCTTTCAATATTAATCGTTCTCTATATCCATATGTTATGTTTAGAAGTACTATGTTATACGTAAAGCGATATCGTTAGTCTTCATCGCTGGCCTAGTTCCTTCATTTTATTTTATGACACATTAATCTTTACTTTGCTATAATGTATTTGGTAGTTATATTTTTACCAAATAGTATTTTCAATAAAATACTACCTCTATGTGGAACGAATGGGTATAAAACGAAGGACATAAATTGTAGTACGGTTCACTTCGAAAAACCAACGCTGATCATAAAGGTAGGTAATTTAATGTTGATCAAAAAGGTAATTTAATATTCATGGAGATTTGGATAGTACAACTAAGAGAACAAAAAAATATCGTACCGTTTGACTTCATGTCACACAAAACTGAACAGCATTACAGAATTGT
The DNA here is from genome assembly GCA_914767945.1 of Eilema depressum. NCBI lineage: Eukaryota > Metazoa > Arthropoda > Insecta > Lepidoptera > Erebidae > Eilema > Eilema depressum. The sequence continues at coordinate 2,991,504 of OU612027.1, read as the reverse complement.
TTTTTATTTGTTCAAATCAAATTCCAGATTGGCACCCAAAAGAAATACGAAAAAGTCACTTTGAATGCGTTAAAATCTAAATTAAAAAAACGCATCAGTGATTAGTTGCTATTTTCATTTCCGTTGCTTGACTTTAAAGCAGTTGAATAAAAAATCCGAAAAAAAAAACCAATACAATATATAGGTTTATACCTATTTAATTTATTTTCTATTTTACCTTTGTTGCCAGCAGAAGAAATAAATACTGGATAGCTTTTAAATAAGTAATATGATCCTATTTCTTCTGAGAATATTAAATTTAAAAAAAAACATTAATTAATTACACCAGAAGGACTTCATTATTAAATGGTGAGTTTAAACGCCATCGAACGAGAAATGCTATTGAAGAATGGAATTTAAATATTAACGGGCTTATTAAAAGAAATTCAACCTTACTGCAAATGTCTCGCATTTTAAACGATGATTTTACTTCAAAACAATACTAGAGTCATCAAATAGTTCACGAAAATGTGCTTGACAAATAATGATAGATTTGACATAGTTTATGGTAGAAAGTGTGTGATAAGTGCATGGGTTCATTTTAGTCATGAGTGGTTATGCGTGTGCATGTCCTTAACGCATACACACGCATAACTAATTCAATAACTTGCATATTATTGACAAGTATCAAGGATATAATTAGTTAGATTAGGTATTAAGATTGTATGTATGGAGAAACAACGGGGGATGCAGCTGCCAACAAACTGCTGTGCAGTTTGGCAGAGGTTAAGATTAACAAGCTATAATTTTTAAAAGTGAATAAACAAATTCATTTCATTTTCATTTTTTCATTTCAACACTCTCTCGCCTGTAGTTTAGACAAGCGACATCTAACATCGGAGCTAATAGGAACAGAATTATTGATAGTGTACGTTCATAACCGGTGTGCTTATGTTACGTGACGTTTAATGGTGTACACTATATATATTGTTATGTATAAGCTGATTGACTCGTATCAACAAACATACCATTGGTGGGTATACAACTCTGGGTATGCGCAACGCACCTTCCTTGTAGTCTAACCTTTTTATTTTTATTGTTTTAATACTATAGAATATTGTTTTATTTTTTCTGTCATTCAATATAATGTCTTTGCTGCATCGATGAACCATTTTTTACCAGCGTATTCCTTAATTATTCGAATATAATGATATAAAAAAATGAAGGCCATTCAGTTCACTTAACTGGGCACTTATCCAAACTAGTTTTGATTGCAGATAGTCCCTGAGGTGTACACTCGTAAGAGGGTTATTATATTCATTACTAGCTTTTGCCCGCGACTCCGCCGGCGTGGATGTCGGTTATCGCGACCAAACATAGCCTCTGTCCTTTCTCAAGGTCTAAACTACCCCTATACCAAATTTCATCAAAATCGGTTCGGCTGTTTAGGCGTAAAAGCGTAACAAACAGACAGACAGAGAGACAGACAGAGTTACTTTCGCATTTATAACATTAGTATGGGTGTACCTACTGAAGTCAGAGTTATACTTCTTCCAATATACATCACGGGCCCACTCTAAGATGATAAACGATACTATGAAACAAAACTTTGTTGGAGGTGCGATATAAAAAAGGAAATAAATTTAAGAAGGTATTTTGAAAATTCCTAGCGAATCCTTTTTTCAAATTCCCGTGATCAGCAAGGAACCCTTATACAATAAGAGTTCTAGCTCCCTTGAATAGAGTTCTAATTTCTGACGCTAGCAAAGTTTTTGAATCCTTGACAGTGCCAATAATATATTATTAACGTACCTACTCGACTGTACTTCGCTAATCTAAAATATGAAATACTGCTTTTTCTTGAATCGGACGTCGCACTGCGATAAACTGTATCAATTTCCCGGGTGCAGAGGTGATCCATGATCATACATCAAACGCCGAAGCGGGAACAAAATTCTTTCAACACTTTATATCTATTTTCGCGACGTATATTTATTGGGTGTCAGTTAATACCCCGGTGGGTTGCACCACTATGTTTGTTTCCCATCAATATTTGACATCGCGGTGAAGTTACGGTATCATATTGTGCCAGCAAACAATAATGGTGGTTAGATTGGCTGAAATATGTGCATTTTTAGGGTTCCGTAGCCAAATGGCAAAAAACGGAACCCTAATAGATTCGTCATGTCTGTCCGTCCGTCTGTCTGTCTGTCCGTCCGTATGTCACAGCCACTTTTCTTCGAAACTATAAGGCCTATGCTGTTGAAACTTGGTAAGTAGATATATTCTGTGAACCGCATTAAGAATTTCACACAAAAATAAAAAAAAATGCATAAAATTTTGGGGGTCCCCATACTTAGAACTGAAACTCAAAAAATTTTTTTTTCATCAAACCCTTACGTGTGGGGTATCTATAGATAGGTCTTTAAAAATGCTATTGAGGTTTCTAATATCATTTTTTTCTAAACTGAATAGTTTGCGCGAGAGACACTTCCAAAGAGGAAAAATGTGTGTCCCCCCCTCTAACTTCTAAAATAAGAGAATGATAAATAAAAAAAAAAATATGATGTTGATTGCCATGCAAACTACCACTAAAAATTGGTTCGAACGAGATCCAGTCAGTAGTTTTTTTTAATACGTCATAAACCGCATTTTTCGCCTTTGCTACTACGGAACCCTTCATGGGGAGTCCGACTCGCACTTGGCCAATTTTATTCTATATTACGTAACATCCTATGACAAACCTAACTACCACGTAATATACTCGTATATATGTCAGAATTGCACACACATGTAAAGGTGAATGGGATACTTATCATTTTTGCCGAGTGTACATATAAATAAGTTAACGATTAAATACAAAAAAAAAACACACGATTGGAAGGAAAAAAACTAAACAATTATTTGAAATTATAAAATTCTGAGTTAATAAATATACTTGAATAAAAATCAACCTTAAAGGTATGATTCCGTAGCCGACCGCATACGACAACTGCCGACGCATGCAGCACATACAGCGTACCCATTACTTGTCAAACACCGATACGGATAAAGTGGATCATTGACAAGCCGCAATGAACTGCGTGCATGTGCTGCGTGCGTCGGCAGTTGTCGTATGCGGTCGGCTACGGAATCATATCTTTAATAGGTTAAATACGTTCAGTTCGTAGGATAATCAATCAATGTAAGCAAAAAGGTTTCTACGCGTTAATTATCAACTGTTTAAGTTTTGGAAGATTGTCGTGCCGTGCCTGCCACATCAAGTAGGTACTCAGTCAAGAGGTGCCAACGTCGTGCTACACGCAAACAATGTTACTAAAAAGATGTTCTATAAAATATCATAAGACAAATAGTTTGACAGCGTCGGAAAAAATAAGAAAGAGAAAGCGACCAATTCATTTAAATCTTTCGAACATACATTTTCACCATGTATCACTTCCACAAGGTGGACAGATCATTAAGGCCGCAGGAACGCGCTGGATGCGAGCCGCTTCCAACCGGTCCTATTGAAGATCTATAGGGGAGGCCTATGTCCAGCAGTGGACTTCCTATGGCTGAAATGATGATGATCACTTTGATTACTCCTATCGACTTATCCTCACTTGACTGGTTCATTTATTCGGGTGCAACGTCTTACATGAGTAATACAAAATAATACTTCTACGTACATTCTTCTTGCAGGAATAAAGGTCAAATGCATGGTGGAGTACTGTCAATCAAAGAATCAAGTTTGTTTATTCAGTTTAGCCACATAAAGAGCACAGATAAGAACTAGGTTAAAATTAGATTATCTATATTTGGGTTTGCAATTTATATTGTGCGAGCAAGCAAGAGATTAGGATGTTTATGCATTTTTATCATTCGTCTACTTTATAATTACCCTTTTTTTTTCATAAAATAGTTTTTCATTTCTATTTTAAACTTATATCAATCAAATTCTGAGGATTTTTATTATAGTACATTATGGTACAAGTGAGTAAAGTTGGTGATTCCCGCCGAGGCGCCATTGAGACCCGAGCCGCAGGTGAGGGTCTCAAGAGAGCCGAGGACGGGAATCATCATACTCACGCGTCCCATACGACGTTTTTCAATACACTTGTGAGGAAAACAATACTAAAAAGTCATTTTATATAGTAGAAAAAAAGTTTATTTAGAGAAACAAATTGGCAAAGGTACAGTTTACTTTGTATGGTGAATGACCTCGGTATTTTATTTTTCGTCATAGGTATATGTCTTTCACAGTTATATTTGTTAATTCTTGTATCCTACATGCACCAGTTACACCAAATATTAAAGCTACCTGAAAAAGATAAACAATAATATTAAGTTCAACACAGAACTCGGCAGAAATCGCTTAGTTAAAATAAACCAAATAGTGAATAGTACATTAATTTAACTAACCTTAGTAGCCATATAATGGTTATCTGAGCATCTTTTATGAATTTTTCAACATCGTCAGATGATAAAACCTTTGATTTTTTGCTTCTAAATCCATCGGATAGTCTCTTTAGATAAGCTTTCAAATTAGAGTATATTTTTAAGTCCACTCCATTCTTTGCTCGGACTGTGCCTTTTAACATTGAGTAGATATATAATATACACCATAAAGAGCTAGGTTTATACTGGAAGATAATTCTTTAAAGTATGCCATGAACACATTTTCTGAAAAAGACTGCGTATTCTTGTTGTTTTGCCATTTTATGAAATTCTTGTGCGCTAATAGATATTTTTCCTTGGAGTTTTCAGGTAGTAAACTTTCCATAACGTTAAGGGCTTCACATTTTATATCGGGCAGTGTACAAAATAAATCATTTTCTTCACAACTAGTACTTGTAGACATTTTGTAATTAATAATTATAATTTCGACACTTATAGGTATTTTTTTTCCTATCGGCGGGAAACATTAATGAGTTTTCGTATGCGCGCGCATTTAACCATAGATTAATCTAACAATTTATCGGCCATAGACTAAAAGAATGAAGTTTTTTTTGATAGCGTTTTAGCCTCAACATGTGGAATTTAAAGTTTTTTGCAGACAAAATAAAGTAAAAATGTGAAAGTTTTATTTCTTAAACATGTTTAAGTTGTAATTATCTATTTTAATACGAAGTTGCATGATGAATATCAATTTATTTGTAGGTTACTATAGAATACGATCTTTTTAATTTCCCAACTTTTTTAAGAAACTCAACCAATAAAAAAAAAAAAGAATCTATAACTCACTTGTGAATAATAGCAATGTAAAAGTCACAGTTTGATTATAGGTGTAATTACGTGCTTAATTGCGGTGAAGGAAAACGCAGTTTACGAGCAAGTGTATTGAAAAATATTTTTATACAGTTGCCTATAAGGGAATAATCAACTTTATGAAGCCTGAAGTCAATATAATAGACCACCTTACACTCTAGCATCAGAGATAATAATGCTAAGCTACTTTTGTTTCCTTGACTGCACTCAATCAAAATAAATACGTAATAATTAAAAAATCTCTTGAGGTATTTGAAAGTTTAATTAAAAGATTCATTTACATACATACTTTACAGTGCATGGCAGCAAGGTAATAAAATCGTGTTCATAAAAATGCTACATCAAAGAGAACACTGAAACAAACAGACGACTTTATATTTATAGTTGCTGGGTTTCGTCAGGCAATGTTTATTCACTTATATCTTTTTTTTTTTTTTATATAGGACACGTCAATTTGACTTCGCCTTGCCTGATGGTAAGCTGAGGGCAAAGTCTTGGAAAGAGGGTCACCATTATAGACACGTACCATGCTACAATGGTGGCACTCAGCTTGACGGCCTCATCAGATGCTTTTTCACGCCCCGCTTAAAGGACCCGGGACTGTAGGAAGAGGGAAACACGTGAGCTGGTAAAGAATCTTTAATTGTGTTCTTGTTTCAAGGATATGTTATTTAAAACATTACATGCATGAGGTTTCTTTTTAACCGACTTCAAAAAAGGAGGAGGTTCTCAATTCGGATGTTTATATTTTAGTATTCATTTTTTATTCCCTTACCTTGACAATAATCGTGTTTTAATAGTTCAATAAATTATAATAAAACTATTGCGGATTAGTAAAAGATGTTTACTTGTTAGGACTGATTATTTATTATGTATTTACATTGACTTATATACTAGTTATTTACATATACTAGAGAGAGGGGTTGGCGCGTGTAACTACATTCTGCTGACGCCTTTATTTGTTGTTATGGCAGTGGACGTGATCTCTTATTTGCTTGTACGTGCGTGGTTACTTCCTTGTAAATATCACGTCACTTACTCATGACTGCCATAGAATTCCCCCCTTTGAAATTTCTTCGGTGTGAATCTGCTGTGCTGCAGTGATTGATGTGCTGTGACGTTGATACGTTTGTTGACGATTTCAGTGACGTCGAAGTCTATATTGAAAAAAAAATTCTTCTTTTTATATGCCGACTATAATAATACTGCTGCGTATGGCGTATTTGCTGACTGCTTCTTGACGAGAGAGACGTCCTCTTCTTACGTGTACCGTGTGTGCAGTTGCTTGCTGTGCCGACACGTTGATGTGGCCGAAGGGTAACCAGACTGCGCGGTTGCTGCAGTTAGTGGTATTCCTGTTGAGGCCTTGGTGCTGGCTGGCGAAGACTTGATACTCGATGTTTTTTCGATGATTCAGCGGTCTTAACTCTCTTTTGGAGTGTGCCAGGTGCCAGTCTTGTGCAGTTCCCTTTTGGAACTCAATGCCGCTATTTGCGGACTGTTTTCTTCAGTAGTCCTCGTAATTTTGGGACTAACCGCTGTTCCCTAGTATGTGGGTTAAATGCGGTACTTCGGTGACGTCCAGTGCGTCAGGGTGAGTCCTCAGTGAGTCGAGGTGAGACTTCGTTGAGTCGAGGTGAGTGTTATGTCGATGTGGTCAGGTTGCAGGCGTTGTCAGCTCTGCTACCCCTATATCAGTTTCCGACCAGCTGTATCGACTATAACTTGCTCTTGACTTTGACCTTGATGGCATTATTGTCGATTGCAATGACGGCTGGTGCTGCGTCGACAGTTTCTGCGATAGCGCTCAGTTGCACATAGTTCCGTCTGCATTTTTGCTAACTTGCCAATATGTAGGTCATTGTGTTACGTCGTCATCTGTTTATGTTTTATATTACTGCTTTATATTTGTCGGGCGGTAGAGGGCGCGGTGAATCTGTCCAAAATTGTGGTATTTTCTCCGCAATGCTAATTGCAGCCACCACCTGGCTGTCGCTGGTTGACTCAGCTGATGTACCGGGGTTTTTTCATGGTGTCCCGGCTGGAATTATCGTGCCCTGATTGCGTCTAGCCTCTTGAAATTTCAGCTGGTTAGACCCGCTTGTGGGAAGCCAACTGAAATGTGCTTTTTCGCTGGTGGTGGTGGTCGGTAGGTTGGTGGGCTGTTGGGTTAATTTTCCCAAATATGGCTCCACAGTGATCAGTTTAGACCGGCAGGCAAAATACTAGATCCCTCGCTCTTGGGGTCCGTGGGCTGCCTCGATTGTTTCCTAGATTTGCTGCTGAAAACCTTTTCAGGGCTGCAGTTGGCCTGCAATTACATCAGCACTAGGATCACGTCGGTTGAGCAGGGTAGCAGGCAGCAGCACTGCTACCCCGTCGTCGAGTAGATCACGTCGGGGTCACCAATAAAACTAAAATATTTACAAGAATAATAAAAAAGAGAGGTCAAAAAATTCAGGCGTCGCAATTTATCCCTATCGACTGGTAACAATAACTGAATTTTAAGACAAATTCAATCAACCACCACCAATCAAATAACACCCATTCACACGTGAATTATCCAGAATATCCAGTCAATGACTCTGATTTTCATTTTGTTCTTTTTACAAACGATCATACATATTGTTGGCCATTGTGCCCGTAATCTGTAATCCCGAGACAAAAGACTAAGTCCAACAAGGAACAAAACATCTAGAAAAAATACCCGAAATAGTTGAACAACGTGTTGACAAATTACAGCGAGGTCGCCCGTTGTTCGACATGCGGCCAAGGTCATTATTCTTGAGCAAAAGCATCCTTTGGTCCCTTATCGAATGACACCTATCACTTCCAAGTTTGACAGCTATAAAGTTACATAGCAATATAATCATCGTTCCTCTATGCGTAGAATATCTAAGGAAATAATGCCACTTTTTAATGGATTCTATCATTTTCATGGATTTAATGGATTTATTTGTTACTATTTACTTTAAGGCCCCGAATCAGATTAGCATCGAAAAATCGGTATTTTCGAAACCGTTTTTCTTTTTAACTATAAAACCTAAAGATCTGGAATTTACATCCCTGCATACTACAGGATATACAGAGTAACTTCATCTTTTCATAAATTCAATAAAAAAGGAGAAAATAGTTGAAAAGAGGCTCTGAACATCACTCTACTCTTTCTTATGAAACCAAATATTTTCTACAATATGTATCCAAATAATCTAAAATTTCAGATATATGTTAAATGAGGGTATTAGCATGACGTGACCTTCTTAGTTTGTAATCGTCCCCTATAAAATTATCTATTAAAATTAATTTTACTGATTTTTACGGCTGAAAAACGAGCAAATGACCTTGAGCATTTGTGTGGTCAAAGTCATTCGCGTATGTAATCACCTTAAGCCAGACCTTTCGGCTACTTTTCAGAAACCATGGTCGCGGAGTGACTTAAGATGGCAGTTGTCATATCTGACAATCTGACAAATTGACAACTATCATTTTTTATTCACCCGTGGCTGCTGAAAATTAGCCGAATGATATAATATATACTTAGATTTCAAATAAAATATCGGGTTATAGTTAACTCGCCTCAGTCCATTTTAAAATGATATTTCATGTGCGAAAATTCGTTTCACCCTCAAAAGTACTGTCAGCAAGATAAGTAAAAGTGTTTATACCGGATTATTTATACCATTTATAGGGAAGGGCATTGCTTAACCTTATCACAGGTTACTAAAATTATGTACAATGCATGTATATATATTATTAGATATATATATATTACTTTGAAATAAATAATTTAATTTAATAGATATTATTAGAATGCGTTAAAAAGTTTTTTTTATGTAGGTCACGTCAATTTAACTTCTCCTCGCCTGATGGTAAGCTAAAGGCAAAATTTCGAAAAAGAGGGTCACCATTTCAATGAGATACATTATTCGCGTAAACTTCAGACAATATGTAAGGAAATTTCAATAATGAGACAATCTGCATGCATTTATTGGTAGACATGTGATGCTCACAAAATCTTCGTGCGTATGGTATCATGAGAATAATTTATTTCTTTATTATCTGTATATTAAACCTTGACGGGACCACATTACTGCGCTAAACTGTGACGTAATATGTAACGAGATGAGTATGCAAATGAATGTATTCATTTTGTTATTAGATGAGAACTATTGACATAACTACTGACATGCTTTAGGTTTTGATGAAACGTGAAATACGGATGCGAATCGAGGACCAATTTTTATTTTCAAGTTCTTCAATTGAACGAGATGAAATCACATTTAACACGAGATTTTAGAAACCTACCTTAGAACCTTTTATCGTAGAAAATTACTATTCTATGAAATAATAAATATTCTATGTTCTTCCTCAAGTTACTCTTTATCTCTACCTAAATTTTAGATCTCGATGCCATTTTATACATTTGTAATTTTATTTTATTTTATAATTAATCTAATGAAAATTATAATTCATCTGATATAATTTTATTAGATTATCGGTAACATAATATATTTATTGTAAACGTAGATATAAAACTTACTGTAATTGCAATATTGTTCTGTAAATTCACTCATGGTTAAGAGTTTACAGTATCTCTTATTACAGGTATTTTTCAGAGGCAGAGACACTACGCGTACAAAAAATACACATCATGGTTGCTTCCTATTATGGCCGAGTCGTTAACAGCAACTGCTGTTGCTTACTTTATGATCCTATTTAGTATGAATAGACTCATCAATTGTAACATATAAATCACGAAATAATCCGACAAAATTACTTTAATTCCAACCCCATTTTATATTACACAAGAATTATTATGAAATTGCTCTATTATTTCTGCCCGGAAAGCATCAAACCCTACAGTTAATTCACATTTTAGCAATGTTTTAGTGCGCAGACGAGCAGTAAATTGTTTGAGTAAAGCTCTATTAGACGCTAACTGTACGGATAAAAACCCAATTAGCTTGGCTTCAATCTCAGAGAATCTTGCATACCGTAGAACTTATGTTCACTGGAAGATTCATTTTTAAATATTTATTGTACATACATACTTACAATCACGCTTCATCCTCTCACACACAACACTCACATTTCACCAATCATTGAATTAGGTCCCACGTAACAGGGGGTGAGCCTATTGCCGTATTCCGGGCACTATTGTTGACTCGAGCCATGTAATGTATCAGAGGCTGAGTCTGGGCTTTATATAATATATCTGTCTAATGTAGGTTGTAACGTATAAAAAAAAACAAAAAAAAAAAAAGACTCTGTTCATGGGTTTGGGAGGTCAGATGGCACCCAGCCCAAGAACAGAGTTGTGAAGGTGTTGTTACAATGTTTTAGATGAAGATAAAGATAAGGTTACCTGGATAGTACTCTCGTAGACACATCAACTATTATTTCAAAGGCCTCTTATGTGATTAATAGCATCTGGTTTGCTTTGGGAGTTGACAATGAAACGCTGGTATGATTTCATGCACAATTTGTATAATCCATGAGAATTTTACAATGCTCTTAGATATAGCTTTAAGATTAAGGCTTAAAAATAAACTAACAATAGCTAGACGCGAAACGTAAGTCCGCACTTGAGACACTCTCGACGCGACATACGCACGACACGTGTACAGATGAAAAAAACGTAACTCACGTGAACGCAGAACTGTACCCTGGCGAAATCGTTCCTGCAGGGTACGTAATCCTCCAACGTCAGCTTGCGCGGGCGCGCCGCGTGACATGCGCCAGCCCCATAGCGCACACCTCGTGCTCACAAAGAAGAGAGCCTCAGACTCCCATGGCAGAAAAGGGGTGGAGAAGAAGACCCTTGGCATCGTCGGATCCGGCCACACGAATCCGACCTGGACAATCCCCAGGCGTCCATCCTAAGGGTGATGTCGGCGTCTCGTCTAACACGCGGGCATCAAAATGCCGGCGCGGTTCGTGATCGACATCATCTGAACCAGGAAATATGACGCTCCCCAACTTTCAGGGATGCGGGATCGAGCAGATGATCCCGGATCACTTGTCCGGGCACAAAAAAAAACTGTTTGTTAAAAATAAAATCCCAGAGCCATCTTAAACGACCCTAATGGCTGCTAAACCAAACCAGAGTGTCCATTCCTCTATGATTACCACAAACAAAAATATCAGAAATGCAATCATAGACAAAGCAGAGGAATGCTCTCAGGAACTTAATACAAAAAATCCACTAAAACTAGTCTTTTTAATTCTAGCTGAATTTATGACATACTGATACATTTAAATCTTACAATTATTAAATTATTAAAGACGGGAATTCCATCAGAACCAAACAATACATTTCGTAGCCAGCTATGAGAACGAAACGCTTGACTGAAATGACTAGTTTCCACGAATGTCATTAACGTCAGTAATGTATGTCAGTAATTGTCATTACAGTGTCAACAAAGAAACGTATGTTATAAATATTGTGTTTGTGTAATGCAAGTGAAATTAAAAATAGGTCACTACAAGGTATTTATTTAAATATACTCATTTTTCATTTCGACAAAAGTAGGCAGATACATTTTTCGCCCATATTTCACTAGTTATCATATTGCTCAGAAATAAAGAATGACCCTATAATCATTCACTGGATATGCAACTGTAGCGGAACTCCTTTTTTACTATTTTCTTGAAAATTAAAGAATCATGTTATTTTCTTTCGTCAGTATTTAATATTTATTTTAATACTATAATGTTATTATTTACACAGTAAATAATAATTGACTGGATCTGCAAATCCAATCATGCTCACAATTGAACATTTACTCATTTCAGAGATCAATAATATTATATAGGTGCAGTTTTTATCACTATTCATACAGATCCAAAGCTTTTAGTGCAGATGCGGATATTGATCTTGAAATTTTAATTACCCATATTATTAACTATATCGTTAGTTATTTCATCCATTTTGCCTGGATTTTGGCTTTGAACTTTGCCCTTATTTGATCTCCTTTCGTCTTATGTTCGTGACGTGTGCTTCTACTTACGTCATCTTTGAAGAAGCTTGTGAAGCGGTAGTGACGCGGCTGCTACGCAGGAGGCACGGGTTCGATCCCCGCTCAGTGCAAATATTTGTATGCATGAATATAAATATTTGCATTGGTCTGGGTGTTTTCTATGTATAATAATATGTATGTAGTTACAAAAAAATGTATCTATGTATGTTTATCCGCATTCTAGAACCCATAACACAAGCTATGCTTACGTTGGGTCTAGATAGTGTTGTGTAGATTGTCGTACAATATTTATTTATTTATTTATTTATTTTGAATTTTAAAGAGTATATGAATTTTGTATTGTGTACTAACGTACCTACTTAAATGAAGTGCACATTTTTATTTAATACACATGTGTACATACAGTGATATAGTAGTTACGATTGTAACTGCTACACATGAAGTCTGGGGTAATTTCTGGATTGGGTGAAATGCTCAATAATCGGTTAGTAGTAAACAAAGTGTCCAAAACGATTTCAGATGGTGGTTAAAAGCTTGCTATTTAAAATGTAGGACAAAATAAAGAAGGTAAGCAACTGCGCCTTACCCATTTCAAAATATTATTGTCACATTGTAAGCAGTACTGGGCGCATTCACACGGGATACGTCTTTGACGATTCGTTATAAAACACGATACGCCTTGACGTATAGATGTTCACATTGAATACGGAATCGTGTTTTTTCACGATTCGTCAAAACATACGAATTGATGTTCACATTTGTTTCGCGATTGACTTCAGTTCAGAGTTCAGCGCAACAGCGGATCCGCCATAAAGCATTCACGATTCGAGATTTTCAAAAGCCGATACGTGATTTTTAATTAATCATCACATTCACATTTGACTGTAACCCACCTAGCTTAGAAGAAATAGAACACCAAATCAAAAAGAAACCAACAAAAACAGCCCCAGGGCCTGATGGCATACCTTACATTATCTATAAAAAATGCCCATCGGTACGTAAACATCTTCTAAGCATATTCAATAGGATCTGGTCGAGTAAAGAAGTCCCAGCGGCCTTCGGTAAAGCTAATTTTGTGCTCATTCCAAAGAAAGAAATAGTAACTAGTCCAAAAGACGCTAGACCAATAGCATTAACCAACACAATCTCTAAAATTTTCTTCTCATGGCTTCAATTTAAAATGGCAAATTTCATGATCAAAAATAACTATTTCAGACCAAATCACCAAAAAGGGTTCCTACCCGGAATTTCAGGTTGTCTAGAACATAATTCTTTACTGGCGGAAAGTTTAAAGGATGCCAGATCAAATGAAAAGCAAATAACAGTTTGTTGGATAGACCTGGAAAACGCTTTTGGCTCAGTACAACACGAGCTTATGTTGTTTGCATTAAAATGGTATCACTTCCCGTCCATCATTTGGGAAATAATATCCTCTTATTATGGTAAATTAAAGTTTGTGATTAATACCAAAGATGGATACACGCAACCTTTAAATTATAATGTCGGTTTGTTCCAAGGTTGCTGTTTATCACCAATAGTTTTCAATATAGTAATAAATATTTTAATAGACAAAATTTCCACACATGACAAGAAGTGGGGCTATCGGTTTAAGCTAAACGGTAAATATACGGAGTCCATCCTCGCATTCGCGGACGATTTGGCAATACTTACTCGCAACCCAAAGCAGTGCCAGGACCTACTGCGTAGGGTGGATGATTTCTGTGCATGGACAGATGGAATGAAAACAAAACCTAGCAAATGCTACTGTCTATGTCTGGGTAGGCGGGGTACCAGGTATACTTCATATGACCCAGGGCTTAGTATAGGCGGGGAAAACGTTTCAACTATATCTGAAACCGTGCCTTTTAAATTCCTCGGAAGAAAGATTGATAACAGAGGTTGCACTCCAGCTTTGGACGAATTAATTGATAGTTTCATTATCGATTTAAAAAAGGTAGACCAACAACCAATAAGTAATGTTAAAAAAGCTTGGATCTATGAAAACTATTTAACCTCGCGTCTTAACTGGCCGTTCCTTATATATGATATAAACCAGAGCCTCCTCAAAAAACTAGATGCGAGTGTCACAAAGACACTGAAGTCGTGGCTAGGGCTAGCTCAGTCGGCCGACCCGTCGGCACTATATAGATCCGCGAATAATTTTGGAATGACGTTTAAGAAGCCATCAGAACTCTATAAACACCTAAGAGTAACTAAAATGCACGTCTTATCGAAATCTAAAGACGAAATAGTAAAAGTCCTTCCTAAAGATAAAAATGCATCGGAGCTCGAATCACGCCTCCAGTTCCATAAAAAATTCATGATAGGTTCGCAGACTGGTAGAGTAGGTCTAGGTAATATTCGGAAACAAACAGATAAAGAAATAACAAAATCTTTTCTTCAAGCGGACGAAAACAACACCTATAAGGTGCACGCAATGAACCTAGAAATGCAAAATGAATGGTTGACCCTAGGTGAATTTTGTATTCCCATAGCCTTAAAATGGCGTACCATAATATACGACTGGTCACCGGCCTTACTTAAATTTTACCTAAATGCATTCCAGTTGACCCTCCCCGACCAAAGCAATCTAGTCAGGTGGGGAAAAGCCACAGATAAAACATGTAACTCATGTGGTGAAGCAACTGGTACGGCTAGGCACCTGCTAGTGGGTTGTAGGACGTTATTAGACCGGGGTCATTACTCGCGCCGACATGATAAGGTATTAGAAATCATACGTGAGGCTGTAAGTTTGGCGGTAGCTAGAGCTAAAAAAGGATTAACTACAAACCAAAGAAATGACATTATGTTTGTAAAGGAAGGCTGCTCAAAGAAATCATCTCAAAAGCCATATTCAATTTTAATAACTGCCGTTGACTGGACAATACTCGTAGACACGTATGAAAAGCACTATAAAATACCGGAGGATATCTGTGCCTCATCATCCAGACCCGATATATTCCTTTTTTCACGATCGCATAGGCGTGCAGTGCTTGTAGAACTCACAGTACCGTGGGAAACTAATATACCTAAAGACCACGCTATAAAGACAAACAAATACTTTGACTTGACTAACGAGTTAACCAAAAACGGCTACGTGGTTAAACTCTACGCCGTAGAAGTAGGAGCAAGGGGAATTCCAGCTAAATCCCTGTACAACTTACTTAAAGACCTCGGATTGCCAAGAGCTTCAGTAAGCTCTTTATTAAATCGAATATCAAAAGCGGCATTGATAGGATCTTACCAAATTTGGATAGGTAGGGGGGGGAACACTACTGACGGTGGAGGTGAGCGCTGATGCATCACAAGGTGGCCACCCTAAACCTACATCTGGGTCGCAAGTCCCAGTCGCCGTCACGGTGTTCCTCTCTGTATCACGCTATGGACCCGGCGACCGCACGGTGAATCCATGGAGTGCTGAGAATCGGATCTTTAAAAGACGTATCCATATCCGTCGTTTCTCACGATTCGTGAAGCGTGTGAACATGGGTATTTAAAAAGCATTGCTCCCGTCAAAAAAAATAACGAATCGTGAAAAAAAACGACTCGTGAAAAAACACGATTCGTCTTCGTGTGAACGAGCTCTAGTTGTAGTTTCATTAAATAGTGTCCAAAATGTGTCGTAACAGATGGTAACCCAGCCAAATCCAGTTGCTTTAACTCCACAACCACTATGTTCGCGGTTTCTTTGTCGACTAATTAAAAGGCCGTGGTAACGCAAATTACCAACATTATGGTTTCATCAGGCCATTATTACTTCCGGCTTAATGGCTTTCCTTCTGGAAAGTGGTTCAATTATATTTTATGTAGCTGTCGTATGAGTGGCTTGCCTTGCCAGTTTAGGGTTGGCAGGATTTGAGCGACAGTAGTTATTATATCAAAGCTCAAATCGTCAAATAACGTAAGCGACTAGTCTTGGACCTAAAATATGCATAAAATGTGCTCTATACACGTGTCCCGAGGTATACTATCTGAAATTTAGGCGAATAAAGGTCCAACCCCACCAAACGGACCGCATCGGAACGGATTTTACAATCTTTAAACAAAATAAATCTTATGTCACAGCATTTAAAGTTTATATTACCAAGTCACGCATGACAGCTTGACGTGCGTCATGCCGCCGCACGTCGCTGTCAAGCTGTTGTGCGTGACTTGGTAATATAAACTTCAAACACTGTGATAATAAGATTTAATTTTGTTTAAAGATTGTAAAATCCGGGCCGATGCCGTCCGTTTGGTGGGGTTGGACCTTAACACTTTTTACCGGATTTGGCATTTTTTACCTGTAATAATGTATCACAGAAAAATAAAGGTTTTAAAACAACAAATTATTGGTTTTATCTGTACCGATCCAACGGTTTGCGTTACCAGGATTTATAGTTGTCCGTAACAAATGAGCAATTTATCTTCTAGATTAAAATAATGGCCGCCACAAATGGTGCAAACGAAATGTACGTTCTTCTTAGAAAAAGTAGAACAGGTGTTCGTATTACATGTTGAAGGATTAAATGAAATAATGTTAGTAGGTGCTTTATTTTCGCAGCTTTACTTGTGTCTATAGTGTAAGTGGTCGTACTTGACCACTTCATATTAATATTTTCAATTAGAAATTTGTAAGAACTGGTATAGATAGTAGATATTTTACATAATATACATCTTACATACCTACTTAGAATGGGAAGAAGCTTAGAAGGTAAGAAGTACCTACGCTATAAGATAGATTCGAATCGATTCCAGGGTGAATGCACTGCTCATCACCTAATTACGCCAAATGCGTTGATTTAAGCCCGTATTCTAGAACGACACTCAGTCCCGAATCTTGATTTATGTGAGGATAGATTGTACAGAAATATTTGACAGATTGTTAATACAATCAGTCCTCAGATAAATGGAGATTCCGAATTGTGTACGATTTTAGAATATCGGCCTTAGACGTCAAAATAAAAATTGTCTATACAGATAAAAAATTTACAGGTGCAAATTTTTGCCAGATATTATTTTTCGATCATCAATCAAACGTCGTGGGCAGGTCGCCACCTCCGATTGTGAACTCTTCGGTGGGAGGAAACTTCAGTCATTTCTCAAAATGACAGACTTTTCACGTATAAATCTATGTCACTAGCATACTGCACGAACGTTTCTAGTTGCCCGATATTAGTTTAGAACTTCCTAGATTTAGTTACAAGTATGATAATGCATTTTCCGCAGCTCAAAAGACTAGTTTGATATAATTTTCCTATCTCCATTTTGACACTTTAATTTTACAAAATTAAATATGAAAATTAACACTTGATGAGACTGAATATGAAATAATAATTATTGATTTATGAGGTACACAGTGGGCAAACTGTAGGACATTACGGTAGAGCGATAAGGCCGCTAACTGTACCACATAAATTGTATCTCTCATGTTGAATTGTCATATCCTTGGTGTAGATTATAGACATAATAATAATAATAGATATTATTTCTTTTATTGATTTCAAAAGTTTATAAAGATACTAAAGGTACCTTTATGCCTATTTACAAAAAAAAAAAAACAACACGATCCTCAATACCAGTAATTAATCTAATTTTCAGTTTTCAATCCCTTCTTATTCACAACCTCGTTTAGTATCATCGGTAGAAAAGAACTTTTGATCGTGGCGTTGCACACCTCGTTACACAGGATATGCGGGCTGTAGAACTTTGCACTCGCCGCATCGTTCCACGTCTTTGAAAACGGCACAATATATCGCCATGTGTTTGTATTTGAACGTGTGACGTCAGGGGCACCCATGCGGGTACACCGCAGGCATCGTCATGATCAAAACACCCTTCTGTATGAACAGAAATTTATGGGAAGCGTCGCATGATGCAAATGACAAGATGCTGCGACCTCAGAATTGAAGATTCGGCTGCTAAAAATTTCCACAATGGACCTCGTAAAAGATACATTCGTTCGTCAGAGAAAATTGTTAGAGAAATTATTAGATGTAGCTAACATCTAATAATTTCTCTAACCATTTTCTCTCGCCAGTATTTAACATGTATTGTAGCGATATCTATTACATTACACACAGATATCTGTATAGATACATGTGCGTTTAGGCGGTTTAGATTCATATAGAAAATAAATTCGGCCAAGTGCGAGTCGGACTCGCCCATGAAGGGTTCCGTAGCAGCAAAGGCGAAAATTGCGGTTTATGACGTATTAAAAAAAAACTACTGACTGGATCTCGTTCGAACCAATTTTTAGTGGTAGTTTTCATGGCAATTTACATCATATATTTTTTTTAGATTTATCATTCTCTTAGTTTAGAAGTTAGAGGGGGGGGGGGGGACACACATTTTTCCACTTTGGAAGTGTCTCTCGCGCAAACTATTCAGTTTAGAAAAAAAATATTTTAGAAACCTCAATAGCATTTTTAAAGACCTATCTATAATTATATACCCCACACGTATGGGTTTGATGAAAAAAAAAATTGAGTTTCAGCTCTAAGTATGGGGACCCCCAAGAAATGATTTTAAATGCCAATTACTCGTAGATACTAGTACCTACATTATGTAGGTAATGTCTGCGTCTGTCTAAAAACAGACGTTGATTTTCTAAAAAAGTGGCACCCATTCTTCTAGACCCTTTTGTCGCATTGGACACAGAAAAGAATTAGCTCCATTCTTCACAGAAAAAGGTGGATGTAATCTATTTAACCACTATAAGCGGAACTTGACAGTAACACGGTACAAATTGATCATTATAATAAACCTTTACACATGAATCACGAAGAAACATTCAATAACGAAGGCAAAATGCTCACCAAAATAATGATTTACCTTATCAAGCTAACGATTCGTATGATACAAATCATTTTGAAATATAACATTCAAATGGAATTTCCCGCAACGTACTTAGAAAGAGTAAATCAATAATCTGGCAACACACTGATTTATTTGGGGAGTTTTTACCTAAAAGCAGTAAAAGGCGACGCGGTATGAATACCATTATTTATGGTGTTCAGTTCATTCGTTCGAAGTTGATGAAAAACTGTTCAGTGATTTTTCTGAAACTATTGACTATATCAAATGTTGGTTGACAGGTGAAACTCATTCATATTCTTGGTTTCGGCAAAGTTTAGATGATTTATTATTCCCCTATATTTTGGGTAATATTTACAGGCGCATCGATAAGAATTTTCTTCCATAGATTATGCCGCAGTATTTATTTTATCAACAACCTAAAAAAATATTACAAGTTTATTTACTTCGATCGTGAGGTCCCGGGTCCGAATCCTAGCCATTACATTACTGAGTATTGACGAGAAACCACTCTCAATACAAGAAATTTTACTTAGACAGAGGGGTTGTATGGTATGGTTTCACGGGCTGGTATCCGCAACTCCATGTCATGGCGCAGTTTTTGCGTGCGGGTGGGCATTTCATTCGATCCACCCCAATTCATTCAAGAACACTAGCTATAAAACCGCGGGTGATCTCCCGGAGCGTACCTACCTGCTGATCATAAGATATATTAGTAACCCTTAAAGTATACATTATAAATATAGAGCGCGCCTATCACTCAGGTCTTAGGCGCCGAGTGTTAGCAGATACTTTGCGATGGTATAACGCACCTATAGTGACGTTTCATGCATTACCGAAAATATCAATACATGCACTTATTAATGTAGTTTGTTGTTATGAAGTTTTTTGTTCGATTTGATATGCATGGATAAAATTAAAGCCAAAATACAAAAAAATGCCGTCATTTTGCGGTATTTTTGCGTCATTATTACTACAAATATACGATGTTGTATAAAATTTTGATTTAACATAATCGAATTAAATATTATTTGCGAAGTCATTTTGAAGGGTATTGTTTTGCTACTGATTGAGGTTGAGCCAGGAGCCTCGGTACTGTTCATACCCGTGATAGCAGTTCATACCTTGTAAGGCGCGCTCTATAGCAATGTATACTCTACGTTAGTAACCACTAAGCCTTCGGTGGCTTAGTGGTCAGAGCATTCACCCTGTAAGGGAAAGATCGCGGGTTCCAGTCCCGCCCGAGGTCGATTCTCATTTCTAAATAAATGCTTCAAAATTTCATTCAAATATATTAGTAATTTACAATTTACCAGAAACTTCAATGATACTGTCGGAACTCGACGCGAATATCACTCATTGAAATTAAACCAATTTAACGGAAACGAAAAGTGTAAATAATAAAATAATCCAAATAATATCGTGATAGAATTATATAAAAGTGGTTTTATTAGCTACATGTGGTTTTGTTTTTGTGCAGTTTTCGTTTTTAATTATTTTTCTGAAATAACATCAGCTAACTGACCAGTACCAGTTTACGACAACCCACGTCCTACAATTGTTATTCACCCTACAGCAAACAAAGGTACTCGTATATATTAGTGCCGATGTTGATGTTATACGGAATCTAATCTCAGAATGGTGTGTGACGTCACGATCAAACCAACGATCCTATTCTCATTACCCAAAGCTGCTATAAAATTGAATCGAGAAGGCTCTCGTATTTTGTCTTTTACCTTAAGTAGGTTTAAAATCCATACTACTAAAGTAGCAAATAAGTAAGAATATCTTGACAGAGAAGTAAAGGCAGTAAGTTTATTAATTTACTACTTATAAAAATGAAAAAAAAAAAAAACAACACAAGATGGGACGATGATATCAGACAGGTTGCGGGCGCAACATGAAGTAGAGTAGCCAGAGGGAGATCAGAATGGATTAGGTTGGAGGAGGACTTTGCCAACTGGCAAACGGCCTTACCGAAAATAAAGAAGCAAATATTTGGATATATTTTAATTTTGTATAAGAGTGCAGTGACATGACAAACATAATCCATACTTCCATAGGTAGTAATATTATAAATGCGAAAGTAACTCTATCTGTCTGTCTGTTACGCTTTCACGCCTAAACCACTGAACCGATTTTGATATAATTTGGTATAGGGATAGATTAGACCTTGAGAAAGGACATAGGCCATGTTTGGTCGCGATAACCGACATCCACGCGGGTGGAGCCGCGGGCAAAAGCTAGTTGTATATAATGTTGTCCGATAAAAGACTTTATTATCATTATTCTCTACAAAATGAAAATGTCATAATGGGCATTTTAAGTGGCTACAGAGGGAGGAAATAACTTCACTGCGTATCGTGCACTCATGCTGCCTCTGTTTCAGGTACTCGAGCCGACTGTCAACGTATCGGCAGTTACGTAGTAACTATTTAATAATCTGTGGTATCGGCGCAGCGGCTGTCGGATCAGGTGCGGGCCATCCAGCTATGTCATTTGTTGGATGACTCCGTACTTAAGAGGCTACGTTTTGACTCGCGGAGTAGCTCAGGTGCTCCTACTTCTTCGCAAACGCTCACACAAAATCAATATACTGTCTCTAATGTCAACGAGGAAACTGTTTTCCACGTGAGCGAAGAAGTAGTGGATACCGGGGCTACTATTAATATGTCGTTGCATACAGTACTTACGTGTAAGTACTGTATGCAACGACATATTAAGGAGTGCTTTGGAGTGTGCTATGCGAGAGTATCGATCCATACCTTTTGATATTATTATATTATATTCGTCAGGACCCTGGGCGGTCGAATATTGATTACCAGGGTAGACTCAGCAAATTCAACGCACAACAATTGGAAACCCGACGCACATATTTTGATCTGCTTTATTTGTACAAGATTATACACTATCTCATAGATTCGCCAGGATTAATTTCTCAACTCACTTTTAATATAAAGTTTAGCGCCCGTAGGTCTAAAGAGACAAATCTATTTTCCCTCCAGGTTTATAAGAATAACATATCTTTCTTTAACCCTTTAACAAGGATGGCGCGCCAATATAACGAGTTGGCAAAGCAGAACAAACACCTAGACATATTTGATTCCAATCATAACAGATTTGTTAAAATTCTGAAAGACATCCTCCATAACAGTTCGGCCTTGTAAGTGATAATAACACGTCATTATTATACTCTTTCCAATTTGATTGATGAAGAGGTTTTACTGTATTTAAATATTGTTTTAACTGTGTACACATGTAGTTATGTTACAATCCAGAACGGAACTGTATTTTAATCTTATTATTTTTATATGATTGTAATGTGTTTTGTGTACCTGAATAAATAAAATAAAAAAAATAAAAAGATAGTCGACCTATCATTATTATTATTAGATAAATGAAGGTGTGCACGACGCACCTTTTTAATATTCATATTTATTTTATTAAACTCCTGCTGTTTTTTTTTCTGTCCTGTGTCTGTCATCAATGACATTTCTGTCTGTCTTGTAGTTGTAGAAGGGTAGTTGTAAAAAGGTTAAAAATATAAATTGAATTACGAACACGCACACGTATTATAAGCAATCCGTAAACTCATAACGTAATACCAAGATTTCCATTTTTGTAGCGGGGCATCCATTGCTCAGGCTATTGGTTAACTATACGTAGGTACTATATAATGTAAAACGGTGTAAAGGCAAACTTTTTAAAAATAGACCACATTTTTCTCTTCACATTTTTGTTCGAACAGAAAATTCCATTTAATGTTCCTAAAAAGCTGAAACTTGTATTGACACAATTTGATAGAAAAACGTTTGCGAAGATTTGACTCCTAAATGTTTGTAAGAACTTTCTTAGAAAACTTTTTAGCTGACGACTTTCAAAAAGGGAACTAAGACTCAGGGTCTTCGAACATTTACATTACAGTAACTGATTTGAAAATGTATGGATGTTGGAGTTTTCGTAGTTCCTAATTGTGTTGATACAGCTATCTAAGTATTCATAAAAACTTATTCTATTAATAAAAAAGTTTTCACATTGAAGAAATTTTTCGGGGCTCCAACCTTACTTGCAGGCCAGCATACTTTTGAATTTACTAGCATAGGTTTTAAGCTTGGGATTGAAGGGTCAGAGAAAATAAATCAAACCATGGTAGAGGATAATATGAGAGCGGATTTTGGGCTTTGGGTACCACCAGGATATGAATAACAACAGCAGCTACTCGGCTGGAGAAGAATCACTTTCTAACTTAGATAGTTTTTGCAATAAATATCTGTAACAATAAAAAGGTTTGTTTTAAAGATCATAATGTTACTTATCAGACAGAGGCACACATTATTACGTTTTCTATCAAAAATGTAAGCATTTCTCATTACCAAGGTACGGAAGGTAAGAAAGGTACGGACCGATAAATCTAAAGGTTGGCAAGGTTGCATTACCTAAGCGGTAAAAATAGTGTAAATAGGCATATAGTGAAAAAAGTAAAAGGCAGAACTTTCTACCTTCCTTCGCATCCTTCAAAAAGCTGCCTAGACCAGAACACCCGATTATTAACCCTGAAATATATATATTATGGTACGAGGAATACCAACAAAATCAAAAATAGTATCGGAAGATATTGTAGATGTCAATAAGATTTACCAAGCCTTTTTTTTTTTTTTTAATCGTGCGCAAAATCCCCACGGATACCTCCCCCACCGTAGCCGGAGGAGGAGGCTATGTCGGATTCGAACCGATTAAAACGCACGCCGTTTGTGGGCCGTCAGTTGCCGGAGGTGAGATTGTCGTAGCCATATCCCTCGCACCCCGGCCGACCCAGGACCATATCTCTCGATCTGGCCCTCTTACGGTGAGGGGACCACAGAGTCCCCAACCCGCCCCCGGATATGTGGAGGCACGCAATGCGCGCCTGCTTCTGCTAGGGTGACAGGCGGCTCTACCCGTCACCCCCAGGCCCGCGCTCATGGGGGACGGAGGTCATTCTGCGACCTTGACGCCCGAGTTGCCGCTGCTCGTTGCGGGCCGCGCGGTTTGCGATTCTCCTTCGCTCCTCGCGCTCCCGCTCCGCCGCCTCCTTCACGAGCATTACTTGCTCGCAGAAGGAGTCGCCGGCGGCCCACGAATCTGCGCAGCGAACCATCGCTGCGAGCAAAGTGGCGAGCGTGAGAACTCTCACTCCTAGATTTACCAAGCCTTCCCATATATAAAAGGTGTAAATGCTCTTTACTCTCATATACAACTTCCGCATTCACTTCAACAATTAGTTGATTGTATTAACGAAGAGGACAACCTGTGGAATACAAGCAAACACCAAAATACAAGCCACTTTCTGATGAAGTGCTGCAAAGTTCTTAGATCAGATTTGAAAGAAGTAGAGTTGGTTATCATAGATGAAGTGTCGATGATATCCAATGTTACATTACCATATTATATTCATTTACGCTTGTCTGAGATATTCGAAACAGACGACGATCAGAATGGGTGGTTTGGAAAAAAGTGGTTCTTGTGATTTTCGGGGATTTTTTGACAGTTTCCGCCGATACGAGAAAAGTCGCCTTTTGAGAAACTGGTAACTGCTAAAAATAACAAGTTTAACAACTTGTTATTTAGTTAGGTTAGGTTAGGTTGCCGAATATGTAGACTGAACTATTCATTTACGACGAACTTATTATCAACATGCGACAGCTTCATAATTCTGTCTTTGTTGAGATCCTAAACAGAATAAGATTGGGTGTAACTATACAAAAAGAGTGAGACCTACTCTCCCTTTCGGTCTCTTAGGTCCAGTTCCTGTCATGCCCAGTTAACTCTCAAGTCCATTTCTTTAATAACTTTCAAATCCGATTCAAATGAAAAAAGATTAATATCAGACAGAGGTTAGCGCCTTCGCTGCGTTAAGCGTGTGTGGGTCGCGGACACTATAAAGTTTTCTGCCAAAAATGTAAGCATTTCCCATTACCAGTGTACCGTCCGATCAATCAAAGGGTTGGTAGGGATGCATTACCTAAACGTTCGTATTTACAATAAGAAGTAGTTTAAACCGAGTTGTTTCTATCGAGAGTGTGACACTAGGGCACAAAAGTATAGGTACGAATCGGAGGGTCATTCCTATTGGTCAATACCCCGTTTTTAACACTATTAAACACTACTGGGCATGTATTGTTCTACTCGTTAACAGTAACAACAACTTGGAAACTGGGAATAGATTTCTACGAATAATAGAAATGTGCATACATATATTAAAGATTAATACGTTTCATTATTTTATCAAGCACTTCAAGTGTAAACCTGCTATTTCAGTGAAAGTAATTGGGTATTTCCAAGTATGACAGGGATGAATAATAAATATTATGTAAATATAGCCTTTTGTACACCGTTTTCATGCTAAGCGAGTACCTAAACTTTTGTTGGTAAATGACCGTTCATCCGTTAATATAAACCGTTTTGATAGTGAAAAACTTTTAGCTTCTATTTTTGTATTATTAGGGCTGTGTTTTTGTATGTTGATGTAGTATATTAATATTTCAACGGTTAGGTTAGGTTAGGTTTTCGCCGCTAATCAGAACCATCCAGTGAAATAAAACTGAACTACTACGAAAATTCCTAATCCGCCGAAGAACCGTTTCAAAGTGATCTCAAAACTCACTTCATCTCAAAATAGCTAAACACCTCAACAATAAAAAACAAAACAACTAAAAACTAACAACAACCAATTACTAGCACTAGTAGTCAACGAAAATAACTTCTTATACGACGTTTTAATGTTGATTATTTTTCCTTTGAGACAGTTGGGACCTCAAAATCTATAACAATCTAGTTATGCTATGCTATTTAACCGTTATAATAATCTCTGTAGAGTTTATAATTTAAAAAAAAACACACATTGCGTCCGTAAACGGTGCGCGCTGTACGGTATGAAAGGCACTTCATCCCACACACACTCAAGCTGTGGAATGAACTCCCTGCGGTGGTTTTCCCAAGCGACTACAATATGGGGTTCTTCAAGAAGGGCGTTAGAAGATTTCTTCAGGGTCGGTAGCGCGAGTGTGACGCCCCTAGTGTTGCATACGTCCATAGGCCACGGTGACCAATTCCCATCAGGTGGGCCGTGTGCTTGTCTGCCACCTAAGAGGTATAAAAAAGAAACATAAATAGTTACTGCAAAAATTTCACCCATTTCGATTCAATGTCCAAAAAAAGCTTGTTTCACAAAATTTACAAGTTTACGACTAAGTTTATAGGTGCATATATTTTATATTTTACGGTCACCTGCTGCTATAAAAAGACCGGAAGTCGAAGAAATCGTCGCGAACCTCGATTTGAAGTGTTGATTTTTTTTTTGTGTGTTTGATAAGATAAAGAATGGTGGGCCTGCATTTTCAGGTCAGTATATTTTCTGTACCGTTTCGAAACTTTCGTTAAAGAAAAATATATGAAACAATGTAATAGAACTTTTAGATATAATTTTATTTGAATTATCACTTGATATATTATATTTCGTGCAATTTATTTATCTTTTGAACTACATTATCTACAAAATTAAATTCGTAATATATACACAATTTAGTCTTATTATTGTTGTTCAATCATCTATCCATATATTTTATTATTATAATATAAATTAACTTCTTTTTATAATCGCAATGAAATATATCAATTTTAGCTCAGTTTATTGCATTATCATAGTTTAGTTAGTAGCTACACTTTATCGTTGATACTTCAAAAACCTTCAATTATCTCAACCTCAACTAGTATCTTATCACAGAATCCAAACATCATGAAGCCAGCTCATAAATATTAACGCAAAATTCAGTTAAACATACAGACGGCATCCAGGCTCTTCATTAAATAATGAACTTAGTGAAAAGTGAAGGATTTGAATGCCCTAAGTCAAAGTTAAGTTGAAATAAGTGAGTTTTGAGTTGAAGACAGCGTTCTGTGTGTGGTTGAAGCTACAAATGACAGCGGGAATAACAATTTAGGATCGTCTGAATGTTCCATATTATATATTATGGAGTGAATTATGAAGAAGGTTAGGCTAGGACAAAAAGGCCGCTGTGTTTCTTGCCAATCTTCTCAGGCCGTAGCCGCGTTTCGAACCGGTCGGTGGACCTTTTGCTAAACTATTCTTTAGTAAAAATAAATAAACTCGAGGTTTTTAAGTGTCTTTTAAATTTCAGTCTATACAGAATAAATTATTTTTGATTTCGAAAACAAAAACGAGAACGAAGACGACGAACGAAGTTAAATGTAGAGAATATCTGTCCACTCCAATGTTTTGCAACCACCACTTTCTCAATACCCAGCAAGACTCTTCATATCCATTTTGCGCATCAGAATAGGTTCTAGAAACCTGTATACCTACATAAAATGACAAATTTAATTCCACATCCACACATTAAAACATTTCAAAAACTTGAACCCAATTAGTAAAACGCTTATCATCACCGCCAACTCTCGTTACTTGCACATACAGTGTTCAACATTTCAAGTTCTCCAAATAGGAGAATCTGTTTTCACAACGAACACCAACTTAAATTAGAAAGCTTAACACGACGAATCTTACATCAGAACGGAATTGGCAGTTAATGTGTTTTACTTTAAACGCGTTGTTGATTTCACTAGAGTGCAACGAATACTGAATGAGCTTGGCAAGGGATTTATCTTTATTCAGGAATCTGCTGCCTCTAACGTTGCATTTAGAGAGACTTTTAAATTATAATTTCACGTTGAATGATGTTCGTAGGTATACGATCCTAGTAAGTTTCATGTTGTATTCAAGCAACAGCGCCTTTTATTGCAGTTGGTTTTTATCACTCCATCATGGTCCTCATAAAACTGAAGCTCTAAAGTAAAAATATAGCTAGCAAGGATTGTTGTTAAAATGACTCTGTATTGTGCAAAGATCATAGCTTTATTTGGATGCTAGGCTGCCTTTCCACAAGAAATGTTCTAAGCTACGTTGATATTTTTAGTAGTAGTAGTTTAGGGTTCTGATGGGGTTGCCGTGGCACTGTAGTGCATCAGATATGTTTGCCGAAGCGCGCACGGATGGCTTCGAGGCAATCATGAGGAAGCGGTGTGCGTCTATGCTAAGCCGTGTACGCGGCAGCTCCAACAGTATTCTGGGCGTGTTCACGGATCGGCACGATTCACCTATGCTGCGAAGGATACGGATTCATTTGTGAGTCGGTACCATCCCATCTCCGTGGCATACACATAATTATTTAAATAAATTTAAATTAAATGTATACTAACCCTAGTTTATAAGCAACATTGTTACTAACACACTATGTATGCGTTTGATATCCACCACTCATATTCATTGGTTCATATAGCATAGCACTGGTAGATAGGGAAGCTAAATTTTTTACATAATTAAAGATGCGTGTTATGATTGTATGCTATGGATGGAGAATAGCTTTGAATTTTGAATATTTGTAGGAATAGCTTAGCATATACAGTCACATAGTTTCATAGTTTAGCTTTCACATCTATATATTGCATAGCTGCAAAGCACATCTCTGGTGAAAACGCAGCCTTAAGGTGCTAGTATCTACCTGTTGGTGGACCGGGGATAAATGTATATTTCAATTTACAATTCATTTAAAGAGTATCACTGTTTAAGTTAGTTGTATTGTAATACAAGTTTAGTTTATATAAGTGATAAGAGATGGCGCCACTGGAAAAATTGAATCGCGTTATGAACGATCAGTGGTCTTCGTATATAAGCCCACGGAACTATATTTTTGTTGAACGCTTTTACAGTACTATCCTTCATAGTGATTACATCAATAGTATCTGCATTAAGTTGTTTCATTTCACGGACCTAGTAACAGTTTGTTCATGGTCCTACCGAGCCGGATACTAGCACGTGTGTATAGTGTTAAGTGAAGTGTCTCGTGAGTACGGTTCTCGACGGCGTAGAAACCAGTGATGGATCGTCACTGAAGCGCCCGCATTCCTGAACCGGGATGCAGAGCAGTGCAGTGCATGTGCAACAGTGAAACCTGAAGCCTTGTGGAGAACAGCGTTTCGGCGGTACGGCCAGCAGGTGGCGCTAGTAGCAGCTGCCAGTCAGCGAACCAGTGTTGTTGAGGAGTCGCAGATCAATGTGGTGAGAAAGTGAAGTGTGCGGAGCAATAATTGTGAGTACTTTACGCACAGGGGGGCCCCGTTCAACATATAGAAATTCTAGTTATACAAATATGAGGCAAACATGAATTGAACCTTGATTATATCACTTTGTCTCTTTTTTTCCAATATACAGTTGTGTCTGCTAAAAAGAGACAAAAAATTTAAGTTATTGCTCACTTGGGAAAATGAGTATGAGAATTTGACAGCGTGCCGACGGTGCCAACATTTATGAATGATTTGCGCCAACATTATGAATGATTTGCGACAGCCATTGTTGAATTTTTCTAGAACATACTACTACAAGCATAATAGTGATGTACTCCAATAAAAGATTTGACGACGAAACTATTCTTCTTTACAAAAATGTACTCTTTTGAAGAAATACTAATTGACAAAATTGTAATGTCTTCTGTTTTTCCGTATTAGAACTGGGCAATTGTGGTATTGTTAGAAACGTCTTGATCATCCGCTGGTTATAGGCAATATGACGTGTGAATTAGGGATGAGGCGTATATACTGGTACAGGTATTTATACCCAGTATGAACATGGCAGTACGCATACCCGGTATGTACGGCAGATACCCGCACCCGCACCCGCTAGGTATCGCACGAGCCACGCGCCGAACGAAATCGTATGACAGAGACAGACAGTACGGGTGCGGCCGCACCCGGCCGCACCGTGCGGGTGTACGACCCGTACGTACCTATACCCGTTCGTACCCGGTCTCGGGTCTCGGGTCTTCGTTCTGCCTACAGTCTACACCGCGTCCGCCGCACCGCGCGCCCGCCGTACTTTAAACGAAGTCACCCGAATGGTTACGGCGCCTCCCGATCGTCCTTGAATTGAAACGTATGTATATAACCCGCGCCACGTATATTGGACCTAAAATGTGCTCAAAACGTGCTTTATACGCGCAGTAGGTACGCGTTTTTGGGTGAATTATTATTTACCAAATGTTTACGATAATATTATGTATTATATTCATATTATTATAGTAATTATATTCTCTCGCGATTTAGGTCCAAGATACCTGCCGGTGGATATACAATGCACCGGCCATCGGCCGAAGACGTGAAATTAGGCGCGTATTTTTTCGTTCATCATCATCATCGTTGAGACAAATTGGATATGTATTTGCATGATACTATAGAACATATTTACATAATAATGTTACATATTTATAACGATTTTTTTTTAACGGAACATAGTTGTTTCCAATTATAGCGATAGAGATGAATATAACGTGGATTTTGATTTTTGGTACCTAATAGGTACCTACATAATTACATTTATACATAATTCATATCATTAATTTATTAAAATACTCTTAGCTGACAGTCCTAAGCCTGGTAAAAAAGATTTGGATTTCATTTCATACAAAATGCAGTCGGCATGTAAATACGAAAACATAACTCAATTATTATTGTTAGGTATATAAAAAAATCTAGGTTCTACAACTTTAAAGATATATTCATTCAGTAGGTACCTACCAGCCGTCAATAAAGGTATGAGATTCCGTAGCCAACCGCATACGACAACTTCATACGCGTGCAGCGTATCAGGGTACCCATTACTTGTTAAACTCTGATACGGATAACGGGGACTATTGAGAAGCCGCAATGAATTACGCGTATGTGCTGCGTGCGTCGGCAGTTGCCGTATGCGGTCGGCTTCGAAATCATACCATAAGATAGGTATAGAGAAGCAAAAGTAAATCTAGTGTAATTTTACAATAGTCCGTAAAGGTCGCATATAAGTCGCTAAGGTCTGATTAGAAAATACCTATAGGTATTTTGATACCCGGTTTCTGTACCGGGTACACGGGGATACCCATACCTATAAGGCCGGGTATTGAATGTCACAGGTATATCACATCCCTAGTGTGAATGACTCTCTGAAACTCTGACTATAATGAAAAAAAACTTGAGATATATAGACCGTGTTTGGTATGAAATTAAAGGGCTCAATGAGGATCATTCACGTTTTTAGCTGAGTATGCAGATTTATAATGATTAAAAAAACAATAAACACTGTGAAAAAATTATTTCAATCCGATCAAAAATGACGAAGATACAGCAATTTTAATGCAGTAATCTCAAAAACGCTCGCCGCCGCGCCAAAATACTGTGTGACGTCATCTGTTATGACAGCGCGCGCCGCCGCTATGGAGAGTATGAAGACTTAGGGCTCTTTTGGGTTAAGACTCCATAGCTGTTTTATTTCGTAACGTATAATTTTGAAATTTTGTACGGATTTTAAGTAATTTACAAAGCTTCTAATAATATAGTTTTTGTGCTATTTACTTCAATATTTTTTTTAATAAAAATAACTATATCTATACCTACTTATAATATTATGAAACTGAAGAGTTTGTTTGTTTGAACGCGCTAATCTCAGGAACCACCGGTTCGAATTGAAAAGCTCTTTTTCTGTTGAATAGTCCATTTATCGATGAAGGTTATAGGCTATATAACATCACGCTACTACAAAAGGGAGCGGAGCAGTGTTCATAAATGTCAACAAATCCGGCAGACTTCCATACATCTATGTTAACAAAGAGGGAAGATTTGTATTTTTGTATTCGATTAAACTCAAAAACTACTAGACCGATTTCGAAAATTCTTTTACCATTAGAAAGCTGCATTATCACTGACTAACGTAGACTTTATTTTCTTTTCAAACAAATTAGGAATTCTTACTAAAACTTCAATAATGAAATCCAAGATGTAAAAAAATTACTTAAAATATTTCTTACGTCGCGTGCGCTGCGAAAACTATTGATGATAGAATAAGATAATGTACTGCGAAAATATATAACTTAAAAAGGTCTACATAAAAGTCCGCGATAGCATATGTCTATCTCCTAAGAAAAACCCACAGCAATCATTTTTATCTTTAAAAAATTACAAAATAATAATGTGTCATTATCGAAGTTATTTTTAACAATACAGTATCATTCCTTATCCAATTAAATACGTTCAATATATTGTGCATTTAATGTAGATTAAAATTGCTATTCAAACTATTTGATTACAATGAAGAACTTCAGCGTTAGGTAAGCGTAAGAGTGGGAAACGTGCGGTGCGGTGTGATGCGAGCGCTCAGGCGGGCGTTCGGACGCAACGCAGTCCACTGTAGTGTATAGACTGGAACGTTTGTTATTGTTTCGGTGGTAATAATGCCCCCATACAAATATTGTATTGTGCCAAAATGCAAGAATACAAGTGTTACTACGCCTAATAAACTGTTTTTTTATGTTCCGAGAGATGCAAAGATAAGAAAAAAATGGGTTAAAGTAATGAGAAGAGATGATAAAACTCCTCTTTCAAGCAAAAGTGTTTTACATTGTTGCGAAGATCATTTTGACGTAAATAGGTATTGTGTACCTATTACTATTAGAACTATCGAGATATTTACCATGTATTGTTTGGAGCTTCCAATAAAGGTCCAACCCCATCAAACGGACGGCATCGGCCCGGATTTTACAATCTTTAAACAAAATTAAATCTTATTATCACAGTGTTTGAAGTTTATATTACCAAGTAACGCACAACAGCTTGACAGCGACGTGCGGCGGCATGACGCACGTCAAGCTGTCATGCGTGACTTGGTAATATAAACTTTATATGCTGTGATATAAGATTTATTTTGACAGCCTCCGTGGCGTAGCGGTAGTGAACGCGGCCGCTACGCAGGAGGCGCGGGTTCGATCCCCGCTCAGTGCAAATATTTGTGTGAATTAAATATGAGTATTTGCATTGGTCTGGTCGTGCCTCGGAGAGCACGTTAAGCCGTCGGTCCCGGTTGCCATGAGAACATCTATGGCAGTCGTTACGGGGTAGTTGGAGCCCTCAAAAATCCAAAAACAACGGTCTAACTGCAAAGCTTCGATATCGCCTAATGTTAACATTGGGTTGTGGAGGTCAGATGACAATCGCTTCACGGAAAATATCGAGGGCTAGCCAAATCCGTGGTTAAGACTGGTAAAAGCAGACCCCAGACTCCGAGCTGAAAGCTTCGGATGCGACTGGGAATTAACGCTAAGAGGAAGATATAAGATTTATTTTGTTTAAAGATTGTAAAATCCGTTCCGATGCCGTCCGTTTGGTGGGGTTGGACCTTAATAGTAATGTGAAAGGCCATGAAAGTTTAAATACCTATATTGCGTACCTACCTATGTCTATACATGATAACAAAATTCAGTCTAGAGATTATCCTGCAGGCGTAGACTATATACTTACCTACCTATTCTATCATTTTTTAAAGTTACAGACTTGCACCACTACGAATAAGTCTCCTAAATACTTTTGAAGTGGTCATGACGGCAATACCTCCTTAAGTACTTCATCTTATATATAAAATTCTCGTGTCACAAATGTGCGTAATCGAACTCCTCCGAAACGGCTTGACCGATTGTGATGAAATTTTTTGTGCTTATCCGGTATCTATGAGAATCGGCCAACATCTATTTTTCATCCCCCTAAATGTTAAGGGTGGTCCACCCCTTAATTTTTTTTTTTATTTTTCAGACAAAATTTTATTTTTTATTTTTTTATGATACATCATACAAAAATACATGCAACCCTAAATTTTCACCCCTCTACGATCAACCCTTATTTTTTATTTGGTAATTAAAAAGTTTCATTTTTTTTGCAAGAATTTTTTTTTTTTTTGTCATGACTTATAATCTTCTAATATATAAAATTCTTCTGTCACGGGGTGCGTAATCGAACTCCTCCGAAACGGCTTGACCGATTTTGATGAAATTTTTTGTGCTTATCCGGTATCTATGAGAATCGGCCAACATCTATTTTTCATCCCCCTAAGTGATAAGGGTGCAGCGGGAACGGGATTTGAATACCACGCGGGCCGAAAATATGGCGGTACGAAGTTAGCCGGGGCAGCTAGTTTTATTATAAAACTTAATACCTTTTCCTTTTCTGAACCTGTATTATACTAGCTTCAGTTATTTCACGTCATTTCTAACGTGGCTTATTACTCGCTTGATAACACAGTAGGTACAACTTTCGACAGAACATCATAAGGTAGGTAAATAAGTACAAGCGTTAGGACGAACTAAGTATATTATAAAGTATTTTAAAAACAAACTGTATTTGAATAATCACCAAAGAACTTAAAACACAAATAAAGTACTAAGAAAAACCAATAAAACGCAAGCACTACTAGTCGATCCACGAAAGAATTTGTACTGACTGACTGGCGACTGCGCTAGTCGGGACGCGTTCATAACACATGACGTCATCGTCTAAATCGCAGTGTAAGCGGGCGTTTTTAAGTACTCGTTAAGAAATCCCTAATAGCTTCGTCATTTCTTGACGGATTTTGATTATTTAAAAAATAGGATACTCAGAAAGGTATAGCGCACCTGGTATACTGATTAAAAATACAATGTTCCATTATGTGATTCATCCTCATTAGCACATTAAAAACATGATACATTATTAGGTGTTGCTTGCACCAAAATAATACAAATAAAAATCAAGTTTCAAACTAAAATCCGACTACTGCAAATCACGCTCTAAGAAGTATTAAGCAAGAAAATATCAAGAATAGCCGTGGTCGTATACCATTTACTCTAATAAAACAATACATTCTAGAGATTCGTGATTTTGCAGTAGTCGGGTTTTAGTTTTAAAGTTATGGTTAGTACACTTTAACAGGTAGTATAGAAAGATATCGACAAATGTTACGATAATAGAAGGTAATCCCTAGCATAGTAACCGTCGGCAAACGTTCATTCATAAAAATGGAACGTAGGTAATACACGTTAATTCTGTAGGTATAACCTATCTGTTCTATTATAAATTTATGACTTTACGTTATTAAAATTTGCAAGTCAAGTTTCAAAAGGATTAAATTCAACATAGACTATTGAACATTAGTATAAGTAGTGTGTCTGTCAATGTAACTTAGTAAATTTCATGTTTGTCTGTTAATGCATGATTTAGGACTTAGAATTATTAAGTAAAAAAGGTTGAGACGGGGAACCTATGCCCGATTTCGTATAGATATTAATTAAAGTTAAAACACTTGTAAAATTTTAAAGATTTTGCAGCACTTAGAAAATTTGTGAATTCAACTCATTTAATTGCGAACACTTGTAAAATCTCAACACTTAGAGCAATTTTGAGACATCTAATTTGTTTTTAAGGTACATTAATTGTAGTTTTATACTTATTACAATGGAAGCTTGGTACAAATTACAAAGCGCTAAAAAGCTAGATATTGAAAAGGCAGAAGTTAATTTTAAAAAATCACCTAAAGATAGGCTCACAAAGACATATATTGAAACGCGATTGGAGGCACTTGAAGTGGCATGGACTAGTTTTTTAAATAATCATGACAGCTTGGTACGGGCTGCCACGGACGAACAGATGGTTTCTGATAATTATTTCTTAAACAATGTGCATCAGGAAACAGAGGAAGTCTATATTAATTATAAATGTAAACTAAAAGACAGCTTAAAGCAGTTTGCCGATACCAAGCCATCAGTACAGAGTGTTCAGTCAAAGTCCATGGAGAATGCACTCCAGCTGCCAAAGATCAGTATTAGTAAGTTTTCTGGCAATTACTCAGAATGGCCAACATTTAAGGATCTGTTTACTTCTTTGGTACATAAAAATATTAATTTAGAAGATGTACAAAAAATGCACTATCTAAAAGGTTTACTGTCAGGGGAGGCAGAGCAACTAGTTAGACATATTCCAGTGACATCGAGCAATTACAAGGAGTGTTGGTCCTTGTTAAATAATAGATTTAATAATAAGCGATTTTTGTCTAACTGTTTACTCAAAAGGTTCATGGCCCAATCCAATGCCAGTGAGGATTCTAGCAGTATAAAAGGTCTATTGGACACTACGATGGAATGTCTCAATGGTTTGAAAAATCTCGGAATTGATGTAAGCACATGGGATATTTTAATTATCTACATTGTCAGTTCAAAACTGGACATGGACTCCCGGAAACAATGGGAAAATATAGTTAGCGCGAATGAAGAATTACCGACATTTGTGCAATTCAGAGATTTTTTGGAAACCAGATTTCGAGCACTCGAGTTTTTAGATACCAAGCCGGACAGATCCAAACCGAATGTAAAGTTTAGCAATAAACCAAAGGTTCACCATGTTACTAGTACCAATGATGATCATAATCAGAATAGTGTAGACGCATTGTCTTGTCCATTTTGTAAAGAGAGCCACAAAATTTCTAATTGTAAACAATTCGCTAAGGAAAGTTACGAATCTCGTCATGACTTTGCACGAACCAGGCGCTTGTGTTTTAATTGCTTAAATTCTAATCACTCCATAAAGTTCTGTCGTCAGACCACCACATGCCGTATATGTAAACGCAGACATCATTCGTTGTTGCACCCCAAATCAACCAATAACTCAACCGCTTCTAATAATAGTTCCAATACAGCAGGTGCGGTTAAAGCAGCTGTGTCAAACGTTCAGGCACAGTTATCAGTAAGTGAACCATCCGCATCAACAGATATTGTGTCGCATTTTGCTAAAGGGTCTATACCTGGCCAAGTTTTGTTGGCCACTGCTCTTGTCGAAGCACAGACAAGAAACGGTTCGACACAATCGCTGAGAGTGCTATTAGATCAGGGATCTCAGGCATCATTCATAGCAGACTCAGCAGTGCAGTTACTCGGTCTTAGAAACAACCGATCAAGTCGGTAATTTCGGGAATAGGCGGTGAGCAGAGTACTTCGGTCTCTAAGTTTACAGTCACAATGACTATTCACTCGCGTTTAGACCCTAATTTTAGTATCCAAGTCCGAGCATTTGTACTAGGTACTATTACATCTTTGTTACCCTCTAGAAAGTTAAATTACGTCGACTGGCCAGAATTGAAGGCTATAACTTTAGCCGATCCAGAATTCCACACGCCAAATAAGATAGATGTCTTACTTGGTGCTGAAGTCTACGGAAAAGTTCTAAGAGAAGGTTTGATACACGGGCGACCAGATACACCTGTCGCTCAGAACACAGCACTAGGCTGGATCCTTTCCGGACAGATTTCGTCAAACAACAATACAGTTTGTAGTTACCATGCCATTAATAGTGAAGTGGATCAGCCTGATGATAACACACTCTTGCGACAGTTCTGGGAGATTGAAACTCGTATTCCTGGAAAGAAAATACTTTCTATTGATGAGCAGCGTTGTGAAGACATTTTTTCTCGCACTACTTACCGTGATGAAGAGGGAAGATACGTAGTTAACCTTCCGTTTCGGGTT
Organism: Eilema depressum; assembly: GCA_914767945.1. Lineage (NCBI taxonomy): Eukaryota > Metazoa > Arthropoda > Insecta > Lepidoptera > Erebidae > Eilema > Eilema depressum. The sequence continues at coordinate 2,954,102 of OU612027.1, read as the reverse complement.
GAAGATCCTCAATCTCAATATGGAGGCTCCAGAGACCTCGCCATAAGAAGATTTCAGCTTCTTGAAAACAAATTCAAGAAGAATCCACAAATCAAGGATCAATACTCTGATGTCTTTCATGAATACATCAACCTTGGTCACATGAGACCACTACACGGCGAAGACCTGAAAAACCATACAGCAGTGTACTTACCGCATCACGCCGTGGTACGTGAAGATAAAATCACCACCAAGGTTCGAATAGTTTTCGATGCATCAATGAAGGGGTTGAATGGAGTGTCTCTGAATGATGATCTCATGGTAGGTCCCACATTGCAACCTCCACTACGTCACATCATTATGAGATGGAGAATGCATCCCATAAGTCTCTGTGCTGACATTGTCAAGATGTACAGGCAGGTAAAGGTTGCTCCTGAACACACAGACTTTCAGCGAGTAGTGTGGCGGGATAATCCAGAATCTGAAATAAAAGAATACGCAATTGAAAGAGTTACCTTTGGTACAGCATCAGCTCCTTACCTTGCAGTGAAGTCCTTGCAGCAGCTGGCGATCGACGAAGGTGCAGGTTACCCGGGATTATCTGAAAAAATAATAAATGATTATTACGTAGATGACCTAATGACTGGTTGTCAATCAATTGAAGAAGGTGTAATCATATATAATCAAATGAAAGAAGTACTTACCAAGGGCGGATTCCAGTTGCAGAAATGGGTTAGTAGTTGTGATGACCTTCACGAGAAAATACAAGATATTAAATTACAAAAGGATCAGGAAAGGAAGGACATTAAACAGGATAATGTCATAAAAATATTAGGAATTTCATGGGATCGAGACAACGATGAATTTAAGTATTCTATAAACCTTACCAGTCAAGAGACTCCTATAACCAAGAGAAAAGTCATTTCTGACATTTCCCGTCTATTCGATCCACTTGGTTGGGCAGCTCCTTGTATCATTTTGTTTAAAATATTTATTCAAAGAATTTGGTTGTCTGGATTAGACTGGGATGAAGACCTAACACCAGAATTGAAGACAGATTGGGCAAGCTATCGTAACAATCTTCTGCAAATCGATAAGTTTAGCATTCCCCGCTGGGTTAACCGAAAGGCCGATGACCTGTCTGTAGAGCTGCACGGTTTCTGTGACGCTTCTCTTGCAGCATATGCTGCAGTTATTTATTTGAGGGTTGTTGATGCGAATAAAGTTATTCACAGTAATCTCATCACTTCTCACACAAGAGTTGCACCGGTTAAGCAGCAGTCAATTCCTCGTTTGGAACTTATGGGAGCAGTATTAGTTTCGGAACTCATCGTGGAGGTAGCTGAAGTAATGGGCATTCCGCTCTCTCAAACACATGCCTGGACTGACTCATCAGTGGTCTTAGCATGGTTGAGCCGTCACCCCAGCCATTGGTCTACATTCGTAGGAAATAGAGTTTCTACCATTCTCTCCCATTTAGACAACTCACACTGGGCTCATGTCAAGACATCGGAAAATCCTGCTGATGTTGCATCCAGGGGTACTACACCACAAGAGCTCGCTGGTAATAAGTTGTGGATTACAGGTCCCTCCTGGCTTCACAACGAAGTAATTGAGTACCCGAGGCCGAAATCTATCGCACTCACTACAGAGCTAAGAGCGGTTAAAGCACATGTTGCTACTGAAAGCTCTCACGAAGATTCCTTTTGGACAAAGTTCTCTTCATTTCAGCGATTGGTTCGAGTCATTGCGTACTGTAGGAGAGTTTTGAAATGGAGGAAACAAGAAGATAAGAGTAAAGAGAGATATGAGACCAATTTAACAGCTCTTGAACTTGAAGAAGCCACATACATATGCATTAAACACATTCAACAGAGGGAGTTCGATGAAGATATTAAGGATTTAAAAACAACCGGACATGTAAAGTCGCGGAGTAAATTAAAATCTTTCTGTCCGATCATAGATAACAATGGAATTCTACGCGTTAGTGGTCGCTTACAAAATTCGCACTTGGATGAAGATACTAAATCGATACCTCCCACGTAAGTTGTTGTAACCCACAAAATTGCCATTTTGTGTTTTTCACGTAAATGTGTCTAATTTTATGTATAGTATCCTGTAACAATTAGATCAAATCCAAAAATCTATTAATTTCGGTAGTTTTCAGAAGTATAACATCGTAAGTTCCGAAGTATCCCGGCGTATATTGTGGTATTTATTACTTGCAATAGTTTACGGCGGGCGGTGTGAGTCTGACGAGCGCGCTCATCCCGCGTATGTGTGACATAAAACAGACTACGTTGGAACTCGCTGTAGGTTGCATGTCACGCGCGTATTTTATGTGTTGATTTGATATTTATTACGTAATAGTACTAGCACATATTTTCTGTATTTAAAATATTGGTTATTTAAAATGTGGTATTGTTGTATGTAATCAATTACATACAACAATATACGTTCCTGAATTTACAAGTATTTTGTGTTAAGTAATACATACAACATTTTACTTCGGAATTAGTTATACTAAAGTACATGGCAAGATGACTTACAATGATTTACGTGGTCAAATTAACTATTTTATGGTTACTAAGTAACACATACAACAATCTACTTCGCTTATCACTGACATTGTGTAAGTTGTAAGTAACATTTGCGGTTTATAGATGTGATCAAAAATCTATAGAAATAAATAAAATTGAAGTGTCTATTTGTAATGTCAAAATAACAAGTGAATAAACATTTGAACCTAAAAAAAATAAGAAGTTGAATGAAATTTTGATTTTTTTTTCTTTTCATCTTATTTTCTTCATCTTTTTCATCAAATCTTCTTCTTCAATCATCAATCATCATCATCATATTCAAAATAACAAATTTTTACTAAATGGGTGTGAATGTATATCAGGTACCATTAACAAGAACATAATTTAAATGTCTTTGGTCGGTCTGTCTGTCTGTTCCGCTAATCTCCACCCTCCTCTCGAAGGTGACGGAGCGTATCATTAACACATAGCTTCTGGGGTACTTTGAACTGTATGATCTACTGAGCAACCGACAGTACGGCTTCCGCCACCGTAGCTTAACCGGTGTATCTTATCTTAACCTTCTTTTGTATCTCACAAACCGTTGCGCACAAGCCATCGAGACTCGAGGTGAGGCACTGGCGGTTAGTCTCGATATCGGAAAGGCCTTTGATCGGGTCTGGCCGACGTCTTCTTGCAAAGCTCTTATGGACTCCCCAAGGAATTATGCGAATGGATTGCCCGCTTTTTGTCCAACAGAAGTATCCAAGCCGTCGTTGATTTCAGTTGCTCGGACCGCATGGACATAAAACGCTGGTGTCCCACAAAGTTCCGTGTTGTCTCGACCTTGTTACTGCTGCATATCAATGACATGCTGTCGGATGACTCCATTCAGTGCTATGCGGATGACGTACCGGAGACGCTTGTTACACGGACCGTGCAAATATCCCTCAGTCCGAGATGGAGGAAAGCCGCGAACAACTTGTGTCTGAAATCGAGACTACGTTATCTAGAGTACCAGATTGGGGCAGACTGAATTTAGTACAATTCAACCCCTCTAAGACACAAGTATGTGTATTCACCGTTAAGAAAATCCCATTCATTGTAGCATCGCAATTCCTGGGCACACTGCTTACCATTTCCTTGAGTATTGGGATCCTTGATATCGATATCTCCAGCGACGTCCAATACCGTAGTCAATTGGAAGACAAGGTGAAGCTAGCATCAAATAAGCTTGGAGTGATCAACAGGGTGAATACTTAACTGTCGGGCAACGACTCCGCCTACATAAGGCACAGGTTCGGCCCCACTTGGAGTACTGCAATCACCGTTTTGTCGAAGCGCCTACGTGCCAGCTTGAAACTTGAAGTGGTCAACCCCTTCGACTCGGTACAAAGACGACTATTGAGGCTCGTTGACCATCCCATACTCGCAGGTCATGTGGAACGTCTCAGTCTCAGAAGAGACTTTGCCTCATTGTGGTGTTCTACCGAATATACAATGGTTTGTGCTCAGATGAACTATTTGACATGATACCCACAGCTACATTCTATCATCGCATCTCGCCACAGGCAGGGAAATCATCGTCACACACAACGTCCGGAAACAGTACGCACTGTGCGGTATGAAAGGAACTACATCCCTCGCACACTCAACCTGTGGAATGAACTCCCTGCGGTGGTTTTCCAAAGCGACTACAATTGATTGATAAATTGATAGCTGCCGTTGACTGGACAATACTTGTAGACTACACTTATGAGAAGCACTATAAAAGGAGGATGTCTGTACCTCGTCATCCAAACCCGATATATTCCTTTTTTCACGATCGCATAGGCGAGCAGTGCTTGTAGAACGCACAGTACCGTGGAAAACTAACATAACCTAACCTAAAGACCACGCTATAAAGACGAACAAATACTTTGACCTGACTAACGAGTTAACCAAAAATGGCTACGTGATTAAACTCTACGCCGTAGAAGTAGGACCAAGACGATTTCAAGCTAAATCCCTGTACAACTTAAAGACCTCGGATTGCCAAGAGCTTCAGTAAGCTCTTTACTAAATCGAATGTCCAAAGCGGCATTGATAAGATCTTACCAAATTTGGATAGGTAGGGGGGTACACTACTGACGGTGGAGGTGAGCGCTGATGCATCACAAAATGGCCACCCTTAACCTACATCTGGGTCGCAAGTCCCAGTCGCCGTCACGGTGTGCTCTGTATCACGGGTCCATGAGGACCCGGCGACCGCACGGTGAATCCATGGAGTGCTGAGAATCGGATCTCTGGGGCTCTTCAAGAATGGGCATTAGAAGGTTTTTTCAGGGTCGGCAGTGCGAATGTGAAGCCCCTGGTGTTGCATACGTCCATAGGCCACGGTAACCACTTCCCATCAGGTGGGCCGTGTACTTGTCTGCCACCTAAGTGGTAAAAATAAAAAATACCACACCTTTTTTCTCTCTTGCTTTTCGGCGTAAATTGTTGTATCTGGTACATACGACTAAATGCGACTCATGTGTTCCGGTGTACATAATTGTAAGTGACTGATACAACAATTTGTAAAGGTCATATACCGCGGTAAAGTGTTGTAACAGCAAAATCTCTAAAACCTTTGGTATTTTTGAATAATACCATGAGGTAAACGCTAAAGTATTATTAACTGAAGTCACATATTGAATTTTATAAAGATTAGTTGAAAACTGCGGTTTTTATTGCCAAAAGTACCTTTGAAACGCTCTCCTGTAAAATCACAGTTTAGAAGTTACAACAGTTTACGTAGGAGGTATCGAAATGTCCCATAATCTTACCTCATAGTAGTCATATCACCGATCTACTAATCGATGAAGCTCACAAGAGAACTCTACATGGAGGTCCAACATTAATGTTGAGTCATTTGCGTACCAAGTATTGGATTATTTCAGCCAAGATGAAAGTCAAGGCTTACGTACGCAAATGTGTGAAATGCAGACGGTATTCAGCAGCTACTCAAACCCAGCTAATGGGTCAGTTACCGTCTAGTAGAGTGACTCCAACGAGGCCATTTCTGCACAGCGGCGTTGATTTCGCTGGTCCTATCAGCATTAGGACTAGCAAGGGCCGTGGTCACCACTCATATAAGGGTTATATTTGTCTATTTGTTTGCATGGTGACCAAGGCAGTTCATTTGGAGGCCGTTAGTGATTTGTCCTCTCAAGGCTTCATCGCAGGCTTTAAACGGTTTGTCTCTCGACGAGGCATGGTCAGTGACATTTGGAGTGACAATGGTACGAATTTTGTCGGTGCCTCCAAAGAACTTCAGCATTTAGTAGCTGCAGAGAAGTCTTCTGTAGCAGCAGAAATCAGAGAATGGTTAAGTAATAATAAGACTACTTGGCATTTCATTCCACCTCATTCCCCAAACTTTGGCGGTTTGTGGGAGGCTGGAGTTAAAGCTACTAAATTCCACCTGAGACGTGTTATAGGAGATTCCACATTAACTTTCGAGGAAATGTCTACCCTTTTAACTCAAGTGGAGGCATGTCTTAACTCTCGACCGTTATCAATGATGTCTGAGAATCCCAACGATCCTACTCCCTTGACACCTGGTCATTTTTTAATCGGGGAATCACTGATAGCGGTGCCTGAACGTAATTATGAAAACGCGAATATGAGTAATTTGAGACGTTGGCAGGTTACTCAATGTATGTTGCAAAATTTTTGGCGACGGTGGTCAAATGAATATTTGACGTATTTGGTGCACCGTTACAAATGGTGTAAGCACATCGCAGAACCTGGTATTGGAGATATAGTATTAATCAAGGAGGATAATTTACCTCCTGCCCGTTGGCTTTTGGGTAAGGTAGTTGAAAAGCATCCTGGGTTGGACAAAGTCACGAGAGTAGTGACGCTTAAATGTAATGGAACACTCATCAAGCGTCCAGTTTCAAAATTATGTGTTTTGCCAACCACAACTTAGAGTCATCACTTCATACACACGTAGTTAAGTTTTTTGTTGTTTAGTTTATTTACAGTCCATTTATAATGTTAGTAGTCAAAGTTTCTCAGTTTAGCCCCTGACCTCATGGTGGGCGGTTTTAGTTATTAAGAACAAATATATGTTCTTGGTGGGCGGTATGTTTAAGTTAGTTGTATTGTAATACAAGTTTAGTTTATATAAGTGATAAGAGATGGCGCCACTGGAAAAATTGAATCGCGTTATGAACGATCAGTGGTCTTCGTATATAAGCCCACGGAACTATATTTTTGTTGAACGCTTTTACAGTACTATCCTTCATAGTGATTACATCAATAGTATCTGCATTAAGTTGTTTCATTTCACGGACCTAGTAACAGTTTGTTCAATCACCATACTAGTGTCTTTATGGATTTATTATCCATAGTGTCATGTCAGTGGCACCGACTGTCATTGAATTGGCATTTTTTTAAGAAGTTGGTTGGTTTCGTTTCATATCATTTTAGATAATATAAGAAGTAAAAGCGTTTAAATGTTGTTTTTTTAAAGGTCCAAATAAATAATTTGTGGAAAAGTACAAGTGATTTATTCAATATGTGTAGCAAGTTCCACCAAGTGCCATCAATCTCCACTATAAACAGTTGTTTTTTGTCATTACAAAAAAAACGCAATTTTGTCTTACTTCAATAAAGCATATTTATATATATATATTCATATTGGACAATTGACATTATATTGACAATCGATCACAGAATGTATACAGTCTGCGGACGAATGCGACTGCATCAATACTGTAATCTGGTAAATGTCTTCACGGTCACGTCCAGCAACGATGCGCCATGCTCGGCTTACATGTCGTATGCCAATATCTGTTATTGATTGTGGCATTTAGTATTCAAATATATACCGTTACCCAATAGTTGAAAGCGACCTAAAGGTAGATAGTAGAAAAAAATATTTTCCTCAATATTCTCAAAAAATTGTGTTTGGCAATCAGCTATAGGCTAACATGGACTCATCTTTTTTATATGACTTTGCCTGCTTTGGCCAAATTCTACAGGGAATTAAAAAGAAACCTAATGAAGAAGAAGGACTTGCACCCAATACATGGAGCTGTTAGCCGGAGAAAGTTTGAAGGTCTTACGAGGCTAGTTCATGGAGAAGAGTCCACTGAGATTATCAGAGAGACATGAAGATATTTCTGTGTTTTCCACACTCATAATAATATTATGATTACAAAGTAAACAGCCTATAGTCATTTCTCTTCAGGGTTATAACGACGTGACTTTGAAAAAAGTGTGAAACTCGATAATTATGTTAACAATTGTCTAACAAATTTAGCTCACACCAAAGACTTAGGCGATTGCGAACAACTTTAAAGTTTCACAGTTTTGTTGGAAACTTCGTTAAAGATGGTTAAAGCAAATGCGGATAAAAGTGGCTTAAGTGTCACCATGGAGCGGAAATCTGCTAAATATGTCAAATTTATTATGAGGTAGATCACATACCCGTAAATTGAAATTCAAATAGACCAGATGAGCTTATATGTTCAAATAAAAGGTACAAAATGTCTTTAAGTATAATTACATTACTCTATAGTCAAGTCACCATGTTGATATACTCCACTTTTATATTTTTATCCTAATTGACTAGACAATAGCGCAAAATGAATTCATGTAAAGGATGATATAAGAATATCTGCCAATTGAATAAGATTATATTTTAGTTTCGCTTATGACTTGAGACACGCTTTAACGCTTGGTTGAAGTTTAGAACTTTAACGCGTCATTAGCTTTCGCTATGATAGAAAAGAATTAATGGTTTCCGATGGATACCTCTCAACTTAATAATATATCAAACGCTATCTAAAGTTCCTCCTCAATAGTTCATTAACTTTAAAAACAGGCAATTCTATGTACACATGAGTAGGTAGAGGTCAGATGGCTGTCGCTTCATGGAAAATATCAAAATTCAGCCAAATCCGCAGTTAGACTGGTGAAACGGACCCCAGACTCCGAGGTGAAAGCTTAGGATGCGACTGAAAAACGCTAGGATGAAGAAGAAGTTCATTAACTTTATAAACAGGCAATTCGAAATATGCCACCTTAGTGGTATGAAAAAAATTAAGGGTACGACGTAATATTTTGTGACCACGATTATGGAAATTCTCTCCATGATAAGATCTTCAAGAGGCCCTCACTGTCATCACACGATTAGTTACGGATGGAACCAAAACTAACATTTTGGAGCCGGAGGCACTTTTACTCACATAAATACGCCTGTTTTATAATAATAATCTGGCAACCCTACGTCACAAAATCATTTTCATTTTGCTCCGAGAGTTTTTAATTATTTTGTATGATTTAAGAATGATATGGTATTTATACATTGGTATGGCACAGTGAAAGTGCACAGTAACGCTCACTGGGATGTTTACCATGTTTTATGTTTATTTTGAGTGGCCGATATTTTAATAATTTTGTTAGAATGTATACAAGTTTAAAAAATACCACAAACAAAAACGTCGCAGCATGACTGACAGACAGTTGCAATAGTGAAATAAATATGTAATATCTACGAGTGTAATGACAAAAATTGTAGACTCTATCACAAGGCAGAAGTAATAAGAATATACCTAACACAACCCCGGACTCATCGCTAAGCTCCGCCGCGTAGCCTTCAGTAATGGGACCAGCGGCGTCGAGCTCCTCATCGAGGGACAATTTCTTCTCCCCGCTGAAGTAGCCAACACCTGTACGTCGGCCGAGGAGAGGCCGGCCAACAACCTGCTTGGGACCCCAACACCCACCAGCTTCGATAAGAGCCTCCAGTGATGTGCACCGCATGAGATGGACGACTACGATGAATGAGAATGTCACGCGGGTATATTTTGCGGCTACAAGGGGAGGATCCAACCTCACCGTGTATCGTGGCCGTTTACTATCTCTGTTTCAGGAATTCGAACCAGCTGTCTACGTTTCAGCACAACAACTATCGGACCAATTCGGTCTATTCAACGTTTCAATGTGTTGAATGGTGCCGTACTTGAGAGGCTATTATCTGACGTACTGACTAGTCTTACTATTCCCAACTGCAACTGTCCCTTCGGTGGAAACCAGTGCGGCTTCGAGTGTAAGTCCACCACAGCTCGTTCACGCTGATGAAGTGGAGGAAAGTGAGACTGTATCCGTAAGAACCCAATATAATGAACGATTAAGGAGCACTTTGGAAGAAACAATGCTGGAATATCGCTCCATTATACCAAGCAATCGACCTCGTTTACCCCATTTGCCTATGCATAAACGCAATATAGCACTGATCTGTGCCCTAGATTCGCTATTATCTAATTATTTAGAAAATAGTAAAGTTCACGGTTCTCTACTATATATAAATCTATGAGCTCGGTGATACGCACTCGATTTTGTATAGTGCGGCCGTTGCAGCATGTCAAGTAGCCGGTGTTAACTTTATTGTTATGTAATCTGCTACTTGCCCAGAGCCTGCTGTGCCGTCCTGGCAGTAAAGGATTGAATGTCATATTTGCCAAGACAAGGGCATTTAATGGTAAAACTAATCTGCTTCAGATCGGCCAATACGAGCCAGAAGGTGATGCGCTTTGTAACTCAGGCATTTTCAGGAACTAATCTTAGCTCACAACAATACGCGTCATGAATAATGGCATCGAATTTATGAAGCAGAAAGTTTATGCATGGGCAAATCGAATCCATCGCTATAAAAAGCAAGCTGCTCGTAATAGGTATAAGAATCGCATCTTCCAAAAGGATGAGGTATGGGTTTATTGGAAATAGGAACAACCCGAGTTATGTGGTCTGACGCCACGAATTCTTTCTGGCGTAGCACCTGATCGACACCTGTCATCCACACAGAAGGTGATTGGATGAAAAAGGTTGAGTGAGCATGTGAGAATATACAGATTATGGAGTCAATTATCATCACACCTGATGATGTTGCAAGTGCAGTCTGTTTGTTAACGAGTTGGAAGTCGTCAGGACCTGGGCTTAACATCAGTAGAATATTAAATGTTACTACTTCCTTCCTTCCTTCAGATTTCAGATGGTTCCTTAAGAATGGGGATAGGGTTAACAATATACCTACCTACCTACCAACTGGCTCGAACTTGGGCTACCTTAACGACTTAGTGTCCTACTAAAATAGAAATATGCATAAGAATTTTCTTCAGTCCACATAAAAACAAAGCGCGAAAGCATTTTAAGGGACAATTTATGCAATATATTTCATACCTTGGATTATGAGGATCTCTCCAAATATTCAAGCTTAGACCAAGTAGTACTAAATATTCAAAGCAGTTCTATATTATTTATAAAAGACGTACCCGGTCTATCGAGTGAGGTAGAATCGTTCGAGCTAATCTTTATTATCCACATGACTTTATAAGGTTTTCTGAAGATGTCTTTTAAATTCTCCCGGGTACATTATTTTTTGTATCGAAGATAAACAAGGATATATTATTTAGATTTTGTTACTATTTCTAACAAATATTGATCCCAAAAAGTAACATTTTTATTTAATATCTTTTATTGAAATTACTTATGAGAATGCTAATATTATAGTTTTTGAGCAAAATCATTTTTTTATACCACTTAGGTGGCAGACAAGCACACGGCCCACCTGATGGGAAGTGGTCACCGTGGCCTATGGGCGTCACGCTCGCGCTGCCGACCCTGAAGAAACCTTCTAATGCCCTTTTTGAAGAACCCCATATTGTAGTTATATTACGTAATAAAATCTTGTTCAACTACTACGCGAGCTCTATCAAATTTAATACAAGATATTGGTACTTCAAATCGATACTGAGATCTTCTTCCTCCTAGCGTTAATTCCCAGTCGCATCCGAAGCTTTCAGCTCGGAGTCTGGGGTCCGCTTCAAATCGATACTGAGATAGTGATATATTTTTACATTAACTATTCTAATCCTATTGTTAACATTTTCATAGATCACGATTTCAGACAAAAAAAGATATTTGTCATAAAGTGTCCAAAAAACTGACGAAAGCCATCGCTAGATAGACTATCAATAAAGCACAAAAGAGTATCTTAAGAGAACTTTAAGATTAACAATGTCGACCCGGCGTTGAACCCGAGGCGATTGATTACAATTCACACGTCATTAGGCACCCACCGGTGGGCTCGGTTCACTTGATACATTACCGAGCTATCTCTTTTAAGGGTCTCAACTATGTGAAAACAAGCAGTAGGTTAAGTTGGGCATGTGCTTTATATTTTATAAAAATACTAGCTGACCCGGCGAACTTCGTACCGCCATATTTTCCACCCGCGTGGTATTATCTCTGAATTTATCAGTGTTTCTCTACAACATTTTGCATGTATTATACATAATATATAAACCTTCCTCTTGAATCACTCTATCTATTAAAAAAAAACCGCTTCAAAATCCGTAGCGTAGTTTTGAAGATTTAAGCATACATAGGGACGGACAGACAGCGACAGCGACTTTGTTTTATCATATGTAGTGATTTCAACATACAGAGGATCAATATCGTTATTACATTACCTCATATTAAATATCCCACCGTACCTAACCGAAAATATTGCAGGCAAGCGTATTTAAAGCGAGGTAGTATATATTTTTGGTAAATACAGATACAGCAACGTAGGCCGCAAATTGGCATTTAAAATAAGAATAAATCAGTTATAATAATACTAATATGGACGTATCGTGGACGTAAAAGGCAGGCTATATAATAGTAATATAAACGTTGGACGGTAAAGGAGACGGGGACTTCTGGGCCAAAATTGTAATGAGTTGAGATATGACTTAAAAAAAGCGGTATTTTTTTCTATTTCAAAATATTAAAAAACCAGCTCAATTGAAAATCTTGAAGACGAGAAATCTTAAAACTAAATTTATTTCACTAGCAAAATAAAATATCGATTACTAAAAATTATTTAAACAATATTGCGTATTATAACACTTGCATCACAATTTGATATTAAATCAATCAGAGTGAACAAAACTTAATCGTAATAATAATAATAACCATTTAAAATACCAAATAATAGTGTAATAAAAATAAATTCTGAATCGATTTCCGTTAATCGATTAATTATTTCTTGTGTTTATCAACTGTATTTTTAAGCTGTGACAGCTGACAGCTCCATTTTCTGTCAATCAGGCCCACGAATGTATGGAAGAGTATCCATCTCCTTTAGTCCTAAAACCGACTTAATGAAATTACGAGTATGTGTTAGCTAGCTGAACTATTTAACATTTAATTCATACTATGTTACTTCTGAATAAGTTTTCTGTAACTCTCGTGCTTTATGTTTGTCACTGAAATTATGGGAAACTAGGTAGATATAATATATTTCTGCTATAATTATTATTTGGCACTATATTTCGACTCACATTTTGGCAAAATAAAACATTTTTTTTATATACAATAGTTCAACATGTACAGAAATGTTCCTAAAATTGGCAGTCATACAATGCTACATTGGATATTCTGATCGTACTTCATTCGCAAAATCGCCAACAGAGAGGAAACGAGGTTGAATAGTTTTGGTGAAAAACCTTTTCAATGATAGAAACTGTTTTATGGCTTGTTCAGGTATATAATTCATGCATTTTTGAAAGATTTCATCAGGAACGGCTTTCTGTTACTGGACATGGAAAGAAATATAGAAGAGAAAATTATTTGGCGACTAGTCCGCCTTTCCCAGTAAAAGGGAATGGATAAATAAAGCGACTCCATTTTCTAATAATTTTTTGATGAATTTATCTCCCCCTGTGCTTAAAAATATCAGATCAATGAAATTCGTAATGAATGAGTTTCTAGTCTTAGCCTGGGGCCCGATTCACTAACGCCACGTAACCTATTATAACGTGGTATTCAGTAAAATCTGTCAAAGTAAAACTTGGCAGAACAATAAATAATTCTAGTTTTTTTTGTCTATCATTCTTGTCGTATGTCATCTATAATATAAAAAACAATCCCTAAATGTGTTGGTAAGCGCAAATCTCGAGAACAGCTGAACCTAATCGGTTCAGCTGTTTCTTAGCTAATTCTTTTTTAGAATATTCCTTAAAGTACGAGGATGGTTCTTACGGCGAGAAAAATTTAAAAAAAGGCGGTACGAAGTTCGCGGGGTCAGCTAGTTTAATATACTTACATTTCCTTCTTTACCGAAAACCCACGAAGAAAACTATACTTTTACTCATCGAAATGATACGTTACGTTTTAGAAGCCACAAAACCACAAAAACTTAAACGTAAAGTTAGTGAATTGGGCCCCGGTCGCTTAGTTAGTCGAGAATTTCTTAACATTCAATGTCATCCTATTTTTGTTATTTTGCGATTTAGGTGGGACCACAGTGTCCCCATCTTATCCCGAATAGGTAAGAGCCTACATACTCGCGTACCATCGCCGTGTGCAATGCGCTGACCGAGAGAACTCCCACCCAGCTAAAACTTTCGAGACATTAGTAAAATATTTTACTCAAATCATCGCTTGTAATCTCTTGGAACACGTAACTTGAACAATACATAATTGTTTGTAAGTCAAGTAGCTTAGGTCAAAGATATCTTGAAAATCCTTTTGGAATAATGGTAATCCTCCTTTCTGTGTAAAGATAATACGTGTGGGAGTTCTCCCGCGACAAGGTTAAGTCTGTTGTTCGAACAGTTCATATGCTCCAAACGGACGACTATTCACATGACCTTGGCAATTGTGGATGATAGCAATCAATAACGCCCGCTGCTCCAATGGCACGCGTAAAAATATTTTTAATTATGTTATTACATACATATACATTTACGGATTTATGGGCACGAGGATATAACGCCTATAAACCCCCGAAAGGGTAGGTAGAGCTGTATTAACACTCAAATTTTGCCAACTACTATTTTCAGTCCCACGTGATAGGGGCGAGCCTATTGCCGTCAAGCGGGCACTAAGTCACACAGGCTGTATGTTTACAGTCGGATGGAAAACAGCCCTTCTATCCCTTAGTCACCTTCTGCGACACCCACCGGAAGAGATGAAGTGGCCCTTTTTATATTATTATTATATTATAATCGTACATAATTTATTCGGACTAACGAGAACTGTGTGCAGTTGTTGCCAACACCAGAACGATGTGGTATACCATGTTAGTGATAATTTTTTTACGTTAACACATCATATTAATCTGATGGCTAATAAGACGATGATCTTGTTAAGGGATTCTGCTGTGAATCGGCTTATTTATTAAAAAAAAAAAGGAAATCCAGAATAATACACCTTGACGGGCTATTTTGGGAAGATTCATCCATTTAGGTTCAGAATTTTTTTCATAAAAAAATATTGCAAGTTCTCACACGCTTTATTATATTTTAACATCAAAATACTGGTAGATCGCGATATATCACCAAATACAAACTATGCATCTCCTATGGGATCCCATTAAATTCTCCCCTAAAGAAAAATTGCGGGGCAAAACAAACTATTTCCTGATACAACAGGTACCTGCTAGTCCCTTTATGACACTATGGGGGACATCTTGATAGCGCTTCTTACAACAGCAGAGAGGACCGCTAAACAGTATTTTGCACGATTATAGAGATCTGGAGCAATTATCGGACGGACATCGGAGAAAGGTTCGGTGAAAGACAGTAGCCCTAAAGGAATAATTCAGCAAAATCATGACGATCTCAAGGTTTTTATTTTCTTCATTACAAGTTGAAAAACTTTTGTATACGTAACTTTTCTGTTGAGGTAGGCAAATTATATGATTGAACCAAGTAATTTGTTTTAGTTAGATTCAAGATTCAGTAAGGCTCTTACTGATAAAAAGTAACACAGTGTAATTTTGTATGGCAACTGTGACATTTTGACATAATTGCTGTAACCCTGTGTAATTTTTATCAAATGACCAAATCAAATATTTATTAGTAGATTTTTTAAATAATAGTAATATAAGTAAGAAAAATAAGCTTTAGGTACAATTCACTAAGTAGCACTCTTTATTCAGTTTACTTTTCATAATTCAGCAGTTAGGTATATTTAAAGTTTTAAATATAATTAATTGTATATAATAAATAATTAATTCGCGTAAATATCATCGTTGTTAGTATATAATGAGGATAAAGCAAATTAGCTTTTATCTAAATTCACAAAATTGTTTGACCTGAAAAACTGATAAACCTCTTTTTTCCTAGTCACGTATTTGGGAAAGTAGAACGCGGATTTGTTATCTGTGCCTCCATTAGGTCCGACCCATGTTACTTGTAGCCTTTTTTAAAAGAAAATATAGAAATCCTACTTTTTTAAAATAAACCTCAAAAGTCAAGTAAGTGCTAGGTGTACCAACACCTACAGTGCTAGGTGTTCCAATAACGGAGCTACGACGGAGCTAGTCCACCAGGACTAGCTCCGTCTAACGTGTGATGCAAGGTAACATCAGTAGCATCTATTAACATAAATCACACAGCTTATCCCTTTTGTTAAAAGCTGAATCACGTATTTTAATATGATGCAATCACTTAAGATAGTTTAATAATAAATCATCTATAAACGCAAAAAATAGCAAGATAAGTCACTATTCTTTCGACTGCACTCCAGCCTACCACGAGGTAGGCTGCAGTCAATTTGACGAATTAGGAAAATATAAAAAACAAACAAGAACTAAGGTGTGTAAAAATTATATTTTCACTTGCCTGCAGAAGTAACAGTGCCAAAAAAATATTGCCTTTTTTACTGGCTTACTATAACAATATAGATGACGCGATGAGGATTTTGGTGGTTATCAGCTCTGACATAGCAATATCTTCAACAAATTTGAACAATTTTTGTTAGATGACATATTCAAATCACGCCTGCCACCATTTTCCTCAATTCTATTTCAATTCCCAATAACAATGAAGCTTTGAGAAAAGTCGCTCTATTCATTAATGCCGCCGCGTCGAGACGCATGCCGCGTGGCTCCCGGCAGAGTAGAATTTGGGCCACCCCATCTCTTCCCAAGCGGTGTCGTACAAGGCGACTGAGGGATAAGGCTGTTTAATATCAGACAGATATATATAGCCCAGACTCAGGCTCAGATGCATGGCTCGAGTCAACAATAGTGCCCGTAATACGGCAAAAGCCTCACCCCTTAATACGTGGGACAGAATACAATGATTGGTGATTGTAGGTGTTCATTCTAAGCCTAACCCTCCGGAGATAGCGTGATTATCTAAGTGTGTATGTGTATGTATGATTATTAAAGATAGACAATACTTTCTACCCACCTGAACATGTGGAGCAAATGCTTACAACATTGAATATCCTTAATAAAGCCATTACTATGCATTTCTTGGTGAACATATAAAGGATACAACCAAGGCTGATAGTGCCGTGAAGAGAAACGTTTTTATTTTACGACTATCGAAAAACCATAGAACATAACGACGTATAGACGATTCTGCTTACCTAATCTGTTTTATGGAGCGTTAAAAGGTTTTACCATGTTCCTTCGAAGAAACAAGAGCAAAAACATACCTGATGAATAATTAAACGAATGTAATTTTAAGATTTAACGGTTCAAGTTAGAGAAATACAATTATGTACATGAACAGAATTTTCCTTTGAACACAGTACTTAATATTATTCTAATGAACCACCTACCTTTTAAAATGTTCTCTAAAAACTACAACTACACACTATCCAGCCCATGTACACATTATGATTAATTAAAATTTTAAATAATAAATCGATGGGATTCTTTGTCACCTAAACTTTTTACAGTAACAGTTTTGTCCCAACGAACGGCAACGTGTCACAGGATGCAACTACTTTGTCTATATAGTTTAATTAATATGTAGAAAACAACTTGCAGGTAATCAGTTATTATTATAAGCATACAATAATAACAAAGTCTAAAATAAATTAAAATATAATTAATAACAGGAAAAATACTATTTAATGTAGGAACGAACGTACTTCGTAGAAAATATAATTTCCTAAACACACAGCCGCTAGCCTCTGTAACACGCAGACAGTACGTTAAGTTTACAGTTTACATATTAAATGGGTTTGTGTGTCTGTGTTCTGGTTCCAACGAAGACACATAAGTGGGTTGTAGATTGCGTGCAGAAATTGGGCACAGAATTGTCGTTTGCATAATCATATTAACTATTTAGACTGTTCTACAGAATGCTCCGTGGCTTTTCCGTGGCTAGGACAGGTTGCAGTTATCTGCGCCTTTTATAAGCCCCAAGTTCTAAAGGCCGATTTCTTCGATTCATCGATTTATTTGTAGATATTTTCATCCTTATTATTACTAGATTAAGGTCAATAATTGATACCCTAAACTACTAGGCCCCCTTATAGCCCGGTCAATATAAACTAAATATAAAGGAGCAATAGTGCAATAATTTACACCCAGCTAAAAGTTGCATTGTTCAAAACACCGTCATAAAAAATACAAAAAGTCCTCATCGATCCGACACCTGGATGTATTTTATTATGGGTCAATAGAAATGGGGATTTCGCGATTTTCAGAAAAATGGTTTTGGTATGTTTTCAGCTGGGTACGAATTATTGTAGCCTCGGATGTGTAGATTGACCGGATTATAACTAAAAATGTTCTAATGTACATGATATTTTCTGAAGTTAAGCGAATATCACTCATTGAAATAGCGATCATTAGTTTAGTTTATTTCAACTGTTGAACAAAATGTTATTTAATTCACTCTATTGCAGTAAAAAAAAAACATATTTATCGAATAACATACCTACACAAAAATGAACTCAATGCACAGAATTGTAAAAATATCGCGACATTTTGCAATGGGTTTAAAAATTTCGATTTCCGATACGAAAATCAAGTGCTACAGCTCGGAAGCGTGATGTCAGAAAGCAAGTACACACGTCAGATTTCACAACACTGCACAATTTTCAGTTCCCAACAACGCCCTTCGGCTTGCAATATATCCGCGAATATACCTACCTATTCGCTCAGTTTAAAATTTCCTGTTACTTTTATACGTGTAGTAAAGTTTGTATCATATTCATAAACTCGTATTTAGGTTTGTTGTAAAACTTGATATTTAAATTGTGTATGTTGAGTACGTATAATTAGATTGTTTGAGTTCTGTTGCTGAAAAATAAAATGATTTAGACACTATAATGACACGTCATTCATTAGTTCTTCTAATTAACGTAATATCTTCAATGTAACCTAAAATAAAAATGGGAGATTCAGCATTAAATTTGGTACGCGACATTAATATAGAAAAACGTGGATGCGGTTAAGTTTTACTGAACAATTGTCACCAGTACTACCTACTTTAAAGATACACAAATATTAAAATAGCATCTGGAGGTGCAAGAACTTTAAATTTACAAATTTTTTGACTAGTTTAGCATATGGACCACCGCGCCGCGCCGGTTCGAAACGCGGCTCCGCCCTAAGAACAACGTGTTATAAAATAATTATATTATTATATTTTTATAAATATAACCAAAGAGACAACATTTCCGATGCACTACAGTATACATCCCAACATTGCACGGTAGCACTAAGTTATATTTTAATATTATCCCAGATAAAGCAGGAATGATGTGCAAGTAAAGTGCTGTACCGTGTTGAAATCGCACTCCTTCGTTACCCTTTAGAAAAATGTGATCTTAATATGCGAACGCCATCCTTATTTACATAGTTTTCTGTAGCTCTAAAGGAATAACCGGCGCCCTCTGTCACCTCGTTGTCTGTATTTCGAGGATTTTAAAGGTTAGCAACGCGCTCAAACAAATTTAAATTATTTTGTAATTTAGTAATAAAGGCGTGATAATATGATGAAACCGTTGGTCCCTGAGTTGCCATACAAACATCTATAGCAGTTGCTACGCGTAGTTGGAGCTTTAAAAAGTCCGACATATCTAACTACAGACCTTCTGTGTCGCCAATTGGCAGGGCAGATAGCAGTCAATTCACGGAAAATATCGAAATGCATCAGCAACACAGTTACACTAAAACGACTCCAACGAAGTTGGCAAAAGGCGCAGAAAAATGATGATAATGAGGACAGAAGGTATCTATAATATATTAACTAAAAATAATATTTGCCACTAACATTTCGTCTGTGGCTCCACCCGCGAGGATCTCTTATCTCCGGTTCTACTCAACCGATTGCAATCAAACGAACGCAAGATTTTAAGTCAGATCAGGAACTTTATAACAAAAAAAAACCGCATCAAAATCCATACAGTAGTTTTTGCGTCCATCGCGTGCAAGCATTCTATTGTACAATAATATATCATAGTATAGATACATGTATGATAATGTGGTTGCATTTAAAAGGTAAACTTGGCTAAACCCAGCAGCGCTCATTAGTGGGACAGTGGCATGCGGTTTCGAAAAGCCTGGTGATATTCGCGGCTTGTCAAGTTTGTTTTGGCGCGCGTCAATGACAGCGGTATGTTAGCTCGACAATATTGCAAACAGTGAACTCGATCAGTTCAATTGTAAACAAACAATAGTATAGCTATTTACTGGAGAATAGTTTTGGACAACATTTTCATTGAGTTATAAAAAACTAGAGAATATTTTTTTTTCAGAGGGTCGTTCTCAGTTAGTCTATCGTCAAGAATTTCGTAAAGATAACAAAATACTAATAAATAACTTCTCACTTGTTTATAGTATCGTCGTCAAAACTTCTACGTAAGAAACAATTCATAGAAAATAAATTGAATTCTATATTATTATGTTTGGAACATGACGTCAAGTAATTGAGAAGAAAAAACTAAGATCTGATGGAATATACGATTACAAAGTATTCTGAATAACCAGGTATTTCTAAATAATCTGGTATATTTTCTTTACGGGTCTAAGGGTCCACAGTACGTATGTACACGTGTTGCAGAAATTATTAAAGAAAGGTACCTTGTGTAGTAAGTGGTAACTCTTATTGATTCTAAGTTTTGTTTTCAACTCCAACAGAACTTGCCGTAAGATTTGGTGTAAGTATGAAAGTTAGATGATTGCATGAAAGGTTAAATACGTTCCTTTGTAAACACCCTGTGGTTAATAACACTCGCATGTCTGAATTTCAACTCACTATGAATGCATTTACTTTGAGAATTTCATTACTTTTGTCATTTGTTAAATAATAAGTCTGAATGTTTCTGCGGCAGAGATGGCGAGTGCTACTGCTGTGCATGATGTCTCGAGTTTAATACATGAGATGAGTAAGTTACATTGATTTTTATTTGGAAGTACTTAGCAGCACACGAAGCGTAACCTAAGCCAGACTTTCTGTTAAAAATGGTGTTGCCCCATGAAGTAGGATTCAAAGGTTACTCCATAATAAACCCATATCAACGGGTGGATATAAAAAAATGGTGACTTTTACAATAGGTACATCTTTTAAGTATTTAAAAAATGAGGTGCTTACTTTTTTGCTTACTTTATTTAATTATGCAACTAATCGACGCTTCCCGTGACCATAGGGCTGGCCTTTACTTCGCTCAGAGGATTGGCATCGCCATTCAGCGAGGTAATGCCGCCAGCCTTCTGGGCACGGTCCCAGTAGAGATCGATGGGGAGGAATTTTTCGATGCCTAACGTTACGGTCACTTTTTTGTATGTATAGCATAGTTTTGTATAGTTATGTATATTTTGTAAGTAATTGTATTTATTTATTTTTTTCTCCATATTTTTATAATAACCATGTAAAAATTGTTCTTTTATGATTATGCAACATTACGTATTTTATTTAAAAAACCTTGATTACATACTTGTTAACATTTATCGTGAATTTACTTAAGCGTTGCCCTTTGAAACTCATTTTGTTTATTTGATTAAAAAATAAGTTACGAGTGAAAGAAGGATAGTTACTTTTTATAACCTCAAAATTTTTGTCAGTAACAAAAACAATCCTACGCGTGGGAAAATGTAGGGTTTGGTTTCAGTATTATTAGTGACCACTGACTTCACTTCTCTTTTTCTGCGGGTTTATTCGAAATTGAAAATTCATATAAACAACAAAGAACAGCAATATTGAACATAAAATGGCCGCTTTAGCCCGAAAGCATTTTGAAAAGTGCCAGAAATGCAATTAAAAATGATTTCGCTCAGTTGACGACCATTTATGGTACATCATATTCCACGAGTGATAAAACCAATTTGCAAGGTTTCAAATCAATACACAGCTAATATTTGTGTTTTATTTTGGTACAAGAAAATCATCAATATTTATGAGTCACACATATAATATTTTATAATAATCATATCTATCCCTGAATGGAAGAGAACACCCCTATTTTATTTCCAGACTTCGCGCTATAACTGAGAGTTGCCTCATAGAAAAACTTCACCCATTCCGGGAATTATATCAGCGACATCATCATCTCGGAAGTATAGCTATAGTAATAGCAATCGCTACTGCTATGCTGTCGAGATAAATTCACGCATAGTCCAACCTAATAAAAATAATAAAATGATCCTATAGCTTGGAGTCTCTCTGAAGGATAAAATTCGCAACGAGGTTATCCGACAAAGAACCAAAGTTACCGACATCACATGAGTAGATAAGCCGAACAGAGACAAAGCTTCTGAAGAACGTGCAAAATTGATACCTCTTTTGGTAGGGTTGTCACAATAGCTTAGGGTAAAAGAAATCAAAACATTTGTTAAATAGTTTCATTATTCAGTATGATAGGATATGAATACCCGGCCTTACTTATTAAAAATGGTTTTTTTGTTATAAGTAGGTATCATAATGTACCTATACATTCATATATGCAATCATTAAAAATCTGTTATTTTAATATTACAAACGGACACTTCAATTTTATTTATTTGTATAGATGTAGGTAGGTACATAGCATCTGTAGATTACTGGCTGTTTTTTAGGTATTTATATTTTGGTGTAGCTGTAGTAGTTTGTAAGATAATAAGTTTTTTTTTGTCAAGAAGGGAATATTATGTGCTTGGCGTCACGGACTGTCGATAGCGCTACGTTCAAGCGTCAGACGGCTGTCAAGCCCGGACGTTCAAGTGGTATACTCTTTGTAAATACATACTTAGGTATAATAATGTAGAAAAACACCCAGACTAAGACAAACAACCATGCCCATCACACAAATGTTTGACTTGAGCTGGAATCGAACCTGCGACCTTAAGCGTGACAGGTAGATGTTCTACCGGGGACTCTGTGGTCCCCTCACTGGAAGAGGGCCAGATCGAGAGATATGGTCCTGGGTCGGCCGGGGTGCGAGGGATATGGCTACGCTACGACAATCTCACCTCCGGCAACTGACGACCCACAGACGGCGTGCGTTTTAGTCGGTTCGAGTCCGACATAACCTCCTCCTCCGGCTCCGGTGGGGGAGGTATCCGTGGGGATTTTGCGCACGATAAAAAAAAAAAAAAAGGTAGATGTACTACCTACTACGCCACACGGTCGTCAACTGGTCGTCAACAATCAAAATAAAGATACACTTACATGAAAAAGTAATAATCAAATATTTACTTACCTATTGGAACTACCTACTCTTTGGAATAATTAAAGTCTATCTATACTATAATATAATTGTAAAGTGGTCGTGTCTGTACATTGGAGATATTAAAAAAAAATACTTGGGTTATGTTATGTTAACGATACTGAACACAAAATTTTTTTTTTTTAAATTTCCTGTCTGTTTGTTTGTTTGTCTGTTTGTCCGCGATGGACGCAAAAACTACTGGACGGATTTTGATGCGGTTTCTTTTGTTAGAAAGGGCTTACTCAGACTTAAAATCTTACGTTTGTTTGATCGCAATCGGTTGAGTAGAACCGGAGATATGAGCAAAGGTCGCGATAACCGAGATGCACACGGGCGGAGCCGCGGGCGGAAGGCTAGTATGATATATTTTTATTTTTTTCTAGTATTATTCATACACACAATACAATAAACAACCGTTATTAAATATTTAAACTTGCAACTAACAAAACAAAAAACTTCAAAATTGACGAAACCAACAACGTGGGTCGCACTGTGACGACCCTTTGATTGTCAACTGGCTGTGCCAGCGCAAACCGGTTTTTTCCAGTGTCACCGCGTACGCGACAAGCGGCCAGTGGACACGCACACCATGCCCCGCGTGCTTGTATTAGTGCAACCGAATCGCGCGGTTCTATGAAGCTTTGTCTCTGTACCTATTATCTACTCATGTGCCGACATAGCTCGCAGAATAAGCAAGCTGAAGTGGCAGTGGGCTGGCCACATCTGCCGAAGGACTGATGGCCGTTGGAGCAAACGAGTCCTAGAGTGGAGACCGCGCGAAGGTAAACGGAAGGTGGGACACCCCCTAGCTAGGTGGACTGATGACCTGCGAAAGGTGGCTGGGACGGACTGGATGCAGAAGGCGGAGGATCGGCAAACGTGGCGCGTATTGGGAGAGGCCTAAGTCCAGCAGTGGACTGCAGTAGGCTAAATGATTGATTGATTGATGATCCTATAGGGGAGTCGTCTTTTGAGCTAATTAACCCAGAGATATATCTCTATATATAAAAATGAATCCCTATTTCCCTTGGTCACGCCATCACGCGTGAACGGCTGGACCGATTTCGCTAATTCTTTTTTTAGAACATTCCTTAAAGTACGGGGATGGTTCTAACGGAGAGAAAAATTAAAAAAAAAAAGAATTGACTGTTAGGCGGTACGAAGTTCGCGGGGTCAGCTAGTAATCAATAATATTGCAAGGCCAACAGGCTCGTTAACCAACTGTAAAATTTATCTGTAAACAAAAGACTAAAAACCTAAAACCAAACAAAATAGTCGTTCTCTTCTCTGTATAGCGCAAATCGATTCTTAATTATTCCATTATATAATAATCTATGACAAAAACTTTCCTCCCTCCCATATTTCAAAGTGCAAACAGTAATTAAGTACCATAACAAGATTATAAGTCGCCCCGTGATGACCGTAGGATGTGTTAGCAAATGAGTTAAGTTAGTAACGGTCTAAGTTATGACACCTGTGCTGAGGAAGTTTTGATTGAACACTCAGATCTTGGGAGGATAATTAAGTGAAGCTGTGTCTAGTCATACAATATTGTATGATCGATTACCGGTTCCAAAACTTAATCATCGAAGGATTTTCAACATAATTTTACTCTCTCCTTAGTTCCCGTAATAGCCCAATGAAGTGAAAAAAGAAGGGGAGACTGGCCCCCTAGACAAGTGGCAATTCGTTGGCAATGGAGTATTTATGGAGTATTATAGAATGGGTTGTATTTAACGCGGCCACATAATAATCCGAAAAGCAGGTATGCAGTAAAAATAATAGGTTGGCAGCTATAGTGAAGAATCATTTTATTCAATTTATGGGTGTCAAAATTACTGAATGTGGCGTACAAAAATACTAAGTGAGCCACTATTTATGGATGGTTAAAAAAAAAATAACCACGAAGGCTAAAGCGGGAGCTCCACTCCGCTCCCGCGTTAGCCTTCTAACCTAACCTATCCAAGTTGGGGCGCGCTATACTCGAATCCTCATAACTTCACAATTTAGCAACACACTTTCTGTATCACGGGTCACTCAGTATTTTAGTCGCCCACTCAGTATTTAAAGTAACTCATTATCAGTCGTCCATTTATTATTTATGTCGCACGGTTCATTATATCCCTTATAGAATAGAATGACGAATGTATGGGATTTGACGTATATGACAGTCGTTATCGTACCTACGTCGAGCGGAACTGACCGAGGTGGAAGCCAATTGCATCGAGGTCACCGCTAAGATGATATTAATGATGATGGGTAACATATATGCGGAAGGCGGAGGATCGGCAAACGTGGCGCATATTGGGAGAGGCCTATGTCCAGCAGTGGACTGCAATAGGCTAATTGATTGAACATGTATGTCTAGAAAGCGACGACGAGGTCTGAACAAGTAGGTACCTTCGGAGATGATGAAGTTAAATCTAAAATGCCTAAAATGCATCGATTAAAAATGAAAAAAGTGAATAGTTCAGGCGGGACTCGAACCCGCGATCTTTCCCTTACAGAGGGAATGCTCTGCCACTGAGCCACGCCTGAAGCTGATCCAAAGTTTTCTATACATCTGTCTCTTAAGGTAAAGATCGCGGGTTCGAGTCCCGCCTGAGTTCTATTCACTTTTTCTATCTTAATCGACTTGAATAGTTTAGAATACTAAAAAATGTTTTAAAATTGAATTCAAGCCTAAAATGCAATCCGAAAAATTTGTACAAATAGAAGATATAAATGGTATAAACAGACAAAATTGTGGTGTGTAGCTTATTTTTAGAATGTACAAAGCGTTTGCGTTGCATTATTGTTAAAAATGTTCGAACATTTTTTTTCTCACTTTACCTCGCATTTATGGAAATTTTACTGATAATTTCTTTTGGGTAGTTTTATTGAATGGTTTCAAAATGCTCGTTTCATGAGCGATGAACGACGATGCAAGAATAAAAGCAATAAGAGATTAAAAGTGACTAAAGATGAAGAAATTACGTATTTTGAACAGATACGAGCTGAGCTCATAGATAGAACATAAAACTTGTTCAACACGGACGTAAGAGGTTCTCTGTAATCTACTATAATAATTGCTACAAATATTATTCAATTTCCGATTTTCGATGCTTTTCGAAGTTATGTGTGTATTTATCGCAGGTTTATAAGTGCCCGGATAATGGCAATAAGCTCGCCACCTATTACATTGGGACCTAAACATAAACGGCGAAATGTTGGTGCTAGAACCTCTGCCTACCCCTTCGGGGATATAGGCGTGAGTTTATGTATGATGTTATTATGCCTATTCTGATGCATTTATGTGCACTTTCCAATGTCTATTGTGAGAACCCTATAACTCTTCATTTTCCTTTGTCTCAATCCCTTTATGTACGACTCTTGTTCCAATTTTCGATATAAATAGGTATGGGGGCAGCATTTTCAATTTTAAGCGTTCATAAGTAACGACGGAATGACGGATTGACGTTGGATTTGACGTATATGACAGTCAACGTATGTCAAAAATATGTATCATATACGTCAAATCCCTTAGTTTGAATTTTTTTTCATGGTTGATATAAATATATATCTCATTACATTTAAAACACATCGCCCGCGCTTCTAACCTAATTTTCAATTTGCATCATAATCCCCGCCAAGTTCGCAAGGTCTAAAACGTTAACGGAATTACGAAATAACATTAACATACTTTTTGTTAATTGAATTGTAAAATAAAGGGTCGCCGAGTTTCCTCTGTGCAAAGTCGATCGTGTCAGTATTAAACAGACCAGAAAATGACATCCATGTGTAACCATTACAAGTTTTTAATGAGATTGGGGCTCAATTATTGCGAGTATCATTGCGATATGAACAAAGGACTCGGAGAACGAGTTTGAATATGTTTACGAACTTGTAATTGTATTAATATTAACCAGAGCGAACGGCAGAGGTGACTTTCATAATATGTAACCGATACTAGATACAAGTAATTTTCCGCTGTCATTAAATTTTATAATACAACTAGCTTTTGCCCGCGGCTCCGCCCGCGTGGATGTCGGTTATCGCGACCAAACATAGCCTATGTCCTTTCTCAAGGTCTAATCTACCCCTATACCAAATTTCATCAAAATCGGTTCAGCGGTTTAGTCGTAAAAGCGAGACAGACAGACAGACAGAGTTACTTTCGCATTTATAATATTAGTAGGGATGGTATAGTGATATTGAAAGAAGAGTTATAGCTGGAAATCAAGTAAATGGGGCAATGCATAACTTTATGAGCAGCCAGAATGTATCGAGAGAGGCACGCCTGGCTGTACATAGAGGAGTGCTCGTCCCTACACTTATGTATGGTAGTGAATGTTGGGTCTTGAAGAAGAAGTATGAAAGTAAATTGAATGCTGTGGAAATGAGAAGCCTGAGAAGTATAACTGGGGTGAGGATGACGGATGGCGTGAGGAACACCGTGATAAGGGAACGTTATGGTATGGTTGAAGATTTAGTGACTAAGATAGAGAAAGGGATGCTTAGATGGTTCGGACACGTGGAGAGGATGGACGAAAGAAGACTGACGAAACAGACTTATGAAGCGAGGGTGAATGGGCAACCCGGTAGAGGTCGACCTAGACATTCGTATGTCAGACAGATTGAAGACATATATTAAAGAAGGGACATGTCAAGAGTACACGAAACCGGCGAGCATGTATGAAAACAATTATGAAAGTAGAAGAAGCGAAAGATGTATGCCAGGATCGTAGCAAGTGGAAAACTGTGGTCTCTGCCTACCCCACTGGGAAAGAGGCGTGACTGTATGTATGTATGTACAATGGTACTAATTTAGTACTTGCCAGATTAAAAAAGAGAATACAATATTTAAGTACCTACACCTTATACGATTTTAACAAAAGTCAGTGACCTATAGAATCCCTAGTTTTATTTTGAATTCAACGAATGCCATAAAAATGTATTTGGCCAAAATAACCTGCTTTTTATTATCCTAGGGCAAAAAGTTAAACAGTGGGTCAAATCAAAACGGCTTAGGCCTCGCTCGCCCCGTGGATCTTGCCCCCGACTGCTTTAATGTTGCAACTCGCCCCCTTGAACATTAGATACCCCAAATCGCCCCCGATTGTTAGTAAGTTAAAAGTACTGTCAGCAATAAAGAGTTTTACAACACACCTGCTCATAACATTGCTATTATTTCACCGCAATTAGGTATGTAATGACAGCTATTATCAAACTGTGACTTTTTCATTGCTATTATTCACAAGTAAGTTATAGATTCTTTTTTAAATTTTATAGGTTAAGTTTCTATGTTTATAAAAAAGTTTCGATACAAAAAATAACGTGTTTAATAGTACGAATAAATTAATATGCCTATTGTATGGTCATTTGATGCATTTTCGTATTTAAATAAATAATTTCAACTTGTAATACTTATATAATAAATAAAATTTTCACTCAAATTTAACTTTTTTTTTCTCTCTAAGTACAGAAAAAAAACCAGTGTAAAACAAACCTCATTCTTTTAAATATGGCCGATCGCCATTGTTATATGCACGCGCATAGGAAAACGAATTAATTTGTAGTATTGTTTATCCTTTTTTTAACGTCACGTTTTTCAACGTTAACATTATTTTAATCTATCAATACCAACAAGATACTATTGTTTTAGTAGTCAGAATACGATTTTGTTTGCCGACTAAAGAAATATTTAATTCAAAAATTAGATTATTCATTTGTGAATAAAGCGGGAAGCGATATTAAAACGACTACTAAATAAAAGCCAAACAAAAAGTAAAGAATAAAACTATTTTGCAAATTTAATTTACATAAAATATCATAATACGATTGTAATACAAACTTACCTGACTTTCAATCCAAAATTTATATATGTTATAGGCAATGTGTATAATCCGGCATTGTATAGAATGCCTAGGCATTCTATACATTGCCTAAAACGTTCAGGCAATGTGTATAATACGATTAATTTCATACATTGCCTAGGTGTTGTATTAAATGCCCGAAGCGCATCAGGCAATGTGTATAATGGACGGGTTGTTGTAAATTCGTCTCTTTAAAATGATATTTCATGTGCGAAAATTCGTCTCACCTTGATAAATAAGTACTGTTAGCAAACAAAGTAATAGATTAACAAAGCGTCATTTATTTGCGATCCTTTAAGAAGCCCTCTATGGATTTGAAAAATGGATATTACTGCTGAAAGAAAACCTGTTCATTCCAACTTGGATAGATTAGGTTAGAAGGCGGAGCGGAGCTCTAGCATTAGCCTTCGTGGTTATTTTTTTTAACCATGCAGAACTTCTATAGGCCACGGTAACAACTCTCTTTCCATCAGGTTAGGTGGTTGACAAGCACAGGGATGGTGGTAAGAGAGTGGTTGCCGTGGCCAATAGAAATTCACTGCTATGTGAGAAACATTCTACGCAAAAAACACGTAGGTACTTAGGCATACCTACCAATAGAACACAAATGTCTTATCAGCACTGCCTGCTGGTGGAAGTTGAAATTAGGATTAGCTCTCAAAAGATTAGTATCTAGGTATCTAATTAAATCATAGAGAAGAAAAATAGATTACATACATTACCTATGCTTCAACCGGCATTCTATACAATGCCTAGGTGTTCTATACATTTCCTAGGCAAAGTGTAAAATAGTTTAAACATTGAATATCATTTCATACATTGCCTGAACGACCCCAGCATTCTATACATTTCCTAGGTATTGTATAGAATGCCTGCATTATACACATTGCCTATAACATATACACAATATCACAATACTCTTAAATATTGTGCATATTCTGTTGCACTTAGATGTCACTAATCACTACTATAGCCCGTTTTTTAATCTCAGATACTAATTTGAAATTACCTGTTGTCGGTTTTTTGCAATTAAAAAATAGTCATGTGCCACCAGTATCGAAATTTATCGATAAATTAAATTTAGTACAAATATTTGTAGGTTAATCTATAAAATTTATAAAATACTAATTTAAATTCGGTATGCAAGTTACCTAAATGAAACAAAACTTAAATAGGTATATTGTCATTGAAACAAAATGGCGTCCATTTTGCGTCACTTGGGTTGTCATTGTAAAAATCTAACTTAAGGCTTCATAAGTTTCATTTAATCGATTTGCAGAGACTATCGATAAAGATGACGCTATACTAGTCTTAGAATCTGAAAATTGTAGGTATGTAAATTACGGTATCTAAAATTTTTTGGTACTCTAATTTAAATTTAAATTCAAAATAAAAACAAGAATTCGACTGATACTAAAAAGATCAACACAAGTTTCAATAATTTATTTTATTTAAAACTTTTTAGTTATATATTTTTGTAATCGTTTTCAATTTTCTTCCATACAGTCATGCGAAGTTTTCGTCTTTAAATCGTAAATTTCTACTGTCTAAATTAATATGTTAGAATAGTTGACACCATCCGAGACATGTACTACGATTCCGGTTCCGTGGTTCGGACTGCTGCAGCTACAGCTGTTGGCGACTCGAGAGCCTTCCCCATCACCGTCGGGGTACACCAAGGATCCGTCCTTAGTCCTTACCTGTTCAGCGTGGTATTAGATGTTTTGTCGGACAGCATTAGAAACTCACATGAGCAGCCTCCGTGGTTGCTCATGTATGCTGATGATATTGCGCTGATGGACGCGGACAGGAGCAGATTGGTGTGACGCGTGAAAGGATGGAAAGAAACGCTTGAGAACGGTGGTCTGAAGCTAAATGTAGCGAAGACAGAATACTTAACGTTAAACTCCACAGATCCCACACCCGTCCGCATAGGCGATGATTTGGTCGAGCGCACGGACCAGGTTAAGTACCTGGGATCTGTACTTCATGTGACCGGTGAGATCGACCACGACGTCAAGGCACGCATTGCTGCCGCGTGGGCCAAGTGGTGAGAAATGACTGGCGTCACTTGTGATCCCAAAATGCCAGTCAGGTTAGTTTATAAGACGATCATTAGGCCTGTCCTCTTGCATGGTTGTGAGGCGTGGCCGCTGCTCGAGCGACACAAGCAAGAGCTGCATGTCATGGAGATGAAAATGTTGCGGTGGATATGCGACGTTACGCGTAAAGATCGCGTACGGAGCTCTCGCATCCGCGGCAGCCTCCATGTCCGTGACATCGGGGATAAAATGCAAGAGAGCCGCCTTCGCTGGTGCGGCCACGGCTTGCGGCAACCGCCAGGCTACGTGGGGAACAAATGCCTGGCAATGGTACCCCCGCCGGGTCCAGGTGAAAGGGGTAGGCCAAAGAAGTCCTGGCTTGACGTCGTGGAGGGTGATATGCGTGCTAATGGTCTCACTACCATGGACGCCCAAGATCGTGCGAAGTAGAGAAGGAAGAGCCGGAAGACGGACCCTGAGCTTCGAGGTCATCTTGGCCACGGATGCAATAAGGAGATGCAGATGATGACGATGAGTTGTAGCGCAACTTTAAATCGATATAGATCCTAAACGGTAAGTCAAATCGAAAAATGGTGAGAAAAAACTGAAATGATTTTTAAATACCTATTCAACCATACCCCACTTGACATAGTTTGTTGACATTAATGTGTGAATCTTAAAAATCGGGCCAGGCGTTTGGTATGTATAGAGTTTAATAAAGGAACATACAATTAAACACATTACTATTCCTTTGCGTCGCGCAGTCGGATAAAAAACTAATAAACATTTTATATTTAACTTTTCTCTTAAAATACATTATAGCTAAACCACCTGTATCTAGGCAGCAAACATTGTCGATAGTTTCGACTTTCGAGTACACCACTAAATACAAAGCTGGTATCATTATTTCACAATTTGACATTTGCACTTGTCAATTTAGTATCTGAGATAAAAAAAAACAGACTATAAACCACTACGCAAATATCGCAAAACATATCCCTTCCACATTATAATACGAACTTAGAAAGAGAAAGCATTATATATATGACTCTCTCCGACCTATTTTAACAAAGCTTTTGTTTATTGGACCCTTGAAAACGTTCCTTTTATTCTACCTAATAGGTAAGCCAGGTAGCAAAAACTTAGTGTACGTAGTTGGTGATAATAATATTACAGACATCAAACATGGTAATTTTTCATTTAAGTGTACATTTTTCTGTCTGACTGTACCATTTCACGGCTTATTTCAAAAGAAATACCTCAAGGGGCGATTCACAGCACCAAAATATTTATTTAAATGTCAATTTTTAACTCGCCCCGTGGCAAGGGGCGAGTCACTACACCAAAATAATAAAAAAAGGGGCGAGTGAAGCATTTTAATCGCAAGGGTCGAGATTCAGGGGGCGAGCCAGGCCTAAGCCATGTCGTCACCACATTATCGAATTATAGCTTTAATGGTAGTTTTATCTTTGGTACCTAGACCAGAAGATTAATTTTAGAAGGTTGGAACTATACAGTCACTGAATATAATTCATATTAATAGGTTTTTTTTTATTCGAACTCAATGCAATTCTGCAATAAGAAAAAAACATTTTGTTATTGGAATACGAAGGCATAGGAATCAGAGTTCAGACAAGTTGGGCGTCTTAAAAAAATATTACTAATTTATTGCTATTTTTTCAAGTCAACACTTTGACAAGTCAATTTGACTTCACCGCGCCTGACGGTAAGCTGTTGAATTACAAGATATTATTAACAAAAACTTACACATTCCTCCTCAATTAAATTAGTATGACCATAAATTATATTATATTATCATAGCATGCAATTTAAGGTCAGACTAATAAATCCTTAAGCCTTAATATTGTCAACGTGTACACACTACTAAAACCGTAGGTCACACGTTAATACCATTCTCGCTGACCTCTTCATCTAAGCTAATTTGCTATACCTTGGGACTCGTATCTTGGACCAAAATCGCGAGACAAATGAGGCCCTGGCGCGCTCGGATTGTTTTTAATAATTTATGCTTGGTGAATTTGAACTCGTCCACCGGCAGTAGTAGCACCCCTTGCTATCCTCAAAAGACACCGAAGAACTGCGCGTACATAGCACATTTTGAGCATATTTAAGGTCCAAGATACACGTATGTCCCAAGCAATACAGCTAGGAATTTCTAAACAATTAACTAAATGAACAATATTCTTTAGTATACCTTAAAAAATACCACTATTATGGCCAATACGAGTGCCATAAGTGTGTTCTTTGTGTGTTTCTGCTAGGATATTATCTGTTTCTCATTGTAAAAGTGCCCAGTCGAAATCAATCATCATATTCATGGAGCTGGTTCCACCCTCTCTCTCCCTATCCAGAACAACTCAAGTTGGCCTGCGGTGCTACCCACATACGGTGGAATCCATTCCGTCCCGCACCAAACAGTTTGAGGCATCCTTTCTCTGCCGCACGATAAAGCGCTGGAATGCTCAGCACATGCACGTGTTTTTTCTCTTCTCTTTTTACGGGATGTGAAAAAGCATCCATTAGGACCGTCAAGTTAGGGAACACCATTTAAAGGTCGATAGCATCTGAAATAGTGGCCCGTATCTTCTGGACTGCATCTCAGTTTTTTACCATATAGTAGGGTGCAGTCAATTGACGGACCAAATAAAAAAATTGGACCCAAAAAGTCAATTGTCAAAACATAGGTGTCTAAAACATACATCTCTGTTAGTGTTCACCCCTTCTGGGTGTATTCAGGTGTAGATTCGTAACTTATAATAATCTTGGACACTACGTTGAAATTAAATGCGAGATTCTTCCTAGGAAACATGAAAAAGTACGTTGTTACGGTTTATAATTAAACGGCGGATATGCATTGTAAAGTGTAACATGACAACGGCCCGGGTGCATTAGTCCGTTGCAGTTAATTTGTAGAAAAAAATAACGAGTACTGCAGCGTGAACACTGTTTACACCATTTTCATGTTCACGATAACAATGGAATGTTATTTATTGTTTGTTGAAAACATTTCTCTTTTTTCTTACTATTTTATCATTAGAGCCACTTGAGATATAATAAATGTACGTCATCACTATACTCCGTTCGGTGAGGTATTTAACTAAACTTAAAACAATCTTGATGTGTCATTTTAATAAGGTTTATTCAAAAACTCAGTTTATTCATATTTTCTCTGTTTAGAAACAAATTTTAAAGACTAAAAAGTAGTTTGATATTATGTTTTTTAAACAGTCGCTAAAAGATTGTTTAGCTTTAGTCAAGTACGTTAGGTAGGTACTTAATCTCTGTACCAAATTTCATCAATATCGGTTCAGTGGTTTAAGACGTGAAAGCGTAACAGATAGACAGAGAGAGTTACTTTCGCATTTAGTATGGATAATGCAAATAGTACATAACAGTGTTATGTGTAAGATATACTTATTTTAAATTTATAAAGGCGAAATAATATTAGTAGCCAATATTAAATGAAAGAAAATAAAATTTCCTTATTGAAGATTATCATCCCTACACAATACATAAAATCAACCACAAAACAATATTATTTTGACTGTTTGCGTGATCTGCAGGGTTGAGGAACTTCCGGGTCAAGATCTCCGATGTGAAAGTCGTGAAAATTGCGCACTACTTCAGATCTTTTCTATTTGCGTCAGATATTTTATTTGAACGGGCCTGATATTTGGCGAGGTTATTGACCGCTTCTCAAATATCTATATATCTAATGGATTCTTAAAGAACTGCTTCTGCAATGCGGTGAGAGCAAATGCGACTACTGTACATGAGGCCCCAAGTTCGGTGTCGTCTGTGATAAAATGTCGTTGGATTTTTTGCTAAAAAGCATCCGGGTGTGAACTTTGCCTGATGTATAGGCTCGCTCTCTGTTATGTGGGACCGAAAACAATGTTAACAAAAAAGTGCAAAAGTATAAAAACTTAATGTGACGTAATGGGAAGCGAGATATTTGACAATAACAAAAAGGATATTAGCGACGGTTGACCTTGAATAACTTAGGCTCGAGATTCTTTGAGACATTTGATATAACGTTTAGTAGGTACGGTAAGTATTCAGTACATTATTGTTCATTCAGATTGATCCCCAATATAATTTGACTACTTTGCTTTGCGATTTCAATTCAGGTCAACACAAATCTTATTTTCTCAATGGATACAGTTTCGAACGCAGTGATTTATATCGTTGAGCCGTAGTAAATCGGCTAGTTTGGATACAGACGGTCGGTCTACTTGCATTTTTGGCACCTATTGCCTTTTGGATGAACTTAATATTTCTATGTGGAATTTCAGCTGAGACATCTATCTTACATATTCCTCTGAAGATACCAATCAATATATATGAACACATTCGGCTTCCAAGTCAGTAGGGCCTAGTAAAGGGATTGTCTAGATACTCATACGTTTTGGCATATTTTAAATGCATAATAATATTTTCACATATAATATTGCAACACTGGTTGCGAACTGTCAGCTGAAGCCAAAATTAGTCACATTTCAGGAAGAGAAAGTGTAAGGAAGCGGAATCAAAGGACCCAAAGTGCGAGCTTTGGATGCAATCGGGATAACCGCGGAGATTCTGATGGATCCGCAAAAAATCACCCTTTCATAGCCCTTTGAGATACTATGGAATTGTGCTACACTAACAATCCTTCAAAGTCCCTAACAATTTTTTGTAGAGAATCGACTCAGCTATAAATCATGCGAAATTTATTGTCGAACAATCCACCATTGACAACTAGTAATTAATCACTCGGTTCTTGGAACAACACCAAACTGAGTCTAAAATGTGAAATCAGGAAGAGTATCTTTTTCTTGAAATATTTCTTTGTCAACTTTTTCAGAACAATATTCGTAGTAATTAGATAATAGTGTTGTAACTAAAGGCTCATTTACACCAGTCGACATTCGACTTCGACGAACATCTTTCCTCTACCGAAGGCGGCGTAGTCGAAGGCATATTTAAACCAGGTCGTGCACCGCTTTCGGCGAGTGACTTGCCGAAGGCGTAGTCGAAAGTGCACTAACGACTTCGTCTACTGCTAGTTTACTAAAATCGTGTCAGTGTATTTAAAGTCGTGATTATGATGTGATGTGTCATCACGTGCTGCAAAAGGGAATAGGAATAGTGTGCAAAATCATTTGAGAAACTCAAAAAAAAAAGACAAAAAAGGTGAAAAAAGAGAGTGTGGGTAAGAGATATATTAAAGCAGAGAACACTCTTTGGAGCGTCTACAACATTGTGTAATGAGTTGCAAAGTGATTCAAAACAGTTTTTTGATTATTTTTGATTGGACGAAGAACAGTTTGAATACCTGTTAAACAAATTACCTAAAGTTTAAACATGATTTAGTTTGGTCGACCGTCGTCGTCGTCGCCTGCCGAAGGCGTCCGAATCACCTACGATCGTGCGCCGGCCGCACTTCTGTCGACCATTCGTTTGCCGAAAGACGATCGTCGCCTCAATGTGTTTACGCCGGGTTGGTTGTCGCCTTCGACTGGCAAGCGAAGTTGACGTAAAAGCCTTAAAAGATGTTTCTAATTTATTATGTATGTATTTACGAAAAAAAATGTATCTAAGTATGTATATCCGCATTCTAGAACCCATAACACAAGCTAGTTAAGCTATGCTTACTTTGGGTCTAGATAGCGTTGTGTAGAATCCGAGGTTATCTTGGCCACGGATGCAATCAGGATAATACGTCTACATGAGGATGATGATGAATGTTGTATAGAATGTCCTACAGTATTTATTTATTTATTATTATGAAGGCCGACAAATAATGCGACCACTCGCGTTTATCACCCGTGTGGATCACAGGCCAGCGAGGCCTGCTCGCGAACCGAACTTAGGTACTTATGCACAGCAGTCGTACTGCACTGTCTATCGTTGCGCCACCAAGGCACTTTCTATCTAAATGAGAATTATGTAAAACACGTCACGTTTCTGAGTGTGTTGAATAATCAGGTCGAGGACCAACTACCCGACTGCTACGTCACATCGAGGCAACTTTTAAGATCGGCGTATGATGATGTGAATTAAACTGTGTAAAGTGTGGTAAAAAGTAATAAAAGGGGAAGTTTCTGAATCTGAAGCATAGACCTTATAGGTTGAAAATATAATTGTTTTTGTCCCTGGATTATTTGAGTTCGATATTTATGATTGTGATATTATGGTAAAAAGTTTGAATAATAATAAAAATAGAAGTTTAGTTAATTTTTCTTCGCTAGCTCCACTAAATCTTTGAGAATTTCAGGATGTGTTAAAAGCCTTACCAACGGAATTTGGCTTCAAGCATCCGCAGGCTCGGCGTTCGCAAAATCACTGACTTAAGTTTACCAGCATTTCTGTCTTCGGCGCATGGCACGGATGAATTAGTTAAAACAATTCTAAACCCTAGCTTAATTCATTCGACATTTCAAGGTAAGGCTGAAAGCTTAAATAATTGGATTTTTTTACCCCCAAAGAGTTGATTTTCAGGTGTCCCATTGTCTCGTGCGACGTGCCGCTCTGCAATATGGTAAGAAAACATCTCATTTCTACTTCTACTAATGATGCAATACACATGAAACTCTCAATCGTGGTAAATACAGTTTGGTAAGTCCACCTGCTAGCTCTCTAAAATACGAACAAGGCTGTGGTCTCCAATAGTGGCATTTCATAAGACACCAAGATACGACGTACGTAAATATTGTTCGATTGCCAATAGGCTAAAATTCGGATTCACTACTTGAAGAAATATCTGATAGTGATGCCCTGAACGATTTTAATAAATAAAATATAGTATAATAAACAGAAAAACTAAATGAAAAATAACTGAAATTCATTCATTTGTCCAGGTATTATACTAAAAAAGACTAGAGTAACTTACCTGAACCTTTTATTTCATCATAAAAGAAGAACAGAAACTTTGAAATACAAGCA
This sequence comes from Eilema depressum, assembly GCA_914767945.1. NCBI lineage: Eukaryota > Metazoa > Arthropoda > Insecta > Lepidoptera > Erebidae > Eilema > Eilema depressum. The sequence goes on along the minus strand of OU612027.1, from coordinate 2,916,299 downwards.
ACCCTCGACGGAATGCCAAAGTAACCCCTTAATAGATTAAAATAACTGAACACAGGGGAACGAAATGAGATAATCCCAAATGAAGAGGAAAAACGCGATTGTCATGGCAAAAAGGTTGTGCTAGTAAATTTACTTTTAAAGAAAGTGCATATTAAGCTATTTACATAATTTTATTTCGGAGGGGGAATGCAAAACAGAATGTCTTTGTTCCAGAAAATGATCAAGGAAAAATATACCCTAGTTAAAAAGACAATGTGATGAATACATACTCATTTTCATAGAAAATCTTTTGTAATTTAAGGGGTAAATGAAACATTGATAGCTTAAAGAATAGAGATAAAAGCTGTCAGTGTCTGACATTTTGTGTGTATTGTAATGGATTTAACGTCTGTTACTCAATCGCTCAAATACGGTTAATTTTATGATATTGATTGGAAATTGAAAAAAGAATTGGAAATTGTTAGCGCACGAAAATAAAATACACAATATCAATCAATAGACACATTGATGGTCAGTAATACAGGCGGTTTTATCACTTCAAGTCTTTTATATTATGAGAATTATGTAGACTGCTTACCTCGTTGTGTATTAAAACCTTGAAGGTTACCTGTAATTTTGTTGGGCTACCCACGCATAGGTACGTTGTCTTTGTATTTGCCGCAGAAACTTTCATTATCCAAACAAAGACTAGAGTAAGGAGGCTGTATTTCACTCCACAAATTGCCTATAAATTTTTATTATGGCCACTCTTATTTGAGGTACAGAGGTTTTCCAGATAAATAGGTTTGTTTTATTATGTAAGACTGACCATGATTTGTGATGTCGTTAATATTTTTTTTATGTATGAAAACTTTCGGATTGTTTTCGAATAGGCTCCGTAAAATAGTGTAAAAATTAGTGTATTTGTAATCATTAAGTTAAGTATTAAAAAAATATTTTGCCTGAAAAATTTAATATTCTTAGCCGAGCATTCTATACTGAAGTTGTTTTGATACCAAAGGGAAGTATAAATATCTAATGAAGAAAATATCGAAGTCACCAAAGGCAATAAAATGTATGTCTTCATGAAACATTGCACCTTCAATACAATTTCCGGCAAACTTCAAATATAGTTTAATACCAAACGGTAAGCAAAGTCACGGACAGTTGGAGAAGAATAAATTAAATATCTTGCTTCGGCAGACCGGGAAATCGAATCGGATTCAGAAGACGCCTTTACACAAATCGATGATAAAAACTTTAAGTTCTATTATTTGTGCGGTAGGTATAACGTTTTACAAGTTCTGTGTAGTAGTACAAGAAAGATAGCTCAATTAAGGGGTAAACATGGAAAAAATCCTACTAGCAATTTTTTTCAGAATTCGTTTTAAATTATTACTAAAAGTTGTTTAGAATTAAATGTTCTACAATTTTGGTTTTCATATTTTTTTCGTAGGATCGATATTTATTGATTTATACCTCACATAGGGCGAGAATGTTTGTTAAGTAACAAATCGTTTATTTTCAATTTTTATTTTAATTGCAACCTTTTTTATTTAAAAAAGAAAATGTACTTCCATCGCCCATGCTATTATATCGGTAGTTCAGCCGTGGTTTTACCTTTATTCTTTACAAATCAGTGTTGGTGCATTGTTGTATAAGAAATTTGGGTCTAGACTTTTATAGAAATTCTTTCATCAAAGAGATTTTCCTCATCGTATGAAGAAATATCTTTGTACGAAGCTACTTTCATCATGAAACCATAACGTCAAGTAAAACGGTACAGTTTGTTTACGAAAGTGCAGATTTCAACATTGATACGCTAAACGGACATGACACGTTTCACTGTGTAAGAGAAATTCAATGCGTAACGCCATTCGGTGCTATTGAACCTGATACAAAAATGGGTAGAATCTAAGTCAGAGAATCTGCTGTAGCTGTTGCGCAAATAGAACATGAAAGATATTCAATAATACGGAAAAAAGAAATTGGCTGGTCTTCGAAAAGTTAAAGTAGAGGAAATTGCAAATGCCGGGACCATCTCTAAAACATGTCGCCAAACCATTGGGGATTTCATGTGGTTATACGGGAAATGGGCCTGCATCGCTGGCGTATGAGGATGGAATGGTTTTATGGAAGAAGAGCTTCGTGAGATCAAAAGTCGTGTTTCTCTCATTCAATAATGGTTCTCCTTCCGATTACAATACGATTTACACGACACTGCGCCGCTCTCAACTCAACAGGAGCAAGACTACCAACTGCAAGTCATGTAACATTTGACCAGCCGTTATTTTGGAAAGTTCGCAACATTGTTTCGAACACTGACCCTTTGACTGATTTCTTTATATGATCGAAGAATGTTATCTTTGAATACGCAACCCATTACCAATTTATAACTCATATTCCATCATGGCAACTAAGTTGCTAAAAATATTGTAATTTTCTTGCTTCACAAACTTTATTGTACTATCGCGATCATAAGTGCAGTACCAATCTGACGCAACTATTGCGCGTCAACATTAATCGTACTTATGACCTTATTCTTTGAAGACAATTCACACACACATACACAACACTAGTCGTACAGTACTCTTACTAAACTTTTGAAGTTATGACCTTAATCTTTGAAGATAATTCACACACACACATACACACACATTAATATTGTTCACTCGTTGATTGATATTGGTAATTTCAATATCATACGTAAGCCGCCCCGTAGCTGGGTCGGTTATCGTGCGGCTTGACGAATAGTATGAAACCTGTCGGTGATGGTTCGAACCTACCGGAACTAATATAACTTTTTGTGTTTTATATATTATTTAAAAGTTATGATATTATAAATGTTGATACGAATATAAAAATGTTTCTTAGGTAGAATTTTAAACTTAGCGAGAAAATAATTATTTGAGGGTGCATTTGAAATAAAATGGATTCATTGGCTATGAGTGAAGTTGTTGGTTGGTGAAGTCAGTTACGACTACCCTATTTATATATTATATCATCTATGGTTACGACTGTTTGTGTTAATTACTGTTCGAGCGATTACATTTCTTTTTTAATAAATCAATATGTCAAATATAAGTATTGAAGCAAAAGCTAATATTGTGGCCATATTCGAATGGTCTGAATATATCTCAAATTTCTAATGAGACGGGCTTATCTGTAAGTTAATTAATTAATTAATATTGTTGTAGTGCAATTTTGTTCATTGGTTGCAATTGTGTAATATGGTTGTTGTTTTTTTAGAGAAATACTGGGAGTCGTTGCGTGAAACAATTTGAGGAAGAAGAGTTGCAGAGTTGGAGGAGAAATGGAAGACCTGCTGAAGCGGCGTTATATGGTAGCAGAATATGAAACGAATAACGAAGAGTATTTACTTTAACTGGGAATCAACAATATTTTCTGATGAAAAAACGTTTAAATCATCTCAAAAAGGAAGATTACATTTATGGCATAAGGATAAAACACGGTGGTGTGAAAACAACAGTACCGAACACTGAATCTAAGTGTAAATTATGTGGGGGTGGATTAGAGCGCAAGGGCCGGGTGAATTAGACCCAATATCTACGCGTGCAAATAGTGCAAATTATGTGAAAGTGTTAGAAGATATAATGTTGCCCACAGTGCGAAATGTCTATCCAGATATAAATGAAGGTTTAAGGGCATTAGAAGGTTTCTTCAGGGTCGGCAGCATGAGTGTGACGCCCCTGGTGTTGCATACGTCCAAAGGCCACGGTAATCACTTTCTATCAGGTGGGCCGTGTGCTTGTCTCCCACCTAAGTGGTATAAAAAAATGATATAAGTTTTGTGCACGATAATTCTCCCATCCATACTTCGCGAATGGTTTAGCGAACGTAAATTTATTCCTTGCTGTAGCGAAGGGTGAAAATGTTCAAAAGGGAAGCCGGTGGCAAATCCCAAAGAACAACCATGGCAATTTTGTATGAAATTTTCTCAAATTTTAGATAGGTACTGAATTTTAGGTGTAATACATGTAATAATGCATTAAACTTAAGCATCTCTACCATGACTTCCCTTTGCAGAGCAAGCCGGCAGGAATCGTGTTATGAGTACTCCTCGCCACTGAATTTCCTTGGCCAGCACGATCCCCTGATTTGAACCCTTGTTTAAATATTTTTGTTATTTAATTTCAGTTGAGCCTATTGAGACTACTGAGCCTATCAAGGGACGTGCTGGCCTGTAATTAGTATAAGACTGTATGGTTGAGGTTAAGTTTCAATCCTCTTTTCCGAAAAAAAACTTTCGAGAAAATAAATAATTAAGCTATAACCTCAATATGCAATATTAATTTTATTATAAAAGTATATTTTTTGGATGAAATTATTATAACCACAAATTAACATTGGATAATTCTTTTAATAAACTTTTTTTTTTAAACTATTGTTTTATTTATAATCTATTGTAAATTAAGTATAATATTTTTCTATTTGTAAATAATTATTTCTAATTCTGTTAACTTGTTCCTAAAATTTCATGAAAACAAAACAACAAAAAGTGGAAAAACTAAGATCCGAACCCACAACATTCTATTTCAACACTATACGTACCAGCCTTGTTACCGACCAGGCTACGCACTGCCTTACGAAGAATCACGAATTTTTGCATTACTTTATATAGATGCATGCTTCGAACATAATAGTATGAAAAGGCGAGCATAACGTTTTCTTTGTTTCGCATCACACACATTTATATTTTCTCATATCGATACTGTGTGACGTATAAATGTATGCGTTAAACATTACATACACATAGATACGCGTTTAAACGGACAAGCCATTATAAACATTACGGTGCTAATGCACTTTTAATTACGATAGTACATATGATGGAAAGGTATAAATAAATCGCTACATTGGAAGAAGATATTCTGCATACTGTGTAGGAATTTAAAAAACTCGAACGAATATAAGTTGATTGAAGAGGAAATAAAATGAACCAAAGTTGAATAAATTGTTTATAATAAACTAAGTAAGCGGCAATCCAGTATAAAACTGAAAGCTTCATTTTATTACAATGCTTTCATGCTGCAATTGTGACAATGGAGGTTTTATGCGGTGTAAAAATAACACGGAACTTTATGTGAGACCATTAAATGGAAGTTGGTGCACTATGTTGCAAATGCGATTGATATTTTCTAGCTTTAATCGCATTTCGAATTTAAAAATGTTTCATTTACAATGGAAAGTACATTTTACTCGCCATTAGGAGTAAGTCATGTGTCGCTGGTTGAGCACAATAACACTGCTTGTAGGTACTTATATGCGCTGCTGCCATTTTATATTTAACCTATTACAAATTAGTTACACCAGTTTAGGGCTCCAACTACTCGCAACGACTGACATAGATGCTAATATACTGACCTTGTCAATTTTAAATCATGTATATTTTTAGTTAACATTCACAACAAACACGACCAACTAGAATAGATACGCTTTTAATAACTACGCATCCAGAAAAATCGAACAAATAAAATGACTACGGTACTTCAATTGAATTCTGCAATAAAACTCCTGTACACAAGTGAAATATAGAAACACAGGCTTCATAAATCAGGTATACTGTTTCGCATACGTATGCTATTGTCTCTGTGTAATTGAGTAGGCTGGGAAGTTCACTGAGCTCATTCTGCCGCCCATTGTTGAAAAACTACGGTCAGATTGTTTTGATTTCGCTGCCTCGCCTAGTGCGGTGCCCTCTGAGCTTTGTGTCACATTACAGATGTACAGTTCATGGCATCCTTATTAATGTTAAAAATATCAACTTTCAGGTTAAAACTTGTGGTGTAGTTTAGAATAAGCTTATTTTAGAATAAGCTCAACTGGTGACCGCCTCTTTATGGGCCTTGGGGTTTTTATTTATGTAAGCATAAGTCAAACAGACAGAAGGTGAACGGTGTAACGGTGCAAACATCTTCAAAGATACGGAAGAAACTCTGGCAGCCGATACAGTAGCTATTCGCTTGAAACTTTTCAAATCAAAGAAAGCCCTAAAGTATGACAGGAAACTTAAATCAGAAGGTGAACGGTGTAATGTTGCAAACATCTTCAAAGACACGGAAGAAGCTCTGGCAGCCGATACAGCAGCTATTCAATTGAACTTTTCAAATCAAAGAAAGCCCTAAAATATGACAGCAAACTAAAATCAGAAGGTGAACGGTGTAACGGTGCAAACATCTCCAAAGACACGGAAGAAGCTCTGGCAGCCGATACAGCAGCTATTCAATTGAAATTTTTCAAATCAAAGAAAACCCTAAAGCATGACAGCAAACTAAAATCAGAAGGTGAACGGTGTAACGGTGCAAACATCTTCAAAGACACGGAAGAAACTCTGGCAGCCGATACAGCAGCTATTGAAGACAAACTTTTCAAATCAAAGAAAGCCCTAAAGTATGAAAGCAAACTAAAACTCATCCGAGACAAGTTAGACACAATTATTGTCGAGGCTCAGTGTCTATTAGACGACTTAGACTAAGCAACGGAGATGCGAGAGAAAATTATAGGAACCATTGGGAGTCACTTTTCGCCTCCTCATAACTTCTCGTTCTTTTATATCATTCGACTTTATTTGAACACTGACTAGAATTTAAAATCATTGTAGTTATAATAGTACATTATGGTACAAGTAATCATCATGCTCACACGTGCCATACGACGTTTTACAACACACTTGCGAATAAAATAATACTACAAATACTAAATAAACAATACTACAAATTAATTCGTTTTCCTATGCGCGCGCATTTAACAATGGCGGTCGACCATATTTAAAAAAAAATGAGGTTTGAACTTAACTTTTTTTACTCTATTTTTTTTTCTGTACTTAGAGAAAAAAAAAAGTTAAATTTGAGTGAAAATTTTGTTTATTACACAAGTATTACAAGTTGAAATTATTTATTTAAATACGAAAATGCATCAAATGACCATATTTAGGCGTATTAATTTATTCGTACTATTAAACACGTTATTTTTTGTATCAAAACTTTTTTAAGAACATAGACAATTATAGACACTTCCTATAAAATTTAAAAAAGAATCTATAACTCACTTTTGTGAATAATAGCAATGAAAAAGTCACAGTTTTATAATAGGTGTCATTCCGTGCTTAATTGCGGTAAAATAATATCACTTTTATGAGCAGGTGTGTTGTAAAAATATATTTAATTATTACTTATTTATTTATAGCATTCATCCACCACCTTAACAGGGATAACTTCAAAACAATAATGAACTTACACAAATTAATGGAATGCAAAAAATCTATCTATTTTTGGAGTTTACCTGTCTGGGCCAGCACTAAGTTTCTATTTAAAGTTTCATTAACGATAATATCTAATTCGAAAAGGTGAACAAGATATAAGACAAGTGCTGCTGGGCGTGCTCGCCTATTGGCTGTGGGGGATTGGAAATATGGTGTTTGGCTACAATATTACTACAATGTTGAAAGACTCGACCTTCCGTATTGCTATTACACCCGTATTCACAAACAATACTGTGAGGTCTCATAGTGTGCTCGAGCGCATAGGGCTGGTAAAATCAATTCACAAACAACACATAAGTACCAAAGCGCACTGTGCGTTCCCATAAGTGAACGCACAGCTAAATTAGCTCCTTAGCTATTTTAGCCAACGCATAGTGATAGTTGGTAAATTGAATTGTGAAGAAAGTCTACCGGTTACTTTGTTTAAAAATTAGACAATTTATAAAATTCCCATAAAATTTAGAAATGAATAAACAGCAATTTTATGGAACATTTGTCAATTTTTTTTATATATTGGAGGACATTCTATACAACACTATCTAGACCCAAAGTAAGCATAGCCTAACTAGCTGCGAACCGCAGACAGGTATATTATCGGCTGTATCCGTCGGACTCTTGCTGCTGCCGGTGTACTAGTTATTGACTTGAGCCCGCGGGTAGGCTTGGTGCACTTCTACAGACTAAAAAAGTCAATAACTTTCCATTTAATACACACAAGAGACACTAATCTTAGTTTTAGCCGCGATGTCACAAAACGTTGTGATAAACTTAGGCAAACCAAAGAAATTGCTAACTCAAATATTGTCTAATCAATAATAATGAATGTTTAGAAACTTGTGAAGACAAAGTTTAGTTCCGGGCGGTGACACCTGCGTATAATCTTTAGATTGTCTTTCATCCGAAAAGTATTGAGAGGTGAGGTCTCAGTGAATGCGAAAAAATAATAAATATTGAACTCTTTATTTTCTTTGTTATTGTCATTTAATTTAACACATGCAATTCTCACGTAAAGTAGGTTCTAAAAATCTCTGTTCCAGCTTCGAGTGCTACTTCCAGTTTGCCCCACCAAGCGTCCCCACTGGTGGGGCAAAGTGGAATCTTAAATAATGTATATTCTCCGTTCCCCACTAAATTCATTGTGGTGGGGAAAATTATATCCATTTAAAATTCCTGGTGCAACAGTTCCCACTAGGATTGGTGACTTAAATTGGGAGAGGTGTATTTATATACAATAAAAAAAATACTTTTGTTTAAATCGCTACTTTAACAAACATCAGGTATTCAAATACAAAGTAGATATCAAGTATTATGTTATTAAAGAAACATATCAGATATCCAAAGTGAACAGATGTGTCCAGTATTCCAGCTACATACAATACAACAAACATTTGGCTTCCGTACATTTTAAAGGTGACTGTAACCTTATACCTAAAATTGTACCTTTTCTAAAAAAGTCTGCCCTATACAATTATTGGAATAAAGCAGCAAATGGTGACAAACTTATTTACAACGACGGATGATGCGGAGGATCGGCAAACGTGGCGCATATTGGGAGAGGCCTATGTCCAGCAGTGAACTGCAATAGGCTAATTGATTGATTGATTATTTACAAAATGTTTATGAGATATTATATACAAATTCTGGAAAATAATAATTCTCTCCTATTATGAAGATATTGTTATATTAGTTTTCTATTCAGAAGAGTCAAAAAAATCAAGAACTTAAAATTATTTATTTAAAATAGTAAATGTAAATAAAAAGTAACAGTTCTTAGATTTCCAGCACTAATACTTTTTGAAGAATGACAAATTGAAGGGGAACCTACCACATAATATATTCGGTTAAACGATTACTACAACTAAAGATAAACCTTAAGAAAATGTATGTCTTAATATTAAAACGCATGGATCTCAAAATTTAAAGGTCCAGGTAAATATTGCAAACAGGAAGAGATACTTTTGCAACCAGAATTATGTCAGCCTAATTAATCACTAACAAACGCTTACATCATAGCCTCACCTTTTGTTTAAGTCCACAGGGCCTATATCTTCCTTCCATACCAAAAGAAAAGTTTATCTTCAGAAAATAGAGTGTTCCGATATTGGCATTATTTCTATATCAAGAGAAGGAACCAACAAAACCCCGTTTGAAAGGAGCTACCAAACTGAAAAACTATCCTACACTCAAAGATAATAAATAAATTTATTCTACGCCGAACGCTAAAGAGAATTTATTGAAAATGCAAAACCAAGAAAACAAACTCTACACACCAGAAGAGATCAAAAAGATAGCTCCAGGCTATCGAGGCAGACCTGAAAACTTCGACCCGACGAAAGTTGGACAGAAGAGGTCTAAACCTCAAAAACAGCAGGGCCCGGCAACGCCAAAGGTGCCCGCTTCAACCGCAACAGACAAAGCTGCAAAACCTACCCCACCCAAGAACAGTCCCATGTGGGCTGATTCTATATTTGGAGTAGATGTAGCCGTCCGCGAATTAAACGTCAATCAGGAAATGACCCCGAACTTCTCGAGGTTACCTAAAATTGTCGAGGAAGTCTACCCCGCGATTGGAGGTGACGACCAAAGTCTAAACAAGCAAATGACCAAAGGCATGCTGATGTACTATTCAACAGCGATGCTATGGGCACGCAGGGCACGCTTACTAGACATCAAGGTTAAACGTGGAAACACAAATTTAACCTATCAAGAACAGGAGTTCTGCAAAGCAATTATGCAGCATGAGTTCAACATCCCACAGCCGATCTATCTGTTTCTGAAAGGAATAGGTGAAGTTAAAGATCCTACGGGTAAAACCGTATATCTAGCTAACCACAACCTTCCAGCAACAATAGTTCAAGGCAGCAGATGTTATCACTCAGCCGTGATTGATGCAGAATCCCACAATCTCTACGAAGAGATTCCCTCACTGGGAATCTGTGGAGATATCGTAATGGCAGAAGCCTCAGAAGCGGTACAACCAGTACCAAACTTCAGAGTATTGCCACAACAAACCAGAGCAACTCGCGCATTGTGTGGGAGCTTTGGACAGATTGGTGCTCGTAAAGAAGAGGTTCGAATCCTTCTCAACTCGATTGGGATTAGAGACAACCACTTCGACGAAACCATCTTAGGTACACGTCTAAATGTAAACCTTTTACAGAAAGTCAGCGATTATTTCTCAGGATGTCCAACATTCCGCAATGAGAAGGTTAAGCTAGACGCTTTAACAGGTGAAGGAGACGGTGTCCAACTAATTAAGTCGATACCAACCGACGAAAACGTTGATCCGACAGCGCGATGGACAAATCTGGTCATCAGACCGAATTCATCAAACGCCAGTCCGATAACAACGTTTGGAGCCTCATACTTAATGGGATTCCAGTTGCAGAAAAACGCTATAGCAGGAAGCCACGCCAATTGGTGTTGCTTAGAACCAGCAGCGAATGCAAACCCATGGATAATTCCAGCTCCATGGATTCAAAACCGCAACGATAGACGCGCTCTGCCTCCAGGCTTAGATATTGAAAGATTCGTCTCAATATCTGACTCCCAGAGAAACAGAACAAACGCCATCGTAAGGCGGATGATCATCAGTCAACGTTGATCAAACAGTGAATCAAGACCGCGGCCACGGCGAGTAGCATCGAGGGTACAGTCAAGAAACACTTGTAAAATAAAATCAAAAACTTTTAGTATTAAGTTCGATTTTAAGATGAGATCAAAGCTTGATAACATCAAGTCCGATTTCAAAATTTCTAATGTAAATTCTTTTGTATTTAAATAAACTTAGCATAGGGAAATGTCAATGACATCGCGCACATATTTGTAAAACAATTTGTTTTAACTTGTGATCTTTGTCGTCTCTTTTATTACAGTTTACAGTGATTTTTAAACAGGTAATCGCACCAATTACCACTAATTATCGTATTAGTTTACATTAGTAGCGTATTCAATCCATTTTGTTTTGAGGTTACATATTTATTTGTGTAGGGTAAATTGATCAAACTGCTTTTTGGTATTTAATCCACTATAAATACATAAATCTATTAAATCATAATGCCAGTCACACGTAGTATGTCTTCTGCACCCTTTGTTACCAACGGACCACTCAATCCATCCACCGAGGTGGTCAGTTAAGAATTTAATTCCTATCAAACCACCTGCTGTCCACTAAGGTGGTCAGTTAGGAATGTTTTGAAGTAATCAACCACCTTTTTTTCCTGGGTGGTCGGTTAGGACCTTTTTTACCAACGGACCACTCAATCCATCCACCGAGGTGGTCAGTTAGGAATTTCATTCCTCTCAGACCACCTACTGTCCACATGGGATGTACAAATACAACAAATAAATAAATAAACAAATAGTATACCTACTTTATGCACTTAGATCCATTAAGTGCACTTGTATTATACGTAAACCAAATGCACCCTAAATATTATGTAACTGGCTACTCATAAAAACTTACCATAATTAGTCATTATGTTAAAACGTTTTTCCCGATGTAATTTTAAAAGGGTGCTACTACCATTTCCGGAAGTGTATTTGGAAAAAGGGGAAGGATTTGGGTTTGATTTCGGACAAACTAAACAAAAGAATTATATCTCTTTGTGCAGCTTCACCTTTATTACCAGTTAATTCTGTTAAAGAAGGCTTGGAATATAATATAACCAACGGAGCACCGAAACAATGTGAAGCGTTCATAAAATATATGCAGTCGTTTTGGTTCAAAAGTAAATAAAATAAAATAAATGGTTATTTATTAAAACTTGGTCAGTATTCGGTGAGAAACACCGTACCACTAATTTCGTGAAGGGTTGGAACCATGGCCTAAATAATGCACTAGGGAGTGGCAACGTCAATCTCCTCAAACTATTAAAAATACTTCAGAACGATGCAAGTCCTAAATAAACGCTCGCCGAAGAGGAGACAAAAAAAAACAATTTTGAAAGATGAATTTATACAAACCTGTCAGATAGAATTGACCACCGCCGTTATTACCGTTGGACATTTTTTGGAAAAAGTAAAATAAGTTTGAGGTATTATTCCTCAAACTTATTTTAATTTTTCCAAAAAATTACTATTTTTTGTCCAATACATTTTATTTTTTTCTTTTTTTAAAGATCCTAACTATAGTTGTAAAAAACCCGTTAGCTACCGTTAATTAACCAAATTTATGATTAGCTACCGATAAAATGCGGTTATTAACGGTTAAGTATTATCCGACTGTGACAGCTAAAAAGTGTGCGGTATGAAAGGAACTTCATCCCTCGCACACTCAAGCTATGGAATGAACTCCCCGCGATGGTTTTCCCAAGCGACTACAATATGGGGTTCTTCAAGAAGGGCATTAGAAGGTTTCTTCAGGGTCGGCAGCACGAGTGTGACGCCCCTGGTGTTGCATACGTCCATAGGCCACGGTAACCGCTTTCCATCAGGTGGGCCGTGTGCTTGTCTGCCACCTATATGGTATAAAAAAAAAAAAAGGAACTACTTACTGGATAACTTAAATAAATATGACTTAATAAAAAAGCAGATGGCTGGAGCTGCATACAGAGCATAGGTTAGTGTTAGATGAGCGGGATAGATTGCACAACATTGTGGCTGGGTTTAGGGAGTGCAGCGACGAGTACGAGCAGGGCCTCAAGCGCATGTCGGTCTTAGAGCAGGAACTGCAAGAAGCCCACCACCACATTACCCACCTTGAGGCCGAGAAACGTGACACCGTAGTATCCCATACCCATAGCTTGTTTGAGGAGTTAGTTTAGTCGGTAGTGTGCCCAGCGTTGTTTCTACTGAACCTAGCTTAGAACCCACATTTACTATAGACTTAACAAAGGATGATACCTTAATAGCTCATACTTCCAATCCCAAGATGGGCATAGTTGAGTGCAGTAGAAACAAACTTAAGAAATATATAAAAATTAATAAATACATAAGAAAAACCCAAAAACTTATTAAAAGACAAAAATGTATATACACCAAAGTCATAGTTATTTGTTATACAAGAGTGCAAAGTTGCTTTTTAACCGCGTGCTCATTTTTGATGACCGAGCAAGCGAAAGATTCTAAATTTGAATCACGAGCGTAGCGAGTGATTCACAAATTAGAATCTTGAGCGTTAGCGAGGGAATCAAAAGAGCACAAGGTGAAAAATCTTTGCACTCGAGTGCAACACGTAACTTTTCATCCCACCTCAGCGAGGAAATAATGAAATACTTCTCCTTCCTAGCGTTAATTCCCAGTCAGCATCCGAAGCTTTCACCTCGGAGTCCGGGGTCCGCTTTACCAGTCTTAACTGCGGATTTGGCTGGACCTCGATATTTGCCGTGAAGCGACTGCCATCTGACCTCCACAACCCAATGATGACATTAGGCGATATCGAAGCATTGCAGCCAGACCGTTGTTGTTGAACTTTTTAGGGCTCCAAATACCCGTAACGACTGCCATAGATGTTCGTATGGCATCCGTGACCGACGCGTGCTCTCCAAGGCACGACCAGACCAATGCAAATACCCATTTTCATGCATAAAAAAGATTTGCACTGAGCGGGGATCGAACCCGTGCCTCCTGCGTAGCGGCCGCGTTCAATACCACTACGCCATGGAGGCTGTATAATATGTGTATTAATACTAGTAGTAAAATACAACAAAATAAAAATTCAACAACAATGTCAACAATATGACGTGAAAAAAATTGATGCGCGCAAAGCAAATTAAAAAAAAGTACACCAAGGAGGTTACGAGTCTGAGTTTTTCATGAATTAAAAAAAAGTTGTATGATAAATTCGGCACCATAGAGGTAGAAGTAAATAGGTTTAATGATGTTTTGAGTCCACAAACCTAGTACACACGATGTTCTAAATTCAAATTTACTTTACCTCTCTAGAGGATAAAAACGACTTTTACGCTCAGTTATCGAAGAGCAAAAATAGTCTTTCCGAGATGGTGGGATGAAAAATATATTAATGAGAGAAGGCAATTAGGCGATGAACTTGATATGTACTCATTATTAATTGAAAAAAACATCTCTGAACATAATAATAATGTATTAAAGCTAGAAACAGAAATTAAAAACTTACAAAAATCACTAGACATAATGAATGTTAAAAGTGAGTATCAGGAATACATTCTGGCCATGAGGGATCTGATGAGACCAAATTCTGCATTAACATCTAAAGACAATTCACTCAGTCTTCACCCAGTCTGTAAGTCCTCACTGACTTCACATATAAGCCCTTCACTTAAGGTAAATGATAAACCCAGTAGTTCCTTCACCGAACATAATAATGGAAGTTCTGAAGTAATGATGTTTTGTAATGAATTGGGGAAATCAATGGGCCAGTTACTAAGTTCATACTTAGGACAAAATGTTACTAATTATTTTGTATGCCGGGTTTAAGTTATTGTAACATTGTTAAAAAAATTAAAAATTATAGCTTAAACAGCAACAATACAATTGTAATTTTAGTGGGAGACAGGGGAAATGCGGACAGAAATGCAATTATGAACTGTTTTGAATTGCTTAGCTCGTTAGATATAAAAAATATAATTTTATTCACACTCCCATATAGCCGTAGCTTGTCACAGACAGAGAATAATATTAGACACAAACTTAATCAGACAATACATACATTAATATTTCATAATTCTAGTAAATTCCATTTAATTGATATAAATTTGTATGTTTCTCCGCATCAATGCCGTTGTGGAGAAGCCGTCGACAGACTCGGGCACCATGGCCTGTCGTGCTGCAGGAGCGCTGGGCGAATTCCACGGCATGCCAGCCTCAATGACATAATCCGCCGTGCTCTTGTCACCGCCGATGTGCCAGCTGTGCTTGAACCAAACGGTCTGGCGCGCGACGATGGCAAGAGACCGGATGGTATGTCATTAATGCCATGGAAAATGGGTAGGGCTCTAGTGTGGGACGCAACATGCGTCGATACCATTGCCCCTACCCATGTACCTCGCACGGCTGGCTGTGCCGGTGCTGCTGCTGCTTCTGCAGAGGCTCTTAAACGGCGCAAATACTCCTCATCGGAGATCATGAATTTGTGCCGTTTGGAGTCGAAACGTTGGGGTCATGGGGTCCGAGCGCCCGCAATCTCTTCAGGGAGATTGCAAACGTATGATCGACGCTTCTCGTTACCAGAAGGCTGGTCTCTTTTAGGTCAGAGAATAAGCATTGCCATTCAACGTGGCAATGCTGCCAGTCTTCTGGGAACATTACCACAAGAGGCATGCGATGCGGAGGAATTCCACGACGCATTTTAATTATTATTATTATTCCTTTTTTTTTAATTTTCGTTTTCTATTGGTTATTGAGTGAATGTTAGTGTAATAAAAATGTTAAATGAAAGAAAATTGACTTTTCGCAATATTGTATTGTTTCAAAATACCCTTAATATCAAAGTTTAGATTAAATTTTCTAATTAGAATTTTAATCTAATGAACTTTACAATACAATACAATACATATTCTAATCGATCAAATACGCATACAAACTTAAATCGATTTATCTTGAGTATCGTGTACCGAGTGGTGTGATTACATCACTAGTTGCGTCCAAAAGACAAATGTCATAGTGGGCCTCTTATCTTGAGATCAGTATAGTTAGTTAATTTATTTTTGTTTCTTTAGTTACTTTAGTTGGTTAGTTTTAAAATAAAATTATGTACAGCTAGTACTTAGCAATTTTTAACAGTAGACAAAACGTGGATCGGACCAGGTTAAGTACCTGGGATCTGTACTTCATGTGACCGGTGAGATCGACCACGACGTCAAGGCACGCATTGCTGCCGCGTGGGCCAAGTGGCGAGAAATGACTGGCGTCACCATGTGATCCTAAAATGCCAGTCAGGTTGAAGGAGCAGGTCTATAAGACGATCATTAGGCCTGTTCTCTTGTTTGGTTGTGAGGCGTGGCCGCTGCTCGAGCGACACAAGCAAGAGCTGCGTGTCACGGAGATGAAAATGTTGCGGTGGATGTGCGGCGTTACGCATCCGCGGCAGCCTCCATGACATCGCGGATAAAATGCAAGGGGCCGCCTTCGCTGGTGCGGCCACGTCCTGCGGCAACCGCCAGGCTACGTGGGGAACAAATGCCTGGCAATGGTACCCCCGCCGGGTCCAGGTAAAAGGGGTAGACCAAAGGAGTCCTGGCTTGACGTCGTGGAGGGTGATATGCGTGCTAATGGTCTCACTACCATGGACGCCCAAGATCGTGCAAAGTGGAGAAGGAAGAGCCGGAAGGCGGACCCTGAGCTTCGAGGTCATCTTGGCCACGGATGCAATCAGGAGAATACGTCTATATGCAGATGATGATGATGATGATGATGACAAAACGTGATAATTCACATGTATTATTACCTCATTGAAGTGAATACTTTTTTGTGAAGTAAATTCTTTTTGTCTATATTTGCATGTTTGCATGTACGTCAAATCATTTGCAAAATACAACAAACGCCCAATAACGAACACATAGCCATGTGACGTGCTACCGTAAAGCTAGATGAAAACATTTGCTATTCAAGTATGTAAATACAATATGAGCTATCATCGATCAAAGTCACTTAAGACAAATTAAGCCATAAACTTCAAGGAAGTTGTTGCAATCTTTGTTGCAACAGTTCGTATTCCGTCGAGAGTGCAGCAGGAGCATATTTCAACTAAACGATAATATATGTATGGAGTATTCTTTTTATTTAGATGCACCGGATTTTATATAGATTTAGATTCTGATGCACCGGTGGTATCGTGGGTACACAACTATACTCCCGGAAGAGGTAAACCACATATTCCAAAGGTGGTACAAATCTATGGATCACCATCTGAGGAGGAAGGTGAACCTTGCATTGTTCAAGACGATGAAGAGGACCCGGAAGATAGATCTCTTGGAACACGCAGCCCGGAAATAACCCCTACAAGCTGTACGCTGGCCTCCTATGGCTCTGTCTGAGGAAGGAAGCGTGGCAGGAATAAGAAGGATGCCGCGCCCCGGACACAGGGCTATGAGAGGGGTGCCTGTCCCTGTTACCCCTTGCCCATCTGACTTAAGAGTGGAGGGTGCCGATACCAATATGGAGGAGGCTATGTACCGTGTGGTGGGAGGTCGGTTAGTGAACCATATTTACGAGATCATGATCCACAGTAAGGAGTTATTCATGGGTTTTAGAAATTTAACTGATTTAATTTGATTCAATAAAACCATAAGTTGTACAAAAACTCTCGCATTCACTCCTATGTGGAGGTGGTATAAACCCAGAAGTTTCTAAGGAGGTTACCCACTTGAAGTGGGTATTGCTAGGGGTTAACGGTTACCGTGAAGTGGGCACCGTTGTTTTTACATAGCCTTACCTGGAATATTTATAGTCACAAAATACAGTAGGTATATTTTTTTAAGTCGGTAGCAAAAAAAACGGAAACATAATTTGTTTCCGTTTCTCTTTTAAAATTACAAAATGATTATATTGTAGGTAAAATTATTTTTTATACACTTGAAGAAATATATTTGAAATTGCCATATCGTACCTCAAAATTACAGCACTGGTGACCTGGCCCTGCCGCAGAAACTATTACGGCAAAAGTTAAATCAGTTTTGTTAGTTCCTTTGAGTTTCATCTGGGTTCACTGGTCCAAGCTATACCCTATATCCTGTGTAGGAGCAAAAAGCTTACTATGTCAGTATCCTCTAGCTAGGGTTACTGATGGTATGGTTAATGTTTTTATTGTTGATAACTTAAATTTCAATTCATCTAATGTTGCAGTAGGAAATGAATACTATTATAACAATAGCCTTGTTAGTAACTGCGAAAAAGAGACAGAGTCATTGTAATTTGTTAATAAATCATTCCCAGAAAATCTTTTGGAAGCATAGGTTCTCAATCTTTAAGTCGATGAATCAAGGCCACTCTATAGGAAGTCAGTGTGTCATTTCGCATACCTTTTTACGTTTTGAATACTTATTTATTAACAGCTGTACAATGATACATAGTCACTACCAATATCAAAATTATCACGACTTATAGAACTCATAACTCCTACGTTTTTGTTAGAAATATCACTAGGTCGGGCCACGTTAACGATTCAACAATCACTATAAAATATGCAGCCAAATAAAAAATGGGGAATCTTGGATCAATTAGATTTATCTTTTGTATTAAAATACATGATTATGTCTGTGATACGAAATATAGTTTACAAAATGTATATAAAATCAACTATAAATAGTTTACGACATGTAGACTGCTAATTTATCACTCTGTTCTGAATCTGCGAAAAAATATCGTTATACTTGGCTTTAAGCTATTGTAACTTCAGTATTATCTTTTTCTGTCAGTTTCAACTTGTCAATATTTTTAGGATAAGTGAAGACCATGTCTGTTATTACATCTTGTGTAGTTCTAGGCTCTTCAGACTTATGCTCACGTTCCAATTGCATTGCGTACGTGTAATACATCATTATGAAGTATCCTGATAAACCTGCCAAAGAAACCATAACCGTTGATAAACAAATTTAATTGATGTGTCAATAGCAGACGTGACAGCTTAAAGCTATCCTAAAGGCGGCCACCCATTTACAGTTTATCGAACGACAACCGGATGATATCGGTCTGTCAGTTCATCGCAACAGCCCACACACTTACAGTTTCGTATACGATTTTGGACTGACGGCTAATATGTGTATGGCCGCTTGACGATTTCGGTCAGCAAAGACAGTTAAAGGTCGGACAGACTATGGCCGTCGGTATTTCATACGTAATAACATCAGACTAAAAGAATAAAATAATGTTAATATTTTAGTCTGAGGTAATAAAATTATGATGACATTGATGACATAAGGACTGCAGGCCGCCGGACAGACGAAAAACTGCAGGTGGACTGTAAGTGGGTGGCCGCCTTTAAATTGTACATGTGAACTTACCGATTTCCACCCAACAAAAACCAGTCTTGCTAGTATTCATGGTGATTAATCCAAGAACTGACAGCAAAAGTCGAATGGTTGCCACAGTAACGTGAACTCTGATGGGGCCTGGCCTTTTCTGAAATATGTTTGTTCGATGAGTTTTTAGCTAGTTTGTCGCCATATCATTATAAACATTGGCATGGTTTCATACAAAATAGATATGCGGCTGTATAAAACCGCTTCGACAAGTGAGCCTCTTAACCTTATTAATGTTACGAGATATATAGTTACTGGTACACGTTACCAGAGGGCTGGTTAATTCCTTGCATAAAGGATTGGTATTGCCATTCAACGTGGCAATGCCGCCAGCCTTCTGGCCACCCTCCCAGTTGACGTCGATGGGGAGGAATTCTTTGACGCCTGAACCTGCAGTTTTGTATATAGGTATATGTATTATGTATTGTTTTTTTTATGTAATTATGTAAATAATTGAAAGTTATTAATTGAGTTATGCAATAAACAGTAGTTACTGGTATATATTTTGATCCCAGTCAGGTCTCAAAATTTCGCAGTATGCTTTTTAGGTGTCTTTTGAGGATAGCACGGGGTACAGGGGTGGAGGAGCTCATATCCACCAACCATATTATATCAAACCAATTCGCGCGCTTGTGAAAGATATACGCCGATGACTTCTTATATAAATATCATACCTTGTGAAGACCAATAAGTAGAAATGCATTTAAAAGAAGCCATGATACATTGAGAAAGCCAACCAGTAGCATCACCATAATAGTCATGTGCAGCTTGGCTCGATCTATGGAATCGTCATTAGGGATCACTTCACCATTAGGCGTTTGTTTCACATGAATATAACGAAACCCATGGGTCAATATCGCCATTATCGCCAAACTCCCGGCATAGAATATGGTGATTATGAAATTTATGACCTAGAAACCAATAAAAATGTTATAAAATTTCGTCATATTAATTTGATTTGGACAGTGGAGATGAGAATAATATAATAATATAGTGGACTAGCTGTCCCGGCGAACTTCGTATCGCCATATTTTTTTCAACCCGCGTGAATTTTTGATCCCGTTCTCGCTGCACCTATTTTCTCATCTTTAAACCTTCCCTGGACAGGGTTTGACGCATTTGGTGCACTTCTCTTCTCAACTTGTACACCATGCTCAAATGGTGAACTTAGCAACTGGTGCACTTCTCAAATGGTACACTTCGCAACTGGTGCACTTCTCAATCGGTGCACTTCGCAACTGGTGCACTTCTCAATCGGTGCACTTGCTGAGGATGAGGATGATGATGAGATTTTGCATTGCATGCAGTGAATGACAACTTATAAGAAAATAATTAAAACCTTGCGATTATTTTTTTGGATAAAATTGTGTTAATGCAGTAAAATAAGTTATCACCGTTACAATGTTCATTCTAATCTAGCAGTTTGAAAAAGTAAAAACAATTAATCACTTCCAAACTATCTATGCGTATCATAGTATTGTCAGGTTTACCAAGCTTATGTATCCAAGAATGAAGCACCCAGTCCGTAATGGTATGCAGAAGCAGCATTTGGTGAAAGAAGAACAGCTCTGTGACGGTTGTAGACTAAAACAATAATGATAAATGGTAATGAGATAATAAGCTAATAATAATGTATGGATAAACAAACAAATAAGAGATAAGGTAGGTAATGATAATTTTATTATATAATAAGAATTATTGTAGTCATAGAAATACACTATTGCTTTAATAGAGCACAAATGTTTTAATAAATTAATAAATAAATAAATATTGTAGGACATTCTACACATACATATTACACATAGAAACACGCAGATCAATGCAAATATTCATATTCATGCACACATTTTATTACGTTTTATTACTAAGTTAAGTAAGAATTTAAGATTCATGACAATCATCACACTACATAAAGTAGGTACGGTGCTACTCAAGATCAATCTGAAGCTGACTATATCAGGTTGTCGTTTAGAACAACATACGCTCAGAGGCATTACTTATGCAATACTATTTATTATCCACACACGCTTTGTTTACAAATGAAAATTGTTTACAATTCTCTGCGAGTCTTTACCATTGTTTCCACACGACAAGTAATGGTTTACAAATAAAATTCTTTACTCGTTACATTTGTTTAAATTCACCTCTGAACTTATTTAAATGTGCATTTATGAATTTAGCAACATGGATTCTGAAGAAATAGTTGAAGATTTTTGGATTATGAAATCAATTAAAGTCCATTAATCGAGAATGGACAATGAAGAAGACAAGTGAAAATTTTAGGTTCCAATGTTGTGTGCTCGTTATTGTAAACTATTCAATATATTTCTTAAAAATACCCCAGTCCAGCACGAGTTATTCTGGATAGGGAGATTGATATAAAAACATAATTTGAAGATAAATTTGTACCAATATAGGCAGACGATCGGGTGCTATTGTGGTACAAATTGGGAGAGGCCTATATTCAGCAGCGGACTGTCCGGTCAATCTAAACCGAATTATAGGCGTGAGGGTACTGGGGGTACCTAAAAATGAAATCTAAAATGTCCTCATCCATCTGATACCTGGATTTTTTTAAATTCAATGTCAAAGGTCACAAAACAGGTTGTTCGCCATTTTCAGCAAAACGGAAGTTTTATCATAGCAAAGGTCTATGATAAAACTTCCGTTTTAAAAAAAAGTCCAGGTATCAGATCGATGAGGACTCTTACATTTCATTTGTGATGGTGTTTTGAACAATCCTATCAACTTTCAACTAGGTGCGAATTATTTTAACCTCGGATTGCGGATTGATGATGCTGATTGAAAAATTTCAGCAGTATAAATAAACCAATTGATAAATAGGTATGAACAGGTACCATTTCGATTTACTCATTATAGACTAGGAAGCTGAGTTTCTTGCCGGAGTCTTCTCAGGCCAGGGCCGCGTTTCGAACCGGTGGTCCATTTGCTAAGCTAGTCTTTAGTACATAATTATATATTTTTGACGTTTTGTAAGTTCCGTTTTAATGGTCTGTACAGAATAAATGATTTTTGACTTTGACTTTGACTTTGACTTTGGATATCCAAGTTACATGTGAAAATCTTAAAAACAGGATACTAAAATACATAATAGTAAAATAACGTCAATTAACAGAAATATTATTATTGATGTCAATTTTAATTAATATAGAAAAAGTGACTTACTTTTCATAAGGTGTTATTGTGGCCACCATATTGATAAAATTAGAAATTATTAAAAAAAAAAGAAAGCGTTGTCAAGTTCACGGGAGCGCGAGCACATTGAGACTGTCCATTGTGTGAGTACAGTTTTTAATCATTCTGCACGAGGAATCTCCGTACGTTATGTTTACACTGCAACGCATTGTTTATTTAAAAATAAGTGTAAACAGCTTTTGAACTGACATTAACGACAAAGAAAGAACGCAAAGAATGTAAATATGATCATTTTTTTGCGTCTGTTTCTCACTGACTCACTTATAGGTAAGTTATTTTGTTATTCGGATTCAAATTATTTTTCTAAAGTAGCAACGTTGGCAGAACCAACAGCCGTAACAAAGTATAGTGATTTAAATTAGTAACAGCTCTTGTACATTGTACAACCATATCAGTTATGTTTTGTAAAACCCAAACCATTGTCCACAAAAATCCAGCTCTTCTAGAAGGTCCCCAAAGTCTCTGAGGAACAGCATAAAATGCACAAACACTGGATTACTGTTATTACAAATTATTTTCTTTCTCATGGGAAAAAGATAAATTGAGTTTGCCATTTTGGCTAAAGCATATTGACTAATGGAATTGTATGGCCAATGGAAAGAAACATTCGATTTATTTCAGTGTAGATATTTTAGACAATTCTATTTTCTTCTTACAAAACTAAATTAACTTAATCAACAAATTCGTAACTAGATCCCAATTTTATTTCGAGGTTCGTTAATTTTGTAAACTTTCTTCAATATTAAAACCAAAAAACGAGAGCAAGCGACTAAATTACATTACGTTAATTACTTTTATCCTTTACCACAACTTAAATAAAAATTGAGGTTATTTTTTACATTTACAGGATGAAGTTTATTAAGATAATTAGCATTATCTAAGAATTGAGTTCAATTTTACAAATACAAACACTATTTTAAATATTGATTCTTAAGGAGTTTGTGCGCAACGGAACTACTTTATTACCTTTGTAGACCTTTTTATACCTAACTTTTTTATTTTTTATTGTTTTAAGACTAGAATATTATTTTGATTCTTTTGACTGTCATTGAATATATTGTTTTACTGCATCGATGTACCATTTTTTACCAGCAATTCTTTAATCCTTTGAATATAATCTATACTATTACATAATTGTAAAGTGGTCGTGTCTGTACATTGGAGAAATTTAATAAAAAATACTTGGGTTATGTTATGTTAACAATACTGAACACGAAAATATATTTTTTTTAATTTCCTGTCTGTTTGTCTGTTTGTCCGCGATGGACGCAAAAACTACTGGACGGATTTTGATGCGGTTTTTTTTGTTAGAAAGGGCTTGGTCAGACTTAAAATCTTACGTTTATTAGCAAAGGTCGCGTTAACCGAGATGCACGCGGGCGGAGCGTTAAGCGAATTCAGACCAATCAGTTCGCTTCAGAGTTTTTAAGGAATTCAAAATAGTGTACTAAATAATATGATCTAAACAATGTAATCAATTTACGGTTCTCCCTTGTTTGGTATAACAACGTTTGGTCGAATATCACTTGAACTAATTTCAGTTACAATAAAGTCATTTCACATAATTATTCATTTGACCGAATATTTAATTGGTAGAATTTTATTTAGCATAATTATTTAGTTGGAATAATATCATTTCACCAAATTTTCATTTGCACTAATTTTATTTAAACTAATGCATCATTAGACTAATAATGATTTAGTCGAGAGATCATACCGAATCACTCGGCGGCCGCTGCCGCGGCACGCTCGCTTCGCTCGCTCGCCTCGTGCTTGTTGTGGTCACAGTTCTAACCTAACCTAACCCTGCCGATTGCACTGAGAGTTTTTCAATTTTACTTGTATTGTTTTTCATGAAACATACTCTTAGTGGTTTTCTTACATCACGGAAATCGGCAGGGTTAGGTTAGGTTAGAACTGTGACCGCAACAAGCACGAGGCGAGCGAGCGAAGCGAGCGTGCCGCGGCAGCGGCCGCCGAGGGCCAGATAAATAAATTTCTACACTACATTAACATTATACCAATTGAATATTCGATGAAATACATAATAATATCAACTGAACATTACATGAAATGAGCATTATACTTTTTGATCAATAGCGCAAACGTTGTTATCGCAAATAAATATTCGATGAAATAAAAATTATGTCAATCGATATTATGCAAAGCAATTATTTTCTCAAACGTTGTTCGAATTAGTAACATTCGACCAAACGTTGTTATACCAAACAAGGGAGAACCTCAATTTACTCGACATAATTTATATCGAAGTCAATTGAAAATGCTAACTGATCTATCTGATAAACTGAGCTGATCTAGTACTGTGTGCAAATGAAGTAACTCTACGACGAATTTAACATCCTGTCATTTAATGATGAGACTGGAGAGAAAAAGTTTTTGTCGTAAAGGACAAAAATTTTTCCCTCCAACGTTGTACCACACAACATAATGCTATTAATCCCTACATCAAATAACAACTAATTCACAGAAACACATTTCAGTTTCTTGTAAGACAATAATTACGTACAATGAATTAGAAAGAAAACATTCAGCACAATTATTTTAAATTGGAAAAAGCGAAATCAATACTCGGGCAGGACTCGAACCCGCGATCTTTCCTTTACAAGGGGAATGCTCTGACCACTGAGCCACCGAGCTTCGCCCGAGATTGATCCAAATTTTCCAATACATCCATCTTAGGGCGATGGTACGAATATCGGTAGATTGCTCCCACCATCGCCCTAAGATGGATGTATTGGCAAATTTGGATCAATTTTGGGCGAAGCTCGGTGGCTCAGTGGTCAGAGCATTCCCCCTGTAAGGGAAAGATCGCGGGTTCGAGTCCTGCCCGAGTATTGATTTCGCTTTTTCCAATTGAAATTAATTTGTTTAGTTTAGCATACTAAATGCTTTAAAATTACCTCAATTCAGCACAATGTTTGCGATAAAAAAAAATTCAAACTCTAACACCATTCCAATTTCCTGCTCTAACTGCAAAATTACGTGTTTAACGGCTATTTTACGTTGAAAACCTCCACAGAAACTATAATAATTCAACTTTCAGGAAAACTATACAATTCAATGTATTACCCTAAAAACGTCTGTTACAATAACTAACCGTCCATATTTCACCCCTATAACGTTATTATAGGGATAAATTTACCGCATAAAAGCGGTAGAAGCCCGTTCAAAGTAGTTCCCTGGGCATTTTTTGCATTTTATATTCCACTTTCAAATACTACGATCCGTTTGATTGTAAAGTACAACAAAGCAAGAGTACCTTATTTTCCATCACCAGACTCATTACCTGACTACGCCAAATTCATAATCCATTACATTACAGGTAGTTTAAAGTTGACTATTTACCTGGTATAGCGATCTATGTCTAACTATAGATAAGTTTTATAGGGAACGGCCGTAAGGGCCAAAACACAAACTCGCATTGCGTCGCAAAATGGGCGGTGCTGCCTGCCAATTTGTATTGAAATTGACAGGCGACACTGCTCATTTTGGCGGTGCGGCGACGCAACGCGAGTTTGTGTTTGGGCTCTAAGTGATGTCGAGTTCCAGTCCGAAGCTTCCAAAACGTTTTAAATTAATGTTAGAAATACCTAAAAATATTTTACTTCTGAGTGATACAGTGTCGGGAGACTTCGGAGGCTCACAGGTAATTGGTCATCCACCTCAATTTGAAACCAATGGCATAACCTCCTTCATACTTATTATGAGACTTCTAACGACGGTAAATTATTTATTAAGTAGGTACCAAAAAATAAATGCGAGATTTAGTAGCCTACTTACCAAGTTCTAGCTGTTACCAATCGTTCCCGGATCATCGGACCGTGCCCTAATGTAGCCATAGATCAGAGCTAAACGCCCCTTGCGGTACCATTCATAAGTTGTATGATAAAACGCCACTTTAGCTGCTCCAGAAACTTTCCCCTCAACGGAGAGATTTTCATGAAATTTGAATCTAAAACCGACGCGGGATATATTTTAGTGCCGTTTTATATTGGGAATTTAGATATGCAATATGCGAATTCCTGTTAAAGTTAGATATTTAAAACTATGTGGATAGACATTCATTATATTATATTATCCATGTCGTGATTTCGTCGCATTCCTTTATGTAATTTTTGATATTGACTATTGGGAAGGTGGGGCCTTGAAGTGGGGCCGGAGAAAAGGAAGCGGGACCAGAGGAGACTTAGGTCCCTCCCGCCTCGCATGGCCCAAAACGACTCAGCCGTCGGAGGTCATATTATACACCGTAATAAGTTATATCGGTTACGACTTACGACCATTACAGGCTCTCATTATGTAAAATCCATGGCCATTGTAAATAAATTATCTTATTTATTATCCGATATTTTGTATGCGATTACAGTACTCGATGTACAAAAATAATAATAAATGTATTTTTGATTGATACAGTAAATGGGTTCAATGATCACACACATCATTATTAAATTCTTGTAGAAAGCCTCCCAAAATTAGATCAAATATAACAAACACTGTAGTTTAAGTTACGAGTCGGTTCAGTAATGATACAGAACCCAGATGACAGCAGCTGACGGTTCAGAGTGTTCTGTCAGACAATTTGTCCGACGTTTTTCTGAATAGTGATAGCGATTATAGTAAAATAAAAGTAAATAAAATAGTAAATAGTCGTAATCGATATATCGACCACGCCTACGCATTAAGTCGTAACGCCATTTTTTCACAAATTGAGATTTTGGTGCCATCAGAACAATATTATATCATGCTATTTTTCCATGAAGACAGAATTTTAAAAAACTCAATAAGTAAGGAGATTTTCGATCGATAATAGTTGTAACTTTTAAACACAACCGCACATATAGTCGCATCGCAAGTTACAATCTTATGCGCTGATCAATCGATTGCTTACGGGTCAAACTCAACAGAGTACCGACGTCGTATGATACGAGGGTCCAACGCATAACGTCGCAACATCCATGTTACGACTCTATGCGACAGTCTATTACTATGTTTTGGGGTTAGTTACGACTTTATACAATTCAAAAATATTACACTAGGGATCGTAACTTATACTTACGACCATACGCACTGTTGTAATTTGAAATTATACAAACGTATATCGGCGTAACACAAAGTTAAGACTGTATGCTTGGTTACATAGTAAAGATAATGCTATTTGTTTTTTAATAATTCACATAAATACTATTAAAATTTAACTTTTTCCTATATATTTTACAATTTATTTCAATTATCATTATTTCCCTATGTTTTCGAAGTATAGGTGGCAGTTGAAGTTGAGTTTCAGATATTTGATCATGAACCAATGTAAGGAGAGTCAGTAAATATTTCACTACAGTTTTGAATAAGAATACTTTAGTTTGTTTGTCTTATAACAGTGAATCAACGTAATTAATGCAAAAAGATTAAATTAAAATATTTGAAAAGTTTAAGAAAAGTGAATTTGAGTAAAAATGAAGCGAGTAGAGATGCATAGATTTTAAAACGACAATGTTCAATTTCTGGGCTAAGATTCTTCTAAAAGTTAAATTATTAGTGTAAGTATAAAAAGTAAGATGGACTAATAGCAAAAGGGATACAGATATATGTAAATGTATACCATTACAACTCGGGTATCATTCTAGGTAATGCAATTACATTGTTAATCATACATTTTACTTAATATACGAGTACCTAACTTAGATGTATCAATGAAGGTGTTCATCTTCTAAACGATATTACTTTACACGCTTTCAATACGGGAGAGAATAGTTTAAACATTATTAAAAAAATAGTACTTAGGTACACTCTCGGAGTATCAGTACGGGTTCCGTCCCGGGCACGGGACCATGGACCCAGTGTTTGCCCTAAGGATTGTGGCGGGGAAATACAGGGCGAAGAACATGCCCCTGCACTACCTATTCTTAGACATGCAGAAGGCCTTCGACTGTGTTCGTCGCGCGGTGATCTGGTGAGCACTGCGGGCCAAGGGAGTTCTAGAGACTTGCATAGACACCATCCGAGACATGTACTACGATTCCGGGTCCGTGGTTCGGACTGCTGTTGGTGACTCGAAAGCCGTTTTTGTTATTAGACGTTTTGTCGGACAGCATCAGAAACTCACATGAACAGCCTCCGTGGTTGCTCATGTATGCTGATGATATTGCGCTGATGGACGCGGACAGGAGCAGATTGGTGCGACGCGTGAAAGGGTGGAAAGAAGCACTTGAGAACGGCGGTCTGAAGCTAAATGTAGCGAAGACAGAATACTTAGCGTTAAACTCCACAGATCCCACACCCGTCCGCATAGGCGATGATTAATCTCTGCACGACCTATATGGTTGATTGGTAGAGAAGGCCTATGGGATTAGGTCCGCCTATGTAAATGTGTGCATGAAGTTTAAATGAATAAATAAAAAAAAATAGAATAGTGCAATACAATTACATCTTTTTGACGTCAATTAAACACCTAAACGCTAGTACGGTAACCCAGTAAATTAGCCCGCGCGCACGTTTGTATGTATGATTCGGTCGACAGTGAAATTACACTAGATTCATCTGAATAATTTTGTAACACACCTATTTTGATTGCTCATAAGTAACTTTTAAAATAGTTCATGCAAATAACTTACTATTTTTCTATATTTTTAACAATTACTTTACTATAAAGTTAATATAGTATAATCCATATATTTAAATTTGATGATTTGTTCCAAGTCGTGACCAAAATATTAGAGCTATCGACACTATTCTAATGTAACTCACAATATGTAATTTTAAAAAAATTTACATATTGTGAGTTGAAAGGAAGTTGATCTCATATCATAATTATTACTTTATTAACATTTATTATTAATTAATCTTTATTTTTCAAGCAAATTGTCAAAGAGAAGTTCCGTTAATTTCATGTTATGTATCAATAAAAACATATATTACAGAGATGTTTAAAGAGAGCAAGCATTGTGTAAATTTGAATTTATGTAAGCTGATTTGAACAAGCATTTTTTCAGTTTTTGTTTTGTAACGTGCTCTGATACGACTGTCTACCTTAGACGTATGCGGGTATGCCGCGTAAAACAATACGCCGTATACCGTCTTATCTAAAACATACGACCTTATTCGTGTTGTCTAAATGGGTCTGAACAGTGGCATATGGTTGTAACAATAACATACGACCTTTGTGCCACTAGTATAAGGCTATATTTACGTAAATATGGCTTTTATTAATTACATACTTCGACATGATATTACTACACCAATTACTCATAACATTACACAAAAACATCGGCAAAAACGATTTCAAAAAGCAAATAAAACAAGAAAGTTTCTTAAAACGGCTCTCCTGAAAAATCAGCTTTTTAGCGTTTCGACCTTATGCGTAGGTGTGGTCGATATATTATACAAGTAGGTATAAAAGAGAACACGAAAAAGTCACACGTCCTATGCTAAAATGCAAAACAAGTGAGGGAAGTCATTCAATAATGATCAATAAGTATTTAAAAAGTGATGAAAGGGAATTCCCGAGATAATTATGGTCGTATTTCTATGGACCATATTATGTCGCTAGCTACGGAAGGCATGTCATGGAAATATATTATACTAGCTGTTGCCCGCGGCTCCGCCCGCGTGGAATTCTGATCCCGTTCATAGCTGATATATAGCCTATATGTTAATCCAGGGTATAACCTATATACATACCAAATTTCAACCAAATCGATCCAGCCGTTTATGCGTGAAAGAGTAACAAACATCCACACATCCATTCTCACAAACTTTCACATTTATAATATTAGTAGGATAGGATAATTATATAGAAACCAAAGTTGTATGCCAGGATCGTTGCAGGTGGAAAGCTGTGGTCTCTGCCTATCCTACTGGGAAGGAGGCGTGACTGTACGTATGAAGAAACCAGTAGAGTTGTGACCTTTTTGGACATCATGTCTCTGGAAGTTTCACAACATAATAAAATTGACTACAAAGTTATTTAAAAAAATTACTCTGTGTACTGCTTACACAAATAATAAATTTAAGAAAAAGCAAAGAGATTTCGTCCTTATAATATCCAAAGGACCCTATCAGGTAATTGTCTGCCTCTACCTAAATAGGACAATGATTTTTGACTTTTGATAAACAGACAAAAAATCTATTCATGTGCTATTTGTATTTGTAAAAATCTATTTGTACCTTTACGGTTTTAGCCCGTTCACTTCTTTATTCTATGTCCAAAGGAAAGGTGCACTCAAGACAAGAGAGAAATTAACTGAACTTTTTTACATTGCCATCGATAGATGTGTGCCGAACAAACTATGATACTGACGAGATCTGTCGTCAGGAATCCAATAAAGGACTTGGCACGATTGCCTGACTCCGCAAATTGCATTAATGGATTGAAGTCTTCCCTCATTGCTAGGACAACTGGATAGTTCCAATATTGCTGCGCGGAGGAAAAGTTTTTAGTCAAGTTGTATTAGCTAAGATCGCTTTTTAATTTGTCTGTGTGTGCTGTTCTTTCATTCATTTGAAAAGTTTTTTGTTGATCAAACGGAACGTAGAATATTATCTAATACTGTTTATTCTGTAGTATTTAATGGTAATATATAAATGGATAAATAAACTAATATAAGGATGAAATAGGCTATCAAGTTCTCGAAAACAACCTAGTACAAATTGAGAACCATATTGAACTACAGCCCCAGTAAGACCGTGTAGTAAATGGTATACCTATATTACATGGTATATTTTAGTAGAGGACAGGCTGACTGGCTTCTCCTAACGTTGGCATATCCAAAAACGTGGCAAAATTAGAAATGGGTTATCAAATGGAGATACCGTCATCGCAGGCTATGTTTTGCTTCTTAATTATTTGACTCGGTTATAAGTAGCTGAAGATATTAACATAATTTCTTGCTCACAGTACTTGCAAGAAACCAATGAAGTGTATTTTTAACCCTAAATAGAAGTAAATTTATGAACAATTTAATAATATTGAAAGTAAAATCCCTTTTTTTTACATGAAACAATTACAAAGCCGCAATAAAAGCATGACTAACTCATTGATATAAAATTTTATTCAGAAAACAATATTAAGGGACGTCTGAAAGAGAATTATAATGAATCTGGCTATACCCCCTATTCACGTGTGTGTACTCAACGACTACAAAATAATGACTCTCACCTTTAAATTAATCGTATCTCAAAAAAAAAAATATAGGCGTGCCTGAAATAAGAATTGTATCATGGAAACCATACTTATACCCGTTTAAGAGACTGAATACATAACGTGAGAAGTAATGTGTGTGTTTGTGTGTATCTATGAGAAAGTAATTAGTTATGTATATAGTATAGTATGTTATTGTACAAGAATCGGAACTGATTTTGGCAGAATACTTTAAATGTGTTCTTTAAGCATTGCATTAGATTTATGTATCGTTGATCCTGCGGCACTCAACCATCCACAAATAATATGCCAAATATTATGCCAAAAATAAAGAATAAAACTTCATTATATTGTATAAACGAAATTGTAGTACCTACGTATATCGTCTACGTACTACAATTTCGTTTAATACTTTTGCACAAATAGCTTGAACGAAATATCAAATAAAAGCTTGGCATAGAAGAAGAAACCAGATATTAAATGGTAGGAATGGTATTTTTATAAATCAATTTTAGAAACTGTCGAGGAACAAAAAGTTAAAAAAAAAACCATACAGAGAATGTGTCTTCTGTATCCCTACCTATTTAGTTGTCCTAAATTATTAGTGCAACTAAATAGGTAGAATAATAGAATTGTAACTTGTAATCATTCGATTCCCTTTGATACGATATACATGTATGATTCTTTAATCGACCCACTTAATGGGCCAAAAGAAAAATATTAAATTACCAGAAGCGGTGATGAATGATGATTACTCCAGACTTTCTGACCAAGTAAACCTTCCAACCTCATTCCGTAATACATTCTATACGATCATAATCTCAGTTTCATCTTCGGCCTACTTAAGAGCAAATCCAACTTTATTTATGAGGACAATAGCTCGTAAACGAGACTCGGTTGCACACAACACCGCTAACGAACCAAACTGTCCGGGGAAATCAGGGGGTTTTTATTAGCTCTCTGTATAAATCGTGGTCATTGGAACCTATTAAGCGTGTATCGTGGGGAATTAAGCGATAATCAGTTTTGCGGTGGTGCTTTTTTCTCCTGTTTCCTTTTCTTCGAGATGAAAGTACTTATGTTGTTCAGAGATGGTTTAACAGTGGATTAGCTCGACATTCGCCTTTGTATTTTCTCAAACGACTGGTGTCAAGTCACGATAGACAACGTTTAATGGAATCTCCGTTGTGCTAACTTTTAAACTTTTGTGTTCCAATACATCCCTACTAATATTATAAATGCGAAAGTAACTCTGTCTGTCTGTCTGTCTGTCTGTCTGTCTGTCTGTCTCCCTTTTACGACTAAACCGCTGAACCGATTTTGATGAAATTTGGTATAAAGGTAGGTTAGACCTTGAGAAAGGACATAGGCTATGTTTGGTCGCGATAACCGACATCCACGCGGGCGGAGCCGCGGGCAAAAGCTAGTACATTACATAATTAGTAAACAAATTGGTTTAAAAGATATTTCCATAATGTTATAATCAAAGGATGCAATTTCCATTTAGGACATAATACCAGAAAATACAGAATAGTGGCTTCCAAAAAACTAAAAGACAAAGAAAGACCTAAGTAGTATTAATAAATAATTTAAAAAAAAAACCGTCTTCAAAACCAAATAGATACTAAAAATTTAAAAATAACTGAATTTAGATTATTATTTTCGATCTCTTAGAAGTCGGTGCCAACTTTTTTTGCTGAACCTGAATTATCTTGATGATAGTGATTGAAATTATGTTCTCTAAGGCTAGGCATCAATCAATTCAATACACAAGTCGGTGTCAAGTCAAACAGGTAAAAGATGGGTAAGCCTATCAGGTAGGGGTAGGCCTACCCCATCGAGTCAGCAGCTCAGACACAGCAAACAAAGTTGGCACCGACTTCTAAAAGATCGAAAATATCTAAATTCTGTCTCTAAATTTAGTTATTTTTAACTTTATAGTATCTTCTATCTATTTGGTTTTGAAGTCGGTTTTTTTTTAATTACTTATTTTTCCCTTTTTAGTGGGCCAATATTTGCCTTCGTAGTCCAAGTTTAATCCACGCCAGTATGCCATCGACCATTGTTCACGTCTTTTAGAACCATAATAAGTTAAACGGAACCGAAACGAAACATATAGAGGTACCTACATGACATCTCCTTCAAGTTATTGACCTCCTTTGTAAATAATTTTAATTCACAAAATAGTTTGACACAAGTCAAACTCATACAGAAATATACGTAAAATATATTCTCTTTGAGTAATATTTTCACCTGATAGTCCTTTAAAGAGTAACTTCTCCATTCACCCTTCTCTCCTTCTCTAAAAAGGGAGGAAATAGTAGAAAAGAGGCTCTGGACATCACTTTACTCTTTTTTTTATATACCACTTAGGTGGCAGACAAGCACCCGGCCCACCTGATGGGAAGCGGTCAAATGAAACCAAATATTTTCTACAATTACGTACTTTGTACTTATTCAAATAATCTAAAATTTCAGATATAATGTTAAATAAGTGTATTAGCATGACGTGACCTTCTTACTTATTATTCGTCGCCGATAAAGTTATCTATTAAAATTAGTTTTACTGATTTCTACGGTTAAATACGAGCGAATGACTTGACCTTTTGTATGGTGAAGTTGGTAAACTGAATCTGTCTTGCTGAAGACGAGTCACGAGATAAAAAGCATGAACTCATAAAGGAGATGGAATACTCGATCAAAGAAATAGAGAAACTAGATTCAGGCACTCCAACCAAACAAATTGGATAATAACCCTTCTTGGCAGTCGGGTAAAAAGGTTCACATAATTTTATATTAAATAATAAAATGATCACACTAAAACTGCCTTTGTGAAGGCAATGGCAGCTAAATTAAGATTAGTTTAACGTATATTGTACATTAATTACATCCACAGTTTGCTGGTTATACTTTGATCTAATCTAATAGATACGCCGTTACGACGTTACAATCGTACAAGTAAAATCACTGAGGCGATCTATTAAAAAATACTATAAGTTATGTTAAATCGAGACGTGTAATGTAACACTTCCGAAAAAATAAGATGTACCCTAAATGGCGGTCCAGTCTCGTCAGTTGTACTTAGTTAGGTAACTACTTAAATATACTTAGTTGGTACTTAATGTAACTTGACGAGCATTGGAGAGGATAAAAACGGAGTTCTTGTTGCGAAACGAAGTTGAAACTACTTAACTATTAACTAGCGTTTCTTTGAAGTCCGTATGGTTTTCATACTGGAGCTAAGAAATGAATAAGTTCTACTTAATAATTTGTATGTTTATTTGATTACTCTAGTTAGTACTCATACATGGAGCAGTGGACTGCGATAGACTAATTTTGATTGATTGATGCAGATGTACGTAATTCATTGCTGCTTGTGAAAGGTCCCCTTTAAGGCCTGCGCAAACGAGGGATTTTTATCCGCGGCCTTTTTAGGCCTCTAAAATAGATCGCTTACAATTGTATCGAGTAACGCAAACGAAGGATTAAAAGTACCGCGTACAAAAAGTCGCTCGAATTACCGCGGACATGCAGGGAGCGGACCGGACAAAAGTACGGGGGAGTCCCTGAAAAAAATAGAGCACGTGTGACTGTGCGATGCAACGCACATGACGGAATTTAATCCGCGTTGTGCGCTCGATAGTGATGTATCGGTGCTTCCTCGTAGTCAAACTTTTTGGTCAAACTTCATTGACATTACACCTTTTTATCTCCCTGTATGCATGCAGTTTATGCAGTTTATGTATGTACAGACATAGATAAATAAGATAATGTCAAACGTCAAGTGCGGCGATTTCTTTCCTATATATAATTTAATTATTATTCACGACGATAAATGATGACCCAGGAAATAGAATGTAATATTTTAATAAAAGAAGTCGAAAAAAAAACTGCTTTATATGATACGTCAAAAAAAAGAGTAGGTATCACGACCGAAATTTAAAGAAAAAGTTCTGGAACCAGGTATACCAAGCAGTTTATTCCACTCCTGTATGGGACTTATTATCGAATGAAGAAAAAACTAAATATGGTAAGTTTTGCTCATTTATTATTGTAAAATAATTAATAATAACAATTTCATATTAATTTTATAATTCACGTTGAGAAAGTTTGAATTATAGTGACGTCCTCTTAGGACGTGCACATCTCTATATTTCCGGACAGCAAATGATCGCACACCGTGTGCGTTGAGTACGTGGTAATTCCGCAGAGGACTTTTTATTGACGGAGCGTACTTTTTGCTCCGCCGGCCGCGGAGAAAAATCCCTCGTTTGCGTTGGCCTTTATCCGTACCTGAGTTTGACAAGTAATGGGTACGCTGTATGTGCTGCATGCGTCGGCAGTTGTCGTATGCGGTCGGCTACGGAATCATATCTTTAATATGTTTAACATTACACTATTTGTAATGCTTTTTATCCCTATAAAAGGATAGGTAGGATAGATCACAAGTCGCAATTTTCCTCTTAGGAAATTCTCAATAGAACTTGTAGCGGAACTCTTTTTGTACTTACTTTTACTTTTTATGTCTATGTGATAAATCTATCTGTCAATATAACACTTGAATTTTATTGAACATCAAAGAATCGTTTTATTTTCTTTCACATAAAATCACTGTTAAAAAATACCACTCTAGTCATTGAAATTTCGTGTGGATGTCGGTTATTACGACCAAACATAGCCCATGGCCTATGGCCTTCCTCAAGGTCTAATTTACCTCTGTATCAATCAAAATCGATTGAGTGGTTTAGGCGTGAAAGCGTAACAGACAGACAGAGTTAAGCATTTTATAATATTAGTATGGATTTAGTAGTAATACAATATCATAATCTTGATCTTAACAAGAGTAGAAAATTGCATATTACGTGTTAAAGAAACAAAATCCATTTTAACGAGAGCTTTAATAAAAAACTGACGCTTAAATCACGTACTAAAAAAATAAAAGTGCCATATTTACATTTTTAGACTGCGAAGGATAGCCAAAAAATTCTCACCTTGGTTATTCAAGGCATCTAAACGCCCAATCTTATAAAATTTCATGTTCCAGGTACACGGGTGGATGCTAAGCCTTTAATAAATGATAATATAAACGTTGGTTGACCTTGTGCTTCTAGGTAGGCACACATTCAAGGGTAGAGCAAAATTTAATTTGTTATTACAAAACAGCGGGTTCCTGTGGGCATATATTATACCAGTTTTGTGTTTAACATGGACAAGGAAGGAAAGGTTTAGCTCGAAATATTTGTTCATTATGTTTTATTATAGTTGGTTAATTTATTCATTTCATTGTGAAGAACAAAAGTGTACAGAATAATTTCACGCATTAGGGAGAAATAACTTAGTAGGTATTCTGTATAATATTATAATCAAAATTTTGGATCGCTCGCATATTTCATAAGGCAATAATTTTATTTATAATGAATGAAGGGTGACAGCTATAGTGATAGATCCTCAGCATCTGAAAACGTGACCTGTATCTTCTGAACTTAACCCGAGCTTCTAACCAGCCAGTGGAGTCTAGTTAATTGACAGACTGAATATAAAAAGAAATGTTAAGCGAACCCCGAGCTTCGAGGTGAATACTTCAGATACTACCGGGTCATCACTAAAAGTGCGTTCAAATTATATAGCATAACATGTTATAAAACAATGTCATATAACATGTTTCAGTAATGTAGACACTGAAGTTATAAAACATGTTAGTGAGTTGTATAACACGTTATGTTTATTTCAAAAACACTGCAACGTCCAACAAAATTGTTATATGACATTGTTAAATCTAATGTGTACAGTATTGTTAAATGTTGCAAAGTTATAAAACAATGATAGATAATGTGGACCTGTTATAAAACACAAGTTATACCCTTTCTTGCCCGTGATACTACCATTCATACTACCAGTAGTAACACCGGTAATTAGTTTACCCGTGGTACTACTGCAGTTGAAAGTAATAGCAACAGCAAAAAAAAATTACCCGTGTTACTACCGTAATAATAATAATAACCTGGCAACCCAACAACATATGTCACATTTTTTTTGCTCCGTATATAAATTTATTTTAATATTACTTCTCGTGTCTGTTATTTGCTAATTTTGAATACAATACCGGCTAGCTCACCATAACAAAAAGTAAATAGAATTTCTTTGTGAAAATGCATCCTGTAATCCAAAATAAACCACAAACAAGATTTCCCAAGCACAGTGACAGATGTCACTAATAAAATAACTAAAGCGAAATCAATGATGAAGAAAATATGTTGACCCGAGCACAAGCGAGGAAGAACACAAATGCACCTCCAACATCCCCGGACTCGTCGCTAAGCTCCGCCGCGCAGCCTCCACCAACGGAACCAGCGGCGTCGAGCTCATCTTCGAGCGACGAGTTCTTCTCCCCGCCGACGTCGCCAACACCTGTACGTCGGCCGGGGAGAGGCCGGCCTCCGGCTAGCTTGGAGCCCCGACGCCCTCCGGCTTCGAATAGGGCCCCCGCTACCGGTGGTAATGTGCGCCGCATGCGATGGACGACGTCAATAAATGAAAATGTCATGCGGGCATATTTTGCGGCTACAGGAGGAGGAACCAACCTCACTGCGTACCGTGATCGTATGCTTCTTGTGTTTCAGGGTCTTGAACCAACTTTAAACGTTTCGGCACAACGACTCTCGGATCAGGTGCGGGCTATCCAGCGATGTCATCTGCTGGATAGGTCTGAGTACTTGAGAGGATACGCTCCGACTTGCAGATCAGCGATGTGATGTCACATGTTATATAATCTGTACGCACCTTAAGAGATAATGATGACTGGTTCCAACTCCAGGTAGACGATGAGACGATAGTGACGCAGGTGATACTACTATAGGACAACACTGACCTTTGCTGCAATACCACATGAATAAAACTGGGTTATCAAATCGTGTGTCGTCATCCTCAAAACTTATCTACCCCTAATCAATCAACTTATCACTTTTAACAATAGAATACCAAATTATAGAAGTATTAACGTATCACTTCATGAATATTTTTCGACTTTATCTGAATTATGTTCATACTTAATTTCAACTAAAATAGGTATAACATACAAGTATTAGCAATGTACCCAAATATGGCTAGAAGAATGATGTTTAATGTATAAAAAATATTTTCACGTAAAACACATAATTTATTCAATGCACAGTACCCACCTGTCGTATCGTTCAACGAAAACGAATATTCGGTAACTCAGATATTACGAACTAAAGAACTCCTGGAAGTGAATTTCTAAAGTTTTACACATCTGCTCACTGAATGAAAAATACATTTTAGCGAATAAAATGTGTTGCTGAACACAAACCAATGAGGTAATCTAAAAAACATGGTCAAGAATATAATAAAATTAAGTAATCAAAATTTTGAAAAAAGTTCTAAATGCATTCTGCAAATTTTTGCTGAGACTTTTGTTTTTCGCGTCGAGTAAATATTTTTTTATTGATATTATATAATTGAATATAATAAATAAGAGGATTAAAATAATATAATAATGTAATAATTTACATAAGAGGATTAAATATTACTAATAATAATTCATTGTCGTGAGCATGTAAGTATCTATTGTTATTCGTAATATGCACTGGATGGATTCTTATTGATTAAACCCTATCCTAAAGTATAGTTAATACGAAGTAATGGCGCCTTGCTCTCTGTAAACCCTTGCTGGTCTGCGGAGTAAGCATCCGGTGGGCATGCGGATGGGCTCTTTTTTTTCCTGAGGGTGTGAGTTTGCTTTATATGCTTTACCACTTACCTTGGCTCCAGAAAATGTGAGGTAAATCTCAAGGTTGACATGAAGAATGCTTTCAAATCAGTGAATATGGGATACCTTGTGCTTGTTGATCCAAGGTAATTAGAAACTCCAAAAAATTATAATTTTCTTTGGCAATGTTACAGATACCCCTCTAAATTTTTATACGAGGGCAACCTTTTCGAATCTGCTGTGGGTTGTCAATAAGGAGACCCTCTTAGGTTGGTAATTTTCAGTTTAGTTATTCAAACTTCGAAATCAAATTCCAAATTTAAATATAGTACCTATGCGATGGAACTCTGGGGGAGATCACTAGACTGTTTTACAAGTCTTGGCTTACATCAAGAATAAATTTAAATTGATTCGTTTAGAGCGCAATGCTAACAAATGTGGGATTTATTGTAATATCGACAAAAAGATTTTTAAATTTAATTCACTAGCTCTCAATATCAAAATTATTGAAGAAGATTCTTTGGTAGATGGTCGTCATTATCAGGGTAACGTTTGTATTATAAAAGAAAAGACGGAACAGAAGACTAAGATGCAAGATTAAAGGCGAATGGGCGTTTCGTCCCATATGGTGTAACACTTTTTGACCTATATCAAATGAAAGGTCTCAATGAGTGTATTATTTTTTTGTATGGCCATAAATCTGTATTTCGTGCAGGGTAAAAGTTGTGGGGGTTTCAGTTACTAAGAAAGTATTTAATTTATTTTAAATAATTAGTGTTTTTATGACAAAATACTTATTTATTTATGCTATTTTTACCCGACTATGTTAAAGCCAAAGGAGGATTATGATTTTGACAGGCTATGTATGTATGTATGAACTATGTATGTATATTCACTAATTCCCTCATAGCTCTTCAACTACTAATTAGAACTGGACAAGTAAGGTATTGTTAGAAGTGTCTTGATCGTCCACTTATTATAGGCTATATAATGTGTCACTGAATTTAATGTGCCGCCCTCTAGCGGTCATAAAGTACTGCGTTAAAAAATAAAATTGAGGTAAATATACCGTGTTTGATATCAAATTAAAGGCCTTAATTAGTACATTTCAAATATGTATAAATTATTGGGATTTTTGAATGAAAGGACATCACCCATTTTAGTCCAAAATTGAAAGTGCCGGCCAAAAAAAATAAATACGATATTCCGTTAGAACTTGTCCTCGCTAGCATTTTCTATTACCACGTCAAAGTTGAGGGACCACTGCGCTTGGTTTTATTTGAATTTAAAAATCTTGGAAACATACATTTTTTATGATACGAATTATTAAAAATAAATGAAAAACTTTATTCTATATTGGAACAATAGTTAATAAAAGCAATAAAAAATAACCCCATATTGCACATCGTTGTATTTCGTCCATTTATTTAGGTCCATAATGGAAAGTGCTGGCCAAAGTACCTATACAAATATGAAATTCCGTTAGAGCTTGTCCTCGTTAGCATTTTTTACTATGGCGTCAAAGCTGAGGGACCACTGCTCTCAGTTTTATTTGAGTTCAAATATCTTGGAACCATACATTTTTATGATATGAATGATTAAAAACGAATAAAAATCATTGTTCTATATTGGAAGAATAGTCAATAAAATCAATAAAATCAATAATAAATAAACCCCATTCTGCACACCGTTGTTTTTTACCCATTTATTTAGGTCCAAAGTTGAAAGTGCCGGCCAAAGAATACGAGTATAATATTCTGTTAGAGCTTGTCCTCATTAGCATTTTTTATTATGGCGTCAAAGCTGAGGGTCCACTGCCCAACTAACGGAATGTCATATTTGTATTCTTTGGCCGCTACTTATTTTCAATTTAGCACCTAAATAAATAGACGAAAAACAGCGGTGTGCAGTATGGGGTTTATTTTTTATTAGTTTTATTAACTATTCTTCCAATGTAGCACAACATTTTTTATCCATTTTCAATAGTTTGTGTCATAAAAAATGTATGTTTTCAAGATTTTCGAACTCAAATAAAACCGAAGGAAGTGGTCCCTCAACTTTGACGCCCCAATAAGAACAAGTTCTAACAAAATATCGTATTTGGCCAG
The DNA here is from genome assembly GCA_914767945.1 of Eilema depressum. Classification (NCBI taxonomy): domain Eukaryota; kingdom Metazoa; phylum Arthropoda; class Insecta; order Lepidoptera; family Erebidae; genus Eilema; species Eilema depressum. Next base: position 2,874,895 of record OU612027.1, on the reverse strand, counting down.
CACTTTCAATTTTGGACCAAAAATGTATGCAGCGTGAATAATGTTCTTTTGAAGCATGTATTATGCTAACTATTCAAATCGATTTAGAAAGAGAAAATTAAAATATTGGTTTCTGCTTTTAATTTTTTTTGTTTCATGCTTTTTATAGGTAACCGCCATTTGATACCCAATACGGGTATATTTGAAAATAGATTAGATTTTGGATTGATTTTCATTCCTCATTATATATTTCAAATGGTTGAACCGATTTTTATGAAACATAGCTAAGAATACTCTCGACTAAACCATCTTTCGATCAAAAGAAACAGAATCGAATTCGGTTCAGCCGTTTGGGACCAACGATGCCACAGACAGACTGACACACACGCATACACACACACACACACACACACACACACACACACACACACACACACACACACACACTCACACGTCAAACTTATAACACCCCTCCTTTTTTGTTAAAAATATGTGATCGGTACAACCATGAACCATGTCAACCAGTAGGTGAATTAACCCTAGTTGAGTCAACCGTAGTTGTAATGACCGTCGGCGAAATGATACAAAACCGTAGAACTATACTGCAAAGCATATTTGCACAAAAAATATTTTTTACTTACACCCTTATAACTTTGGACCTGCACGAATTTCTGATAAAAATCTTTCATTTTTACATATAAATAGACTAAATGAACATGTTTACACTAGTCGCAACTTGTTACAAGGGTTGGGACGCAGCTCATACAAAAGTGCCCGTTCTCCTTTGAAAAAATATAAAGTTAATAATGCTTGCTTTAATATTTGAAACCTGTGCCTAGTTTTTGTTAATCTATTATAAGAGAATTAAACAATACTTTCATAGAATGAGTTAATGTGAATTTTGAAAATATACCAAATCTAGTGGTTCTATATCTGATAATGGGAACATTCGTTTCGTATGCATAGTGAGTATCCTTGGACACCTCGCGACTCAGAATTTCGTATCCATTATTTTATCCAAATTGAAATGTCAGCTGGCTGATTTGACTACCGCCTTTCTAGGTATTGTCACTGAGATTTACTCCAAGAAGAAACTTACAATTTAAACTACTTAGAAAGTAAGACAGGCAGATAGACGGACAATGAAGCAATTTTATAAGGGTTACGTTTTTCCTTTTGAGGTACATTATCCTAGTAATCCTTACAAGAATACTGACTGTATGTGTGATATTTTCTCACCCTAAAGCCCACGTTGGGCGCCAATTGTCATAGATTAAAAATACGCTAAGCACTTTCAGGAACATTATGACGAGAAATTTAATTTTAGGGAGGATAAAAAAAGTGAGATTGATTTTAATCATATTTATTAGTGGCGCGAGTATTTTACGGCGATAGTGCCCTTTGAACTTCCTAGTTTCAACTTCTGATATGACAGTGCAGAATAATGAAAACCTTCTTTAAATTACGCCGAGAAAATGAAAACAAAGGTAGGCAAGGTACTGGAAGTTTGTATTCAAAGAAATTTGTTTGGGGGAATGTTTGGCATATCTATTGATCACAAAGTCGAGATGTCTAAAATTATATGTTTGAGTTTATTCATGATGTATATTTAGAGAAAGAAGAACGCATATTCAACATAATACAAAAATATATCAGGGATGTTTACAACGTTCCTAGAATAATAGATGTAGATGCTGCCAGACTTACTATTTATTAATACATATATGGCATCTATGTAAAAATGAAGCGTCTGAATTCACGTAACATTAATTATTTTGAGAGCTTTGAAGCGTCGGCAAAGAAATATGGCCGACGACGGAACACTGAGTTCCAACGATGTTAACGATTCTGGTGTGCCTACCAAAATCGCGCATCAAATTTAATCAGAAGTAATTTTCTTTTCAGTAGAACTTAAAAAATTCACTAATATACTCAACACTCCTTTCTCCTCCTCCAAAAAAAGTTCAATTTAATAAATTTGAGGCCAGATCTACGGTATCTCCTTGATACCCTCCAACGAAATGGTAATGAAGGACTTCGTCGCATAATGTACCTTTCGCATAATGCACCCCAGAACCTAGTTGGTTAACCATCCAAATAAAACCCTCAACTAAATGTGATTAAAGGCATGCTGAACCAGAATGCATAAAGTAAAATATTACAATCCTCTACAAAACCATTTATGTAATAACCATCGATCAAATAAAACGATTACCTTGACGTAATTTAAATTGTATTTAAAGTACTCTATTGAAAATAAACCCCAGTTTAGCGCAAGTCGGACTTGCGACCGAGGGTTCCGTATAAACGTGGAAGTTACTAAGTATTTTAGCATATTGTATTTCAATACACGTGAGAAAAGTCACCGGTACGGGCGGACTGGTACGGGTCGGTAACGGTCGGGGCAGATTTAAGTTACATATAGAAACAGGTGAACCCGTCAGTAGTCATCATCATGTCCTCCATTTCATCGGACGATGAGTTTCAAGGAGTGGCATACCTGATTAGTCGGCACTTGACACCTCTACGTATTCCTGAGAAGAAGGCCTTGACAGACAGACAGACAGACAGACCAACATACAGATAGAGAGACAGACGGACAACGAAGAGATTTTTCCTATTGAGATACGGAACTCTAAAGCAAACGAAAATATTTATTTCATAGCTACTCTAAAATGAATTAATGGTAACTTATTTCCTCTTTATAGCATTTCTGGTCCATTTTACAGATTGAAAACGTAGATAACCGATTGATTGCATCGAGTTCCGTCGACGATTCGATATAATAGATATTATATCATGAAATATTAAAGAAACACAATCGATTTACGAGGGCGTTGGTTGAATATTATACATTTGGATTTAAATTCTGCTGTGGTTTAGTGATGATGATTGACGTTAGATATCTTACATATAAAATTCTCGTGTCACAATGTTCGTTCCCGTACTCCTCCGAAACGGCTTGACCGATTCTCATGAAATTTTGTGAGCATATTGAGTAGGTCTGAGAATCGGCCAACATCTATTTTTCATACCCCTAAGTGATAAGGGTGCAGCGGGAACGGGATTTGAATACCACGCGGGCCGAAAATATGGCGGTGCGAAGTTCGCCGGGGCAGCTAGTAGTTATGTATTACCCCGCGTTTACATACTGCCGCTCGCATTGCTCATCGCCTTGCCGGAAATATTCACGCGAATAATGCCCTAGCATTCAAACACTCGCATCATCGCGATGTTCATCGCGTTGCCCAACACTCGCATCATCGCGATGTTCATCGCGTTGCCCAACACTCGCATCATCGCGATGTTCATCGCGTTGCCCAACACTCGCATCATCGCGATGTTCATCGCGTTGCCCCGCATAAAGTATTCGCCTTGCGATGGAGATGGACGACTTTAGTTAAGTATTTGATAGGTAATCAGGCTAATTTGGTAGGTACTACCTACCTACCTACCTATTCTAATTTGGTAGGTAGGTACCTACCTACCTACCTATTCTAATTTGGTAGGTACCCTAGCTACCTGTTTGGTTGGTATACTTAGGCTTATTTGGTAGGTAGGTACCTACCTACCTACCTATTCTAATTTAGTAGGTAGAGGTACCTACCTACCTACCAAATTAAAATAGGTAGGTAGGTAAATTAGGCTAATTTGGTAAGTAGGTTACCTACCAAATTAGAATAGGTAGGTAGGTAGGTACCTACCTACCAAATTAGCCTAATTACCTACCAAATTAAAATAGGTAGGTAGGTAGGTAGTACCTACCAAATTAGCCTGATTACCTACCAAATAGACTGGACTGGACCAAGGCTAAGAGGATTACCAGTATCCGCTCTCCATCGTTGATTCCGGGAGACAGAATTTTTTATTTATTTTAAACGCAGTTAGGAAAACAGCAGAATAGAGACACGTTGGATAGTTTTATGTTGAATAGATATCTGGAACGCTACGTGACGGAGTAATCTTCGGGTCCCAAGTCAATATTCACCTGCACGTCGGTACACCTAATCTCTTCTTCTAAAATAGTTATTTTGGTTCCTAAAATGACTAGCACACTTGATAAAAGTTAGTCTATTATATTCCCGTTGGTGCCATATAGTGACTAAAGAACGTAGTATATTACTTACTCGGTGACTAAGGATGGAAACTGTTCTCCATCTACAAACACTATACCCCATGGAAAAGAGTTCGGTTAAGATTCCGTTCCTATTACTTGAGACCGGATCTTGATGTTGCAAACTCTTAGGCCCGTTTACTAGAATGACACTCAATTGAATCGAGATTCAACTGATGACAGATCAGTTAGGAGCAAGGCAGTTGAGCCTAACCAACAGGGATTCCCGATATTCAATAGGTCAACCGTTAAGAATTCCAACGCGACAAATTTGCGTTGCGCAAGACCCGTACGCAATGGATGAAATTCCATTTAAAATGAGGTATACATTTTCAAAAGATATCGTGAAAAACTTAATACTGGCACTGGTTAGGAGTGAGCCAGTTGAACCTGACCAACGGGGATTCCTGATATCCCCAGAATTGGCAATTTTGGTATGCTTGCGATTCTACGCCACAGGATCGTATCAAGTAAGTTGAACAAATGACATAGTTTTAAGTTATTTACTTTTATGCACTATGCAGGAGAGTTCTACTGTAAATTGCCACTCCACCACAGATATGCAATGAGTCTGGTGGAATCCGTGAAATGTAAGGCAAGATGAATAGTCCAGGGCGAAGGCAGAGGGTAAAAGAAACCGTCGACCAGAGACAACCTCTGATTGTGTCGCCAGTCGTAGCGGATAGCTGGTTATGAAACATGCTTATGGAAAACGACAGTTTTTTGTAGCTAGTTATCAAAGAAATAAAAAAAATCCTTGTACAATCAGAGTTTATAAGTGCATTAGCCCAACAAGGCTCAAAATGGCGTGGCGTGCGGCCGCGCGCCGGCCCGGTTTTGTGTTTACATATGTGTGTGTGTATCATTAGATACTAATACAGTAATTTACCAATTAGTAAATTAACTGATAGCTAAGTGGGTTAAGCAAGATACTATATATGCACAATGATAAGAGGTTCCAGGTTCGATTCCAGCTTATAACGATTTTTTATATTTATGACAAAAATATAATTTTAAATATTGAAAAAGTAATTTTGCATGAAGTTTGCATTCTTTTTACATTTTATGTTGATCTGCTAAAATTTAACAAATAATACAATAACATTAATTAATAAATGAAACACAAAAAGTGTTATTGCAAGATCGTAGGATTTGAACCATCAACCTTTGCATTTCCATAAACCTCATGCTTTAACCACCCGGCCACGGGTTGCTTACGTAGTGACAACGAAATTATCGATAATATTCCTACGGAAGAACAATTTATGTGTGTGTGTAAATTGTCTTAAAAGAAAAAGGTCACAAGTAGCGCTAGGATGTTGACGCTATAGTTACGTAGGATTGCTACTGCACTTTTGAATTCGACTGTACGTAACTGTTTTTCAAAGATCAGTTACGAACGGAGGAGTCGAGAGCCAGCCCTGATAACATATTTAAGTAAAACTAAAAATTCGGTGAAATAAAGGAGGTCGCCTCTTGCTCTTCAATTTTGGCATTGATAATGTTAAATTGTTTTTGGTTTTCAATAAAACCATATGCATTTAACAGTGAACCGTTGTAGAACCTTCGTTGGTTTTACTTAAATTTATATTTGTATCGAGATAGAGAATAACTGATTCACAATGTTTTAGAGCAGATTTATATCTATGCTTGAGCGTCATTCTAGAATGAGGGCCTTAAAGGAATAATCAGAATTGAAAAGAGATGAAAATGACAGAATTTGTCAAACACATCTCTCTGTCATCGATTAAACAGTTAAACATAACAAAATAAACAATTTCCTTTGATTAATATTATAGGTACAAGCAGTTTAACATTTCACCTAAACAATTTATAACCTAACAACAACTTAGGTACCTTCCAAAGCACTATGATAATAACTTTGCTAATAAATGTTTCATAGTCTCAGGAGGTCATAAATAGTCTATTGTAGTGGTCGGAATTTACGACCAAGGAAACCCTATTCATTATCATTGACCCCTTATTTACATTTAATTTCCCTTTTTACGAGTACTTTGTACACATTCTTTCTTATCTAAGATGCAAGGTTGGAATTCATTAATAGAATTACCTTTATTATATACATACATATATCACAAGCTATTCGTGTCTGGCTTTATCCGGGTGTAGGCAATTACTCAGGACTTTTTCAAAATTTTCTGAATTTCGGAAAGCTTTTTGGGATCAGGTTTTTATGATTATAAGTAAAGAAAAGACAACTGTTGCACTTTTTATTATTTCATCACTTGGATTTAAAGCAACGAGCTGCGACAAATTCTTAGAAATATGTACTTCTATAATATCAATGTATATAAACTTAATAGTTACTGTACAGTTTTGAAGACCAGCTTTTGTGCATTGTCTTTTTACATTAGAACATGTAACCATCAAGATGTATGATTTCATTTCTTTTCATTGCTGAACATAAAATCACCCATTATTGGGCTCTATTGATTTTCTATAGGTATTAATAGTGATACCTACAATATATTTGTTCCCATTTGACGCAATTAAGAATGAACAAAATTTTTAAAATTTGGTTTAATAATATGTTCAGTGTTCACTATAATATAAGTTTCTGTATTCAATTGTATAATAGTTTCAACTTGCGCTCAATGACTTATCCTTATGATAAATCATTGAACGCAAGGATGTGTAAACGGACAATGCACTTGCTAAAAAACAAGAGTAAGTAATTTCATTGGAATCATGTTCAAAGTAAAACATATTCATTGAGAAAATATACTAGAAACAAATTAAAATATATTATGAGTATTCACATCTATTTCATAATTATAATGAAAAAACAACACTTGATTTTTGGGATTTTATGATCAATCAAATTTTACAAGATCAAAAAAGTAAGCCAGCAAATATTTGTATTCAGTTATTATAAACAATTTTCGTATACCGTTTATGTACATGAGTCCAATTCAGATTGTAATAAAATACCAAAGTAGTATTTACAGGTACAAATTGATATGTGACGACTTCATCTTGTAAATGCTACATTTTTGAATTAAAACTTAAGTATACATATTGTAACACGTCATTCCGTATATTTCTTGCAGGCAACGATTGTGCCGGTGACACCATAACTTATATAAAATAACAATGACACTGCGAATTATTCACTATTATTTAAAAATTGAATAACAAAGAATATCTGTTTTAACGAAGTAATAGAACATATGTCTATAAATTGTTAATTGAGTATAATAATCAAATAATAATTAGATCTTTCACTTAGGTTTTATATTATATTATTCAGTATATAAACAGACATTAGAATTTTTATTTATAGACTAGGCAAAGTAACTTCTTTCATTAAAATGACACAAAATGCAACCCAAAACTGAATAACAATGCATTTTTTCCCGGTAATAAATATTGTCATTAACCACAAGACAATTCATTCATAAAGCAGTAAATTCAGTAGAAAATGTAGACAGAGGAACACACAAAGGATCTTTACTATCAGTATTTGAGTCAGCATTAGCACCTGGAAGGGACCAAGTGGAACTACCAGCTGCTGTGATCCTGGGGCCCATATTATCGTAAGCAGACTTCAAGAAACAGGTTCTACTTCGTCTCGGTAATGTTGCACCACCTCCTAAAAGATCTGGGTACTCAGACTCATTGTGACCTGCAACTTGTACAGATATAAAAATATTGCCATAAGGTGCTGGCAGCGCAAATTCTGCTGGTGGAGGCAAAAAACTACCGGGAGGCCCTTCTATTGTTATTTGCACAGGTTCTAAGCACCTGGCATCATCAGATTCCATTGAAATTGATCTGTCTAACATTTCAAAGCCATACGATGACCCCAAGTCTCCACTTGTTCTGTCGCAACTAACGGCTAGAGACGTATCTAACAGCTTTTTCTCTTGATCTGTAAAACTTCTACTTGGTGGCACTCTTCGGCGTTTTGTTTTCCAGCAAACGCAGGTAGCGATAAATCCTGCTGCGGTCATAGCTAACATCGATCCACCTACTAAAAAAAATGTTGAATAATCCGGTGCTACACGAGCAGTCGCCGTCCTAGCTTTAGGTAAAAATAAAGTAAGATATGCACTAGCTTCCCCTATCAAACTTTTGGCACTACATTTCCACTCCCCAGATAAGTCACTAGTTACATTGTTTATGGTAACATTCACCCACTGCGCACTTTTATTCAAGTAGTCATCATTATATTCATCAAAATTCTCTAACTGGTACTTAATTATTATGATATCACTGTTTTTATTAGTGTTATTATTTACGTCTATATGGTGAAACGACCAAGTCACTGATGGTTTAGGATCACCTCTAACAAAGCACCCAAAAGATATTTCTGCACCTACTTCAGTTCTTATGACTGTTGGCGATGATGAAGCTGAAGGTAAGCATACTAAATCATCTCTTTTTAAAATACGCCACGATAAATGTACTTTTCTTTCAGGACCGCTACAAAATACATCTTCATTACCAAGGTTACTATTTAAAAACCAGTCGTGAAACTCCCGTAATCTACAATCACAGTACCAGGGGTTATCTGATAAAGTAAGCGATTTTAAAACGGGTAGATTGAATGTGTTTTGATGAAGAAAAGTTAATAAGTTTTGATGTATGTTCACCGTTTCCAAAGCTTGCAGATTCACAAATGCGAATGGATGCACTGTATGAAGTTTGCACCGCGATATTTCGAGTTTCTTTAAATGTTTTAACGGCGGGAATTGTTCTGCAACCAGAACACTCAAAGGGTTGTCATTAAGAATCAATAGTCTTAAACGATCTGCACCTGTAAATGTGTTAGGTGATAGATGAACTAGATCATTTTGAGATAAATCTAGTTCCACCAATATTCGTAATTGGCTGAATGTGTCTTGATGCAGCGATTGAAGGCTTGTTGTGCTCAGGTTTAGACGTTGAAGATTTAGGAGATCTATCTTCATAAAAGCGTTTTCTCCTAGTTTCTTTAGCGGATTTCCGTGTAAGTCGAGTACTTGTATATCTGCTGATAATTCTGGTACTTTTGTTAATCCTGCTGAGACGCATGATGCTGTTTTTTTTCCTGACGACCACTTGCAGTGGCATTCTGGGATGTGAGCGCAGGTCAGCCAGTCACTTCCAGTATCACTCCCAGTCTGTGTGAGGACAAGTGTAAATGTCAAACAGCCGATCCAGGTGCGAATCATATCAGTCTGGACTGTGATTATCTGAAAAGAGAAAAAGCTACGTTATAGTTTTTACTGCACATAATGCATTTAAGTGAAAGTAGGGCAATTACTTTAATATCAGATGTCAAAATGAAAAATGGGATACCCAACCAAGAACTTAGAGACCCAAGCTAATCTCACGTCGACACCTGACAATGAACGGACGACACTCAGGCACAGGCTTTCCCCTTGGAGTTTAGGGGTCAGACGGTAGTCACTTCTGCAATAGTACCGCCTATACTCAGATGAATTGTTTGACATGATGCCCACAGCTACATTCTATCATCGCACTTCTCGCCATAGACGGGGAATTCATCCTCACATATTGCGACCGGAAATGGTGTGCACTGTGCGATATGAAAGGAACTTCATCCCTTGCACACTCAAGCTGTGGAATGAACTCCCCGTGATGGTTTTCCCAAGCGACTACAATATGGGGTTCTTCAAGAAAGGCATTAGAAGGTTTCTTCAGGGTCGGCAGCACGAGTGTGACGCCCCTGGTGTTGCATACGTCCATAGGCCACGGTAACCACTTTCCATCATGTGGGCCGTGTGCCTGTCTGCCACCTAAGTGGTATAAACAAAAAAAAAGTAAACAATATAATAACGGACCCCAATACCCTACACTGATTCGACTTTTCACACACACACATTCTTTCTTTATAGGAAAGTTCTTAGCAATAATACAGTCCGGTAACAGGAACTATAACAGTGATAGGCTGACCCTAATTATGTGGGATAGAAAACTAACACCACTGTTTACTCATTTAAGGTTATGCAACCGTGTATATAGAAATAATAATAATAAGAAGTTGTGTTTTGTTAAACCTTTATTTAAATGTAAAACAATTTGTTCTGGTCCTAAAAGTTTCACGAGATCAACAATATCAAAAGTACGTAGTATAAAATAAACATTATCTACTGGCTTGTTTACTATCACTTATTTCCCGTTAGTTTGTAAAACTTTCGATAGAAAACTCCAGCATCGTCCTAAGACACAGAATTCCGAATAACCAGGAACATGACTAAGAATTGCGTGTCACAGAGACGAAAATGCTGCGGTGGATGTGCGGCGTCACGCGTAAAGATCGCGTGAGGAACTCTCGCATCCCCTACAGGGGGTCCATGACATCGCAGATAAAATGCAAGAGAGCCGCCATGCCTGGTAATGGTGTCCCCGATGGGTCTAGGTAGAAGGGGTAGGCCCGAGAAGTCCTGGCTTGACATAGTGGAGGGCAACGACACAACGGGTTTCACTACCATGGACACACAAGATCGTGCGAAGTGGAGGACGAAGAGCCGAAAGGCGAACCTTGAGCTCCGAGGTCATCTTGGCCACGGATGCAATCAGGAAAATACGCCTCCATAAAGATGATATTTTAGCTTACTGTATTATCGTTACAAAACAAGTTCTGGACATACATGTGTGATAAATAAAACAAAAATAACCGCCAAATCCAGCCTTTTGTTCACGTTGTCAATGTAGCTCGATGTTTTATAGTCGGAAATCAACTGTTATTGTCGATTTCAACTGCGGAGACAATGGACAATAATAAATAGAACTGCATAGTAACAGAATATTGGACGGCCTCTTTGCACAGATTAATAAATAGTTACTTTGGCATAGCGGTAGAACGTTCGACTGCTACGAAGGGTGCGTGGATTCGATTTGTTTATATGAATATGTATATTTACAAAAAAAGTATTTAAGTATGTTTATCCGCATTCTAGACTCCATATAACAAGATTGTTGGATACCATGGGTCTAGATAGCGTTGCGTAGAATATTTATACTTATTTATTTTAACTAGTCAAAACAGCCAAACTTCTCATTAATGTTTGTACACTTGTATTTCCAGCCGCTCATCGCTCCTTTGTAAACGCACCCTGAGCAACGAAGTATGTGAGGTATGATATTATATTCGAGTAGGTAGGTATATTACACAGAGTTTTGCGGTTCCCAGCGACTACGTTAGAGATAACTAACTTGAACTTTGACCCGTCCTCATCATCACTACATAACAAAGTCGCTGTCGCTGTCTGTCCGTCCCTATGTATGCTTAAATCTTCAAAACTACGCAACGGATTTTGAAGCGGTTTTTTTTAATAGATAGAGTGATTCAAGAGGAAGGTTTATATGTATAATACATGCATAATATTGTAGACAAACACTGATAAATCGATATCAGAATACCACGCGGGCGGAAAATATGGCGGTACGAAGTTCGCCGGGTCAGCTAGTTAGGTATAAATTCAGAGATAATAACTCGCTGTGTCCTACGGATTTGTCTCATTAAATTTGAGCATTAACATATTATTAATAATTTCATTAGCTTAAAATAATGATCAGTTATGTAAAGGAAGCATGAAAGCTTAAAAAAAACGAACAAACTCACTTATAACGGTAACTAGAATTAGAATAGTAAATGTCCTATCTATACTAATATTATCTATACATACAAGGTATACTAATATTATGAAGCTGAATAGTTTGTTTGTTTGGTTGAACGGACTAATCTTAGTAACTACTGGACCGAGTTAAAAAAATATTTATGTGTTGAATCAGTTGAATAGTCCGTTTATCGGGGAAGGTTATAAGTTAAATTTCATCACGCTACTTCTTATTGGGTCCGAGTAGTAATCATTAATGACAACAAATCCGACAGATTTCCATACTTTATTTGAAATTTAATAAATTGCGAGCCTATAGATGACTAAAAGGGGTGTCGTAGAGTTCAAAACATATCACTGGCTAAGTCGGGTGGGTTGGCAAGTGACATCTGTGTCATAAATCAACAGAATTCACAAAAACACTCATTTTTTAAATCAAACCTGATTTTATAACAAACTAGCTGACCCCACGAACTTCGTACCGCCTAACAGTCGATTCTTTTTTTTAAATTTTTCTCTCCATAAGAACCATCCTCGTACTTCAAGGAATACTTATTCCAAAAAAAGAATTAGCAAAATCGGTTGAGCCGTTCTCGAGATTTGCGCTTAGCAACACATTTAGGGATTCATTTTTATATCTATACTCTATACTATCATATAATTGTAAAGTGGTCGTGTCTGTACATTGGAGATATTTAAAAAAAATACTTGGGTTATGTTATGTTAACGATACTGAACACAAAAATATTTTTTTTTCATTTCCTGTCTGTTTGTCTGTTTGTCCGCGATGGACACATTCGCATCTATACTATTATATAATTGTAAAGTGGTCGTGTCTGTACATTGGAGATATTAAAAAAAAAAACTTGGGTTATATATTTTTGAATTTCCTGTCTGTTTGTCTGTTTGTCCGCGATGGACGCAAAAACTACTGGGAGGATTTTGATGCGGTTTTTTTTTGTTAGAAAGGGCTTACTCAGACTTAAAATCTTACGTTTATTTGATCGCAATCGGTTGAGTAGAACCGAAGATATGAGCAAAGGTCGCGTTAACCGAGATGCACGCGGGCGGAGCCGCGGGCGGAAGGCTAGTTATAGATATTGTCTTTGTATTATCAGCGGACGAGGAACGGCCTGCATCATACTTCTTATAAGCATTAGCAACACAGTAAGCGCTCGCTTACCCACAGGTAAGCCCGTGTATCTATGTTTACCGGTGTAATAAAATAAAAGATGTGTGTTTATAACTAGAAAGCTTTAAATTAAAGTAGCATGTACATTATATTAACCTCCTAGCACAGATTACCTAATAGTTGGAAGGTAGAAGTAATAGTTGCTCATATGAAAATAGTGTGAGAGACGTTAAATTTATTCAGGTCGATTGCACCGTTGAAACTTTGCACATCAGCTTTTCACTATCAAATAGTTCAGGCAAAAGGACCTCCATCCTGACACTCAAGCTCCCTGTTTATAACAAGTGGTTCACAGGAAAACTGAATTATCGGTACACGGACGTACGCTCTTCAAACAAATTTAATCGGGGGTTTGCTCGAAATGTTGTTAATACTGAACTTTGCTTGAAACGTTTTAAGCCAGGTCATTCTTTAATGCTAGGTGCAGACAAGCACACGGCCCACCTGATGGAAAGTGGTTACCGTAGCCTTTGGTCGTATGCAACATCAAAAACGCTACACTCGCGCTGACCTTCTTGATAGTCGCTTGAGAAAACCAAAGCAGGAAGTTGGATGATGGTTGGTAGGATGTGTTTTATTTCTTACTGCAAAGATTTATTCTCTCATTGCTAGATTTACGCCGTTTCCGAAAAGCTGATCAACGTCAAATTAATTAATCGGCTGTCAAATCTCTCGTCAAGTAGCAATTGGGTTGCTAGAATCATGTTGAATAGTTTAATTTGATCATCGTGTCGGTTAAAATAGTTGATTAACCAACACGATGATCTATTATACTATTTAACCATGCTTTTAGCAACCCAATTGCTACTTGAAAAAAAAATTAACAGCCGATTAGTTAATTTGACATTGATCAGCCTTTCGGAAACTGGGCGTTAGTCAATGAATAGTGTTATCTTTATTTTTGTTATCGTCATCTTTAGACTTGTTCCGATCAGAATCACAATTGAAGCGTTTATACGCGTCATGGTAAGCCTATGGTAAGATGATCACACGCTCATCTTGATCTTCATGTTTGATAATGATTATATTATTATCCGCCGAGTTCCGAGCAGAGTAGAATTTGGGTCTGGGCTGGGACTAAGGGATAGGGCTGTTTAAACTCAGACAGATATATTTACAGCCCAGATTCAGCCAGATACATGGCTCGTGAAATGTGGATGTTAATTCACCTCTGCCTAACCCTCCGGGGATAAAAGCATGATGCATATGTATGTGTTTGTATTATTATTATTAACTCTGTACATTATTAAGTTAAATTTTAAACTTCATGAATAAATATTAAAAACGATGCTGAAAGCTGTTAATTAAGTAGCGAATTGTTTAGTATGCAAATTTCATGGGCCAGAGTTAAGGTGTATAAGGTTTTTAATTTTCATTGACTATTCGTGGGACCCACGATAGGGGAGACACATTTAACATTGTGATATTCTCGTATATGCTAGATGCACGGCTGTATCTTTTGTGAGAAAACGTCTTGACAGACAGGCAACGAAGGGGTCTTTACTATCCTCCTCCGTCAATCATTATAATACTATTTATACTGTTGGTTGATGGTACTTGGTGGAACTTGTTGTTACACATATTGATAACACACTTGTAATGCAAAACCGCTCAGGTGCAATGGTATGTATTTAACGCGGCGACAAATTAATCCGAAAAGCAGGTAGTAAAAATAATAGGTGACAGCTATAGTGAAGAATCATTTTATTCAATTTATGGGTGTCAAAATTACTCAATGTGGCGTACAAAAATACTAAGTGAGCTACTATTTCTGGATGGTCATAAAAAAATGACCACGAAGGCTAAAGCGGGAGCTCGGAGCTCGGCTCCTGCGTTAGCCTTCTAACCTAACCTATCCAAGTAGGGGCGTAACCTCATAACTTCACAATTTAGCAACACACTTTCTGTATCACGGGTCACTCAGTACTTTAGTCGCCCACTCAGTATTTAAAGTAACTCATTATCAGTCATTCATTTATTATTTTTGTCGCACGGATTATTATAATATCCCGTTATCAATATGTGTAATGATGATGAATGAAAAAGTAATCGAAACTGGCGGGTTTATATAAAAGGATTAAAGATAGTAGAGGAAGCTCGTGAACTATGTAAGGATAGAGTCAAATGGCTGGCTGTTGTCTCTGTTTACCCCGGAGCGAAATAGGCGTGAGCGTAACATGTATGTATGCATGTATTAAAATGGTTTTGCATTTTTGAGAGACATTTGCATTGCCACTTTCACTCCTCATATATTTCAAATGGCTGAACCGATTTTTATGAAACATAGGTAAGAACACTCTCGACTAAATTATCTTTCAAACAAAAGAAACAGAATCGAAATCGGTTCAGTCGTTTGGGAGCTACGATGCCACAGACAGTCTGACACACACACACCCATACACACGTCAAACTTATAACACCCCTCTTTTTTGTCGGGGGTTAAAAATGACATTGTGTTCACGAATATATTGAAATTTCAATCACCACCACGTGAAGCAAATTTCAACACAGCGTAATCTGAAATCCCAACGATAGGTATCGTTGTACGGATTCGTACGAGTGCCTAAATGTGTGAGACCACCAATCGATGACCTATCGCACTCACCGCAATGATTGACACTCAATTAAAATGGACAGATTTAGTCACGTTGACTGACAATATATACACAATGGTTAATGGAAATCAATAGTAAGGATTAGATAGATACTATCCCAAGAGTCGCCCGTGTACCTACATTCACATTAAAATTCATAAATATATTTTTACATTGTGTTGACACGAAACGTCCGTCTTCGTAATTTTATAGTTTACAGCCTCTGTGGCGTAGCGGTAGTGAACGCGGCCGCTACGCAGGAGGCGCGGGTTCGATCCCCGCTCAGTGCAAATATTTGTGTGCATGAAATATGAATATTTGCATTGGTCTGGGTGTTTCTATGTATAATATGTATGTATTTACAAAAAAAAATGTATCTAAGTATGTTTATCCGCATTCTAGAACCCATAACACAAGCTAGTTAAGCTATGCTTACTTTGGGTCTAGATAGCGTCGTGTAGAAATGTCCTGCAATGTCCTGCAATATTTATTTATTTATTTATTTACACTGAATTTTCTCACCTAAGAAAAAATTGTCATATTGTCTCTTAACCAAGTTTCTAACAAAGCCTGTCTTATACAAAAAGGGTATAAGTAAATATGGAATCAAGAAAAGTCCGGCAAACCAAACCACTTGGTTCTTAATAGAATTCTCTGCACCTTAAGCAGGTGAAATGTGCAGTATGTGCACGTGTTGTTCTGTATAGGAAACGAGAGGGTGGGTGGGACTAATTGGTCCGCTAAGTAAGTAAGTAGTGTTAAGTACCGATGTTAGAGGAATATGAGCTCCATAACATCTTTTAACTGAAGAAAGTGTATTAGCTGGTGATATCAGTTTCACATTGCACTATTTTTATCTACAGAAAGCTAGCATATTTCTATTTACGAGTATATAAATTCTAACAACGGATAGGTAATTATGAAGACGACGACGACAGCTAATAGGATTGACTGTCGTGTTAATTTCACACTAATACTATTACTGTCGCATCTAGTACGTATAAGCGTTTACAGGTTAAATCATGGCACTTAGATATAATTGTTTTCATAAATATAGTATACTAGCCCACCCGCTGTTGCTTCACCCCTGGCATAGCCCTTTGACCCATACATTTTTGTTTTTAAGTAGTGTATGGGAATCTGCCGAATTAATTCACATTCATGATTATTACTCCGCTATTGTGTATCTAAATCACTTGTTAACCCATTTTTCGTCGTATCTTATAGGAGATAGGCCTACAGTACCTACCTAGCACCCTATTTTTTTTATTTTTTATCATACAATGAAATATCTATGAAGTTGACAAAAAGCCTGCAAAACTGTTCTAACAGTTTGACTGCAGAAAATAGTCTCTTTTGAACTGTAGGTAAGTACTATCTAAATATTATATACTTATATTATCTATGTCTATATAAATATTACATAAGGGCCAAAAAGGTAGGACTTTCTGTGTCCCATTTTATTGCTAAGCTGATTCGAATCGACCAATTCTTCAATCTGAATATTTTCAAATATCTAGCAGCCAGTAGCTGTGAATTAAAGACAGAGCTGCAAAAATAAAAAATACGACAGACGCTTTGCCTCAATATTATACAACTCGCTAAGAAAAATAAAGTAGAACTGCAGTACGGGACTAATTTTTTAAAAGTTTTTATAACTACGTACAAGACTCGCCAGAGTGCCAGTCCTATATGGGCCATATGTTGTGGAAAAACTTTCAGCTTATGACTGGCTCGAGTGACATTATGGATTAATTGTTAACTTAGTTGCAATAGTGGGAGAATACTGCAATACATTAGGTTCTCTTTTTATTTAGATTTAAAAAGTTGTTTGGTGACTAGTGCATAGTCTTAGATTATTATGTTATTGACCATTTTGACTAAAGTGAAAATAAAATTGAATGTGAAATTCTTTGAGTATTTTTTTATATAGGTACCTCCTGTCAATTGACGTTGCTACATTATTAAAATAACATCAGAGCGCGACTTGAACTGAAATCAAGTAACAACAATTCATAATGTGGTTTTTTTTTTATATAGGACACGTCAATTTGACTGCGCCTCGTCTGATGGTAAGCTAAAGGCAAAGTCTTGGAGAAAGAGGGCCACCATTATAGACACGTACCATGTTACAATGGTGGCACTCAGCTTGACGGCCTCATCAGATGCTTTTTCACACCCCGCTTAAATGATCCGGGACTGTAGGAGGTGGTTAACTTTGACTGCCAAGATACCCCCATTGAGATGAGCTACTTACATTTGCATGCTAATAGCAGATAGCAAGAAATATAAACAATACCAAAAGTTGGATAGGATAGTACAACATTGTACAACAAACAACAATGATTTTAAGTTTATTTTCGAATTGCACTAGACAACAATTGCAATCCAAAACTGATAAATTATTATCCGCAACATTCGATAGTACATACTGTCTAGCTAGCACGTTTCATAAGGCCAACTCCCACGTCCACTACGTGAGAAAGATATGTACAAAATATTATCGCATAACGTATGAAAGTACACACACAAAAACAATATTTCTTATAGCAAAAGCGATTGCTCCCGATAGATAAACGACTTCAGTTGCAAAATGATCAGCCCGTCCGTTGACAGCTTCTGCCTCCCCCCCCTTCAAATTTTGACAATACCTCCCCCCCCCCCCGGAGGCAGAAGTGGTCATCATCATCAGATGCTGCGCCAATCTCGGGGCTTGAACTTTGAAACCCTGGATCTGTTTCAACTTTTCATGTCTTAGTTTATCTTGAATTTTATAGTAGTGATTACCGTTAGACCCCCTAACGCCAAGAGCCAAAAGCCTGCCAAAAGGCTGCAATGGAGCTATTTTTGTTACGAATTAAATCCCATGCTAATCCGCATCCGAAAATTTCCATACTTTTTTTCCTATAGCTACTCCAGTAAAGTTGAAAGTTTCTATAAAATTCCATTATTTAATCAAGCAGCTTTTATGAAGCATTTCTCTACAACGTGACTGGAACAGGTGCACTCGTAATGTGTCAGATTTCCGTGGAAATGGTATGTAAATTGCATCTCGTTACGTCCAGTGAAGTAAGCTATTACCTTCACTGAACTCGTATAAAATATAGCCCGATAGAAGTTTTATTATCTACGGTAGAATATTACCTACTAGTTCTATATCTATTGCCGCGTTGGCCACCCCATCTCTTCCTGTGGGTGTTGTAGAAGGGGCTGTTCTCCATCTGACAGTAGACATACAGGCCCATGACTATGTGCCCGTTTGACGGCAATTAGGCTCGCCCCCTATTACGTGGGACCGAAAATCATAGTTGGCGAAATGTGGGTGTTAATACACCTCTGCTTACCCCTTCGGGGAGTTACATGTGTGAGTATTTGTATGTGTGAGTATTTGTATGTATGTATATTGTCTAGCTACTTTTCGAATGGTTAATCCATACTCCATACTAATATTATAAATGCGAAAGTAACTCTGTCTGTCTGTCTGTCTGTTACGCTTTCACGCCTAAACCACTGAATCGATTTTGATGAAATTTGGTATAGGGGTAGTTTAGACCTTGAAAAAGGACATAGGCTATGTTTGGTCGCGATAACCGACATCCACGCGGGCGGAGCCGCGAGCAAAAGCTAGTATAAAATAAACTAGAAATCGTGAGATGAATTTTGATAAATCCAAATATACAAGATATAATTATTTGTTTTCCAAGAACAAATCGAACAGCTCAGCTGGGGAATTACCTCCTAACGTAATATTGGCTTCAAGTAGCTGTACTCTGCATTTAATTCTGTTTAAGAGTGCTGGAACCTTAACTGCCTTTTTTTTCCTTTTCATCTGTCATCGTGGAATATTAAGATGTTGGTTGTTTGTTACGTGGTAGCTTGCTTTAATGTTTGCGTATGATTGTGAGGTTCTGTGTTCTATTACAGGTCGAACCTAAATATTTATTCGAACATTTTCACGAGCAACACGTGGGCAGAAGTCATATCTGGTAAACGTGGGTCAGCTTTTATACTAATCGCCACAAGGTGTTTCTGTTGGAGAATTTTACTATCTTCCACCTGAAGTCACCGTTGACGTAGGATGCCGAATGTATCACAGTTAACAATATCACTTCGCCGCGTATACATTGTAGTGTCATTCTTTTTAAATATATCTTATGTTTTCAATAGTTGTGTTTAAAGTGTTTTTAATATCATATTATAATAATGTTTGTGTTTTATTATTCTAAACCCTAGCTAGGTTAAAATTTGATTTCAAGAAAATAATAATAAACAATGTATGTATGTATCTTTATTAACAGATAAATTACAATAATCTTACATGTAAACATGGCCCCACAAAACCGTTTCCACGGTTTAACTGTGGGAACAGAACAATATTGTTTGCTATATTTGCATGCGGACATTATATAATATATATAGGTATTACGCATATTTTAGAGACCCTCGTTAGGTAGCTGGGTGGTCAAGGGCTTTATGCAGAAGGCGGTACTCCTCGACCCGGCACGTATTATAAGGAGATTCATCTCTCTGGAGCACTAATGCCTTATTCACACGCACCGAGTGGAGTGGCGAGACAGTAACGTGCACTCGGTCGAGTAGCTTTGTACGTATGAAGTATATTCACACGTACCGAGTTACTAGGCTGTATGCACTCAAGGTATAACCACCGTTAGCTTCGTGCCTGTACTCGATGTCAGTATTTTTATTTTAAAATATATTTATGCCTATTATGTATTTAAAAAATATAGTTTACAACACACCTGCTCATAAAAGTGATTTTATTTAACCGCAATTAAGCACGGAATGACACCTATTATAAAACTGTGACTTTTTCATTGCTATTATTCACAAAAGTGAGTTATAGATTCTTTTTTAAATTTTATAGGAAGTGTCTATAATTGTCTATGTTCTTAAAAAAGTTTTGATACAAAAAATAACGTGTTTAATAGAACGAATAAATTAATACGCCTATTGTATGGTCATTTGATGCATTTTCGTATTTAAATAAATAATTTCAACTTGTAATACTTGTGTAATAAACAAGATTATCACTCAAATTTAACTTTTTTTTCTTCTCTAAGTACAGAAAAAAAAACAGAGTAAAAAAAAGTTAAGTTCAAACCTCATTTTTTTTTTTAATATGGTCGACCGCCATTGTTAAATGCGCGCGCATAGGAAAACGAATTAATTTGTAGTATTGTTTATTTAGTATTTGTAGTATTTTTTATTCGCAAGTGTGTTGTAAAACGTCGTATGGCACGTGTGAGCATGATGATTACCGTCCTCGGCTGTCTTAAGGCCCCGAATCAGATTGGCATCGAAAAATCGTTATTTTCGAAACCGTTTTTCTTTTTAACTATAAAACCTAAAGATCTGGAATTTACATCCCTGCATACTACAGGATATACATAGTAACTTCACCTTTTCATAAATTAAATAAAAAAGGAGGAAATAGTTGAAAAGAGGCTCTGAACATCACTCTACTCTTTCTTATGAAACCAAATATTTTCTACAATATGTATCCAAATAATCTAAAATTTCACATATATGTTAAATGAGTGTATTAGCATGACGTGACCTTCTTAGTTTGTAATCGTCCCTTATAAAATTATCTATTAAAATTAGTTTAACTGATTTTAACGGCTGAAAAACGAGCGAATGACCTTGAGCATTTGTATGGTCAAAGTCATTCGCGTATGTAATCACCTTAAGACCCTCGCCTGGCGGCTCGGGTCTCAATGGCGCCTCGGCGGTAATCACCAACGTTGCTCACTTGTACCATAATGTACTATTACAAGGTTGTTAAAATGAATAAAGAGAACAATATATTATTTAAAAGTGTAAAGGACATTAATTAAAATAAAGAGAACAATACTAAAATGCACAAAACTAATCTTTCAGATTATAAAATGAACCATTTTAACAAGGTTGAAGTTTTGTTGCAGTTCATTCATACGTAACAATAACAAACGTTGAAAACGAATCCTTTCCACAATTCTGCACAGCTCAAACAAGCGGCAAGCAAAACTGGCGTTTAATTCAATATTATCCGTCTACCCTCCATCAGTGCTCAGAAATTAAATCATGGCGATGCGGCATTGGCAGCTTGCCAGACGCCGTCCATTAATATTGTTTTAGCTGGACGACCAATTGCACCTAGCTACGGTAGTTCGTGATAAGAATGTTCAGTTTTTGAAGTTCCTGTTTTATTTGGCTAGTTTGTAAGACGACTAAGACGAGCCACGGCTACTACATTAAGTAACATAACTAACAGGTGAATTTTTATCACAGCACCACTATGTACCCATTTTCACAATAAAATGATTTGACTTTGACTTTGACTTTGAAACCAACAAGAACAGCATAAAATTTCATTCAATAATGTTTTTGAAGACAGAGTAAGTCAATATTAAACTTGTGTCAATACATGAACTAAATTAATAGTTTAGTTGTAACATTTTGTAAAATTTGCGGTGAAATTTGTCCACGGCACGGCGGAATAAACGTGTCACGGCGGCGTGGCGTGCCAGAGCGCTGCACGTTGTCACGTCGCACTAGTTGCCTCTTACTTCATTTAGTATGGTAACTATTCGATTAAGATTAGAGAAAAGAGAATCGACATCGGGCGGGACTCGAACCCGCGATCTTTCCCTTACAGAGGGAATGCTCTGACCACTAAGTCACCGAAGTCCACCCGAAGCCGATCCAAATTCTTCTATACATCCGTCTTAGGGCGAGGATGGGAGCCATCTACCGATACTCGTATGAACTATCGGAACCAATGAATTACAGTGCAACCTTGATTTAGCAAATTTCTCGATTTAACGAATTTAAATTTAAATTAAAAAAAAAAAAATTCTTAATCCCCTTGAATTGTCCATAAGAGTCAATATAAAATATACCTACCTCTACATTACGAACATTTTTTGCGCACTACCCCTTTATAACGAATTTTCAACTAGCCAAAAAATTGTAAATGCCTCTAGATAACGAAGTTTGTCACCCAAAACCTTTATATAACGTACGCAATATTCTATGACTCTTGAATTTCATTGTATGTGGTTCATGTCAATTGATTTTTGATGACTCTCTCTTAATCGGTTTGAACAAGTATATGATGTTAGGATAGTATTCGTAATAACATTTGATACGGAGATTAGGATTAACAGTTTCACTAGGTAGCACGTACACAAGAGTGGAATATACACGCGAAATCAACAGTTCATTAAATGAGTCAATATCGACACCAGAAGTGATTTAATGTAAGGGACATTTTAGTGTATAATCCGTCCTAAATGGATAGCAATTTTCTATCAGTTTTACTTGTCTCTCTAATATTCTATAATGGAATATACACGCGAAATCAACAGTTCATTAAATGAGTCAATATCGACACCAGAAGTGATTTAATGTAAGGGACATTTTAGTGTATAATCCGTCCTAAATGGATAGCAATTTTCTATCAGTTTTAGTTGTCTCTCTAATATTCTATAATGGAATATACACGCGAAATCAACAGTTCATTAAATGAGTCAATATCGACACCAGAAGTAATTTAATGTAAGGGACATTTTAGTGTATAATCCGTCTTAAATTGATAGCAATTTTCTATCAGTTTTAGTTGTCTCTCTAATATTCTATCTCACTACTTCACTATACTCTAAAGTTTTCAGAATTCTGTATATTTTGAATATATTTCACGTCGACAAACTAATAACACTGTCAAACGTTTCGATGGCGAATAGAATTTACATAATTTGTATGCATCGCCATTTATCTGCTCGGTTAAAGCTAAAATAAAAAACAAAATGCTATAGACATGTTTGGTTTGAAACTAGCATGATCCTCAGATAATATTTTTTATTTGAGCATTTATTTACTCCTTATTCTCGTATATTTGGAATGGAATCCATTCAGCAATCTCGTTGTTGGCGACTAGCAACGTTGCCATCCTCCTTTTTACATATTTTTTTTTTACTTTATATACAACTCATAGCTTTTCGTTACTGATATTCTTCTGTTTGATAAAAAACACGTCAGTATTTTTGTATATCAATAACTTGATATAGCCAAAAATATATTTTACTAGCTGTCCCGGCGAAATTCGTATTATTTCCAACTCGCGTGAATTTTTGATCCCGTCTCGCTGCACCTATTTTCTCATCTTTAAACCTTCCCTGAACATCCACAAATATTTCAAGACTAAAATTAGCCAAATCGGTTCAGCCGCTCTTGAGTTATAAGCTAACAACGAAAAGTGGCATTAATTTTTATATAGATGCTCCAAATTTAGTGTTTTTCACTTGGAAGAAGGCATATCTTCACTCGTAGAACAAGAATTTACAGAAATACTGTTAAGTTCAAACTATGGCCCTAATAATAATACCTAAATAACAGTTCAAGTCAACAGTTCATTAAATGAGTCAATATCGACACCAGAAGTGATTTAATGTAAGGGACATTTTAGTGTATAATCCGTCCTAAATGGATAGCAATTTTCTATCAGTTTTATAGACTACTGGCCCGTGTAGAAAAATGATGGGTCATCTGAACCACCAGGTGACCTTTATAGAACGATATAAGAGCATAAAATAATAAGATTCAGCACTATGCCGTCACTTGTAAGCTGTCCAACTGAGTGCAGGTGAAGAAGAGGGGGTTGTAACCCACGATTACTTCACCATGTCGCATGATTTTTGTACGGCGTTGCGGAATAATGGATTAGAAGCAGTATTGAAATATTATGAAACTGATGCCGTACAAAATCAAATGACCAAATTTACCCTGGTAAACATAACATAACATAACATAAACTCACGCCTGTATCCCCGAAGGGGTAGGCAGAGGTGCTAGCACCCACATTTCGCCGTTTATGTTTTAGGTCCCAATGTAATAGGTGGCGAGCCTATTGCCATTAACCGGGCACTTATAAACCTGCGATAAATACACACATAACTTCGAAAAGCATCGAAAAGTCATTGGTGTGTGCCATGGTAAAACCTGGGATCGAACCCGAGACCTCGTCTCAGCAGTCCATTACCCATACCACTAGGCTACCGCGGCTACCCTGGTAATGTCGGAAAATAAAATAAAAATTCCGACTTTGTGGCTCACCATTTTTTGTACAGCACTACGCGTTTGCTTGTTATTTTTCATGGATCTATCGATGGTAAGAATGCCGTACAAAAATATATGACCAAAATGTACTCACTCTACCTGTACTTTGTACCTGTACTCACCTGCACTCAGTTGGACAGCTTACAAGTGACGGCATAGTGCTGAATCTTATTATTTTATGTTCTTATATCGTTCTATATAGGTCACCTGGTGGTTCAAATGACCCATCATTTTTGTACACGGGCCAGTAGTCTATTAGTTGTCTCTCTAATATTCTATAATGGAATATACACGCGAAATCAACAGTTCATTAAATGAGTCAATATCGACACCAGAAGTAATTTAATGTAAGGGACATTTTAGTGTATAATCCGTCTTAAATTGATAGCAATTTTCTATCAGTTTTAGTTGTCTCTCTAATATTCTATCTCACTACTTCACTATACTCTAAAGTTTTCAGAATTCTGTATATTTTGAATATATTTCACGTCGACAAACTAATAACACTGTCAAACGTTTCGATGGCGAATAGAATTTACATAATTTGTATGCATCGCCATTTATCTGCTCGGTTAAAGCTAAAATAAAAAACAAAATGCTATAGACATGTTTGGTTTGAAACTAGCATGATCCTCAGATAATATTTTTTATTTGAGCATTTATTTACTCCTTATTTTCGTATATTTGGAATGGAATCCATTCAGCAATCTCGTTGTTGGCGACTAGCAACGTTGCCATCCTCCTTTTTACATATTTTTTTTTTACTTTATATACAACTCATAGCTTTTCGTTACTGATATTCTTCTGTTTGATAAAAAACACGTCAGTATTTTTGTATATCAATAACTTGATATAGCCAAAAATATATTTTACTAGCTGTCCCGGCGAAATTCGTATTATTTCCAACTCGCGTGAATTTTTGATCCCGTCTCGCTGCACCTATTTTCTCATCTTTAAACCTTCCCTGAACATCCACAAATATTTCAAGACTAAAATTAGCCAAATCGGTTCAGCCGCTCTTGAGTTATAAGCTAACAACGAAAAGTGGCATTAATTTTTATATAGATGCTCCAAATTTAGTGTTTTTCACTTGGAAGAAGGCATATCTTCACTCGTAGAACAAGAATTTACAGAAATACTGTTAAGTTCAAACTATGGCCCTAATAATAATACCTAAATAGCTAGACATATCACTTAGAAACGTAGTCTATTACATAAGTCATAATGGAAGCATTTAGAGCTACAGTTCTGATCTATTGTAGGTAAGCTCGGAGTCCGGGATAGCCTAGCGTAGCGTCCGGACGCACATCTCCGACACGGTGAGTTAGTGTCGGACGTTGAGATAAATCGATTGCGGTCTTACAAGGAGTGCACTCTACAGAATCTATTATTCACCCATTTGTTACATAGCATTAAATAGAAATACTGATAAATTCATTGGATTATCTACGTGGAACTATCATAATCCTATTTACTGCTAAAAGATATGGTAACAAGGCCATCCACGAACTTCCAAACCCCCCAAATGTCTTATTCATTACCAAAGTGGAATTAAAAGCATAAATTGTAATCCATATCCATACTAATATTATAATCCATACTTCCATACTATCCATATCCATCCATACTCCATACTTATACTTACTAATTTAGCGAAAGTAACTCTGTCTGTCTGTCTGTTACGCTTTCACGCCTAAACCACTGAACCGATTTTGATGAAATTTGGTATGGGGTAGATTAGACCTTAAGAAAGGACATAGGCTATGTTTGGTCGCGATAGCCGACATCCACGCGGGCGGAGCCGCGGGCGAAAGTTAGTATTGAAATAAAACTACTTCTTAACGGATTCTATCGTGATAGGTATATTTATTTTGTTATTATGTAGTGAAGTTAAGGCTACTTTTCAGCAGTTGTGAGATTCGCGTAAACTTCAGACAGTATCATAAATATTGTAAAAGTTGAAAATAAAGATCTAAGGTAGCAATAAATAACAACACAATGAAATTTTACTTTTTCTAGTACAATATCTAAAGGTGGGTCGACTATTACTCTTATATTTTGTAGTCTATTTAACTGTGGTATCTTTCCTCTAAAATTCACCACAATTTATTTTTAATACTTTTGCAATATCTTTGATAAACTTAACCAACAACACCCGATCATAGACTATAAAATTCTTGAAACAATATATTTAACGAACTTGCAATTAAGTGAAATAACTGAGTATAAAATTGAAAACTTAATAAGCGTATAACTTTCAAGTTATATAAACTGATAGTAGGGAACAGTGCTCCAACATACATAATATTATACAGCCGGACATAAGAGTTCCTAATTGTTCTAGCTATTTTACGTACTTACTACGTACGTACGTTCTTACTACGTAGCTTCTAGCACTTTTACGTACTACATCGTTGCTTTTATTTATTTTCGATTCTTAGTACTTTTATAGCTCTATTAAAAAATTTCAATTTCCTTTAAGTTAACTTTGAATTATTCCACTGTCGGAAACTTGAAAAATCTGTACTATTTCTGTCAGTAATCTACGGCCTGTATTCTAGAACGACACTTGGTCCTGAATATCGGTTTATCAGAGGACAGACTTTATAGACATATATGTCACAGAATCAATAATTTTACTTTTACAAAACAGCCAGATAGGTACTAAAGACAATAAATGTAAATGATGTTCGAAAAATTAAAGCTTCGCTTGTACATATTTACTACTATTTACTAATTTACTTCAGGCAGGCAGGCAGGCAGACAGACAAATTTTTCCAACAAATACATCAACCATGTACCTAAGTATAATTAATCAAGTACGTGTTGGAGAAAATAATAGCAGTACTGTAGTAAGATTACTGTAAGATCATACCAATAAAATCTACAGTATAAGATACAAGGAATTTATATAATTTATAGACCGCACTTCCAAATGTTACACCTCTATAAATTTCATGAAGCAAGAGAAAGCTTAAATTTTAATTAAAATACACAAATATTTAGGCTAGACCTAAAATTTATGTTAAAACTATCCCTATAAAATACTAAAACAGTACAACTCCAATATTATTTTGATAGTTTTCGCACTGACCAAGGGTTGTTTTACTTTACTGCTTTACTTAAGGAAACGGTTTGGTACATAATTTTGTTCAAAACGTAATCAACGCGCTTTACAATAAGTTTCTATCTTAGAGTCATTACCAACTGTCGACTAGTCGCCGGATACAGTCTCTCGGCGACTAAAACGTAGGCGAGCGACCGGCAACTAACACCCGTATTCACAAACGATACTGTGAGGTCTCATGAGTGTGCTCGAGCGCATAGGGCTGGTAAAATTAATTCACAAACATCACAGAGCAGTATCTAACGCAGTGCGTTCCCTCAACGAAGTTATCAATGAATATAAAGGCTTGCCAAAACGAACGCACTGAGAATTTGTCGTTCTTTGCACAGTTTTGGTAGTACGCATAGCGAAGTATTGTTTGTGAATATGGGTGTAAGATCGGTAGCGCCATGGAGAATATTTTATCCTTGACACTACCAGTAGTGCCATTGGGTAGTGCCACGGGTTAGTCACCATGCGTAGTATTTGAACTAATGAAAGTAACAGTCACTGTCAACCGAGTCGCCGGTGACTAGTCGATAGTGCGTAGTGGACCTTAGTTACGGTTCGATAATCTTTAAGATGCACAAACTTTGTGATTATGGAGGAATTGTTATGACAAACAGCATCGGAAGTTTTATCTGAAGATGTAGAGGCATGTCGTCGTAGTTTATCTTTTTTCATTCGGCGCTGATGGTTGTCTATTGTTTAACCGAAGATTATATACCATAATCATCATATTCCCGAATTTCATTTACCCGAATTTCATTTGCCCGAATGTTTTGTTTGACCTAAAAGACATACGACATACTTTTAATTGCCCGAAACTTAGATACCATAACATACGAGTGCCATACGTATTGTTTTACATATTTTTATTTGCCATAATAATTATTAGACATAATATTTAAACGCCATAATGATTATTAGACATAATATTTATACGCCATAATGATTATTAGACATAATATTCAAACGCCATAATGATTTTATTAGACATAATATTTTCTTCTTGCTCTTTCTGGCTGTCGATGTCGATGGGTGTGATGGGTGGATGGGTTAATGGTCACAGTTCTAACCTAACTCAAATGGCACCTAACCAAACTAGTTCTGGGTGGTTTATAAAAAAATGGGGTATAAGGAAATAGGGGTGCCCTAAAGTCCCGATTGCATCCAGTTTCACCTGATATAACCGTTACACACTGTCACTGTTACACAATGTCGATGGCAGTTGATGTTATGGCATATGATAATTATGACATGTGATAATTATGGCATGTGAAAATTATGGCATGTGATAGTTAGGGCATGTGATAATTATGGCATGTGATAATTAGGGCTTACAATGATTCTGACAAATGATGTTATGGTAAGTGATTTTATGGGAAACAAAAATTCTAGCACGTGATTAATATAGCAAATAAGAGTAGGGCAATAGTACATTATGGTACAAGTGAGAAAAGTTGGTGATTACCGCCGAGGCGCCATTGAGATCCGAGCCGCTAGGCGAGGGTCTTAAGAGAGCCGAGCACGGTAATCATCATACTCACGCGTGCCATACGACGTTTTACAACACACTTGCGAATAAAATAATACTACAAATACTAAATAAACAATACTACAAATTAATTCGTTTTCCTATGTGCGCGCATCTAACAATGGCGGTCGGCCATATTTAAAAAAAAATGAGGTTTGAATTTAACTTTTTTTCTGTACTTAGAGAAAAAAAAAGTTAAATTTGAGTGAAAATTTTGTTTATTAAACAAGTATTACAAGTTGAAATTATTTATTTAAATACGAAAATGCATCAAATGAACATACAATAGGCATATTAATTTATTCGTACTATTAAACACGTTCTTTTTTGTATCGAAACTTTTTTAAGAACATAGAAACTTAACCTATAAAATTTAAAAAAGAATCTATAACTCGCTTGTGAATAATAGCAATGAAAAAGTCACAGTTTGATAATAGGTATCATTACGTGCCTAATTACCGTGAAATTATATCACTTTTATGAGCAGGTGTGTTGTAAATGAATATTATGTCTGTTAATATTATGGCTGTTGACTATTATGGCTAATGATATTAGGGTAAATAAAATTCGGGCAAACGGCGGTATACCGGCGCTGATCATAGTTGCATTCAAACTTAGTACCGGAGTGTTCTCCTCAAATTATTATTTCCTTAAGTTGACTTTTAACACATTTTATTGCGGTTGTGTTTACCGGGAGAATCCCACAGATACAATTACAGTTTGTCACATCTCACCAACGACGGTAAGTATTTTTATAGACATAACCTAGTGACTAGGGATTATACATTACCTACCAAGGAAACGGTTAATGTCCCAGGGCACTTAGGTAGACAAGGTTCTACTTGACAATTCGTTTTAAACGCAGTCCTAACGTGAGTAGACGGTGAATTTGTATTGGTTTATATAAAAGGTAGAACTGGCGTAAACTAAACCAGTGTTGGGTATTACGAACAAGCGTAGCGACGGTATGGTTGGTCTAGCGCTAGCCGAAAGGATATAAGGATACATAAACCAATATAGGACGTATTGGTTTTATAGATTCGACTAGCGCAATAAACATTATCGAGACTATAAATCATGTGCTTCACAGCAGAGTGATTTAACGATGCAATACGATATAGAAGAGTAAATTTTGCTTGTATTACGAAATAAATTTCCGAAAATTATAGTCATGTTTTCTTTGCTTTTAAACTTCAATTGAATTGCTTTTCAATTAAACGTTATTATTATAGTATTAATTATTATAGTACTCGTCAGTTGTCTTTACTCACGAGGATGGATTTCATAATCTTGTGCCCAGCTTGCACTGAAACTATTGTGTCGCTTATCTCTGGACTTCTATTGACCCACAACAATAAGTACTTATATTCAAATAGAGAAGTGTTTTTGACATCCTACCAAGGTCTTCGGGCCCCACCCAATACGACCTCATCAAGCTGTTACACTTGCTGATTAATTAAAGAGGCCCTGGCGCAAACTATTCTCTTCGGTTAAGACTGGGGATGTACCTCAAACACACTTTAGTTAAAAAAAAAAATGAGCTAATTAAATGTTGGTCTATAAAGATAAATACTCTATTATGGCACACCAATCGTGGGATACATACAAAGGACAGTACACGGTAGTGTAAGTAGTGAGTTGTACAAAACGGGTGGTCTTATCGCGGTCTGCATCTCTTCCAGACCACCAGTATTATGAACTATATTGCTAGAACCAGGGTAGTTAGCAGTGTACATTAAACTGGAAAATAAAAGTAAAGTATAACAAGAAATCATGTGTATTTTATGAAACAAATACATCAAAATATATACACCTATGCATCACTTTTATTTATATACGTATTGTATGCAAACAAGTATACTAGCCTTCCGCCCGCGGCTCCGCCCGCGTGTATCTCTTATCGCCGGTTCTACTCAACCGATTGCAGTCAAACAAACTAAACTTAAGATTAAGTCTGACCAAGACCATTCTAACAAAAAAATCGCATCGAAATCCGTTCAGTAGTTTTTGCGTCCATCGCGGACAAACATTTCCAATGTACAATTATACATATAATAGTATAAATAATTATATATGATACCCAATAAATAAAAATATATTTAACGTTCCTATAAACCCTCTTCCAAAGCTTGTATGGCCAGGGCTATTATGATAAAATTGTCAATAAATGAGCACAATAGCTCCACAACTTGAACCTGCTCGCCATGTTTGGAAAGCGGGTAATCTATAGGGCAATTGTGGCTTTATACATTACACGATCAATGACCCAAGGTTTTTGTGCCTGAAATTTAGCAAAACTACTTCGAAACTTTTAATAATCCCCGTTTTTCTCCATCGGATAGTAAATCTCATCGGATAGTGTAACCCGCGCCACGTATCTTGGACCTAAATCGTAAGACATACGAGGCTCTGGCCCCTGCGGATGCTACTGCGGTAGAGTTCGTCTACCGCAGTAGCATCACGCGTTATCCTCAAAAGACAACCAAGAAATGTGTACTGGCACGTTTTGAGCACATTTTAGATCCAAGATACGTGGCGCGGGTTAAAAAGCTCCTGAGTAAGTGTCCGCTTATCGGCATTAGGCTCGCCCCTTATTAGACCGAAAATCATAGCTGGCAAAATGAGGGTGATAAGTTAATATACCTCTGCCTAGCCCTAAGATTTACTGGCGTGAGTATATCTATGTACCTATGTATGTTTTTCTATCTAACTCTAATAATCGCCAGATGAACAGGGTTAACTGAATCCTGTTCCAGCCCTGCTAACAATACCTTTGTGGCCCTAGCTAACCCCCTCACCTATTGGTCGGTGCCCCTTCTAAACAATGGACGAGGCTCTGGTGAAGGCTTTCTTCTCGAGGTTGGAAAGTCAAACGGCTGTGACTCCAGGCGAAGCCGACATACCCGTACCAAATAAACTGACCCCGGACTTCTAAAAGCATACTTTTGATTTTGGAGCAATCGGTAAATTGCTAGGATAATGATGATGAATACGTTTATATCGTTTATATATAAAAGGGAAGGCAGATATACATTAACGGGATGACGAAAATCATTCAGGGTTATATGTTTTTTTTTATAAAAACAAAAGTTGATTTATTAAAATAAATCATTTCACACCACTATACTGTCACACTATTTCACATTGGTCGTTATATACCTATAGCAGCTTGAGTGATCGAAATATTCTGCCCGGGAGAGAAAGAAGAACAATATAACATGAAAATACGACACAATTTATGAAATGCTTGAAAACATCTGCAAATTGTTGGAAAACTGTACTAATGGAAAGTGTATTTTCAATTATATACGCGACAGTAAATGTTCAGAGACGCGATTATCTGTGGTCAGTAAATATCTGTAGCAATGAATGTGAATTTTAGCAAAATTATAATTAATGCAAAGTTATAATTAATACCAAATTATAATTATTGTAAAATTATAATTAATGCAAACTTATAGGGTAGGCTGATGTGTATTAACATCCATATTTAATTAATTAAAATTGTTAATTGAAATGGTAAATAAAAGGAACACACAAAATTTTACAAATTTTACCAATGTGTAACATTTGTTTGTACCTTTAACATTGCAACTGGGTATTAAATTAACATCTGCTAATTGAATGACGACAAAATATCAATCAATTAACTTACTTTAGATTTATTAATTCTGTAATAAATTAACTGCAAGAGAATAATTAATGAAGAGAAATTTAGATAACAGAATGACCATACTTTGACTAGATCTTGTTTGCTTAGAATTTGAAACAGGACTGAGATCAATCGTTGATTCTATGAAATACCATATAATATACTTACTACATAATTATATATATCTATAAATCATGGTAGGTACCTACCTAACATATATATTTACATACATACAAATATAATCACGCCTGTATCCCCGGGGGTTAGGCAGAGGTTAATTAACACATACGTTTCACCAATCATCATATTCGGTCCCACGTAATAGGGGGTGAGCCTTTTGCCGTATTCCTGGCACTATTGTTGACTCGAGCCATGCATCTAAGGCTGTATCTATATTATCTTGAAATAGGCCACATGAGAGCATAAACAGAGATAAGAGCACACAACCTATTTAGCTTTAAATACTTAGGTATAATTAAAACCACCTACTTATATGGCCAGTTACTCAGCAAAAGCAAGTTAATACGTAATCAAATATAACTTGACCAACCCCACAATCCCTTTTATATCCAAACCACGTTTCACTGCATAGGTAGATTAATTCCTTTACTCGTTAAAGTAATAATAACCCAATATACTGTCATAATAATACTGGAAAAAGCGGACCCCACACTCCGAGGTAAAAGCTTCGAATGCGGCTGGGATTAACGCTAGGATGGATAAGAATAATAATACAGTAATAGATGTTTACTAGCTATTATAAATCTACAGAAAAAAAAAGAATAAATGATACTTACAAATAAGTGCCTGTCAAAATCACAAGAGCAAATCGCACATGACACTACACAGCGTAATCACTATTATAATTCACGTAGGCATTCACGCGACACGACTGTGCCAGGCGCGCGCCCGCGTCCATCTGGCGTTCGCCGATGGCGATACTGTACATATAAGTAAATATAATAAGATCCTGAGCTTTGAATTTACGCTTTACAATAGCGTTTAAGATTCCACGGTGTTGTGAAAACACGTTCTAACCCAAATTGCATCTGAGTGCCATTTAAACAAACACAAAGACGCTCTGAGCAGTTTATGTTATACATTTTGACACGAATAACAGTGACAGCAGGGTATAATAATTCGGAAGGCTACGTAATTAACTTTCTTGACATTTGATTTTAAACATAGGTATGTTAGTCAGATTTTAGTCGGTTCGAGTTCGACACACCCACCTCACTGGCCCAGTGAGGTGAAGGGGGGTTTTCCGTATGCAAAAAAGATTTCAACTTGTTGACTACTTTACCTATAGAATTCAAATTACTTATTGAAACTACTATGTTGGAAAACAAGCACAAGAACTCTTTTGATGGAAGGTCACGCGTGTGTTACCAGTACCACAATCCTTTAAATACATCTTGTACCTACTCATTTTATAAAACATCACACTGTAATCATCTGCAAAAACCATGGCAGTTACCGCTTTTCACTCGCTCCATTACAGCGCCCACAGTGAAGTCAGTGAATCCAAATATTATTTACTACTTTGTATGTACTTCATATTTACTTCAATGAGACTGGAACAAATCCTCAGAATACATTATTTATACCACTTCGGCGGCAGATAAGCACACGGCCCACCTGAGTGGTTTCCGTGGCCTAAGGACATGTGCAACACCTGGGGCGTCGCGCTCGCGCTTCCGACCCTAATGCCCTTCTTGAAGAACCCCGTACTGTAGTCGCTTGGAAATACCTACCATAGTAATAGTAATATAACACACATAAAACGGCGAGGTCCAGTCTGATGCTAAAACGCTTTTATATCTATTCAAACGGATTTCAAAACGCAGTAGCTATAGTGGCCTAACAACTCCGATCTTGTTTGTCACGCACCATGAAAACTATTAGATTGACACCAGTAGGTAGCTAGTAGTCCATGTGAGGTCTTTGCGAGTTATAGCGAAGCAATCTTTGCTCTGCAGTGAAGTACGTTTTATACCGTGAAGCTCTGCCGAGCTCTCTAAATGTCAATTTAACTTTATCTTCTCTGAAAGTGGACGTCGCTACTTCAAATTAAATGAATAATTTCAGAGCACAGTGACTGTATAATTGTCTTACTACATAAAATGCACATTTCATCTGGTTCCATATAAAACTGGTCAAGTGCGAGTTGAACTGGTTCACCGAGAGTTCCGTACATAACTGGGTTAAGGTCTTATACCTTAACCCAGTTATGTACGGAACTCTCTTAACACGGATTTTGGCAAACTAGAGTTACCAAAATTACTCGCAGCAAACTTTAATGATATTACCACAGTGTAACGATATTAGTTACATTTGCCGAAAACCCAGGTGTCCTAGAGTGCAGATGTTCTGCAGTAGACTGTAAAAGGCAACATTTTTTTTAGATTCACCTAGTGTTCATGGTTCTACAATTTTCGCTTTACTGTTGTATTATGAAATTTAGCTAGAAACTTAGTACAAAAGTTTCCAGCTAAATTTCATAATACTAGAGCTGTTGAGTTACTACTGTTGTAAGCCGAATTTAGATTTTTTTCCGAGCTGTGAGAAGTTTTAGACCTGATTACTTGATATTAATATAAACTTAATATCCCGATGCGCAAGGCAATCTGTGACGTGCTTTGGCGTACATTGAGATAGGCCTATGTCATCATATGTCCAGCAGTGTACTTCTTCCTCCTAGCGTTAATTCCCAGTCGCATCCGAAGCTTGCTCGGAGTCTGGGGTCCGCTTTTACCAGTCATAGCTACAGATTTGGCTAGACCTCGATATTTTCCGTGAAGCGATTGCCATCTGACCTCCACGACCCAATGTTAACATTAGGCGATATCGAAGCTTTTGCAGCTAGACAGACCGTTGTTTTTGGACTTTTTAGGGCACCAACTACCCGTAACGACTGCCATAGATGTTCTTATGGCAACCGGGACCGACTGCTTAACGTGCTGTCCGAGGCACGACAACTAGCAGTGCACTACTACAGATTAATTGATTGACAGCATCTCCAAGCATTTCAGAGATTAAGGTTTGACAGTCAAGTAAACAAGTAAACTGTCAAACAACGAAGTGATCCTGTAATTGTTCCGGTTTTTCCTTTTAAGATACGGAATCCTATAAACAATTATATACACTTTCAATACGCTTTTAATAGCTTCATTTGTAACAAGTTTTGTAACAAACAGTTTAATCAAATCTTTGAAGTCGATTGTGACCTACTTCTAAGAGTAGAATCGATTTGAAACTTTGTAAATACGTGACTCTTCGACGACAATATAATAATTTCGAACCATCATCGTCATGCCGATCTGATGATGAAATTGGCGATGGATTTTGACGTTCTGCAATGTCCCCTCAAGTGCGTGTTTAGCTCGTTGAACTTTTTTTTGTTATAGTTTTGTGAATAAAGGCTCAGCTGAAATAGTAAATGTGGTTTGTTTAATTTAAACTATCGTACCGTTAGGGAATTGCAATTCTATATTTTAATATTTTCCAATTTTATTGTCTTTGAGAGTCGGATCTCGCGTTGGCGGGAGGGGGTTTCCGTCCGATGGATAAGCTCGCATTTTGTATGTATAATAGGTATGTGTAAGTTCGTCTGGTGGCTCGCTGAAACTAATTTTATTGAGTACCCCTTTAACAGCAATCTAGGCAGGTATAGCTCGGGACACGTATCTTGGACCTAAATCGCAAGACAAACGAGACCTTGGCACCCGCGGATTTTTTTTGTAATAATCTATGCTTGGTGAATTACAGCTCGCCCACCGCAGAAGCACCCCGTGCTATCCTCAAAAGATACCCAAGAAACGTGTACTGTGCGTATAGAACACATTTTGAACACATTTTGAGCACATTTTAGGTACCTATACGTCCCGTGCAATATCTAGGTAGGTTTAACAGCTAGGTAAAGAGCCATATATTATTATTCCTAAGATGAAATAAACCAATAGCGTATAGGACCTATATTTGCATATTTTGATAGATAAAATTTTTGCCATAGCCATGGGCAAGGGCATGATTCCATTAAAGTAACACTACATTTAGCTATATTGCAAATTTAATGTTTTAATCCCATAAACCAAAACGCATTTTATTACATCAATTAATTATGATTTATCTCTCTAAATATAATGAGAAATGGCTTCTTGCCTTAACCACGAATACACTATAACTTCAAGACAAGTTGACTAGGGGATTTTAATAAGAGCGCCCACCTGTGCATTAATTACTGAGTTTAGGACATCATACCTCTCATAACTTCACTGGGGTAGACGATGCAGTCGACAATAAATTTTACGAGACTTTCAAATTATTCCTCATTTCAATTATTAATTTAAATTTGCACTTGATAGGATATTATTCGTTTTTATGTACGAATAGTATTAAAGTAGTCGATAAATTATAAGTGGTGTTGAGTGGTCCGCCACCTATGAGCATATGAATTTGCAATATGCTAAATATTTTGTTATACCGATTTGGCGGCAAACATGGCGCACCTGATGGAAATTGATTACCATGGCCTATGGACGTCTGCAACACCGCTACACCGCTACCGATCCTGAAAAAACCTTCTAATGCCCTTCTTGAATTGTATACTGCATGATAAATATGATGAGAATGAAGTATACTGCAGATACTCTTTCTTTCTTTCTATTAATGAAGGAAGATCTAAAGGAGAAAAAGTAAGATAAAAAAGCAAGGAAGACTAAACAAAGAACAATAAGAAAAAAATGTAAAGCAGTGGAAAGTTTCCGTCAATCTCACCAAAAATACGAAACAGCATTCTACTTAACGAAGATATAAAAAGCAAAGTAGCAATGCAGTCTACCTTAGCGTAGATCATAAAGAAGGCTCACCAGCTCGGATCTAGATTAGAATGAAAATAACCCCCGTTGTTAAGCTTTCATCGTGGTAGTCGTGTTTCTAAAATTAAACGCTGCTCAGCGTGCGTTGCCTGAAGTGTATGCCCAACGATAAAATTGCATTAAGGACGAAACATATTTAGTTATTTGAGTGGTTACTAACTTTGAATTACGCTGTTTTTTTTTTTCATAATAATTAGGCAGAAAATAAGTATACAGTACGTCTAATGGTAAGTGGTATCATATCCAATGCAAGTTCATAGTATCACGGGGGTGTCACTCGCATGTTAAGTGGAAAAGTGTAAATCGGTATGGACCCACTAGTTATCAAAAGGAACCGTACAAACTTACAAATACGTACACACTCACATTGTCATCTTGTTTACTATTGAGAACTTCGATGTTCCATATTGCCAAGCGACTGAAATCTGACATGTAGCCGCGAAAGAGAATATTATTTGAGAAAGGTGCAATAAGAGAAAGGTGCATTTTGCGAAAGGTACATTTAGAGAAGGGTACGTTTTGCGCATGGGGTGCATTTTGCGAAAGGTACATTATGCGACGGAGCCACTTTTTGAAACAATTCCTCGCAATAGTCTCATGGCGGGGACCGGCATAAATTATCCTTGTTAGTGTGATTGAACTGCGATAGACTAATTGATTAATTGATTCATTGAACCTTAAATGATAATCTGTATAGAAACACACCGAAAGGCGTAAATAAAATGTATTGTATAGATGTAAATTGTACATCAGCTATATCAAGTTTGTCTTTACAACAAACACTTGTGTTAGGTTTTTAATTACGTTTTAAACAATGTCGACAAGTGTGTATTGTCTTTATCTTCTTCCTTCTGTCAGGTGTGTTCCTGCGAACAGTACGGCGCGCATGCGTTCCGCGAAGCGTACAGGCGTCAGGTGCCGTTCAACGTTTACCCTTGCTCACTTTACACTTTAACGCAGAGATCGCTATTTGTAAACACTCTAAGTGAGCCTATTTTTGTACTTTTTATGGGCCGTAAGTTCGTTCGGTCTTTGATGTCGGAACTGAAGGAGCAAAGTATGTTGTCCAGTTTGATCTCAATTCAAACATCATGACGGTTTGGACAAAATGTAAGCAAATTATTTTGTCTACACGTCATGAGTTATCGTGACATCTGTTTCGGAATAACTGAACAAACAAAAAATAATTATAGCGCTTTAGGAGTGTCGACAGAAGTCAAAATAGTCTTTATAAAAAGTAAAGTGATTTTTCTCCATAAAAATAGTCCTCTATGCATCTAAAAAGCTTTCACTTGAAAGTCATAATAATACGAGTATGTATTGTGAAGTGTCATAATTTGTCAATATCTAGGTACTGGCTGTATAGAATTAAAAAAATGGTGTACAACGTGTGGCACACTGACAACTGACAATGACGCGAATTCCAGTATTTCAGCTCACCCATTTTTTTTTCTATAAAAACTAAAAATAAAAACTGCCATATGCACCTATAAAGGTTTACACTCCAAAAATTTTGGGTATAAATTCCAGAGAAAAAAAACCCTTTGTCTAAAAATGAATTTAAATTTATTTCTCGTGCAATATGCATGTGTTTTATTTTTGAATGTTGTGAATAAATGTAATGAATCAAACGTAGGTATATACTTCTTTCTACAACGAATAGCCCAGTTATTTTAGAAAATACGACAACATCTTTAGAACTAAGAAGAGATGTTGGGGTGATTTTGACATTTAATTTCAGTTAACAAGCATTGAAACCTTTTCTGTAGGGTAGTGATGTTTTTATAGAAGCGGAGATTAAAAATAAAGTGTATTGCGTGATGTAGGAAGCCGTACTACGCCCGAGCTGGGTATAAACAGGCAAAATCGGTCAGTAGTCAGCACATCACTCTATTGAATGTTGACGGTGATTTATAGGGCGTCCCTTTATACACAGTAATAACATTATCAACATTTCTATGGACAACATTTAAAGGATTATGTTTACAGACTAAGCAATTCTGCAACAGGAAAGATGATAATATAATGAATAAAAGAAATTCTGATACACATTTATACAAATTATCTTTCTATAGATTGTGTATCTTAGAATGTGTATTCTATAGTGTCAAAATTTCTTAAGAATATTCCTATATAATAGCAAAATGATAAAAAATCTGGGTATGGTGGGCCTCTTCACCAAAAGCTTTGGGGCTTAATTCAACATCACCTGCAAGCCAGTACACCTACTGATTGACGGACGAATCTTTGGTGCAGGTGTTTTCCTCGTGGTTGGGAGATCAGGTGGAATTTTTGATGACGTGAAAAAAAATTGTCACTTTACTTCAATTTCGCAGAAAATGTACCTATATCTAAAGTAAAAAATTGCAAGTATAATACAAATTTCAAAATATAATTTATAAGATTTTTAAAATGAAGAAAAAGGAATTGATAATAATGTATTTATTTATCAACAAAGGTCTGTACATTATACTATTACCTACTATTTTTACAAATGGTGTTTGTACCTACAATAAAAACACTTTTACAGGAAATATAAAATTTATATTATAATAAGCTTATTTTGAAGACTACAATGACCATAACTAAGCCCAAAACGGAATCACTTCCAAAACTTATGTCATTAAAGAAGTTAATTAATAAAAGGGGCTTAGGTAATGGAAAAGTTTTGGAACCTCTCAATGCAGCTTGAAGTGTATTTAAATAAATTATAACGCATCTTTTACAAGGAATAAAAGAAATGCCGATTCATCTATTTTATT
The DNA here is from genome assembly GCA_914767945.1 of Eilema depressum. Lineage (NCBI taxonomy): Eukaryota > Metazoa > Arthropoda > Insecta > Lepidoptera > Erebidae > Eilema > Eilema depressum. Next base: position 2,834,376 of record OU612027.1, on the reverse strand, counting down.
TACGACGACGATTATTATATTTTAGTACCTTGAACAGAACTTCAAGGTATCTAAAAAATTTTCTTGGTTCGTTACGAATAAATTGAACCCAAGCAATTAAAAGGCAACTAGGGCAAGCAAAATAAAACCGTTTAAAAAGACGCCTGTATGCTACACGCCTCTATGATCCCAGATTACCTAATAGTTGATTGATATCCATATTGGCATGAGACTCCATATTGAGTGTCCTATACAGCAAACTGATATTGATGTTTTTATATTATTTTTAATTCTCATCAGCAGCACGAATAACTAAGTATTCAAATACTAGAAGACAATTGACATCTTACCACATCAAAAAACGTGATGCACGTCTCTGCTCAATTCTCTGAAAATGTACAAACATACAATATTACATACATTATGTTTCTGAGCACGATGCCCCTTTTTTATATTTATAAATGTATTTATTTCTGTCGTTTTTTCTGTTTGTCATTGATATAGAAAATCGAAAGCTTAAATGTTTTCATGTTCCATTTTACCTTTAACTTTGTGATATAATCAGCAATAAAACCGTCATACAGTCCTTCATTAACAATTTCTCTACATAAAAAAATATACAAAAACTAGTAAATTTGCAGTGAAAGCAAAAAAAAGAACCTGAAAAGTAAGCGAGCTTGACACATCAAAAGCCTGCTAACTATAAACACGGTTGATTCCGCAAGTCACTCATGGCTCCGCAATGGGCCGCTGAAAGCCCAAACCGGCGAGCAGGCCACACCGACCCAGGCTAAGCTTAATTACAGCCGTGGGATTAAGTCGGGACATATTTGCGTTGCCTGCTCAAAATTAGGGCACGCTAGGGATTTCTTATTTAATTTATTCGTGTCCGTGAAGAATGTCGGTTCGCGCCAGGGGGATGCTGTTTTATGTTATGAAGCTTTTTTGTGCGGTAAATTTATTTGTGCTAGTCCAGTGTGGTATTTACTTTTTCGACGCTGTTCATTTTTTTTACTATTCTATTCATTACTTACAAAACTATATTTTTTTATAAGCGTTATTAGTAGGTTAGCAAACTAACTAGGCCCTTAACTGGACTAATCAGTCGCGGTTTCTATATCACTATATATTATAAAACAAAGTCACTGTCGCTGTCTGTCCGTCCCTATGTAGGTATGCTTAAATCTTCAAAACTACGAAACGGCAAACCGCTTTAATAGATAGAGTGATTCAAGATGAAGGTTTATATGTATAATACATGCATAATATTGAATATAAACACTGATAAATTTAGAGATATGCAGCGGGAACGGGATCAGAAAATATGGCGGTATGAAGTTCGCCGGGTCAGCTAGTTATCTATAAAGAAGCATAAAAAAATCGTCAACCTGTCTAACTACATAACTTCGATATCACCACTAAGTTGTGGGGATCAAAATGGTAGTCGTCTCACTGAAGTGTCTGTCGTGGTTAGACAAAATAGAACACTAAGTTGAGAAAAGGTTCAGAGGATGCCTTTTTACACCGTAGCTCCATTAGAGAGTATAAATTGTTTGCCGTCGTTCCATTACGTTGATCATACAGACGCGCCATCCAACGGAGGTGGAATTGTTTTGACTGATCACCCCCTTCCTTCGGGGACAATAGGAATTATTTTTAGAAGCTGTTACACTGTCCACCCCAGGAGGACAAGTAAGATGTTAACAGGCTAATCGTTATTATTATTGTTGAAATATGTTTTTGGAACTCAACCTATTTCGTTTGTTTTAAAATTCTGTCACGGGTATCTTGCCCTCTTTCTGCTCTTTTGCCTGTAAAAGCGTTGCAAACAATATTCTTGACATGTAATTTAGTGACATGTAATGTGGCAGTAGTTAGTACTTGTTACTTATAAACAAACTAACGGTGTCCTTAGTTGGTATAATATCCAAATTTTAATTTCTGTAATAATTATTTATAACATTTACTATGATTTATTGATGCTTTATTATTGTTTTTGTAACCGGTGGCCTTCTTCGAATATGGTCGTCCACTGGTATACCACATATTTAAGAGCGCTTCATTCCAGTCTCTGAACTGAACTTGAACGAGCCACCTAGTCATTTTGCTCCCTAGTCTTTACGACACATAGACTAACTTGGGAATTTTGTTATCTGGTCATTTTTGCAGTTTTACGACAAGTGGGTAGGCATTATGAGACTAACCCTAACAATGTAATTTGTATAATTATTAGAACATCCACGACAATTCCTTCAATTACTTACTATTATAATAATATAAACAATTGAATACAATAATCATTTAAATAAAAAATAATCTCCTTCTCTCTCTCTCGTGCTATCATTAATTCACATTTCTGTACCACATCAAGCAAAACCGAATTCTGTTAATTAACCTCATTTTAAGTTGGCTCCAAATTCCCATGCTAATAAGGGCATGAAGCAAAAATATGGACTGATAACTGCGTGACATTTAGGTCTTGTTGAATAAGGGAAGCGATTTTTAGAAGGTGAAAGGTAAAAAATACTTTTATTAAAATTTATTTTATAGCCATTGAACTATTGAAGATATTATTTATTAAGAAATTACAATTAACTACAATTATTTACATAAATTAATTACTAGTATAAAAACAATATCTATATACCTATATACAAAGCTGCAGGTTTAGGCGTCAAAAAATTCCTCCCCATCGACGTCAACTGGGAGGGTGGCCAGAAGGCTGGCGGCATTGCCACGTTGAATGGCAATGCCAATCCTTTGTGCAAGGAATGAACCAGCCCTCTGGTCACGGGTAGCGTCTATAAGCCGTTTAGAAATTTCTTTAAATAAAAGACGGGCACTTGGACCCCATGATCCCAGCGTCTCAACCCCAAACGGCTCAAATATGTAATTACCTGTTAAATTACTATATTTGCGCCGTTTAAGGGTCTCTGCCGAAGCAGCGGCAGCGCAGGCGCAGTCCGCAGTCCCTGGAAGATGTGAAGGCGCAAGGGTGTCAGCACATGTTGCATCCCACACCAAATGCCTTCCCATCTTCCAAGGCACCAATGACATCCCATCCGGCCTCTTGCCATCGTCGCGCGCCAAACCAGTAGGTTCTAGTACGGCTGGAACGCCGGCGGTGACAAGAGCCCGACGGATAATGTCATTGATGTACGCGTGCCGCGAAAGCCGTCCTGCGCTCCTGCTGCATGAGAGGCCATGGTGTCCAAGGCTACCCACTTCTTCTCCACAGCGACAACGATGCGGAGAAACGCAAGGAGCACCCAAACGAAGGCAAGCAGCGATACGGAAGGTGTTATCGTCCAACATGGTACCAATGTTGGGCGATGGTAGGGCTTGAAGCCAGACACCGGATTCCCATTCCCCCACAGCCAAAAGGCGAGCACGCTCCGCAACATTGGTAGAAGTAGAAATGAGATGTTTTCTTACCATGTTGCAGAGCGGCACGTCCCATTGCCTCTGGGAAGATGGGTTACCTGGCAAATCAGCGTTTGGGCAAAACATTTTCCAAGCATTTAAAGCTTCGGCCTTGCCTGGCACTTCCGAATTAGTTAGGCTAGGGGTTAGGATTCTTCTAACTAATTCATCCGTGCCATGCACCGAAGATAGAAATGCTGGCAGACTTACGTCGGTAATTTTGCGAACGCCGAGCCCACCTAGACGCACAGGCATGGATGCCTGAAGCCAGACACGGTCGTTCATATCCACATTTAGAATTTTGCATAGTGTGTTTTGAATCACGCTATCCATTTTACCTAAAAGAGCCAAATATTTAAAAAGTTGAGTTGATCGGAGAACATGTGTAAGTAACTATTGAATAGATTAGGAAAGCTTGTAAATCGATTGAATTTATGTAAATCGATTAAGAATGGACAAAGTGAATCACTCAGGCGGGACTACAACCGGCTAGCAGTTCATTACCATTCTTTTTGAACGTTTTCATTCTTAATCGATTTCAATAGTTAACGTACTAATTTGTTTAAAATTTCATCGAATAGGAAAGAAAGCCTTTTATTTAGCTGATGTACTAACACTAAGGTGCGATTGGCTTGGTTGCCTCTAGAATGCGAGTAAGGCCCCTGTTACACATTGTATGATATAATTAGAATTTTCAATAAGCAATAACTGCTTCGAAGAGCGACCCTACCAAATCCATTTCGACAATTTTCACGAAAAATATGAACAACGACATAAAAAATTGGACAGAGCGACAATAAAAAATCACGAGCATAATAAATCCGCTTTTTTCCGATGGAGAACTTAAAACGTTAATATCTGGCTCATGGCTATTTCCTCGAGAGGTAATTAATGTTCAGATAATAAGTTAAGTACGAAAACATAAACGGAATTTATAAGACGAGATTCATAAGCCTTCAGCAACGGGAGCTCATAATTAGGCAATTTTTTATGGAAATTTAAGTCAAAGAAGCATTTAGGTAGTTTAGGCGCTTCTCTTGCCGCAGAAGGTCTTTAATTATGAATGTAACCTCATTTTCGAGGTGGATGATAAGTTCTTAGAAATGAAAATATTATCAAGTTAGAAATTAATGATATGGTTTATGATAGTGTCATCACAATCAAGAATAGAATGGCGAATTGATTAATAGGTATTTCAATTTAAGGGGTAAACCTTTATACCCGGAGGGTTAGGCAGAGGTGAATTATTATGGGTATAAATATACCTTATATATATTTCCTACATGATTTCCAACCATGCCCCGTCTTCCTGTGGCTGCTTAGTTGTTTTATCCCTTAGTGGTAGAATATTTATCTTGGTAATATCTACTACAACTACTAACGTTATTATATTTATTATAAGAATAAAATTGTGGTAACATAATGGTCTCTACGTACCCCACTGGGAAAGAGACTTGGTTGTATACTGTATGTTTATAAGCATACTATAAAATTATCTACAGAATGAGGTTTTTCATATTTTTATTTTGCATTTGCATGCAACATGTGAATAAGCCAAAGAGTTTTATTGCTTTCTTGCAAATTGAATATTTTCATAATGGAACCAGTTTTCCACCATTTCTTAATATAAAATGTGAAACATTTTAAATTATATTTACTTGCAAATTCAAGACTACACCGTAGAGACTCTGTTTTGTAATAAAAGTATATTTCTGTAAATGTATTTTATGGTTATCAATACACACTAGTATCATCTCATTCTTTTTATGTATGGAAATCTTCAAGCACATTGTAGGGGCTATCATTGAAGGCACCAATATGTTTCATATCTGATCAAAAATATCCTCTGCAGGCTTCACAACATTGTAATTTCTAATTGTTAATGTTTATCTCGCCAGAAAACTAGAAAAAGTTCATGACACTATAATATTTATAATACTTATCAAATTGCGTTTTTATATTTTCTTAATTTATTGTATTTACTTCGACTCAAATCTTAGTTTATATAATGCTCGTATTATATTTTTAATGCTTTCATACATGTACTGTTTTATTAGTGTAAAATAAAGTACCTATTAAAATAAATAAATAAATATTTTTTTTCAAATTTTTTTAACATCTTATCAATATTACGAATACGAATCTGCAGAAACTCCAATTTACTTCGATGATCATAAGTCTTCGCGAGAATATGGTTTCAAAATAATCTTGAGCACAAATTAACATGATTCGTTGAACCAGTAATTCGCTGCGTAATTACTGTGTAATATAATAAAATGTTTAAATTCACTGTCACAACACATCAAAAGTATTATACATTTCTGAAAATGAAAGCAATTTTCAACCATTTTATCATCAATTAAGATTTAGAATCTATCTATACCTTAACCGATTTGAATAGTTAAATACTTTAAATTTCATTTATTTTATCATCAATTTCAATTTGTAAATATCTCAAGAAAAGTACACACAAGTATCACAAACTAAGTGTAAACACGTGACTAGACTACATTCAAATTCATTAGCAAAATATTTCGCCTTAAACTTTCTAATGCCATTCTTGAAGAACCCCATACTGTTAACTAACAATAACTACTAACTAAAATTTTATCGTGCACAGTTAATGGCTAATGGGGAGGCGTTAAAAGTGAAAACTTTATCATAATAAATGCTAAGAGTAAAGCACCTGGGCTCTCTTGAACATTTCGCAGCACACTAACTTAATACAGAAGTGCTTTAAGAGGCCGTGTGGTTCTCTACGATACCAAGCTTACGTGCAATTACGACATAGTCATTTATTTGCGTCGGCAATTAGTTCTATAGTATTATCTTAGAGAGCCGGCATGGCGCGATGGCTTGGACGGAAGCAGCATTGTCTCATGCTGTGGAAGTTCTCGCTCTATCTCGCTATGTGCCGACGCGTTCGTCTCTCATCTCAGGGGAGCTATACTGAGGAAGTAGCTCCGGTGATCGCTTGTAAGGCAAGCGACGTCCCCAATTTGAGGGCTCCGTGGTCCAAAGGGGATTTTTTTCAACAAAAAACCTATGGATACCGAGGCAAAATATAAAAAACCTCCTGCTGAAAAAACTGCTCCTTCAAGCACGACTTCTGCTGCACCAGCAGAGTCGTCAGCTACAACAAAACCAATGGGTAAGACCGCTGCTGAAGAAGCAGTGTCTCTCCCCACCATCTTTTCGAGCATGATAGCTGCTTAAAAAGCAGTATCACGCCCCAACCTCCAACAACACCATCCCAAGAAGGCTGCTGCACAAGTACCTGCTTCCCACACCCTGCCGGCTAAGGGGACAAGGGGTAAACCCACTGGCAAAGCGCCAGGTGGAACTTCCTGCCCCTTACCCGTAGCTGGACCCAGTAGAGTCCCACTACTTCCGTTGAGGCCTGGAGCTGGAGCAACTGCGCCGCAAGGCACCACACCCCGAAACCCAGCCGAACAGGCTCCGTCGAAGGGTGTGACCCCAAAAACCCGTGGTAAACCGGTCCTCCAGGACCTGCGTAAGCAGGTGACTATGATCTCTGGCCAGCTACAAATAATAACACCTGAGGCGTTGGACCTGACTTACCTAAGGGAAGCCATACAATCCACGCCCACTACCACCAATCTCACCTGGACGACTTCACAGAAGAAGAAGTTCACGGTCAAAAGACGGCGGTTAAAGGCCAGAACGGAGGCAGACGTAACATCGGAAGATGCCGCAAGGAATCCTGTCAACCCTGCGCAACCCTCAGGTGGCCTATCAGCAACCCCTACGACCAAGACCTCTCGTTTCTTTCTCGGTCTCGGTTGCTAACATTCTTTAAAAAAAAAAAAAGAAGAAAAGACCGTCCCAAACCCAAAAACCCACCGCTCTGCAACTAACGCAAGGCCGAAAAAGCGTCCACGACCGACGAAAAGGTAGGTTTCTAGGAAACTCCGGAGGTGCGTCTGAGTCGTACGCCGAGGCGGCCGCCACATACCTGACCAACAGCCTCTGTGTAGCTGTCATGACGGAGCCTTTTCAGGACCTGTCACAGACACAGGCAGAGGTTACCGGGACAACATCGAAGGTAAGCTCAGAGACGAACTCTTGGTCGACCTCGATGCTCCCCTTTCTACCACTCTCAACGACCTGCGATTCCGTGGTCGGCCCACCACGCAGATAGCGTTCTCAAAACCTGGTGCGAGGATGATTTCACGTTGGCGTGGCTCGTGAAGGCTGTAGGTGCAATGGAATCGCCACTACCTAACACCAGTCTCGTAGTTCGGGCGCAATCGGCTATCCCTAGGAAGGTCTACTGTGTGTTTTAACGGAAGTATAGAAGAGTTTAGATCGGCTTCGTGATGGCTTCCCCGCCCGAAGTCGATTCTCTTTTCTCTTTGTAAATCGATGAGATTTTCATTCCCTAAAAACAGAAAAAAACGCAATGGAAGAAACTCTTCGTGTACGAGTGCGACTGGCACTTCTTGGCCGTCTTTTTACGTGGTTGCCTTTTGTTTTACTTTCAAAAACTCACAGAAACGAGTATTGCGGTAACTGCCTGGACGCGCTTATGGAAATTATTCTTAATTTTATTTTTAACACTTCAAACCGGGTCTGTTATAATTTTAACATACCGAAGCATGTTAATGTATCCAAGAGAAGTGATGGGAGGGAAGCAAAATGGAAAGGACACGGTCACGAACTTACGACTACTTAAATTTAACTGCTACTTAAATCCGATGTTAACTGAAAGGGTGGTACTTCTTCGGTGGAACGCCATTTATTTTGGGAACAGCATGGCTCTTTATGGTACGAGTATAATGGTATGTTAATTATTATGGCAGAGTGTTACATGGACCGACCCGTTCAAGGTGATAGGAAGTCGTTGGATGGACTATATTCGTATTTAAAGTCACCTGTAACGTTCAATACCGCAATGAGAATAATGATAGTGGATTTTTAAGATTTAATTTTGATTTGGTAACGAACAGTACATTAAAAAGAAGATCAATTGTAAACACCCTCATTATTATAACGTATTAATACTATGGTTATTTAAGTACGTACATATTAAAGAGACAACATACGATTTCTACTAAATTTCCTATTGAAAATATTTTTTCTTATTGTAATCAAAGCCCCATGAACTACAGATTTAAGTAGTAAAAATCAACATCCAATACAGGACGAATCCTTACAGGGTGAATAATCTGACCAATTGAGCTACTTAACATCTTAGATATTTAAAATTCTCCCATACTATGCGTCTTGGGGCGTCACTGGAGCCATCTACCGATATCTTATAAAATGAAAAACTAGATACAACCAAAAAAAAAAGGTAAATTACAGCATGATTTTCACTTAGTAAAATGTATCGGCGTACCAGTTAAATCCATATTGTGAAATAATTATGCCTTGGAGTAAGAATTATGTACATTCAGAATTCAGTACAACGTTTACATGAAATGGCCTAGGCTCTTACTAAGTCAATTGTACTACCAATACCAGTTTATTACCTACTATGCAGCACGCACCGTGTCGCAAGATCACGTACGAACGCTGGTTTAAAGGGTAGAGATTTCAGGTGAGGTATAAAATTGCTAAATCTTTCTAAAAAAGTTTTGTCATTACTGCAGAAAACATTTCCTCCCTTTCAATGTAACAATGCTGCCAGCCTTCTGGGAACATTAAATTTCCCGTCGATAGTGTAAAAGATGATATCGCTTCAACATATGAAATAGTTAATTCTTTATTGTACATTAATATTATTTACATATTATTATTCATAGTAGATACAGGTACAGTAAAATGCACAATGAGCGGCTTTATCTATAAAAGTGATTTATTCTAGGCGACCTTAGGATAGACAGGAATGAAAAATATGTAATATAAATGAATTTTAATGTAATTTCATAAGCATATAATATAAAATAGCGTATAACGTAATACAGGTATAAATTACTTACTACCTTAGCACACAAACACATAATTATGTAGATAAATAAATAAAATGTGAATGTAAGGGAGTTCTCAACGACTACAATATTATAGAGATTCCCGTTTTTTTTAATTTAGGGATTGTGTCTCTCTAATATTACTGTTAATGCATTCCATAAGCCAATGACCATCGCTACAAAACATTTGCCTTAATAATAGAAAAAGGGTTCAAGAATCCAAAAAAAAGTAACTAAATTAGAGGTATACCTGTTAATGGCCTTGGACATCTCCAACGCGTTCAACACCTTGCCCTGGAGTTGCATTATGGAGGCGCTCGCGTACCACGATGTGCCTCTCTACCTCCGCCGTATAGTCGGGGCGTACCTGACGGAGAGAGCCGTCATCTACCCAAGTGCGACCGGTGTCGGTCGGCGAGAGATGTCGTGCGGTGTTCCGCAGGGATCGGTCCTGGGGCCGCTCCTGTGGAACATCGGATACGACTGGGTGCTTCGCAGTGAGCTCGCGCATGGTGCCGCCGTGACGTGTTATGCGGACGACACGCTAGTGACGGCAAGCGGGGCTACACACCGCGAGGCAACCCTGAAGGCCACGACCGCGGTTGCCCAAGTCGTGGAACGAATCCGGCGGCTGGGTCTCGAGGTGGCTCTGCAGAAAACCGAGGCCATGTTCTTTCATGGACCTCGGCGCGGGCCACCGGCGGGATCCAGAATCACAGTGGGAGACACTCTCATCGACATCAAGCCCCGGATGAAATATCTGGGGCTCGTGCTCGACGGTCGGTGGGACTTCGGGGAGCATTTCCGAAGTCTGGTCCCAAAATTGGTGCTCACAGCTAACGCTCTGACGCGGCTGCTGCCCAATTTGAGGGGGCCAGAGGACTCCTGCAGGAGACTCTATGCGGGTGTCGTGCGGTCCATGGCTCTATACGGTAGCCCCGTATGGGCGGACAACCTGAAGGCCAGGCACGTGGACCGGCTGCATGAACCGCAGCGGATAGTGGCCATCAGGGCCATCAGGGGGTACCGCACGATATCCTTTGAAGCAGCGAGTCTCCTTGCCGGATCGCTACCGTGGATCCTGGAAGCGAGAACCCTTTCGGCGCTATATCGTTTCCGAAAGGAGGCGCGGGAGCGGGGACACAATCCTGAGCCTGAAGAAATTCGGGCCGTGAAATCCCGGCTCCACAGGGACATGGTAGCGGAGTGGGAGCTACGACTTGGGCGACCACGCGCAGGGCACGCCGTAGTAGCGGCGGTAAGACCCATCATGGGGGAGTGGCTAGAGAGGCCACACGGTGGCCTCTCGTTCTGGCTGACGCAGATCATCACCAATCATGGATGCTTCGGGCGGTATCTGCATCGGATCGCGAAGAAAGAGCCAACGTCCGAGTGCAATCACTGCGACGCGAGCGAGGATTCGGCGCTGCACAAGCTCACCGAGTGTCCGGCGTGGGAGGCGCCGAGACGGGAGCTGGTGGCGACCCTGGGAGTGAGAGCTCTCACGCTCGCCACTCTGCTCGCAGCGATGGTTCGCTGCGCGGATGCGTGGGCCGCGGGCGCCTCTTTCTGCGAGCAAATCATGCTCGTAAAGTGGGCGGCGGAGCGGGAGCGAAGGACAATCGCAGACCTTGCCGCCCGCGAGGAGCGCAGGAGAATCGCTAACCGCGCGGCCCGCAACGAGCGGCGGCAACTCGGGCCTCGGAGGTCGCAGAATGACCTCCGTCCCCCATGAGCGCGGGCCTGGGGGTGACGGGTGGAGCCGCCTGTCACCCTAGCAGAAGCAGGCCGCGGCGGCGGCGCGCATTGCGTGCCTCCCCATACCCGGGGCGAGTTGGGGACTCTGTGGTCCCCACACGGGATGAGGGCCAGATCGAGAGATTTGGCCCTGGGTCGGCCGGGGTGCGAGGGATATGGCTACGACAACCTCACCTTCGGCAACCGACGGCCCACAGACGGCGTGCGTTTTAGTCGGTTCGAGTCCGACATAACCTCTTCCTCCGGCTCCGGCGGGGGAGGTATCCGTGGGGATTTTTCGCACGATAAAAAAAAAAAAAACTTTCCAGCACAAATTTTGATGTATTAAATCTCACCAAATGTGAATAAAATTATTCCTCGATGACAAGATAGATAGTCATTCGGTACTCTCAAAATTCTTCCTTGGCTCCAAAATTTCCAATGTAGGTATTACAAAAAAGTTGACTAGGTACTTTTCCTTGAGACCCTGATTCTGAAAAATACCTATGAGTCTTTTGAAGACAAAATAATAAAAAAATTGCAAAATTTCGAACTAACAACTGTGCGGAATTAATATTCATTTAACTTTCATCACTATTCGGTTTTGAATTTTCATACCAAATTTACACATGTTCTATGTTCTTCTCTACTTTGGCACTTTCTTTTTTAGATTCTGTCTAAAAATTTTGAGCCGTTTAGGGCTATTAGTTGAACGAACATTCAAACGACTGATAAGCGCTACCGGTGACCAGACCGGTTAGTTTATTCCTTGCGCACGAATTAGCATTTCCATTGAACGTAGCAATGCCGCCAGCCTTCTGAATACTCGTCCAGTTGACATCGTTGGGGAGGAATTCTTTGATGCCTGAAACTGTGGGTTTGTAAGTTGTTGTAATGTGTAATAGTTGCAATAAATACATTCATATTTGTCCTACAACCATATAAAATAAAAATATTCTTATAAACATCATAACAGCATTAACATATAAAATAGATCTTTTATAAATATGTTTATTAAGGACGCAGCTTGCTTCTCACAGAAAATAAATGAGAGTGATACATAATATGAAAATGCAAACATTGTAATGTTGTCATCTTGGTATAATATGCCGTACAGTGGCAAATGGTGAATATTTTGCCAAGCAAAATCAATATGTTCAACTTAAGTAAATAAGATTTGAAAATAAAATACAATAAATTTATCATCAAACTAGACAAGAGTAGGCATTTTACGCCTATAGATACTGTAAATTGAATGAAATTGGGTCAAAATTATTGTTACATTATTTTTGTGAAGGAAATAGCTGAAAATCTTTGTAAGCGTTTACTACGCTTACAAAGATTTTCAGCTGTTTCATAAAATACATGATCATGAACATCATTCCAGCTAGTTTCTTGTTTCTTTCAATAGGAAATTAGGAATCAATACACCACCACACAAGCTGGACATAAAACAAAAACAGTGCACTCTCTTGTGAGATTACCTTTGTCAACGTTGAATTATTGGAAGTAAATTTGATTTCTATTCTGATACCTTTAGAAGCCACTTCACGTCGCACCTTATTTAGAAATAATTTTATATCTCGACCCCTTTGTGCAGACCATTCATTGTTATCAAAAGAATTTGATCGTCTGTGTCGGATGGCTCTTACGACTCACAATACAAATTTTCTAACATTTATTTTAAAGTTTGAGGGAAGTCTTGCTAGATGTACAAACTTTGAAGGATCAAGAAAACTATCTTCAATAATATTAAATTGTGAGATTCTTGAATCGGATTATAATTTTAGCCCTAACAATATTATAACACTGTTTCAATAGTAAATTAAGATTTTTTAAAGAGTACTAGTAAACAAATTTACTAGTATGCCTGTTCTCGGGTTAGTTAATTCTGTAATATCTGTTCAAACAGAAACATAGTAGCAATAACAGAGATTTATTAAATTGAAAATTATCAATTTCTTAAATAAAACTTAAAATCTTTAATCATGACAACCTCTATGGATGTTGAAGAAAATGTCTTATTGGAAAGAGATCAAGAGACAAATAAGTTAGATGATATATTATAGTAGCTCTTATAATAGACGAACTAGGTGATGAAAAGAAGACAAAAATAAAGGGCGATTTCAACAAAAATATAATTGACCTCGACCTCTCCGATGAAGTTTCGGGATTTTTAATTACTGTTTACAACTGCCTCAGAAAAGAGGAAAACGACAAGCCAGGTCATTTAAGGTATTTAGCTTGCACTGCTAAAATTGAAGGCGGTAATGTTTCGGTAAAAGCTGTTATAGACAAGGTGAAAGCTGTAAAGATAGAGTTAAATTTTCTTGTGTGTACTCCAATAGTAGAAATCATAACATACTTCAGATCTTTTTTCGATGAGGTTAGGACTGGGGTGACACGCTTTAAGGTTCGTGCTTCCGTTGCTAAAAAGGGTGTAAAGCCAACCAGAGATGGGAAGATCCTCACAACTACTCAAAAACCGGACAATACCCAAAATATTTCACAATACGGTTTAACAAACCAACACATTTCCCTACTACAGGGAATTACATTAGCCCCAGAGAGAAGAACTGGCATTCTGCGTAGTTTAGGCCCGATGACTCAAGCTCTTCTAATGGCAATGGAAGATAAATTTTATGATAAATTTAAGGGAGCACTTAGTAACAGTCTTCAGATGCTCCCAATGTCTGCCGAAATTATCTTAGCATTGAAGGAGGCAAACCACCCGGGGAATGTTTCTGGGGTGTTGAAAGAATTGGGAGACATACTATTGTTAATTACTGCTAGGTCCACACAGAAGGTTTATTTCCCTTTCATATTGTTCCTTAAGTTGTGGAAAACAAGAGGAAAAGTTCAATGGAGCTTCTCTGGTTCGGCTGCAATCAAACATTATACCGATTATTGCAGCAAGAACAAGTTGAAGATGAAGATGAGAAGTGGGGATGACCCCTTCAAAACTTCAGAAGTTGTCTTTCATGCAATGTTTGGGACATATTTGGACAATTTGAATATTTTAAGCCAAATAACAAATAAAGCAAAGTGGCACATTAGGAAAGAATTGAACCAGGTCTTTTTAAAGCATGGTGAGAGGGAACAAGTAACATTTGATCCTATATTGTTCAAATATGTGTCCAAAATGGCACAGGCTTTGTTGACAAAGTCCTTGGGCAATATTGAGCCTATGTCTATAGGTAGACCGTCTTTTACTGGGTTCAGAAATCATCATTTTACACAAGAGTTCATGACGTATATTACCACAAATAAAAAAGTGCTCTCAATTTCACTAGCAAGCCCACACAACTACAATATGCTCTTAAAAAACTTAAGGATGAGCTCATATCGGAGAAAGAAAAACTAATCCGTTGAATGCGGAACCAACTTTTGGGAGGTGAAAGGAGCAGATGGATCATGGGCAAGGTGTGAATTTACTGCTGAGGAGGGAGAATTGTTTTTCTACGGAAATTAGAATTATTTTCATACATACTCTTTTTATTTTATATTTTGTACAAAGATTATTTTTGTGTTTGTTATCAATTGTATTGTAATGGTAAAAAAAAATAAAAATAAAAAAAATCATCTGATCCTATCAAATCCGAGGTCCGAACTCCCCTCGAATTCAGATTTAATTAAAACCTCAGAGTTAATTTCGTTTCGCTGGAATCTCTCCATTCGGTAAATTGATCTCTAGTCCTGTATAGTTAAAATTTGTTAGCAGTTTAATTTTTAGTGCTTATGCATTTATTTTTATTGCAAATCGATGCCTCCTGTTTTTGATTGAAAGAGACTGGACGCAAGTTATTCCTACCGGGGCTGTGACGTTAGATTACTGTTACTCCCTTATACTAACGGCCGTTCCCAATAACCTATCTATCGCCAGTTTTGACATTAGAAAGGATAAAAACGTCGTCAATCTCTATGGTAACGCAATTCACAGTAGCAAAATAACAATAGGATTTGACAAAGGAACTATCTCTACCTTTACCTTTATCTGTAGATATTATGTTATTGGGACCGGCCGTTAGAGATGAAGTAATCGGACTCTGGACTATGGGAAAGCCTTGGATACAACTAGAAACAACGTGTGATATTATGTATCTATGTGTGTGATTGTCTAGATATGTGTGAATGTGATGTAGTGATAGTGGATAAAATAGAACACTACGTTAGACAAATATAGGCACAATGAAACAATAAAAAAAAACAAAAGTTGACGTATTCTTATAATGATTACCAAAATCTCATTATTGATTTGTTTCCATAATAACAATATCAATACACTGTCCAAAAAAGAAAATGTCAAAATAAAGAATATGTCAAGTAGCTAACAAAGTTTTTGTTAGCTGAATAACCCGACCCGGGTCGTATCTGGTGCAAAGGAGCCCAGAACACTTGCCGCATTTCCGCGCTGGATTGCAATAGCTAACCTTTGCATCAGGTACGAACCGGAGCAAGAGTCGCCAGTTTTCTCCCTTATTCTTCGGCCTATATCTGCCACAAGCTTTTTTGCTTCTATACCCCAACTTTCTATAATTTGATATTATAATTCCTAACGATTTTATTGCGTGTACAGGGTGTTGATTGTAGTATTTTGGACATTATTTTTTCCACAACGTAATTTATTCATGTCTCGTTATTTTAACAACGTGTCATGTTCAGCACCATTCATTCATTTGACAAACACATTTACGTAAAAAATTCTAAAGAAAATGTTACATTCTCAAGTTTTTCGAAATGTGATTTATTTTTCCATTATTCTTACTAAAATTATATTATATCAGTGAAGATCACCGTAATCCAGTGCAAGATAGATATTTGTTATAAATGGTTTTAAACTTTTGTGAGCATATTATACGTATATTGCAACGAATAATAGACTTAATTGTATTAGTGCCAAGTCAACTTGTTTGCTTAGGTACTTAATTTGAACCACTTCATAAAGGGTATGGACCTTAGAGTATACATTATAATATAGAGCGCGCCTATCACTCAGGTCTTTGGCGCCGAGTGTTAGCAGATACTTTGCGATGGTATAGCGCACCTATAGTGACGTTTCATGCATTACCGAAAATATCAATAGATTCACTTATTAATGTAGTTAGTTGTTATAAAGTTTTTTGTTCGATTTGATATGCATGGATAAAATTAAAGCCAAAATACAAAAAAATGGCGTCATTTTGCGGTATTTTTGCGTCATTATTACTATAAATATACGATGTTGTATAAAATTATGATTTAACGTATCGAATTAAATATTATTTGCGAAGTCATTTTGATGGGTATTGTTTTGCTACTGATTGAGGTTGAGCCAGGAGCCTCGGTACTGTTCATACCTGTGATAGCAGTTCATACTTGTAAGGCGCGCTCTATAGCAATGTATACTCTAAGGTATGGACGAAAGGTTGCCTTGAAGTTGAATTTAGTACAATAGTAGGAGTATATGGACAAAGACGGTATGCCCGAAAAGTGGTTCTTAGATACAGATATAACTCGAACTTTGTTTTAATATAGGACACGTCAATTTGACTTCGCCTCGCCTGATTGTAAGCTGAAGGTAAAGTCTCGGAAAACTATAATAAATATAATATCATTTAGCAATAAACGGAACAGACACGCAAAATATTAATTTGTTTGGTGATCAACTGAAACGTACAATGTACAAATACAAAATATACAATGTTATTATTCGATACGCAGTAACGTGAAAGTTTCAGGATTTATCGTTTTATTTTAATTGAAGTTTTGTTATTTTTACATTCATACGTGACAGCCACTGTTTTTCTTTCATTTCTATTTGACAATTGGCAATGTTGTTACTCTATGACTGTTTTAAACTGTGTTTTTTTGCTTTAGTTATGTGAGTTCGGCTTTTGTTTAAACTTTTGTTAAATCATATACCTTTAGAGCATTATTTTGGCTTTATTATTCACTTATTTATATTTAATGTTTGAAAGAACTTGAAAAAAAAAAAAGGATTACAGTTTATATCCTGGGTTCACAACTTAGGTACTTTCATTCCTGAAAATATATTCATGAGGTGCCCCCTATTCCAAGTATATTATAACCTCCGCCTTTCCAGTCTAACTGCGACGCGATTGAACTTCGATATTTTCCATCAAGCGACTGCCATCTGACCTCCGCAACTAATTGGCGATATCGAAGTTCTGTAATTATACTGGTCGGACTTGACCGTTAGAGCACGTTAAGCCGTCGCTAGCTTAACATGCTCTTCGAGGCACTACCAGACCAGACATTAATATTTGCTCTAAGCGGGAATCAAATCCCGTAATGTAAATAAAATAAACAAAAATATTTTTCTTTTTTAAAGAATATTAGGAACCGAAATTACTAATATTCCCGTTAACCCCTCCAACTAAGCTAAATTGCTTGTGCTAGGAATGGGTTCACGTCGGTAGTGTAATGGCCAGGATTCGAACCCGGGACCTCTCGCTCGTAAGGCCAACTCCTTAACCACAAAGCTACCGACGCGACGCTTCAAATAAATAATACATACATACAATCACGCCTTTATCCCCGGAGGATTAGGCAGAGGTGAATTAACACCCACATTTCCCCAATCATTGTATTAGGTCCCACGTAATATGGGGTGAGCCTATTGCCGTATTCCGGGCACTAGTTGATATCTGAGGCTGAGCCTGGGCTGTATATATCTGTCTGATGTTAAACAGCCCTACAAATAAATAATTACTGTAAAATATACCGCATCCAATAATTTTATTGATACTAGGGGAAGGATCCAATTTTTCTGCCAACAAAGCTGTATCGTGCAGCGCCAACAAGTAGTGTCCTAGTGCGCGAACGCGCTGAAGTGCGGACGGCACGTATCGACGAGCTTGCACGTACTGCAGACGACGACAGTTCCTGCTTACCTAACTCTTGAGATGTTTATAAGTGCATCGTATATCGGTCATATATGCACATCGTGTAAGCTTGGTAGTGTAATGTTTTAGGTAGGTTGTCAAAACGACTAAAAGTTTAACTTTAAGAATAAAGGAATAATGGTATAAAACCATAAATCTTGAGGATATTAGTTAAAAAGTTTAAATACTTTGAAAGACTTGTCTTTGGGTTTTAAAAAGAATAGTTTTGAATATTGAATTGTCAAAGGAAATAAACAGGTGATGTTTTTTTTCCTATTGGTGTCAGAATAGATTTGGGTTCAGTAGCAATATATTGGAAAAATAATTCAGAGAAGAAGTTTATAATTTTATTTAGAGATGTTGAGTGTTATAAAAATAGAGTAACCATGTTTATATTAATGTTTTTGTAAATGATATTTCTAAGGTTTTACAAATGATGAAAATATACTAGTGATCATGATGACTGATTAGAAGAACTTTGATTGAAAAGCCCCCTCTCAACGAGAATCCCTAAATATCTCTAACAATAAAAACTCCCGGTGATTGGTTTAGTATCCCAGCACCAAGATACGGTATCCGTTGGTTTAAAACGCTGACGGACCCAAAAACAACATCGGTTGTTTTATAACGCCAACCGACCCACAACAAAGATTACTAGTCAAAGCCTAACAATAAAAGTAAGCGAACATAAGTTCAAAGTTCCATCTCTAAGAGAGGAGAAAAGAAGAAGAAAATATATACTTAACAGCGTTAGAGTAATAAGACTTAAAAAATAAACTTCATTCAAGCCATATAAGTATTGTCAATTAGACAAGGCAAACATGATAATTAACTTCTGTACTCGTATACAGGTTAGGATCAGTCAAATTATTAATTGTTAAGTAAAATAGTTTATTATTTGACCCAAATACAGTGAGTAATTTGAGTATGATGCAAACATCAGTTGTAATTGGAACAACTAGTGTTCAAGGAGTTTCAAGAAAGTTCAAAAACATAGTGCAACTACAAAAAAAAAATTAAGAAGGAACCCAAGGTTCAACATAAAAAGTAATTTATTTAATGTTTAAAATAAAATAAATGGTACCACTGATCCGGAATGGCCGCAAAATTGTTCCCCCGAATAGTTTTTACAAAATAAATAGATTTATACGTATTTCAATAACCCGAAGGAAGTAAAAGTAGGATCAATTAAGAATTTTCGAATTCGGGACAACTATCGTGGGATCAATACGGAACAACCCGTATATTTTCTGCCATAATAATATACATAGGTATATGAATTACAAATGCAATAAACAGCCTGCAGCAATGCATCAAATTTAATTTCGAACGGTTATGATCCGCGGGCGACAAAAGCCCATCTTTTTCCCGTCACTGAAGTCCGCTGGTGTCTTGATTGACCCATTGATGTTCCCATTGTGTTGATACAGGACGCTTATGACGCCGCTCCCAAGGCAATCGGCGGCTCCACGGCAATGACAGCCAACGGCCAACGCGCCTGTTAGTTACCGTTACCAAATCAATCAAATGAATTATTATGCTTTTATTTTTAATTCGTTTTTTGTTCAGTGTTAGTGTAAGTCCTGTATATTTTTATTATTGGTGTAAATTTCTGTACATGTCAATCCATATTAGTGATGCGAAGGTAAGTCAACCTACTGCGTCGCTATTGAATCTGGTGCCACTAGACTACAATCTAGTACGGAAGAATTCACTAGGAAAAACTTTCCTTCGCATTCTCCGCATCGGCCTTTCAGGAGCTCGTCATATATTGCTGGAAGGAACATGCTTTCCTCCGGAAAGACGGTCATCAATAGTTTAAAGCTTAGCATTATAGTGCAAGTGTTACAAGCATCCCGACACCTGGACCAGTTGGTGGCCACCAACAAATCACCAGAAGAGCAGCGCGCGGTAAGTGACTTCTCTTTACCCGTGTACCTAAGTGTTGTAGTGTGCCCATATTGTTCCTTGGGGATTGCTTCGGATAGACAAGTTGGATCGATACGCACTCCACGTATTCTTCGTAATTGTTCGACATCCCGCGAAAAAGGGGGCAATAATCTTACACATTGCCACCCCATTTTTTGGTCAGCATTTTTTGGAGCAGCTCACCGCATCACGAGCATATTATAGTGCAAGTGTTACAAGCATCCCGACACCTGGACCAGTTGGTGGCCACCAACAAATCACCAGAGGAGCAGCGCGCGGTAAGTGACTTCTCTTTACCCGTGTACCTAAGTGTTGTAGTGTGCCCATATTGTTCCTTAGGGATTGCTTCGGATAGACGAGTTGGATCGATACGCACTCCACGTATTCTTCGTAATTGTTCTGCACCCCGCGAAAAAGGGGGCAATAATCTTACACATTGCCACCCCATTTTTTGGTGTGACTGCTTGGCATTGTATTATCAGGAGCGACGAAATTTATCGGAAGAACATCCCGTCAAGCAAATGATGTTGTCACATACATCCCGTCGAGCAAATGATGTTGTGACATCCCGTCAAGCAACTAGGATTTACTTTCCTCTCACTATTTTCTGTGTTGTTTGGCGTGGAGAGGCTAATAAGCGGCAGTTTGGAAGTCTTCCTTAGTACCACTGGTGCAGGAGGATGGTACACTTACAAGAAAGCGTGCTAACTCTCTAACTAATTTGTCATTGCGAACTCTCTAACTAATTTGTTATTGCGAACTCTCTAACTAATTTGTCATGAACTGACACACGGAAGAAGAAAATGCGGCCCAGATTATTTTTCATGGGATTTTTGGAACATACAAAGAAGACTCGGGAGTTTTAAGTCAGATTTCAAACACTGGGAACTGGTTCAACAGAGAATCTTATTCTAGACAACAAGGTACCGAAGAGTTCATCACAAGAGTAAAGCTCCCTGTATTGAAAGCAGAATAATGCAGCGCAGACGACGCGACCTCTTACCGTAGAAGTCATCGGCCTCGTGGCACTAAGTAACGTAGGCTATAATAGCACACAGTAAAATATTAAAATAAAATAAAATAAAATAATAAGCCATGCATTTAGCAGGCAATAAGCTGCACCGCTGCGAAGTTTTCACACAATAAAGGGACCCTTCAATCTCGCTCGAACAACAATAGAGAAATTAGTAAACTAGCATCGAAAAATACTAAAGAACCATAATTTAATTTAATTTAAAATAAAATCCACAACGTTACAATACGTTGACCCCGACTCCTTACGAGACATTGAAGAAGCAAAGAGATTGAACACAAACAAGAAATACTCTTGTCTAGCTTATAGTAGACATTTACGATTACCTGGTTGTTCAGTTTTAGGAATATTACCTACTGCGGGAAACCACATTATGAGTATAATCTTCACATGTCACAATGTGTGCCACCAAAACCGGAGAGGTGTGGAGACCAACATGACAAACAAAACTAACTTTACAAGTTTCAAGCTGCAACTAAACGGTGTGAAAGGAAAAGACTTGTCCCTTGGCACTGAAGAAACTTTGAAAGCGAGAATACTTAGGAGACACGGCCTTATCTATCCAAATGACAAGACAAAATTAGTATGGAACGATGGGTACATACTCAGACATGTTCTCAGCTTTTTCACTCAGAGTTAACGAACTTCACCAGGGACATAACAACATGCCTATCTCTAAGGTCGACGGTGTGCATAAAAACTTCCCCGTTTCAAAGTACGGCCTTTCAGGAACTCGTCACATACTGCTGGAAGGAACATCCTATCCTCCGGAATGACGATCATCCATAGTTCAAAGCTTAGGGCCTATGACTGCTTGGCTTTGCATGATCAGGAGCGACGTGATCTATCGGAAGAAATATGCAGCAGCAGTAAAGAGACTTTCGATGACTTGATAGAGGTCACGAAAACTGGTTACTGAGATTCTCATGGTGACAACATCCCGTCAAGCAAGGATGTTCTTTCCTCTCACTATTTTCTGTGTTGTTGGAAAAAATGGATAAAAAGAAAGTGGCCCAGGTTGTTTTTCCTGGATTTTTGGGACCTACAAGGAAAACTTGGGAGTTTTATGCCAGATCTCAAACATTGGGAATTGTTTCAACAGAGAATCTTTAGGAACTTGTTCTAGACAACAAGGCACCGAAGAGTTCACCACAAGAGTAAAGCTGTGTTGAAATATTACGCAAAAATATCATGTGCAAACCAAACAGGGTTACTCTCAGGTGTTTATAACCGAGAAAAGAGTACATTTATGTTTGACTCGCATTTCTTTGAGAACATTGAACAGGTTGAAAGTGACTACCTCTGTCACAGCTAGTCAACATACTGACAACCACTCTAGATGAGCTACATGATGTTGTCAAAAAGAAAAATGGAAAGCTTAAGAGTGTAAAGGAAATAGTATTTTCTTTAATACTATTATCTGTGGTGAATAGTGGGTTTACCACAGAGGTTTAATTTGTCAATTTATGAAGGTTGTCATCCCATGAAAAGCTATTCATTGCTGTTACTTATAATAT
Source organism: Eilema depressum (assembly GCA_914767945.1). Classification (NCBI taxonomy): domain Eukaryota; kingdom Metazoa; phylum Arthropoda; class Insecta; order Lepidoptera; family Erebidae; genus Eilema; species Eilema depressum. The sequence goes on along the minus strand of OU612027.1, from coordinate 2,811,941 downwards.
AACTTTCAGATAGATTTAGGAACTATTGTAAGTAAAAGCATTAAATGTCGTTTCTTCCATAAAGAGGAACAAACTCAGTTGTGTTTTTAATAAACCAGTCACCTAAATCTTAACATCTTATATGAGCACTACATAGTGGAGTGATAGCCTTCTTTTAGGTACCCCTGGTGAACCTTTCACCTTCACAGAAGTAGGAACTGGTAGAAAAACATTTTTGGGGAAGGAGTAATTTATTCAGAGGAACCACATTGTGAGTGTATAATCTTCACATGTCACAATGTGTGCCGCCAGAACACGACAGGTTTGGAGTTTTGGAGACCAACATGATAAAGAAAACTCTTACAAGTTTCAAGATTCGTGTGAAAAGAAAAGACTTGTCGCTTGGCACCGAAGAGACTTTGAAGGCGTGAAAGAGTCCATGAGAGACACGGCCTTGTCTATCAGTATTTTAACCCAAATGACAAGGCAAATTGGTATGGGATAATGGGCCCGTACCTAGACATGTTCTCTGCTGTTTTACCCAGATTTAACGAACTTCGCCTGGGACACAACAACATGCCTATCCTAAGGCCGACGGTGTACATAAGAGCTTCCCCGTTTCGAAGTACGGACTTTCAGGAGCTCATCACATATTGCTAGAAGGAACATAATTTCTTCCAGAAAGACGGTCGGACATCAGACGGACACGAGAACGACACCGAATCCATCGAGTTTTTAAAAATAACTAAAAATCCAAGTTTGTTTTTATTATTAAGTGTATTAGGTATAATATCTTTTTATTGCGCGAATAATCGTGCATCTAATTAAAATCTGAATGTATAAAGTGCAAGTACGTCGATAGTTGTACAATATTGAACAAAATCATGTAAAAAGTTTTATAAGGTGTCTGTGCCTGTAAGTGATTCACAGCATAATACTACTGCTAATTTATATTATGATAGCGTTTCCCCGCGGCTCCGCTCGCGTAGATGTTGGTTATCGCGACCAAACATAGCCTATGTCCTTTCTCATGGTCTAATCTACCCCTATACCAAATTTCATGAAAATCGGTTCAGCGGTTTAGGCGTGAAAGCGTACAAGACAGACAGACAGACAGACAGAGGTACTTTCGCATTTATAATATTAGTATGGATGGATATGGATGGATACTTGAAAAAAAAAAGCTAAATTAATAATTGCACTTTAAATTTAAAACTGTAAAATAGCAGAAAAGCAGCATGGTCTTATTACACAATTAGGTATGAACATAGAATAATAAATTAACAGAGGGTTTACTTCCAAAATGGCTGGTCAACGTCAAATTATGACAGATTTGGGTCGACACAAAAACAACGTTTGTGCGCTTACGTTTTTGTTTTACTTTATTAAATCGGTCAATAGGTTAAATGTGAAGATTGATGGTATGATAATTTCAGTTTTTACCTGTACGTCATGAGGTTAGGAGTAAATATTCTATAAATAATTTTCGATGGTTTGCTTTTTGATACTGTCGTTGGCTGGGACTGGATGGGACGTCGGCCGGGGTGCGAGGGATATGGCTACAACAATTTCACATCCCCCAACCGCGACGGCCCACAGACGGCGTGCGTTTTAGTCGGTTCGAGTCCAACATAACCTCCTCCTCCGGCTCCGGCGGGGGAAGTATCCGTGGGGATTTTTCGCACGATATAAAAAGGGACTGGATGGGACGGACTTGGATACGAAAGGCGGAGGATCGGCAAACGTGGCGCATATTGGGAGTGGTATATGTCCAGCAGTGGACTGCAATAGGCTAATTGATTGATGCTGATTGATTATTTAATTATTATAAATATTAATTATTATTAATATTAATATTAATTAAATATTATTGTTGCACAATTATTTCTGTCGTCTCATAAAAAAACTATTTAGGTACCTATATTATTTATTAAAATTATGATGAGGGGGTGAGGCGACTCCAGAATCTATTGTTGGAGTGTGCTGCTGGGGCCGATAAGGCTAGACTGCGGGCTGTGTCACAACCTGAATCTGGAGCGTGGTTACAAGCGTTACCATCGCCTCATCTGGGTACCCTGCTCGACGATGACTCTCTGCGTGTAGCGGTGGCTTTCCGCCTGGGATGTAAGGTGTGCGAACCCCATGTATGCACCTGCGGTTCCATGGTGGAAGCGGATGGACATCACGCTTTGAGTTGTCGGCGATGCACTGGGAGGTTTCCGCGACACCACACTCTGAATGATATCGTCCGCAGAGCCCTCGTATCGGCAAATGTCCCCTGCGTACTGGAGCCTCCGGGTCTGAGCAGGTCGGACGGTAAGAGGCCGGACGGGCTGACTTTGGTGCCTTGGCAGAACGGCAAGTGTCTAATTTGGGATGCAACGTGCGTCAACACTGTAGCCGCCAGCCATCTCAGTCGCACCGTTCACTCTCCGTCTGCCGCTGCGGAAGATGCTAGCTACAAAAAAACCCTTAAGTATGCCGATTTGAAGGCATTGTACCATTTTGTACCGATAGCGGTGGAGACCTTGGGGAGCTGGAGCAAGGAGGCCAAAATCCTTGTTAGGGATATAGGAAGCAGGCTCATAGAGACTACTGGAGACTCCCGCTCCGGAGCGTTCCTGGTGCAAAGGCTGGCCATCGCAATCCAGCGTGGAAACGCGGCGAGTGTGATGGGCACTTTTGCGCCGGGAGCGGTCAGGGGCGGGTTATTTGATTAATTTATTGACTTGACTAAATTTAATTATGACTTGTTTAATGTATTTTTAAATATATTCGTAATAATAATAACATAATTGATGTAAATATATTAAAATTACTCATATACATCACATACATCTCTTTTTTTTTTTCAAATTGTATTTTAATGGTATTGGAATTTTGTTATATAGTTCTATACTATAATAATATTATAGTACGAGAGCCCACGACCAAAACCATGTCTCATAGCAATACGGCAAAAACCCTATAAAATCGTTAGATTGTATGATTCTGAACCCGACTAGGTGTGTAGTAACGGTCGAAAGTGTAGCAACTGCGTGGGAGGCCATTTCTGCTGTGTCAAAAAAAAAAGGCAGTCGGTATTATAGCAATACGTCTGATAGTGAAAATGTACATAGATTTTATAATTGTATTACGAAAAAGTTTGTTTTCAGACATTTTGTGCGTAGCACATAGCCTGAGCGCATTTTTGAAAATGTCAACAAATTTAGCCGACCTGTATCATAGCAATACGGATAATTTTTTTTTTTTACTTCTCGTATTGCTGCCATGATTACCAAAAACCTGTTTTCAGACACTTTAAGTGTAGCATATACTCCCAAAAAAGAAAATAAGTACGAAATTTTTTTGTTTTAAATTTACAGCCTTCATAGATATTCAAGAATCTCCCTTGTCTATTATATGTACTTTGACAGATGACAGATGTCATTACTTATTTCTTTTGTAAAAGTTATTTTACAGAAGAGGACGTTGAAGATTTCCCGAGCGACGTCGAGAGTGATTTCAAAGACGACGATTCCGAATCCGACAGCGATTGAATACGAGAATATTTTGTAACTTAGAATAAACCAAATAAGGTCGCTAACATCCTAAAGAAGGTTTCTGTCAAAACTATCTTCACTCCTTTTAAAAGGCTGTCACAATGCCTGCGTTCACCCAAAGATGGTTCTCCACTGGACAAGCCCGGAGTATACAAAATTGACTGCAGCTGTGGCAGTTCCTATATAGGTCAGACCAAAAGAACGGTTACATGCCGAATCAAGGAACACATCAGGGCAGTCAAAAACAACGAACCGCATAAATCTGCTATCGCTCAACATTTATTGGAGTCCGGTACTGACCACTGGATCGAGTTACATAACCCTCAGATGCTCTCGACAGAACGCCACTACATACCAAGATTGGTTAGGGAAGCGATTGAAATAAAAAAGTACAACAATTTCAATCGTGAGGATGGGTTTCAACTGCCGAACGTCTGGCATCCAGTGGTCCGTCTATGTACAAACAATCGGGAGCAAGCCAAAACAAAATCGCGAGTGGATACAGTAAGCATAGTGTGTCGTGAACGTGATCGAGATCGAGTTTGTAGTGAGAGTGAAACCAGTGGTAGTGTCCATACGCGTCACAAAAGAACTCGAAAGAGGGTAGATCGATATATGTTCTCGTAAAAACTTTTTCACCGTTTACCGTCAGTACTACAGTTCCTCCGTGATCATGGTGCTTGCAACAGCGCCGAAATATCGGAAACTCCAAACAATACATGGTAAATATCCCGATAGTTCTAATAATAATTAGAATAAACCGTTTTTTTTTTTCAACTTCATCCCAGTTTCCTTTTGTGCGATTTATTTTAGTCCTTCAACTTCAATGTTACGGTTTCGGGTAAATTCTTTGTTAATTACCATGTAATGAATTCAGGGTCGCAACGTATTGGTTTGTAACAGAGAATTCAAATTTCAATTAAATGATATCTGAGTATCGAAAAGTTGTCTGATAGAGAAGATGCTACACTTAATTTGTCTGATATAAATTTTTTGTACATGTGGACAACTTATTTTATCATGTCCAACAATTTTCAGACATATTGCTATGATACCGATCGGTAAAATTTGTTAACATTTTCAAAACGGTCTCAAAATTTAATGCGTTCACATTTCCGTCTGAAAATTGTTTTGTTCGCATCAAATAACCAAAATTTACTAATAAAAAAGATTTTCAGACGTATTGCTATGAGACATTTTTTTGTCTCATTTTTAATTTTTTTAAGTGATTTTACGGGTTTGCGCTACACCACTAACGTCTGAAAAATATGTTTCCGGTATCTCAGAATTATCATTCAACTACAGTCTGCAAATCAGACATATTGCTATGATGCAGTTCGGTAAAATTCTTTGACAATTTTGAAAATTCGGTCAGATCAAACGCTACGCGGAAAATGTCTGATATTGGTTTTTTCGAGTTCAGGATAATCGTATCTATCGATTTGATGCGGTTTTGGCTGTATTGCTATGAGACAAAAATTTTGGTCGTGGGCTCTCGTCCTATTATTAAGAGGAAATATTTGTATTTTTCAATTCACACATATACGAAAATCAGTGCCATGAGTGAGTGGGTCTGCGAGAAATAATTCTCCCTCATGGTTCCATCAGTGAGACAAATCAGTGGATTGTAGTGGGTCTACGAGAAATAACTCTCCCTCGTGGTCCCACTAGTGGAACAAATTCGTGGGTCCACGAGAAAACAGGGGAATAAACTCTAAAGTGGACCGATTTCAAAGATTCTATCATTATTAGGAAGCAATGTTATCAGGTACCAACATAGGCTATTTATCATCTCGCTATCAGCGATAACCGTGATCAGAATTTCACGCGGGCAGAGCCGCGAGCAACAGCTGGTTTTGAATAAATTAAATGCGATGATACCTCTCGATTTTTATCATCTAATAAAATGTTCTACTCGCTGTATGGTACTCGTGATCTAGTTACATAACTTTGTTATACGCGGCTGGATTGTTCAAAATACTTCTGGCCGAGTTCCTAGTGTAAACTTTAAATTGAATCCGATAGTTAGGGTGAAACGCTGCAAGCTTGTGATCAATTGCTGTGGAATGTGCGAAGTAACAAGATTTGTTCACTACTAAGACGATTCGGTTTTGTTCTGTATTTATTCTGTATTTATTTAGCCAAAATAATTAAATAGTAAATGTACCACCAAAGTATTTTGGCGGCAAATTAACTATTTTGGTAACAAGCCACGGGAGTCTGATACGCCTAGAAAGGATATCCCAGAGACCCCAACGGGCCTTGGCGCTTCGGCCGCGTACGAAACCACGTTTCATAACCAGTAAGAAAAAGTTAGTTAAACAGAAGAAAATGAAATATTTAATAATAACTCTTTTAAAAACAAGCTTTTCCTTGAAAAATCTGGTAATTATTTTTCTAGTTTTCTCTATTTGGTTATCTATACTTATTTTATTTCCATCGAGTGTAAGTGGACAATATATTATTTCCTTTACCTGCAACAGTGTAGAGATTTTATTTAAAGTTTCGACAGAAGAAACATTATTCGATCAAGCTCAACTATTATAGTTAGATAAAAAAATATAAAACACTGAAACACATAGGGGAAAGTAAACTCCGTAAAGAAACATATACCTAACAAAGAAAAATAAGAGAATTACTTAAAAAGCTATTTCCCTGAAATAATTCGGTTGCCAAACTCAATTAACAATACGAACAAACGACTACAGAGTGTGCGAGTGAATCATAATGGAACATCTTTATATTAATTTATTGAACCAATGATAAGCTATTTGACAGTTTATAGATAAAGCTGCCTGTTGAAGGTACCACAAAGGAACAACAGCATAATTAAAGATTTAGATCGGAAAAGTCAATATTGACGCCTGTAGCAAACCTCCGCCGCGAAACCTTGATAGCGGAACCGCAGTCATTTCGCCAAGTTTTGTCCCGTGTACGAGGAGCGGAAGACTAGCGAAACGGCCTGTTCTAATTCATAGATTTAACTATCTTCTATTTCTTTCTCCGCACGGTTTCGCCGATCTGCTACTACGTCAGTCAAACCTCCGCACTTCGGCCTCCATTTTGTTACGGTGCCGCGTTGTGTTTGTGGAAATCGACAAGAATACAGAGGGAAAATACATTTTTTTTATAAAATGGACGTGGAGTTTACAGAAAAACTCCTCCAAACGATCAGAAATAGACCTGTCATATATATTTAATTAGTCATCCACATTATAAAAATAACATGAAAAAATAGCTCAGATAGCGAAATTTAAACTAACTCGCGTCAGGTTCCATTGGCCAGTTCCGCTGCTCAAGCACACAGCGGAATACATCTAGCGGTTCCGCTGTTCTGGTTTCGCAGCGGAGGTGTGCTAACAGGCGTCAAGATGGGATTCGATCCACGGCCAGTCTCTTACAGAGCGAATGCTCTAACTGAGCTACTTGGACACTGGTGGAGCGCCTGTTTCCCAGTTTAATTTAAAAAGTTTGGTTTGTATGCATTGGCCGCTTTGCTCTCAGAATATAGTTCTGCATATTCCTTTTTTAAATCTTTGACACCGCTACTTCAAACTTATGGATCTTTCACTGCTCTTTTTTTGCTGTCAAAAACGCTTCATATTAAAAGGCACAAATTGTTTAATATTTTTCTCTGAGCCTTTTGTGCCATTGAAGTCCTCGTCCAGTTGCATCATTCAAAGACTCAAGCCATACAGTTTGACCGGCCGTTCACTACGCCAGTTCCTACAGCGGAGTCCTCTTGAATACAAGTCAGTGCAGTCTGTATTTTTGATTGTGAGGCGATCATATTGTGTGCACATACTCTTAATATAAGGTAAGACTATTTACACGTCTTACCAGACACATCTAGGTTATTCGAAATTCTCCTATAGGTATAATCGTCTTGGCCTAGGCTTATAACGGTGTAAGGCAACTCCCCCTTCCAACTCTTCAGAGCACACCACTGCCACTGCAGGACAATCTCAATATCTTAGGTATGGATGTTCGCTGCAAACTGAACAACAAAAACTACATTGAGAGCATCATCAAAACAGTCTCGCGTAAACTCGGAGTCCTGAACAGAGTGAGACGTTTTTTCGCGCCAGAGCAGCGGTGCCTTCTCTACAAGACACAAATTCGCTCTAGCGTGGAATACTGCTCTCATCTCTGGGATGGCTCCGCAAAGTACTTACTAGATGCTCTCGACAGGTTGCAGCGACGCGCAGTCCGCATTATTGGGAATCCTGAGATCACCAAAACCCTCGAGCCTTTGCAATTGCGTAGAGATGTGGCATCTTTGGCGGTATTTTACCGTCTCTACCATGGTGAATGTTCTGATGAGCTCTTCCAATTAATCCCACCCTCTCCTTTCCTATATAGGACAACACGTGCAGGGCTTAGATGCCACCCGCATACGGTGCAGAATATTCCATCGAGAACCAAGCGGTTCGGCGACTCCTTCTTCTGCCGCACCATTAAGTCTTGGAATTCCTTACCAGTTCACGTGTTTCCCTCCTAATACAGTCCCGGGTCCTTTAAGCGGGGCGTGAAAAAGCATCTGATGAAGCCGTCAAGCTGAGTGCCACCATTGTAACATGATACGTGTCTGTAATGGTGACCCTCTTTTCAGAGACTTTGCCTTCAGCTTACCATCAGGCGAGGCGAAGTCAAATTGACGTGTCCTATATAAAAAAAACGTATTCTAGAATGACAGATTTTCTATAGTCAAAGTCAAAGTCTTTATTTCTCAAAATAGTGCAACATTGTTACAGCTTTTTGACGTCAAAAACTCCTTAAAACTAAGTTTACCACCGCTTCCTAAGCGCTAATGGAGAAGAAACGGCGCAACAAACTCCACTGCGGCATTTTAAGACGTCAGTTTACAAAAAATAAAAGGGTTTCTTAAGACTAAATATGAACGTATGTACATTTGTCTCGCGTCAAGTAGGTATATAAAAAATAAAAATAAAACCTTATATAAAATAAAAATAAGATAACTTCAAGAGGGGCCTGCACCATGCTCAAGCCATACATTTTTGTCTTTAATATAATCGTCTGTCCTATAGTATGCTTTTTTGCATAGGGTGGTCTTTACATGATTTTTAAATTGGTTTTCAGGCATACCAAGGACCGATTCAGGCAACTTATTATAAAATCGTATACCTTCCCCTTTAAAAGAATCACTAACTTTGCTAAGCCGATAGCATGGAAGGAGCAGTTTATTTTTATTGCGCAGATTTCTGTCTGTAATGTCACTTACTTTTGTAAATTTAGTAATGTTTTTTCTGACATATAGTATGTTTTCAAATATATATTGGGAAGCTACAGTTAAAATATTAATGTCCTTGAATCGTTCCCTAAGAGAATCTCTCTTGCCTAAACAATAAATGGCTCGTACTGCCCTTTTTTGTAATATAAAGATAGTCTCTAAATCTGCCGCATTCCCCCAAAGTAGTATTCCATAGGACATCAAGCTATGAAAATAACTAAAGTACACCAGCCTAGCGGTAGCTACGTCTGTCAACTGCCTTATCCGTCTGACAGCATAAGCAGCAGAGCTGAGTTTATTGGCCAAAATAGTGATATGGTCACCCCATTGTAACTTCGAATCTATGGTAATTCCTAGGAAGGTAGTGCTTCTTACAAATTCCAATCTTTGTCCCTCCAGCACGACATCAACGTGAGCTAGCCTTACATTAGGCAGTGTGAACCTAATGCATTTGGTCTTTTCTGCATTCAACAGTAGATTGTTTACAGAAAACCAATTTGAAATAGAGTTTAAAATATTATTAACAATAGTCACATCTGTATTACGCCGATCCACTTTGAATATTAGCGATGTATCATCTGCAAACAATACTATGCCCGCTTGTGTCTCGATCATATATGGCAGGTCATTAACGTAAACCAAAAAAAGAAAAGGTCCCAGGATTGATCCCTGGGGTACGCCTATTTTGACGTTTGATCCGTTTGACTTTACGTTATTCACATCAACAGTCTGAAGCCTATCTGTCAAGTAAGATTCTAATAGTTTTGTGGATTTCTTGTCAAAACCGTAGCGACGTAACTTGAGCAAAAGTGTCTGATGGTCAACACAATCAAATGCCTTAGAAAGATCGCAGAATACCCCAATAGCATCCCGCGATCCCTCCCACGCGTCGTAAATTAGATCAACTAGGCTAACTCCCGCATCGGTGGTGGATTTCCCGCCAGTAAAGCCATATTGTTGGCTGTGGAAAAGATTATTGGTCTTGAAGTGTTGTTGCATCTGACTGAGCATCACTCTCTCAAACACCTTACTCAGAGTTGGCAAAATAGAGATGGGACGGTAGTTCCCAAGTTCTGACTTAGATCCCTTCTTAAATAATGGTATTATTTTACTATGTTTCATTAAGTTGGGAAACATGCCTTCATCTATACATTCATTAAATATAAGTGCCAAATCAGGTGCAATGATATTAATTACATGACTAATTAAACTAACTGATATGCCCCAGTAATCTATAGACTTTTTCATTTTCAGATTTTTAAATGCTTTTAAGATGTCATTGGGATCAATATGTTTGAAGCTAAATTTATAAGAACTAATATTACTTTCAAGAAGGGCCACAGCACTGTGAGCGTTAGAATTAATAGAGGAAGTGAGTTTAATCGGAATATTGGTAAAATAATCTTCAAAAGCATTGACAATATCTTTTGAAGAGGTAATATCCTTGTTTTCTAATTTAATTTTAGTTACACTATCCCTCATTCTACATTTACCAGACTCTTTGTGAATAACTTTCCAAGTTTCCTTCATTTTGTTAGGGGCCTCAGTTATTTTTCTTTTAATGTGAATGGCCTTTGCTTGTCTACATACTTTTTTGAACACCTTGGAGTAATTTTTAACATGTTCAATGAAACTACTGTCAAATCTGTACTGTTTTTGGGCGTATAAATCGAATAGCGTTCGTCTGCTTTTATAAATGCCTACAGTAGCCCATTCACAGAATTTAGATTTAGTACTATGCTTTTGACCCACACTGTCAGAGAATACCATGGTATTACTATGTGGCTCAATGTTGTCAGAAGAATCACATACAGTGTTCAGAGTACTGGTGCAAGTAGAGGGAGCTGATATGATTTCACTGACAGGGGGAGTGGAGCATGGCAAAGATTTTTCACATTCACATCTTTGCCTGTACAGGTTTTCTAGTGAATAGAACCTTTCTTCATTACTGTGGCATGAGTCCACTAGACTATTTAAGGCCTCAATGTACTCGCCTATCTCCTTTTGTGCAATTTCATATTTTATTGTTATTGAATTTAAACAGTCATTCAAACGCCTGATTTCCAACTGCAGCTGATATAAATCAGACTCATATTGGTCTGTCTGGGTTTTACCTACATCTAGTATCTCCCTTAATTGTAAATTAGACTTACAGGCACTATGATATTTTTTAAGGCCCATTTTGAGGTGCCTGATCTGTTTCTGTGACTTAGAAATAAATTTATTAAGTTTTGTATATTTTTTAAATTTATTTCTGCCAGTACTAACTAATTTTATAGAAGAATCTAATAATAGTGATTGATTGTCACAGGTTTTATTTATTGATGTAGCTGGAATATCAGGCATTGAGATATCTACCAGGTTAGCGGTGATGCATGGGTCGAGACAGATAAGGTCAGGCTCCCCAGCCACCAGCTCATTATAGAGGCTGTTGGAGAGGGCAGCCTCATCGGCCAATCTGACTGATTCCATGTGAGTGATTGAATTATGTACATCACTCAATTCACACTCCAGAAAGCTAATGCGTTTCAAGGCTTGTTCATGGGTGTTGCTGCATTCCTCTAAGCCTGTCAGTGTTGCCTGGAGGTGATCCCGCTGGAGTGTGAGCTCCACAACCTGAGTATGTAAATCAATTAAATCTTTTTTAAGTTGGGTGTTTTTATCCACAACAGTTAAAACCTCCTTTTCACTCTCTTCCCGTTCTTCCATCAATTGCTTGTTTAGGCATTTGCTTATGTCCAGCTCCTTTAAGGCGAGGTTAAGCTTCTGTTGTAATTCCCGGGATAGAGCACTACGGGTCATCATTGTTGTAATTTTTCTTGACAATTAATTGCCTCACAAGGGTGTATTAGGTGGTACTGAAATGAAAAGAAAGGTGATTAGTAACTAGGTATAGTAAGTATTGATAAGGTTAAAGGAATAAAAAGTAAGTTTATTGCAGATAATTTTTTAGGTTGAGAAGGGAGGGTACAAAAACAAAAGAAAAGTTTTTTTTTTATAGGTATGTAGCTAAAGTAGACTTAAGTAGAAATATGTTTGAAACTGAACTGAACTGTCCTCATATAAATCGATATTGAGAATTGAGTACCATTCTAGAATACGGGCCACGATACTAAACCTAGTTCGACAAGACTACCAGACGACACATATCACGTCACTATTAAAAAAAAAACAACAACATCAATATCAATGCGTACAAAAATACAAAAAGGAATGTTTCATTTTGCAAAAAACAAAATACCTACTAATAAGAATTAAATGCCGTGTGCAATGGAGGACCTTTGCTACATACCCTAATTCAACTTTTTCTTATATTCGTACGATGAGGACACGATTTTCTATCCGTAATTATTCGGATCATGAATATCCATCTTGTCGAACTTCTCAGTTCCACGACAAATTCAAAGTTTCGCAAATTCAATTAGGAGTTAACGCCCGTCCGTTGTAATTATATTTGTGAAGGTCATATTTCAATTAAGAAAATAATCGCTTCCCTAAATGATTTTTATGAGTTACTTTCAAGTTAAACTAGGCTGTAAAATTTTACTTACACAAACTTGTTGCAACTCTAAAAGTTGCAAAACTTTTTTAAAAATTGGAAGTGTTGCCTAAAACTCTACTAAAACAAATTTAATGACAAATAACACTATGATTTTTTTTCTTTTTCAGAAGAAATTATACGCAATAAAGCATACGCCGTAGAAGTAGGAGCAAGGGGAATTCCAGCTAAATCCCTGTACAACTTACTTAAACACCTCGGATGCCAAGAGCTTCAGTAAGCACTTTACTAAATCGAATACCTATATCAAAAGCGGCATTGATAGGATTTTACCAAATTTGGATAGGTAGGGGGGGGGGGGACACTACTGACGGTGGAGGTGAGCGCTGATGCATCACAAGGTGGACACCCTAAACCTACATCTGGGTCGCAAGTCCCAGTCGTCGTCACGGTGTTCCTCTCTGTTGGACCCGGCGACCGCACGTTAAATCTATGGAGTGCTGAGAATCGGATCTCATATTATTAGATTGCAAAACGTTTGTGGTTTTAGTGACAATAAAGTCCATCGGAATCATACATTTATGAATAATTATAGAAATGAAATCACAGAATTGCAAATTATAAATTACCTTACCAACCTACTAGTTTTATAATAATCGATAGGAGAAACACATAAAATTTTCCCTTTTTCTTTTGCTTCTTTTTATTTTTCGTGTAGGTTTTGTTACGTTGCGTTATTGAACTACGTCGTTTCAGAAAAGATTATCAATGTCATTTAAAAAAATAAAAATACCGTAAATAAACGAAAATGTCATTATCGACAACCGATATATCGAGGAGCCAGTCGGTATTTTATTCATAAACATTTTTCGAATTCGTTTGCGTCACTATAGGAATTATAATGTACCTACTATGTGAATTATTACTCCTGAAAATATATTAAATGCTTTAGCTTTCTGCATACTTCTCACTGTGATACTGATGATGATGAAATTTATTAATAAGTGAAATTCACATGCAACGTAAACTGATTTCGAGACCAGATTGTGGTAATATCATACTCTCCCGTAACTGTTCACCGGTCTTTCACCTATGTATCATCTACTATTACTTTGTTATTGTTTTTGTTTTTTTCTTTATTTTCTACTAAATTGATATTTAATTTTTCTTAGTAAAATTAGTAAAACAATAAATAACTTTTAATAAAACCGCTGCGTGCGAAACATGGTATCGAAATATTCATCTATTACCCGTAGTACGGTTGAGTTGTCCGGTTAACCGGACTATGGGTAAAAAGAAATATCCATAGTACAGTTAACCGGACTATGGAAAATTTATTTTGTTCCATAGTCCGGTTGACCGGACCATGGAAAATCTAGTTTGATAAAATTTTATGGTCTATAAAAAATATTAAATTAATCTGAAAGGTGGCTGGGACGGACTGGATGCGGAAGGCGGAGGATCGGCAAACGTGGCGCACATTGGGAGAGGCCTATGTCCAGCAGTGGATTGCAGTAGGCTAATTGATTTTTTCTTTGATGGTACGTTTAAAAGCTGCCCACGTCCGTTTTACCAATTATTTACTGTACATGGTGACATCGGCAGCTCTGCCGAAACAACGCATATTGTACCCTTAGTATTTTTATTGTTTGCTATCATCACTGGACGAGATGTGTGTGGCGAAAAGCTAAGAATTTAGGCAATACAAAGACAGGAGTTGAACGCCGTATTGTAATGTTTACATCTATATTGTCACTTTTACCTAAAGAAGCCATTTTGGAGGCATGGCAATATATCAAGGAAGAAGCATTGACTGACATGAGCAAGTTTTTTTCATATGTAGGTAGAAAATATGTGGATTGATGAAAAAATGATACATATTATCACGGTTTTTGGACAAAGGCACCGCACCAATAATAGTGTCGAGGGTTGAAATTCAAAGCTAAATCGGGCAATCAATAAAAATAATGTCAACATATTACGGCCTCTAAATTATTTCAAAAAAATTGATAAGCACAAACCAAAATTTTAAAATGCAATAAGGAAAATGTTAACAATAAACGGACGAAAAAAGATATATTAAAAGATGATGCTATAAGACATATTCAATTACAGTACATCAACAAAGAAATTGTTTTAGGCCATGCTATAGAAAAACTAGCAAATATTAAATAAGTAACTAGATTAGCCCGTGCCCTCCATATGCTATGCCGGAGCAGCTTATTGTTTTGTATTTTTCAAAATAAAAATATAACTACTTATGCACAAACCTAATAAGTTTTTATTTCTATCAATCAGTCAATTAATCTAGCGCAGTCCACTGCTGGAAATAGGCCTCACCCAATGCGCGCCATTTCTGCCGATCCTCCGCCTTCCGCATTCAGTCTCTCCCAGCCACCTTTTCCAGACAAGGCAACCGGGCTACTATTTTTTTCCACACTGAATGTTATATTTTTTAATCGTATAACTACGGGAAATTAATATTTTCCATAGTCCGGTTGACCGGACATCTTAACCGTACTGCGGGTAATAGATCGAAATATTGCCTCGAGAGATAAGAAAATAAATATTCAAAGCTTAATCTTGTCCTGAAAATATTGGCGTCAGGCTGAAAAACCAATTTTTTTTTCACATTTATATTAATTATTTTTAAGTATATTACCAAGCACATAGCATACATGCATTTCACAACAATGAATTAACAAGAACACGAAGGAAGGTATACTATGCAAGTCACTCTTCAGACGGATTTAATTGAAGAAGAATAAAACGACGTAACCAAAGATCTCCTCCAATTGAACTTAGAATCTAATATTCTGAAACGTTGAATAAATCTGATAAAGAATATGAGTATAGACAGTTACTAGTACATTAAACAAATAATTCAATGGTTATCATTAGCAAAATTATGTACGATGTTTCATTGTACTCGTAGATCATTGAAGGAAAGGAGAGAGTATGAATTTTTCGATTTATTCCTTTTTGCGCATTACTTCTCTTGCTTAGTTTTAGTAACTCCAGTTAAAAATCTTGTTACTTTGTGTGGGCTATGTACTCGTTGAATGCCACCGCAGCAGTATAACTAATCATGTAAAAATGCAATTAAAGCTGTACAATTGTTTCACGATTAATGAAGGGTTAAAAACGTTTCAACAAAATGCCAATCACTTAAGACAGGTTCAGTAAGCTCAGTCCAAGCCCTGTTACAAGCGGATAACAAGATAAGGCCAGGACATGACACTCTGGCGCGAGTGGCCATTTTGACACGCTCTCCATGGTTAAATTGCGTAAATGCGTATTATGGAGATTATTGTATTAACTGTGAAACAAAAATAACATCAGCAAGGCAATTTACGTTCTATTTACTTACACACAAATTACAAATCAAATTTTTATTTAATTACTGCAAATCATACATTGCCACAGTTAATCGATGGCACTTGGTGGAACGTACTACACAATACATATTGAATAAAGACTCCACTACAACTACTACTTTTCCACTTTTAAGACACTTGTCCTTTTCCACTTTTAAGACACTTGTACTTTTCAACTTTATTTTATTTTTCAATCTGACCGGTCTTATCAACCGAAAGTTCATTGATTCATGAAACCATTGATTCATGAAACCTTTGATTCATTGTGTGAAAATTGAGTTGCTGCAACTCTGGATGTACTCGTAGCAGCATTTATTACAGTGTTATAATACGTGATGTAGCAAGCTGCTCGATATTCTCGTCAACATGTACTCGTACTTCTTTGTTTATCTATAAATCAGCAAACAGTTTTTGGCAATATCCTAAGCACTTATAATTATCAATTGCATGCTGCCGAGGTAATCCCTATCTTACCTGTGTGTACTGTACTGTACATTTAATGACGATATGCTTTGAAACATTTTCAACGCACAGACTGGGGGACATTATGTCTTGTATTTAAAAACCCAATTGTGACCCACGTTCATAGGCATGTTTGCAATTTTAGCAATTTATCGAAATGAGAGCTCATTATTAAACATACCCTCCACATATGTTACCACATCTAAACAATTCTGTCGACCCTCTCCGTGCGGAATGAATGCTCATTTTCCAAATTAAATGTTCGGTAGCAAATAGAATGGGGCGCATTACATACAAATTGTAATGTCGTCATGTGTACCAACATGCGTTCTGTATACTCTGAACATAATTGGACATGTTAGAATATGTCTGTGTAGTTGAATGCACGCACCAACTGTGTCTAATGTCGATTGTTCGTGAGTTCGATTTTCATACGAGTTTTTATATTGTTCAAAGTCCCTTTGAGATATTATAACGTACATAACTAAAGAATGGCCAGTTCTAATAAAATTTGTCGATTTTTGGCATATTCGATCATCAAATCTATTTCCAATAGCATTATTGAAATGTAATTGAAATTATTTGATAATTGAAATAAATGGCATTAAAATAATTGATTATATTATTATTTAAATTTAATTTTTATACATCAACACGGAAAATGTTAAAGTTTTAGGATTCAATATTATAGTGATAGGATCTGCCCACATCTCATGAGGCTCACCTTAAGCAGTTGGTTGGATCAAGGGCTTGATGTAGAAGGCAGTATTCTTCGACATGGCCAGTAATCCGAATAGATTCCTCTCTGGAGCCCTTAACTATCGGTAGTTTGGTTCCTGTAGCAATAGCTATATTTCTATTTCGAGTTAAATTTTATCGGCCCAATAATTATTGCTCATAGCCAATAAACTTGCGCCTGGTCAAAATAACTCATTTGCCATATTTTCTTTGCAGTGGCCAACTTGTGACCACAGCTGATTTAGTCGTGTTGGTTACTGGAGTTGAGGTCCACACGGCAAATTATCTTTTGGTCTGATGAAACCCTTACTATTATTATTATTCTAAAATGGAATCCGGGGACATTCAATGTAATTTAAGGCGAATAAGGAAATTTTAAGAACGTAGGTCGAAAAAGCGTAGTATACTCCGCCAATACAGCATTAGTTCTATTATATTATTATTTGTTGTAACGATTGTTTCCCTACGGAGTTTTCCAAATTTATGAAAAGAACTCTCTCTAAGCTTTTTATTTTTCATTACGAAATATGATGACAATATCTGCCATTTACATTATTTTTCCTTCACAATTACAGAACAAGTTATACAATACAATATAATATAATAGTCGTACACAATGCTTTATTATTACATTTTCCTTTCCGGTAAAATGTAATGCCTATTACGGAACATTTTTCTAGTTGTCGTGCTCACAAAAGTGCCAATAAGTAGGTACACCATTGATAGCAGAAAGTTTTTCTCCAAAGAACTTAAGAAATGCTTTGTACGGGTGTGATAGTATTTATACCTGAGCTAAGTGAAAATTTGTGATAGCGCTTAAGAGGTAAGTTACGAAATTATGTCTTTCATAGGAAATAAATAGTTAATAACACAAGTAACGACTTAAAATGATTATTGTTAATGTTAACGTAACGAGGAGCCACGTATCACTATCCTACAGAAGGTGAGGTAAAATTTATAAACTAACATTTCAGGCAAGAACTATTATTTGCTTGGATAACTAAGATATTACACAATTACAAGAAGGTGGTGTAAATGTAGTGGCAATTGATAATGAACCCTATCTCCTCTGGAGCAAGCAAATGAGCGCAAAGTAGCAATACGATATCAAAATGGAAGAGAAAGAACTACATGGAAGTTTTGACCGTGGCCTAAATTGGTCCAACGCAGTTTTAAAAGCATCTGTTTCTTTCAAGTTTTTTAAATTGACAGCACCTCATCTGATGGTAAACATGGGTCGCAGTTCAAAGAATCGTGGTCGCCATTACAAATGATGTACCTAGAATGGCGGGCCCTACCTTGATGGATATACTTTTCACGCTCCGCTTAAAGGGCTAAAGGCTGGCTCCGTTTCAGTGACCTGTTCGGGGAAACTGAAGGTTTTTGTTTGTGCAATTACGGATGAAGTTACTCTTGTTGCTTGGGATGAGGTTAGTTTTCTTTTTATACCACTTAGTTGGCAAGTTAGTTTTCAAAGAAGATATTGGAGCCCCTCCATTTGAACTCATTTATAGAGAAGAGCTTCGTTTGCGCTGATTGGTGTTGAGGATATTAGTTAAAAAGTTTAAATACTTTGAAAGACTTGTCTTTGGGTTTTAAAAAGAATAGTTTTGAATATTGAATTGTCAAAGGAAAAAACAGGTGATGGTTTTTTCCTATTGGTGTCAGAATAGATTTGGGTTTAGTAGCAATATATTGGAAAAATAATTCAGAGAAGAAGTTAATGTTATTTAGAGATGCTGAGTGTTATAAAAATAGAGTAACCATGTTTATATTAATGTTTGTGTAAATGATATTTCTAAGGTTTTACAAATGATAAAAATATACTAGTGATCATGATGACTGATTAGAAGAAGTTTGATTGAAAAGCCCCCTCTAAACGAGAATCCCTAAATATCTCTAACAATTGGCGCATCCAACCTGCAGCCAGCGATGTAGTTGATTTTGTCGAGGACTCTCAAAAACACATGCAAGTCTTTTACGACCAACTACCGCATCTCGTCATGCTCATTTCTCTTCATTCATCTATAAAGAGTTGAGAACTGCTTCTCACGTTACGGTTCGTGATGATAGCGTACGTGGTTTTTGAAAGGGGGTTAAATGGATGTACCATTAAGTTTATAATGGATTTCCTTTCCCGTGAGGGGAGATAGGTAATGTTAAGTAGCAAAGAAAAATGTTTTTTAAAATAATTTTAAGCATTGTAAGCGATGTGTAGACATCTCTTGTAATATTGAGGGGTCACTAGCATAATGTCCACTTTGTAAAACGTCCATGTCACCCTAACGTCTTGATTTTTAGAGTAGTTCTTCTGAAAATCTCACGTGACCATGGTCGCTCTATAATCTATATATATAAAAGAAAGTCGTGTTTGTTACAACACTTATAACTCAAGATCTGCTGAACCAATATTCATGGTTATTGATTCGTTGGATTTGTCTCCGCCCTGAATAACATAATAAATCTTAAAAACAATGAAAACTCGATAATATGTGTAATGAATACTTAATCATTTCATTTCATCTATTTATATAAAAGAAAGTCGTGTTTGTTACAACACTTATATAAGTCAAGAACGGCTGAACTGATTTGGCTGAAAATTGGTGGGGAGGTAGCTTAGAACCAGGAGAAGGACATAGGATACTTTTTTTTTTTTTTTAATTTTTTTTTTCACTCAAAGGAAAATTAAAAGGTGAGGAAGTTCTCATTCCAAGGATCCCGATGATCCCAACCGACATGCCGCTTGAATTTAAAAGACTTCAATTTTCGATCCGTCTTGCATTGGCCATGACCATAAACAAATCACAAAGGACAATCCTTAAAAGACCACACTGAATCTAGAAAATCCATGTTTTTCCCATGGTCAATTATATGTGGCATTTGCATGGGTCGGGGACGGTGCAGCGGGAACGGGATCAGAATCTTCTAACATGGAAGTTTGAATAGAAGGTACAGCGGGAACGGGTCTCAATCTAGAAAAGCCATGTTTTTCCCATGGTCAATTATATGTGGCATGTTCACATTGTTCAAGGGTCGGGGACGGTGCAGCGGGAACGGGATCAGAATCTAACATTAAAATTTGAATAGAAGGTACAGCGGGAACGGGTCTGTATCTAGAAAAGCCATGTTTTTCCCATGGTCAATTATTTATGTGGCATGTTCACATTGTTCACGGGTCGGGGACGGTGCAGCGGGAACGGGATCAGAATCTAACATGGAAGTTTGAATAGAAGGTACAGCGGGATCGGGTCTGAATCTAGAAAAGCCATATTTTTCCCATGGTCAATTATATGTGGCATGTTTGTTAATAACACGGGTCGGGAATGGTGCAGCGGGAACGGGATTAGAATCTAACATGGAAATTTGAATAGAAGGTACAGCGGGACCGGAATACCACGCGGGCGGCAAATATGGCGGTACGAAGTTCGCCGGGTCAGCTAGTTGTAAATAAATCAGTATTTAGAAGTCTTGTCCATCTCACGTCCTTGATGTCAATACCTATGTAAATAACATCTTCCATTTTTAAAACGGTCAATCGTACGAAACGGTCAATTGTATAAAAAGGTCACTAGTGCAGTCATTGAAGCGAAAAATACGGTCTTACCTCCGAATTTTTTTACTGTGAACTGATTTGCATGAAATTTTGGAATTAGGCTCATCTTACCCTTAACTTCAAAAGTGAAAATGATCTGAACTCCGCCTATTATTTTTAAGGGGTGTAAACAACCCCTTAATGGAAAAATTGACATTGAGCCATTTTATCGCTAGAAAACATGTCTAATAGTAAGTGGTGAAATTGTAAAGTATTTTCTAACATAATTACCTCATATTAAAATCATTTTCAACCCCTTGAAAATCTTACAACCCTTGCAAACAACCCCTAAATTGAAAAAATCACAAAAAAATACTTTGGTATGACATAAAAAGATGTATGTATAGAGTAAGTAATATTTTATATTCTCTATAATAATTATCAAATTTTTAACCCCCTTTCAACCCTTGAAAACTACCCCTTGATAAAAAATTGTTAAATTTTGTTTTTTAATAAAATGAAAAGGATTTAAATATTATTCCACACTCTCGAAAATGATAATCATATTCTTAAGCTTTTCTACCCTTAAAACTACCCCTAAATTAAAACAGTTAACAGTGATTACATTATTTGAAAATAATTTAATTTAGAGTAAAAAATTGCCATTTATTGAATAAAATATTTACAAATTATATAAAATCATACTATTATTATTAAAATATAATTTTTTTTTATTTTTTTATTTTTGTTTTTTTTTATTTATAAAATTTTTATTACATCTAAAACATCATTTTACAAATATTATCATCATAATATTATTTTTCATGACTAGTAGTAGAATATATTATTATTTTCATTAGATTTTTGGATAATATAATTTTATGGCACAATTACATTTTTTTATTAAACAAAATGTATTGAAATTGGGTGTCTAGTTAAAATATTATATTAAACACGTGCTCATTCCTCCATCTACATCTACACTAATATTATATTTTTGTTTGTTTGTAACGAATAGGCTCCGAAACTACTGGACCGATTTCAATAATTATTCTTTCACCTATAGAAAGCTACATTATCTGGGAGTAACATAGGCTATATAAAATCACGCTACCACGAAAGGGAGCGGAGCAGTGAGCATAAATGTCATTAAATCGGGCAGATTTCTATACATCTTTACTAATATTATAAGATGTCAACTTTTGTATGCAAGTAAACTCAAGAACTACTGCACCGATTTCAAAAATTCTTTCACTGTTAGAAAGCTGCACTATCACTGACTAATATAAGTATATTACATTTTCAAAAAAGTTAGGGATCCTTACTAAAACTTTAATAATGTAACCCAAGGTGTAACAAAATGACCTAAAAATTCCTTACATCGCGTGCGCTGCGAAAACTATTGAATTTATATAACGAAATGATGTACTGTGGAAATGTACAATTTAAAACAGTCTATATACAAGTCCGCAATAGCATATGTCTATCTAATAAGGGTAGCCCACAGTAACCATTTTTATCTTCTACGAATTACAAAAAAAAATGTGTAATTTTCGAAGCTATTTTTAACAATACAGTGTAATTCCTTATCCAATTAAATACGTTAAACACGTTGTACATTTAAGGTAGATCAAAATTGCCATTTACACTATATACTTACCATGAATAATTGAAGAGTTATCGCAATATTAAAAAATATTAAAGCGAAATAAATTCAACAGAAATGCCGCTCAAAGTCAGACCACGGAATCTATACCTGTGTATTATTTTTTTATATAAATAAATTATTTGGTGTTAAATATTGTTTGATTACTTTTTGAATTATTGAAATCGGACGTTCTATTCAAAAGATATTACGAAATTATAAATCGAATCAGCCGAATCATGTTTGACGATAGCCAAGAGTTCGAAACTAGTGCTAGGGAGAAAAAACTATTTCTCCCTGATCTTCACCTTAAGACTGCTATAAGGATCCATAGGAGAAGATTATTCAAAAGAAGACTAATAGACAAGACTTACCCCTGTCCAGGAGAGAATTACCCCTGTCCAGGAGATATATCTCACGAAGTTGTGGCCCTTTCTCCTTATCGCAAAAGTACTGGCACTAAAGAAAATACCTTTATTTTTTTTATATGACATTTTCTGTCATTCTGTTGTTGAAAATTGTGTAGTGAACAAATGTAAAATACACTGAAAATAAACATGGACCGTTTTACTCCCCAAGAACGTGGAATAATTGTGTCAATGTTCTTACGGAATAATTCATCAGTGATAAGAACACAACGTGAATTTCGTCGACGATTTCCCCACCGTCCGGCACCGATTGGTCGCACAATTCGACGCTTTGCCACACGCCTTGAAGCAACTGGCTCAACATTGGATAGACCTAAGTCTGGGAGACCAAGAACAGGCCGTTCAGCTGAAAATATCGATGCTGTGCGCGAAGATGTGGAAGAGTGTCCAGAAACATCAACGAGGCGACGTGCCACGCAATTGGGCATTTCCAGACGGACCCTGCAGCGTATTTTGGTAAAAGACTTAAAGATGTTCCCGTATAAAACTCAAATGACTCATCAGCTGCTGCCTGCTGACCACCGAGCTCGTCTAGATTACTGCCAGCGCGTCATAAACCTCAACCTTGAAGAGGATGATTTTCCTTCAAAATTGGTTATGAGTGACGAAGCGCATTTCCATCTCTCAGGGCATGTCAATAAGCAGAATACTCGGTTCTGGGGCACTGATAATCCGCGCATTATTCAAGAAACACCTCTACACCCACTAAAAGCTACTGTATGGTGTGGCATCTGTGTTGACAGAGTGATCGGACCCTATTTTTTCGAAGACGCTGGAGGCAATGCGATAACTGTCACTGGAGAACGCTACAGAACCATGTTACGTGAGTTTTTGATACCCAGTTTGGACGAATTGGGGCTGGAGCACATCTGGTTTCAACAAGACGGCGCTACGGCACACACAGCGCGCGACACTATGGACTTAGTGAGGGACGCTTTTCCAGGCCGAGTTATCTCTCGTTTTGGCGATTTGCCTTGGCCTGCAAGATCACCCGATCTGACCAGTCCAGACTTCTTTCTTTGGGGTTTTTTGAAATCTCGGGTGTATGTGAACAAGCCACAGACTCTCGCAGCTCTAAAAGAAAACATTCGTCAAGAAATAACGAACATATCGCAGGAAGTGTTACGGCAAGTTATGCAAAATGTCATAAATAGGGCTCAAATGTGTATCAACTCTGGAGGTCACCATTTAAAAGACATCATCTTTAAATCCTAATGGTACGAAATTTAATGGTACAAATATACATTTAAAAAAACCTAAATCTAGTTTTCTAATTTAGAAAAAATGTTATAGCCGAACCAAATAGGGTCTTTATTTTTGCGCCACCCAGTACAAGATAATGAAGATACACTCAATATATTATCAGAAAATGCATATCCTGTGTAATGGTCAAACCAGTTCGATCAAGGGGATTATAATCATCCCCTTAACTCAGACCTATCTGAAGCAAATCAGATAGCTAAGCTCTATGTAACATAATCTATTAAGAATCTTTACAAGGATGTGATGATGGATGATCAAGAGATACATACGAATGTAGAAGAGCTAGCAGACAGGGTATCCCGGTATGTCCCTTCTCGTATTATAGAGAAGCTTAATAGAGTAAGATATTTCTGGTCTTCTGTGAGAACAAAAATGTCTCATTTACAAGCTGACAGGTCAAATAAAATCGTTAAAGATGAGTATATAGATAAAGAAAGGTTCTCAGTGACTTACTCGGGCACATTTTGCATATGTAATCTTAGATCAGTACTATACTTGCTCGACTATGATCAGGTATTATTGATAGCAGATACATCTACATCAAGATATTTAACTTATTTGTCCTGTGAGATATTAAAACAATCTGGTCAAATAGGTTATCCAACTACAGATACACTCGATAAAATATATGGTTGGGGAGATGATGTCCTAAACAAAAGAGGGAATGAGGGATACAAGATAATAAAACTTTTTGAAGCTATATGCACTTCGCACATACTAGAACACCATGAACCATTAGACATAAGCAGGAATTTTGGTAAGGCTTATACGTTCTGAAAATAAAAACAATATAAAAGAAATAAATTCTTTAAGATCTATTCTCAAAGTGAATGTTAAATCAGTCAATGAGTTGTTTGAGATATTTGGCTTACATAGACATTTTGGACACCCCACTGTAAATGAATCTGAAGGTTGCCAGAAGATGTTGGAGTATACTGGGAAAGAAATCAACATAGATGATCATGTTTGCAGGGAAGTATATGGTGCATTTGTATTAAGTTTTATAACAGAGTTTATAAGAAAAAATAACAGATGGCCAAAAACGAGATTGGAGTCATCAACATGTGCAGTTTTTAAAGGAGTTTATGAAGAAAAGAGGCTAGTCTTAAAAGACTACATCAAGAAAATTCCTATCATAGAATGGAGCAGGATCAGATTAAAAAAAGAATTAGATTTTGATTATCATGATGATTTTACAGACCTTCTATTAGATACTTCAATATCTCCTTACAAGAAAAATTGGTCTTCTGTATTCCATCCCCAATTGCTTAATTGCAGCCTTCCACGGAATGTAAAAGGAAAGAGAAGATTACTAGAAGAAGTGCTACATAGAAGCAAAATAGATGTAGAAGAAATATGCAAGATAGTTATGAAGAGAGAAGTCCCTCCTAACTGGAAAATTGTAGGATTACATTCCAAAGAAAGAGATATGAAGATCGCATCTAGATTGTTTGCCATGATGGTTCTCGAGATGAGAATGTATTTTTGCGTGACAGAACAAAACCTTAAGAGCATTTTTAAGTATACTTCAGGTCAGACTATGACCATGAGCGAAACTGAATTAATACAACATTTATATAAAGTTACTAGAAGTGATGAGAACGGAGTTAGAATTCCAGTAGTTGTCTCTATAGATTTCACTAAATGGAATAATGTCCAAAGGAATGAGGCAAATTTTAGAATTTTCCAAGCATTTGATGATCTATTTGGTACACCAGGGTTGTATACTTATACTCATGACTTTTTCAAAGAGAGCTCTTTCTACCTTTCCTCTAATCTCAGGCCTCCTAGTAATATCAGCCGAGAGGTAGATTATGTAAATGAGATAAATGCTAATCATGGCAATACCTCCAAGACAAATGACATCCAACATAGAAAACATAACAGTGCTCCTATAACAATAGAAGAGACAGAAACATAATGGAATGGGCATCCAGGGGGTTGTGAAGGGCTTGGGCAAAAGGGCTGGACAAGTGGTACAAATGCTCTTCTAAAACTGATAGAGCATCTTATAGGAATTGAAAGCATAATAACAGGACTTTTTTGAAAAATATGTGTCCTGAAGCAGCCAAACTGATACTATCTATCAAACTCTTCATAATAAAGTTAATTCTAGGCGGAATACGATTAATTTTAATTTTGGTGGAAATGGCACTTATGAAACCCATTGATTTAAAAGAAAAAACATTAGATGCTCCCCTTATTTGCAATACAGCTCACTTATTTTACGTGCAAAAGACCTTTAATAGTACTTATTTTAAAGCTTATTTCAAGCACTACAAAACCCTATTGTATTAGAATGCATAAAATGCATCTGCTCGCTGCTAGATGGCATTGACCACATCGATTAAATTTCAGACAAAATAAAAAACGGCTTTGATCTTTAACATCTAGCTTAATATTGCACTTAGAATACTTTATAAAAAACCAAATTGTTCATTGTTTTACCTGCTACAATTTTGTTCTTTTTAAAATTTTCGATAAAACGTATATTTTTGGAGATATTTGCAAAAAACCGATGAAAAACGTGAAAAAATTGCGAATTTTCAATTGCCAATAACTTGAAAAGTATTGGATTTTTTGAAAAACTTCACAGATGATTTTTTGTTTAAAATTAGGCCTTTTATCGATATTCGAGGTTATTTCGAAAAAAAAAAAAATCACCCCCGAGAAGGTGGTGGCAACCACCCCCAGGGTGGTTGCGGAGTTCAAATCATTTTCACTTTTGAAGTTAAGGGTAAGATGAACCTAATTCCAAAATTGTATGCAATTCGGTTCACAGTAAAAAAATTCGGAGCAATAATGCTTCAATGTCTGCACTACACTGTTTTCGTGATCATGGCAGAATCGATTTAACGGAGGCTAGCTCACACGGTCCCCAAAATTTGTAATCTTTGCGTGTATACAAAAGGTAAATTGCTTGGTGGCATTTTCAACGGTAATGATGTCATCCCCGCGTCCCGTAATCGAGGGCCGTGGATACTTTTAGTGTATCCAGTGACTGCGTGTTACACCAAACAGTAATTTCAACTTTTTACGGATTATAACGCGATTCATTTGTTATTATTATTTACACTAAGACCGACGTCCAACGTTTCAGTTGCTTTTTAGCAGCCTTGGTTACGGGGGACTTTTGTAAAAATTATCTGCTGGCTTTATTTTGTTTGGGCCTAGAAAAGCGTGGGTGGTAAAATAAACAGCCTACCATTTGACTCAATATTAAATACTAAGTCCGCTGCTTCCGAATAGTCCTGGCCCTTTTTCAAAGTTTTATTAATTTGGTTTATGTGTGCTGTGTACTGCGACGTCGACCTCGGCTGGTCTGCCCATTCACCTATGCCTTACAGACCTAATGTGTCATTCTATCATCATAAAGCAAATCTATTATGATTGCGGATTACACAAATACAGACACACGTAACTTAGTGCAGTAAATAGATATTGTTTGTATCTATTTACTGCACTAAGTTACGTGTGTTACAGGTCGGTGTTAGAACGACCGGTATATAATGTGGTGGTGTACCTAAACGACGTCGTGATGCCGGACGGACGGTTTTGTATGAATCTTATCAGTGTTTCGCGACTGCCACTAACACCGTATATATAATGGGTGGACGCCCGTGATTTGTAGCTCTAATTTATCCCACGTTGTGACGATGCGATAAATTTATTACGGTGTAAACGCGAGCCCGTGACTAATTAGTTTTTGTGATGGTAAATAATCCGTTTTGTTTGTTTCAATTAGGAGTAGGCAAATATGCTGCAATGAATAAAAGCAGAAATTATACTTTAATTATCCGCTCTTTGGCGATATACTCACGCCCGAATGAGTAGTGAAATATGATATTACTACACGTATATTATTTTTCTAGATTTATGATTTTGATCCCTATTAATAAGATACAGGTTTACTGTTAGATGAACCTACAGTACTGATCGGGCGACCTTATGATCATACACGCAGATTAGCGAAACTTAGGATACAAGAACAAGGAGCTCGTTGTTCGGTCTATATGGAGCTTTTAAGGGTCATGGTCTTACTTTCCTAATAAAGAGTGGTGGTGACAAGATAAAAAAGGCACAAGTCATTTTCCACTCAATGTTTGGCACATATTTAGATGATTTGGATATTTGTGAACAAATTACTGTAAGAACTGGGAGGCGATTTCAGAGGAAAGATGTCAACTCTATATTCTTAAAGAGGGGTGAAACTAATAAAATAGTTTCATCCCATCCGATTCAAATATGTGTCCAAAATGGCACAAGCACTGCTTACTAAAAGGTTGGGAAATATTGAACCTGTAGACACTTGCAGACCAGCCTTTTCTGGTGTGAGAAAGCGTGGCTTTACACAAGAATTATCAAACTATTTAAGAACAGGAATAGCCTCCCACAGGATCATTTGAGGATCCTATCCAACTACAATATGCACTGAAGAAAATAAAAGATCAGGTCATGGCGGACTTAAGTGTAAAGCTTCTGAAAGCAGGAACTACAAGATGGGAGACATTTATAGATGGCGGATGGGAGACATGCGATTTTGAACCAGTGGAAGGCTCAAGAAAATTAATGTAGCGGAGGTAGACTGTTCATAGAACAGAAGATTATATCTAACAAAAAACGAATATTATATATTTCCGTATAATAAAATGACAGCTAAGAATAAATGACACATGAAAAAATATTTTCTTGACGACACCATAGTAGTAATGAATCAAGAACGACATAATAATATAATTTATGACATAAAAAAAGTTGGTAGGCATACGAGTATACCCCTACGTTGGTTGGTTCGACGAAAATTTAGTACGCGAGTACCATTATGTAAGTTTAATAAATTTTATAAACATGAATAAATTCATTAATACGTTCAAGATTATTAATGAAGACATGAAATATACTACTGATTTTTACGGTATTAATTTTGTTGATTGATTTTATTGAGTACTTACTCTAGGTACATACTGTTACGAACAAAACTATGGATCTTGTAGACTGAGATAAAAATTGAATATGAAAACAAAATTTTCTATAGTCTGTCTCAAATCAGTTTGTAATTAGGATACCGTCCAGAGCTATTCTATTAGACAAGTTCTGTACTTATTTCAGTATAAGAAAACCTGTTTGTGATTCCACATCTGTGTCTCAATTTAGTACAAAAACAATGATCAGGACATAGGTCGCGAGCGGTAAACATATTTCCCTACGTCCGTCTGGCGCAATGCCAAAATATATTGATTTTACTATGAGGGTCGACAAACTACTTGGCTTCTTAGAGATGTGAAGTCATTACGATTTCCGGACTAGTTCACTTAAAATGTGAGATTATTGCATGAAACCTATTTGCTGATGTTTTAGATAGAGCATCTGATGAGGCCGTCAAGCCGAGTGCCACCATTGTAACATGGTACGTGTTGTAATGGTGGCCCTCTTTTCAGAGACTTTGCCTTCAGCTTACCATCAGGCGAGGCGAAGTAAAATTGTCGTGTCCTATATAAAAAAAAAAAAAATCCTTTATGGTCATAGGGACGGATGTTATAGCATTTAGTATAACGACTGCGTTTCATAAGCTACGGATTAATTAATAGGGCATTATTTTATTTGAATTATGTTATGCAAAATGTATGATAGAAACATCACTAGCGTACCACAATAAAAATTTTATTAGTCTTCATACTTCATGGGTACATGAACTAATAACGTATAGGTACGCCTGGTAAAAACACATGATGAGGATTGATTGTTCTTGGCATCGTATTATATGGCCAATACCTCGTATAAACAGGGCTTTTATTTTGGTTTGTTAAGCAATATTCGCCGTTAGGATCGCTATAACTATGGAGTTATTTTTCTCGTACCTCGTTTTTAACATTGCATGTGTATGGCGTTCGTATGTGTGTGTGTTAGGTCAGTTTTCGTCTCAAGAAACAGCAACAACAACAGCTCAATATCCATCAGAGTGATTCACTACCAAAGCCGGTATGAAGCCAATTCTAAACCTTGCATTGACTAATCTCTAGATGATATGAGAAAAATCATAGCTAAGCAATTATACACACCAGAAGTTAAAGCTAAATGTCACATTGGCAGACGTAGTTACCAAGACTTAGGAAGTCCTCAAGATTCGGACCTACTAATTTTATCGTCCTGCTGGAATTCTGAGACAATCGCACGTTTTTATGAAACATTGGCAAGATTGATAATTGCGCTGGTGCAAACAAATATCGACTTTATGCTGACGAATTGCTTTTTTCCCACTTCCTCGAAAGTGCATTTTGGGGATATGTGTTGTGTATATCCCTCAATGCACTTTCAAATCCAAACAAACAAATTCATCAACCCTACCTCAACAACCCAAATTCCTGTTTGGCAAACCTTATCCAAATTAAAAAATTTGGTTCCAATTGTAAAGAGGGTTTTTAAGGTGCAAGATCATTGGTAGCATTGAATGCTTCTCGCTGCATTGCTATGAAAGTCTGGGAGAACTCTCAAATCGTTTGGCAAAATTTTGCTCACCTTCCCTTAGAGGATTCTACTTCATTTTTTTATACGAAGATTATTTCTCACTTTTGATATCATGAAGAGTGTGAG
This sequence comes from Eilema depressum, assembly GCA_914767945.1. Lineage (NCBI taxonomy): Eukaryota > Metazoa > Arthropoda > Insecta > Lepidoptera > Erebidae > Eilema > Eilema depressum. The sequence continues at coordinate 2,781,634 of OU612027.1, read as the reverse complement.
ACTATGCAGGTAGAGTATGAATATTGTCTGTATACAAACTAGCGGCTCGGGCGAACTTTAAAACATGAAACTTTAAAAAAACTGCCAATGCAGTCTCAAAAAAATACCATAAAATTAAAAAGAGCGAATGCAAATGTAAGCAACAACTTTACTTCTCATCGCCACTTAAAATTATTACAAGAGTTCTCTTAACGTAGCAAAGTGCCAACCTATAAGATACCAACAGAAGTTGGGAAATTGATGAGTTTCAAAGAACTTAAATGAAAATTACTAGTACGTTTACTTTTCGAGAAATTAATTACTTTATTGGCAAAATCAACATTTGTGAAGGAATTTGTGACTATTGAGTTCGTTTCAACCAAGTGGAATGAGATGTAATGAAGTGAAGGAATTTTCGCCGAACATGGAATAAAGGAAAATTATAGTATTACTAGCTGACCCGGCAAACGTTTTGCTGTGAAACTGTGAAAATTTAAGTTTGTATTTATTATTCAATACCAAATCAAAATAAAATAAAATGAAAACAAAAAAAAAAAGGGTCAGTAGCATAATGTCCACTTTGTAAAACGTCTTGATTTTTGAACGCCATAGTTAGCTAATAAACATAAACGCTAAATACCCTAGAAGCAAAACGTCTGGATCGTAAAATGTCTTAATTTAAAATATTTTATTAGCAAATAGTCCAGATTTAAGAATGTTATAGTCACTGAATAGACATGAGCGTTGAATGACAAAGTAGCAAATCGTCTGGATTTGAAAATGCCATAGTTAGTTTATTGACATGAACGCCGAACGCCGAATAGACATCCACATGCTTTATCTATCGTAGTACTATTACTTATTCTGTGCTATCGTTATGATAGATAGAGCATGTGGGTGTCTATTCTTCAGTTTGTACTCTATATTACTGGAGTTGTTATGATTATTACGAGTGCATTTCCCCATCAGGGGTCCTTTTTGTCACACAAAAAAGGGAAAAAAATGATATTATTTTCGACAGAAAGTATAGAAGAGAAAATTAAATGTAAACCAAATCACAGCATATAATTTTTTTTTAATAAGCCACATTGAACGTGTCATATTTGGGGACCATTTTCAAGATACGTAGGTAGAGTTTAAAACTTTGATGAATGCTACTTTAATTGTTGTTTAAAAATAATCTTTTTATCTGCTACTTATTGTTAAGCAAAATAATTTACGTTTCACTTTAAGAGTCGTTTTGATAGTTTAGAAAATAATTAGGTAGGTAATTATATTTTCTGAAAAAAAAAAAACGACTTTAACTCTTACGAATCCTTTCCACCTATTGGAAAACTATGAGAATCAGAATCAAAAATAAAGCGCCCAAAAAACCCTATTCAGACTATTTCGAATTTTCCAGGTGCTCTCAATAGTATCTCATTCTGCGTTTTTGTCATCAGATTAATTTGAGTTCTAGCTAATAAGGTTTTCTAATCATACAGAATATTTGCAATTCCAGACTTTAAAGCTTGTGGGTGTATATTGTATGGTTTATTTCAATTAGATGGCTTGAGCGTTTATTACTACTGCTCATTCTGCTTTTATGTCTTCCAGCAGAGTTGACTCTCTGCTAACTGGGTATTCTGTTTTTATGTCATTTAGCTGAATTGTCTTTCAGCTATCTAGGTAACATGCTTTCATGTCAACCTAACTGAATTGTTATTACGCGAAAAAAACATTATGCTAGTAACCCAAAAAAAATATCAAATGAAGGAAGCTTGCCAAAAAAAGTACTTTGGTCACCTTTATACGAGGAATCCAACAGGACTTCCACTCAATAGTTGAATGCCTTCTCAAAGAAAAACAGTTAAGAAATAACATCGGTTCTTACACAGCGTCGGTAGTTTAGTGGTTAAGGAGTTGGCCTTACAATAGCAAGGTCCCAGGTTCGAGTCCTGGCCATTACACTACCGACGTGAAGCCACTCCTAATACAAGCAATTTAGCTTAGCTGGAGGGTTTAGAGATTATTAGTAATTTCGGTTGTTAATATTCTTTAAAAAAAAAACATACCATTATTTATATAAACAAATGACACCTGTCATTCGTTTCATCCTGTCTTCATATAAATGTCTATGTAAAAGCTTCCATAAGATAATATTTTCTACTAAAGTACATGATAAGAACAACACTATGTGGTGTTAATGGAAATTCGATAGTAGCACTAATGACGTGACATAATATCCTTTCTTTATTATATTTAGCCAGACAATAACCTTCAAGAAGGGTGTGGTATACTGTTGTTTTCATCTTATTATGTTCCAATACAATGTATGACATTAATTAGTTTGGTAATACGATACTTTGGGATGTGCGTCAGAATTATATTTTTCAACTAGCTTTTACCTGCAACTTTGTCCGTGTTAAATTCGGTTTCTGTAGCTTGAACCTATGTAGTAAGTTTAAATTTTTAATTATTTATTGTTGTTGAGAATTGTCTGGTTATTACCGTAACGCTCTCAAAATTTTACTGAATCCACGACTTTTGCCAAAATATTGTAAGCAACCTTTACCAGGATGTTTGCATAATTATGTATTTTTTGTTATAAATGATTTCATTATTATATTATTTAATAAATACAAGGTTGAATTACCGAAAACTACGAAATTACACAGGCTTCTTCTATGGCCTGGGTTTTGCCTGCTAAAGTGTTTGAAAGTGAAAACCCTTGGCCGTATCCATAAACACGTATCCGTATTTATAAATGTATACCAGTTGATTTTGAAATATCCCTTCATACTCCCAACTTTTCAGAACACACCATTACCCCCTACCACTACCACTAAAGTATAACATTACCATACTTACATACTTACACCTATCACACAGAGCTAAGTATCATTCATCGAGAGTGTTAAGTTCCCGGGTTCTTTTAGTTACTGGTTCTGTTATATATATCATTATTTATTGATAACCTTATTAAGACTTGGGAGCTAAATATAACTACACACAGTAGGAAAAATCTTAAAATATCGTTCCTAGTCTCATTATCTTTTGTATAGCTAAAATTAACCCGATACCTCCCAAATTCCTTCTTCGTATTCATCAAAATGAAATGAAAAATTCCGTTCCAAATTTAAAATGAATTCCCTGAGGCGCAAGACCTTATATGACCCATAATTTAATCAAATGCGTAATTGTCCATAATAATCCATTACGGTCTGGGAACAATATCGGAGACGAAACTTGAATGATGAATAGTGTTTTACAACCAATATGAACTGTTTTAACATTATACAAAATCAAAAATAAAGTAGCATAGCATAAATATGTAGAATGAGGAAGGTGATATAAGGCAATACTTCAAAAGATGTATATTTCTTTTATGCAGACAAGCAAACGGACCATCTGATGGATAGTGGTCACCGTAGCCTATGGACGTGTGCAACACCACACCAGGGGCGCCATACTCGCACTACCGACCCTGTAGAAACATTCTAATGCCCTTCTTGAAGAACCGTCGTTTCCCTGGAGGAATGCGTGAGCTACATGACCTCACACCGGCAGCAATAGACTGGCTTCGCCAACTGGACGTTGACATATTATGAGGACTCGAGCAAAAGCCATACGATATGATGATGATGATGATGAAGACCTACGAGGAAAATATGAGAAATGATCACGTTACTACTCAAGGGAGTGGAGTTGTAACCATAACTGTCAACAAATCCGACAGATTCCCATAATATCTATATACTATTATATAATTGTAAAGTGGTCGTGTCTGTACATTGGAGATATTTAAAAAAAAATACTTGGGTTATGTTATGTTAACGATACTGAACACGAAAATATTTTTTTTTTTAATTTCCTGTCTGTCTGTTTGTCTGTTTGTCTGTTTGTCCGCGATAGGCGCAAAAACTACTGGACGGATTTGGATGCGGTTTTTTTGGTTAGAAAGGGCTTGCTCAGACTTAAAATCTTACGTTTATTTGATCGCAATCGGTTCAGTAGAACCGAAGATATGAGCAAAAGTCGCGTTAACCGAGATCCACGCGGGTGGAGCCGCGGGCGGAAGGCTAGTATATTATATGAAGATTAAAAAATTACGGACTTAGGGTGGACTTAGGATGCGTGGGCGGGTCGACTCGTAAATAGGTACTTGTTTCCATAGTGCAAATTAGTTCTGGTTCCGGTCATTGGAGCGTACGCGAAGGGAGTATTTAGTTTATACCTTTGGGTACGAAACTTTTGGGTGCGAAAGTTGTTAATCATAATAATATTTTGCCATACTCCATCATAAACATTATGTCTATTTTAATCTTTATAATTTGTATAATTTTGTTATGATACGTTGCGGTTGACGGCAATCGGCTTACCCACATAATGTGGTTTCATACATATGTATTTAATGAAATGTGGGCTACAGTAAACTACCGCTACTGTATTCAATACTTTAAGTACGCGTTTATCGCGTTGGTATACGAAGCTTCCACCTCTGAGCCCAAGAGCAATTTAGGTATTTAAGCTTTCATGGTCGTTCACATTACTATTAGAACTATCGGGATATTCTTCGGGAAACTCCAAACAATACATGGTAAATATCCCGATAGTTCTAATAGTAACAAGAGCAATTTTGCCTCCTTATCAACTATCTTCTCCAAACTCCAAACAATACCTACATGGTAAATATCCCGATAGTTCTAATAGTAACAAGAGCAATTTTGCCACCTTCTCAACTATCTTCTCCAAACTCCAAACAATACAATATGGTAAATATCCCGATAGTTACAAGAGCAATTTTGCCACCTTCTCAACTATCTTCTCCAAACTCCAATTTTGCTACCTTCTCAATTATCTTCTATAATTTAGATATTTGTATTTTATACCACTTTAGTAGGCAGACAGAGAACATCAGGGGCATATAGGTACTATTATCGCGGTATACCGAGTCCTATTATAGCTGATATTTGTTACATTTTATTTACTTTGCAAAATAACTATCTATATTTTAATAGTCGCCTTTAAAGCATCTGTACAATTTTCTTTTTTCTGGATTTAATTATCTCCAGATGATTTTTTTCCCGTCTTCTTATAATATGATATTGACGATAGTTTTATGAAATAAACCAATCACTTATTTTTTACATATAAAATCTGATATTATATAAATAATGAATGCAAGCCGCTTATCCTAGGAATTGAAAACACTCACCCGAGTTAATTGTCTTTACATTATAATGATATGTATTAATGGGGAGGAATTTTTCGATGCCTAACGTTACAGTCACTCCCTGTCTTATTTTTTTTTTGTATATACAGTAGGTATATAGTATAGTTTTGTATATATTTTGTAAATAATTGTATATATTTTTTCCATATTTTTTTAAAAGCCAGTTTAAGTATTGTAAATAATATAACAATAATACATTAATAATTACTATTACAACATGACAACGGCCCTTTTTTCAGTAACAAAAATAAACAGTAAGATTAATAGCCTCGTAAAATATTCCCGAAGTTATTTAATAAGGGAATGTGCTATTTAGGTGTTGTTACCACATAAAGAGACGGTCTCTAATGTCGTGGCCTACAAATTTTATGCGGACATTAAGGTCCGAAGTGTACTTGTATACATTTTTTATGCTACGATGAGACCATTAAAGCGTACATCGTGATAGAACGTAGCGCGTATAATACGTGACTGTTTCTTAAATATTTCAATGAAATGTTTAAAAGTGTAGGTAACAAGTAAAAGCAATATACTTGTGACTGAGTTTTTGGTCATTTTAGTAATTTCACCTGCAAGAGTATCATAGAATCATAAAATTATTGTGGGTTTCGTAAAGACTGTTAAATTACTGATGATTCAATTAAAGACACTCTAACACAAGCAATTTAGCGTGACCGAGAAACTAGAGAAATATTAATATAACTTGTTACTACTAATGAAGAATTAGGATTAAATTGAATCTGGAAAAAAAACAAGATGTCAATATCAAAAGAGACATTTTGAAATTTATTGCATCAATATACGATCGATGTAGATTCGCGGTACCTATATCAGGGAAATTAATATAAAACGAAAGGAAATTTAAGGATGGCGAATATTAATTGATAAACTGAAATGCTTGACTAATTTAAAAGTGCATAATATGCAGCAGTGATTTATACGATAGAACTGAGTTTCGCTATCGGAAAATCACGCCTTGTATCTGTATAACTACGAGTATATTAAAGAAATTAATTACTTGGAGTGTTAATAGGAAGACATTTTAAAAAAAAAATCCTCAATTTGATAATTACCAAACAGGTATTATGGACTGACAGTCAAATTGTAATTAGCTGGATTAATTCAAACAAGCTGTTGAGCCCGTTTGTATCTAGAAGAATTGTAGAAATTAAAAGAAATAAGTAACTATTATTCCGATATCTCCCATCAAAATTAAATCCCGACATGGGATGACTAAAAGACCAACCATTGGTGGAGCACCTGTTTCCAAATAATAATTTGTTATTGGTAATTTTTAAGGTTCAGATTAAACAGTTTAGTTATGTAAGCAATGGGCCGCTTTGCTGTCGGAATATAGTTCTGTGCTTTCTCTTTTCAAACCATTTGACACCGATGTTTAAAAAAAATGGATGTCTGACACTTCTCTTCCTCAAGACACGCTCGTATTAAACGCCCACATATTGTTAATCTCTTTCTTTTTGCGCATTTGTGCTATTAAAGTCCTTTGGAAGTCCTTCGCATGCAAGTTTCATTATTTGGAAGACGCTGAATTCAAGCCTATACAGTGTGACCGGCCAGTCGCCACACCTGAACCTACAGCGGAATCCTCGAGGTTGAATACAGGTCAGGACAGTCTGTATTTTGATTGTAAAGCGGTCATATTTGTATACATTTTTCATTTATAGTCCTCTTGAATGTATGTACTTGCCCGACGCCCCGAGTGTATGCAATACACACTCATTAACACTTTAACACTGTAGCACTATTTACACGTCCTACCAACCATGATGGATGAAGATAATAAGACAAGGTTTTTAATTTGAAGATCCTGACAGTTGAACTACAATCAAAATATTCCTTTAATGGAGGAAAATCTTAGCGCGTCTGATCACCTTGAGATAATGGAAATGAATGAAGGTAAAAGGGATATAACTAGTTGATGAAGCAAGTTGGTCGGACTTTTGCGATCTCAAATAAATAACAACCTTTAAAATTATAAGTTCGAGTAGTACAGACCACCATTTTTCAGAAAGTAAAGACAAAAAACGGTTATCAAAAAATTGGTACGGTACAATGGGACCTTATATTGATAAATATGTTCTCAGCCTTTTTCCTTTGTTTTACGAATGTGGTCTTTTGAGAATATGGTATACAGCGACGGGGGCGAATGAATAAGTTAAGACTTTGCCACAACAATATACCTATTTCAATGGCAGACGGGGTCCACAGACGGGGTCCAAGCGTTTCTCGGTCTCTAAGTAAGGGCTGTCTGGAGACACCCTGCTAGAGGGTACATCCTTTCCACCTGAACGCCGATCATCAATTATGCAGAGTCTTGGTCCCATGACGTTATGGTTGTGCATGATCCGCAGTGAAGGAGCGTACAGGAAAAAAGTATGCAATGGCAGTCAAAAGAGCAATGGCACATATCCCCTGTATAGATAATATAATTGAGATAACAAGAATTACACATCAGGCATCAGAAATGTATGCAATGGCAGTCAAAAGAGCAATGGCACATATCCCCTGTATAGATAATATAATTGAGATAACAAGAATTACACATCAGGCATCAGAAATATCAATGTAAACCACTTTGTTAACAGAGTATATAATGGTTACGACCACCAAACAAGCAATGGCAGTCAAAAGAGCAATGGCAGTCAAAAGAGCAATGGCACATATCCCCTGTATAGATAATATAATTGAGATAACAAGAATTACACATCAGGCATCAAAAATATCAATGTAAACCACTTTGTTAACAGAGATTATAATGGTTACGACCACCAAACAAGATGTATTTTTCCTAATTGCGTTATTTTGTATCGTTTATAGAACAGAAGCTTCTTTAGCAGCACAGGTGCTAGTGGATGGCTATAAACGGGCGTCAGAGGCAATACACACTCATTTACACTGTAGGACTATTTACATGTCCTACTAACGGGGGAAAATCTCAACGCGACTGGTCACCCTGAGATAACGGAAGTGAATGAAGGTAAAAGGGAGATGAAGAAAATTCAAAGGATAGCGAATATTAATATTACTTTACTGATTCATGTAAAAGAGCATATGCGGAAGTAATTTATGTAGTAGAAAATAATGAAAAAAGTTTCGCTATCGGAAGATCACATCTTGTTCCTGTATATCTAGACTCGAATTACTTGGAGTAGTAATAGAAAAATTACAAACGTCAATCTAAAAATTACCAAACAGGTATTAAGGACTGACAGCCAATTGTCATCAGCTGGATCAATTCAAACAAACTGTTGAGCCGATTCGATTCTAGAAGAATTGAAGAAATTTAGAGAAATAAGGAATATTTATTCCGTGAAAGACCAACCATAATGAATATAATAAAAACCCAACATAATCAGTTTTTTACTTGAAGATCCTGACAATTGACCTATAATCAAAATATTCCTTTTGTGGGGGAACATCTCAGCCGACGATAACGCTGAGATAATGGAAGTGAATAAAAGTTATAGGACGATAACTGCTTGACGAAGGGCTCTGATGAACGTAGTCATATGGAGGATAAAACATTACAAAAGATCAAAATAATAATGATGAAGATAAATAAGAGCCACCAAGATAAGATTATAAGATAAATAATAATAATAATGATGAATTTCAATGATGAAGTAAAACCCAATCGATGGTATTCAGCGCTTTAATTTAATTTTCAGAAGTCATTTCATAAGAAATTATCCTATTTTTATCCCTAAAGATTGTGACTTTACCTATAAACTTGTAGAAGATACAAAATATACACGTGAGAAGAATTATCACGTTGGTGCTAAATACACGGTGTCAAGTACAAAGAGTATTAAACAGAATTCCAAGCTTTCCCACTTGCCATGACTTTGCCATGACTTTGCCACGGGTTTAGACGGTGTAACATTTGGTCTGTCTTTACATGTGGAGCCATATAGGCCACTACTGAAAGGTGGCCCTTGATTTTAATCGCTGTATGAGCGTAGGCGTACGAGGTAACAAGTAGTGGTATATTATGAAGTTTTAAAACGTTATTAAAGTTAAAACGAAATTAAAATAAACCTACACTTCCCCTAATAGCACTTAGTAATCAACTGCAACTAATGCTTTTGAATTTAATCATTACCGTTTGAAATGATTGTTACTTAACTAAAAATAGTTTTTCTACAAAACTTTGTACCAATAAACTGCTATACAATATTCAATGTTAATATCCGTAGGAAAGTTGTCCTCGTAACTATATTGTGAGCGGTCGGCTGGCTAACTTGCCAAGTGCCAACCCGCCAACTTACTCGTTGCCTAACAAAGTAAATAGGACAGTGAAATAAAGACGTAACGCTGGTACTGAATGTAGTGGAAGCTAATGTTTTGGCGACCGTCTCGAAACTTTGATGAAAGTACCTAGGTTTAAATCATTGATACGTTGTAAGAGATCTAGATTTGAACATAATTAATTTGGACGTTTGTATACAACGAACATTTTTATCTATGAAAAAGTATATTACGTATTTAATTACACTATTACAAGTTTATTTTGTTACAATTTTCTTCCTTTCACCTGAACTATGACACAATTTTCTTACTAGCTTATGCTTTAAGAAATCTGATTCTTGATATACTCAATTATGCTTCTTATCTACTTAAACTGAAAAATCATAATTAAGTGAAGAAAGCGACCTGGTTATAGTTGCAATGAGAGGTTATCGGAGTCGATTCCTAGTAAACATAGTTCCATTTTATTCTCCGAGGCCACAACTAACCACGACTGTGTCGACACACATTAACTTGTGTGTTCGGGAAATGAGAAATGCCCACTTGTTGTGGCGGGATAATAGATTGATATTGGAACGGAATAGTGTTAGATTTGTATGTCACATTGACCGGCTCAACGTCAGAAACGCCTACTATACCTACCACAGAAAATGTTTGCATTGTTCGCTAACAAATATATGCCGAACTGTACTAATCCCCAAAATAACATGATAACTTTACTAAGCTATTATTAACGTAGAATTATGATGCGGTTAAAATCATCCCGATGCAATTGTACGTAACAGAAAATATAAGAGGTACCTACTAAATAAAGTTGATATTACAGAGACTAATGATATACCTGGACCACAAGCTCCCGATAATAGTAGGTGACGCTAAATTGATCTACACCGCCATATCGAGAATATATGGACGTATTTTATCATAAATAATAAAGGTTCAAACCGTCCTCGGTAACAAGATAAGTTAAGCGATTGAAGTGAATTATTCACCAACAAGCATGATTCTCAACAAAATGTGTGTATTACTTTAATCTTCTTGGTTTGGTACGCGATTATGGTAAGAAACCAGACGGAATTTGGTGCCTTGGAAAATGGATAGGTCTTTTTGACTTTCAAATGGCGCAAATATAATTATAGTCGGTACTATAAGTCGTTTGGAGTTGAAATGCTAGGTTTGTGGGGTCCGAGCGAACAGTCGCTATAAGAAGAAATAGCAAAGCGGCTCTTCGCGTGACCAAATTCTGGCGACTTGTGCCAAGAATTGGAAACCCTCCAAAACATAAAAGATATTTTTTTTGGAATCTGCCGTTGTGTCAATAAGGAGGAGAGAGATCTCCTTGGGCCGATAGTTTTTAGTCAAGCAATTCTATTTCTAATTATTATTTGGAAGTATTTCGAATCGAACACAAAGGTCAATTGATAAGCACGGGTTTGACGCAGAATGTGCATTTCGCAAAATGTGCAATCGACAAAAAACGAGCATTTCGCATTTGGCTCACTTCTCAAAATGGACACTTCGCAGAATGGGCAATTTGCAGAATGTGCAGTTTGCAAAATAAGCACTTTTGAAATATTAAAACCGTTGCAACAAATATTCGAGGAGAATGAAAGGAAGTTATTACAACGTATATCGATTGAGCATCAGAATTTATTGCCGTCATTTAATTACCTACCTGAAGTAGCATTCTACTGATTGGAACTATTCATATCCAAATGTTTCAAAATATTCTTATTTAAATGCGTTGTGGTTCTTATGCCAATTATAGCATCAATAGATTAAACACAAACTGGCATCGGAACTGACTAGTTTAAAGCGCTTGCATTGAATTAGGTCTCAATGTGAGAATATCATAGGGTAATAATAGCCCTTTATGTCAGTAGTACCATTGATCCGTACCATTGATGGTACTACTGACACAAATACAATATATTCCATCCTGTGTTTACTCGCTGAAGTATCATTGTTGGTACTACTGACACACTTATACGTTACTAGTACCATTAAAAAATACAATATATTCCATCCCGTGTTTACTCGCTGAAGTTAATTAAATGTCAAAAAATTATAATGAACATGACTGAAGGTTTATAAAACATAAATTTCGAATGAAGTAATATTTTTTTACAAAATAAAACTTGGGTAGCACTGAAAATACAAATAATACTTCCGAATAAAGTAAAAGAAACGTACATCATTCTGTTAGAACTTATCAAGTCACAGGTCCTAGAATGGGAATCAACAAAATTCATTACAGATTATGAACAAGCTGCTATTTAGCGCCATTAAAACTGTCTTTCCGCAAATTGACCACCACGGTTGCTATTTTCATTTTCAAAATAAATTGAAGAAAAAAGCGCAGCAATTATTGATTTTAAAGAAAAAGAAGAAAAATACCAACGTGAATTTAAATAAAATTGTTGGTTTATGCATTGTTCTTCCCCTTTTGCCAGAACAAAAAATTGAAGAAGGGTGGAATTATATTGTGAAAGAAAGCAAACTTTTAGGTAAGGCCAAAAACCTTGATCAGTGTTTAATATACAGGGCGTCCCACGGCGATGCCACATGGAGGGCAAGTACCTTAAATCCTTAAGTTGGCGCATTTTACTTAAAGGAGACATCATTTTATTTTTAAAAAGAAACAAAACTGCATTCAAGGATTTTTTAAAATTTGCTTGCCACACCCGGTAATCGAACCGACTAAAATCCGAAAAAGTAACATCCTGTATTTTTATGGCATCAATCGATACTGTCAATCAAAAGGATCAAATCTCTCTAAGAAACATGGTAAATTAAATGAAAGGAAGTCCTTGAAACCTAAACTTATAAATTCAATTTGGCAAAATAAAACACTTTAACTCAAAGTTCATCCATCCATCTGATACCATATTAACAATGAAATTCCATATTTAAATCACTTTTCTTTTTTTATCGCGTGGAGACCGCTGCTGGTCAGCAGCAGCAGTAGTATTTAGGTATGTCGAACTCAAACCGACTAAAACCGCTCGCCGCGCCGTCTCAATTGACAGGTTATAAGTTGATCCAATAGGGTAATTCACTCGCCATCTTCGTTGCCCAGGGTACACCGCGTGCAGGTTTCTAATCAAGCTCCTAAAATTACTACCTACCCTACCTACATAACCTCATGCAGTTACCCAATAAAGTTACATTCTAAACAGGTAACAAAGTTCATTCATTCAGTATGTACTTATTTTACTAAATAAATTTCATCAAAGATATCTCTAGTGTTGACCTTATAAGATACCTTATCTGATGGTTTCTGGAGTAAAAGTGCTGTGTCTGTTTGCATTGAATTATAAGTTAAGATTTTGTGAACTTCCTTTCATTTAATTTACCATGTTTTTTAGAGAGATTTGATCCTTTTGATTGACACTATCGATTGATGCAGCGGTCTCCACACGATAAAAAAAGAAAAGTGATTTAAATATGGAATTTCATTGTTAATATGGTATCAGATGGATGGATGAACTTTGAGTTAAAGTGTTTTATTTTGCAAAATTGAATTTATAAGTTTAGGTTTCAAGGACTTCCTTTCATTTAATTTACCATGTTTCTTAGAGAGATTTGATCCTTTTGATTGACAGTATCGATTGATGCCATAAAAATACAGGATGTTACTTTTTCGGATTTTAGTCGGTTCGATTACCGGGTGTGACAAGCGAATTTTTAAAAATCTTTGAATGCAGTTTTATTTCTTTTTAAAAATAAAATGATGTCTCCTTTAAGTAAAATGAGCCAACTTAAGGATTTAAGGTACTTGCCCTCCATGTGGCATCGCCGTGGGACGCCCTGTATATTATTGAGAAATTTTGGATGCCAAAAAGAGCAATATGGTCTAATTTCGGAGAGAGACATAGAACGACAAATGCATGCGAAGGATGGAAAGGTAAACCAACGACAATAGCCATTTCTTGAAAATACTAATGGAGGACGCTTCTTTTAATTCTTTTAATTCTGTTAAAGCTTTAATAACTGAGCCGCACAGAAGGCGTTCACAAGCCGTTATTGACCGCAACACAATTATATCCATGATGTGCAAATGCAGCTTGTGAACGGCGATATAGGCATTGAATTATTCTTAGAAAAATTGCGACGATGATGTTTGGAAATAGTGTACCTATCCAAGAAGATTGTTCCTTATTCATGCATTTATAGTTTTAAATATTAGTCTTTAACTTAGTCATTGGTGGTGATTCTGTTATTTAACAAACTTAACTAAACTATCTCTATTTTTTTTTTCCAATTTTAGACAAGAGATTTCAATATTGGTATTCTGCTGTTGCATCGAACTAAAAGTAGAAAATCCAAGTCATCACTAAGATTGAGTTTGACAAGCACTAAATTGACGTCTCTTGACATAATCCTACTTAATTTTAGTGATTTTAGTCTAGTTTAGTGAAGTTTGTAGCAAGAGAATCGGCACCATTGTATATATTAATGGTACGGTAACTAGGTAATTATTTGTCAGTAGTACCATCAATGGTACTTCAGCGAGTAAACACAGGGTGGAATATATTGTATTTTTTTATGGTACTATAACGTATAAGTGTGTCAGTAGTACCATCAATGGTACTGATCAATGATCAATGATCAAAAGGGACTGAATGCACTAATCGATTGTAGAAGGAATTTGAAAGAATCTATATTACATCTTATTTATAGATCATTGTCGAAAAGCTAAGGTTATAGATAATCTCAAAACTTCGCAAAGAATTAAGGGCCATTAGGTTTTTTAAAGCGGCTACATTGAATTAGGTCTCATTGTGAAAATATCATAGGGTAATTGCACTAAATGCACTCGTATGAAACATTTTTCCAGTTTCAAAATATTACTTAAAACTTCTTTGGCATTTAAGATGTAAACAAAGAGGAAACAAAATCCAATTCTACCAATGTTCCGGATAAAAACCTAATATTTCAAATTGTAAAATTTTCAGTGGCAATCAATATTCTATGGCGCGGATCCAAAAGTGCCACTAAGATCATAAATTATAGGATAGCTTTAATAATCTATGTGCAGTACGTTGCTAAAAGATTCTTTAACAAAACATTGTAAAGGTAAAATTTCTAAATTCGTCCTTTTGAAAAAAAAGATGTTCAAGAATATATCTAGAATCTACTTTGAAAAAATAGGCTGTTAGGACAAAAGTGACTTGAATGAAAATCAAAATGAATCAGTAATCTTAATCCGGCAGCAGCCTTTTGTCACGTTACATTACAAATAAAAATTGTGTTGTAGAGCATACAGATTGTAGAACTCGAGTTCAATTCCAAAGGGGACTGTGAGATTGCAGCAGCTACAGCGCAGGAGAGGTTATCCTCAAAGTTGACTGCCTTTAACTCGGTTAATAGGGACACTTTGTTGACACCGGCCAAATTGAAAATGCCCAATTATCAGCAAGTCCACGTCTTTTCCGACGCCAGTGAACGTTGATACGCTTGCGTAGCTTTCTGGCGTTTCACTGCCGATGACGACAGCATACGTTTTACCCTAATAGGGGAAAGGCGAAATTAGCGCCTTTGAAATTAGTGACCATCCTAAGATTGGCTCTCAAAGCTGCCCTAATAGCGTCTCGTTTTGGCGTTCTCACTCTCAAATAACCGTTCTCAAATAACGGGACCGCTTTCGTCAGAGCTCTTCGATTTTTGCGCCAACAGAACAATTCCACCTTCTGCGCCATTCCTGGGTAGATGCTGGGAGCGATTAGTTCGCTTCTTTAAAAATGCTATCGCCGTGCCGTGACCCTGAAAGAGCATGCACCTAGAGAGAAAGTTTTAATCACCTTACTTACTCCTCGAGGCAGAGTCCTGGTTATAATTTTGTTGTAAGATGTTAAGTATTATTGCTTCTCATAGATACTACATAGATTGCACTAGCCCATAGGCCACGGTAACCTCCTACCATCAGGAGGACCATTGTCTGCGACCTAAGTAGTATAAATAAAAATACATTATTTATGAACATACTTGAATCTTTGAAACATTGAAAAACATAGGGGATACACATTCTGTTCGGTCAGGGTGAAGAGACATATTGAGACATATTGAGTGAGAGACACGGTTCGAGTTCGACATAACTACCACCACAACTTTTTGTCCCTGTTGTTACTATGACATTACACAACAGAAACAAAACAAAACGCCCCAATTTTTTTCCAGGTAAGACGTTATAAATATACACACAAGTAAGCATCTCACGTTTTCCAATTTCCTGTGTAAAGGCTCTGTTTCGCACCATGCATTACTGTGTCTTATTGCGATCCTTTGATTACGATTCCCCTTTTCATGTTGACTTTTTTAATGATGCCCTTCGGTGAGCAGAGGATGTAATTATGAACTCAGCCAGGCAGGTGGTTGATTGTTCTGTTCATTAAAATGGTATGAAAATGTACCAAAATTGAATGTGAATTACTACTAGGTATTTAGTAAAGTAGTAGAAATGCGGCAGTCAATCGGCTGATGGAATAAATTGGCATTTAGATAATATTACTAGTAGAGACTTGAAAAGGCAGCAATAACTCGTGTCTACAAGTATGTACTGTAAAATATTATTTTTCGGTTGTGAATTTTCATTCACAAAATACATCATGAACTACTGGGTGGCGCAAAAGTACTGGCACTAAAGAAAATACCTTTATTTTTTTTATACGACATTTTCTGTCATTCTGTTGTTGAAAATTGTGTAGTGAACAAATGTAAAATACACTGAAAATAAACATGGACCGTTTTACTCCCCAAGAACGTGGAATAATTGTGTCAATGTTCTTACGGAATAATTCATCAGTGATAAGAACACAACGTGAATTTCGTCGACGATTTCCCCACCGTCCGGCACCGATTGGTCGCACAATTCGACGCTTTGCCACACGCCTTGAAGCAACTGGCTGAACATTGGATAGACCTAAGTCTGGGAGACCAAGAACAGGCCGTTCAGCTGAAAATATCGATGCTGTGCGCGAAGATGTGGAAGAGTGTCCAGAAACATCAACGAGGCGACGTGCCACGCAATTGGGCATTTCCAGACGGACCCTGCAGCGTATTTTGGTGAAAGACTTAAAGATGTTCCCGTATAAAACTCAAATGACTCATCAGCTGCTGCCTGCTGACCACCGAGCTCGTCTAGATTACTGCCAGCGCGTCATAAACCTCAACCTTGAAGAGGATGATTTTCCTTCAAAATTGGTTATGAGTGACGAAGCGCATTTCCATCTCTCAGGGCATGTCAATAAGCAGAATACTCGGTTCTGGGGCACTGATAATCCGCGCATTATTCAAGAAACACCTCTACACCCACTAAAAGTTACTGTATGGTGTGGCATCTGTGTTGACAGAGTGATCGGACCCTATTTTTTCGAAGACGCTGGAGGCAATGCGATAACTGTCACTGGAGAACGCTACAGAACCATGTTACGTGAGTTTTTGATACCCAGTTTGGACGAATTGGGGCTGGAGCACATCTGGTTTCAACAAGACGGCGCTACGGCACACACAGCGCGCGACACTATGGACTTAGTGAGGGACGCTTTTCCAGGCCGAGTTATCTCTCGTTTTGGCGATTTGCCTTGGCCTGCAAGATCACCCGATCTGACCAGTCCAGACTTCTTTCTTTGGGGTTTTTTGAAATCTCGGGTGTATGTGAACAAGCCACAGACTCTCGCAGCTCTAAAAGAAAACATTCGTCAAGAAATAACGAACATATCGCAGGAAGTGTTACGGCAAGTTATGCAAAATGTCATAAATAGGGCTCAAATGTGTATCAACTCTGGAGGTCACCATTTAAAATACAAATATACATTTAAAAAAACCTAAATCTAGTTTTCTAATTTAGAAAAAATGTTATAGCCGAACCAAATAGGGTCTTTACTTTTGCGCCACCCAGTATATGAGTGAGAATTTATTTTATATAGAAAAAGATAGGATAATAATCAATTGGAAGAGCTCATCAACACTTGCCATGGTAGAGGCGATAATAATATCTGAACAAGACCAACTCATATACTTGAACTCGGATATTTAAACATCAACAAATTATAGGAAATAAGTCTCTCTCGGTCCTCAAAAAAGGGACTTTTAATATAGGCTAATCACTACATATTATAAAACAAAGTCGCTGTCGCTGTCTGTCCGGATATGTATGCTTAAATCTTCAAAACTTCGCAGCGGATTTTGAAGCGGTTTTTTTAATAGATAGAGTGATTCAAGAGGAAGGTTTATATGTATAATACATGCATAATATTATAGAGAAACACTGATAAATCCGGATCAGAATATCACGCGGGTGGAAAATATGGCGATACGAAGTTCGCCGGGTCAGCTAGTATTATAATAAAATTGTCATAACCATTTGCAGTAATTTCAATATGGAGATATCTTTTCACGGCTTCTAGTGGCGCTAGTGTATAAAGTACGATGACAGTCGATTCTCTATTATTAATTGTCTAATTTATAACCTCTACCGGTCGTGTAATATATGGATGTATAGAATAACGGATGTGGCTCCGGATGTGGCCTCCAATTTGCGATGCTATATTGTTCATGAGAAATAGGCCATAGTTATATTCAAAGTTATATAGTTCTACAACTGAACTGAACCTTTAAATTGAATATAACATTATAAATCATGTGTAACTTTGTTCTATTTGGAATAGAATTAATATTAATGTATTCCCAATACAACAAAGTGTATTGTATTATTAAGTATTCTGTATTAATGAAATATAAGAACCAAGGAATCCCTACTAATTTTATAAATGCGAAAGTAACTCTGTCTGTCTGTCTGTTACGCTTTCACGCCTAAACCACTGAACCGATTTTGATGAAATTTGGTATAGAGGTAGATTAGACCTTGAGAAAGGACATAGGTTATGTTTGGTCGCGATAACCGACATCCACGCGGGCGGAGCCGTGGGTAAAAGCTAGTAGAGCATATATTGTAAAAGAGATCTAAGACATAAAAGTAAATTCAATCTAGTTATTTTAAGCTGTTCTTTTTCCTGCCTGACCTCTCTGCTACAATTATCTTCTACTGTATTTCTTATTTCAAATACGACGGATTAGCTATCATTCGACTATCAATCAGCATCAATAGGCCGAAGGGAGTATACAAGCAGTGCACTGCAATCACTGCGGCTGCCCAAATTCAAAACCCAGTAAGTGTCTTTTAACAAATTTTACAGGAGAGCGTAAAAAACATAAAACGGGCAAGCCTTACAAAAGTATTGGGGTTAGAGTAATAAAGTGATATTTATTGTATAGAGTATTAACCACTGACTACATAATGAGTAAAACATTTCGATAATAATGTATATTGCACGTTTTTACCCCTTACTAACTTTGAAAATGGAAATCTCATTTTTTTTCTCTATCCTAACCCGTCTCAAAAACCTAGCTGATTTGCAATATAGCACCCGGTGTTCTGGCTATTACGGTGATTCTTTCCACCGTCAAAATAACTCACAGATTTCAGCCCTTTAGGCGCACATGTACAATATTAATTACAACTGCTTCTCGACAAAATCGTTTAATTTCATCAGCCCTTCCACAATATTGCCATTTCGCTGGCGTGATATATTGCCATCGGAGAGAACTGCTACCTTAAATGTATCGCCAGCACTCTTTTATGGAATAACCGTACATTTAATTTCGAACTATGTTTAATTTTGCATTCATGGGTTTGAAAAGCGTAAACTCGACTATATGACAAAGATGTTAGCTCAAATTTGAATCTTCTACAACTGTCGCATGCAGAATTAATTTAATTCAAGGATATGGGGGTCAATTATAAAATTAAGTTCCTTTAATAGAAATCGCCTAGGAAATTCTTTTGCTAATAGATTATCTTAATCGTGCTAACAGATTAGCTTAATCGTGCTAATAGATAAGCCTAATCGTGCTAATAGATTAGCTTAATCGTGCTAATAGATTAGCTAAATCGTGCTAAATCCGGTGCCAAAATGCATAAATGTTTTACTTTAAAATCAGTGCACAGATTAAATTTGCAACAAATAGGTAGGTAAGTACTCACATAAAATAATACGATTTACGTCATGTATATAGTTAAAAATTTTGTTGCCATGGCAACAGGAACTAAAAGTGAGTTTGTGAATGATTGACATTACCCAGGTCATATCTGTATCCCAATTAATATACAAACTGGGGTTGGTATTTCAGGATTATCCGTTAACTTATAATCCAGAGCTGGAATTTCGACAGTAATAAATTAATAGATTAATTAGAGCATTTTGATTGCTTTCTAATACTTTAACACAACCATCAGAACATCGTTTGATAAAAACTACCCAACAGAGAGATCAAGATCAAGTCTGCCATCTAGGCTTCTTTGACTTCAATAATAAAATTGACATTCACGGATGAATCCGCGGTCAACAGCTAGTATATTTATAAGAAAGAAGAAGATTCATCATAATACGAATATCCAAGAAATATTTTCGATGCTACCAGATATATTATTTCCATTTAAACTTGAAAACAAAAACTTTACGGAGAATATTCTGGTTAAGGTGTTCATCCCAAAAAACAGAAAAAGTTTTCGGAGAAAAGTTTTCACTATGACTTGGGCATACTTTACGTGAATATTATATTGAATTTCGGCCTCCTGAAACAAAAGCATTTTTCTAAGAAAATAGGTCAATATACTACGTGCCATTAATGTCAATATGTTACCTCTCCCTTTTTAAACATGTTGAAGATATTGATATAATGTTATATTGGGGCCAGAGTAACACAATACACAGTAATAAACAGTGAACTAAATTTAGGCTATCATGAGCTGGGATTCAAGCAATAATTAGAGCATTTCGAAAGGTTTCTAATACTCAATTATCACGACCAAGATAAGGACGTTCTGTTCTGACGTCCTTGTACATAGGTACAACTACTAGGAAGGAATAAATCTTTTGAGGGAATACTTATCAAGGGGCCGCGCCCATATTTTGCATAACAAGTGTTTATTATCTTATCCTATACAGAATCATTTATCCTGTATAGAATATGATTCTGAAATTATCACGCCAATTCATTTAATTGGCGTGATAATTTTATTTATTTATTTATTTATTACATAACATACATTATCCTTACAGATTAATCCAATGCGATAATGTAGAATTGTAAAATATTTAATTCTATTACATAATTTCTTTCCTGCCAATAATATTGCTGGTGATACCGTAGATTTTTACTGCATCTACCATCAATATTCAAACTATTGATCTTTGTGCTCAGTTCATTACAAACTCTGTCTCATTACATAATCATTTACCAAACGCACGTTTAGTAGGTACCAGACTGATGAAAATCACTATTAAATAGATCCATTGTTGCCAATTTGTTAGTGTTCGGATCCATATAACATTGTTTACCAAATTAATGATGGTAACAAAACTGAATCTGTGCCTGACGGTGAAAATGATTTAGTGGTAACAGCAAGCTGTGTTTGTGTGACACAACAAATCATTTTAATAGTTGCGCGCGTTGATGATTTTAACATTTGAAAACTTATGTAAGGGAATGCATGTGTCTGTGGTCTTGAAACGGTTATAGAATGGACACAAACTTCCATTTTTAGCGAGAGTATCCATATCCGCGAAATGAAAGTATTTTCAATAAATAATCATTTCAATCTAATATCATAATTGATATCATGATATCTTTATCCCAGCTGCACTATCTATGCGTTCAAATACGCGTTATCTTTAGATATAACTGACTTTTATTATAATTGCCTTTAGCGTACATTTTTTTAACCAATAACATTCTGGCAATGTTGCCAGTCTTCTGGGAACGTTACCGGTTGGTGATGATGTCGAGGAATTTCACGACGCATTATGTAAGTAAATATTTTATTTATTTATTTTAGTTCATTTAAGTAATAATTTAATTCAGTATTATTTTGAACGTGTATTTATTTTAGTATATCACAGCCTCCGTGGCGTAGCGGTAGTGAACGCGGCCGCTACGCAGGAGGCGCGGGTTCGATCATCGCTCAGTGCAAATATTTGTGTGCATTAAGTATTTGCATTGGTCTGGTCGTGCCTCGGAGAGCACGTTAAGCCGTCGGTCCCGGTTACCATAAGAACATCTATGGCAGTCGTTACGCGTAGTTGGTGCCCTAAAAAGTCCAAAAACAACGGTCTAGCTGCAAAGCTTCGATATCGCCTAATGTTAACATTGGGTCGTGGAGGTCAGATGGCAATCGCTTCACGGAAAATATCGAGGTCTAGCCAAATCTGTGGCTATGACTGGTAAAAGCGGACCCCAGACTCCGAGCTGAAAGCTTCGGATGCGACTGGGAATTAACGCTAGGAGGAAGATTTATTTTAGTATATCAGTAATAATAGTTTTCTAGCTTCCAGTTTTAATTTAGAATTATTTTTGTTTTAATGTAACCCATAAATAGGTAATAATCATTTTAATTATTATAATATGATTGATGTCATAATATCATTAACACAGTTGCACTATCCATGCATTTCAAATAAACGTTCGATTCTAATTGCTTTTTCATCTGACCCTGCAGATCAGATATAACAACATCATTACCATCATAATCGTTTTTAGCAAGGTTGGAAAAACAATGACACTCATAACATTCATCGAATCGTAAAATTGCACACCAGAAAGATGTTATCTATCGCATCTGTGGTCAAGCACAGCACATTTTTTCCCTCATAATTTAAAATTATTTTATTTGAACATGTCGTCTAAAATGAACGTGTATAGCTACGTAATTACATTTTATATTGCTTGTAATGTTTATAGTGTGATCGGAGAACATGAAACAACAGGTGAGATGTTTTCAATAATATCAAGTCGATATTATATTAGGTGTTACAAAATGGTAGAACTAATAGGTACAGGTGGTTTCTGTCAGAAACCTAAACGCATAATAGTCCCCGTAGCGTGGAGAACATTCCAGACACGAGAAAGAAAACAAGAAAACTCACATCTACAGGAGAGAGAGAGGCATTTTGCCTCTGCCATCCTATATACTGAAATAGAATATATGTTGGCCAATCAAGAAAACTCCTCTTCCTTAAGACAACATCACAAAAGAATTTTAGAAGACTTACCTACTTGCACAATACTACCAGGTCTACCAGTACAAGGTTTTCTAGCTTGGTGCTGTAACAATCAAGAGAGGTGGCTTGTAAAAGAAGACAAAGAACGAGACTTTTTCAGAAGATGGTTTTTTGCGTATCTGGTATTATGCGTCAGAAAAATTCCGAACAAAGTGAAAATTAGGACGTCTGCGATGGTGTCGTAGTACCTTTATATTTTATGCCTCGGTAACTTAGTGGTTAATGAGTCAGCTTCACGATCGAGAGGTCCCGGGTTCGAATCCTGGCCATTACACTACCGACGTGAACCCACTTCTGGCACAAGCAATTTGGAGGGGTTAAAGGGAATATAATTCGGAAAAAAAAAATTCGGAAAAAAAAAATAAAAAAAATATCCGGAAAGAACATCTTTCATAATAGTCATCCTTCATGAAAATAAATGGCCATTAACTGGGAATCCACACTACGATTAGAACCTTCCGGAACGTTAATACCTTACCATAAAATATTGGTTTGATGACTATATTTTGTTTTAAAATAATAGATAATGTTTTTTTTTTATACAGAGAATCGTTTTAGTGGTATAATAAGGAGATCCATAATTGCAACAGCGCACTCATGTATGGATCACGTCAATGCTACTGTAAGTGATTTGGAGAAGTTACGCGAGGATCCGCCATACCCCGAGACATCAGCATGCATCGTCCAATGTCTTTTGGATAAGGTAATATTTATGGCAGTGGAGTTTGTTGCGCCGTTTCTTCTCCATTTTTTTTTTTAAATAAATAAATATTTTACGACAATCTGCGCAACGCTATCTAGACCCAAAGTAAGCATAGCTTAACTAACTTGTGTTATGGGTTCTAAAATGCAACGATCGATGACAGTAACCGCTAGATTATTAAGCTTCGCTTATTTAAATACCTTAGTGGTATAGAAATAAAATAAAAATATTACGATACGATAGAGTTTGTTAGACCTCACTACTATCTACTAATGGGAACCCATTTCAACCTTGGCCGTATACTTTTTCACGGGGCACCGAATCAGTCAATAACCACTGATCGATCAAGCTGAAAATATATATGAGAAATTCTAACCCTCGTTTCTAACAGATTGGCGTAGTGAGGGGCAACAAATACTCCAAGATTGGTTTCATGACCGCCGTGACGCCCCTAGTCTTCACAAACAAAAAGAAATTGGAACACATGAAAATAGTGTCGGAAAATTGCGACCGAGAGGTAAATATTTAGAAAAACAGTATTAGGTACGTATGGAAATAAAAAAGTAGGTGAATAATAATTTCATTGCTAAGACATTCATAATTATAGAATTTCATTGCAAAGAGATGTTTTGAAAATTTATTTTAATTTTTTTTATAGGTAAACCACAAGCATGAAACCCCATGCCAGCTCGGCAATGAAATCACGACATGCATCTTTAAATACGCACCAGAACTGCATTTCAAGTCGTCATGAGAATCTCTACTGTGCTATTATCAAATAAATTGTAAACTGTTTTGAACGTTTGTACTACTAAGGGAACAAATGACAATACTTGACGCTAATTTTTGCTGTGTCTGAGGACTTATTTTACATTGCTGATCCAAGGAGTCCTTAGTGACCAGCCAAATTCAGTAGGAATACAACACCCTGTATATATTGTCACATATCTGCAGTTTTCTGTACGTTGAAAGTGCTTCCTCATTCTCAAAGAGCACTAACGGACGTGTAGTTATTATTTAAATGTTATATTTAAACGATATAGGCAATGAAATTACTCGATGTCATTGTCATTGTGAATAACCTCCATGAATCGTAACAGAGCTCGCTCGCGCGTGAATTATTATCATGGTCATAGGTCATTTATATCATAATTTTGTTTACTAAGTACTTCAATTTTACCAAAATTGGTTTAGAAATGCCAGTAGTACACAATGTTTACCAGCTCTTAGAATTATTTTTCTCGGCGTTAATTAATTGTCAAAATAGTTGAGTGGAGTCATTATTAGAAAATTGATAACAATATTTAGCTCTGTAGGGTGGAGTAGGTACTTCTCCAGTCGGACTGCTCGATTGTGACGGAAATACCGTTCCGAGTTCTACCTACTCCCGAACTAATTTACAAGGTACGTATATTAATAAAGTGCTCTGTTCTATTTGTTAACATTGGAACGTAAAGCTTCAACAGGTCAAGCAGATAATGCAAGACTACAAGCTCCAACAACAACTCTATAATCACAGATCCCCGGAATAGCCAGCCCAGTATTATATATAAGTAATTATTATTAGTGAAAATTATTATACTATTATAGATTAGAAACAATATTAAACAGGAGCCGATTTTGATGAAACTTGTATTTTTCCTAAGTTGAAGTAGGTAGCTTAAAGTTAAAAAGAAATTATATTCTTGAACGGAATATAATGGAACCAGAATTAAGTAATCCTATACATTTTTCTGAAGGGATAAATCTAAGAATAATAAAGGTAAAGGGATCAATCCCGACAAAATTAATAAAGTTTTATCATTTCAAGACTCCTTCCGCATCAAAAGGGACACAGACTACTTCAATCATTAAAAATGTATGGTATCTTTCAAAAATAAGATTCTAACTGCAAAACTAATATATATCAAGTATCAGTAAACGCTTAAGATTCGCTGCTCCAAATCATGCCAAAACAAAACAAACGACTATACCTTCTTCTGCTGGACCACTAATGTCAATATTTACCTCCGCAAGAAAAAAGGATCCTCAGTTAATGTCAATTTCTTCTGAGGTGCATGTATGAAAATAATTATGAAAGTAAAAGAACCGAAAGATGTATGCCAGGAACAAAATATGTGTGCAGTTGAATTGAGCCTCCAAGAAGCTGTAACAACAAGAAATATTATATTTTCGGTCACTAACTTAATTCTTTATGATTAAAAAAGGTATAATAGTACATTATGGTGCAAGTGAGTAAAGTTGGTGATTACCGCCGAGGTGCCATTGAGAGAGCCGAGGACGGTAATCATCATACTCACGCGTGGCATACGACGTTTTTCAACACACTTGTGAGGAAAATAATACTAAAAAGTCATTTTATATAGTAGAAAAAAAGTTTATTTACAACGCAAACTTTCATACTTCTTCACTATTTCGTAGAATGGACCGTGTATGGTGAATGACCTCGGTATTTTATTTTTCGTCATAGGTATCTTCACTAAAAGCATCTGACCATGGTTCTCTATGTCTTTCACAGTTATATTTGTTAATTCTTGTATCCTACATGCCTTTAGTCGCATTATGCCCAATTCGCAAAATGTCCAGCGGGCTCAAATTGTCCAATTCTCACAACGTCCAATTCGCAAATTGTCCAATTCTCACAACGTCCAATTTGCAAATTGTCCAATTCTCACAACGTCCAATTCGCAAATTGTCCAATTCTCACAACGTCCAATTCTCACAATGTCCTATTCGCAATTGGTCCAGTTCGTAAAATCATTTGATGTCGCATTTGACTAAATAAAGTTCTACATGGTTATAAAAAAAAATAACCACGAGGGCTTCTAACCTAATCTATCCAAGTCGGAATGAGCAGCTTTCTCAATCACCGTCTTTCTGCCCTCCCTCTGCGCCTCCAGTTTTTAAATAACACTAGTGTAGGGCAAACAAGTACCACGGCAAGTCGTGTTCAGCTTAATTTTTATACGTATACATTGGAGAGAAATTAATTATTTAGTTTAAAAAATCATTAATTACCTACTCCCAAAACTCTTTATGCGCGATATGGCAAATCAAAAATTTGACTTTTATCTATTTTTGATACCTACTAATTTTCAATTCGAACTATGAATTTTCGGAAATTTGAAATTCGGAATAACGTTTTTAGACCTTTTTTAAACCTTTGATAATGCCGTAAGGTGAAACCGGTAAGGTTCAAATAAATAAATAATTGTGGAAAAGTACAAGTGATTTATTCAATATGTGTAGCAAGTTCCACCAAGTGCCATCAATCTCAAGTATAAACGTTTTTAGGGCTAATAACACTACGGATTTATAATTATTCGTACAAATGAAATTCGGAAGAATGAACATTCGTATTTATGTCTTTCGAATAAATAACTGTCGTGATTTTAAATAGGTACTCGGAGTTTTGTTTCTTAGGAATTATAATATTCGGTATGTATGTATGTGAAAATCGGAATATTGAAATTCGGAACTAAATATTTCGGAATTGTTGGGTATTCCCCTGTTAACTAAACGGCCTGAATGATATTCAGCCATTTAATTAAGCGGCTAGGCAAATGGATTCGATAGATGACATTCAATTACTTGCCTAGCCATTTAATGAAACAGCTAGGCAAATTACTTATTTCTGCACGGCTATAAAAAAATAACCACCAAGGATAAAGCGGGCATTAGCCTTCTAACCTAATCTATAAATGTCGGATTGCGCTAGCCTTCTATCTCAGAAGGTTGTCAAAAACGCTTCTCGTTATCAAGGAGGATCCCTAATTACGAACTGGACCAATTGCGAACTGGACCAATTGCGAACTGGATCAACTGCGAACTGGACCAATTGCGAACTGGACCAATTGCGAACTGGACCAACTGCGAACTGGACCAATTGCGAACTGGACCTATTGAGAATTGGACAGTTGGACATTTTGCGAATTGGACATAATACGACGTTTTTCAACACACTTGTGAGGAAAATAATACTAAAAAGTCATTTTATATAGTAGAAAAAAAGTTTATTTACAACGCAAACTTTCATACTTCTTCACTATTTCGTAGAATGGACCGTGTATGGTGAATGACCTCGGTATTTTATTTTTCGTCATAGGTATCTTCACTAAAAGCATCTGACCATGGTTCTCTATGTCTTTCACAGTTATATTTGTTAATTCTTGTATCCTACATGCACCAGTTACACCAAATATTAAAGCGACCTGACAAAGATGAACAATAATTTAAGTTCAACACACAACTCGGCAGAAGTCGCGTAGTTAAAATAAACCAAAAAAGTGAATAGTACATTAATTTAACTAACCTTAGTAGCCAGATAATGGTTATCTGGAGCATCTTTTATGAATTTTTCAATATCGTCAGATGATAAAACCTTTGATTTTTTTCTTCTAAATCCATCGGGTAGTCTCTTTAGATAAGCTTTCAAATTAGAGTACGTTTTTAAGTCCACTCCATTCTTTGTTCGGACTGTGCCTTTTAACATTGAGTATATACCTACACCATAAAGAGCTAGGTTTATACTTAGAAGATAATTCTTTAAAGTATGCCATGAACACATTTTCTGAAAAAGACTGCGTATTCTTGTTGTTTTGCCATTGTATAAAATTTTTGTACGTTAATAGATATTTTTCCTTGGAGTTTTCAGGTAGTAAACTTTCCATAACGTTAAGGGCTACACATTTTATATCGGGCGGTGAACAAAATAAATCATTTTCTTCACAACTAGTACATACTTGTAGACATTTTATAATAAATAACTATAATTTCGACACTTAAAATGAGTTGTGTGGGTAATTTTTTTCCTATCAGCGGGAAACATTAATAAGTTTTCGAATGCGCGCGCATCTAACCACAGATTAATCTAACAATGTATCGGCCATAGACTAAAAGAATGAAGTTTCTTTTTTTTGATAGCGTTTTGGACTCAACATGGGGAATTTAAAGTTTTTTGTAGACAAAATAAAATAAAAAAGTGAAAGTTTTATTTAATAAACATGTATAAGTTGAAATTATCTATTTAAATATGAAGTTGCATGATGGATATCAATTTATTTGTAGGTTACTATTGAACACGATCTTTTTGGTTACACGAGCTTTTTTTAAGAAACTCAACCAATAAAAAAAAAAAATCTATAACTCACTTTTGTGAATAATAGCAATGTAAAATTCACAGTTTCATAATAGGTGTAATTACGTGCTTAGTTGCGGTGAAGTAAAACGCCAGTTACGAGCAAGTGTGTTGAAAAATATATTTATGACTGACATTCTCTACATCAGTAGGCATATAAATTGAAATCAAATTACTTTTATTAAATAATTATTTGTTGGAGATATGAAAAGTGTAAATTCATTTAATGTTTTGTCTTTGAAATGTATAAAGAGATTTTGGTTTGAATTATGTCAAAAGAGAAAAAAAACAGATGAACTGTTTTTTCATGTCATTTTTACAGTTAGCTAACGGCCGAATACTGAAACGCCACTCAAATAAAACAATCAGTTGAAGGGCTGTTAAATATAAGCATCTCTCAAATTAAAGTGGTATACACAAAGGCTACTTAAACGATTTCAACTAATTTCAAGGCATAATCAGCTAAGCAGCCGTCAAATAATTAACGTCATGGCAACATTCACGATGCCTAGTTTTACGCAGCATTGTTTGAATATAGAATATTTATTATGCTACATATTTTATTCAAAATAATACAAAATAACAAGAGTCTTATTTGATACACAATTGCATTCATTATTATATAATGTTCCACTATTTAACATAAAAAATATCTCCAAAATGAACGTAAACAATTACGACCAAATTTTCGTAGAATGAAACGTACTAGCTTGTAAGTAAGTGACAAGTGACAATGACACTTGGGTAAAGATTGATAATTACATATTTTTAAATAAGTATCAGAATATTATTGAAAATAAGGAAACCAACGCTGGCATGATATTGAAAAAGCGCGAAGCTTGGGACTCTATTTTGTCAGCAGTACAATGCTGTAGCTGCAAGCGGCTTCAGAACATGGCAACAACTCCGGCACCTCGATCTATGAGAACCTCAAACAAAGGTCTCAAAAGAATATTGCCATGGTGAATGTAATGTCCTCAATACGTTTTACACAAAAACCACTCAATTATTTACAATTATAATTACTACTAATTGTGATTGTCTAGGAACCCCCACAACTTCACATCTCATTAATGTCAGATAGTTCTAGAAGCAGAAGCTCTATCCGTTCAGGCTCTTCTAAGAGAGACAAATCAATAGTTCGACAGAGAACAAAAAAGAGAAGTAAGGTTCAAGAACTCGTTGATCAATTTGAATCTGAATCAAGTAGAGATTCAAGTCCCGAATACAAACCACCAATTTCAATCATGAGTTTAACATCCACCGATTCCACAGCAAAAGCTGAGGCTGTAGCCAGTGTGCTAGAAAGTATTCAGCAAAAGATAGACTCAAATGATGTATCATCACTTGTGGAGGCAATAACTAGCTCTGGATCAGGATTGGTTGATTGGATCCAGGCTAATATAGCATTTGC
The DNA here is from genome assembly GCA_914767945.1 of Eilema depressum. Taxonomy (NCBI): domain Eukaryota; kingdom Metazoa; phylum Arthropoda; class Insecta; order Lepidoptera; family Erebidae; genus Eilema; species Eilema depressum. The sequence continues at coordinate 2,751,796 of OU612027.1, read as the reverse complement.
AGGTTTCGACGCTGTTCACATGAGGAGTCATCTTTGCAAAGTCCTCACTGGAAAACAGATCATAATAGGAGTGATCACTGGATTAGTAAGAGGCAACAATATTGATAGAATAAAAACTTCAATGAGATCACAATCAGCTAAAACTGATTTTGAGGGACTAATCAGAGCTGCCAAAGTGAAAACTAGAGTAGGTGGTGACTATAAAGCAGTCACATTATCCAGGATGATTGCATGCTTTCCAGAAGTTGTATGCGAAATATCATACAACCATTCAGAAACTCCAATGGCAGTTGACTATGCCCAGGTCAAAGCAATTCATAAAGAGTATCCGTCCATTGCTAGACATCAAGTAGTTGCATCTATCATCCCACTCAATTTGCAAACTGATATTCTATCTAAGATCTTAGATGTTCTCTTGGTGCCTTATATGATGACTTCTGAACAAATCAATCAAAAGAATCCTGATTGGAAGAAGAAATCAAAAGCCGTTAGGGCTAATGAATCAGGGAGTTATCTGAGCAACTCTCTACATTCAAAGATTTTATCTGACCCTGAAAGACTGACCTTATGTGTCAAATATGGGATACTCTTAAAAGACGGAGTCATCACATCTAAATGGCAATCTGTTTCTGTCAAAGCAACTGATTGGCTCAAGAAAAATTATTCCCTTACTCACTCAGAAATTGAGGATTAATTTAATGTAGTTTTAATGATTTTATCTGTAAAATGTTCACATATTCATATATTATTCCTTTACTTTAAACTTTCATTTTAATTATGTTAGATTGATTATTAATTAAGTTTAGATTAGTTGGTTATAATAGTTTGTATTTAGATTTAATTAGGTTAAGTAATAGCAAAAAAAAAAAAAACATGTTACATAATAAAAAATAATGATAATACTACAATCTACAACGAGCTACGCATAACAAGTTGGGTATGCGCCTTGATGAAAGCAGTTGATTTTTGAATAAAAAAACATGTTTTATCAAATAAAGGTTTAATTATCAAATAAAGGTTTAATTTAACGACGAATTGTCGTAGATGCCCATGGAGGCAACGCGTGTTGCCTCCATGGGCATCTACGACAGCTCTTATACGATTAGGCATGGAGTTTATCAACCGTAATATGGAATTTTGAGCGATCATCTCCCATTCCTCTTCTATGGCAGTTTTCAACTCCGGCATCGTCTGGGCAACCGGCTGACTAGCCCTAACACGTCTTTTTAGCTCTTCCCACATGTGCTCAATCGGGTTCATGTCTGGGCTTCTGGCTGACTAGTCCATAACACTGTGATGTTCCTGTTGCGATACAGTTCAGATTGAGCTCCTCCTGTTGAACTTGTTGTTCAACTTGAAATATATCGCTTATTACGCGTTATTAACTGCCTGTAGCATAAAACCGTAAGGCTATGAGTATTTGGTCCACTGGCTGTATTGTCTCTTTGGAAACACGAAACCGCGCTCGAAACTCCACATCACCGTATTTTTTAAATGCATTTAGCTTCACCACATTTCGGCGACTCACTGCAGGTCTTTCATGATCAGAAAGAGAAGATAAACGACGATAAAGACATGATTTTAACGCTTGAATAAATACGATCACAGATTTAGGAGACCTCGCGACCACTCTCAGATGTAAGGGGCGCTCAAATCAGTTTGACAGTTCATTTTGACAGCTAATTATTTAAGTGGCATTCCAGTATACGAATTTTACACTGAGTGGCGTTTGAGCGCAACTTAATTTAGGATACACTTAAGTTTAACACATGCTTAAAATTGACGTTTGAGAATACGAATTTTGTATTTAAGAGCTACTTATACATCTAAGCAGCCGTTAAATATTTGAGTGCCGTTTCAGTATTCGGCCGTAAGAGTCGTGAGCAGAGAATATGTTTGGATAAGAAAGCTTTAATTATTTATGTATTTTTTTATTTATTACTAGCTGACCCGGCGAACTTCGTACCGCCATATTTTCCGCCCGCGTGGTATTATCTCTAAATTTATCAGTGTTTCTCTACAATATTATGCATGTATTATACATATAAACCTTCCTCTCGAATCACTATTATAAAACCGCTTCAAAATCCGTTGCGTAGTTTTGAAGATTTAAGCATACATAGGGACGGACAGACAGCGACAGCGACTTTGTTTTATAATATGTAGTGATAGTGATAGTGATGATGATAGTGATTGTTTAATTGACCACAGACCACAAAATGTCCTGTAAAGATTTTAAGAACTTTCTTGTATGTCCTAAAGGAACAGATTGTGAGTTTAACCATGTGATAAGATAAGATTCTAGAGAGTTTCTTTGACCAAAATGAGGTTATTTTATCTGTGTTATCTAGAATGGGGAGGAGACAAATAAACTTGGAACGAGAACAACAAACTTTAATAACACATATATCCACAACCTTAGAGGAGAGGAAATCTTCAGAGTATCTAAATAATGAGAGAGATATAGCAAAAATTTCAACCTTGTTAGAGAAAATCACTAGTGAAATCACAGCGCTCAAGAGCTCTCTTATAGAAATGGGATCTCCAATGCTACCACCTCTGAGCCATATCAAGCATAATGAAGACACATCCACCACCTCATTCAAACCCTACACAGCCCATCTGAGAGGCAAAAATAGCACTTCATTTGGTGTAAAAAGGTCCCAACAAGCTCGCAAAAGCAAAATTAAATCAGACGATACAAACACTGAGGAGGATGATAAGATTGATATACCTAGAGAGCTCAGAGGTGGGATAGACCCGGTAGGTGAATATGACAGTATAGACGAGTACCAACAGAATACACGTATGATAGAGATAGAGAAGCCTAAAACTCGAGATGAAGAGCCTGGCTCCCCAAGAAGAGTAAAAAGCCCCTCTTCAAAGGGTTCTTAAAGTAGTGTTGGATTAGGACCAATTAAAGTTAAAGACTTCTCGTAACTGCAGTATTAACTCCAATTAGGTGGATAGTCTGCCTGTGCAAAAGCAGCTTGCTAACAGCCTACACTTAGAAATTAATCCCAGCATACATTATGTCAGTTAGAACAACAACAATTTAAAGCAGCTTTGAAAAAAAGATGTAGAAATAATAGTAACAATAGTAATTAAGATAAGAATAATAGTAATAATAATAATAATAACGATATCCATGGCGAGACGAGAATCTCGTGAAAGCCGAAAGAATTTGGACATGTGGAGTGTTGATTCGGCGATTATTGTTCCGATAATCGTGTCGGCTCACGGGTTGATTGCCAAGAGCCTCGACCAACATCTCAAGAGGCTCGCGTTAGATAGTTGGGTCAAGGGCCTGATGCAGAAGGCGGTACTCCTCGACACGGCACGTATTATGAGGAGGTTCCTCTTCCTGGAGCCCTAGCCACCGGCAGCTTGGTACCTGTACCCGATGCCGGTGGGGCACTATTTTTTATATTTTTAAATATATTTAAAATGTAATTTATTTGTAATTTTAACGAATAAAGAGATAATAATAATATTTTTAAGTAGGTATATTTAGAAATATAATTTATATGTATATACAGTGAATATAGGGGTATAATAATAATTGATAGATTAATAATTGATAGATTAATAAAAATTGTAGTTATGATCCTTTGCACGACTTGATGTGTGTTTTGATAGTTTTATATTAAGTAAACAGAAGAGAAGATGTTTATAAAAATTGAGTCTCTGTTACTTGAAAAATAAAATGAATTTGAAATGTGAAGTAATTGTTGGAAATGAGTAAAAAGATTAAATACTTTTAATGTGTTGTCTTTGAAATTTTATAAAGACATTTGAGTTTTGAATTCTGTCATGAGAAAAAAAAACAGCTGAACTGGTCTTTTTCAGGTCATGTTATTATATATGACGAACTTAATTTCAAGAATAAATTTAGAAATAAAATTAGAACCAGGTTGACGAACGAGTTAGAGTGCTTGTAGACGTCCGTTTTTTTCACCGGATAACGGACCGTGTTTCTTGTCGGATTCGCGGTGGTGTATGATTTGTAATGGATGTGTGGACATGCACCGGACAATGGACAAGAAACACGGTCCGTTATCCGGTGAAAAAAAACGGACGTCTACAAGCGCTCTAAGTGTTAATGAAAATGCCTTTTTATTATCCAAGAGGTGCTTCAAGTGCAATAGAATGGGACATATTGCGAGACATTGTAGAAGCAGCGAGACCGTGAGTCCTCAAGAAAAACCTTGTTTTAAATCATGCTTCAAATGCGACAGGACACAGGAGCGCAGATTGCAATAGAGATTTTCTATTGTTCAACGAATGCTAATATTGCAGATATTTTAACAAAAGGATAAGACAGAACGAAGTTTTTACGATTGAGGAAAAGTATTGTGAGTAATCAGTGAAGTGTCTGTGAACTTCACTGATCACTAACTGAGGGGAAAGTTGATAGTAGTGATGTGCATCGTTATAGGCAGTTAATTGGTTCTCTGTTGTACTTGGTGAATAAAACAAGATTAGATTTATCGTTTCATGTAGGATATTGTAATAGACATCAGGAGGGTCCGAATTTAAATGATTTTGCGAATATTAAAAATATTTTTAGATATATTATGGGGTTCAATTAATTCTGGTATAAGGTATGTTCGAGGGAATGATACAACTTTAAGAGCCTATTGTGATGCGGATTTTGGAAGGTGACCCTGACACTAGGAAGAGTACGACTGGCTTTATAGTTTTCTCTGCCAGTGGACCGATTCATTGGTGTTCACGTAAGCAGTCTGTAACAGCTCTCTCCAGTACAGAGGCCGAGTATATTTCTGCTGCAAAGTGTATTAAGGACTTATTGTTTGCAGTTGAGAACTTAATCCAAACCAAGGCTAACCAATGACTTTACTAATATCCATCGCCATGGCTCCTTCAAAATGGTCGGTTACTAAAAACCATCTGGGGGTTAAGGAGTCTGTCATTCAATCACTGAATGCAGAGGTGAGAGCATTCGTCACCAAGCCTGATCTGGTGGATCTGGCCACAAGTGCCTTCAATGGCAGTGTCCCTGAAGCTCAGTTCAATGCCCTCAGAGCATTTGCCCATAGCATAGCATATGATGGCTTCAACCCTCAGGTCATCATACAATTGTTGGCTGAAAAAGCAAAAACAGCAACTAAGGATGATACCACCATCGACTTTAAACTAGACGGTGTCGAATTTAAAGCAACGAGAGGTACTGACTTTGCGATGGATGTACAGATGCTCATCATCCTATTCTTGGTCAGAGGAAACAACCTCTTTAAAATAATGAAGACCGTAAGTAAGGATGCAAAGACCATTCTTTCGCTGAAAATTGCAGCATACTCTCTCAAGAGTGACGATGATGCTGATGAGAGCAAGAAGGAGAAAGGAGAAAGTGGTGTTGAGCTCTAGCGATGTGACCCTATCTAGGATTGCTGCATCCTTCCCTCACATCACCCTAGCAGTAGCAGCTAGTGCTAGGATCCCAGGTAAAGCAAATGTTGCTGCCATCACAGCTCAAATGAAGCTAGATAGAAACTCCACAGACATAACCTCCATGCCTTTTGTATTACAACATGGTATGATCCCAGCTCTGTTGTGCAGGTCTGAGCCCGAAAATGAAAGAGCTGAGGCAGTTCTGTTACATGTTCAATTTAGAACAGACCATGACACTGCAGCACCCGGCTGCCAAGAAATTGATGTTCATCGAGCCCCTCTCAAATCAAGTTGAAAGTAGTATGAAATTTGTTTCAGCTGCTATCCAAGGGCCCATGATGTCGGACACAATTCGGATGGAACTCCGGAAGTCTTTGGTGGACCTTGAAAGCTATGATGCTATCAAGCACTGGGTCCTAGCGGGATCAAATGCTTGGGTTAAAGCTTCCTCAGCATCCAATTACTCAGGACTCATGATGTCATTATCAGAGGCTGTGCCCCACCTAACTCCCAAAGTCTCTGCCACTGATGGCTAAGGACCAGGCCGTCACACCTTCACATGCATCACAGGGATCGATCCCTTATTGCATATTGACGGATACCATTCTGCAAGGGTGGAGCATGCGGCCCTTCGGAACAAGGTTGGTGTAAATATTTTTAGATTCCTTATTTGGCTGATCATGGCATATTATTATTATTTAGATTAATTAGGTTAAGCGTTAGGTTAGGTAAGGATTTATTGCAACTGAATTGCACTTCGAACTTATATACCGCGGCGCATCTCGCTCCTAGCGCGATGCAGAAATAATAGGCGTAACCAAACAGCGCCATCTAGTGACAAGTAAGGTAATTAAACTCTAGTACAAAATATGCTTAGTTTCTAAAGTTATTGGCTTTTGTTGAGGATATTAGTTAAAAAGTTTAAATACTTTGAAAGACTTGTCTTTGGGTTTTAAAAAGAATAGTTTTGAATATTGAATTGTCAAAGGAAAAAACAGGTGATGGTTTTTTCCTATTGGTGTCAGAATAGATTTGGGTTTAGTAGCAATATATTGGAAAAATAATTCAGAGAAGAAGTTTATAATTTTATTTAGAGATGTTGAGTGTTATAAAAATAGAGTAACCATGTTTACATTAATGTTTGTGTAAATGATATTTCTAAGGTTTTACAAATGATGAAAATATACTAGTGATCATGATGACTGATTAGAAGAACTTTGATTTAAAAGCCCCCTCTCAACGAGAATCCCTAAATATCTCTAACAGGTGATGGGCCTCCATATTAATATAGTGGGTTTTTCGAATATGGGTAAATTGGAATTTGAAATACAAGAATGGCATCCTCAAGTAAGTCTGAACTTTAGGATAACTTTACACTTGCTGACGACAACGAATACTCATTCTGGCGAAAGAAAATCCAAATTGTACTGAAATCTAAAGATTTATTAACAGTATTGCAAGAAAATACAGACAAAGATAAAGATTTTGATAGAAAAGATGCAAAAGCACAATGTATAATCTTGAACAGCATTGATAAAAAATACATTAATCATGTTATTAATTGTGAAACTAGCCAAGAAATGCTCATCAAGTTGGACCAGATATGTTTGGGAAATAAGGAAACGCAGATAAATAATCTTTTAGAACAATTTTACAATTTTGAATTCAAAAATGTTGACATTATGACAGATGTCAGTACAATAGAAAACCTAGCAACGAAAATTCGATCTTTGAACTTTCAATTTAATGATATCCAAATTATTTCAAAAATATTAAGCAGCCTACCAGAATATTTATCGAATTTAAGAACAGCATGGGAAGCAACAGCTTCAACAGACAGAAATTTGACAAATTTAAATTCTAGAATAAATTTAGAGACAAAAATTAGAACAAGAAGAAATGACGAACGAGCAAGTGTTAATGAAAATGCGTTTTTATTAGCCAAGAGATGCTTCAAGTGCAATAGAATGGGGCATATTGCAAGATATTGTAGAAGCAGCGAGACCGTGAGTCCTCAAGATAAACCTTGTTATAAATCATGTTATAAATGCGACAAGACAGGACACAGGAGCACGGATTGTAATAATAAATACAATTGTCAATATTGCAAAACTGACACCCACTATAGCAGATTTTGTCTCAAGAAGAACAACTCGAAGAACCTGTGAAATCTTTGAGCAGCAATCTACGACGCCTCTGTTGACCGGTGTACTTGGAGATGATGGCCTTTACTACATCCGGATGAAGGCTGTTGTAAGGTATGGAGAAGCTATGAGGTCAGTCGAAGCTCCTCTAGCTTCCAACGTGTCTCACAATTTTTGGCACCGCGCGTTGGCACATACGCCTTTATCAAAAACGAGAAAAATTGTTTTAGGCATTAATAATAATGAAAAAGAAGTCACCGCCTGCAAGATCTGCACTGCACACAGTCCAGGTTCAGTAGATTACCTTTTCAATCTGAAAGACGACGTGCGAATAAACCTTTGGAAATAATCCACTCCGATATTTGCGGTCCAATTAGTACACAGACCTATGATGGTTTTAGATATTTCATAACATTTTTAGATGATTACACACACTTTGTTAAAATATTTTTATTAAAAAATAAGTCCGAAGCTTACAATAAAATAGTAAGTTACATCAATAATGCTGAGAATCATTTTAATACTAAAGTTAAAACTTTTAGGTGTGATAATGGAGGTGAATATACCAATAATTTATTTAAAAAGTTTTGCGATAATAAAGGAATCAATGTTGATTATAGATTACCATATTCTCCTCAACATAATGGCAAAGCAGAGCGTTTGAATCGAACTATCATGAATAGGACGCGATCGTTATTATTTGAGTTCGATCTACCAAAAGTCCTTTGGGGAGAAGCTGTTTTAACAGCAGCATACTTAACAAATAGATGCGCTAATACAATTAACAGTAGAACTCTGGCAGAAATGTGGTTAAGTAGGATACCTAATTTAAAATACTTGAATATTTTCGGTTCTTTGGCATACTATAAAGTCAATACAAAACTAAATAAATTAGACCATAGGGTGTCAGAATAGATTTGGGTTTAGTAGCAATATGTTGGAAAATTCAGAGAAGAAGTTTATAATTTTATTTAGAGATGTTGAGTGTTATAAAAAGGGATATTTTTAAATGCACATCTGTATATTTTTCCAGCAAACTACGTAACTCCACTAATTTACTGAATTGCACACTAATTAAATCAAATGATAGGTCTATTGAAAAAGGTGCGCAATCCGACTTGGATAGATTAGGATAGAAGGCTAATGCGGGAGTGGAGCGAAGCGGAGCTCCCGCATTTGCCTTCGTGGTTATTTTTTTTATTTAACCAAAGGAATTGTTCTGCAAATTTCATTAAACAGTATATTTAATTTGATATAGTTAGTGTACATAATTAGTGTGCAAGTCAGTATTTTTGATATAACTTTGAAATATTTTGTTAGAAAAAAGGGAATATATAAATATAGAGTATAAAAATAGAGTAACCATGTTTATATTAATGTTTGTCCCTAAATATCTCTAACAAGTTTAATATATTGTTTAGAAAGTCTATGTTTTAATAAAGTAACGGTGAAAGTTTTATAGCAATTATGTTTGAAAGAAGAAAAATACATAAACTTGTGATCATGAATTTATTAAGAAGTATTATTTAAAAGTCCCCTTTCAATGAAAATTCCTTTAACAAAATGACGAAAAATAAATCAATTTCATTCACAACCATGAACAAAACCAACAGCGACACAAATTTTAATGGACTATTTTTTTGTACCACATAGTTGTCAGACACAAACACATAGCCCACCTAATGGAAAGTGGTTACCGTGGCGTATGGACGTTTGAAAATCATACATTATATTATCAATCAATACATGAACCCGCGACGTCCCATTCTAAAGACAAGACTCTGACAACTGAGCTAGCTGGACCTGTCCTGAAAAACAGTCCTGAAAAGTTAGCAAACTATGCTTCAAAATTTCATTCATTTGACAATGGAACATTAAAAATTTCTGGAATCATTTTGGTTTTTTATTTCTTTAGGTTTTTCATTATTACTTATTATATTTATATTATTCAGCCCGTTAATTGACTATATCCTACTGTGTGCTATATGTGATGAGCATTGCAAAGCAAGATAATTACGTACAAAGTACGAATACAATTTTTATTTTACATTACAACCAATTTGTTACTTCAATATAAAATTCAAGTTGGTTTAGATTTTTGGTTATACCGCGACTGGAGAAAGTTTTAATTTCAATTCTATTATCAGTGAAAGATATCGAACAACCACAATTCCAAAATAGTATCAAATACAACTTGGGTGGCAGACAAGCACACGGTACACTTGATGGAAAGTGGTTACCGTGGACTATGGAAGTCACACTCACGCTGCCGACCCCGTAAGAAGCTTCTAATGCCCATCTTGAAGAACCACGGCATATCGGCACGGGAAATCAAATGTGCAACATTAATAATATCAAAATATAGGAAGCATTATATCAAGTATCAAGCCTGATTGAATAGTATTTCCATCTAATTTCTGCTGTGATCATTCAACTAATGACAATTCACAAAACAACGACAAAGTTCAACGAAGTCCACTGAATATTCCTTTTTAATACCACTTATGTGGCAGACAAGCAAGCGGCCCACCTGATGAAAATTGACCACCGCAATCAAGAAACGTATGCAACAGCAAATGCGTTACACTCGCACTTCAAAAGTTCTACAAAATCCAAGAAAATATTTGAAACTTGAACAACGCTGTCTATTTATTTGTCTGACACATTTTTATAATAAGCTAGTTTAATTATTGTAATGTAAATAAATTGTAGGACGCTGCCTCAAAAGAAATTCCACCAAGAAAATCAAACTATCACTTATTAAATCTTACACGATTAGGTATCCTTATTGCTATGTGAAGCTTTAACTTTATTATACAAGAATCACATTTATTTATTTGATAATCTATATCTGAAAGCTTATTATTTATTAAAATTGTACAGTAAAAAATGTAAGAAACAGAAAACTGCCTCAATGATGTTCCAATGCCAATGACAGCTATAAAAAATAGAACGTCATGTTTGAAAAAAGAAAAATACTGCAAAGAGTGGCAAGGAGTTTCAACTTGAATTAGTACAGACAACTATTATGATGAAATTGTTTTTTTTCTATGGGTATAAAATCCTGTAGCATAGTTTTTTAAGTATTTTAATATTATAAGATTACATAGCCGCGTGGTTCCCGGCAGAGTAGAATTTGGACCACCCCATCTCCTCCCATACGGTGTCGTACAAGGCGACTAAGGGATAAGGCTGTTTAACATCAGACAGATATATAGCCCAGACTCAGCCTCAGATACATGGCTCGAGTCAACAATTGTGCCCGGGATGCAGCAATAGGCTCACCCCCTATTACGTGGGACCTAATTTATTGATTGGTGAAATGAGGGTGTTAATTCACCTCTGCCTAACCCTCCAGGGATAAAAGCGTGATTGTATGAATGTATGTATTGATGCGAATGAAAATATGTAAAAGTAATTGTGTAAAATATGGTGTAAAAATACTTTTTTTGTATATACCCTATTATACCTACATACATACACCTACATACAATAATAGAGTAAAAACCACTTACCACTTAAAGACCGCTTACCCAGTTATCAATTTCGTACTTTTCAACTTATGAACATGTTAGTATATTACAAAATATAAATAAAACATAAACTTAATGTATTACTATATTTTTATGAATAAACAAAGAAGCATTTTATTACCGCCATTTTGAAGTTATTACAATCTGTGCGATCACTCGGAACATTTTGCGCGGTTTCGTGCGTTGTTCTAAATTCAATTTTTTTTATAATAAAATTCTTAGTGGCCAATAGAAAAAAGTTTTTATGTAACCCCGCATATTTAAAGAGGTTTAAGGTCATATTTGACTTTCATAGACGCGTTAAGCTGGGTCCACATTTGTAGCACCTTGACGTATCGCGATCAGTCGTATCGTATCGAGTATTTGTATCATAAATATGGACGCTCATTTTGTCCATATCATTAGGGCGTATTTCGTAAAAAACGCGTCCATACTTAGTAAGTGCTGTAATGATGTATCAAGATACGCGTTTAGTGCGAATCGGGCTGTAGGTATCAGATACGGCGGCGTGTATTGTTAACGCGTATCATCTCGTGTCCAAACTAGCGATCATGATACGCGTTGAGGCCACGCGAAGGAGATACGATACACAGAAAAGCTACAAATATGGATCCAGCTTTAGTCAATCTGAGCGATACGTTTGCCTTATTTTTTTTCTTTGTGACGGTGCAGTTTGTTGCGAACATTTCATTAGTAGGTACAGGGGAAGTGGATTTTTTTCATGAGTAGGTAAGATTAGGTAATCTATCTATCTATCTTCTATCTAAACTATTATATACCTAATTGTTAAGTGGTCGTGTCTGTACATTGCGATATTTAAAAAAAAATACTTGGGTTATGTTATGTTAACGATACTGAACACGAAAATATTTTTTTTAAATTTCCTGTCTGTTTGTCTGTTTGTCCGCGATGGACGCGAAAACTACTGGACGAATTTTGATGCGGTTTTTTTTTTGTTAGAAAGGGCTTACTCAGACTTAAAATCTTACGTTTGTTTGATCGCAATCGGTTGAGTAGAACCGAAGATATGAGCAAAGTTCGCGTTAAACGAGATGCACGCGGGCGGAGCCACGGGCGGAAGGCTAGTCTATTATATTTAAGTACTATCTAGTTTTGCTCGTGACATATCTTGAACCTAAAATATGCTCAAAATATGCTATAAATGCGCAATACACATTTCTAGGGTGTCTTTTGAGTATAGCAATCCGCGAGCGCCAGGGCCTCATTAGTTACGCGATTTAGGCCCAAGACCCAGAACAGATAATACTAGCGTACCCAAGATATGGGTCCTAAGGTATATTCTAGTTAGCCCTTTAGCTACGTTAAATTGTTTCATGTTACAATTTTATTCGGGTAAATGTTTTCTTTTTTACAAATAATATACCTGTCCGTAAAACGGGTCCCATGGGTAACGTAAAAAGCTTCTATTAAGAAATACAATGACTTCAAAGCTAGATGGTGAAACTGTATCCACTGCCTATAACAACTACTCTGTAACCCATATATGCAATGAATTATTAAATGATTAAATGATTAAATTCTTGCTTAAAAAAAAAAGATTCACTATCTTCCACAATATCAATAAGATTAACCAGTCTTATCCTCAAAAGTAGCGCAAAGAGTCAGTTTCCCCTTCTTAGCGCACAGACTAACTTATAAGAACGAGCCCAAGATATAACAAATTGAATTTCCAAACCTATTTATTTTAGTACGTGGCAGTAACGCATTTTCCCTTCACCTAAATTTATCTAAATAGAATTTTCTTAAGATATAGGTACTTTTACTGGCGAATGTACGATGCGAAAAAAAAGTAGAGGTAATAGTACATTATGGTACAAGTGAGCAACGTTGGTGATTACCGCCGAGGCGCCATTGAGACCCGAGCCGCCAGGCGAGGGTCTTAAGACAGCCGAGGACGGTAATCATCATGCTCACACGTGCCATACGACGTTTTACAACACACTTGCGAATAAAATAATACTACAAATACTAAATAAACAATACTACAAATTAATTCGTTTTCCTATGCGCGCGCATTTAACAATGGCGGTCGACCATATTTAAAAAAAAGAGGTTTGAACTTAACTTTTTTTTTACTCTGTTTTTTTTTTCTGTACTTAGAAAAAAAAAAGTTAAATTTGAGTGAAAATTTTGTTTATTACACAAGTATTACAAGTTGAAATTATTTATTTAAATACGAAAATGCATCAAATGACCATACAATAGGCGTATTAATTTATTCGTACTATTAAACACGTTATTTTTTGTATCAAAACTTTTTTAAGAACATAGACAATTATAGACACTTCCTATAAAATGTAAAAAAGAATCTTTAACTCACTTTTGTGAATAATAGCAATGAAAAAGTCACAGTTTTATAATAGGTGTCATTCCGTGCTTAATTGCGGTAAAATAATATCACTTTTATGAGCGGGTGTTTTGTAAAATATTTTATGCATAACCTACTTAAGTACAGGTTGAAATTGTAATATAGTTACTAAATCATTATTCTTCATTCATACTCAACTTATTAAAGCGTCGGTAGCTTAGTGGTTAAGGAGTCGACCTTACGATCGAGAGGTCCCGGGTTCGAATCCTGGCCATTACACTACTGACGTAAACCCACTCCTAGCACAAGCAATTTAGCTTAGTTGGAGGGGTTAACGGGAATATTAGTAATTTCAGTTGCTAATATTCTTTTAAAAAGAAAAAAAAAAAAAAAAAAATAACAAAAGAAGGTTAAAATCAGAATTGTTTTTTTTTTTTTCGATATTTTAGAACTACTGTGAAAAAATATGAATAAATTTTTAATCATGACGTTATCGTCGCTTTACCTTCAGCCAAAGATAAATTCTCAGGAAAGAGCTTACCATTAGGTAAGATGAAGTGATATTGACGTGTCCTTAAAAAAGTTATATTTTCTTATTAGGTAGGTACTAATCAAATAGTACCAAATTTGTTTTACTACGGGCCAACCGACTCCTTTACCCTTGTTACCCTTGCTAGAAGACCCGCTAGCCGCCAGCTCTGTTCCTTTTTCAAAAGTCACGCCTTTTTCCCGTAAATATAATTATTTTTGAACACTAATCGATGTTATTAAAAGTGAGCCTTATTACAATAAATATGGGTTATGGTTATTTATGAAATCTGTTATGGAAACAGGATTATCACGCAAGCGATTTACGCCAACTAAACGTTCGCTTTACCGTGAGGGCGCGCGTTACCAATTACGTAAATGAATATTATGAATATTATGAAGTTTATGAACAGACTGGTAAGTGGTAACGAGTAAATGAGTGAACGCGGAATAATTAATGTATAAGTATAATTATAATTATATTGGTTATTTATCACTACATATTATAAAACAAAGTCGCTGTCGCTGTCTGTCCGTCCCTATATATATATACATAGGGAATATATAGCGTAAATCTTCAAAACTGCGCAACGGATTTTGAAGCGGTTTTAATAGATAGAGTAATTCAAGAGGAAGGTTTATATGTATAATACATGACTAATATTGTAGAGAAACAGTGATAAATTTAGAGATATGCAGCGGGAACGGGGTCAGAAAATATGGCGGTACGAAGTTCGCCGGGTCAGCTAGTACTTGATAAATTTCTGTATGATAACTTTTTATCTATACTTATCAATTGCCAGAGCAATAGGCAACTTCCCATCAAGTGGGCAGTCTCTGCCACCTAAGTGACCCAATAAAATGAAATTCTAAATTCCAACCTTCAATCTTCGGTGGAAGTGCTAACATACATTTTCGAGGTAAAAGATCTGCATTGCGTGTTGCGTGTTTGTAATAATAAATGAAAAATGGTATTATAAAAACTCATAACATAACATAAACTCACGCCTATATCCCCGAAGGGGTAGGCAGAGGTTCTAGCACCCACATTTCGCCGTTTATGTTTAGGTCCCAATGTAATAGGTGGCGAGCCTATTGCCATTAACCGGGCACTTATAAAGCTGCGCTTATATAAACTTATAAAAAAAATATTATAAAAAATACTTAATAAATTACCTTTTCTTGTTCTGTATCGTTTTTATCGGGCCGTGAAAAAGCATCTGAAGAGGCCGTTAGAATGCCACCATTGTAACGTGGTACGTGTCTTAGGTGACCCTTTTTTCTTAGACTGCTTTCAGCTTACCATCAGGCGAGATGAAGTCAAATTGACGTGTCCTATATAAAAAAACAACGGGATCATGGCGCGTGATCATCCCTTATTCTTAAGTATTTATGAATATACCGCCCGGAAGTCATTATCATAAGAAGAGATCAATATAAAAACAATGCTATTGTTTTATTATGGCTCATTCCAAGTTTAAATTGCTTCCCGGCCTCTGTCCGTTCATTTTGGATGACAAAAACTGCTCGTTTTTCACGTATTCCACACGATCGATCAGCGAAAAGGTAACTCCTTTGAAACCAATGGGTGCAAAATGCAATGGAGTGTAGCCAACGACAAAAAATAACGGTTTTCAAAGTACGGGAATACCATAGTACAGTAGTAAATTTAGGTCGTGATTTCATATCTATATAATCGTATGATGTACGGTTGCACGGGTAGTGAACTAGTATATTTTGTACACACAGAACCCCTATTAGCTTGATATCATTTTCGGATATCCACCGCCCGGAACAGCTTCTACGGCACGGATAATTTCAGTGTATTCACTCTCTTGCTCCTTTTCCTCCGGGTCTTTGGCGCGCATAGATGAGTACCTAATCTCAATGGCTACACTACAGCAGGCCTCCGTCACTCGCCCGTAGCTGCGGAGATAAGCACCTACAATGCTCCAAACCCCTGAGTTGTTATAGCAGTGGGGGCCGGCGCGCGACGGCGAGCACACGCGTGACGTAATTTGCGTATTGTGATCGCATCATATTGGGATCGCAATACAAATAAGTATGTGAAAATTTACAAATAAAGAACTCTAAATTCTCTTTTTTAAAATTAGAAGAGCGTAAAATGAAAATGTAAGTTTTTACTATTTTTATGCAGATTACTTTTTGATGAATTAGTACCAAAGCCATTACGTTCTAGTTGACACCTTCGTATTATTTATGTATGTAGGTAGTTAAATAACTAAATCGTCGTGAACCTACGACTTTGGTACTTACCTATTATAGGCCTACCTATAATAATGAGTTCGTAAGAACTAAAAAAAATTGTTCTGTAGGTACTTATTTTGAAACAAGTATGTATTTATGTCGTGCTGGTATTTTAATGACTACCTAGTTTATTTAATTTGTATTAGTACCGCACCTAAAAGGTACGCCGCCGCCGGCTACCTACCTACTACATGATGAATGATGATCGTAAGATTACAAATATTGGTGAATCGAAAGATTTATATCGGTGAACGCCGTAGAAAATTTACTGAACATGATACTATTGCAAAAAGCTATTAACTTGCATAAAATGTACTTATTTCATCGTTTCATTCAAAGTTTCGTTTCAACCAAGGTCAAGGCACAGCGAACGTGGCCGCCGGCGCCTCCTTCTGCGAGCAAGTAATGCTCGTGAAAGAGGCGGCGGAGCGGAAGCAAAGGAGAATAGCAGTCCTTGCGGCCCGCGAAGAGCGGAGGAGAATCGCAAACCGCGCGGCCCGCGACGAGCGGTGGTAACTCGGGCGTCGGAGGTCGCAGAATGACCTCCGTCCCCCATGAGCGCGGGCCTGGGGGTGACGGGTGGGGCCGCCTGTCACCCTAGCAGAAGCAGGCCGCGACGGCGGCACGCATTGTGTGCCTCCCCGTGCCCGGGGGCGAGTTGGGGACTCTGGAGGGCCCCACACCGGAAGAGGGCCAGATCAAGGGACCATATGTCCTGGGTCGGCCGGGGTGCGAGGGATATGGCTATGACAATCTCACCTCCGGCAACTGACGGACCACAGACGGCGTGCGTTATAGTCGGTTCGAGTCCGACATAACCTCCTCCTCCGGCTCCGGCGGGGGAGTATCCGTGGGGATTTTTCGCACGATAAAAAAAAGGCACAGTGAACGTGTGTTGGGCTGTGTTCGACTAGGTTCGGCTGTACTCGTACCTCAGTCGCCCATACTCATCGCTGCATTTTGACGCGAACAAGCATCATTATTTTTATTATTATAACATCCAGCCATTTTTGCGTCGGGGGTTACAGAATGAATAGTGATTGTAAACATTTTATCGGATTGTTTTATTTTATTCTCTGACAAGGGACAACCCTAACACTCAAGTTGGTGGCGTTGGATATTCGGAACAATGGGCGATTCCAAGAAAATATCGTAGGTTAATATAACGGCGGCTTTCGTCAATAATAAAGGAGTGCAACTTCTGTACGTAGTACTATTACTTATTCTGTGACTACAGACCGACCGAGATCGCTGAACCGTGCGGATAAGATACAGTAGGCAGATGCTATAAGAACGTTACGAACTATCGAATAAACTCGACAGCTGAATCCGCAGTGAGTTTAAAATATCGCATGCTGTAAATTTGGTGACGTCACGTTGTCGAGCACCTAAACATACAGCACTATTGACTCATGAGTCGACAGTGTCGACAGTGACAGTGACGTCGCCAAATTTACAGCATGTGAAATTGAAATCTCACAGCAGATTCAGGTGTTGAGTTCGTTTGATCGTTCGAAACTTTCTTACAGCATGTGCCTGCAGAAGGAGAAAGAAAGAGCATGAATCGAGTTGAGAGCAAGAGTGTTGCCGCCGTAAGCGTTGGTGGCGGACTGACCAAATCTGACGCAGATTCTCCCTCCATCTCGCCGCGTACATACCCAAGGCGAGGCCAATCTAGCTATTAAAAAAAAATAAATAAAAAAAAAAAAAAATTAAGTTAATCTGTGACAATAGCCAGTCACAGGGTCTGCAGCGTGAGGCTTTCTACTCCAACAGGTATTTTAAAAGACCACTGTGTACTGGTCTTGTTATTAATATTACTAAAGAGCTAGAATGCTCTGGTGCACGTGTTTCCCTTGTCTTACAAGTCTTCGTCAAGCTAGGCGTGAAAAAGCATCTATCGAGGCCGTCAAGTTCGGGACTGCCATTTTAAGGTCAACACTGTCAGGAATGGTGGCACACGTATCCTCTGGATCAGCTTTTTTACCATCTAGCGTCATGCAGTCAATTGACAGACTAAATATTAAAAAAATAACTTTTTACGTAGGTAAATATTTACAACAAGCTAAGCGTTATATTCTAGAACATTTTATTTGTTTAAGAACCTAACAACATATTGTTGTTTGTTTGTTAACAATATTACCAAATGGCCACAATTTGTACTCCCCAACGATTCCTCTCCTGCAGGAACCACTAGTACTGATTTGTTAGATAAAATCATCCCCCGGGCCCCACTATACAATGACCCATAAATTTCCAATAACGATCCGAACATATCCAGCAAAGCCATGTTATGAGACTGTTATTCGCGTACCTATAAATAAATAAACGTGATACATTCCTCAACTATAATATGTTCCAGTAACTGAGTGCAATATCCCAAAAGGGGAAATCGCTACATGATCCCTATAGGGAGATTCTTGGCATATCGCTAGTGTAACTTACTCGCTTTAAGGTGTGAGCAGTTGAGCACCCTAGGGAAAGAAAGGGTAGTATATAGAGACTATGTAACTTTTTAACTTCAAAATATCTCAGTCAATTTTAAACCTTGTCTTATTTACGATGTTTATGTGAAAAGAATAACTTTTGCAGCTGCATTTCATTCTATGGTTTTTTAGTAAATTACGATTATGCTCGTAGGTTTAGTAATTATTTTTGAGACAAGCACATTGTTATATAATATAAGTCATTTAACCAATGTTGTGATTTCATGTAAAAACAGTATGCCTCTCCCAATATAGGGAGAGGCTAGGCCCAGCAGCGGACTGCGATAGGCTAATCGATTAATTGTTAGTTCTTATTGCTACCCTGATATTTTCACAAGGTTATCAAAATTAAGCTAAGATAATAAATCACTGAAAAATATTTATTTCAGTCAGTTTAATCGATTTCACATCCTACTAATATTATAAATGTGAAAGTTTGTGAGAATGGATGTGTGGATGTGTGGATGTTTGTTACTCTTTCACGCATAAACGGCTGGACCGATTTGGTTGAAATTTGGTATGTATATAGGTTATAACCTGGATTAACATATAGGCTATATATCAGCGATGAACGGGATCAGAATTCCACGCGGGCGGAGCCGCGGGCAACAGCTAGTAATACATAAAAACTTTAGGGCATATAAATACTACACAGATTCTCATTTCAAATCCATTCTACCTGCCTCAACAACTTAACAGTAGTAAGACAAGTAATTACTCACCCTATCAGGTACATACAAGTGGGTCATGAAAAAGCAGCATCAATTTATCACTATTTAACAGGACGGTTAGCCTCTCGGGTAAGGAACCTAAATCAGCCGACTTGAAATGTAACTTAGGAAAAATAGATAAATTTTTGTTCTGGATCATTCCTTGTAGCTTTTTGGTAAAAACTTACCATTCATTTATATCAAACTTCGGCTTATGCCAGAACTATCTTAGTAACTTAGACTATGTACAAACTCTATACCTGGACACAGCAAGGGTCATAGCAAATGACTAGTAGATACTTCGGTATAAGTTGACATAATATCATGACATGTCATTGCACAAATTGGCAGTTTAAAAAACAATATTGACATGACAGCGTTTTTCATGTCGTTTTTTTTTTTTTGCGATATTTTTGTTGGACGGAGTCTATACAGTATATAAGCTCGTTATTACGAACTAATGAATTTTGTTTTTGTATGGGGTAGGTAACGCCATCTGTATTAAGTGGAAGCAACTAATATTTATGGTGTCTGCTATTTTTTTTTGTGGTGACTCAATGTTTTTTTTATTCTCAGCACACACGTACACCTGAATATTATAGAATCACGGTATCGCCAGTATGAAAGATATTCTCTCAACTTTTTAAAAGGCAAGTAAGCGCACTGGGTCTAAGATGAGTCTTGATTCGGTAGAAGATATCGCTTAAAAGGTAGGTACGTAAATGAGAATTTCCACATCCAGGATAAGATCTAATTCTCTTGGAAAAAACTATTCTCATGATATGATACTGACGCAGGCTCAAGTTCTGTCCTAAGTTTTTTCTATATACAACTCAGGTGGTAGACAAGCGCTCTTTTATTTATACATCAATAAATTGACCTATTAAAGTTCATTGCAGGCCATTTCACCTAGTTCTCGGCCTTTCACGTTATAATAACGTATCATTACATTATATGCAGAGTAATTATTATTTTACACTAGCTGTTGCCCGCGGCTCCGCCCGCGTGGAATTCTGATCCCGTTCATCGCTGATATATAGCCTATATGTTAATCCAGGGTATAACCTATATACATATCAAATTTCAACCAAATCGGTCCAGCCGTTTATGCGTGAAAGAGTAACAAACATCCACACATCCATTCTCACAAACTTTCACATTTATAATATTAGTAGGATAGTAGGATTAGTAGGATTAGGCATTCAGCCTACGTATTTCAATTCCAAAAGGGGCTACACTTTACTTCCAGAGGCTAAAAGAAGCTCCGAAAACGGTAAGTGCAATAACGTCAGAGACACCTTTAAATATTAGCTCGGTGGGAAATATTTTAAAATCAGCGGTTGGTCCCCAAGGTTGTTGCTACAATTTGCATAACATGCTAATTTTAACCATAATGATAACAAAAGCATAAATATTAAAAGTTTGTGCTAATTATTTATGTTAGAGCCTTAATTAGTTCACGACTAAAAATAAAGTGAATGTAAAGAATCTACATTTTGTTTTCCCCAACACGAATGAACTTCATCTTCTTTTTAATATTGTAAGACACAATAATATTAACGAGATCAATATCAATGATGCAAAAAGTCTTAAGCTTGCATAAATATATTTTTATTAATACTCTAAGGAAAAATGTCTAAAAGCCGCGTTAATCATTTTCTATCAGGTAGGCCGTGTGCTTGTCTACCACCTAAGTGGTATAAAAAGAATATATCTAGAAGACATACGCAATAGTAATATAGTATCTAAGTAAAGAACCTTGAAGAAGGAAGTACCAATTTCTCGATGAAATCCTAGTATTTATTCCATATTATAAAAACCATAATCTCGTCATAAATTGACTCGAATTGTTGTACATATAGTTAGATAGAAGCGACAGGGAGTAATTCTTGGGACTTCGGAATCCCAAGAATTACAAAATAAATATCCTGAACTACTAAGTAAACCCAACTTTATTACAAAATATGTAGAAAAAATTATATGCCTAGACCCAGAAAACTATCTTCGAGCGAATACAAAATGTAATATAGCCCTAGAATATGAATTGTGTGAGTAAGGATAGAATACTAATTTTGTTTATGTTAACAAAAAATATAGAAAATACATACCGAGTGTGAATAATTTCGCAAGCTCTCACTTGTTTACGGATTATAAAAGTGTCAAAGTGGGAATATAAACCAATGCAAAACACTAGGTACAAAATCAGGTTCTAAATTCTGGTTTGATCTGGACGATGAAATTCGTTGTAGTTTTGGAGTACAGGCATGGTCCCGCCATTATGACGCATCATAATGGCGGGACCAGTGTTATCGTGAAATTCCGTTTATGCCGTGTAAGGTACAAAAATTTCAGGACAGGTACAAAATAGAACTAAATGGGTGCTAAATATACGTGGGAGAATCTTTCAAATACAAGAGTTGGTCCCGTCATTATGATGTTTATAAAACACTAGGTACAGCTGTTATGACACAATGTACAAATTTTTTTTACAAGAATATACAATGTATTATTTTTATTAATAAAAAAGAATACTAGTTATCTTATCAAGCCATAGAGTGTGGAAGTTCGTGCATGCGTCTTTATTCTTACTATTCATACATTTCAAATTAAGAGAAGCATTTCGTAACTAAGGGATAAGGTTTTCATTTCATTTACCATTTTTAGAGAGATTTGATCCTCATCATTGAAACTATCGATTAATACCATAAATTAGGATGTTAATTTTTCGGATTTTAGTCTGTTTGATTACAGGGTGTGGCAAGTTTTCAAAAAATTTTGAATGCATTTTGTTTCTTTAAAAAAAAGGAATACTTCCTTTGAGTGAAATTTGCAATCTCCAGTATTTAGAGTACTTTCTTTCGTTTAGACCTTACCTGGGTAAGGTCTAAACTAAATCTTCCACCCTGTATAGTATACAATGTCTGAAGTTGGCTCTTTCCTCCTGGATACCTATTAGGCCGAAGCCAAACGAGCGTAATGTTTTGAGTTGCGTAATTTCGGTCACTGCGTTCGATTTCATAGAAGACTCCTGTTTACAGACATTACATACATTTTGCATTATGTATCACTAGCTGACCCGGCGAACTTCGTACCACCATATTTTCCCGCCCGCGTGGTATTATCAGTGTTTCTCTACAATATTATGCATGTATACATTATAAACCTTCCTCTTGAATCACTCTATCTAATAAAAAAACCCGCTTCAAAATCCGTTGCGTAGTTTTGAAGATTTAAGCATACATAGGGATGGACAGACAGCGACTTTGTTTTATAATAATATGTAGTGATGTGGCACAAACTGGAGTTTTGTACAAAACATAAGTGGAAATGTGAACAAATCCTGTTATTATTCCTACAAAATTAAATGTGTAAACTTTTTGTATCTACCTAAGTTAATAAGACAATGGAAAATATTACGTTCCACTATGTTAAATAAGTGTGATTTTAAATTTGTACCTCACAAAACTCAACGCACAGAAAGTAAGAAGCTTAAAAACCACAATCTTGTCAAAAGATATTCTAGCAGACAAAGTAATGAGTCGACATACGAGTACCTACCTACCAACGAATATTTTCGAGTCATTCACCATCTCGCGATCGTCAAATTCGCGAGCGCGCGCGAGTTGGCAAGTTTCGATTTTGAATTATTTTTGTGTCATCAACTCGCGCGTTTGTGAAAATATGACGTATTTGTGTACAGTCAGCTACAAAAACGTTGTGATAGATTAAATTAGGTACCTATTTTAAATGTACAAGATATTTTAGGCTAGCTTCACATGTAACGCGCGTTAACGGAGGTCAGTGGTTACTCGGGACATTATATCTTGCACCTAAAATGTGTCTTTTGAGGATAGCATGGGTGCCACGGCGGGAGCCAGGACCTCGTTAGTCTCGTGATTCAGGTCTAAGATACGGGTCTCGATCCCGAGGTATAAGCGCTACCGCATTTTGCGAGAGTTTGTCAGTTTGTTTCGGCAGAGCTTAGAAAATGGACGTGGAAGAAGCTATTATTTTGTCATTATGTTAAAAAATAGAAAACTTAAGCATGCGTTCACGTACATTAATTATTTGAAAATACGTAATAAAATTTGGCCATCTCAATATACATTTATACGACTTGAGTTTGAAGTAAAAGAAAACACAGTTTTCGAGAGATAACTAACAATATTCAGCGAATCAACAATATTACAATGACTCAAGAATATCGTCTGTTACTTATTATGTGTATTGTCGAAAGCTAAGTGAATAAAACAAAAATCAAATCAACAACGTAGTCATCAATAATGTAAGGGGAATTAACAAAAGGAGAAGGAAAGGAGAGCCTTTGCTGTAAAAGCACATACCTGCGTATTCTTGGTATTGAACTCGACCAGGTTTTCAGAGCCCCATTGAGAAATGTGGTTCAGAATTCGGTCAAGCTTACTGACGAGATGCTGCCCAAACATAATCAAAATAGTAAACAATAATAAAATACCTTTTTTGGTTTTATTACTTATATTAGGTAGGTACCAATAACATTAATCACAGTCTTAGCAACTATTAAAATCACAGATTGGGGTTTGTTATAATAATTTTACTGTTATGTTACTAGTAAAATTATGCAGTGACGTGCGGTCCGCATTATTGGGAATCCTAAGGTCACCAACACCCTCGAGCCTTTACAGTTGCGTAGAGATGTGGCATCTTTGACGTTATTTTACCGTCTCTACTCTACCATGGTGAATGTTCTGATGAGCTCTTCCAATTATTCTCACCCTCTCCTTTCCTATATAGGACAACAACACGTGCAAGACTTAGATGCCACCTTAGAGTATATATTGCTCTAGAGCGCGCCTTACAAGTATGAACTGCTATGACGGGTATAAACAGTACCGAGGCTCCTGGCTCAATCTCAATCAGTAGCAAAACAATACCCGTCAAAATGACTACGCAAATAAAATTTAATTCGATATGTTATATCAAAATTTTATACAACATCGTATATTTGTAGTAATAATGAAGCAAAAATAACGCAAAATGACGCCATTTTTTTGTATTTTGGTTTTAATTTTATCAATACATATCAAATCGAACAAAATACTTCATAAAAACAAACTACATTAATAAGTGCATCTATTGATATTTTCGGTAATGCATGAAACGTCACTATAGGTGCGCCGTACCATCGCAAATTATGTTAATATTTAATATTAAATAAATTGTGAAACATTACAAATTTATCTTAAATACAGCCTAAAGTAAAAGATAAGCGAAAAAAAAATCTAATTTCATACGACGCATATTAAGATGACATAGTTAGCTACTCATAACAGATATCATAATATCGACCGTGTCCCCCTAGTGGCCTAGTCTCACTTCGCAAGTCTATATCGAAATCTAAGATGAAAAATAAAACATTCTCAGCGCATCAACCAATGCAGGTAAAGACGCGAGTATACATTAGTTTTCTTTTTCATGTTTTCTTTGATCCTTTTCTATCTGACTGTACTTTAGCATGCGCGCGAGATGACGACGAAAAAATAATTCGAAATCAAAAATTGCCAACTCGCGCGCGCTCGCGAATTTGACGATCGCGAGATGGTGAATGACTCATATTTTCATTATACGAAAAATCCCTGACATTGTTTCCGTACAGAACTGTTTCTTATTTGTTCATAATTTATTCCATAGTTAATTATGTGAAACTGGCTGTTACTCGCGGCTCTGCCTGCGTGCTATTTTGATCCCGTTGGAACCTATGGGAACCTATTCTCGGGATACAAAAAAGTAGGCCATTTGTAACTATTCAAATCGACTAAGATAGAAAAAAGTGAATCCACCTTAGGTGGGACTCGAACCCGCGATCTTTCCCTTACAGGGGGAATGCTCTGACCACTGAGCCACCGAGGCTCACCGCTTCTATAACAACGAATTGACACTTGTCTATGGGGTAGATTTACTATTATTGTATCACTATCACCACATATTATAAAACAAAGTCGCTGTCGCTGTCTGTCCGTCCCTACGTATGCTTATATCTTCAAAACTACGCAACGGATTTTGAAGCGGTTTTTTTTAATAGATAGAGTGATTCAAGAGGAAGTTTTATATGTATAAAACATGCGTAATATTGTATAGAAACACTGATAAATTTAGAGATAATACCACGCGGGCGGAAAATATGACGGTACGAAGTTCGCCGGGTCAGCTAGTTTAAAATATGGATCCGTACAAAAAGTTGTAAATCGCTCCGTAAATGTTTCATTTCACACTTAATTGAATGCAATTTGTTTTTCATCATTAAAAGTCTGGCATTCACGACGACCCCCACCGTGAAGTCTTCTGCAAAATTGTTTACCAACAGCTTTCATTGGCTTAATGAATGGCAGGTAACTAAAGTTTTGGAATAAATTCCTTGAGTTTTAAAATTAAGAATATAACATAATTTCATTGAAATGTAGAATGATTGAAAATTGCGACCGGAAACGGTGCGCACTGTGCGGTATGAAAGGAACTTCATCCCTCGCACACTCAAGCTGTGGAATGAACTCCCCGCGATGGTTTTCCCAAGCGACTACAATATGGGGTTCTTCAAGAAGGGCATTAGAAGGTTTATTCAGGGTCGGCAGCACGAGTGTGACGCCCCTGGTGTTGCATACGTCCATAGGCCACGGTAACCACTTTCCATCAGGTGGGCCGTGTGCTTGTCTGCCACCTAAGTGGTATAAAAAAAAAAAAAAATTGTAAGTGTTATTTTTAGGGTCCGTGTAGAAAGGATACTGGCTAACCCTTCATACTCTTACTCAACAAAGTGTTCATTTTAATGTTTTCTATTAATAGGAAAGGATAAAAACCATATATTATATCTAAACATAATTGGCCAGATGTGGGTGTCAATTTATATACACACCTCTGCCTACAGCCTCAGGGATATGAATGGAAATATAAATGTTATAATTTGAATAATTATATCACAGGATAAAGGATTGTCAAATTTTTTTTTTATTTCTTTCGGAACTTAAAGCTCGCAGTCAGGTAAAAGCCTTTTTTGCCCAGCTCCGCACTTTTAATTGAAATTGCCTCATATCCTACGCACGTACCTATTACTATTTATCCCAGTGATAACCTACAAAGTGGTTAATAATATTCATAATTTATTGATGGTAACTAGGCTAAATTTGTTAGCACCTAACATTTTTTTTTCTTATCTCTAATGTTATAACAATGTTGTGTCGAGTACACTTATATTTATTATTATGCATCAATTACATTATCATCATTGCTTAATAGCCATAATAGCCACATAGGCATATTTGCCAATATTTCAACAGTTTGCCTATTGGACTGTTGTAGCTTGAATATTTTTTATTGATTTAAACGTAGTTGTAGTTCAAAATAACGATGATGCTTCAAAAAAAATCCATAGAAATATAATATTCCGCAGTTCACTGAATCTCGAGTTGTTAAAGTATTAAGTTCACATGCGGTAGTCTTTCATTCGAACTTGCACACACAGTTTAAGTTTATGCTCTAACTTTGGCTTCATACTTAATCCAAATGTATAGGTTCTAACTCAGATCTAAAGTTAAATTTGGATTCCAACCACGAAGTAAGGCAATGTTTGGTTAGGTAACTTCAAAAATATTTTCTACTCAGTCTCAATCTACCGCTGCTATACGTATAAATGAGGAAAAGGGAGACTTCTTATAAATCCCCCCATTTAGAGGAATCAACGACCGCTTTCTGGTAATGATTTCAATTATATAAAACTTTCGGCTCACGATCTCATTTTGAACGGGAATGAGATAATTTTTCTACAACTGGTAATGACAGAAAATGGTCGAGTTTAATACTTGACTGGGATTTCAAAAGCATTGGCATTTCGAAGGCTTAAATAACGATTTCTCTAAACGTAGTTTGCTAGAAATGAACAAAGAATCAAATAATCAATTTAATTTATTCAATTTAGGCACATAAAGAGCACATATGAAAAAGTACAATAAATTAATAAATGTTCTTAAAAATGTGCTAACATTGTACTAAATAGTTAAGGTTGCTGACTAGGAAGATAAACTTATCCCGAATAACTGTAGCCATTGATCAAAAAACAGGAATAAGATAATTTATAGCTTGAAAATTCCACAAAACCTCCATTTTGAAACACATTCCAAATAATTCAGCATAATCGTTTTCATACGCAATGAAGCATAAAAATGACCTCTTTGAATCAACTTTTATTGAAAGATAAGCAGGGCGTGAGATATAATTCATTTCTCAAATTGATTGCTTTGAATTGAAAATAGGTCAAACAGATAACGCAGAAAACGAATTGTTTTGGCGTTTACACCAAGTAATGAATGTTTGTTTAGCAAGCGAACGATTAAACAATTTACGAGTTCAGCAAAAGTGCCTCACTGAAATATTTGTTTCGTTTATGTTGGCTAATAATTTTATTTTTTGGTCAAATATATACACAGTTTAATGACCACACTGAAACTTGGTGAGGTTTTAAATTAAATAAAATGTTGATCTACGATATAAAATGCGGATATTGCAGACGTGATACCAAAAATAAATTGGTGTGAAAGATTGGTAATAGTTTTTAAATTGATTATGAGTCTGAGTCTGAAGTTTACGCAAATTTAATTCATTGAAATAAAACTACTTTATAATGGATTAGTCACCCCGCGACCATGGGTGCTGAAAAGTAGCTGAAACGTCGGGTTAAAAGTAAAAAATAACAAATATATAGCGAAAGAATCCGTTAAAAGGTAGTTTTATTTCTATTGATTATTTTATATTCTAGACTTCTAATGTTAGCACATGTATCTTTATCATAATAGGTATCTGGAACATTTTGTATCATTTGAATTTTGACGAAGTCATCGTAGAAAATTATAACTGAAAAACAAAACTGGTTTAAGGGATACTGGAAAACTGAAGTTATGTAGCTTACAGAAAGACAACGAGATCTAGAGTGGAGACCTCGAATTGCTAAACGAAAAGAGGAATGCAAAGCTGGAGGATCGAGTCCTATGTCGCTGGTCTATTTTCAAGAGTACAGTACAGACCGCAATAGATTAAAATTGATTGATAAAAATAAGTTATGTAAAGAGGCACACCAACCATTTGTTTCAACATGGAATTGTTTACATTGTATAAGGGCACGTAGCACCTCAATCTGCACGCATGGCTTTAGATAGGAAAGGAGACCGTGAGATTGATTGAAAGAGCTTATCAAAACACACCTTATTAGCACACGTATTTATAAGTACCTACACGTATGTACGGTAGAATTCGTTAGTTTAGTTATATTAGTAGTGACAAGTTAGTTTGACAGCCTCCGTGGCGTAGCGGTAGTGAACGCGGCCGCTACGCAGGAGGCGCGGGTTCGATCCTCGCTCAGTGCAAATATTTGTGTGCATAAAATATGGGTATTTGCATTGGTCTGGTCGTGCCTCGGAGAGTACGTTAAGCCGTCGGTTCTGGTTGCCGTAAGAACATCTATTATAGTTGTTACGGGTAATTGGAGCCCTAAAAAGTTCAAAAACAACGGTCTAGCTGCAAAGGTTCGATATCGCCTAATGTCACCATTGGGTTGAGGTCAGATGGCAATCGCTTCACGGAAAATATCGAGGTCTAGCCAAATCCGTAGTTAAGACTGGTAAAGCGGACCCCAGACTCAGAGCTGAAAGCTTCGGATGCGACTGGGAATTAACGCTAGGATGAAGAAGTACCTAGTGATAAGTTAGTTTGGTGTGAATTGACAGTTTTTTTAGTACCTATTACGTAATGTAACTAATCATAATCCGTCGCATTGTTCCCGGTTAAGAATACAAGGACTACCTTTATTTTTAATTTTTTTTAAAGACTCTCCCTTTTCAACCTCCCTTCCTTAGCTACAATACATAATCTATAAAAGTTGCATAGGTCAAACTTAACTTATTAGTTAAAGCAGCACTAATAGGCATACCTTTTTCCTTAACAGATAATATAAAAAATACTTACAGACAGATAAAGCCATGACATTTCGATACCGACAAGTTAATAGGTCTTCAAAAAAATAACTAGAAAATAATATCACCCGACGAAGACAAACATTGAGCCACATAATGGATCATAAAAAGAACTGTTCCGATAAAGTCAACAGCAATAAAACGACATCATTTTACGTGATCGGTTTATTTTCCTTTACATTAGATATTTTCGCTTTCAAAGAAAAAAAATATTTAGAAGCTATTCGGCTTGACTAGGTGGTGTAGTACAGCATTAATGTTAAAGTTATAAAGAGGTGAAAAACAAGAGAAAAGGGTCAGTCTTATGTTTGGGAAGTTTGTATAATAAACAATACTTATTTACAAAAGTTTCAGTTGGAATATATGGACAGTTTCTACAAGTTCCTCTCATGGTTTTATATTACTTAAATATTACTATTATAACATTAGTGAAATAACTATTTCACTAATGTTATAGCAACAGTGTTGCAATCTGAATACCATCAAACAAAGTAATTCTAAACAAAATCCAGTTAATAATTTCGCTATTCCTGATTATACAAAATTACATTATCCATTACATGAGCAATTTTTATGTTTAACCATAAGTCAACACAATTTGAGTGGAAATATTTTAATGCCTATGATATACTAAGTATATTATTTTGAGTCGTAAGTGATCAAATATTCTGTCCATTTATTCCAACATTTAGGAAGACGCTTAGTCGAAATACACAAATGAAATACCTAGGGAACAAATCAAGTAGACTAACGCTCTCACTTCAATACTCAATGTATCAACAAGTTCACTTTAAATGCAATATTACAATATTAATATTGATAACAATCTTACGTATTTATCTCACGGATGTCTCACATCGTCCACATCTTAGCGTAATAACTATTTACATTAAAATTAATAATGTTGAAATTATTATAATTTACAATAAAATTGGGGAATAGTCTAATTGACTGGAAGGTTGGTGGTACCAGGTCACCTCAATGCTGAGGCGTCCAGTACCAGAGGCCTGGGCTAAAGGGAGACAAACTCAGGTGGTGGAGGCGGAAGGGTCAGCACTGGTGTCTCTGACACCTCAAGGTTCTCTGTGCTTGCTCCTGGTAATGACCAAGTCGAGCTACCTGTAGCTGTCACCCTGGGACCCATGTTATCATAAGCTGGAGCAGCAGCACAACACGTTCGGTTACGCCGTGGCAATGTTGCTCCACCACTGAGAAGGTCGGGATATTTTCCAGGTTCTCCTCTGCCGGCTACTTGAACAGATATGAAGATATTTCCATATGGAACAGGCACAGCAAATTCTGCAGGTGGAGGGGGAAAAGCCCCTGGAGTACCTTCTATTGTTATATGCACAGGCTCAAACCCGCAACCTCTAGATGGTTCATCTGACATACGTTCAGTCATTTCAAAGTCACATGGAGAGGCCATATCACCAATTGAACGGTCACAACTGACCACCACCGATGCATCAATTAGTCGTTTTTCTTGATCGGTAAAGCTCCTGCTAGGTGGAACACTCCTTCTCCTCAGATGCCAACATGCTACAGCAGCAATAAATCCAAGAGATGCTAATATTCCTAATGCACCAAAAACAACTCCTAACAAATGTGGGATCCCTGGAGCTGTTCTAGCAGTTGCTGTTTGTGATCTTGGTAAGACTAGACTTATGATGGCTCTTGCTTCTCCAGCAACACTTTTAGCAACACATGTCCATTCTCCTGCTGCACTTGATGTCACATTCAGTAAAGTCACGTTCACCCATCTAACACTACCAGGCACGCGGTCATCAGAGTCGTCCTCAACGCTTGTATCTGCTTCTTCCATATCACAATCTACTGTACTATTATGAACATCAACGCCATCGAAAAGCCACGTCACCTGTGGTTTCGGTACTCCATGAACCCAACATCCAAATGATGTCGGCAATCCGACTTCAGCTCTCACAATGAGGGTGCTTGATTTTATTTCTGGTGGACATGCCATACTCTCACTGGGGACGTGCCGCCACTTGTTGCCAGCTTGCGTAGAGGGCTCCACGCAAAGTAATTCCTCTGTACCTAATTTACTTTCCAAGAACCAGTCCTTGAATTCTCGTAACCGACAATCACATCGCCATGGGTTACCAGATAAGGATAATGTTTTTAATGCAGGGAGAGAAAATGTCACCAATCGAAGGAATGTAAGTTGATTCCTACGTAAATCTATATTTTCTAGAGACTTTAAATTCCTCAAAGCATTTGTATGAATCGACCTTAGTCTGCAGCCATCTAATATAAGCATTCGTAGGTGCGGCAATGGCGGAAACTGATCTGCTATTAACGTCGTCAAAGGATTGTTACTAAGTACAACTAGACGTAATCTATCGTTGCCACGGAATATGTCCCGCGGCAGATGTGATAAGTCGTTGTCTCCTAAATCAACTTCAACTAATATTCTTAATTCTAGAAATGCATCGGCATGTATCGACCTCAGATTAGTCGCCCGAAGATTCAGTCGTTGCAAATTAAGAAGACCTATGCTAGCAAAAACTTCTTGAGGAAGATTTCTCAGTGGGTTGTTGTGTAGATCGAGGACTTGAATGTCAGAAGAGAGAGCTGGTGGGCGGCGTAGGTCACTGGAGGCACACGTAGCGGTTTTCTTGCCGGAGGACCATTTACAGCGGCAGGTGGGGATCTTTTCGCAATCCAGCCAGTCACTGGCGGTCCTTGCGGCGCACGTCGTCAGAATCACAATCCAGTACCACCTGGCCCACGCCACGCGCATACTCATCTCATTTCGAATTTGTATTTACATCGGCGGACTGCCTGAAACAATAAACATACACGTTAATCAAACTGATTAGTAAAACAATGCGTTACCCATAAAACAATAGGTCGGCATTGCGTTGTGAACTCATATTTATATTTTACTAACAGGTGGCTTTCGTTAAACTGGTTATAAAGCTTTTTGTATCGAGTAATTTCGGTCAAGGGTACGGGATCATAAATTCCATAAATTCTGGACACGAACGGTGGCGAGTGATGCCGTAAAACAAAGTCCTACGCAATCTCCATGAGTTGCGAACATCATAAAGATGGTCTCGATATTATTTTTCATTTCTAGAACATATTATGGAAGATAGTAAAGATGGTATACTTTTATACAGGTCGAATATTGATGTATTGAACATAAATATCAGGCTCTAGTGAAGCTTTTATTATAAGAATACAATAACTGTATACGTTGGAAGTTTATGTCGTGAAGTAAAAGTGTAAGATGATAAAAAATGTTTGTGAGTTTTATATTGTTAAAGTACACTTGAACATTTATTATGGCCACTCCATGTGCGGTTTCCGTAATTAATGGGCTTTTGACTGTTGCTACCTTGCGTAGCAAGTATGATACATATTCATATAGGTATGTTTATTTATGTGAGTGATACTGCCTACCCCTTCGAGGATTTACAGACGTGTGTATATTATGTATGTACGTTTAATAGTATTTGTACCAATTTCTGCGTATGTCCCTTATCTGTAGCAAAGGGAAGATAAATCTTAATTACTTCTATACGCGGCCCAATGTTTATACTTCCAATCAACGAGAATAGGTTGTGTCAACTAATTAAATTACAGCTAGGATTAATCGGATACAGTCGAGATTCATAATGGATGTTGTGGTTTGCTAAAGGATCCGCTGTAGGGAGTCGCGAATAATTGATCAACCAAACAATGACGTCATCTACATGATATCAATAATACATACATATAATCACGCTTGTATCCCCAGCGGGTTAGGCAGAGGTGAATTAACACCAACATAAATAAATGTACATGAATATGTATGTATAATCCTAAATCTGGTATCAGGTAAAGATATCAATAATATATTCCTAAATTAGGTAATGGATTGATGAGTAATACAACCTTGCTGGCTTAGGACTACTTAGGAGTGATGCAACTGGTTCCATGTTTAACTTCCAAGTGAGAAGAAAAATAATCTCTTAGGAAGATAATATCTTCAAATAGTCGTAATCACAAGGCCAATTTTTGAAGAAAATATTGAGTTTTGTGGTATATTATAGTTTTCATTTAAATGCTTTTGACATCTTGAGACTCGGAAATTTTGAGACTTGGACATTTTGAGGCTTGGACATTTTGAGACTTTGACATTTTGCTACCACTTGACATTTTGCAATTTGGACCTTCTGCGACTAAACGCCACTTGCCATCAAATGCCACGTTTGCTTACAAAAACAGCTCTATTTTAATTTAATTAAAATGAAATTATTTTGGATTAATAACAGTAGAGGAAGCTCGTGAAGTATGTAAGGATAAAGTCAAATGACGGGCTGTTGTCTCTGCCTACCCCGGAGAGAAATAGGCGTGAGCGTATGTGTGTATGACATCATTATTATGCAATAAATTTATTTCATTAAAATTAAACCACTTTTTAACGGATTCTATCGCAATTTGTATATTCCGTTTAACCGTTAAAAATGGTTTCCTTTTTAATGAGTGGTATCCGCATAAACTTCAAACAACACCAAATAAATATAATTGTTACTCCAAACGAATTAAATCCTTTGTTCTTTTATCAAATAATTCAAAAATCCACACAATCTAAACCAACATTTATAAAGTAGGCCCGTAAAGTAATTTCCTCACATTTAACCGGACTATGTTAATCAACATTTCCGCCCTAATTTCATTACCTGGTTACACTCGGCCCCTAGGCAGGATGTCAACATGGCGATTAATTACTCCTATGCTAATGAAGGCAGTTTCCAGTCTCACCTGGAAATTGATGGGCTTTTTAAGGGACGTCCGGAAGCTAGCTAAGTACGCTATATGGCCTAGAATTGCATTCCAGTTCATTTACCATGTGTTAGATTAAGAATAAGGAAGTTACTATACGTTTATGGGTTGTCCAAATATAATCGTTTTACCTAGGGTTAACGGTAACTGTGAAAAAAAAACTTAACACTGAATACTGCCAGTCTTCTGGAAACGTTAACACAAGAGGCATGCAATGCGGCAGAATCCCACAAGACATTAATTTAATTTTAGTTTTCATTATTATTAGATTTGTATACATAGCGAGATTTTTTTTAAATGCACCTGAAAATTGTATCAACAATATAGCGGGCTTGTCGACACAATTCGTAGATTAAGGGAGCCCTTTGTGAAATATTAAGCACTTTCTATTTTTGTTAGACAAAGTGTAATTCTTGACTGTCTGAATTGTGTGACCAATAAAATTGACGTGACTACGAGACTACCATCCCTTGTTATAGAGAATCACTTATACAACCCGCCTCAGAAATCTAATAAAAGTAACAAATCAACCCTTTTAGTAGTTTTTATAGGTCGTTTTATAGGGCTCGCTGTTTTGTGAGATTCACGTTGTTATGCATGCACATTGGTAATGAGCTCTATCACAGATAGAAGGGAGCAATAAGTAATTTCAGCGAAGTCAATAAAATTTTTATTCTTTTAGGTAACCCTTTTCTGGAAAATGAAATAGAAAACAATATTTTACATATTGGTATTAGTTCGGACTTCGAAAGAAGAATATTGAAATCGATTTGATTATATTCTTATCCAGGATTTTTAATGGCATATAGATACATTGAACGTCCGTTACCTATGACACAGCCTATGAACACCTTCATAGTTTTAAGAAGAGATATAAGCAAAGTAGATATTAAAGGAGAGGAGGCAAAGGCCTCTGGTAATATCATAATATTCATCATGTATTGTGGCACTTTTAGCATTTTAATATTTTATTAACTGCTCTCTATGGGTCTAGTACCGTACAGTTTACACCTACTAGTGCTACAAAGTTGGTCACAAGTGAAGAAGATAGGTACTTCCTACAGTAATTACAATTGTGATAGTGTAGTGAAATCCTGTGCTTAAATCATCTAATAAAAGTTGTTCCACGGCATAACTTTGCGTGCAACTTTATTATTCTGAAGCCCTTTGTTATTAACGTTTCAGTTCATTGTTTAATTTGTAACTTACTTTATTATCAATATTATCTAGAAAAGAAAAGATAAGTTGTCAACCATTCTGAACATTTTATACCTCGTCACATCCTCTAAGCCACATAAATAAACAGATAGAGAAAACAAAATACGACAAAATAATAATATTCATGAAATTTATTGACTGAAAAATATACCTATTATTTTGTGTCACCAACGACACGAACCTAATAGTAAATGTATCTTCCTATTTACGCTTCAATAAATCTTGTCCAGGAAATAAGCAATTGAATGGCTATGAATACTAAAATAAGTGGATTATTACCATATTATCTGTCTGTTCAGTAAACAAACGCCTTGGAGAATAATAGATATATTAATTTCATGTAATAGGTTCACAAGATTTCGGTTTTATTATTTGCGAATGAAATTAGATTGAAGCAGATTATTTGTTGAATCAAACAAACCCAATTTAGAACATTTAGTGTAATGAACATGATTATAATAATGCAAAACGTGAACTGTTTCCTAACAAGTCGCAAATCCAATCTTATAATGATTGTAAAATACTGCTAGCAATTATAATGTACAGAATCAGTTCGCGAGTATCGTTCAATGACGTTCAGTGTTTAGGATCGGAGACACTACCAGAGGTTCGAACTAATGTACCTAGTTTTAAGAGCGGTCATTATGAATGATATACGTTACCCGTTGTCATACGTTTTGTTAGCCTATGTTTTTTAGATTTATTATTTCCAGTAGGAAAACCTATTCTATAACTGAATATTTATCTATTTATTTATTTACAGTCCACATAATCATTAAACTTTAAACCTAGGATCAAGTAACAAACCTATTATTTAATTTTGAGCAAATCTTGCTATTATAAATGACTGTTGAGCTTTCGCACGATAAAGAAGTCTTATTAGCATTTCCGAATTTTATTTATCCAACATTAAATCCATTTTCGTACATGGTCCTTCGAGCCGAATGCTTATGGATACTGGATATACCTGGTGTTTTATAATAGGGTTCAAAAAGGAACATTTAAGCGATTATTGTTTAACTCCAAGCTCGCATAATGGTATCGAATAGTATCAATGGAACCCGCGTGGTAGTTTTATGCACTACCGCCACGCCTAGGAGGACATCTTTACTAAGACACAATTGATGCAGAATAAATGCGCTTGACCTTTTGATAAAATTGAAATAAATAAAAGCAACTAAACAATGGCAAAAATTTAAAAGGTCACCAAAAGCTTTCACAAAAGCTTTTACTCGTAAAATGAAGAAGTATAAGTTACGCGCCCAAACTAGGGCGTTAACGCAGTGCCGCTGTCACAAATAACAACCTCACTACGCAGGTGCTTCCTAAAATGAAATTGATATAAAATATAATAGTACATTAATTGTGGTACGCGGCAGAGTAGAATTTGGGCCAGCCCATCTATTCCCATACGATGTCGTACACGGCGTCTAAGGGATACGGCTGTTTAACATCAGACGGATATATAAAGCCCAGACATAGCCTCTGATGCACGGCTCGAGCAATAATATTGCCCGGAATACGGCAATAGGCTCACCCCTTATTACGTGGGACCGAATACCATGATGAAAAATGTAGGTGTTCATTCACATCTTCCTAACCCTCCGGGGATAAAGGCGTGATTATAATATATGTATGTATGTATGTATGTATGTATGTAATTTTAAGGCGATCAGACTGCATAGTAACATCCTACAAGTAGGATACATCCATACAACAAGTAGCAGGCTATGTCTGTACGTTGGAGATTAAAAAAATACTTAACCAAGAGTTTGTTTCCGGAATTCGGTATCGAATAGGCGTAAAAACTAATGTAATAATATTCATGCGGTGTTTGGTTATACAGGTCTTGGTCAGACTTAAAATCTTACGTTTGTTTGATCACGATTACCTACCGGTCCAGTACCGGGTACCGGAGACTAAAAATCCTAAAAACCGGCATTCCCGCGAGCGAAACGCGGTTATTAACTTTCGCTAATGCAAGTGCATTGCAACGCAAGTAAATTTCATAAATATTGAATGGTATTCTCTAAATCTCCACCAAAACCTAACTTCTACAGTCTTCAGAAAATCTAAGCTGTGGAAAATTTTCGGGGTGTTTACCACAGTATATCTTGTGCAAACACAAAGGCGATTTAAGAGAATATTTTCACTCATCGTGGCGGAACGATTACTTACTCAACATCAGCATGGGCAATAATTTATCTAAGTAATGGTTTCATTCCTGTACTCATTACAAGATAGATACTATTTTCTTTTTACATGACATTAGTACAGGCTAGTATTATCTCGAACACAGGTTACATTTTGATGTCATTACTTAGGTATGTGTCTGCAATTTTTTTAAATAGAAATATAAATTCGACCTATGATCATTTATGTACTATAGAGGTTACTTATTACTACCTGAAGGGACACAGAAAAAGGACACTAAAACTCGCACAAATTGCATGAATCGCAGCATAGCAATATGCTGTTTAAAGTCAAATGCGTATTACTAAAAAAATGTGGGTTTTAAGTAAAAGATTATGCGTATTCACACAGTGAATAGCTACCACCATTAAAAATTATAAAACAATATTTCTGCATATTTTGTGCTAAAAGCAAAAATTGCTACGAAAATTGCTTTATAATTATATCAGAACAAAAAAGTAACAGCTTTCATATCATTAAGCAAACAGACTACGAATCAGTAGCCCCGAGATTTTGATAAATACATTCGTAGCTCCGTCTATATAATTCACCGGAGGTTTTCTGTCAAGATTAGAAGGATTAATGGCACGGAGTAGGATATTTGTCTTGTCTGGACGCACTAGTCAATGGACGCATGAAGAGGATGATTCATGAGCGGCCGGCGCAAAAGAACAAAGGTGTTTTTTTTTTATGCGTGGCCTAAATGGAGATTGTATTGTATACTGGTGTGGTATGACAACTGAAATTTGTTACCGGAGGTGAAAATTAAATGAACAAGTACCTTTTGAGAATTATCGAGCTGGTGTTTTATCAATGTTTTAGTATAATTTTGGTTAAGTGGTAATAAAAAAATCCATTTTATATTATATTATTTTTTTTTTTATACCACTTAGTTGGCAGACAAGCACACGGCCCACCTGATGGGAAGCGGTCACCGTGGCCTATGGACGTATGCAACACCAGGGGCGTCACACTCGCGCTGCCGACCCTGAAGAAACCTTCTAATGCCCTTCTTGAAGAACCCCATATTGTAGTTGCTTGGGATATAATTATATTTTACAACATTTAGGACCAATATATTATTTCATTTCATTTAAAAGAAAATTATTTTCATTGAAATAATAAAGTTTATTGTTAATAACCAACTTCAAAAAAGGAAGACTGCATTATTATTATTTGTGTGTTGAGTAATAATTCATTATAGCGTGGATCAATTTCGATAGTGTATATTTTTTTATATACACTTTATTGTAGGTTCTTAAAAGTTATCACCCGTCTTGTCTAAATTTACAAAACCATCAGTTTAAGACAGTGCCCAAGACATCTTCTTTCTTCTTTTTTTTTTTTTTTTTATATAGGTCACGTCAATTTGACTTCGCCTCGCCTGATGGTAAGCTGAAGGCAAAGTCTCTGAAAAGAGGGCCACCATTACAACACGTACCATGTTACAATGGTGGCACTCAGCTTGACGGCCTCATCAGATGCTTTTTCACGCCCCGCTTAAAGGACCCGGGACTATAGGAGGAAGGAAACACGTGAGCTGGCAAGGAATTCCAAGTCTTAATAGTGCGGCAGAAGAAGGAGTCGCCAAATCGCTTGGTTCTTGATGGAATATTCTGCACCGTATGCGGGTGGCATCTAAGTCCTGCACGTGTTGTCCTATATAGGAAAGGAGAGGGTGGGATTACTTGGAAGAGCTCATCAGAACATTCACCATGGTAGAGACGGTAGAAAACCGCCAAAGATGCCACATCTCTACGCAACTGCAAAGGCTCGAGGGGCTTCATTTACTTTTACCTATTTTCTTATTCCAAGAAAAAGGGATCACCTTTTCTCTAATACCCCTATTTATCGTTCAAAGTTACGTACTTTTTTTACGTACATTCGTAACCTTGTTTGCCACCTTAGTAGCATTAAACATTTTAAATATAAGTTTATTTTTAATTTGAATTGTAAGTACATCCATTGATTCGTGGCAAAAGAAAAAGCATCTGATGAGGCCGTTAAGTTGAGTGCCACCATTGAAACATGAAACATGGTAGGTATGTGTCTATAGTTAGTGGTGGTGACCCTCTTTTCTGAGACTGCCTTTAGCTTACCATTAGGTGAGGTGAAGTCAAATTGATGTGTCCTATATAAAAAAAAAAACAATACATAAATAACACTGACATTATATAACGAAGACTTCAGTTTTCTCAAAGTTTAGTATCGAAGGATTGAGTTGAAAACAAATTTACTTATTCAGTTTAAGGTCCCCCCGTGGGAGAGCCGGGAGCTCATTTAAATACGAGATGAGCATCAGCGCACGGATGCATGAAATCGACCAGCTCTGAATGATTTGCGAATTTATGTATGTGAGAATAAAAGTTTATATGACAATGAACCTGGTTAATATAAGCTTATTAATTCATTTATAATTAATCGTAGTAATCCATGTCTGTATATGCGTATCGTGTGGTGAAGGAGAAAGTATATAAGTAAGTATCATCACGTCATCTCTTCTGAAGAGTGTCGTAAGAGGCGACTAACGGAAAACACACAGAGGATTTCACTGTGAGAAAAGGAAATTTCGAAATAAAGCCCCGTTTGGCCAATGTAAAAACAGTAGGCCATATCCTCCCAAAATTGGGAGAGGCCTATGTCCAGCAGTGGACTGCGTTAGGCTAACATGCCAACCTCAATGCCCAGGGTTTGGTACAGGCTATGAAGTACTTAGAAACGGTTTTTAAGAGGGTCAGATATCTTCCTTTATGGTTTTTCCCTATCTATTTCTCTAAGCGATAACACATCATAAAAATCGCTCACCATCAGAAGGGACATGTACCTTCACCTACTCGCAATGTTAGCAAAATAAATTCAAACAAAATACCTAAACCGAGGCTTGATTGCAATAAACCACACAGCAGAATAGTTCCCACAAAATTAGGAAAATCCATTAACACCAAACCGTTTCTAGAACTGAAACATTGAAATTCAGCACTAAATCACCCGCGAACTAAACTAACACTGAGAACAAATAAACATGCAAGTAAATTGTTCTGTAAACACAAAGAAAAATAAGTTGAACTTGCAAGTGCATTTGCTTTGGAAACTTCGAGAACAAATGATGCGAAGATTCTCGAGTTTCGAACTCACTTGCACAATCTTCGAGCAACTACGAGTTACTTTTCAAAAAAGGATTTGGCTTTTGTTCCTGTTTCGTGATGAAAAGATTTGTTGTATTATTTGTTATAGTATTTTTATATATACTCTTCTCTTTCTCCTAAGGGTAATTCCCAGTCGCATCCGAAGCTTTCAGCTCGGAGTCTGGGGTCCGCTTTACCAGTCTTAACTATGGATTTGGCTAGATCTCGATATTTTCCGTGAAGCGATTGTCATCTGACCTCCACTACCCAAATTTAACATAAGGCGATATCGAAGCTTTGCAGCTAGACCGTTGTTTTGGATTTTTTAGGGCTCCAACTACCCGTAACGAATGCCATAGATGTTCTTATGGCTACCGGGACCAACGGCTTAACGTGCTCTCTGAGGCACAACCAGACCAATGCAAATGCCTATATTTCATGCACACAAATATTTGCACTGAGCGGTGATCGAACCCGCGCCTCCTGCGCAGCGGCTGCGTTCACTACCGCTACGCCACGGAGGCTGTTCACATTCAGCTCTATATATTTTCAACGGGATAAGCACACTCATTTCAGCAACTAGGGTTTCAGTAGCTGAGCCTATTACCATCAATCGAGGTAGACATGTAATCTGTAATACGGCTTTTATAGAAGTAACTGCAATCCGACCTCGAAAAACTAAGAGCAAAGCCTGAGGCAGAAAAAAAGTCAATCAATGGGTGGTACCGATTTGCAGGGTTATTGGCTCGCAGGTGGGGTTGGCTTAACCCTGAAGAGCTTGGTGGGGCCCCATACGTCATAATATACATACAGTATGACTACATAACAGAGTTTAGCAACTGTAACGAGTATAACTACCTGATGGACGTACGGATGTGTATTATGTATCTAGTCTCTATCCCAAGCCCTCATACATATTCGTCTCATTCACCATCGTTTTACTATTGAGACAAGCACAAAAGTAGGTGTTAATTTATCCTTAATCATCCAAAACACAATTAAATAAATAAATATTCTACAACAAACTACAATTTGCACTAATTCCTATTATTTATGCCCAAAACACCCTTGCCAGCGACATAATTCGTACCCACAATTACTAAATATAGTAACCGTGCGTTCCACAGCTGTAATAGACCAGTAAATAACGACAAATTGATACCCGCAATTAATAATGATTCCGTGCGCTATTCATAACATTTGCAATGATAAGTTAAATTGAGTACATAATGAAACTATAATTATGTATAGATGCTAACAATGCAACAACCTAACTCAGTTTACATCGCGGGTGAATAAGTATGGTATGCTAAATGTATTAATTGATGATGATGATGGTTTCCGGCAGAGTAGAATTTGGGCCACCCCATCTCCTCCCATGCGGTGTGGTACAATGCGACTAAGGGATAGGGCTGTTTAACATCAGACAGATATATACAGCCCAGACTCAGCCTATACATGGCTCGAAACAACAATAGTGCCCGAAAAACGTTTTACACCCCCTATTACGTGGGCCTGATACAATGATTGGTGAAATGTGGGTGTTAATTCACCTCTGCCTAACCCTCCAGGGATAAAGGCGTGATTGTATGTATGTATGTATGTATAATGATTTATATATGATCAGGATCACCCCTATTTCTCTGTGGTAGACAAATGCATCAGCCAGCTATCTGCTTCTATTCTTGCAATCCTTACGAGCTTCCTCTACTAAATGTTATTCGCATTTCATATAATTGTACTGTATAATAATTAATAGTAAAACTAAGTAGAACTTTGGAACTTAAAAGTCAGAAATGTTTCTCTCCGATCAAAGACTTGTCATTTCACGGTCAATCGTAATACGAAACTTGAGCAACTTCATTAATATAGACGATAGTCTTATTTTTTAATCGTTTCTTTTAGTGATCTTCGCATTAAAATAATTATCGGCCCCTACCTTCGTTTTATATAAAATAATAGCTAAAATATTGTAACATATCTACAGATATGCTCGCGACTATCTATCTATTATATCCGTGAAAGGTTTCCCAGATAGTGGGTGAACCTTTTGCCGTTAATTGGGCACTTTAGAATTGAATTAGCTTGAAAAATTGGGAGATGAAAATCGATTAATAAAACAGGGTAGGGATTGCTTTTTCGGTAG
Source organism: Eilema depressum (assembly GCA_914767945.1). Classification (NCBI taxonomy): domain Eukaryota; kingdom Metazoa; phylum Arthropoda; class Insecta; order Lepidoptera; family Erebidae; genus Eilema; species Eilema depressum. Next base: position 2,708,918 of record OU612027.1, on the reverse strand, counting down.
GATTTCAGAGTAGGTATACACATATACTCACACCTGAAAATCCCCGAAGGGGTAGGCAGAGGTGTATTTACTTTGGTATCACCCATATTTCACCGACTTTTTTTTTTTAATCTTTATTTTTTATTGAGAGCTTGGTACACAAACAGTAGTGACCATGTCGCCATCGTAATTCACCGACTTTGATTTTCGATCCCAGTGGGGTGAGCACGAACAACTATTGTAATCGTATCGTGAACGTAACGATAGCACGGAGCATTGCAATTGGCTGGTTTCAAGCAGGCGGCCAATCGCAATGCTCCGTGCTCTCGTTACGTTTACGATTCGATTACGATAGTTGTTCGTGCTCACCCCACAGATAATAAGGGGCCGTGTTTGTTCCCGGTGGAGTAGAATTAGGGCTCATCTCTTCCTGTGGGTGTCGTGTAGAAGGCAACTAAGGGATAGGACAGTTGTCCATCCGACAGTACCCATGAATAAGTGCCCGCTTGACGGCAATAGGCTCGCCCTCCTATTACGTGGGACTGAAAATTGGTCGAAATATCGGTGTTAATACACCTGTGCCTACCCCTTCGGGGAGTGTACGTATATATGTTATGCTATTTATACTGTAGATTGATGGCACTTGGTGGAACTTATTGTTACACATATTGCTAACACGATACAGGTTCAATAATAAATATCATGAAAAGTGCAATTGTGTTATCAATATAATGTGTTTATTTTTAAACTATATACAATTTTATAATTTGATGTGCTGCCCGGCTGAGTAGAATTTGGGCCACTCCATCTCTTCCTATGCGGTGTTGTACAAGGCGATTAAGGCATAGGGCTGTTTAAGATCAGACAGGTAGGTATATACAGCCAAGACTCATCCTCAAGTGCATAGCTCGAGTCAACAAATAATGCCCAGAATACGGCAATAGTTTCCCCTATACCGAATACAATTATTGATGAAATGTGGGTGTTAAATTCACCTCTGCCTAACTCTCCGGGGATAAAGGTTATATGTATGTATGAAGTGCTAAAGCCTTAGGCATTTTACATCACAGTCATTAAGTGTTACGAGCACTTTGTCTCAGCTATTCAGCGCTCTAGCTAACGACTCTTTGCATCTGGAGGCGAGGACTCTGCCGCATTGTATCGTTGATACAAGAACACTGACGCCTTGAGAATCTTCACAATAAAGAGACTTGGTAAATTCTCTTACTAGTTTACACAGCCACGGATTGTTAATTATATTAAAAGTATGAAAAAAAGTGTTTTCTATGTATAATATGTATGTATTTACAAAAAAAAATGTATCTAAGTATGTTTATCCGCATTCTAGAACCCATAACACAAGCTAGTTAAGCTATGCTTACTTTGGGTCTAGATAGCGTTGTGTAGAATGTCCTACAATAAAATAAAAAAAAGCTATTACTGTTATACGGACAGGATTTGAAAACGCCGAAGTTGAGGAGTATCTAAAGAACATCTTCTTCATCTTAGCATTAACCCCAGTCGGAGCCAATCAATATTTTCCGTGAAGCGATTGCCATTTGACCTCCACAATCTACTGGCGATATCGAAGCATTCCAGTTAGACCAGTTGTTGGATTTAGGGCTCCAACTATCCGTAACGACTGCCATAGATGTTTGTATAGTAACTGGGACCGACGGCTTAACGTGAATATCCAGATCTATGCAAATATATCGATACCTCCTACGTAAACTGTTGTAACTTCAAAACTGTGATTTTACAGGAGAGCGTTTCAAAGGTACTATTGGCAATAAAAACCGCAGTTTTCAACTAATCTTTATAAAATTCAACATGTAATTTCAGTTAATAATACTTTAGCGTTTACCTCACGGTATTATTCAAAAATACCAAAAGTTTTAGAGATTTTGTTGTTACAACATTTTACCGCGGTATATGACCTTTACAAATTGTTGTATCAGTCACTTACAATAATGTACACCGGAACACATGAGTCGCATTCAGTTGTATGTACCAGATACAACAATTTACGCCGAAATGCAAGAGAAAAAAAGTGTGGTATGTTTTATTTTTACCACTTAGGTGGCAGACAAGCACACGGCCCACGTGATGGGAAGTGGTTACCGTGGCCTATGGACGTATGCAACACCAGCGGCGTCACATTCGCACTGCCGACCCTGAAGAAACCTTCTAATGCCCATTCTTGAAGAGACCCAGAGATCCGATTCTCAGTACTCCATGGATTCACCGTGCGGTCGCCGTGTCCTTATAGACCCGTGATACAGAGCAAACCGTGACGGCGATTGGGACTTGCGACCCAGATGTAGGTTTAGGGTGGCCATTTTGTGATGCATCAGCGCTCACCTTCACCGTCAGTAGTGTACCCCCTACCTATCCAAATTTGGTAAGATCTTATCAATGCCGCTTTGGATATTCGATTTAGTAAAGAGCTTACTGAAGCTCTTAGCAATCCGAGGTCTTTAAGTTGTACAGGGATTTAGCTTGAATTCGTCTTGGTCCTACTTCTACGGCGTAGAGTTTAATCACGTAGCCATTTTTGGTTAACTCGTTAGTCAGGTCAAAGTATTTGTTCGTCTGTATAGCGTGATCTTTAGGTATGTTAGTTTTCCACGGTACTGTGAGTTCTACAAGCAATGTTCGCCTATGCGATCGTGAAAAAAGGAATATGTCGGGTCTGGATGACGAGGTACAGACTTCCTTCCTTTTATAGTGCTTCTCATAGCAGTCAACGGCAGCTATCAATTTATCAATCAATTGTAGTCGCTTGGGAAAACCACCGCAGGGAGTTCATTCCACAGGTTGAGTGTGCGAGGGATGTAGTTCCTTTCATACCGCACAGTGCGCACTGTTTCCGGACGCAATTTGTGACGATGAATTCCCTGCTTGTGGCGAGAGATGCGATGATAGAATGTAGCTGTTGGTATCATGTCAAATAGTTCATTAAATTTGAGCACAAACCATTGTATAGGCGGTAGAACACACAGTGAGGCAAAGTCTCTTCTGAGACTGAAAGGTTCCACATGACCTGCGAGTATGGGATGGTCAACGAGCCTCAATGCTCGTCTTTGTACCGAGTTGAAGGGGTTGACCACTTCAAGCTGGCACGTAGGCGCTCCGACAAAACGGTGATTGCAGTACTCCAAGTGGGGCCGAACCTGTGCCTTATGTAGGCGGAGTCGTTGCCCCACAGTTAAGTATTCACCCTGTTGAGCACTCCAAGCTTCTTTGATGCCAGCTTCACCTTGTCTTCCAATTGACTACGGTATTGGACGTCGCTGGAGATATTGATATTAAGGATCCCAATACGCAAGGAAATAGTAAGCAGTGTGCCCAGGAATTGCGGTCCTACAATATATGGGATTTTGTTAACGGTGAATACACATACTTGTGTCTTAGAGGGGTTGAATTGGACTAAATTTAGTCTGTCCCAATCGGATACTCTAGATAACGTAGTCTCGATTTCAGACACAAGTTGTTCGCGGCTTTCCTCGACTGAGGGATATTTGCACGGTCCGTGTAACAAGCGTCTCCGGTACTGTCGTCCGCATAGTGATGAATGGAGTCATCCGACAGCATGTCATTGATATGCAGCAGTAACAGGGTCGAGACAACACGGAACTTTGTGGGACATCGGCGTTTTATGTCCATGCGGTCCGAGCAACTGCTATCAACGACGGCTTGGATACTTCTGTTGGACAAAAAGCTGGCAATCCATTCCCATAATCCCTTGGTCCATAAGAGCTTTGCAAGAAGACCTCTGTGCTAGACCCGATCAAAGGCCTTTCCGATATCGAGACTAACCGCCAGTGCTTCACCTCAAGTCTCGATAGCTTGCGCGCAACGGTTTGTGAGATACACAAGAAGGTTAAGATAAGATACACCTGTTAAGCGACGGTGGCGGAAGCCGTACTGTCGGTTACTCAGTAGATCATACAGTTCAAAGTACCCCAGGAGCTATGTATTAATGATACGCTCCGTCACCTTCGAGAGGAGGGAGGAGATTAGCGGAACAGACAGACAGACAGACCAAAGACATTTAAATTAAGTTATTGTTAATGGTACCTGATTTACATGAATACCCATCTAGTAAAAACTTGTTATTTTGAATAAGATGATGATGATTGATGATCGAAGAAGAAGATTGATGAAAAAGATGAAAAAGACAAGATGATAAGATGATTAAGTTAACATAATAAATGCTTCAAAATTTCATTCAACTTGTTATTTTTGTTTTTTTTTTGGGTTCAAAATGTTTATTCACTTGTTATTTTGACGTTACAAACAGACACTTTAATTTTATTTATTTCTATAGATTTTTGATAACCGCAAATGTTACTTACAACTTACACAATGTCAATGATAAGCGAAGTAGAATGTTGTATGTGTTACTTAGTAACCATAAAATTGTTAATTTTACCACGTAAAACATTGTAAGTCATCTTGCCATGTGCTTCAGTATAACTAATTCCGAAGTAAAATGTTGTATGTATTACTTACAACAAAATACGTGTAAATTCAGCAACGTATATTGTTGTATGTAATCAATACCACATTTTATATAAGCAATATTTGAAATACGAAAAATATGTGCTAGTAGTATTACGTAATAAATATCAAATCAACACAAAAAATACGCGCGTGACATGCAACCTACAGCGAGTTCCGGCGTAGTCTGTTTTATGTCACACATACGCGGGGTGAGCGCGCTCGTCAGACTCCCACCGCCCGCCGTAAACTATTGCAAGTAATAAATACCACAATATACGCCGGGATAGTTCGGAACATACGATGTTATACTTCTGAAAACTACCGAAATTAATAGATTTTTGGATTTGATCTAATTGTTACAGGATACTATACATAAAATTAGACACTTTTACATGAAAAACACAAAATAGCAATTTTGTTGGTTACAACAACTTACATGGGAGGTATCGATATATTCAGGCATACAAACATTTGCACTGAATGGGGATGGAACCTATGCTTCCTATGTAGCGATCGCGTTCTCTACCACTACGTCACAATAACCGTGACTCTATATTTCCATTTACAATTTAGATTTACAAGCAAAGTTAACATGGTACACGCTCCATAATATCATTCAAAAGTACTTAAGCATGATAAATGGTAAAAAAGAATAAAAAAACTAAGTTTGTAATAAAATTGAGTTTAAATACCACCACGGGTAGCATTGCAATTTGCGCTGAACAAAGTAAAAAATGATGAACACTTTACTAGACAGCGATAAAAACTTTTCCAAGTATCTTGCTAGACGGTAATGTTTATTTAGAAGTAAACTTGGTTATTATGAGTTAAAAAAGAGTGGGAAAAGCAGGAAATACAGTTCCTGCTTTGAAGATGATGGCTGTAGAAGTATGTCTTTTGCTTTATAAAAGAATACTTAAAAATTATTATTGTAATAAAATTTACACAGAACGCTTTAATAAAAGTTATGTGTCTAATCACAGTAAACGATGATAAAGATTATGAAATACTAGCTGTTGCCCGCGGCTCCGCCCGCGTGGAATTCTGATCCCGTTCATCGCTGATATATAGCCTATATGTTAATCCAGGGTATAACCTATATACATACCAAATTTCAACCAAATCGGTCCAGCCGTATATGCGTGAAAGAGTAACAAACATCCACACATCCACACATCCATTCTCACAAACTTTCACATTTATAATATTAGTAGGATTAGTATATTTGTGAAAAATATTCATTTTGACACGTTAGCTGAAGACTAAATAGGTACCATTATTCTGTAAATATGGTTTAGTTTCCGAGTACTTGGGTTCTTTTTAATATGGTCCAAAGGTCCATAAGACTCCCACATATTATGTTCGTCAGGCTTGTGAATACGTGCTACTTTTAGTGTAACTAGTCAGATTTGACTTCAAGGTCGTGAAGTTTTAATGTAAAAGTTACTGTTAAATAAATAGGTAATATAATTACATAAAGTTTTTTATGTACATTCGTTCATATTATTAGTTTAAAGGAATTTTTACTGTAAATTTATGTCTGGAAAATGCGGTGGAGATAGTTGCGCCGTTTTTTCCTCACTAGCGCCTAGGAAACGGTGGTAAACTTAGCTTAAGTAGAATAAAATTGACGTCAATAAGTTATAATTGTGTTATATTATGTTGAATAAATAAATTGACTTTTATCGCGATTCACCGCGATGGGATGGGCACCTTTGCACTTGGTAGGTACCACGGAGTGAATAGAAATTAGTCAGCTAAACTATAGACTAGTTCAATGTAGTAATAAACAGAATGATCAAATATCTGGTTAGATACAAAAATTTTTTTTAAAGAATTTATTAAAATAAAATCTCACGACCATTTTATTTCTATTCACCCGTTGATTTCTATTCACTCCATTTTACAGTACGTTGTGAGGCGGGTTAATAGATTAGACGTACCTAATCTATCTAATTTGACTTTATATTGAAAGTATCTAAGTATGTATATCCGCATTCTAGATTCCATAACACAAGCTAATTAAGCTTACCATGGGTCTAGAAAGCGTTGTGTAGAATGTTGTGGAATATTTATTTATTTATTTATTTATTTATATTAATATTAATTTAGAAAACAATAAATATTTTATTAGATTAAACTATTACATTTCATTTTTGTAATATAACAGTCGTTATCTTTGTTTCTCTACGTATTTTAAGAGCTTTCTTACTCTGTTTTTCACGTATCCTTATGCAGTCAATCTTCATTTAAAGAGTGCTAGCACTGCAGATGTACGTTAAGACGTAGAGTACAATTGTAATTAATTGTCGTAGGTGGCCCTGCTGTGGAGCATCTCGCCCACCATTTAATTTTGTACATTTATCTTACCCTACTAGACTCTATTTTGCTGCACTCCTAAATGTTTTGGTATAATAAAATATAATGAGGAGTATCTCTTTCCGGAGTGTGACGAAAGCATCATTGTGATTGAAGAGTGCTAATATCTCTTTTTGTTTTAAATATCAAGGGACTTCCTATATTAATTTAATGTAAAAGCATTTTCAGGCATCGAATGTTTTTGTAAATCGGACCCCAGACTCCGTTGTGAAAGCTTCGAATGCGATTGGGATTAACACTTGGATGAAGAAGAATATTTTTGTAAACTCATTAAATTAGAAAAAATAATCAAATACTAAAAGCTTCTCTAACATGGTTATTATGGTTAATCAAAACCGTACAAGTTACAACTCTTTTACTTTTAAGTTTGAACTTGGCGTCGATGACGTTACATACACGTCAGGTACAAACTTAAAGTAATGTACCTACTCGCATTACATACGAGTAGTTTACTTTTTTTTTGTTATACATTTATACTTCACAATATTAGCACTTACACAACATACAAATCATGGTAATACGAGTATATAGATAACATTAACAATGTATTGGTTATGTATCAAGCAAATACAGGGGTACTTGACACTCATTACCGTAATTTCCAAAACGGTACCGTTATCGACATGAACACCACAGTACAACTTCGTCATGCCATTCACGATATCGTATTTCGATTCACAAACATCAAGACGCCAACATCATCCCGGAAAAGGGAAGGAGACAACAATTTAGAACTCAGAATATTATCATATTCTTGGCAATTTAGATCTCCCCTAAGCGTCAGTCGCGAAGGATTGCAAGGAACGGAAATTGGTTGCACCGAGGCATTCGGGATTCTTCCTCGCAGCAGCAGAATGCAATATACGTTCTCTTGAAGTGATTTCTTCATAGTGATATTATTCAATAGAATGTTAGCATTTGGTATAAAAGAATGTGTGACGTGACACAATGTTTTGGAGTACCGATGTAGAGATGGTGACGAAATTCTTAGTGTAATATTTTTTAGAATTTAGTTGTGTAATGTATTTCAGGGGCCGCGGATTAGATTTTCGTTTGCTGCAAATATTTGTATGCATGAATATGTTTACTTGCGTTAGTATAGTGTTTCTATGTATAGATAATAGGTATGTATTTTTCAATAAAAAAAAGGATCTAAATGTATTACTTAGATACTTTTTTTAAATACATTTTATCTATACATAGAAACACCATCCGTATTCTAGATTCTATCAAGTGATTCAAGCTATGCTTACCATATTCGTAGAATCACGTCTTTATCCCCATAGAAATATGCATAATTATATTTATTTGCGAGCTTATTCAATCATTAAAATATATCGAAAATAAGTTTTATAGGCTTACTTTATTGTTCTATCATTAAAACCATTGATTGAGTATTTCTTTCTTAGTTCAAAATAAGTTGTGCTATGTATACAATGAGCAGTTTTCCAGTAGGTATAATAATCAGTTGGTTTTTAAATCATCAAGAGATGGCGCTAGCACAGCTTTTGGTAATTTTAATGTACTCTGTGGTTTATTTGTGCGATGTTGCCAAAGTTTAATTTCATTTACCCATATTACAATAGATAAAATATGATAAAACGCTTAATTCTTTTCGCGTCACTGTCTGTAATTTAAAGTAATATTATATTTAAAATAATTTTATCAAAAAAAAATGTCAAAACATTTAAGTAAAGTAAATCATTACAAAACCGAAGAACATTTTTTCCATAAATTAGGGAACACTATATCGACGCTGGAAAGGCAAAATGTTTTAACAGCCATTTTGGGCGATATTGACTTATATATATGGTTGGAATCAGGAAAACGAGATCTTTCGAATGGTCTCGGTTTCAGCTCGATCTGACGACTTTTATGGTCGTTAATACACCTGTGATTTTGATGATTTTCATATTTTTGTGTGTTTTAACTCCATAGTAAATGATGCATTTTTTCATTAAGACACCTCTTAATTTGAAAAATGACTCTAAGCTACTTTGCCCTATATGACTTTAACTAACTAAAAATGTTAAAACACTTTACCAAATTTTAATATTGTCTGTTTCGTATTTGATACATTATACCCAACTTGATTATTCTTAATCAATGGAGTTAAAACATTTTACTCCGAGTTTTAATATTATTCATTGTCAGTTAATACATTTTACCCGAATTTTAAATATTAGTCATTGTAAGTTAAAACGTTTTACTCCACTCTAGAATAATATTGTTCACAAGATAATACATTTTACACTATCCAAAATATGGGGACATCATGCGTTGAGTCGTTTTACTGTTCTTTCTAAAAGCAAATTTTAGTACAATAATACAAATTTACTTGTTTTTTTTACAAATAAAACATGCATTTAAACTGTCTGTACTAGTTTTATTATGTGCCTTAAACTATCATAATTTTTTGTATCGCAAATCAAAATCGGTGGTTCATTCATACGAAATAAAGCTAATCTGTCGCTTCAGTCACCCCTCTCGTGCCAAAAAGGGCGGTAATGCGCGCAAGAAACAGAAGTTTTATGTTTAAGAAATAACACTTTGATGTTTTACAAAGAACAGTTTTATGTTTTTATATGTAAGATTGAAGTAGAGACCTAAACTTACGATTACGATTTAATAGGCAATGCACAGGGTCATTATTGAATTATTGTTTTTTATAAGGTCTACACTGATGTCTATTATGCAATTGTGATACTTTAAAGTCTTGAAACTTGACACGAGGATGTTCCTGTAATATTTAAGCGTTAATTAGTATTTGTATGATTCATACTTTCATCATCATCATAGGTGCTATGGGGGTCCACCAAGATCTTGGGCCCAAATCCAACCTCACCTAGAAGCCGGTGCACCTGCTGAACAATGGACGACGCTCTGGCGCTGGCTTTCCCTTCAAGGTTTGTGGGGTCGAACGGCAGTCGTCCATGCACATTGGGGACGGCTACCAGCCGATATACACAGGTGCACCTGATGGGCAGGCCGGGCTGGGGGTGGTGCTCTCCCGGGCGTTGCAGGATGACATCTTGGAGGTGAAGAGCTATAACGCTCGGCTTCTGGTTGTGAGGGTGCTTATTGACGGAATTGTAACCCACCTGATCTCATGGGTGTGAGGAGTTTGGACGTGTCCACAGCGGTTTTGGATACGGTAGTCGCAACCCAGTGGGTGAGCACATCCTTGGAACGTGTGCGACTGCCGATCTTGCCATCGTAAACACATACTTCAAAAATAAATCTGAACATCTTGTCAACTACAGGAGCAGGGGACGCTCAACTCAGGTAAATTTCCTACTCACTAGGAGGCACAGTATCAGCAAGGTAACTAACTGTAAAGTTATACCCGGGGAGAGTCTCACTAGCCAACATTATCTCCTTGCCATGGACCTCCGCGTGAAACCCAAAAGCAAACGTGCCGAGCATGCCCAACGCAGAATTAGCTGGTGGCTGCTTGATGAAGCCAAGTCATCAGCCATCGGTGAAAAGTGCACCGGTGTTGTAGATGAACCAGTACAGGTTTCTTGGGACAGGATTCAGGCAGCTATTCTTGAGGCGGGAAGGCGGTGCTAGTGCGGCTGCATTAAAGACCCTGGGGGCAATTCGTTGTACGAGAAAGTCGTGGTGAAGGAGAGATGGCGCTTATACTTCCAAGAGCTGCTGAATAAGCAGCATAAAGAGGTGCAGCCACCAGACTTCGTTCCGAATCAAGGACTAGTGCCACCGATAACACTTGCAGAAGTCCAGACTGCCATTCGCCGCATGAAAAACCGGAAAGCATTCGGACCCGACGAAGTCCCCATAGAGGCTTGGAAGGCCATGGGTGCCCGTGGTGTGAATATTCTAGCAAATCTTTATAACCGCGTACTCTTCACCGGTGTGATCCCAAGCCAGTGGAGGCTGAACATCATCACACCAGTCTTCAAAGACAAGGGATCGGTGCAGGAATGTGGCAGTTACCGCGGTATAAAGATAATGTCCCATAACATGAAGCTCTATGAGCGGATAATCGACTCCCGGATCCGACAGGAAAGTACACTCTTGGAGTGTCAGTACAGGTTTCGTCCCGGGCACGGGACCATGGACCCGGTGTTTACCCTAAGGATTGTGGCGGGAAAATACAGGGCGAAGAACACGCCCCTGCACTGCCTATTCTTAGACATGCAGAAGGCCTTCGACTGTGTTCCTCGCGCTGTGATCTGGTGGGCACTGTGGTCCAAGGGAGTTTCAGAGATTTATATTGACACCATCTGAGATTGTACTACGACTCTGGTTCCTTGGTTCGGACTGCTGTTGGTGACTCGAAAGCCTTCACCATCCCCGAGGAGATACACGAAGGATCCGTCCTTAGTTCTTACCTGTTCAGCGTGGTATTAGACGTTTTGTCGGACAGCATCAGAAACTCACATGAGCAGCCCCCATGGTTGCTCATGTATGCTAAAGATATTGCGCTGACGGACGCGGACAGGAGCAGACTGGTGCGACACGTGAAAGGGTGGAAAAAAGCGCTTGAGAACGTAGGTCTGAAGCTAAATGTAGCGAAGACAGAATACTTTGCGTTAAACTCCACAGATCCCACACCAGTCCGCATAGGCGATGATTTGGTCGAGTGCACAGACCAGGTTGAGTACCTGGGATCTGTACTTCATGTGACCGGTGAAATCGACCACGATGTCAAGGCACGCATTGCTGCCGCGTGGGCTATATGGCGAGAAATTACTGGCATCACATGTGATCCCAAAATGCCAGTCAGGTTAAAGGGACAGGTCCACAAGACAATCATTGGGCCTGTCCTCTTGCATGGTTGTGAGGCTTGGCCGCTGCTGGAGCTACACAAGCAAGAGCTTCGTGTCTCGGAGATGAAAATGTTGCGGTGGATGTGCGGTGTCACGCGTAAAGATCGCGTACGGAACTCTCGCATCCGCCGCATCCTCCATGTTCGTGACATCGCGGATAAAATGCAAGAGAGCCGCCTTTGCTGGTGCGGCCACGTCTTGCCAGGCTACGTGGGGAACAAATGGCTGGCAATGGCGCCCCCACCGGGTTCAGGTAAAAGGCGTAGGCCAAAGAAGTCCTGGCTTGACATCGTGGAAGCTGACATGCGTGCAAATGGTCTCACTACCATGGACGCCCAAGATCGTGCGAAGTGGAGGAGGAAGAGCTGGACTGCGGACCCTGAGCTCCGTGGTCATCTTGGCGACGGATGCAATCAGGAGAATACGTCTTTAAGCAGATGATGATGATGATTCATACATTGTTTCAGTTTAAAGCTAAATGTTAATGTTACTTTTATATTTTTATAATAACGTTTATGTTTGATAAAAGTTTACAGTGTCTCGTCATGAAAATTTGTTTTTTGATTGTTGGTTATGCCAGTCTCAATGTGATAAAACATTCACGTACAACCAAGCAAATATGCTTATTTTGTAAACATTACAATAATTAAATAACTTAAGTAAAAAACTATACCTCTTGTATTTCATTTTTCTTAAATTTTCAGGTTTTTCTTAACTTGAAAAAAGAAAATGTTTGGGAATAAATTATAGTAAGGTATAAAGTTAAGTCACTTCGCTCTCTTTGTTAGAGCTCAATGATGTCAGTACAACTGTTTTTCCAGGATGGCATAGATATAAAATGGTTACATAAAACTATTTACCTCTTTTTAGCCATGATTAGATATGCTTTTAAGTAATTCTACTCGATAACAATATCCAGTTCGTTTGGATATAAAACACCTTACTTGAAAATAATAAAATTTATTTTGGAGATAAAACACTTTGCTTGACATTAACCGGATTTAGTTTCGGCATTTAAACTAATTTTACCTATCTGAAATTTTGAGGTATTTTGTATTAACTCCAATAATTGATAGAAATAATAGACACACATTATTTTTGTTCATTTGTATATAATTGTAATTAATTTATTATCAATTGACCCAAATTTCATAGAGATACCTTCAATACTTTAGAAGTTACGACGTTTTTGAAACTTTAATCGTCTCTCCTGAACATTTTACTAAATGGCTGTTAAAACATTTTGCCTTTCCAGCGTCGATATGTGAGACCACACTGTACTTACCAAAAGTGCCGGCTGCGCCATCTAGCTTGTCTTTAGGAACGCTATAAATACCTACTGGAAAACTGCTCATTAGATGAAATAAAATCTATCAAGAACACATCTACTCTCGATCAATGTTATCGAGATGTTGATAGATCTTACGCTGGCTCTTGTAGGTACAGTTAGAAAAAAAAAATATGCGCAACAGTTAATAGATTTGTTAAAGTGAATTTTATTAGGAGTAGTTGGGAGTAGAGTTCGTTAACAATTTTTTTTATAGCTAGTACTTGTTACTAGTAGTTCCAAACTTATTATCCATATCCCATACTTCCCATACTAATATTATAAATGCGAACGTAACTCTGTCTGTCTGTCTTTCTGTTACGCTTTCACGCCTAAACCACTGAACCGATTTTGATGAAATTTGGTATAAGGGTAGATTAGACCTTGAGAAAGGACATAGGCTATGTTTGGTCGCGATAACCGACATCCACGCGGGCGGAGCCGCGGGCAAAAGCTAGTATTTTATATTCACATATTTTTGTAGGTGTATATTGTCACCACACTACATATTTCAAGTACCCGCAAAACCGCGGTGTAATCCAATGTAAGTAATTTCACTGCAATGTAGAATAGACTTGAAACTTTGGAAACAACCGATAGAAGGAACCAAAATGATGTGTAAATACAAAACTAAAAATTAGTTAATAAATCGTGATATAGGTACACCTTTCAATATACTCGTTGTTTCGATGTTGTTTATAGTATTTGTCAAAATTGCACACATTTTATTGTATAAATATGCACGTGTACATTGCCAAGCACCCACCATTTGCACTAAACTAACACGAATAAACATAAACAGGAATTGCATATAACACCAGAACCTAAACGGTTACTCTAAAACGGCTTTAAAGATTGACATGACATGTTGAGATAATGTTTCACGATGTGTAAAATATTACCAAAACATAAATTTTGTTATTGTTCAGCAAGAAAATCGTTTGTGATCTAACTAAACTTGTCATCAGTAAGAAAAAGGCCAAAAGAACTCCTGACATTTGTGCCAGGTTTGGTTTTACATTAAGATTACATCCGCATTCTAGATATCGTAACACCAGCTAGTTAAGCTATTCATTTATTATCCTAGAGGCCCGGGCAACCCGCTGAAACTCCTTCGTGCTGGGGATTGGGGTTTGCAAATATATTATTAAAATATTCTGAAAATAGATAATTCAGATTGATCAAGGCAATGCATACTTTTTACATTGATACAATTTCATTATACGTATGCTGACAAGTTTTCGCAATTTTAATGTCAGTGTGAATAGTGACAAACACAGACGAAGTTACACATCATATCATGTTACATCTTTTCATGCTGACGCGAGGCCGCGTTATACAACATTATGAGTCTTACCCTTGTCAAATAAAACAGGTGTATCCTGCCAAATTTTGCCCCGACTGCCTCCAAAAAGTTTGCTTTTATATTTTGAGCCTTATATCCATCAATGGAGAAGTAAATTGAATGTAACACAAGCTCATAAATCACAGCAATGTCGACGCGATGATCTAAATGTATCTGTGGTGCAACAAGCGCCATTCGTACTAGTTGTCAATGATACAATTTCCGTTCTGCAGTAACCATATCCTATTAACACTAGGATTTACATAGTGCCACTCTAGCTTCAACTGAAATATGTAACATAGTGCGTCTATTACTATGAAGAGCTAGAGGCTGAGTGCCACCATTGTAACATGGTACGTGTCTATAATGGTGATTCTCTTTTCTGAGGCTGTGCCTTCAGCTTACCATCAGGCGAGGTGAAGTCAAATTGATGTGTCCCATATAAAAAAATATAGCTGTCAAATTTTACTTTCATTACAAACACGAGACTCCTTTCATTATAAGATTTGCTAGGCCTATCCTCTCTGTTTAAATTCCATTTAGCTCTCATTTGGTATCGTACAAGGTGACTAGGGGATAGGGCTGTTTATCATCAGACAGATATATATAGCCCAGACTCAGCCTCAAATACATGGCTCGAGTCAATAAATAGTACCCGGAATACGGCAATAGACTCACCCCCTGTCACGTGGGACCTAATACCATGATTGGTGAAAATGTGGGTGTTAATTCACTTCTGCCTAACCCTCCGGGGATGAAGGCGTGTTTGTTTGTATATTATGTACTAGCTTTTGCCCGCGGCTCCGCCCGCGTGGATGTCGGTTATCGCGACCAAACATAGCCTATGTCCTTTCTCAAGGTCTAACAGAGTTACTTTTACATTTATAATATTAGTAGGGATGTATGTTTAAAACAACAGCACTTCTGGGTAATAGTTTCTTTATCTTTTCTAATCAATATCTTTTACAACTCGTGTCTTTTACACATACATTATTTATTTTGTTTGCCTAAAAGTCCTATATATCCGAGTGATGTTCCTTAATCTTGGGATTTGTCAAGTCTATCCTAACGAGGTCGCATGTCGCTCGAACGTCGTAAAACGTGTCATATAAAACCTTGAATCAAATTGGAAATCTTAGGTTTTCCAATTGTAGGTGTATGTAGACACTTATCTTTACTGCAGGAGTTATATGTCAAAGATTAATAAAAAATCATCTACATACATACATACAATCACGCCTTTATCCCTGGAGGGTTAGGCAGAGGTGAATTAACACCCACATTTCACCAATCATTGTATTAGGTTCCACGTAATAGGAGGTGAGGTGAGACTATTGCCGTATTCCGGGCACTATTGTTGACTCGAGTCATGTATCTGAAGCTGAGCCTGGGCTGTATATATCTGTCTGATGTTAAACAGCCCTATCCCTTAGTGGCCTTATACGACACCGCCAGGAAGGAGATGGGGTGGGCCAAATTCTACTCTGCCGGGAACCACGCGGCTAATTCTTCTAATACCAACTTTAGACCTTCAAATCAAACTTCATGTATGTATTTACAAAAAAAAAAAAAGTATTTAATTATGTGTATCAGCATTCTAGGTTCCATAACACAAGCTAATTAAGCTTACCATGGGTCTAGATAGCGGTGTGTAGAATGTTGTAGAATATTTATTTATTTATTTATTTATTTATTCATCATCCTCTAAATACGAATTTGAATTTATTTTCGCATTGGTTGAAAAAGGAATGCATTACCAGTAGAAAGCGCAATTTTTATTTACACTTGCTGGTACATTTGCTGGTAAAATGAGGCATAAAAACCACTTGGAGTCGGATGATAGAAAAACAGCCGGTTGAAAGCAAAATAATTCCATGAGGTTACATTGTCCACGAATCACAGAATCATGCCCGAAGGACATAAAATTACTCATAGTTCGATTAATCGAACTGTGCGATCGAACCTGGCGGCCGGAGCGGTGCATGCATGTCCAATTGCCCATGCCCTAACAGCAACTTTGCCAAATCTATAAAATGTTGCGGATATTTTTCCCTTGCTGTACTTTGTAAAAGTACAAGATCTATCAATATCACGATAAGATTCATCGAGAGAAGATATGTTCTTGATAGATTTTATTTGATATTATTATAAACATACCATAACTCAGCTCGAACAGAAGAAAATAATCAATCAACCGTTTTAATGATAGATCAATAAATTCAGTTAATGAAAGTTTTTCTAGAAAAGTCTGAACGATTTAATGAGTTCACAATTACATTCTCCTAATACGAGTAAAATTCTGAATGATGGTGTGGGTGGATGTATGGCCTTCCATACATTCACTCACACCATCATTCAGATTTTTTGACAATACCATGTCAAACATGCATGTATTTTTGTACCACTTAAGAGGCAGATAAGCACACGGCTGACCTGATGGAAAGTGGTTACTGTCTGTGGAGATGTGCAATACCAGAGACGCCATACTCGCGCTGCCGACCCTTAAATAACTAGGCAATAAGTTGGTGGCAAGTAAAACCTCAACACGTATTTCAATGTGTAATTATTCGTATAAACTTCCTAAAAATCATTTTAACAATTTAGTATAAATTTGCTGCAGTAGCTGAAAATATTAGAACATATTCAAACAGCTTATCATTAAATGATTTTAGGATAAGCGCTTATTATGGAATAAGCGCTAATTTTAGGATAAACGCAAATTTTAGGACATGCGGTAATTTTAGGGTAAACGCCGATTGTTGTTATTGTTGATCAATACAAATGATAAGTCGACACGAGATCTAGCAGTTTTACAGTCACTGACATCGCGTTTCGTGTCAACAGTTACTCTCGAACAGTTTCTTATCCACGTTTACACCTATAAAATCACACATTCGGTTTTATCTCCGGTCGTGAGTTGAAGAAACTAGGTTCGTGACCTTCCAAAAAACTCGGTTATATAAACAGTAATGTAGTTAATGTTTACTCTCTCGTCTGTTGAGTGAAACAAAGCATTTTGTAAGCAACAGGAGACCTTGATATAGTAGTGGTATTTTACGACTAAGAGCTTGAATGATAAAAGCTTTGATGTATCGTAAAAACAATTATCCGAATTAATAGGATAATAATTTTAAGAAAAGATAGTCAAGTCATATTATGCTAAATTAGTTTCTCATTAAACTTACATTCAAAATCTTCCTCTTCTTCAGCCTATTTTACTTTTGTATGGCACCCAGGTTTCTTTTGGCGTATTTTTATCGTTTCATCGAACCATTTTCGGTGTTTGATTTTGACATGTTGGATATTTGTTTAGAGAAATGATAAAATCATATTGTTATTGAACATTCTCCGCGGTTTGATCGAATCACGTAGGAATTTGTTTTCTGTTTCTAAATCACTCATCAATACTGTACATCCTAACTCGTTATGGTGACTTATTACAATCATTTCCGCTTCAACAGTAGCATCTAACTCTTTTCACAGCTTCTTTAAGTTTGTACGCGACATTTAACTTAAGTATTTGTTAGTAAAGTCTCCAAATATTTGGAAACGACAGGTGTCACATCTATTGCACGAATTATTTTCTGAATGAGTCACTCACTTTCCATCTCAGTGAATAGAACAGCCTAGAGACCTATTATTTGAATATTCAAAACGTTTCTAAAAATCTCTGGAATTACGGAACAAGTTGAAATACTGACACTGAGCGAATCATGTTTAACCATGAAGAAAAGAAAAAAACTTACAAATTAGAATTTAATTTCAATTGCTTCGCTGACAGTTGCTGTCTTAAATAAAAGAAGGCATGACGGGAAACAAAACAGAAGCAAAACGGAAACATAATATTCAGTGTTCTCTCTGAATTTGATGGCAACTTTTGTCAGCACTGTTTCGAACTTTTTTTATTATTGTAATTAAGTTCAAGTGAATAAAAGCTTAAAATTCTTGTCTGTAAAGTTAGCGCAGAATAAGTAGCATTTGAATGAAGCTGAAGGCTTTGTTTCCTTGTTTATTTGAACATACTAATTTCTAGAAATATTTAACCCATTTCAAAAAATTTTTTTTTTTGCATTTTGATAGCCCAGTTTTTGGAGAAAATTATAGACTATAATATGACATTATGATGTGAGCATTAGGAGTGTACGAGTAATTGAAAAAAAACTGTGACAAACGTAGGCGGGAGGTTCGAAGGGGTTAGAAAGAAACCATGTATCACAGCTATAATTTATAAGTAACTAAGATTACTTTTCTGCTGCGCTTCAGATAGGAGTTCGATTCAGTATGTGCCATGGAAGTTTAGTGCTGATAGAGTCCTTAGACTAGCATGGTGTAATTTCAACTACACATAAATAATTTAGGTATTTAAACTTTCATGGTCGTTCACATTACTATTAGAATATTTTTATTAGAACATTACTATTAGAGTTCCTCCGTGATCATGGTGCTTGCAACAGCGCCGAAATATCGGAAACTCCAAACAATACATGGTAAATATCCCGATAGTTCTAATAGTAACATAAATAATTTGTCCCTACACCCAATGACCCAACAACACAATATGAATGTTGAAACAGTACGCACGTGTTATTGAATAACAGAAACGTACGTCACACGGCTGTCAACGAGTAATGAAACTACTACGTTGATGACAATTAAAATTTCTGCACGTTGAAATATAGAGAAACGTTTTTGAACGAAAACTGATTTATCGGACGTTTCATAAAAAGTAGGCTGTCAATTAATGATATTTTGAGAGGTTATTGACTTTTTGTCGTGTTAATTGGATACAAATTCTCCTTTTTAGGGTTCCGTAGCCAAATGGCAAAAAACGGAACCCTTATAGATTCGTCATGTCTGTCCGTCCGTCCGTCTGTCTGTCCGTCCGTATATCACAGCCACTTTTCTCCGAAACTATAAGGCCTATGCTGTTGAAACTTGGTAAGAAGATGTATTCTGTGAACCGCATTAAGAATTTCACACAAAAATAAAAAAAATGCATAAAATTTTGGGGGTCCCCATACTTAGAACTGAAACTCAAAATTTTTTTTTTCATCAAGCCCATACGTGTGGGGTATCTATAGATAGGTCTTTAAAAATGATATTGAGGTTTTTAACATATTTTTTTTCTAAACTTAATAGTTTGCGCGAGAGACACTTCCAAAGTGGAAAAATGTGTCCCCCCCCCTCTAACTTCTAAAATAAGAGAATGATAAATCAAAAAAAAATATATGATGTAAATTGCCATGCAAACTACCACTAAAAATTGGTTCGAACGAGATCCAGTCAGTAGTTTTTTTTTAATACGTCATAAACCGCAATTTTCGCCTTTGCTACTACGGAACCCTTCATGGGCGAGTCCGACTCGCACTTGGCCGATTTTTTCTTTCACTCAATCAATTCAATCACCTTAAGTTTCTTCAATTACATTGGGGCTTTCTTCATAGTAAACATACATCCCATGACAAAGTGCTAGCTTGACGGTAATAGGCTCGCCCCGTGGGATCGAAAATTACAATTGGCGAAATGTAGGTGTTAACACACCTCTGCCTACCCCTTCGGGTACAAAACTAGATATACCATTACAATGCTTGTTATCTGTACGTGAGATGGGGAGGAGTGCGAAAATAAAAGGTTGGTATTACTTTAAAATCGATATTTGATGAAAGGATGGTGCCCACTTCTCCTACCCACTCCGGGTGTTAAAATCATAACTACACCTCCTAGAAAATGAAATTGCTACGACAAAATCCTACTAATATTATAAATGTGAAAGTTTGTGAGAATGGATGTGTGGATGTGTGGATATTTGTTACTCTTTCACGCATAAACGGCTGGACCGACTTGGTTGAAATTTGGTATGTATATAGGTTATACCCTGGATTAACATATAGGCTACTTTTTATCAACACACCACGCGGGCGAAGCCGCGGGCGGAAGCTAGTGTATAATAAATGTAGTTATGGGTACGGTAGCTCACTGGAGAAATTTTATGCCTTCAGTGGGAAGACCAAAGTCTTGCCCTACTTATGTTCTGCGCTGACGGCACATAATCTCTCTGTTCTTACGGAGTCGGTATCACGAGTGTGGCTCCCCTGGTATGGCACTGGTCCATAGGCCACGGTAACCACTTTCCATCAGGTGAGCCGTGTGCTTGTCTGCGACTAAAGTAGCATAAAAAAAGTTATTCAATTAAGAAAGTAACTAACCAGCATCAAAGCTTTGTACAACAAAATCGAAATATAACATTTTGCTAACTTTCTTTGGATATTTCTTTTCCTGAATCCCTTTAACCACTGACCTATAAACAAGATCGTCCCTTGAGACTCCTTGAATAATATAAAAGAAGTATAAGTATTGACTATCAATAGGGTTTCACTTAAGAATTCGCAAAAAGCCAAATCGTATTGCGTAGATTAAATCTATCCCGATAAATTGTTTGCTAAGGTCAAACCTACTTTATTCTAGAGTAATCTATAGGATATTTTTTTTTTATATAGGACACGTCAATTTGACTTCGCCTTGCCTGATGGTAAGCTGAGGGCAAAGTCTTGGAAAGAGGGTCACCATTATAGACACGTACCATGCTACAATGGTGGCACTCAGCTTGACGGCCTCATCAGCTGATGATTTTTCACGCCCCGCTTAAAGGACCCGGGACTGTAGAAGGAGAGAAACACGTGAGCTGGTAAAGAATTCCAGGTCTTAATTGTGCGGCACAAGAAGGAGTCACCGAACCGCTTGGTTCTTGATGGAATATTCTGCACCGTATGCGGGTGGCATCTAAGTCCTATACGATACTAGTTCATAATACCAAGTGTTTTAAGTTTCAAAAACATAATACGATAATACTATTTCGATACAAAGTAATCTCAAGCGTGCTTCCAACTTTTGGGTATTTTAGTGAATCTCTCCAAACGGCGCTGGGTTTTGTGTGAAACTTATGTAAATATTACCACTTACCACTAGGGTGAGACTGAGCGTTTTGCTTGGGGGTTATGTGGGTTTATATATATTTATTGAAATATTCAAGTTGAATATTATCATCATTTCGCACATTTTGAATCCATGAATGATGCTGCCTCTTGCTGTAGTTTGAAACAAGCTCAGAGGATAAAGTCATGTGTATCTATGTTGCTTACCACTTTCAGTGTGCCCACAGGTTGACAGAACGTACCCTGACCTTTAATGAAATTTTAAAGCAATTAGTATGCTAACTATTCAAATTGATATTCTATAGGAGAATTTGGAATACTCAAGACAGACTCCTAAATCATTGACGACGTACGCCGTAAATTAAAAAAAAAATTAAAAGTGCGTATGAGATTTTGTTATAATAGTAAAGTAATGAGAAGTATTACCATAGCTTTTATTCTAGAAGTCTTAAGAACTATAATGACCAATATAATCTAAATATATATAACTCAAAGGTGACTGACTGACTGATTGACATAGTGATCTATCAACGCACAGCCCAAACCACTGGACGTATCGAGCTGAAATTTAACATGCAGGTAGATGTTATGACGTAGGCATCCGCTAAGGAAGGATTTTGATTAATTCTACCCCCAAGGGGATGAAAGTTTGTATGAAACTTTGTCAATTTTAAACCGATCGGGCTGAGACTTTGCATGCATAAAGCTATTATGACGTAGGCATTCCCTAAGAAAGGATTTTAATTTATTCTACCCCCAAGGGAATAAAATAGGGGATGAAAGTTTGTATGAAACTTTGTCAATTTTAAACCGATCGGGCTGAGACCTTGCATACATAAAGCTACTATAACGTAGCCATCCGCTAAGAAAGGATTTTAATTAATTCTTCCCCCAGGGGGATAAAATAGGGGATGAACAACATTCCGAACTTAACGCGGACGAAGTCACGGGCAACAGCATGTTTAATATAATGCTGCTTTATCCACTTAATAAGTATAATATTTGAGACAAAATAATGCTCAATCAGACGCCCACAAAACTTCAATGCAAACGATATACAATACCATAACGTTTAATATTCCTCTTTCACATTTAGTTGAAAGTAAATTTGGACACAGTCTGAACTCAAAGGGTAAACCTATGTCTATTTAATCTGTTCAGTAGCTCGTGCGTTACGTCACGGACGAAGTTGGAACAAGCGGTTCTATGTGAATCTACCGGCCGGCTAACTTAACAAAGCTGTTGGAACCTTGAATGCCTTTGTTGAATTAACTCAACGGTGGAGATAAAAGTTACCTGTAACTTGAGTCTGTAGTTGGTAAGATAATTCAAACTTAATCCCTACTAATATTATAAATGCGAAAGTAACTCTGTCTGTCTGTCTGTCTGTCTGTCTGCCTGTCTGTCTGTCTGTCTGTCTCGCTTTTACGACTAAACCGCTGAACCGATTTTGATGAAATTTGGTATAGGGGTAGATTAGACCTTGAGAAAGGACATAGGCTATGTTTGGTCGGGATAACCGACATCCACGCGGGCGGAGCCGCAGGCAAAAGCTAGTTTGGAAATAAATTTATTTGCTTCTTCTTCGGGTTCAAATAAATTAAAGTGATTTTTAAATTTAGCAAAAGCGCATTATTTGAGCGTCGTTTATATACAATTCTCGGTGCCTTCTACTGAATTGTGAAAGATTTCTTTTATTCCTCTTTTTATAAATTCGTGCATGTTTAATGTAAAAGTTTAGCGGAGCGACTAATGCCCTCATTTTGCCAATTGCTTTCGATTCCACGTTACAGAGGGCGAGCATATTTTTGGGTATTTTATTTTAAACTGCCTACTTCTACTGATCTTGCTAACAGAGAACTCAACGTTACCTGGGGAACCGAACCCAGGGTCCCAGGGACCCAGGGTCTCATGCTCCGTAATCACACGCGCTGCCGCTGCGCTACTAAACTTCTTCTTCTGTAAATTAATTTTAATCAAATCAAAATTCCTCTATTTCAATTAGGTATCAGAGTCTCAATTATTACTTTATTACATAATATTAAAATTCATATTTCATTTGATTCCTTATTACAAATATAGTCGTACAAAATACAGAGCACAAATTTCATTAAATTAAATTTAGATTAATTTTCAGTATGAAACTTCACAAAGATAACATTATTAAATAAAATTGAATTAAATTAAACTGAATAAAATTATGTTGAGTAATCAGGTATGTCAAATGATAATGAGATATATTGGAATACACAGATTTCAGAAGATCAAAATTTAAATTCAAATTCATAGTACCTATTACCTAAATAATTTCTAAGTTGAAATAAATTGGGTAACTTAATGTCTTCACTCATTAACATATTCACATGGGTATATTTATGGAAGGGGTAGGTATAGGTGGCACATAAGCATTGGTAACTTAGTGATTAAGAAGTGGGCCTTACGATCGAGTAACGGTTTGAATCCTAGCTAGTGCACTACCTTTGAGGACCCGCGTATTGGGAGGATGTAAATTTCTAAGCAACTGTGTCAAACACACAACAAACAAACCTACAGAAAGAAGTGAGGTATTATTCACGTTTCTATTAATTATTCTAGTATTCTTCAGTGCCAAGACCGACAGATCCTCATTTCAAGCTACGTACAATAACAACTCAGTTTTAATACTGTAATAACTTCATTGCGTACCTTTTACGACGAAACACAATCTATTCTTCCTTCTTAAGACAACTTCAATTTGTGAGCGTAAACAATAACATAACGAACTACCTTCATTCGCTATAATTAAATGAAAGAAACATTATTTTGATCTCAGTAGAGTATTGTGCTTTGAAGTATCCAGAAGATGAATTTTAATTGCCTGAAGACTTTATAAATTTTCTAGCAATTTATAAAACGATTTTCTCAATAATAGAATACTAAATTGTTATTCCGGCAAAAAACCTAAGAAAAGGTTTATTAGAAGATAATGTTTTTAAGTAAATAAGATTACACCATAATACATCCCTTAAGGGTAAATTTTATTCCCGAAAAATATTTTCTTTGCGTTTTTAACTTATTACATTTTGTTAACATTCTTCCTAGGGAGCAATTATAATAATACTTTTGGGTACATACCTACAAAAATATAGGACAGCGCTAAAAAATCCTAGACATTTCTTTTATTCCCCATCCGGCAATATATCACAGTTATTCAGTTTTCGCCCGAATATAATCCACACGCGGAGGCTCCAGACCAGCATAGGAATGATGTAATACTGTTATAAAATCAGGCGATTTCTCTAGAAATTTTCCTCGCATGTATTCTCAAGTGGGATCTCCGACAAGTTGAGCGCCGGCCTCTATCAAAATACTCCAAACGTTGCTTAGAGGCATCTGAATCATGTTTATTTAGACGGAACGTACAGAACAGCCTACGCAGCTCTCGATTTTTATATAACCCACTTGTAAACTAAGTCCGCCTAAGAATTTAGCTTTTTTGTCATAATATTTTCCCTTCAGCAAGACTCAGGTGTGCCGTTTTTGATGTGGGACATGTTATCCAATTTTGTGGTGAAGGAATTATGAAAATTAGAATTGAATTATTTATAAGACCTTCACGACGAACGTAAATTATAGAGTATTTTTTTTTTCATTATAAACATACAGGAGAAAAAAGTTTTCTCCTTTTTTGTTCTGAGGCCTAAATTATTTTAGAGTTCGACAACCTGCGCACATATTAAATTTTAATCAAAGGCAATGGATCTTATGAGTTCATTAATTTAATGTGATTCAATTAATTTTCTGTAAATTAATTTCAACTTCAGGCTTTCACTTCGCATAAAATGGTGGTAGCATAGCGGCTAAGGCGTCCTGCTTGTAATTGAGAGGTTGTGTGTTTGAAACCCTGGAATTACACTGGTGACAACAACTCTTAAATAAACAATATGGCTTAGCTGGAGGGGATAATGGAACAATAACAATCTGTGCCAAAAAAGTCCATTGACGCCCCTGGTGTTGCACACACCCAGTCAGCATCAGGTCGATCTTGATTAGCAAGTACTCAAAATGATCAAGTTACTGAGATCATTTTGAGTATTTTTTCTTACATATCAACACCACCGTGCATATACAGTCAGCATCAGATCGATGTAAAGATACAAAGTACTCAAAATGATCTTCTCATACCTTGGTATTAAGATCATTTTGAGTACTTTTTCTCACATATCAACACCACCGTGCATATACAGTCAGCATCAGATCGATGTAAAGATACAAAGTACTCAAAATTATCTTCTCATACCTTGGTATTAAGATCATTTTGAGTACTTTTTCTCACATAAATCAACACCACCGTGCATAAACAGTCAGTATCAGATCGTTGTAAAGATACAAAGTACTCAAAATGATCTTCTCATACCTTGGTATTAAGATCATTTTGAGTACTTTGCTAGGCAAGATCGATCTGATGCTGACGGTCCATAGGGCACGTTAACCAATTCCCATCAGTTGCTTGCTGTGTGCTTGTCTGCCATTTAGTACCTATATAGAAATTGCGAGTGCGTAGACTTACCTATGTCTACGCACTCGCAATTTCTAATAATAATATAAATTCCATAAAAATCTAAAGAGTTCAAAAGAAGCTTGCGTCTAAACAACAATTTAATATTGTGTTTGACATAGGCACTGTTGATGTCTGAAGATGATCGCGTCGAACATAATTTGATATTTTTTTATACAAGTAAACTAGGTTCGTTTAGACTTATTTTAGAGTCTGTCTACGTGAAACTCATAATATTAATGTTTTAGAATATTTTATGCAGCATTATCGAGCCCTAAAACGCCAAGGGTTTTAAAATAGTTATAAATGTGCTTACATATATTTTTAGTATTCGAATATGTATATCACTTTTTTATTATGTTATTCGACACTTGTTATTTGAGATTGAAAGGTGCTTTTTATAATTTAAGTTTTGCTTTTTTTTCTCCATGTTCCTTTTTTCATCACTATAATCACCTATGTAGTGCGAATAAACCTTTCAATAAGGACATAAATTAAATATCATCACGCCCTTCGCAGCCGATGGCAACGTGCGAGCGGCATTTTTTTTTATGGACAGGTGATTAATGCTTACCATCAGATGGCGCAAGATAAAACTTTAATAGGTACAAATATTTACGCCTGTAAATCTCCGAAGGGATAGGCAGAAGTCTAATAACACTAAATTCACACTATGATTTTTGGTGCCACGTAACAAGAGGCAAGTCTATTCCGACAAGCGGGCACTTTATCATACATACCTACATACATACGTACAATAACGCCTTTATCCCCGGAGGGTTAGGCAGAGGTGAATTAACACCCACATTTCACCAATCATTGTATTTGGTCCCACGTAATGGGTCTGAAACATAACTCCGACAAACGGTTATCCGCCGAATTAGGGGGTGAGCCTATTGCCGTATTCCGGGCACTGTAGTGGACTCGAGCCATATATCTAAGGCTGGGTCTGGGCTGTAATAATCGGCTGCATTTTTACTGTCGGATGGAGAACAGCCCTAAGTCACTTACTATAACACCGCGAGAAGAGTTTCTACTCCACTGGGAACTTACATGCATAAAGATAGTAATCTTTATGATGTCTCCAAAGATATTATATGCGCTTATCAATTCCGCATGCCACAATTGCGTCGGTTACGTAACATCTATATCGCGTAACTCCCCACTGGCACTGCGCCATACGACTGGGCTATTCCGGGCATCGACCCCTTTACGCTCCTGCTTCAAAACAATGCGAATATATACGTATTGTGACGTCATTTTAATTTTTTTAGCATTGTGGTATTGGGTAGAGTGCATGACGTAATAAAAGGTTTCGAACACTGAAATTCCCGCTTATATGCGTACTACTTGGTTGTTGTAGCAACTTTGCTTTGGAGACATTGGTTCTCTCTTTAACAGGGGCGAGGAGTCCCTATAACCCGGTTCCTGCCGGCTTACTCACGATGTTAAAATTTACACTCTTATAAATAACTAGCTGACCCGGCGAACTTCGTACCGCCATATTTTCTAATCCCGTTCCCGCTGCATATTTCTAAATTCATCAATGTTTCTCTACAATATTATGCATGTATCATACATATAAACCTTCCTCTTGAATCACTCTATCTATTAAAAAAAACCGCTTCAAAATCCGTTGCTTAGTTTTGAAGATTTAAGCATACATAGGGACGGACAGACAGCGACACCGTCTTTGTATTATAATATGTAGGATATGCATGACGTATTATCGAAAACTGAATGCATCTGAAATTATGTATCTAAAATTTAAAAGAATCCTTACTAATCCATACTTAAAATTAAAAATGCGTAAATAACTCCGTCTGTTACGCTTTAACGCCTAAACCACTGAAACGATCTCGAAGAAATTTGGTACAGAGATAGATTAGACCTTGGGAAAGGACCATAGGCTATGTTTGATTGCAATAATCGACATCCACACGGGCGGAGCCGCGGGCAACAGCTATTTACATATAAAATTGCTATGATCGTACTATAAGAGGTATCTAAGATTTGTATCCATCGGCTTCCTTTTTGATAATTTTCACCCGTCTTTATAAGTAACCGGGATTTATTTTCAAATCTTTTTGTGTACACTTTACCTTGCCAATCAACCGGCAACTGCCGAAGCAGTAAATCTTAATATTCATAAACATTTACATACTTGAGATCAATAACGAAAATTCTCATTCAGTATCGGAGGCGAAAGTCTCATAATTTCTTTTCAAACATTTTAACGCACCAGCAAATATGCGTCAGCTATTTTTAATTCAAACCAACACCGATCCAAACAGCTCCATGCGATGAAAATATAGGGAAAGTTATTTTTAAACTCGCATACATATTTATTTCAATTCGTTTGATGTTCGATCTTACCAATAACATAAACTTTTGATCTTCTATTTAGGCTCGTGGTCGTTTTGGCATTAACGCGGTTGTTAACATCACAGTTAATCGCCCTGAAACGCTCGTGTTACATGAATTATGTATGTATGCTAGTCACAAACGAACTGTGAAAATACTGAACTATTGGTAATGGATTTTTTAGGCAAATGGTTTGACGAAAGATGTTACTGAACTATTCATGTGAGATATTTTTTTTATATTTTAAAATAAGATTCTTTTAATGGTTTCCTATGTATTCTATTATAAATTTCCAGTTGACTTTTTAATCACCTACAAATTACTACAATACTGCGTTTACAGGTTGTTACAGCTAGTAAGATGCTGCAAGTAATAGGTACACTACCACTGAAATAATGACATCTTCAACTTCAACTTCAATTAGCCTATTGCAGTCCACTGCTGGACATAGGCCTCTCCCAATATGCGCCACGTTTGCCGATCCTCCGCCTTCCACATCCAGTTCGTCCTAGCCAATGACATCTATACACTTACAATATTCGCACAATTATTGTCAAAGATCTTTGGGCATGAGAATAGGTACAGTAGGGTAATACCCCTGCTATTTTTATACTTTTAAACACCAACTATCTTATGAACTTAAAAAATATGTAAGGTAGATTATACTCATTTTATTTATACACTCACTAGCTTTTGCCCGCGGCTCCGCCCGCATGGATGTCGGTTATCGCGACCAAACATAGCCTATATCCTTTCTCGAGGTCTAATCTACCCCTATACCAAATTTCATCAAAATCGGTTCAGTGGTTTGGGCGTGAAAGCGAGACAGACAGACAGACAGTGTACTACTGTACTTTCACATTTATAATATTAGTAGGGATTACCATCCGTAAATCTATGATTACGTGGAGCCATACACTTTGAAAACAAAAAAGAAATAATAGACGAACACATAATGGGAGGCGAACCAATAGTAGTCAATACTGCAAGACACCCAACTAATACAGAATATTGCCTATCAGAAAATCTCAATAGCAGCATATTTGACCGAGAACAAAATCCCGAAATACAACGATCACTTTATAAACACAAATTCAATTTCCAATTACCGTTCACTCTTCCAAAAACCTTTAAAAAGCTGATAAGCTGATAAAGCTCTAAAATTGATTTTACCTTAAAAATCCTGCAGTACTTCGTGTAAAAGAGTACATATACCTAGATACCTATAATATCTCTTCTTATATTTCCATGAAAATTAATGTAAGCCTCTCTTCCCACTTTTATTTATTTATGAGATATCGTGGGTACAAATGGGTATGATTAATTGATCGAAAGGTTCCCTCTATAAATAGCCCTCAATGAACTCCACTTTTACCCAAAGAACATTCAATGAACTTTAATGTTAGTCATTTAGTCGAACATTTGCCTGAATACTGAAAGGTTACTGCCATTTTGGTTTTTAATAGTACATTAGTGGTACATTAGTAGTGATGTTTAAATTGTATAATATTACGTCATGTTTATTTCAACTGCCTTTTTAAATTGTTTCTTTTAAAAACTTATGTTTAGGTACGTGTTTAACAGTGAGTCACAGTGCCCTGAAGGCAATAATCTCGCCCCCTATTACGTGGGTCGAAAATCTTAGTTAGCAAAATGTGGGTGTTAATATACTTCTGCCTACTCTTTTGGGGATTTACCGCCGTGAATATATTACGTGTGTCATTATTTATGTAGGGTAAGATACGATATTCTTTACTGTTTGTTGTCTGGTGTTGCACTCGCCCATGGGTCACGGTAACCACTTACCATCAGATGGACCGTGTGCTTTTTTGCGAACTAAGTAGTATAAAAAAGTATTCTAAGATTCTGATGTTAATAGGTCAATAAGACTTCTTCTCACCTACTAAAAGTTAAAATTTTTAAGTTATTTTTGTATGTAGAGTAAAAGAAAATGTATTTTACTCCTAGGCAAGCCACAAAAATTTGGAAATCCATTAGCAAAACTTTGTCACAGATTTTTGCTAATCTATTAGCCAAAGTTTGTGGCTTTGTAAAAAATGACAACATTCTTCTTAGAACCAACATAGCTAGATTTTGATTTTACGTAATTCATGCATCAGTATTATGGTATTGTATACTCCATTTTAGCATATTCGAGTACTCACTTTATTCTTTGTTGCAGAGCTTAGAGAGGTTATTGTTGGTTATATCTTAGAAACTTGCTCCTGTAACATTACAAAGTAACATTGTGAGATAAAACTGCAAACGTCTACGTTAACAGTTTAATTAAGACTGAGTTAATGCAGTTTACATTCCAATATAAACTGCGTTATAACTATTTAATATTCTTTATTTTTCAATATGGTGCAACATTGATACAACTTATTGGCGTAAATTCTACTTAGGAGGTTCAATTTTCCACCGTTTACTCATTAATAGCTCAGTCATATTAGCTCATAAACTCAGTCTTAATTAATTTAATTATAGCTTTATTTGTGATAGACAAACTATATGAAATCCAAGGAACTATTTGATCAAAGGCGACAAGACAAATTGGTCATGAGTTAGAATTAAACTGACTAAACACATTATCTCCGATATTAGACCTTTAATACTGATGAGAAATTGGATATAATTATATTTGATTTTACTGTGTAGAAGAATGATTATTAATTATAGACTACAATGGTTCTGTACATAACTACTTATGTGTATTTATATCATATCACATCCATTATCCAAACGGATCGCAATTGTAAAAAAAAATATTTGGTAGACTTCAATTAATCTTGTTGTTTTTATAAAAAAATGCATCAAACTAAGACCCTTCTTTTTATAGTCGGTTGTAAATGCTAAAAGTAAGCCTCATTTTTACTCACAATATTCTGTTATCCTTATCGCTATTCAAGGGTCTCTAGGGCTAACTCATAATAATTATTGAGTGAAATAAATTTCTTGAAAGATTCACGTAAAATTTAACTTTATTATTCTTTCGCACTTCTCAACTTTATTATTCATTGAATAAATCAATAATTATGTCATAATGGGAATAAACTACTTACATATCTAATTCAGGTCACGTAATGTTCTTACGTGAATAAACGACTGTTCTTTTATTTTACTTCAGGTAATGTAAAGCAAATATTGGTCAAATACCATAAATATAAAATTCACGGCCTCATAACATACTACTCGCCGTGATTAAAGATACAAACAGCGTGAATAATAGAAAAGAAATAAGTTTACCAATACCAAAGCTAGTGGCTATGAATACCAAACGGAATTTGTCTGTAATTTTATTTATTTTTCCAGACCCTAATAATTTAATCATCTCGTATGACGAAAGTGAAGCAAAGGTGGCACACGGCCGTCTGCCTAGTCGAATAATCCCTTTCTCGTGCATAATGTATTCGTCGGCACCTGACATGGTGACATAGCTAACATAACACGAAGAAAAACCATTTAAATGTCACGGGGGCTATGAGGAAAACGTATGGGCTGTAGTAGGCACATATAATAGAAAACTCTCGTATTTCTTAGATAAGATCTTTTCGTGAAATATACGAGAAGAGCACTTGTACTCGTATTATGTCGTGTTCCCGAGTCAAGGTGAAGCTGCTGAATTAAGAAGACATCTCACTTGACAACACCGGGGTTTATAATTCAAGTAGCTGAACAATGAATAAGTGAGTTGAATAAGTGAATAACGTATTTATTAACCTAAAAGGTTAGCTATGTAAATTTTAGCGTATTTTTATTTATATTGAGGTTCGCTGAAGGATAAAATTCGTAATGTGGTTATCCGTTAGTGACAAAAAGTTCATGGAAGAACAAATAAGCTGAGGTAGCAGTGAACTGGCCACGTAATCCCAAAGGAAGCCGCGACGACGTGTCAACGATAGTAGAACATTAATTAGATAATAATTATGGTACAGATCTATAGTGACGTCATAGAAGCCGCCTTCTGAGTGACATCCATTATCCAAAAGTAGCAATTTTGAACTTCGATTTATAATTGTTCAAAAATAAAATAATTCTTTAAAAAAATAACCTTTAACTGAAACCTCTTCAATTTGATTAATTATTTTAAATAATAATAAGCATACACAATTGTATTGTGTATGCAGATGCTTTAATTTACATACGTCTTTCCACCAAAATAGAAATAACATACTGCCATTTGCTTCTGTGCTTCGTTTTAATGCCATAAAGTGTGACCTTTCACGTATTAAACCTACCTTACAAACCCACGGGTATAAACCGAAAATAGGTTCAACACATCAACAATCTTATTGGCATATACATATACAACGATTAATTTATTTTTAATTCATGCAGTACTCATTCTATGGACACAAACCACTCATTCACACATTTTTTTATATTGTTGTGTTTAAGAATATAATGTTCAAAACTAACAATGCCGTGAGGCGAAACCAGTCAGGTTATGAAATAAAACACTGTGGAAAAGTACAAGTATCTATTCGATAATGTATTAGGTATACAGTTTTCAATTTCATTGTTTAATTTTTCAATCTTCAATCCCTATTTACATAAAAGCATACTTTGCAAACAATCTACTGTGAAATGAAAAAAGAAAGTACAACAGATTTTTATATCACTTTAACAACTTGTTCGTTCAAAGTTCACCTTTCTTAAGTAGAAGCGATGAGATTTTCGTTTTGTGGCTCCATCACTATGATCCGAAGCCATTTGGTTCTTGTCTTATATTACAAAGAAAGTTATTTCAAAACTGCCAAAGATTTTTTGGATTACAAATAAAATAATAAAAAAACATTTTTATTTCTTCTTTTTCCGATAAACCAAGAAAGTATTTTAAGATACCGTAATGAAAGTAGAGTCTCAAAACTTTTGCAGAAGCCATATGAGTAAAATGAATTTAAATAGAGTTCTATAATACAATGCCTCTTTTTTATTCCATCTCTAGATAGTACTAGATGATACACACGGCCAAAAAGATAAGTACACACCTGTACATACACCTTAACATTGTATTAGGTGTATACCTATTTCCTTGGGTGTATATAGTTTAAGAAGACGAGAATATTGCTAGAATAGCCTTGTCTTCTATCACATGGGAAAAGCATGACCGAGTAAATTCTTGTTGCATATTTTTTAAATTCTTTTCTACCTATGTCCCTGTAGTTCCAACGGCGCAAAAGTATTTTAAAATGTATGACGTGCATGTTGGAGCATTTTATCACAGCATTGGGGTTACGAGGGATTATTTTAGTGAAAAATACCGAGAAACTCCAGCTTGAATCATTTGTGTTGGACGG
The DNA here is from genome assembly GCA_914767945.1 of Eilema depressum. Classification (NCBI taxonomy): domain Eukaryota; kingdom Metazoa; phylum Arthropoda; class Insecta; order Lepidoptera; family Erebidae; genus Eilema; species Eilema depressum. Next base: position 2,675,453 of record OU612027.1, on the reverse strand, counting down.
CAAGTGTGAGAATCTAAAAAGGTATTTACTTTTCTGGAATTTACTATTTATTTGTTAGTGACTTGTGTGAAAGACGGTGTAGTAAATTCGTATCGTATCTTTTTATTATGAGGTTATCAGTATATTATGTTGAACAGGATTTTGCTACACACAAAGTAACATTAGTAAAGTTGTGTATAATAATACACAACTTTACTAATGTTGTGTGTGTTGTTGTGACCGTCCCGGGTCCTTCAAGCGGGGCGTGAAAAAGCATCTATTAAGACCATCAAGTTAGGGACCACCATTTTAAAGTCAATAGCATCAGAAATGGTGATCCGTATCTTCTGAACTGCACCTTAGATTTTTACCATCTAGCGGAGTGCAGTCAATGAGCAGTTTTCCAGTAGGTATAATAATCAGTTGGTTTTTAAGTCATCAGGAGATGGCGCTAGCATAGCTTTTGGTAATTTTAATGTACTCTGTGGTTTGTTTGTAGTATTTTTTCATGAATTTGCCATGTAGCCAAAGTTTAATTTAATTTACCCATATAATAATAGATAAAATATAATAAAAAGCTTAATTCTTAGGGAACACTAGATGTAACACCACACTCTTCTTACCAAAAGTGCCGGCTGCGCCATCTAGCGCGTCTTTGGGAACCCTATAAATACCTACTGGAAAACTGCTCATTGAAGGACCATAAAAAATGTATTTAAACAATTGTTATAACACACACTCATCAACACTTCACTTCATTAAATCTACGATTTCATTTTGTTATATACTTACCTACATAATACTTTCGATATGCATACATGTTAAATTTCAATAAGAAATTTGGGCGCATTTCGCAGTCTTCTTCAATCAGTTAATAAAGATTTTTACTATACGCTCACGCAAGTAATCATTGCTCCCAACATGGACCGTTTTTATTACCTTAAGGGTTCGTAGAATTTTCAGCTTCAACAAATTTCGCGTTATTTACTTGGATGAAGAAATTTTGACTTTACCACTTTTTTATTTGCTTTTATTTATTTTTATCTCTGTAACGTGTTGATAAATTGTTCATTAAAGCTAGAAAATGGAAAGTTTTCATAGGTAAAATAAGAACAAACCGAGAAATAAAAAGTAACTAAATTCGGGACAAACTACAGCACTATCTAAACCCAAATTAAGCAGAATTTTATTTGAGATGCGTTATAGTATGCGAGCAAACAGACTAGATATTTTTTAGTAAATAGGGGGGTAAAATAAAGAGGGTACCTACTCATGGAGCATAGTAGGCAACGTTAGCTGTAGATAAGGTCTCTTCACCTATTCTGAAGTCACAATGGCTTCTCGTTTAGCCCCTGTACTTGTACTTTTTCATAGTTTTTTATTATTTTCAAACCTGACTGGTTTCGCTTCACGGCACTCTCAAAAGTTAACAATCTCAAACCTTAAGCTGCTAGGTCTGTTCACCGCTTCTGAAGTCTCAGTGAATTCAGAAACGTTTTCTACAAAGTAATATACACAAGCTCAAGCACAAGCTAAGCCGTAATCCTGATCGACAATGGAAGACACGATAACTTTTCTACTATAATAATCTCACCACTCACTCTTCCACTCCCGCTTTATAATCAGGAGAAGCTTCCTTCGGTGTACTGCAGCTGTGGTGGGTCAACCCTAGAGCGCGCTATGCCAAAGGTGGCTTCCGGAAAATGCACCTCCTTCAGACAACATCCAGCCCACTGAGAGCCTGCCACCCGGGCATGAACTGAAATGGAGCACCTGGAAGTGCCTAAACAGGTTGAGGTCTCGGGTTACCTGGACGCGGAGAGTGGTGGTTGTGACTGTGGTGCACCTCTGCAGTCAATGGATCACCTTCTGTCGTGCCCGTTGTGTCCCTACACCTGCACACACACCTAAATGAAGCGACAGAAGGTGCAGTCAATGTCGCCGAGTTCTGGGCTAGTACTGGGCGCATCTACTTTTATTTAAATTAATTTTAATTTGCTGCCAATGACACGATGAAGAAGACTTTAATAATCACATTCCAATGAAGCCTTCCGTTACTGAACAAGGTAATCTGAATTAATGAATGTTCCCCAAGATCTGTGCTTACTTTCCAGAAGAAATCAAAACATCTTAATTCCAAATTCAGATTAATACGTCGGTACTTTTTTAATTGCGTAGAGTAGTACAAGTCATCGCTTTACCAACAACAGAAAAAGGAAATTATTTATCGTTATTGAGTTCCTCTGTTTGTTTTTTATTCGTCTCTCCATTGTTTGTTTCATAGGATAATAAGTTTTCATCAGTTTCACTAACGCTAAGTGATAAGTTGCGTTTTTTCGTTCACAACAGAACTTTATTACTTGTTATAAATTATTTATGAAGAATGATTAGCTGATTTTGTTTATCAGCAACTAAAGAGGTTTTTGTTTGTATCAGTTGAAAGCTTTGGTTGTATTGTTTTGATTTTAATGGTAAATCTTTGACTGATAAAATGTTTTGCAGGAAGAAATATAGATGTATAAAAAGGCGCGTCTGATGATTTTTGATCTATGAGCTCATGACGTCATTAAGTTTAAAAGGTCACCACTATGTGTTCATTGTGGTTGCTTACACGTTTTTCACGTTGTTTTCTTAACGTCTTATGCGCATGTAGGTTTGATTTTTTCACAGCTTCAAGGTATCGCAGACCTCAGTATTTGATATTAATTTCGACTTGATGCCTCCACATACTCCTAAGAAGAAGATCTTGAAAGACAGACAGGCGGACAGACGGAAATGGAAGTGATATTATAAGGATTCCGTTTTATTCCTTGAGGTAAGGAACCCTAAAAAGACACACGTTACATTTTCTTCGTACACATTTTGTAAATCATTGTACTTTACAACAAAAGCATCTTGGATCTTGTCCTCTTTTGGCCACTGGACCGCTGAAACCTATAATGATTACACTATAAACTTACCCCCTATACATTATCTGGCCCTTGGGTATACCCGATAGGGTTGTGTAGCGATATCATTGCTTCAAGCTCCATGGGGACTCGTAGGGGATTGTACGCGAGTTACGGCCAACCCTACACAATTGTGTAGTGATTGGATCGAATTAACCTTTGTTCTACGTAGGTATAAGTTTAAGCTTTAATAATATTAAAAATATTCGAAAAATTATTATGACGTACAAACAGCCTTTGTGGTGTGGCGGTAGTGTATTTGACTGCTACGCAGGGGGCGCGGGTTTGAGTCCCGTTTAGTAGCAAATATTTATGTGCATGAATATCATGTCTATTTGCATTGGTCCGGGTGCTTCCTCGGAGAGCACGTTAAGTCGTTGGTCCCGGTTACCTTACGAACATCTGTAGCAGTCGTTACGGGTAGTTGTAGCCAAAAAATTGACTGGTCTATCAAAGTTCAGCCGCGTCACAGACTAAAAAGTCGACCCCAACAAAGTTAGGAATGAGAATGATTATTATGTGCAATTTTAGGGTGTACTTGTGAAAGAAATTAAAACAACACAGTTAAAATCTGATTCTTTTCGCCAAATTAATAATTCCAAAAAAAATTGCTATCGAAACTGTGCTCCGAAATTACTATAAAATCAACGTGTAAAATATAATATATCACATAAAAATCAAATTAAAGTTTCCGTCATATATTTGAACCATTCATCTAAAAACCATCAAATTCAAATAAAGTGATGAACTAAATCCCCACTTTTTATGACTTGAAATATCTCATCTCTCCTAACTCATTTCAAGATTTACTAAAACGAACGGAAACGATAAGAATTTGGTAAATTGGCTCACGTACTGTCAAAAACTTTCGTTCGAAACCCACGGACGTTAGCAGGCCATCTTGAACTTGAGACGGATCAATTGTGGTGACGTTGAAGGATTTGATTAAATGAAGGCAACCGAAGGCGGGCTTAATTACATTTCAATCTAGGTTTGGAGCCACGTTCGGTGAACCCATTTCACTATAATTACCTTTTGATGAGTAAGCAGTTCAAAGTTGAAAAGTATAGTTGATGTAATGCTTGTGTTGTTTGAGTCAATTAGTGTCATACCGATGAAAACATAGCCGTTGATAAGATAGATAGATAGATAATTCTTTATTGTTCACCAATAGATTAACAGTAGTAGGTACAAGTAGGTAGCATGTTACAGTTCAATGTACAATGGGTGGCCTTATCGCTAGAAGCGATTTTTACCAGGCAACCTTGGGATGGACAGTAATATGATAAAGAATAAAATTACAAATAAAAAATAAGAAACCCAACTGATACTGAAAATTCGAAACAAGTTTGATAGCAGGCGGTACCTCTTAATTTTCATTATGATTTGCAAATTGGTATCACCTGCTATCAAACTTGTCTAAATCTTTTCAGTATTAGTTGGATTTTCTTTTTATAATTTTTTTTTATACTTTTTACCCTACTGGATAAGTTTGAGTGAAAATATTTTTTAACAACATACATTTTGGCACCAAATATCCACCATTTACAATTTTTTCACATTTTATGAACCCAAGAACACTAGAGAAGAATATTTTTCATTTGAGACAGTGGTTCAGAACATAATGACATTTATCTCATGAAGAATATTACAAACATACATACATAAATGCAAGATACGCGCGAAAAACATAAACCTTATTGGAAGTCAGGTAAAAAATCAATATTAATAATGTACTAGGTACTACGGTAGTAAATATTAAGTTAAGACCTCTGCATTGATTTTCGGCTAATTGTAATTCTATAGACGCCACTGCTACGCCAGGAAAAAAGGTAGTCTAACATTAAAAGGAAAAACTAGAAGCTCTTTTTTGTACGTATTTCTGTATGTACTTATATCCGGCACAAGTTTAATTTATAATGAAGTGTTCATAAATGTTGAACTCGTAAAACAAATATACCAATACTACCTTACACTCATTTTTCTTTTACATAAATATTTGTAATGGAAATGTTGGCCCGAGTAGTCCCTGAATGACACAGGTTTCTAGAGCTTTGGATGTAACCGGAACTCGATGGAATAATAACGATGTTTTTTTTTAAAAACAAATTTACGAAACAGTATATTAACATTAAAAAAAAACAGATGAGCTCTTGATGTTGGTGATAGAATGTAATAGAAGAATACTATTTCTGCTTACCCTGAAGTGAAAAAGCAGTTAGTGAATTATAAAAATATTTTCTAAAATATAAGAAAGAAGCAAAATATTTTCCGATTAAATATTCCCTCATTTTATATTTTTCTCGTAAACAATGAAATGTCCTATGAAGAAACAGAAGAAACTCGTTATCAAAACATCTAAAGTAGACTTAGCCTGAAATAATATCTACTTAGTAAATACTTCAGATAAAGTAAATAAAGTTAAGTTAAGTCAAGGTATCTAAAGTTACATTATCAACTGTCGAAGAAATTAAAACAACTCTTTGAACAAACAAAGCGAATATTATCGAGGTTGATTACCGACATTTTAGAATTGTAAAACCAAAGGGTACAAGAACGTAGCCGACCTCCAGTATACTAAGTACACACAATTTTCTGGGACAAGGTCAAACACTCGATTTTCCTTGTAATAAGTGCTCCCGGAAGAAAATGAAACAGTTTACCTTCACACACGTTTCTAGTTGTAGTTCGAGTGTATACGGCATGATTTCTTTGTTACATTTTGTAATCTCATGCTTGGAGATTCATAGGGCAGGCTGAAAGTAGTATCTCACACATTTCGTTCATCAAATTATTTGGTAGCGTATAGTATTACCTTCATCATCATCATCATCACCTTTTCGACCAGTGCGTCCTGCCTGTTATGACCTACGGTGCCGAAACGTGGCCACTGACGGTAGGGTTAGTCCGTGACCTAAAAGTCGCGAAGCGGGCTATGGAACGAGCTATGCTTGGAGTCTCTTTGAAGGATAGAATTCGCAACGAGGTTATCCGACATAGAACCAAAGTTACCGACATAGCTCGCAGAATAAGTAAGCTGAAGTGGCAGTGGGCTGGCCACATCTACCGAAGGACCGATGGCCGTTGGAACAAACGAGTCCTAGAGTGGAGACCGCGCGTGGGAAAACGGAAGGTGGGACATCCCCTAGCCAGGTGGACCGATGACCTGCGAAAGGTGGCTGGGACGGATTGGATGCGGAAGACGGAGGATCGGCAAACGTGGCGCACATTGGGAGAGGCCTATGTCCAGCAGTGGACTGCAGTAGGCTAATTGACATCATCATCATACAACGACGCCTTTATCCCCGGAGGGATAGGCAGAGCTTAATTTACCTCTACCTAACCCATATTTTACCAGTCATTGGTCCCACGTAATAGGGGGTGAGCCTACTGCCGTATTTCGGGCACTTTTATTGACTCGAGGCATGTATCTGAGTCTGAGCTGTATATATGTGATTAAATAGCTCTATCCCTTAGTCGCCTTGTACGACACCGCATGGGAGGAGATGGGGTGGTCCAAATTCTACTCTGCCGGTAACCACGCGGCGTCCTTCAATGAGGCATTTTTTCATTCTGTAGTGAAAGCCATCACATTCACATCAGTATAATTCTTGAAGTGGGTGTGTTACACTCACAATTCTATATCTATATTCTTTTGCTTCCATGTAACAAGGGGCGTGCTGTATATCTATAGAACTTACCCTGCCCGGGCTTCAAATCCAGTATTTCAAAGTCGCATGCTAACAGTGCAAACTTATGAAATCCATACTAATATTATAAATGCGGAAGTAACTCTATCTGTCTTTCACGCCTAAACCACTGAACTAATTTTGATGAAATTTGGTACAGAGATAGATTAGACCTTGGGAAAGGACATAGGCTATGTTTGGTTGCGATAGCCGACATCCACGCGGGCGAAGCCGCGGGCGAATGCTAGTAGTAAATATATTGACAAGAAAATTTGGCTTAATGTCCCTTCCTAACATCAAAATAAGAACATTTATGTTTCCAAATACGTTTCGAACGACCAAAGATAAAATGTGTTATTTGTGCTCTGAAGGCGGCCAGTGTTTCTTTGTGAATCAGTCATTGAACAGGAAGATAGCGAACAACGACTGGTACTGACAGCTTCCGCCAAACGGGATCGTCTCGCTAAATACTATCAAACACAAGTCAAAGTATTAAATGCTAGATTATTTTTAGATCAACGAATTTATTTTGAGAAGTGTTTTGTTTGTATATATTTTCTTAAGATAATTAACAGCTCGAAAACAAAAAATAAAGAAGGGACCTAAAATCAGAGGTGACGAAATGTAGGTGTTAATACACTTCTGTCTACCCCTTCAGGAATTTATAGATGTGAGAATATTTATGAATATTTTAAAGGCAAGTGGTCCATGTAATGATAAAAGTAGGACGCTTCTACATATTTATACATTACATTTTAAGGCCAATCAGAAATGGTGGTCCATATCTTCTGGACTGCACCTCAGCTTTTTAACATCTAGATTGGTGCCTGTCAATGGACTGACCAAATATATAAAAAAAAAATATCACACCACTTCTTGCTTGCAAAAGGAACAGACTGGACGGTCGTATGTATGTCCATTAGATGAAAATAGGCTCACTCTATAAATGTTGTTACCAAAATATAGCTAAAATGTAGAGTAGTAATATACCTCTGCTTACCCTTTCGTAGATTACAAATAAGATTATATCTATTATAATATTCAATCAACATTTAGGAAGGCATTACAGACTGATAGGATCATTTTCCCTAAAATTATTCCGAAGCAAATTTTAGTAAAGCTTGTATTTCTTTATCTCAGCAACGCGAAGTAATCTTTTCCTTTCACAAAGTGAGATATGGGTACAATTTGCGTGCCATGTTAAACATACGCTTTATTTAAATATTTTAAACCGAAATTGCTACATTTAGTAGAAATACTCTTTAAGATTTTTTAAGACTTTAAGTGTGACTTGAAGTTACTAAGGTAAGAATATTACTTTGAAATATTTTATGAAAGGTTAGTGCTCACTTTTAAAGTATTAGGTAGCCTTTCAAAGTTTTAAAGCAAAATAATGATTTTCATTGGATGAACACTGTATTTAGTAAATTATTTTACTTAGCGTTGCTAAAAACTTTAATTTCATTATTTGTTAAAAGTTTTCTTTAAGGTCTTTCTTAGAAAAAATTGTCATTATCATCCCCATTTTCTAATGAAAGAAACAGAGAAATATTTTTTCCTTTATATTCTTTGTCCAGGGTCCTATAAGCGAGGCTTAAAGAAACTTCTGGCGCTGCCGTCAAGATAGGGACCTCCCATCTAGGGAGCGCCTACTATTTTTTGGACTGCACCTTACGTTACCTCAGGGGATTGTAGTCAATTTGGTGACTTTTTTTTATACAAAGCAAACATACATACACATATATACGATAATCATGCCTTTATCCCCGGAGGGTTAGGCAGAGGTGAATTAACACCCACATTTTATCAATTATTGTATTCAGTCCCATTATTGTTGACTCGAGCCATGCATCTGAGACTGAATCTGGTCTGTATAAATCTTGTCTGATGCTGAACTAAAAAAGCATAAGAATATAAATGTACAGAAGTTGTGAACGTTAAACAATAATTAGGTACTTTTTCGATTTGCCACTAAAATAATAAAAACATGCGTTGAATTAGGAACATCCTTGTTTTTGAAGGCAGTTACAAACTTACTTCAATTTAAGACATTGTAGACATTAATTCACGTGCCGTTATTGTATTAATTCTTGGAAGTGAGGCTCAAAAGATAATTGCTTTTATCTTATAACTCTAATACTCTATTAAACTCAACAAGTTCGCAGGATTTGTTCGATAAGTCGCTTTGACAATCACATTTATGACCCTTCTCATGGCCGGGGGCTGTTTTGATTGCTTATAGAATATAATGTTTATACTATAGTTTTAGATTTACTTAGGATTTATTTACTTAAGCTATTACTAAGATTTGGTTACTCACCCTCCATGAAGGTCGATAAGCAATGATTGTGTATTCATCATTTTGAGTAAGTTATGTGATTTACCTTTTTGAAATAAACCCATTTTTTACGGATTCTATTGCGATTTATTTACGTAACGTAAGAAAAATTTCTTAAACATGCAAGTCTCTCTGAGACACAAGCTGCAAGGCACTGATAGTATTCATTTATAAGTGAAACACAGTGCTAAAATCATATTTATGCCTAAAGGTTACCTCAAAAATGCGTATGGAAAATAACAAATAGAATTTGAGCTGCCCATTGCCCGTGTTCACGAAACATTACACATGTGAAATTAAACTAAAAACAACCTCATGGGCAATCTAAACAGATAAATGTTGTGTCGTATCGACGGCTTAAATAGGACAGTATTGAATCCTTCTTTGATAAGGGTTGTGAATTCGATTACTGCACACAACAAATATTTATTTTATTTACAGATGGCGACAATTTTAGTAACAGATTGTGAATACCGCAGGCAATTTGTTTCCGGTCGTTCATCCAATTTTAACCAAAGTAATATTCATACATACATACATTCACATAATCACGCCTTTATCCCCGGAGGGTGAGGCAAAGTTGAATTAACATCCTTCATCATTTCACCAATAATTGTATTAGGTCGCGGTATGCCGTATTTGACTCATGCGTTTGAGGCTGAGTCTGGGCTGTATAATATTCAAAATGGCTTAATGTTGTAAGTGGGCAAATTTTTTTTATAAGTTTTTAGTTTTTTTTTATTTGGTTCGTCAATTGACTGTATCTCGGTAGAAGGTTGAGGTGCAGGCATTTGGGTCTGAGAAAAAGACAGGTGAGAAACATCAAAAACAGGTAACAACAGCCTGAGAAGTTTAATGATACTCCGTAATGCGAATTATGTATAATTTTTGAACAACAACGCATACAAATAAGTACCCGATAGTTAACTTAATCTTTTAAAAAATGTATATTTTAGAAACATATCGCTCTCAATATTTTTTTTATTTTTCGTATATTTAACAAATGCAATAAATGGTCATGAATAGCATTTTATATAATAGGTTCGACAGATCATTTTATTTGACACCGGAAATACAGTTGGGATGAAGAATACGTCAGTATTCAGTTTAGGGAGCACCTCTTACGTAAAAGGGTCACGACCCAGAAATCAATTTGCCTGCATCAATAAAGTTATGTGACACTTTCTTTATCCTAACTTATACAATATCTTATACGGCCTTTTTATTGTTGTACTACTGTCTTTTGCTTTTGTTTATTCTAATTCTTGATATGCTAGTAAGAAAGCATAAAGCGCTAATAGTAATAGGAGGTAGGACACGACCAGTGGCTTAGCAGTAGAGCGTTCCATGACTACGTGTTTGTCCGCACCTAAACCTACATCTGGGTCGCAAGTCCCAGTCGCCGTCACGGTGTTCCTCTCTGTATCACGCTATGGACCCGGCGACCGCACGGTGAATCCATGGAGTGAATCGGAGAATCGGATCTCCATAACACGAGCTGCGTGATTTGTTAACCTACGCTTACTTTGGGTCCAGATATAGAATGTGATAGAATATTTATGAATATTAATTTACCAACACGTGCCACTAGGGGGATTTCTTCTCACTCATTATTTTAAAGTTTGATTGTACTTTAGGGATTATTCTACCTTCATTTTGCCTTCTCGTGGTTTCTTTCTAGTCTTCTTTTATTATACACCTATAAATGTATGTTTACTTTTGAATAAAGTTATTTGAGAACTTGTAATACTAAGGCAATAAAACCATGTGTAATGATGACTCTATTGTTATCGCGTCGCTATTCCGCAGCTAAAAATCACCTAACCACACAAATTAACACTTCAACCAACCCGGGAATAAAACCCAGGACCTAAAACCGTACGTAAACAAAAACGAAAACTTATAACACCGAACTAACGAGACCTGAAGCCCTTCAAGGAAGAATCAATCAATTTGTAGGGAATTTCAATTCTGTTGTTTCTGAGAATTTCCTAAACAAACTCAATAAAACTTTCCCTACCCACAGGATCGCACCCCTGTAAGCCTTGTGAGCTTTTGTTTACATGGAATGGTTCTTTATTAGATTTTTCAATGCTTGCTTGCGCTGTGTTGCCGCTCAGCCCCTCTAGACAAGTGACAATTCGTTGCTCGCCGTATGATGGAATAGAATGCCAAATGTATGGGATTTGACGTATATGACAGGCGTCAACGAATGTCAAAAACGTCAAATCCTATACATTTGTCATTCTATTCCATCATACGCCGAGCAACGAATTGCCACTTGTCTAGAGGGCCAGGCGCTCAATAGCATCAATTGTGTTAACTACTTCGATTCAGTTTTATTGTTTTCAGTGTACTTTGAAATGCTTGATCCAAACTCTTAGATTCTTCGAAACTAAGAGTTTGGACTTAGAATATTTAAAATTACGAGTTTAGAGATAGCGATATAAATGGAAAATATTTCATTCTCACTCATTTAGAATTCATCTCTCATTCATCATTCATCATTTTATTAGATTCATTTAAGAACTTTAATTTTGTTAGTTTGCTCAAACCAATCTCACCTGCTAGCTGATGCATTCGGTGAATGATGGACGGGGGGGAGGGGGGGGGGGGGTACGAAGGTGCCCTTTACGAGGTTGAAATCACTCTCACAATGTATTTGTCATTCATCTAAAACATACAAACCCTAGACTCTGAAACAAAGACATCACTTTGCAATGTAATCATAACTAAGGCTCGTAGGTATTCTAAAACGACACTAAGTCCTGAATATCGATTTATTTGAGCACAAATTGGATTCACAGATATAACAGATTGTCTATACAATCTGTCCTCAAATAAATCGAGATTCAGAAATGAGTACCATTCTAGAATACGAACCTGATGGTGATGACGACTACGCGACGCTAATCACCATAATAAACAACACTAAACATCTGCGCCTGCGGTGCTATCTCCCATTAAGTGTTTACTTCCGTAGTAGTATAAAAAATAATATTGCTCTAAAGTTAAAACGTTAATGGTTATATTCTACACCAGGAAGTAACCCGGCTAATTTATTCGCTCAATCTACGCTTCGGGCTTTCCGCTTCGGGCCAAGTTATAAGAACTTTTATCCTATCCTATCCTATTAATATCATAAAATAAATATTCCATCAAGAACCAAGCGGTTCGGTGACTCCTGCTTGTGCCGCACAATTAAGACCTGGAATTCTTTACCAGCTCACGTGTTTCCCTCCTCCTACAGTCCCGGGTCCTTTAAGCGGGGCGTGAAAAAGCATCTGATGAGGCCGTCAAGCTGAGTGCCACCATTGTAGCATGGTACGTGTCTATAATGGTGACCCTCTTTCCAAGACTTTGCCCTCAGCTTACCATCAGGCAAGGCGAAGTCAAATTGACGTGTACTATATAAAAATAAACAAAAAAAGACGTGTGGCACTCGGGGACTGCCGCGGTAAAGCTATTGCATAACATTTTTTATCAACTTATGCAATTATCCCCCCACTCCGACTCTATTTATACTATGACTCCGAGCTCGCACGAATCGAGCCGAGCTGCTCCGAAATCGGCTTGATTCGTGCGAGCTCGGAGTGTCAGCTTAGGTTTGAACCTGACCTGACCTTGACCTTGACCTTGACTTTGACTTGTGGCACTCGGGGACTGCCGCGGTAAAGCTATTGCATAGCATTCGGAGCAGCTCGGCTCGATTCGTGCGAGCTCGGAGTTGGGGGTGTTACCATTTTTCGTTACGGAATTTCTGGATTCGGTCTCCACGCTCAAGGCCCACGATAGAAGCTATGCAATAGCTTAAAAAAAATGTGGGCGTTTGTTATTCAATGGCTCTAATGGCAGGCAGGCAGGTAGTGAACGCGGCTGTAACGCAGTAGGCGCGGGTTTGATCCCCGCTCAGTGATAATATTTGTATGCATGAATATGGGTATTTGCATTAGTCTGGTCGTGCCTCGGAGAGCACGTTAAGCCGTCGGTCCCGGATGCGATATGAACATCTATGGCAGTCGTTACGGGTAGTTGGAGCCCTAAAAACTCTAACAACTAGTCTAGTTGCAATGCTTCGATATCACCCAGTATCGTTATTGGGTTGTGGAGGTCAAATGGCAGTCGCTTAGCGAAAAATATGGAAGTCCTGCCAAATCCGCAGTTTGACTGGTAAAGCGGACCCCTGACTCCAAGGTGAAAGCTTCGGATGCGACTGGAATTAACGCTAGGATGAAAAAGAATGGCTGAACGGATCTCACTGGAATTTGGTAGGTATAAGGATAGATTATAGTCTAGGTTATAGGCTACTTTTTATGCCGGGAATAGGTTTACATGAATTGCGGAAAAAGTTTCCATCATCTGCATATAGACCTCAGATATAGGTATAGAAGCTCAGGGTCCGCCTTCCGGCTCTTCCTCCTCTGCGGAAAAAGTTTATCATATAGAAAATGTACAGCTTATCGCTACCTCTCGTCGCTAGACCACGTCTCCCCCGGTGCCCGCGTTACCCCACATTTCACTCAATTATACCGCGGCTGCCCGATACCCACAGTTCGCGTATTCTTAGCCCCCTACACAATAATACGACTAATGATCTGCTCCAGCCAAACATTTAACAGAATTATAACTAAATGTATGACAGTTTCGTGAAATTGTCCCACATCCGCCATTGCTTGCGAAATAAATTATTATAATAGGGACCAACTTGTTCTAGATTTCTTTTTGTTTTGAAATAATTGTGTCCCTCGTCATAGGTTGATTAAAACTTTGATATTTTTTGTGTATCTGATGTTTTTTTATGTTAACGTTATTTTTTATTATACATAATGGAGGTCATTTATTTTTCGGTTCTTTGTCACTATTTATATTCAAAGGTTGATAAAGTTGTTTAAACTTGTACTCTTATCATATACCACTTAGGTGGCAGACAAGCACACGGCCCACCTGATGGAAAGTGCTTACCACAGCCTATGGACGTATGCAACACCAGTGGATTCACGCTAGTGCTACCGACCCCGGTGCCCGATACTTGTAGAACTGTACAGTCCGCAACAATAGTAGTCGAACACAATTTAATTTATAAATCGCCTTAGCTTAAAGCTTAAATCTTTTATGTAGTACTATTAGCTGTGCTCACTATTACAGACGCGGTATTCAGTACCATTTAGCAAGCCACCCACTGTGGCAATCGTATTGCTTCACACGCCCGCCCACCCGCATCTTTCTGATATTATTTTCTTATCACACGACTTCTCTAAGCCGTAGCGTAATCTTAAATAGCCTACAACCCTTATACATAAAGTCATAAACTTATAAACTAATACATGTTGTTGAATAGAGTTAAAATAACAATTGATTGTGGAGATCAGATTTCGCTTCATGGAAAATAACGTAGTTGAGCTGCATCATAGACTGGAACGCCGACCCCCTAACTATGTTTGGAAAATGTTCAGAGAATGATGACGACGAATAGTCAGAAATTGCTGTGATGTGGTAGAATTCTTTGATCATTAAGTACGAGTATATACTAAGTGCTTTATTTAGCTTTATAGAACTTAGGTCATAGACAAACACACGGCCCACCTGATGAGGTGGGCCGTGTGTTTGTCTATGACCTAAGCCCATATAGGCCACGGTAACCACTTGCCATCGCAATTTGTTACCGTGGCCTGACGAGTGCAACACCAAGGGAGTCACTCGCTTGAGAACAGAGAGATTCTGTGCCGTCAGCGCAAAAGATAAGTAGAACATGCGTTTGGTATTTCTACTGACAGCACAAAACCTCTCCAAATATTTACTGAACATTTTTTTTTCAAGTACCTCCTGATACTATTTTAACCGTCAGCTGCTTACGGCCATTTAGCCGATACACGTACGTTTCATCCAATTAGGTCGCGGCAACCAACGGGTTAATCTTTTATTGACTTTATAAATCTACGGCACTAATTGACTTTGAGAGCCGTCCATTTTACAGTTCATTTATACGGTTAAATTGAGCGTTTTAGGGTTATTCAGGTCTTTTTAGCGGGTTAAATGTACTTGGCTTTGTAGTCTTAAACCAAACATTACAAGTTTAAAACGGCTTTTAATGCTGCTTAACTTACAAACTTTCGCGTTCTGTGATAATTAAATATTAAATTAAGTCAAGACTATCAACGTGATCATGGTATAGTTACGAGTGAGGAGCGAAGGAGAATCGCAAACCGCGTGGCCCGCGAAGAGCGGCAGCAACTCGGGCGTCGGAGGTCGCAGAATGACCTCCGTCCCCCATGAGCGCGGGCCTGGGGGTGACGGGTGGAGCCGCATGTCACCCTAGCAGAAGCAGGCCGCGGCGGCAGCGCGCATTACGTGCCTCCCCACACCCGGGGGCGAGTTGGGGACTCTGTGGTCCCTATACCGGAAGAGGGCCAGATCGAGAGATATGGCCGTGGGTCGGCCCGGGTGCGAGGGATATGGCTACGACAATCTCACCTCCAGCAACTGACGGCCCACAGATGGCGTGCGTTTTAGTCGGTTCGAGTCCGACATAACCTCCTTCCCCGGTTCCGGCGGGGGAGGTATCCGTGGGGATTTTTTGCACGATAAAAAAAAAGGTATAGTTACGAGTATACACCTGCCTTGGTATACCATGGGACACTTATTAAGTAAGTAGGTAACAATTTAAATCAATGATGGGACACATATCTTGAACCTAACGCGAGACAAACGAGTCCCTGGCGCCCCCGGATTATTTTGTAATAATCTATGCTTGGTGAATTTTAGCTCGTCTATCGTCATAGCACCCCATGTGCTATCCTCAAAAGACACCCAAGAAACGTGTACTGAGCAAGAGCACATTTTGAGCACATTTTAGATACAAAATATATGGCCTGGCATATACAGACTAATTGACTCTTTGGTTAAAACATTAGTAGCAAAAGATCATGTGCATTTATTTAGGTCACACATGAACCGATACACGTACTGGTTACCTTAGGTACCTTAGGCTTACCTCGCAGGATTGGGCCTGCAGTTACTCCGGATAAAGCCAACTACAAATTCTTTCCACGATTTGCGTGGAAAGAATTTGTAGAAAGACTGTTTATACTGGAGAGTGGAGATTGATGGCACTTGGTGGAACTTGCTACACATATTGAATAAATCACTTGTACTTTTCCACAATTATTTATTTATTTGAACCTTACCGGTTTCACCTGTGGCTTTCACCTAAGGTGAAACCGGTAAGGTTCAAATAAATAAATAATTGTGGAAGAGTACAAGTGATTTATTCAATATAATTTGTAGAAAAATGGCCCCGGGTATACAAACTGTAGTAAATCATAATTTACTACTTTGTAGTTGTCAAAATAATTAATTCACGCGACACTGCCAACACGCGAACGAACTTCGAGTACATTGACAAATATTTACGTTTTGTACGACAAAAGGCTCACCCCCTATTACGTGACACCGAATACAATGAGTTAATTCACCTCTGCCTAACCCTCCGGGGATAAAGGCGTGATTATATGTATGTGCGTACGACAAATTTATAGAGGACTAGCTGTCCCGGCGAACTTTGTATCGCCATATTCTTTTCAACCCGCGTGAATTTTTGATCCCGTTCCCACTGCACCTATTTTCTGATCTTTAAACCTTCCCTGGACATCCACGAATATTTCAAGACTAAAATTAGCCAAATCGGTTCAGTCGTTCTTGAGTTATAAACTAACAACGAAAAGTGGCATTGGTTTTTATATATATAGAAGACTAGCCTTCCGCCCGCGGCTCCGCCCGCGTGCAACTCGGTTAACGCGACCTTTGCTCATATCTTCGGTTCTACTCAACCGATTGCGATCAAACAAACGTAAGATTTTAAGTCTGAGTAAGCCCTTTCTAACAAAAAAAAACCGCATCAAAATCCGTCCAGTAGTTTTTGCGTCCATCGCGGACAAACAGACAAACAAACAGGAAATTCAAAAAAAAATATTTTCGTGTTCAGTATCGTTAACATAACATAACCCAAGTATTTTTTTTAAATATCTCCAATGTACAGACACGACCACTTTAAAATTATATAATAGTACCTATAGATAAGAAAGTCCAAGTATTATAACTCCATAGCGTTGCAGGGTAGCAAATAGTCTGGACTCTAGGTACTAAATATTATTTGAAGAAGCAATAAATAAAAGGATTCTAAGTTTCCATTCCAATAGTTGAAGTAATGGCATGCCTTAGTTCTCCCAGCGGCTTCGTTTCGCGTGAAATTTCAATTTCGCAATGGCACTATTTTACAAACTACACTTCGCCCGCTTTTCGATAATATACCCAGAAAGTTTCCACCAAATCTCACTTAATCTGTCGAATTGACAAAGTTTTCAAACAAACAGACATCATTTTTATTTTTATGCATTAGTATCATAGTCGTATTGTGTGGTTTTATTGACTACTTGTAAGCCAATCGTTGTTTTTCATTGCATTATATTTCTTACTTTATTGGGGTTTTGGTTAATTTGAGCGAAAATTTAGAGAGATATAGCAAAATTACACAAGTTATGGTATAATTGATACTATATTTCTCTATATTTTTGTTTGTCAATGTAAATTGCTATTAAGCAATGAAAATATCGACGTTGTTTAAGACAATCCATGTTTGAATTTAACCAGAAATTAAGCCGAACTTTCGGCACTACTTACAGTACAAATATGTGCTTCGTGTTATGTCGAAGGTCGATGGGAAGTTGTCACGTTATGTTGAATAATAAGTTGTACTCATGGTTTTTTTGTTTTCATGATTATTTGAATTTGTACACCTACATAGCGTGTGCATCTCAATGCGCATTAACCAGCCTAATTAAATTTTCCTACAGTGATAAACACATTCTCACTATGTACATTAAAGTAATATATTTTTCATCCCACCATCTCGGAAAGAGTACTTTTTTTCTTCGATATCTGAGTGTAAAAGTCGCTTTTATCCTCTAGAGTGGAAAGTAAATTTGAATTTAGAACATCGTGTGTACTAGGTTTGTGAACTCAAAACATCATTAAACCTATTTACTTCTACCTCTATGGTGCCGATTTATCATACAACTTTTTTTTAATTTATGAAAAACTCAACTCGGAACCTCCTTGGTGTACCTACTTTTTTTTTTAAATTTGCTTTGCGCGCATAATTTTTTTTTTCACGTCCTATGGTTGAACATTGTTGTTGAATTTTATTTGTTGATATTTTATTATTAGTATTATTACACATAATTATTATACAGCCTCCGTGGCGTAGTGGTAGTGAACGTGGCCGCAACGCAGGAGGCGCGGGTCCGATCCCCGCTCAGTGCAAATATTTGTATGCATAAAAAGTTCAACAATAACGGTCTAGCTGCAATGCTTCGATATCGCCTAATGTCACCATTGGGTTGTGGAGGTCACATGGCAGTCGCTTTACGAAAAATATCGAGGTCCAGCCAAATCCGCAGTTAAGACTGGTAAAGCGGACCCCGAACTCCGAGGTGAGAGCTTCGGATGCGACTGGGAATTAACGCTAGGAAGAAGAAGCATTTCATTATTTCCTCGCTGAGGTGGGATGAAAAGTTACGTGTTGCACTCGAGTGCAAAGATTTTACACCTTGTGCTCTTTTGATTCCCTCGCTAACGCTCAAGATTCTAATTTATGAATCACTCGCTATGCTCGTGATTCAAATTTAGAATCTTTCGCTTGCTCGGTCATCAAAACTGAGCACGCGGTTAAAAAGCAACTTTGCACTCTTGTATAACAAATAACTATTTCATCCCACCATCTCGGAAAGACTATTTTTGCTCTTCGATAACTGAGCGTAAAAGTCGTTTTTATCCTCTAGAGAGGTAAAGTAAATTTGAATTTAGAACATCGTGTGTACTAGGTTTGTGGACTCAAAACATCATTAAACCTATTTACTTCTACCTCTATGGTGCCGAATTTATCATACAACTTTTTTTTAATTTATGAAAAACTCAGACTCGTAACCTCCTTGGTGTACTTTTTTTTTAATTTGCTTTGCGCGCATCAATTTTTTTCACGTCATATTGTTGACATTGTTGTTGAATTTTTATTTTGTTGTATTTTATTACTAGTATTAATACACATATTATACAGCCTCCATGGCGTAGTGGTATTGAACGCGGCCGCTACGCAGGAGGCACGGGTTCGATCCCCGCTCAGTGCAAATATTTTTTATGCATGAAAATGGGTATTTGCATTGGTCTGGTCGTGCCTTGGAGAGCACGTTAAGCCGTCGGTCACGGATGCCATACGAACATCTATGGCAGTCGTTACGGGTAGTTGGAGCCCTAAAAAGTTCAACAACAACGGTCTGGCTGCAATGCTTCGATATCGCCTAATGTCATCATTGGGTTGTGGAGGTCAGATGGCAGTCGCTTCACGGCAAATATCGAGGTCCAGCCAAATCCGCAGTTAAGACTGGTAAAGCGGACCCCGGACTCCGAGGTGAAAGCTTCGGATGCTGACTGGGAATTAACGCTAGGAAGGAGAAGCATTTCATTATTTCCTCGCTGAGGTGGGATGAAAAGTTACGTGTTGCACTCGAGTGCAAAGATTTTTCACCTTGTGCTCTTTTGATTCCCTCGCTAACGCTCAAGATTCTAATTTGTGAATCACTCGCTACGCTCGTGATTCAAATTTAGAATCTTTCGCTTGCTCGGTCATCAAAAATGAGCACGCGGTTAAAAAGCAACTTTGCACTCTTGTATAACAAATAACTATTCGTATGTTTACGTGAATATTGCACATTTTACCTACTAGAAAAATGTTATATTATAAAATGTTAATTTACCTACACTATTCACGACGCGACGTTTCAATTGCTTTTCCATCAACCATACCATGGTTATGTCATTGTCAAACAAATCGCGATATAATACTTTCAAAATTCTATAAATTCAACAACTTCTAAAAAACAGACACCAGTCACTCGATCAAGTGTATTAAAAAAATATAACAATGCGATATCTGGATTTTTGAATGAAAAAATTAATTAAATGGTGTCTGGGTTGCTATATTTATATTCACTAATAAAACTTTACAATCACATACAAAGAATTTATAGCGTTTAAAGCCAATTAAAGTCCGGCCAAATTAATGCGATAAAGACAAATTACATGATTTAAATACGCCTCCATTCTTCATACCTTGCGCACATTGTCGTTGGCAGAGATCCAAGTGTACCCGTCAAAATAGTCACACTACTGGGCTGTGTTTACGACAGACAGACAAGAAAAATAAACTATAGTTTTTATTTCAGACACATCAGTTTCACAATAGCATCAATTTTAATGTATTTATATAAATATATATTTTATTAGGTACATACGTGCCCTGGTTTCGCTCCAACGCAATAATACCACCCTATCCATGAACTTTCTAAAACAAATCTTTCCTAAAAATAACAAACACAAAAAAAGAACATAATCCAATTATTTTAACCATGAATGATCCAAATATCGTTTGACTTCCAAATATATCACGAAATATTTATATTAATATTCCATATTTTATATCATAACGAACGGAATGCTTCAGGCTACAGGCTTCAGGCTACAAAAGCGTTAACAATATTATAATAAAATCTCGAGTGTACTACTTAAACGTAAAAAAAACTAAACAAAAACTCCTTATAATCAAATTTTCTGGGAAAAATATATTCTGCGCGCCATATAAACAAAGCAGGTCTATTTTTCGGACAAAGGAACAAAAGAAGTGCCTTGAAAAACCAACCCTGTGAGCTGGAACAACTCTGGTTCGTAATTAAATATTTTTCCTCATATTATTAACATTCCACAATTCAGTAACAACGCCCATCATATTCTACCTCTGAAGGTTTTAATTAACTAAATTCTAGTCTAGATACAAAACCCAGTCGCATTCGAAGTCTTCGCCTCGGAGTCTGGGGTCCAATTTACCCAGTCTAACTGCGGATTTGGCTGAACTTTGACCTCTACAATCTATTGGCGATATCGAAGCATTGTAGTTAGACCAGTTGTTGAACTTTATAAGGCTCCAACTACCCGTTAGAACGGCCAAAGATGTTCGTAAGGCAATCGGGACCAGACGGCTTAACGGTGCTTTACGAGGCGCGACCAGACCAATCCAAATACCCATATTCATGCATACCTACAAATATTTGCACTGAGTGGAGATCGAACCCGCGCTTCCTGCGTAGCAGTTGCGTTCACTACCGCTACGCCATTACTTTATTCGTTATCAAAGATTTTATTATTACCTAGTAACAAATAATTCAAATTACTTTATCTACATTTAAGCGATAAATTCTTGATAATAATATGATTGCCTAAAAAAATAATTTTCATTTCGGGGTGAAAGTACCCTTTTGGCATTGGCCCTACTTTTGGCAGTTTTTTCGTTTCCTTTTTCCTTTTTTTGGTATCGGATATTATCGTATCTTTAAACAGTGTTGTTCACCTACAGTCTGTATTAGACCTAACTTTCGACCGGAGCAGGAGGCTCCTACTCCTGTAGAAAGTTATCGTTACCAACGTTATCAGATAGAACCTTCAGAATATTACCGTTTACAGTATCAAGAGTAAAGATCTTGATACTTTAAACGGTCATATTCTGAAAAAAAAAATCGAACAATAGATTTATGATACCGGACTTTAAACTTTACAGAGAATTATTACATTACTAGCTGTTGCCCGCGGCTCCGCCCGCGTGGATGTCGGTTATCGTGACTAAATACAGCCTATGTCCGTTCCCAAGGACTAATCCACCCCTGTACTTAAGTTTCATTAAAATCGGTTCAGTGATTCAGACGTGAAAGCGTAACAGACAGACGGATAGACAGAGTTACTTTCGCATTTTTCTATCTAATCTACTTTATCTCCCTTTCCAAATGACGGATATTCATCTTAATTGGTACAAGATCATTATAATACGTTTTGCCAAGGTATAATTCCTTTTATTTTAATATCCTTATTCTGGCAAGTTGTAATTCTCAGCCACTGTCCGCTGGGGGAATATCTCCAATTGCAAATCGTAATAAATTTGAATTCGAATTATAAGATTGTGTTCCCTCCAGTGGGACACGATGAGACTTACAAATAGCCTAGTGGCTGAAACTTTCAACGCGGAACGGTGTTCAGGTGTGGTCTATATTTCTTTGCTAATAAAGAGAAATGGGACTAATTGCTTGTTCTAGACTCGAGCTACGTAGGTCGTTAAGTTAGTGGATTATTATTACGGTGATTAGACTCACTGTCGTATCTAAAATTTTGTTAGTACCTCTTTCTTATACAACTTAGGTCGCAGGCAAGCACACGGCCCACATGATGGAAAGTGGTTACCATGGCATATGGACGAGTGCAATACCAGGGGAGTCACACTCCTGCTGCCAATCCAGTAAGAATATAGAGATTCTGTGCCGTCAGCGCAGAAGATAAGTAGGACAAGCCTTTGGTATTCCCACTGACAGCACAAAACCTCTCCAGTGAGATCTGGCTACCCTATTCACCGCCGGGAAACAACACGACGTACTTTAGCCGCAGTCTTCTGTAGGGCGGAGGTACCTACTTCCCCAGTCGGACTGGTCTATTGGGATTGGGATCAGGATTATTTAGTGAACTACCTATTTATTATTGCCGTGTTGGTTCCCAGTGGAGTAGAGGGCCACCCCATCTCTTCCTGAGGGTGTCGTAAAATTTGTCTAAGCGATAGGGCTGTTCTCCATCCGATAGTAAACATACAGTCCATAACAAAGTGCCCGCTAAACAGCAATAGGCTCGCCCCCTATTACGTGGTACCTACCAAAAATCATAGCTGGCGAAATGCGGGTGTTAATACACCTCTGCTTACCTCTTCGGTGATTTGCAGGCGTGATTTATATGTGTCTATTTATTATTGAATTTTGTATTTGTGAGTCTCATGTGAAAGGATCGTCACGCTTTATCAATAGTAGGTAAGTACTACCCGTAGTGATGTCGTGGGACGAATTGATCTGCTCCCTTTGATTTGATGAAGGACCTTAAGGTGGCTTATTCGTCACGCTCGTGAACGAATGTCACTTGTGCTGACTAGTTGAACTTATCTTCATGGTCTTACAGGTATTCGTATTATTCATGACTTAACAAAATGATGTTACTTGGTCAACGATTTGTTTCTGTACTTTGCTTGCCCCCTTTATTACTCTCCATAAAATGGATGACCCTATTAAACTAGCAATGTGCTTTAGATTTCTAAGTAGCAAATATTTTTGTACTGTACACAGTGTGTGTTTTTATTACAATAAAAACGTACACTTTTTACCTTTTTTATGATTTTGTTGGTAAACCAAGTGTTTCGGTTACTGATCGCCAAAATTGAACATTTTGCCACTGTATTATTTCAAATAAATAAACAAAAAATAATAAAATTGTTTAATGACTCAAAATTATCAGGCATACAAATAATAGACATATTAAAAAAACTAAGACATATTTTGATGTTCGCAATTAAGTACTAGGCTGGTTCCCAAACAAATCTGAAGCTTGTATTATGAGAGTGAACATTGCTATTTAAAGCAGAACTTCAATTATTTATATCAAACTCAAGAACAAAGTCAATTTAAAAGTTTAATAGAATATTAAATGTAAAATATCAATGATCCGCCAACTTGGTTCCTTTAAATGGAATATTGCATAAATGAAGGAATAAAAACCAATGAAGATAGAAGAAAGTACAGTTTGAAGCAGGAGGCAAATGTTCTGAATTACATAGTTTCCCCTTTATTCTTAAACGCTTATTAACCGGACTTAGGCAGGTCTGTCTTATTGGTATTTCCAGGCAACCTTTCTTTGTCGCAAGACAAAAAGCTGTAATACTTTCCCCCCACACGAGTTTCTTTGTACCTATAATCCCACATCTATCGCGAAAATCAATCTAAGGTCATTCTAAAATTAGAATTCGGGAAAGCGACATTTGCTTTTTAAACTGCTCTCGAGCTTAATTCCACGCGGGGTGCCATCCTATTAATAAACCATAACAAAAAAAAAAAAAAATTTCTCTGTGTGCCGCTTCGCAACTCACTTTTTATAGTTTACCCTCAGCCTTCAGGCGTTCGATTTTCATAATTCATTTCAGCGTACAAAAGTTGAATAACTTTGGTGAATGGCTATCAAGAGAAAAGTTAGGTATTGTTCCTACAGGTACTGTAATACCTAGTGGAACAATAAGTCTTATAAATACCCCTCAATAACCCATTGTTACAGGTAAATGAAAGTGAATTAATCATCCCCTGTCGTAAACATAACAAAGTATTATAATGGCCGTCCATCTCAATTGTTTGTTTTACTCCTGAACAAAGTTTCGTTAGGTTGTTAAACATTTAAATAATGTCGTATAGGTGATCGTGGCTTCGCAACTAGGTTTACAATCTCAAAGAAGTTGGAGACGTAGGAAAATAATTAAACGACAATGTCACGAGATTGCCCGTCAGCGTTCACAAAAGTTTGGTAATTAATCATGGCAGCCTCGAATGTGGATTTTATTACGCGTCGCTTTATTGGAGCGTTAAACTGGATTTTCGTGTGCGATACGGATATTTCTGGAACTACGCTCATGAGTAAATATAAGGAAGTTTATTGGGTTTTATGCTGAACGATTTTGCTTCGTTATGGATATAGTATGGGTGTTTTACTGATGAACATTGCATATCTGTAAGTTCTCCATAGTGTTATTGAAGAAGTCTAGCAATGGAGTCATTGCTAGACTTCTTCAAGATGTTGCCGATTATATTTACTGTCTAATATTCCACCTACGTAGCTGGTTATGAAAATGACAGTTACGAAAATGGATGAACCCCCTAAATTAAATACAATATTAAACATTAAATCAACATATTATGTACAACAATTCACATAACTAGGACAATAAATTGACGTGAATGTTACAACAAAAACACATTGAAATATAACAAAAACCTCTAAACATCTATTAAGAAGCAACAAAATGTGTCAAAAAAATTCCATAAAATTGAATTTACGAACTAAATAGTATTTAAGTTAGGCTGTTATTAGTGCCAATAATGGCAGTTTTGCTAGACTACGAACTGCTATAAAACAAAGTGACCAACGTTTCGTTCGCTCAACCTTTTTTAATTTTTTTTTTATTGACTCTAGTTGACAATTATATAGGGCACAGAACCTTGTTACACGCGACGGTACTTGACCTAAATTCTTATGGCCGTCTCGACAAGGCTTCGATAATTCACCTTTGTTATCCAAACAATCAGATTTAATTTCTACTTTCCAAGAACATCTATATTTTTCAGTGTTGGTTTGACTTACAATATTGTATAGGAGTAATTGAATAAGTAAATGAGCTTTGTGGCCGTTAAGAGACGCTTATAAAACTCAAATAGAGTACCTAAGTATACATAAAAAGGTGCAAAAGAAGTAAATTAAATTTATTTGGAATTTTATGTTTGTTTACAGACATACAAAATTGTCAAACGTAGTTCCTTGTCGTTGAAACGAGTTGTTCGACTGGAATGATTAGGTATGTACTATATGTTCAAACAAATGATAGAAAGTAACGGTAAAAGTAATTCTTATGTACACGGTTTTATTTATATTTAATTATCCAGCCAACCACTTTTTTCATTTATGACTTTACATACGGTTCTTAAATTTAATTAAAACGGTACGGTTATACTATTACGTATACATGGTGATTTTTCTTTGCAGATAAAATTAGTTATTGAAAACATGGGTATTCCAGCAGTTAAGCAGTACTCTATTATAAAAAAATAGCATTTCAAAGTATTTTGTCTGGAAATCGAACTTGCCCATGCATAGCAGCTACATTCACCGCCTCTGCGCAACCTTCCCAACTTCATCGAAGACTTTAAACTAGAACATCTTTAATGCCCATCTCAGTAACACTTAAGAATTGTTCAAATTAAACTATAAATTTTAACAAATTTCAAGTGTTGTATTGATGCAAAAAAAATATACAGACAAAACTGGGTTTAAGAACTTTAGTTCTGGCAGTCCTTTAAACGTTCCTCCTTTATTAAATAATGAACCTCGACTTAAAGTTTTTCTAGAAAAAATATCAGACCAAAGGGGAAACAAAGTAAAACGACCAGATAATAATTCTTAATTGAATTGACTCTTTAAACACTGGACATTTTCATGAATACAATGTCCTAAATTAACGCGTTGGTATTAAAAAGACAAAATTGCTGATAAAAGAAACTGAGCTAAATATAGCTGGTGTACCACTTCATTCAAGATTCCACGAGGGTGAGTTTATTGTAGATACAATGGTTTACCCCTGGTTTTGAATGGTCAACCTTCAAGTCAAGTTGCTCAAGTTGTTCTCTCTTTTGTAGATAATTCATCTGGTTTTCTTTTGTACCTATCTCATTTTTCCAAGGATGTTGTATTGTGTACTCTTCATAAATTAAATTTCATAGTAAGTTTCGAGACAGTTAAACTTGCCTTGGGACATGCCAATACTCAAGATTGGTATAAATCAATATACATGATAATGAGAATATACGGAATATACAAAAATGTACGGATACTAACCACTAACCAAGCGTACATTTCAAAGTTTCACTAAATTAAGATTATCAATAACTTTTACAATAGAAAACAGAAGATGAACTACGATGGGATAGAGAGAGAGAGAGATAATACTTTATGGTAGTCGATAAGACACGGCAGTTTCTAAAAGGTTTTAAGTGAAAAGTTAAAAAAGGCAGAAGCTCAACAATTAAAAAAAATCCTCTGTTCACGATAATACTATAAACATCATTAGTAATTTTCTCTTCACCGATAAAATCCACCTTTCATGTACAAAAATATAAAAATATAGTTAAAAGCTGCCTTCAATTTATTTAAGTTAATTATTACCTTGTTTTCATGCTATAAAAGTATATCTACCGAATACCTCTAAGAAGCCACTCATAACGTTTATAACGCTGATAAAATGTTCTATAAAATCCCAGGAAAAACTGCCTTATTAAACCTTAAGCGAACCTAGAATGTTTCAATGAAACGGTAAATTACTCTAAAGATAAATTCACACTGTGTGTAAAGCTACGTTTACATACTCACGGCAGAGTGAGGGA
Source organism: Eilema depressum (assembly GCA_914767945.1). Taxonomy (NCBI): domain Eukaryota; kingdom Metazoa; phylum Arthropoda; class Insecta; order Lepidoptera; family Erebidae; genus Eilema; species Eilema depressum. The sequence continues at coordinate 2,648,395 of OU612027.1, read as the reverse complement.
AGTGGCGAGAGAAGTGGGGAGAGACGTGGTGTGAATGGTATATTCGTCATGCCGCGAGTACTGCCGCGTATGTTGCTGCGAATGTCGGCTTGGCGGCGTGAGTCAAAGGAGCGGTAATACTAGTGCGATGAACTATACGAGACCGCTAGATGGCGCTAATCAGTAAACACGGCTTTCGTAATTGCTCCTCGAATATTTACTTTAAAAAATATTTAAGTATATCGATCTACGGAAAGTGTATAGTAGTTGAAAGTGATAGTTTTTATTAATAATCTATTTAATTAATTCGCTATGCTGTAAAAGCATAATGCGTACACTGCTACAGCGTTGTCCTCCATACGTCCGTCTCCATTGCAATGCGAATACTGTAATGCGGACCAACACGATGATGCGCGTGTGTGAACGCTAGGGCATTAATCGCGCGAATATTTCCGGCAACACGATGAGCAATGCGAGCGGCAGTATGTAAACGCGGGGTAATAACCATTTATTTGAAAACGTTGTCCTTATTGGATAATTTTTAATGGAGATATTCATAATATCCAGGTTATTATCCATTTCATAGCAGGATACTGCCATTCGTTAGGTTCGGGAGAGTACCAAAGGCCTTCCTTTCTAGCCTGTTTCTATTTTTCCTTTTTTCCGTTATCGGCAACGTAAAGTGATACCGGTTAGGCGTGACTTACTCAGAACAGGCAAGCTTAAGGCGAACACGTAAGATTTTTCTATGATTCTCTGTATAATACTCTTAATTTCTCTGTATAATAAGACAATTATATTGTAGTAAATCAGTAAAAAAATAGTTTAAAAGTGAATATTTAAGGACAACAAGTAAAAAGCTTAAGATAGATGACCATCTATGACAAATCAGCAATCGAGTATACATTATTAGAATGCTTTTTAACATGAATATAATATACTTAACTAGATTGAAAATTAAAGAAAAATCATAATATCACCAATCTTGGATACTCACAGTGAGAATATGCCTTAAAACTCAAAAGAAGCCTTACTTTGGTTAATATTTGGTTACAATTACGATGTTTCATCCCATAATTAAGTTATTGTTTAGTAAGGAGCCATAAAAGTGAAAAATCGACGTCTGAAAAGTTGAGGCTTTTTGTAACATTGCTTTTGTAATGAAACTTTATCATAGGTAGAACATTTATGAAGTCTTAAAAAGGCGTTAAATTGAGTGTTTTGTATACAATGCACTAGGTTAATTTGTTATTTTACTTGAAGGTAAAGATTTTATATTGCGTAGCGTAGATATTATAAAACTGTAACTTTGACGTTGGTGTTATACTTTAGGTTGTAAATTGAGTTCTGAAACGTTATGAGTAGGAACATTGTGTTAAAGAAAGTTAGCAAATCATATGCCCTGGATGATACGAGTAGTACATCTACAGTAAGAGGGCTCTGCCAAACTGCCCATTATATCGTTGGAAGCGTAGTATGTCTATAGTAATTAGTTTACAGATCAGATGACAATTGGACTGGTATAATAGAATATGGATCTATTATCTTCTTCTTAGCGTTAATTCCCAGTCGCATCCGATGCTTTTCGCCTCGGAGTCTGGGGTCCGCTTTACCAGTCTTAACTGTAGATTTGGCTAGACCTCGATATTTTCCGTGAAGCGACTGCCATCTGACCTCCACAACCCAATGGTGACATTAGGCGATACCGAAGCATTGCAGCTAGACCGTTGTTGTTGGAATTTTTAGAGCTCCAACTACCCGTAACGACTGCCATAGATGTTCGTATGGCAACCGGGACCGACAGCTTAACGTGCTCTCCGAGGCACGACCAGACCAATGCAAATATCCATATTCATGCATACACATATTTGTACTGAGCGCGGATCGAACCCGCGCCTCCTGCTTAGCGGCCGCGTTCACTACCGCTATGCCGCGGAGGCTGTCAGTGGATCTATTATCATCTATGATAAATTTCCGTGTGATTAAACGACATACCTACCTACAATACGCCCATAGACTTGGCCCATTAAAATGGTAAAAAGCCGAGCTGCAGTCCTGAAGCTGCGGATCACCATTTTTGATGCTATTGGCCTTGAAATGGTGGCTCTAGCTTGACGGCCTTGACAGATACTTTTACACGCCCCGCTTGTAGGACTGTAGGAAAAGGAAACACCTATATTGAAAAGATTGTACGAGGCGGAACTTAAAGAACCCATAGTTCTTAAGAATATCGAGAGATGTCTCTACCATCGCTCCGGATCAAGTCCCCTTGAAAATTGACGTTTTCCAATCTAAATTCAATTATTTAATTTCGTTCGTTTTGTTGCTAGTCAGATCGGTAGAATATCATACCCTCATAATTGCTCTCAAATAATTTAATTTTTATGTTGGTCTTATTTTAATTTAAAAAAATTATCCGTGACATGTTTAGTCTATCTGTTAGATTTAGAGATAAACCCAAGAGTTCATCACGAGTTTTGACATAAAAGATTCGAAGTTACTACTAAAACCACTGTTGTTAAGGAATTATTCATAAGTTTAAGGCTTGTACACATGTTTGGCAACTTGAGGCACCTCACTCGAAACTATTTCTCATTCAACATTTTCGCAAAGGTTCGACCGACTTCAAAACAAACTTGTTACCAGGAAATGTCGGCTTGTGAACTATTCTGAGGCTCTAAACATGACGGTGAATGACGTATGTACATTATACATAGTATAAAGGTTTCTTTATTTATTTGACTGCCTCTATGGCGTAGCGGTTGTGAACGCGGCCGCTACGCAGGAGGCGCGGATTTGATCCCCACTCAGTGCAAATATTTGTATGCATTAATATGAATATTTGCATTGGTCTGGGTGTTTCTATGTATAATATGTAAATGTTTACAAAAAAAGTAACCAAGTATATTTATCCACATTCTAGAACCCATAACACAAGCTAGTAGAGCTATACTTATTTTGGGCCTAGATGGCGTTGTGTAGATTGTCCTACAATATTTGTGCTTTTACGCGAAATACCACATACAGTTTAATCAGGAAATCTCAGAAACTATAACACCTACAAACTTGAAATTTGGCATGTAGGTTCCTTATAGGTGTAGACATCCGCTAAGAACAAATTTTACGAAACTCCACCCTTAAGGGGGTAAAAAGAACTCCATACGTTAGAAGTCGCAGGTGGCCGCTAGTATGATAATATATATGCAAGATGATTTTGATTTTAAAAAGAATTCAACCTACAAAGCGTTTTAGTTTATTTCATATTCACCCCGCTTTTTGCCCCACATTCTTTTCTGAATTCCTTTTTCGAGGTGAAAGAGCAATAAAATTCGTTAATAATTTTGTGTGCGAGGGCGAATGCGGAATAAACCTTGTTTTTCTATTGTCCCAATCTCTTTATAAGTGCACTCGCACGGGTGACACTTCTAGAGTTCATAAGGCACGATAAATTGCTTATCAATCCAATAGTTTCTGCAAGATAAAAATGTTTGTAGGCTTTATGCCCATGAATAATTCTCTAGTAGATTAGTTTTAGCCCCACAAAAGCATCTTATGTTGTAGCTTAGTGGTTAAGGAGTCGGCCTTACGATCGAGAGGTCCCGGGTTCGAATCCTGGCCATTACACTACCGACGTGAACCCACTCCTAGCACAAGCAATTTAGCTTAGTTGGAGGGGTTAACGGGAATATTAGTAATTTCAAAGAAGAAGAAAAAAAAGAAGAAAAAAAATCTGTCCAAGGACCGATAGCCGTTGGAGCAGATGAGTCCTAGAGTGGAGACCACGGACAGATTGGTGCGAAGGATCGGGAGAAATGGCACACTTTCGAAGAGGTCTATGTCCAGCAATAGACTTTGATAGGCTAATAGATTGATTGATTAATACACCGCCTTATCAGTCTAGTCTAGCCTCATCTTTCAATGAATAATGATAATCTATCTGATAATATCCTAAGTCTCTAACAACAATATTATACCTTCAATCGTACCAAGTACTAAGAGCAACCACGGACTGCGCTTAGCTTGCCGTTTGAGGTTTAGTATGGCCTGAATATGTAAACAGTCATGACATATCGAGCAAACTGCATAGCTTATTAGTTATCGTTGTTGATCCTCAATCAGTGCACTGCATTTATGGCAATGAGGTATCAGTAGCTCTTTGTACATATATACAAATTATATTAAATTTGTTTACTGACTGTTACAATTGATTGCTTTCACGTGAACTACTGATTTCATTACCATAACTAATCTGCCTACAGGAACCCTATATTGGGATAAAACATAACCTAAGTATGTACCATTTATTTGGTATCCCAGAATAATCTATCTGTTTTTTTTTAATAGGGCACGTAAATTTGACTTTGCCTCGCCTGATGGTAAGCTGAAGGCAGTCTCTGAAAAGAGACTTACCACCATCACCATTACAGACTGTGCCAAATTTTAACCAGATCAGACTAGATCAGGTGCGCCGTGTGCTTGTCTACCACCTAAGTGATATAAAAAAAAGATCCGTTCAGTCCTTTTAGCGTGATTGAGTAACACTCATCCATTCATCTATCTATCCATCCAATCTATCGTAACATTTGCCGAACTTAGAAAAAGCTGAGCTTAGAAAAAAAGACACAAAAAGGCACGCAATTCAAAAATTCATAACCATAAAAAATGAACACTGTGTGAATAAATTACCTGTCATTTCGGCGTAGCTCCGAAAAATATTTGCACACATCAATTTGCATACGAGTGCCGGGTGAGGCAATCGTAAAATGTTGGAATCATTTAATTTCTTTTAAACAAAACACCTGCACCCCGATAAAACCGACCATTCTGTGGTGGCTATGTTGCAAATACATTGAATGCAATATTGAGATTTAGTCATAAAGCGATCTAGTCATATTGATACCTAGTCTTATCGAGATATAGGCATAAAGCTACTAACCCGTTCGTGTTACTGCGATTGCCCTTTTTCGATTCCATTCATTTATATATATTTGTACGAATATTGGTACATAGTTATAGCACAGTCGCGTCACGGAAAATATGGAAGTCCAGGTAAATCTGCAGTTAGACTGATAAAGCGGGCCCCAGACCTGTGCCCAGACTCCGAAGTGAAAGCTTCGGATGCGACTGGGATTAACGCTAGGATATAGAATAGTTCATAGTTATTCCTATATGAGCATCATGCGGTTTATTATTATCAACTCAAAGGGCTACATTAAACATTCGCTTCTAAAATATGAAGCTATAATTCTAAAATATAATTCACAGTATTTTAGGATTGTAGAAAAGGTCTCAAAATATCAAGTTTTAAATTCATACATTTGCCTCTCAAAGCCACGTTTCTCATTTACCCGAGCACAGTCGCAAAACGACCTACCTTTGGATATTAAGAAAATTCTGGCGCAAATGTTTGCTCAAACTCCACTAATAGGCATTTTGTGAAGCGGCAAACCGAACGATTGGCTGTAACGAAGTGAACGCCAACACGAGTACAGCTGGTAATCTGACAACCCAAACTGAATTAATATTATATCCCCTGGTGTTTCTTATTGGAACAATTTTAAAAATTGTATTGAAAAATTGGTAGGTCTACTTATTCTATTGTGAATGCTAAATTTGAATTTCACGGTCTGAGGATTACAATTTGAATTTCGGTTTTCATATGTCCCGTATTTTGTAAAGATAATAATTATTAGAGTCAGCTTCAGAACAAAAGGCTTGATATTTTGCTAGAAGTTAGTCTGTGCTACAGTTCATTTATTTTATATAATTATAGGTATGTATATCATAGAGTCATTTCAATTTTAGAAGTAATGATGGGACGCCCCTCCTTAAATGAGGAGCGGATAACTTGAAAAGGGTAACTAAGATAGACTGGATGTGAAAGACAGGGGACTTCGTGCTAATAGCATATAGCAACACAAAGGTCTATGCTTAGTAACTGTAGTGGATTGTAGTAGAATAAATTGATATCTTGATATAAGGTAAGTGACATAGTTCCAGGTAAAGTAGAATTTGGGTCACCACATCTCGGTAAGGTGACTAAGGGATAGGGCTGGTTAACATGAGCGAATAGGTACAGCCCAGACCCAGTCTCAGATGCATGACTCGAGTCAAAAATAGTACCAGGAATACGGTAATGGCTCCTATTACGTGGGACCGAATGCAATGATTGTCGAAATGCGGATGTTAATTCACCTCTGCCTAAGCCTCCGGGGATAAAGGTGTGACTATAACTATGTATGTATATAAGATATCAATCCACTAATTGAGTCTAACTTAACCTATCATACAACACCAACTAAAATTAGTAGCAACGAATATTTTCATCGACACTACGTGTTCCTCCTATAGCACCTAAATCTTTAGATATAGTTCATAAAAATGTATTTATATTTGAACTATTCGGTTATCGCGACCAAACATAGCCTATGTCCTTTCTCGAGGTCTAATCTAGCCCTATACCAAATTTCATCAGAATCGGTACAGTGGTTTGGGCGTGACAGACAGACAGACAGACAGACAGACAGACAGTCAGACAGACAGACAGACAGACAGAGTTACTTTCACATTTATAATACTAGCTTTTGCCCGCGGCTCCGCCCGCGTGGATGTCGGTTATCGCGACCAAACATAGCCTATGTCCTTTCTCAAGGTCTAATCTACCCCTATACCAAATTTCATGAAAATCGGTTCAGTGGTTTGGGTGTGAAAGCGTGACAGACAGACAGAGTTACTTTCACATTTATAATATTAGTAGGGATTAAAATAAATGAGTCATAAGCTTTCAGAATGGTGATATACCTAATTCATAACTTACATTAAAAATATCAAGTTTTTGTTCTCCTATCGTATTTTGATATAATATTGTTCGACTAAACAATATGAAACTCTATTCTACTTGGCTAAGTTATTAATGTGAATAATGCCTCATTGTTGCGACACTTGAGGGTATAATAAACAAAATAGTTGTGATTTATAAATCAGTGCGCAATGGTGTGTGATATCTTGTCGACAATGTAAAAAACAATGAATGGGCACCTGTTTCGTGCAAATAATGATAATGAAAAAGTAGATATTTACAATTTGGGCATGGGCAGGCACACATAAGGTTGAAGACAAAGTTTCTCCTATTCTTTACTTTGCCCATTCTCTTCCTTATTTTCCTTCCCATCCTCAACACAGAATCAGTTGCTGCCCTGCTGTTACAAGAGTTACCGGAAATTATCAGGTGGATGGTATGGTTGTGCTGGCTACCTAATTATGATATTTTTGAAAGTTAGGTAGGTAGTTGGAGCCCTCAGAAGTCCGACTAGTCTAACTACAAAACTTCGATATCGCTAATTGGTTGTGGAGGTCAGAAGGCAGTTGCTTCACGGAATACACAGACTGGAAAGCCGACCTCAACTGAGTTGGGAAAAAAGCTCAGAGAATGATGATCATTGTCATTATAAATTACTACCAAAGTAGTCATACAAATTTGCGTATCGACATCAAATATTTTCTGTACCGACACGACATACATTCTAAATAGCGGCTTAGCTTCAGCTAATAGTTGAACTACTAATTGCCTACCGTGTGTAAACTATAACTATGACGTAGTGCTTGGCAGTCGATAGCAAGTCTAGTTCACTCAATTGCGTCATGGCGTATAAATTTACAAGCTCCTTCATTAGCCGCTTGTACTGCGCCAAGAAACATTTCTCGTATGGATGAACCTTAATTAGTTAGCATTGACTAGACCAATTATAATATTTACTTAACTAAAATTATCTTAAGTTATCTTAAGTAACTTGACTAAAATTTGTGTAATTATCTCGCCTATTTGTCTTTGAAGTATATTGACAAGTAATATGCGTATCCTAATTAATTGACTACAAGCAAGCTGCTGTTGACAAATTCCCAAAAATCTAAAAATATTTTTTATAATGTGTCTGTTTGATGATACATACATAGTGACCAAACGGCTTCGCTGATTTGTGTAGTACTGCGGACAATGATTCAGCTTTGTCTCCATTTTTTTGACAACAATGAACACAGATTAATAAATTTTAAACCACTCACAACCATAACAACAAATTGTAAAAAAACATCCCAATATTGCACCATTTCTCCCCTTTTCTCCAACTAGCGAATCTATGGCTCCTTTCGTCCTAACCAAATCGCATTACGTATAATTTATGATTTTCCTCAAATAAATAAAAGGATAACAACATCTCCTCATAGAGGACAGTGGGAATTCGTTGACAAATAAAGCTAATAAACTATTCCCCGGTCGAGACCGTGAGCACCGCTAAATCACAGCCGTTGCACTTAAGTCGGTAGACTGTCGAGGCTATCTTCAGTTTTTCGGGTATCCTTATCTTAATCTGTATTTCAGGTTGCTACTGTCACAACTGCCCGTGGCTCCACTAACTGAGGGCGGCGATGGGTAAATATTTCCTGAATTCATTTCGAGTTGTGTATATTTTTGAACGCCAATTTTATTCTGTGAAGAACAAAATTTGAAAAGAACCAGTATTTTTTTAAACTTTAATAATTACAAATGTTTGTATAGAGTATGATGTTAATGTTTGTATAGTTTATATATCTAATACCTTGAAATGAGAAGCTGAATATAGATATTCAATTTTCAATTGACTCAAATGACTCAAAATGATCTTAACACCTTGGTATTCCACCCTTCCTGTTGTCTGTTCTGATATTTGGTACACACATCTAGTTTGGACGATAATCAATAAAACAGTTTGAAAAGATCAGGTATTAAACCTGATCTTTTTGAGATTGGTAGTCCAGATCAATCTGGCGCTTTCTGTTCTGGGCTCCAATACTGAATCTAGTTCCACCCAGGGCAGTGCTATTAAATTTTACTGTGATTTTTCTTAGCAGGAGCAAATCTGGAATCGTATCCGGTAGACGGCCAAACGATACCAAACACATAATTGGTTACATGAACAATACATAGGTATAAAGGCAATTCGACTAACTTTAAAAATGAACATTAAAAATAAATATCCCAGTATAAATATGGCTAAATCCAAAACTAATTGAAAATCATACCCTACACAAATAACGTAAAAAGCCTCTCAAAATTACCTAGAGTACACACGCACTGAAATTAAATCTCAAAAGAGGTCGCAAAATTATTTCAACAAACCCAAGCGACATTATGTGGATACCAAATATTTGTACGAGACCGCTAATAGGCCATTTCAAGAGCTAATCCGAAAAGACTACGAGTATAACGAGTGGTTTCTATAGTACAGAAAAATATATGTACAAATTGGTCGGTCGATGAGGTCGCATACTGTATTATAAGTACCTACGCAAATATGTTGTATTAACTAATCTTAAGGAGCAAAAATCCAGGTATATTATATTCAGGTTATTACAAATTGGTTTTCAGGTAAAGTCATCCTCATGCATTAGCCTCGGTCGCATCTGGAGCCTTCACCTCAGAGGGTCGGGGTCCGATGGTTTTCAGGTAAAGTAAACCTGGTTATATTGTGATATACCTGGTGGTAACACATCTAAATAAAATACCTAGGTTATATTCAGATTAAAGTAATCCACAAAAATAAATTTCTTAAAGAACAAACCAATTCCTATGACTGAAATGATGATGATGATGATGATGATGAAACCAATTGTAATCATTGGAGAATCGCTTTAAATCGACTAAACGTGTCTTGCCATCGGCAAACAGATATATTACAAGTATTTTTAATAAGTAGATTATGATTGTCTTTGTACGTAAAAGACAGCTTTGAGTCGTTGCCTAATGATTGTTTTTTAATTGCTATGGATAATGAAATAGAATTTTGCTTTTATCCGAGCAGAAAATTAATGCGAATCTTTTTAAATGTATTCCTTTGTATGGAAGTAGGTACCGGAAATTTTATTAATTTTGTATTAGTTAGAAGAATCTGTCGTTTACATAAAATTAGAAAGAAAATTTAAATACTGCTGTAAACGTTAATGTGATTTATATATAAAAGAAATGAATTATTAGTCTTCTGCTTTCATATACCCAAACTACTTAGCCTATTTCCACAGCTTCGCCTGTATGGGATATTTTAACTGTTCCTGACCCACAGGAACCTATTTTCGAGATAAAAAATTAGGTATTTGACTAGTGTATGAATTGGATTATCATTCAAAAAGTGTAATTCCTTGTATCGTTGTATTCCAAATAATTACGTCAAGTAAAATGTAAAAGTCTAATTGCCATTTGCAGTGAAATGAGCACTATTGAATAATAAATTGCCATTAATTAGTCCCTACTAGGGATATAACGTTATATCACTTCCCACGGGAGCCGTAGGGGCCCGCCGATAACGCTCCACTCGGATGATATACGGAGTTATTACATGGTACTAACTCTGCCCAACAAATGCCTACATATATTGTAATAGTGCTTCTCTGAGCACTACGTTGGTACTTATTCATTACTAAATTTTACCGGTAACTCGACGTGGTTGTATATTGTTTCCTACAGGAATGTATTATCGAAAATGAATAGTTAGCATAACTTCTCTCACTTCAATTTTGTTTATCATAATTTTCTATTCCTCGAATATACTTCTGATTAATATCGGTTCAGTTTCCAAGATAGTCTAATTTTCTCTAAAGGTGCTGATAGAGCATTCACTTGTTAACAGAACATCAAGTATTAGCCATTTTTAGATTTGTTGTACTGGACAACGAATCGAGCCAAGCATATAGCCCAAAATCACTAAGAATATTTTCATGATTTTTCTAGTGAACGCTGTAATCGATGCAAATCGAGTGTCTTTTAGTGATAATGCTCGCCAGAACGCTGATAGAATGCTCGCTAAAACGCTCTCGTAAATTTTTCATTTGTGCTACATTTACAAGAATGCTCATTACAAGTGAATGCTCAACTTTATCAGCACCAACAATTTTGTGTCATTATTCGATGTTTTTTGATCCTGGTATGTAAAAGTCACGGAAGTGGTAGTTCAGGTGGGATCAATATCATCAAAGGATGGTATAGACTATAGTCGTAGTACTATTACTTATTCCGTGCTATAGTGTATAAGTAGCGTTTGAGTAGCCTTGTCATGTTTACATACATATTATGAATGTAAGTTTTTTGACAAATAAATTAGGAACGAAGCCGCACTTTGACCAGCAAAGTACTCTACTTGTACCTTATCTTAAAATAATAATACAATTGTCGACGGAAAACTAAGACGGAGAGGCTGAAATGGACCAATTGACTTTGTCCTTGACCTTTCACCAAAGTATTCTTTCTAATAATCACAACAGAATTTCTTGACATCAGGTAAATAATTGGTGAAACACGAAAAAAACAATACTGAAGTACCATCAATAGGACCTTCGCTCCCAAGTTTGTGTATACCTTGAGACACGTATCTTGGAACTAAATCACGAGACAAACGAGGCCCTGCGAATGCTTTGTGATAATCTATGCTTGTGACTTTGAGCTCGTCAACCGCAGGATTGACGGAGGATTTTGAGGATAGCACCCTGTGGTATCCTCAAAAGACACCCAAGAAATGTGCACTGCGCGTATAGAGCACATTTTAGATCGAAGATATTTTATGTCCCGAAAAATAACTTCAGTAGGACCTTCGCTCCCAAGTTTGTATAACTTATTATATGCCTGTTACATTTTGTTTTCCGTTCCCTATTTTCCTTATAGTTTATTCTAATTGAATGCTGGTAGGTCCCGAAGCCCACGATATGTAAATACGTCACGAAAAAAGAAAGCAACTGTTGCAAATTTCACCGCGGCGTTGATATAAGCCACGATACAAAATAAGGATGTTGGTGGAATGATAGTATTTTCTTGTATAAGCATAACCACGCTATTTATCAAAATAGAATCTTCACGTTTACGCATTTTTTTACTATTTTCATAAAAGATAAATAAATAAATAAATAAATAAATATTCTACAACATTCTACACAACGCTATCTAGACCCATGGTAAGCTTAATTAGCTTGTGTTATGGAATCTAGAATGCGGATATACATACTTAAATACTTTTTTTTTGTAAATACATACATATTATACATAGATAAGATTGCGTAGACTCGCGCGTATTTATGTTTGTTGCCACAACAAACTTACTTGGTACTTATTAAATCAATAGTTTGGCTGAGCAACTTTAAGTGAACTTGTGGTACATGTGATGATATGGTTTGTGGGTAGATCGATCACGGGAGTCACCTATCGTGCGTCATCTCTCACACATACCTTTTTTTATCGTCCGCAAACTCCCCATGGGCCCCCATGGACTCTTCCAGCCGGAAGCCAGCTGGGGTCCGCTTTACCAGTCTTAACTACGGATTTGGCTAGACCTCGATATTTTCCGTGAAGAGATTGCCATCTGACCTCCACAACCCAAGAGTAACATTAAGCGATATCGAAGCTTTGCAGCTAGACCGTTGTTTTTTGGACTTTTTAGGACTCCAGTTGGACCCCTAAAAAGTCCAAAAAACAAGCCTTAGTCGTCAAGAAGTCGTTACAGGTAGTTACCTGTAACGACTGCCATAGATGTTCGTATGGCAACCGGGACCGACGACGGCTTAACGTGCTCTCCGAGGCACGACCAGACCAATGCCAATACCCATATTTCATGCACACAAATATTTGCACTGAGCGGGGATCGAACCCGCGCCTCCTGCGTAACGGCCGCGTTCACTACCGCTACGCCACGGAGGCTGTCACGTTCAATTATGTGCCCTATAATGATGGTAAAGAAGATAAATATGCTATGCATATTTTTTTTTACTTAGTACGTTTGTCTTCTCAACCGATCGATATAATATTATTTATTAACTAGTTCTTCGTACCCTGCGTCAACCGCATTCAAACTTGTCACGTCGATTTTTCAAAGTTTTCTTTCATCAAACTTTTTCCAATAATTACGAACAGAACAAAAAGAAACAATTGAAATTGGTGGAACCGTTTCCAAGTTTTGGGAAAAGTCGCAAATTTAGCGATTTATTTTTATTTACAAAGAAACATTATAAGAAATGGAGTAATGTTCTAAAATGGAAAGTAATTATAAAAAAGAAAAGAACTATTGAAACTAAGAACAGTAGTTATTAACAGGTGTCATTCTTATTATCATCATCATTTTATTCATCTTAATTTTTTATAAACTAACTTTTAAACTCTCGCGTTCCATGATATACAATAATGTTAACGGGAATTAACGCGATCATGGTATAGGTACATACATACCTTTGATTTGCCTGACGTTTCGACCAGGTTACACCGGCCGTGGTCAGCCTGTGACCACGGCCGGTGTAATTAATTTTTTATGTCATCATATTCATTATGTCATCTTAATTTTTATAGCAAATTAAATTACTAATATTCCGTCTAATCACTCCAACTAAGCTAAATTCCTTATACGCTTCGCGTCGGTAGTGTAATGGCCAGGATTCGAACCCGGGACTTCTCGATAGTAAGTTTGATTCCTTAACCACTAAGGTACCGACACTTCATAAACTACTTACTATGTAGTTATTTATGAATAAAAAACAACCAATATTGTCAAAACGTTTATCTGAAAAGATGGACGGATTACGGACATGGCTTAATTGAAGAATGCAGTAAGTTTATTATTACAAGAAAAGTAAGGAGATAATGGCTGACTGGAAAGTATGAATAAAGAGAATAATGACACATTATACCGACCTTAAATAATTGGGATTAGGGCGGCAGACGATGATGATGCATGTTTATTACTAAAAGGTTGTATTTTTGCAAAAACGTGGTTTAAATAAAACAACTTTCAAGTGTATTTTATATAATACACAGCAGGCTGCCTGAACATTCTGTACCAGGCATCAGGTTCCAACCAAATAAATTTTATGAAAAACAAAAAAATATCTGTAAATTTCATTTCATTCGTTTATAAAATACCTCAATATGGGACAAAGGATGAAAGAGAATGGAACACAAACGAAGAGGATATAAATAATGCTTCTCTATATAATATACAAATACTCATATACCATTCAAAATTATAGGAGAAATTGTCTGATAGAATACTAATAAGCTCGATGATAAATATTTTAATTTGCATGTCATCACTGGTATGTACAATTTGAAGAAGGCATTAACTATGAATGTGGATGACTATAATGGGAGAGGAAGACCTACAAGGAGGTGTATGGACTGTGTGAAAGATGATATGGTTAAGAAGGGAGTGACTGTAACTAGAGATGAATGGAAAAGCATACAATACATGTTACGCCGACCCCAAATAAAATGGGATAAGGGCAGAAAGATGATGATGATGATATTATATCAGGTCTTTTTGCTTTAATCGTATTATCCCGAAGCATTAGCCCATTATATCAGTTGTTTCAAGACTGCAAAATAGGTAAACTTATTCTGATAACGTTGAATAAGTTTACGTATTTTGCTCTTTAGTCTTTCAAGTTACTTCAGATTAACTTCAATGCGGGTCCCAAAACGTGCTAACTTTCTAACAGATTCACTTAACTATATGTCCCGATCGGTATATTTGTCAATGCTGGAGGTGAAAAACAAGAAAATCATAGCTTGTTACTACTTAATTTTTTTTTAGTCAAAATTTCGGAGACAAGAATCTTTATATCCACATTCATTCGGAGAATGTTTCTTAAACACAAAATAACGGAAACGTATCTTTCACTTGGGAGTAAAATGCTGGAAAACAGCATAAAAGTCTTATATAAACAGAGATAGATCATTTAGTTTCCTTTCTGGTTTGTGTATAAATTTGGTTTATGCTAAAACATTGGATGCTGTTACAAGTCTTAACTCTTTCCATACAGTAGAACAAAGAACCCAGTCTACTGTTTTAACTGTAAGAATAATGTAACAATGAGAACGCAAATATTTTGTCGTTTTATTTTTGTTTTGTTCATACGAGTATTATTATGTTACTCGCAGCGAGAATGAGACGATTTGATTAGGAAGTATCTCTTCATCGCTGGATATCGACTTAAGTGACAATACGACAAACGATTTGTGAAATTCTAGATGCTATATTGTATTGTTAATGGTTAGTTCAGGATCAGCTGCACGAGTGTGACGCCCCTGGTATTGCATACGTCCATAGGCCACGGTAACCACTTTCCATCAGGTGGGCCGTGTGCTTGTCTGCCACCTAAGTGGTATAAAACAAAAAATATTTTCTACTCTCTTGTCTATGTTTTTGCAGGTGGCATTTCGGATATAGTTTCGCAATATCATTTAGGTGGGCGTTGCATTTTTGTTGCGTCACCATTGACTAAACTATTTAGATGCAATTTTTGTGCAACACTGAAGCTAACACCGATGTCTACCTACTTAGGTACCCGCTCGGGTGTTTTCTGTTTCGAAATGATGCGAAATGATTACAGAAAGTTAACCTATAAGAAGTTTAGAAGTACTTGAAACCAGGCCTCGATTCTGATAAAGCACAACCACTGTCACACCACAGTGACTGCGAGAAAATTCCATTTGATTTTAGCCTTTAAATCAGTACCTTTAAAGTTCAAAATTAAATGGCTTTTTGTAGAGTAAACGAAAGCGTGTAATGAAAATATTGTCATTTAATTTTGGACTTTAATTCTTTAGCAATAAAAATCTACAATTTAATGCCAATTTTTGCAGAAACTGTGGCACGACAGTGGTTTTGCTTTAAAGTTTTGCATGAAAGGATTAATAACAGTAGAGAAAGCTCGTGAAGTATGTAAGGATAGAGTCAAATGGCGGGCTATTGTCTCTGCCTACCCCGGAGAGAAATAGGCGTGAGCGCATGTATGTACCTATCTATCATTCTATGACTACTTACAATATACGAATTTTAATTACGGAACCATTATGCATCACAGAATGATTAAAATTGTTTAAAAGTAATCACACAAAAATAACAACTGTTGAAAAAAAAAATGTATTTCAAAAACTGGAATGAAAGAGTTGAGCTGGAATAGAAAAATACGATGTTTTCACACTAATAAAATTAAGAAACTACAGTTCGAGTGCGTGCCAAGTGTTGCTTGACCGTAAAAGCTCCTTGACCTAAACAAAGAACTTTGAAATAACATTATTTTTGACCACAACTAACAAACTGTTGAAAATAAAAAATATTTTTTGGCACGACGCGACGTGGGTGCCAAAAAATATTTTATTCGATGTTTGTGCTGTAAAATATTTGTACTAATGCATGTACAGGCTTTGACAAAAACGTGTACCTACTTCAAAGTAAATTACGTGTATACGGGCACTCTCAAACACACAAAAGGAAATGAAAAATTTCAGTTATTTTTTGTAGGAGATCAGGACTCACAAGTAAAAACGAAAAGGATTCACAAAATATTTAAATTTTCAATAATTTTATAGGTACCTACAAAATTGAAAAAAGAAAATCGTGTGTGATTTGAAGTAATTATTATTATTTACTACCTACTCCGAAGGGAAATAGGCGTAAGCATATGTATATGTATATATGTATGTATGTATTTTCTATGTAACTACATATTTATATCCAACGTAATACCTATGTCAATTAATTGCTTTAAAATTTCATTCAACGTACAATGATTCACAAAAAATGTGACTCACATCAAACTTCAATTTCAAACATCTTGTCGTCCAGAAAGTTCATTTGTACAGAATAAAGCCAACCCAGAGAAAATCCGTTCAAACTTTCCTGCCACGAATGCTTAGCACCTTAAGTTATATTTTAGAAATAATTCATAACTTGCGAGGTCTCCCCGGCAGCAACACCAAAGGAAATGTAATTTGAATAAATCAGCTCTCTAGATTTTGGAACGAGTCTGACGAAATTTCTTCAAGAAAATGGAACAACGCATTCTTAAGCAAATATTTTGCGAGCAAATCTTATTTAAGATTTGATTTGATTAAGGAGAAAATTTAGTAGGTACGTTTTACTTTGCATATTTCATTTGCAGCATTCAAATTCTTCAAGAAATTTCAGAGGGAAGCCTTGAACAGCTGACCTAGCTGCCGGTCACGTATTATCATCTGACAAGAAAAATAAGTACCCTTAACAATGGTTAAAGGTGGGACGATCTTTTCTAATCACTTGTTAGTCTCGTAAAATATTTTCTATTGTCTACAATAAGTACCTACCTAGCTTTTTGTTCACAATTGAACATTCTTGAGCTCCAAAATATTAATGAGAATCCTTTTGGGAAAAAATATTCTCTGAAACTGGATAATTCGCACGGATTTTTATCGTAATTTTCTATTATTATATTCAAAAAAGTGTCACCAATTTCCTTAATAAATAAGAGCACAGGTTTGTGAAAAAACTGTACGATATCGAGTAGATTACCTAATTATTAGTAAAAGCATATTTCGTGTAAGTACGTGTAGTACTTTAAATAACACTTGTACACGTGTAAAATTAGTAATACAAGTATTATTTGCCCTTATAACCAGTTTAATCGAAAGTAAATATAAAAACGTAAACAATGTAAAAAAAATTAATTATAACTCACCATGAAAGGAACCGGTGATTCCTTCAGAGAGACACAACACTGATCTCCATAATTATCAATCCACTCAGTCACCAAACACGCACACACGTCACAGCGAACATAAAATGTTGAAACGACTTCACGATTCCGATGCGGAGTTTCACGAAAGCGCGCGATCGCCCCCTGCGGCATCCAGCGAGCTTATGGCAGAGAGTTTGCGTGGACCGCACCTCCCCCCACCTTCCACCACATACTATAATTTTTCGCCAGTCCACCACCATAAAAATATTTCAAGACCGTATTGCGCAATGCATTTATCTCCAATAAAATAAACAGGTGATTATTTTATTACTACAAACATGGCCGCTTAAAGCTACACAGTTGTAAATTATGGAGGAAATAGGCGTAATTAAGCTCGTTTTACGTTAAATCCGTTCAGAGCCAGGAATAGGCGACAAGAAATGTTTTAATGTTTAATTAAAAGGATTGTCACGGGAGAGGATTTAACGAAACGTGATAAAATACTAATAAATTCAAATGCGTGCCGAGTGAAAATACCCGTGACGCATTTTTAAACTCTACCGTTTGAGAAGGTTTTTTTGAAAGTTACAAGCGTTTGTTTACAATAACCTAATTCTTTTATAGTCTGTGAAGTGAATTTCTGAGTTAAACTATGTTAATTGGGAATGCCATCTACCGACTTCAAATTAAAATTAGAGCTAATTTACGGACCACTATCGGAACTACGCTTCTCGATTGGAGTGTAAATAGCATTTGAACAATAGCTACTCACTGGAATTTGACGCTTAACATATATTTTCAGTTCTTTTTTTTTTTGTTTTATTCCTATTTTTAAACCATACTGGCTTTAAATTTGGAACTGGATCAAAGAACTTTCAGCGATGATGATGAAGACAAATCAGTTTATTTAGAAGGTAGGTACCTACTAAAAATATATCAGAGAAATTTTTCTTCACGTAAAGGGGTACTGTACCTACTCATATTCCTATTAACTCCTAGCTAGCTCAGTTCCTTGTGTTAGAGTAGGTACCAAGTACAATGGCTAGGATTCTAACCGAAGACCTCTCGATCGTAAAGTCAACTCCTTAACCACTGATCAACCGGCGTTATAAAACGATCAGTGGTTAAGCATAATTTGAGAACTTCAGTACAACGGTGTCTATATAATTTCTGGTCATGTTTAACTAAAAGCCTAATAAGGTCAGGCTTTGGTAAAGTTAAAGTTAGGGGCCAGTTCACAAGGTTACCGAGAGTTTCCACTGAGTCCCGGCAATGGGTTTTATACCTTGTATAAGCTACGAAAAGTAACTGCTAATTTGAGCTTATCTATACTAACATTATAATGAGGAGAGATTTATATTACTAGCCTTCCGCCCGCGGCTCCGCCCGCATGCATCTTGGTTAACGCGACCTTTGCTTATATCTTCGGTTCTACTCAACCGATTGCGATCAAACAAACGTAAGATTTTAAGTCTGAGTAAGCCCTTTTTAACAAAAAAACCGCATCAAAATCCGTCCAGTAGTTTTTGCGTACATCGCGGACAAACAGACAAACAGACAGGCAATTAAAAAAAAATATTTTCGTGTTCAGTATCGTTGACATAACAAAACCCAAGTATTTTTTTTAAATATCTCCAATGTACAGACACGACCACTTTACAATTATTATATAATACCTAGTATAGATATAGATGTACCGAGTGAACTCAAAAACTACTGAACCGATTTCAAAAATTCTGTCGCCTTTATAAAGGCAATTTATCAGGTACCAACATCTATACTAATATTATAAATGCCAAAGTAACTTTGTCTGTTTTTTGTCTGCCTGTCTGTCTGTTACGCTTTCACGCCTAAGCCACTAAACCGATTTTGATGAAATTTGACACAGCAATAGATTCGACCTTTGGAAAGGACGTAGGCTATGTTTGGTCAACAGTTTGATCTGCGGGCAACAGCTAGTAGGCTATAATAACATCACGCTACTATCAGCGATGAACGGGATCACAATTCTACGCGGGCGAAGCCGTGAACAACAGCAAAAATTCTAATTTTATTGTGATTGCTTAGATATAATATATCTATCTATGACTATGAATATTAATCTACCTATCTGATTTCAATAGAAAGCTTTATTCTCTACTAGCTTTTGCCCGCGGCTCCGCCCGCGTGGATGTCGGTTATCGCAAGCAAACATAGCCTATGTCCTTTCTCAAGGTCTAACCTACCTCTATACCAAATTTCATCAAAATCGGTTCAGCGGTTTAGTCGTAAAAGTGAGACAGACAGACAGACAGACAGACAGAGTTACTTTCGCATTTATAATATTAGTAGGGATGGTGAAACGGTTTCCAAATACGTGAGATTTTAATGAAAAGGGACACAATGTAATTAGCTGTAAGCCCCAAATGTGAATAATTACGATATACAAATTGAATTGAAACAATAACGTATTGTACTTGCAACTGACAACCTAATGCTCGAGCAATTAGTTTCGTAATTACGTTATGTGTCAATTTGGGACAGTATTTTTCCAATTCCATTTCATTTTAGATTAATGCGACTACGAGATAGGGCTGTTTAACATCAGACAGATATATACAGCCCAGACTCAGCCTCAGATATATGGCTCAAGTCCACAATAGTGTCCGGAATACGGCAATACGCTCACCCGGTCAATTTTCCACTGGTCTCACGTAATAGGACGTGGGACCGGTGAAAGATTTTAACCTTACCTGGAGGGAAAGTACTTCAAATAGTAGAGAACTGAATGCCTCGGTAGTAAGAATCATCATGGAGGACTGAGGACATGAGGTTTCGGGGACTACCTGTGACGGATCCGGAAGGAGCCATCGTCTGAGTGCAAAATAAAGGAAATTCTAACTTTGAAAGTGTCAAATTCCATCATTACCTTCGTTGAACTTATTACACTCAGTAAAGTCAAATATCTATTGCCCAAGGCTTCGTCTGTGAGAAACTTTGATCCCGTTCTTGCAATTCACGGGAACCTTGGAATTCCAGACTATAATATAATCTATCACTGTTCCAAATTTCAGCCTGATCCGTTCAGTCACTAAAGTGTGATTGAATAACAAACAGTTACAAACTTCTTCTTCACAAAACTTTCACATTTATAATATTAGTAAGAGGTAGGATAGGACAGGCTAACTTTCAAAGCGGGTTCTAAGATAGATTACCTACACCTGGGACTAGCTGAGTACCATGCTTTGGCTTCCCGTGGGACTGTTGTTTAAGTACAGGGCACACTGAGTGTTTTTTTTATAGAACTCGTCAATATGACTTCACCGCGCCTGAATCTGAAGACAAAGTCACAGAAGTCAGAGTCATCATTACAGACATCAATAATGTTGATGATGAATGATGGCTTCATCATATACTTTTTCAAGCCCCGCTTAAAGGACCCTGGACTGCAGAAAGAAGGAAAAACGTGTGCTGCTAAAAAGTTCCAAGACTTAATGGTGCGACAAAGGAAACAGTTGCCGAACTGCTTGATTCTTGATGGAATAATCTGTACCGTATGCGGGTGACATCTAAACCCTGCACGTATAGTCATGTACAGGAAAGGAGAGAGTGGAACTATCGGAACTTTCACCAGGGTAGAAACGGTGTATCAGTGGTACATATCACTCCCACTGTAGCCTAAACCGCGGTAGCCTAGTGGTTTAGGTAATGGACTGCTGAGACGAGGTCTCGGGTTCGATCCCAGGTTTTACCATGGCACACAC
The DNA here is from genome assembly GCA_914767945.1 of Eilema depressum. Classification (NCBI taxonomy): domain Eukaryota; kingdom Metazoa; phylum Arthropoda; class Insecta; order Lepidoptera; family Erebidae; genus Eilema; species Eilema depressum. The sequence goes on along the minus strand of OU612027.1, from coordinate 2,627,174 downwards.
CAATGCAACTTTTCGATGCTTTTCGAAGTTATGAGTGTATTTATCGCAGGTTTATAAGTGCCCGGTTAATGGCAATAGGCTCGCCACCTATTACATTGGGACCTAAACATAAACGGCGAAATGTGGGTGCTAGCACCTCTGCCTACCCCTTCGGGGATATAGGCGTGAGTTTATGTATATGTTATGTTATGTAGCCTAAAGCTCTGTTATCTAATCTACACTTCTACACTAATATTATAAAGAGGAAAGATTTGTACCTATTTTTGTATGTTTGTATGTATGTAATGAATAGGCTCCGGAACTACTGTACCGATTTCAATAATTCTTTCACCTATAGAAAGCTACACTATCTGGGAGTAACATAGGCTATATAACATCACGCTACTACTAAAGGGAGCGGAGCAGTGAGCATAAATGTCAATATTTTTTTTTTTTGCCTGGAAGAAATCGCTTCCAGCGATAAGGCCGCCCATTGTACATTAAACTGTATACATGATACCTACTTGTCTCCATTGTAAATTTATTGGTGTACAATAAAGTATTATCTATCTATCTATCTATCTAAATCGGGCAGATTTCCATACATTAAAGTTGAACCGGAATCCGAATTCCACGCGGGCGGAGCCGCGGGCAACAGCTAGTTAGTAATAAAATGAACAGTGTGACCCCTTTGACTTTTGATGTTAGTGATACGTACGTAGTTTAATAAACCTATTTCATATTAAATTTGGAGTGAACAGATAAGTAATTACTGATCTGTTGAATGAACGAACGGATCGGTAATTCACTAGAGCTGAAATTAGGGTTAGAGTACTAATAGGCTTAAACGTTTGCTGTGGTTTGGTTTGCCCAAGCGGCTATAACATGGGGTTATTCATGAAGGGCATTAGAAGGTTTCTTCAGGGTCGGCAGCACGAGTGTAACGTCCCTGGTGTAGCATATGTCCATAGGCCACGGTAACCACTTTTCATCAGGTCGCCCGTGTGGTATAAAAAAAAGAAAAAGAAAATAGATACTTAACGCTGTACATTAAATAAAAAATGTCATTGGAAATCTTTAAAAAATATCTTCAGGTTTGTATTGTATTAAAAGTATTAATTTTTATTTAGAATTCATATGTTTGTCTGTTTATCTGTTTGTTCGCAATGGACATAAAACTAATGCACAGATTTTGATGCAGTTCTTTTTATGTTTGAAAGGACACGCTCAGGCTTGTAATTTTACACCCTATAAGGAACCTACTTGCCAAATTTCAAGTTGGTAGGTGTAGTATCTAAGATTTCGTGATTAATCAATGAGTGGTATTTCGCCTATTTACCTGACGGCCGAAGAAAGAAGGGTAATATTTTTATATATAGATATTACTAAGGTGCCTTTCAACCGATTAGTCCAACTTATTGTTATACATAGAGTGGAAACTTCGGATGGAGCTCTTGGAGCATAGGTAAAAGGATAGGAAGGCAAATCCCCAAAGCGTACGAATACAGCATAATTAAATGATGAAATGGGTGGATAGTGGACGGACCCACTCGATGCATCGAAGAGGGGAACATCGGCAATCCATCCGGTTCAAATCTACATGCGGTTCAATAACCTTTGTGAATTTGACATCTTACATTGGGGAGTTGATCCTTTATTATATACTAGTAGGTGAGTAGGGTAGCCAGAGGTCACTGGAGAGTTTTGTCTTGAAGTATTGTCAGTTAAGACCAAAAGCTTGTCCTGCTTTGTCGTCAGGGTCACACATCCATAGGCTGCGGTACCCACTTTCCATCAGGTGGGCTGCGTGCTTTTCTACCACCCAAGTGTTATATATGAAAAATGCCCATATCAATTGAATCGTAACCTATTCTAAATTTGTAATCTAAAAGATAAACTTTACATGTGTTGCATACAGATGTATATTATGCTAAACTTTATTAATTTACATAGTGGCAATGAATTTAGTATAATTTGTTTAACATGCCAAGGGATATGGTAATATTTGAACATTTCGTTTCACTTAAATTCCATTTCGAATATCAGTCGTATAAATTATAACAATTTTACTGTAGCAATCTCAGTAAATTAATTTTCATATATTCAGCAATCTAAGTAAATCATATTTATCGTATTTTTCTAAAAAAATCGGCAGTATAAATATGAAAATAAAAACTAAGTATACCTATATTTTAGGTTATATAACGTTTTTAGTTTTATTTTAACTTTACCTATTTGGGAATGGAACCCGAGACACTCGCTACCACTGTGTCACGGAGACAGCCGTTTCTTTTTTTTTAACTTGCCACAATTATTATTTCGTTACAACAATAAACCATACGTTTACTTGAATGAAATTTTGAGGCATTTATTATGCTAACTGTTCAAATCGATTAAGAAAGGGAAAAGGAATCGACCTCGGACGGGACTCGAACCCGCGATCTTTCCCTACTGCCGCAACAACACTGTAACAATGCTATCTAAGCCCAAAATCTAATTATAAATGCAAAAGTTTCTGAGTTAGTTTGTATCTTTGTTACCTCTTCATGCTGAAACGGCTTATCGGATTGTAGCAAAATTCGAAATCGAAATAGCTTTTTTGTTTTGGCAGGCAAATCTACACGAGAGCCCGCATAGCTTAAAGCCTGGATTAACCTAACACATACGCATTTTATCTCCGAAAAACAAAGCTCGTGTAAAATCGCGAGGTTCGCCAATTTTATTGGTAACGCAATCATGCATTGTTTGAGATGTTGTTATAAATCATCATTCAACATACAGTGACTACTGGCCTTTTGGGTACTTGTATACATGTGTGTGACGTGTGATACCATCGTAAAACCAGCTCTGCAGAGCTTACTTTTTGCATGTCATGGGCAGCGTTTAAGCTGGTATGGCAACCTGTTTAGGTTTACACAGTATTTCTATATTTACTACAATTATTTTATACCACTCGGTTGGCAGACAAGCAGACGGCCCACTTGATGGAATGTGGTTACCGTAGGTCCACGTAAACTGGTACCGCCTAGGTGTAGACGTGTGTAATACCAGGGGCGTTACACCCGTGGTGCAGGCCCTGTAGTAACAGAGAGTTTCTGTGCCGTTAGTGCAGAAGACAAATCAGGTCAAGCCTTTTTTTTTTTTTTTTTTTTTTTATCGTGCGAAAAATCCCCACGGATACCTCCCCCGCCGGAGTCGGAGGAGGAGGTTATGTCGGACTCGAACCGACTAAAACGCACGCCTTCTGTGGGCCGTCAGTTGCCGGAGGTGAGATTGTCATAGCCATATCCCTCGCACCCCGGCCGACCCAGGGCCATATCTCTCGATATGGCCCTCTTCCGGTGTGGGGACCACGGAGTCCCCAACTCGCCCCCGGGTATGGGGGGGCACGCAATGCGTGCCACCGCCGTGGCCTGCTTCTGCTAGGGTGACAGGCGACCCCACCCGTCACCCCCAGGCCCGCGCTCATGGGGGACGGAGGTCATTCTGCGACCTCCGACGCCCGAGTTGCCGCCGCTCGTCGCGGGCCGCGCGGTCTGCGATTCTCCTTCGCTCCTCGCGGGCCGCAAGGGCTGCGATTCTCCTTCGCTCGCGCTCCGCCGCCCACTTCACGAGCATCACTTGCTCGCAGAAGGAGGCGCCGGCGGCCCACGCATCCGCGCAGCGAACCATCGCTGCGAGCAAGGTGGCGAGCGTGAGAGCTCTCACTCCCAGGGTCGCCACCAGCTCCCGTCTCGGCGTCTCCCACGCCGGACACTCGGTGAGCGTGTGCAGCGCTGAGTCCTCGCTCGCGTCGCAGTGATGGCACTCGGACGTTGGCTCTTTCTTCGCGGTCCGATGCAGATACCGTCCGAAGCATCCAAATCAGGACAAGCCTTTGGTGTCCAGTACACGGTAGGTTTTGCTGTCAGTTTAACCACAATCACACCGTGATTGACCAATAACGTTTCATCTAATAGCCGGGATTGTGGTTAAACTGACAGCAAAACCTACCGTGTAATGGGCACATTTTGACTCCCACTGACAGTACAAAACAACCCAAAAAAAAATCAAAATGTGTGCGTTTCCTTCCTAAAAACGCGTATTTATTTCTTTCAAATTAATTTAAATAACCAGTTATTATTAGGGTTATGTTCGTTGTCGGTTTCACCGTTAAACATAAAACATTTTTAATTTTATAATAACAATTTCAATTCGTAGAATCTGAGCCGAGCCGCAATCTTTCAATGGAAGAATACGTTCGTAAAACCTTGTTTATTCCTTTTATAAAAGAAAATTAAAATATTCAAACAATATTGGAAACAAGAAAATAAGGCTTCGCAGATTTTCGGTTTTGTAAAATAAAGGTGTAATTATTAAACGTATAATATTAAAAAGTCAAATTGTTCTTTATAATATTAAGGTATCAAACGAGATGTGGCCAAACAAATAATGGTATTTATTGCGCACTAGCTATTGTCTGCGGCTTCACCTGCGTCGGTTTTAGATCCCGTTCCCACCACCCATGGGAACCTATTCCTGGGATGAAATGATAGCTTATATATGTTATTCCAGGCTGTAATCTATTCCTGTATCAGAGTTCAGCGAATTACTTTAAGCCGTTAGAGCGTGATAATCTTCACAAACTTTGACAGCCTCCGTGGTGTAGCGGTAGTGAACGCGGCCGCTACGCAGGAGGCGCGGGTTCGATCCCCGCTCAGTGCAAATATTTGTGTTCATAAAATATGGGTATTTGCATTGATCTGGTCGTGCCTCGGAGAGCACGTTAAGCCGTCGGTCCCGGTTGCCACAAGAACATCTATGGCAGCCGTTACGGGTAGTTGGAGCCCTAAAAAGTCCAAAAACAACGGTATAGCTGCAAAGCTTCGAATCTCCTAATGTTACCATTGGTTCGTGGAGGTCAGATTATGACAATCGCTTTACGAAAAATATCGAGGTCTAGCCAAATCTGTAGTTCAGACTGGTAAAGCGGACTCCAGACTCTGAGCTGAAAAGCTTCGGATGCGACTGGGAATTAACGCTAGGATGAACAAGAATCTTCACAAACTTTCATATTTATAATATTAATACGATAGGATAAGATTAGCAGAATAGTATAAGATATTAGTAGAATTGGATAAGATATTAGTACGACAAAATAAGATATTAGTAGAATTTATTATATTACAGTAGATTATTACAAAATTGGTTGATTACAATCACGTGGGTCTGAAATAAATTCTATTGGCATGGGGATACGCATTGTTATAAATACCAAATTGTTCTTTTGATTAGAAATTATTCCCCGCGGATTGTCAGATTTGATAACTCCCTAGATAAATTAATAGCTATCGTATTAGTTACCACAGTACTGCAAGCATCGTATTACAACTTTAATAACATTGTTATTGGATCCACGTCTGATTATTTATTATTTTCCAGGTCAATAATTAGGTATACTTATCTAAATTATTACCGATAATTTATGATGTGCACAAATTGCATTATGTATTATATTACCTACCTATTAGTTCTATAACAACCTCATAGACATAAAGGGTAATAACGGGCCCATCACGGGTTAACCTAGTTTACTAATCTAATCCTTCTTCTTCTTTTAACTAACTGGCGTCATATCGGTAGTAAAATCAGTTAGGATACGAACCCGGGACCTCTAGATTGTAAAGTCGACTCCTTGATTACGAAACTCCTTCATCCTAGCCGCATAATCATAATATTAATCCCAGTAGCATCCGAAGCTATCACCTCAGAGTCTGAGGTCCGTTTTACCAGTCTAACTGTGGATTTGGCTACACTTTGATATGAATGAAGCGACTGCCATCTGACCTCCATAATCAAATGACGATATTAGGCTATATCGAAACACTAGACCAGTTGTTGGACTTTTTAGGGCTCCAGCTACCCGTAACGACTGCCACAGATGTTCGTATGGCAACCGGGACCGACGACTAAACGTGTCCTCCGAGGCACGATCAGACCAATGCAAATACCTTATTCATGCATACAAATATTAGCACTGAGCAGGGATTTTGAAATTTTTTAACATCGATGCAATGGCCTGCAGAATCCGTTCGACTACTGGGTGTCATCGCTGAAAAATACTGATCCTACGTAAAATGTTTTTCGGTCCTAGGGCGATTTTCAACGATATCCTTTTTCGCGAAAATTGGAGCCGGTTGACTAGCAGTTGATCGGTCGTTTCACCCCACAAACAAGCCTTGTCAATCAATATTATTGACATATACCCATCTACAGGTGAATAGCATCACTCAGGCTTGGGGAATAATATCGGCAACGTATGACTGACATATCTGCATCCGTAGACAACTAGCAATTCGTTGGCGTATTGTACGATATAATGAATGAAAAGGATATTGAATGTACGGGTTTTGATGTTGGTATGACAGTCGTCAATGTATGTATGTCACAAATTTCAAATTCCATACATTCGTCATTCTATTCCGGCTAACGAATTGACAGGTAAAAGGCCTAGGATGCGACCGGGATTGACGCAAGGTGGATGAATGACTGGTGACTGGCATTGTTAGAATTTTTGGGTAAATTGGGCACCCCCAAGATCTATTCGACCCATTCCAATCTTACCTGCAAGCAGGTATGCCTGCAGATTGAAGTACGAGAGTCTGGCGCATATTTTTCTCTCGGTATTGAAAGGGACTTCCAGGATGTAATGCTAGCTTGGAAGGAGTCAGTATTAACACTATGATGACGCGATGATATTATTAAGATTCTAACCTGTCCAATTAAGCTAAATTACTTTCACGCAGTATAGACTACTCGTTATTAAGTCTGAAACCCAGCAATTCGTCTAAAACATCTTAATCACAATACAAAGCAGCTCTGTGTAAATTTATTACATAATATTATGACATATTAGTAATTTATTACTCGTTCGTAAGTCTAGTCACGTCAGCATCGCTTCGATCTGTCTATGTATCAGGCTTTGCCAGTGATAAAACTGTCATACTAAAATACAAACAGTACAAATTTCTTTCAAAAACACTTTTATTACTCAGGGCAATAAATACAGCCATAAGTGAAGTTATTAAGTTCAATGCTAGCGAGGTCGTTGACTTCGGACTAAGACAATTTTATTTGCACTTACTTTTTATTTAGCTATATAAATTACCATTAGTGCAGTGATATTGACTACTATTACCAATTTTGATTTCAATGGATTTCTAAATACAAATTAAAAACTGAAAACAACGTATTTTCTTTTGATAAACAACAATGACACTCCAGGAGCGCCGATAGCAGTGAAAATAGTGTATATAAAAAAAATATTCCGACGAATTGAGAACCCCCTCCTTTTTTGAAGTCGGTTAAAAAGTAGAAAATAATAAAAGTTTCACTTTAAAGAGGTGTCACATGTGAATTGTCACAATTTTTCAGGTAGGTACATACTACTGGTCGTATAGAAATAAAAAAAAGTTACTTATGAACTACATTGTCGGAAAGCTGACGATGAAACGAGTTCGTTGATTTTAGTTCAACTAAAATTTATTCTATAAAAACTGCCAGCGCGCCTAGCGAAAAATTATTACGTAGGTACTATCTGTTGCCTGCAGCTTATGGACCCTGGTTACGGTAGTGGGAATACGAGAGCAATTAGTTCCATAAACTAAGTAAAATAGAAAGAAATATTGTATTAAATACACGCACATACCTAAACGTCCTTGTCGTCTCGCAGAATATAGAGATGAAAGTCATAAATAACACCAACAAGACAAGTATAACTACAAATAACCTTTTAAATTCAAGTTAACACAGTAAAACGTGTTGAAATCGTGTAAACAGCCTCTCCTGTCTCAGCCAGCATCGGTATTAACTCGTAGAACTTGCTCAACATGACAAGCGGCTGACAGGCTTCACCCACAAGCACGTACGGTACTCACAGAGGTTCACGTACATCCCTATTTCTAAATGTATACAGGGTTCTTAAACAATGGGATATAACCCATTCATCACTTAAGTTCTAAACACTTTGCAGTAAAGCAAAATCCAGTGCGGGGCAGTGGTCCAACTGCTCTGTCCAACTAGTTGGACCATGGGTCTTTACTAGGAGCAGTTGTTGTAGGTGTGTTGTACAGGGGGTGTTGTACTTTAAAAATAGTCGGACCACAGCACCTTTTGATAGTTCCGTGGTCCAAACATTTAAAAAAATGCTTAAATGTTACATATTCTGCAAATTATATTGTTCAATTAATCTATGTAAACCTCTTGCGACCTCATAGTGGATCTTCTTCTTTTTCATCCTAGCGTTAATCCCAGTCACATCTGAAGTTTTCATTTCAGAGTCTGCACCACAGATTTTTTCCAGACTAACTGCGGGTTTGGCTGAACTTCTATATTATCTGTGAAGCTACTGCCACTGACCTCCTCAATCCATTGGCAATATCGAAGCATTGCAGTTAGGACTCCAACTACCCGTAATGACTGCCACAGAATATGTTCGTGTGCAACTGGGACCGACGGCATATCGTGATTTTCGAGGCATGACTAGACTTATGCAAATTACCATATACATGCATACAAATATTTGCACTAAGCGGGGACCGAAAACGCGCCTCCTGCGTAGCGGATCCCTCGTTGCATCCAACGTTGAGGTTAACAACGAGAGATGGCGTTGGGAAGAAGATGATTCATATTATATTGAAATATAGCCAATTTACCTTCACAAGCGAGCTTTTAGCTTCAAGAATGAACTATACTTGGGTGCAAAATCATATTATTATATAACATTCATGTTATGCTGACAATGCTAAGAATTTAAGGCATTTTTTTTCTTATCTAGACTGAAAATAACATTTTGTTTTTAAGAGTTATATGCTGTGGTACCTTGAAAAAAAATTACTTTCACAAGAAATAGTTTGATTGTATTTTAGAGATAAGGTTAAATATGCAATCTAGCATAATATAAGTTTGAAACTGAATTACACATTTTATAGTCTGTAAGTATCTACTTAACGAGAAGATAAAGACAAAATATTTGTTTTTGAGTAGGTAGATACTATAACAATAGACGTAAAACAAAACATCCTGAATTGACAACAGAACTTTCGGGAACAACGTCGCTGGCGACAGCTAGACATTATACTTTTGTATTGAGATTTGAATCCTTTCATATTACAAAGGGGAGTCATAGCACAGAATGAAAAATACATTTCTTTGGGCAACAATCATACGAAATTGGCAATTGTCCAACAGTTATAAACCCTGACTGGACCGAACAGAAATATTTCCTTTAATAGCTTACACTATAATTGTACATTCCTTTCACCAGGTCATAGAGAAGATTTTGTACAGACGCGATATTTGATTCTAAGTTATTTGAGAAAACTTCAAAATATTGAAAAACGTATAAGGAATGTTTTTTATTTATTTATTTAGTTCTTTATTGCACACTAAAAATTATACACTAAGAGACAAAAGAAGAAGAATGTTGCTATACATAGGCCTCTCCCAATGTGCGCCACGTTTGCTGATCCTCCGCTTTCTGCATCCAGTCCGTCCCAGCCACCTTTCGCAGGTCGTCAGTCCACCTAGCTAGGGGGTGTCCCACCTTCCGTTTACCTTTGCGCGGTCTCCAGTCTAGGACTCGTTTGCTCCAACGGCCATCAGTCCTTCGGCAAATGTAGCCAACCCACTGCCACTTCAGCTTGCTTATTCTGCGAGCTCGAGTCTATGTCGGATAACCTCTTTGCGAATTCTATCCTCAAGGAGACTCCAAGCAAACATCGCTCCATAGCCCGCTGCGCGGCTTTTAGGTTACGGACTAACCCCAATGTTGCTATCATTATATTATTATGTCAATTTTTTTTATACCACGTAGGTGGCAGACAAGCACACATACATTTATGGACGTATGCAACACCAGGGGCGTGTCACTCGCGCTACGGATTCTGAAGAAACCTTTTAATTCCCTTCTTAAAGAACCCAATGTTGTAGTCGCTTGGAAAAACCACAGAAGGGAGTTTATTCCACAGCTTGAGTGTATGTGGAATGAAGTTCCTTTCATACCACACAGTACGCACCGTTTCTGGGCGCAATCAATGAATACCTTAGCGAGCGGTGCGATAAATACGACTAAACTGATATGGATGAAATTTGGCACAAAGATAAATTATACTCTGAAATAGCTCATTCCTTATTGTCAAACGCACTGCCACGGCGGCGTTATAAATCCCATCTTCTTCTTCTTCCAGTCACATCCGAAGCTTTCTGCTCGGAGTCTGGGGTCCGCTAGACGTGGCTAGACGTGGATAATTTCCGTGAAGCGATTGCCATCTGACCTCCACAACCTAATGGTAACATTATGCGATATCGAAGCTTTGCAACTAGACCGTTGTTAATGAACTTTTAGGGCTCCAACTAACCCGTAACGACTGCCATAGATGTTCGTATGGCAACCGGGACCGACGGCTTAACGTGCTCTCCGAGGCACGACCAGACCAATGCAAATACCCATATTTCATGCACACAAATATTTGCACTAAGCGGGGATCGAACCCGCGCCTGCGTAGCGGCAGCGTTCACTACCGCTATGCCACAGATGCTGTCCTTGGCGTAGCGGTCAAAATTTCATCTTCGTAAGTATATCACTAAGTGAGTAGGGTAGTCCCACATTTTGTTAAGCGCATCAAATAATAAGCGAGTTCCCTCTACGATCATTCTCAGCAGTGTATCGGAGTCTACTACAGCTTCACCCAGGATCGTCGTTTGAACCGAGAATTTGATAGCACTCTCGCAGCCACTATAAAGGAACGTCAACAGTGTGTCGCCTCTGTATTTCATGTTTGCCTAAGTTTAAACTTTGACCCAATTGTAAACTGTCTGTTGTCGGCGATGTCTCGAGAAGGACTTTTATAGTAGCCTGTGTTTATATGATCGCTTCTTATTATTTTCAATATACGTAGTTTAAACCGTAAATGCTTCACATTGTATGCTTTTATTTATATTGCGATACTTTGTCGCTATGATACTACAGATGCATTGAATCAAAGAAACATTTTTTTATATATAAAACACGTCAATTTGACTTCGCCTCGCCTGATGGTAAGCTGAAGGCAAAGTCTCTGAAAAGAGGGTCACCATTACAGACACGTATCATGTTACAATGGTGGCACTCAGCTTGACGGCTTCACCAGATGCTTTTTCACGCCCCGCTTAAAGGACCCGGGACTGTAGGAGGAGGGAAACACGTGTACTGGTAAGGTATTCCAAGACTTAATGGTGCGGCAGAAGAAGGAGTCGCCGAACCGCTTGGTTCTTGATGGAATATTTTGCACCGTATGCGGGTGGCATCTAAGCCCTGCACGTGTTGTCCTATATAGGAAAGGAGAGGGTGGGATTAATTGGAAGAGCTCATCAGAACATTCACCATGGTAGAGACGGTAAAATACCGCCAAAGATGCCACATCTCTACGCAACTGCAAAGGCTCGAGGGTTTTGGTGATCTTTTGCCGGGTTGGTTGCCGGTGGAGTAGAATAAGGTCACCTCCACTCTTCCCGTTGGTGTCATGGAAGGTGACTAAGGGATAGGACTAATCTCCATCCGATAGTAGACATACAGCCCATGACAAACGCTCGCTTGACGGCAGTAGGATCATCCTCCATCAAGTGGAACCAAAAATTATAGTTGACGAAATGTGGGTGTCAATACAGCTCTGTCTAGCCCTTCGGGGATTTACAGGTGTGAGTATAAGTATGAAAATATTTAAGTGTTTTAGTTTCCATGTTGATGAACAAATAAAGCCACGTACCGAACGGTTTTATACGGCACAATGTATCATTCCCAGTAAGCACGTTAGGCCTACCTACTAACTATATTGATTTTTTTTGTAGAAACCTTTCATTGCTCGCTTATTTTCACTTATTGACGAATCCTCTTTTTCTACCTATATATGCTACTTGTACATACGTAACAAATGCTTGAGTTGTACCTACCAATAAAACTACAAGATCAAAGGTGAAATATTTCTTAACGTATTTCCTGAAGTGAGTATGTACGAAAAAAGAGATAGTTGATTTATTTTATTATATTTTTATTATACCTGTGTTTAGGAAGAGCACTGGGTTCTTGCCATACTATTCCAAGTGAGCGTTGCATGAGTTTACGGTTGGGGTTTAAAAACCGTTCAATTAATTATTTTTTACCTGTGCAGCTAGAGAGAACCGCAGAAAACCGTATTTCACGTATTGGGCAGTTTTCTGGAATCGTCGACACACCAAACATTCTACTGTAGATATGCTATGCTCAGGGTCGCACCAGGCTACACCAGGCTGTGATTGACACAGCAAATCACTTTTATTTTACTACTCGAAATATGGTTATTGATTAGTGAATTGATGATTGTACATAAAATAACAGCCTAAGCTCCAGAACACACAGGCCGTGGTTAGAGCAAAATAAACTCTAGCACGTTGTGATTTGAGACATAATAGACTGTGTGTGTTTACGATAGTAAAATATTTTTTACAAGTCTGGCTTACGAGCAAGTTTACACTTAGTTTGTGGTTGCGAAATTTCATATTTATTTAACAGTTTTATAGAGTGAGCCTTGTGTATCAAAGTACTATTACTCTTTGACCTCATAAATCTCTTGTAGTGTTTCGCAAAATTAAAGAAACAAAATATTTATTTTCTTTCATAAATTTGAGCGTTTTTGCCAACACTGAAAATTCTTGGTACTTTTATAACGCAGAGACGAGCCGTATCTTTAAAATAAAACATCTTTTTACTATCAACGGAACTGCTACTACGACTCATAAATCAAAATATATCACAGACTACTTTATTTGTTTCAGAAAATTATTATAAATTATGTTATAATGAATGGTGGGTCACAAAGTTGAACTACTTCTACATACACACATATAATCACGTCCTTATCCCCGGAGGGTTAGGCAGATGTGAAATAACATCCACATTTCACCAATCATTGTATTGTATGTACATGTAATAGGGGGTGAGTCATCTGCGGCCATCTTAGAGTATACATTATAAATATAGAGCGCGCCTATCACTCAAGTCTTTGGCGCCGATTGTTAGCAGATACTTTGCGATGGTATAGTGCGCCTATAGTGACGTTTCATGCATTACCGAAAATATCAATAGATGCACTTACCTTACTGTACTTAGTTTGTTGTCATGAAGTTTTTTGTTCGATTTGATATGCATGGATAAAATAAAATTAAAGCCAAAATACAAAAAAATGGCGTCATTTTGCGTTATTTTTGCGCCATTATTACTACAAATATACGATGTTGTATAAAGTTTTGATTTAACATATCGAATTAAATATTATTTGCGAATATAGGCGATAAGGCCGCCCATTGTACTGGTTCCGTAGTTTGATACTTTATATGATGTATTTTAATGGTGTACAATAAAGTATATAATAAATAAATAAAAAAAGTCATTTTGACGGGTATTGTTTTGCTACTGATTGAGGTTGAGCCAGGAGCCTCGGTGCTGTTCGTACCCGTGATAGCAGTTCATACTTGTAAGGCGCGCTCTATAGCAATATATACTCTAAGGCGGCCATGCATCTGAGGCTGAGTGTGGGCTGTATATAATCTGTCTGATGTTAAACAGCCTTATCCCTCAGTAGCCTTGTACGACACCGTATGGAAAGAGATGGGGTGGCTCAAATCCTACTTTGCCGTGAACCACGCTTCAACTACATCTGCTGAAAGAAAAATGCAAGATAAATAATTGAGTACATCCGTGGCCCCCTTTTTTTAGGTTCTACGCATAGGCCACGGTAACCTGGTCGTGTGCTAGCCTGCCGCATAAGTGGCATACAAAAAGTGTTATATTTATCTATAATCGAATACTGAAACTTCTTTTTACTCATCCTTCAAATGTATTGCTTCTATAACTATGTCCAATCAATTCACTTCAAAATTCGTATTTCTTAATTTGAATAAAGAGATCCGATTCTCAGCACTCCATGGATTCACCGTGCGGTCGCCGGGTCCATAGCGTGATACAGAGAGGAACACCGTGACGGCGACTGGGACTTGCGACCCAGATGTAGGTTTAGGGTGGCCGCCTTGTGATGCATCAGCGCTCACCTCCACCTTGAAATGTTGCGTTAAAGTAGCGACATTATTGTGCCTGAGTTACATATTTAAACTGCAAATAGCCTTAACAGAATTAATATCATAACTTTGTATTCTAGATCAACGTACCTAAATGCAATATTGAAGTCAAGGGTATTAGCGTCGCATGTCGACAGTTCAAGTTCAATGCTCGGTTTCGCAGCTTAAAATAAGTTTAGTTCATTTAATTGGCATTTTTTTTTAATATAGGACACGTCAATTTGACTTCGCCTCGCCTGATGGTAAGCTGAAGGCAAAGTCTCTGAAAAGAGGGCCACCATTACAACACGTACCATGTTACAATGGTGGCACTCAGCTTGACGGCCTCATCAGATGCTTTTTCACGCCCCGCTTAAAGGACCCGGGACTATAGGAGGAAGGAAACACGTGAGCTGGCAAGGAATTCCAAGTCTTAATAGTGCGGCAGAAGAAGGAGTCGCCGAATCGCTTGGTTCTTGATGGAATATTCTGCACCGTATGCGGGTGGCATCTAAGTCCTGCACGTGTTGTCCTATATAGGAAAGGAGAGGGTGGGATTACTTGGAAGAGCTCATCAGAACATTCACCATGGTAGAGACGGTAGAAAACCGCCAAAGATGCCACATCTCTACGCAACTGCAAAGGCTCGAGGGTGTTAGTGACCTCAGGATTCCCAATAATGCGGACCGCACGTCGCTGCAACCTGTCGAGAGCATCTAGTAAGTACTTTGCGGAGCCATCCCAGAGATGCGAGCAGTATTCCACGCAAGAGCGAATTTGTGTCTTGTAGAGAAGACACCGCTGCTCCGGCGTGAAAAAACGTCTCACTTTGTTCAGGACTCCGAGTTTACGCGAGGCTGTTTTGATGATACTCTCGATGTAGTTTTTGTTGTTCAGTTTGCAGCGAACATCCATACCTAGGATATTAAGATTGTCCTGTAGTGGCAGTGGCGTGCTCTGAAGAGTTGGAAGGGGAAGGAAAGAAGATACCTTTGCTGTAAACGCGCATGCCTGCGTCTTCTTGGCATTGAACTCAACCAGGTTTTCAGAGCCCCATTGTGAAACGAGGTTCAGGGTCCGGTCAAGTTGACTGACGAGAAGCTGCCTCCTTTCCGCGATATCAGACTGCTTGGCCGCAGGATGTCCGTGATAACTCCCGTGTAAGGTGCTATCGTCTGCATAGCAATGAATACTGCCAGTGCATGTCGTTGATATGCAGAAGAAAGAGAGTGGGTGATAAGACGGACCCCTGCGGCACGCCAGCATTTACCTGCAGGAACTCCGAAGTTCGACCATCATAGAGGACGCGAATACGGCGCCCCTGCAGGAAGCTAGCCACCCAGTCGCACAGTCCGGAAGGCAGACCAAAGGCTGGTAACTTGGAAAGAAGCGACTTGTGCCAGACTCTATCGAAAGCTTTGGCGATGTCAAGACTAATTGCCAGTGACTCGCCATGCTTGTCCATAGCCTCACCCCAAAGATGGGTAACGTACGCCAGAAGAGCACCCGTTGACCGCTTCGGTCTGAATCCGTATTGCCGGTCATTGATTAAGGAATGATCCTCTAGGTGACGCATGAGCTGTTTGTTAATTATGTGCTCTAACACTTTGCACAGCACTGAGGTGACGGCTATGGGCCGATAGTTTCCTGGGTCCGAGCGATCCCCCTTCTTGGGGATCGGCTGCACATTCGCCTCCTTCCAAGCCGATGGCACTGTACCCGAGATGTATGACATCCGGTACAATCGCGTCAGCACTGGAGACAACTCCGCTGCACATTTTTGAAGAACCCCCGCTGGAATACCATCCGGTCCGCTGGCTTTCCGGACGTCGAGTGACTGCAGCACACCACGGACATCGCGTTGCCTGATGCGGATCTCAGGCATTGCGTGGTCACAGACGGGTAATGTCGGTGGCTGCTTACCGCAATCATCGATTCGGGAGTTTGCCGCAAAGAGATTAACCAGCAGATTTGCTTTCTCTTGCGGCTCATGGGCCAGGGATCCATCAGGGTTGCGCAACGGGGGCAGCGAAGGCTGGCAGAAGTTGGCTTGCACGGCTTTGGCCAGTCGCCAGTAGCCACGGCTGCCCGTGGGATGCGCCACTAGCTCTTGACCAAGCCGCGCTATGCGCTGGGCATCCGCTCTGACGTAAGCCCCCTTGCAGACCTTTGTGGCTTTATTGTACGCTGCCTTGAAGTGGCCCACGTTGGGATCGCGTGTGGCGCGCGCCCTTACCCAGGCGCGGTACGCAGACTGTTTTTGATTGACAGCCTCCGCGCACTCGCGGCCGAACCAAGGGCGCGCTCTGCGGTCACCGGTGACATCAGTGTATGGGATATAGTATTCCATACCTAGACTGATCTCACCGGCGACAGCAGTAGCACTATCCGATGGGTTCTTACCTTCAAAGCAACGTGCAACCCACGGGATGGACGCAAAATACTCACGCATCCCATCCCAGTCCGCTGACGAGTAGTGCCAGAGACGCCGCTTCCCCTGCGCGGGTCGTGGGGGCGCTGTGATTGGCACCTTGGAACAGACCAGACAATGGTCGGAGTTGCCTAAAGCGGCACGCACCGAAACACTGTACTGGTCTGGGTGACTTGTCAGCAGAAGGTCCAGAAGGGAGGGTGTTAGGCCCGACCTTCTTGGTATCCTAGTGATCTCCCGTACCAGTTGGGTCAGGTCATGCGCCAGAGCGAAAGCGTGAGCGGCTCTTCCCGCATGGTCAGTTTTGGCGGAGCCCAACCAGATCTCGTGGTGGGCGTTAAAATCCCCCAAAAATACCAGTTCCGCGTTTGGAAACCGCTCCTGCGCATCATCTGCAGCCTGACTCAGATATTCGAAGAGTCGAGTTGTCTCGGTATCTCCTGTATGGGAACGGTAGAGGCACACATAGATCTGACTCGTAGAGCCATGGTCTACGTGTACCCATAGGGTGGAAAAGGAAGGGTCCTCTAGGCAGCGCAGACGGCGATAACAAACATCCGCCCTAACAAACACGCACACCCCGGCCTTTGCACGGAAATTTTCCTCCATAACGTAGCCGGGGTAGAGCAAGTAAGACGTGTCGTCAGGGCGGCGTATTTGCGTCTCCGTCAGAAAAAGCATGGCTGGATTCGCAGTCTCGAGTCGAGTGGACGGCGTTGAGGTTTGCATGGAGCCCACAGATGTTTGTGGACTCCACCTCAAAAAGCGAGCTTGTGGGAAGTTGAAGAGCCGCTGTGTAACCATGCTCTTTGTTTTGCGCTGCCATGATTGAAGAAGGAAAGAAGAGGGCGCGAAGGAGAGGTGATTGTCGTCGCAGCACCGCGTGACAAAGCGCGGGATATTGGTTTCGTCTATTAATGTGAGGCATGGCGAGAGCCGACACGCCGAACGGAAGGGCCCCCGTACCCCCCGATTATGGTCGCCGGGTTCCCACATCCGGTCACCAACCGGCACGACGAGCCATATCGGGATTATGCGCGGCCTGGTGAGGCAGCCTCCCGGGGTGGTTAGCCCCAGTTGGGCCCCTGTACTATGCCGCGGGCGGCCAGCGGCACCACCGTTTCTACGGGTCTCCCTGCCCGGCGTGTCGCCCCGCGCCATCTCCACTAGACTCCGCCAAGACCCACTGGTCCCTATAGTGCTGCGACCACGATCACCTCTGCCCGGCTATGCACCTACTGAACCCTGAACGCAATCCAACCGAAATTGGATTACTATTTAAGGGCTTTTCGCAAAGTGCACGGTGGTACCTACCCGGTCGGACTTGGATTGCTCTTGTTTGCATCAATCTCAGGACCTTCCTGCTTATCTACTCCCTCTGCTCCTTTTGATTTCATTTAAACGGCTTTTATGAGAGCGACTATCGTCTAATTACCTAACCACTGGTACAAAAGTCGGGCACTAGAGCCTCGTTTGTCAAGCAGGAGACGTGCCAGCTTACTATGTATGAGTGTAAGTGAGGGCCCCGAAGTTCTCGGTAGGGCCCCATACAAACCCCGGCGGAGTAGAATAGGGTCACCCCATCTCTCCCTGTGGGTGTCGTAGAAGGTGACTAAGGGATTGGGCTGTTACCCATCCGACAGTAAATATACAACCCATGAGTAAGTGCCCCATTGACGGCAATAGTTTCGCCCCCTATTATGTGGGACCGGGAATCACAATTGGCAATATGGGTGTTAATACACTGCTCTGCCTACCCGTTCGAGGATTTATAGGCGTGAGTATATGTATGTATGTAAATCGCGTAAAAATAGAGTTTTATTTCATTTGAACCCACTATGGATCATTTTATTAGTTACGAATAATATAATACTTTTGCTTCTTATGTTTTTGAGCTAGATAATTGACATCATATCGAATTCTGTAGAAGTACGGCTTTGCATTTTAATGAGTTTTGAGAATTGTCGAAGTTCATGCGAAAAAGTATCGCTTTCAGATTCTCCGCGGGCTGAGATACTCCGTTGATAATTCTCAATAATCTCAATAATGGAAGGAAATGGAAACGAATATTGAGGTTTATAATGTCACGAACAAACACCCCTATTTGTAATTTCTGCTCAAATCTGAATTTAACAACTAATCCCCGTTTTCATTGAAGATTAACGGTTTAAATTGTAATAAATATATATTATTCTAGGTAAGATTCAGTGTTATTTATTCCCAAAACTACAACGAAAGGTTAAACGGGAAGCTCGTGGGATGAATAGACTAAATAGTGGGCAATCAAATCAATCTCTACTTAGCCCGTAAGTAGAAAAGTCGCATGCCTTCCTCCCTCCGGAGCTACAGACAGCATATTCAGTCTATACTATTCATAATTCAGTGTCCATTGATCATGTTGCAATCTTTGCACAAGTAATGAATACTTAAATGTATAGGTAATTTTACTGAGTACGCTGGAGTGGAATGGAGGCGAATCTTTCCTTTGCCGTACCATTAAAACTTGGAATTCCTTACCAACTCACGTGTTTCCTTCTTCCTACAGTCCCGGGTCTTCAATCGGGACGTGAAAAAGCGTCTGTTAAGGTCGTCAAGCTGAGTACCACCACTGTAAAATGGTAGGTACGTGTCTGTAATAGTGACCCCCTTTCTTGAAACTTTCCCCTTGGCTTACATCAGGTGTGATGAAGTCAAATTGACCCGATCTATATAATAAAAACTCCATTACATTCTTCAAGTCTCAAGTCAAGCAGAGCAGATTTTCCTTTAAGGGTTCTGGGGCCAAACGGCCATCATATCCGTAAAAGCCTAAAAACCAAAACGTAGACGGGAGGAGTAGGAGAAGAAAACTTTGACTCTTATCTTGTCTGATTGGCGCTCAATAAAGAAGACATACATAAACAATAATCTTCTTCTATAACATAAAAATGAATCGCTGAATGTGTTGCTAAGCGCAAATCTCGAGAACGGTAGAACCGATTTCGCTAATTCTTTTTTTAGAATATTCCTTGAAGTACGAGGATGGTTCTTACGGAGACAAAAAATTAAAAAAGGAAAAAAAATAAAGAATCGACTGTCAGGCGGTACGAAGTTCGCAGGGTCAGCTAGTTTAGAATAGAAATAAATTCTGTGGCGTGGCGGTAGCGAACTGTTACGGTTGGCACCTGTACCCTTTCCAGCACACCACGCGTTCCCTACTTGCACACTCAGCACCTATCCGTCCTACTGACATCACTCCCTTCCATTTGCAACCAGTCTCGTTCCGACCTCTATGCTAGACGGCTGTCTTTACCAAACCCTCGCTTTTTATTTTTTAAAAAACCTTTTATCTCGAGACCCGTAACATTTGGTGGCAGCGTTAAGGGATTCAAAAGAGTCCCCGGTTCGTCTCCTAGCCTAAGAACCAAAACCAAAACCCAACGCGAGTGCGTGTTGTATAAGTGTGTGTTAACTCCAAAGTGCATATCATATCGGTGTACCGAGTTCGCCCAGTCCGGTGTTGTGTCTGGTGATTGTGTTGTGACCAGTTCGCGAGAGGCCCACTGCTGCGCACTGCCCGTGCTGCAGCCGGTCTTTCCCCAGAACAGAGGAAGGTCCTGTGTCGCGCATAAATCATTGCCGCGACCTCCCACGACGCAGCGACGCAACGACGACGACGGCCCGCAGCTTACATCGACGCGTCATTTCGCCCACATCGCAAGACCGCTCACGCAAACTATGATCATCCTTATCGCACTGTCTGCATTCCAGTGAGTGATTCTATCCTTGGTCGTATTCGATACTCTTGATTTGTTCTTTACTGTACCTTAGTATTCGTACTTATATTATTTTTCCTTTTTTCTTTTTCCTGTGCAATTTATAATTTTATATTATAACCACTATGGCAGTGGATAGAGCTCCAAGCCCTAAAGGCGAAAAAATTGAAATATTTGTATCTGAAGCGGAGGAGGAATATCACGTCCCTCCGTCAGGACCCACAACCAGATCTATCGCCAAAAAGAAAATCACTCCAGTCAAACCCGAAATAGACCTTTCAACCCTATTAAAATTTATAAAACCCTACGAGGGGTGTAGAGAAAAACTTAATTCGTTTTTAGTAAATTGTAACAACGCATACGAATTAGCTTCGGATGCCCAAAAAGATATTTTATTTAAATATATCCTTTGCCAGCTACAGGGCAAGGCGGAAACGGCTTGCTCAATCAAAGAGTTCACCAACTGGCAACAGCTCAAAGAATTCCTGAAAACCCAATTCAGCGAAAGGAAGCATTATGCTCACCTTTTAACTGACTTACAAGACTGCAAACAGCAGTACAACGAGACCGTGAGTCAATATGCCCTCAAAATAGAAACCTGCCTTTCTCAGTTATTAACCGAAATTTCAATTACACACGGGCATAAAAGCAGAGAAATGATAGGTCGTACAGCAGCCATGGAGGAATTAGCCCTCCACCATTTCCAAATGGGGTTGATGCCCCGTATTTCGAATATTATCAGATGTAAATCTTTAAAAACATTAAACGAGGCTATTAACATGGCGATATCAGAAGAAAAAATACAGCAATCTTTAGCCAAACAACGCCAAAATCCGTCTAGCAGTCAACAGGCAACCCGTCAAGACAGATCAAATATGCCAAAACCGCAAAACATCCAACTTGCACGTCGTAACCAGCAATCTTCCTCAAATCCAAACCAATCTAACCCCAACCGTCCTAATACGAGTAACAACAATGATTCTTCTTCCCCAATTTGTAGATACTGCAAAACTCCGGGACACACCCTTGAGCAATGTCGAAAAAGGGAGTTTAACAACAACCGATTTAAAAACCCCGAACAAAATCAACCAAGGGGACCCCAGCGTATCCACTTTGTTTCCGACGAAACATCAAACCCCAATAATGAAGATCAAGTAGTTGAACCCGTAGAGGGTTACGATACCGTTGATAATAACCCAAAAAACGAATAATCGTCTCGTCCCAGTGTCGTGCGGGACCTCGCGATTCAAAAACCGGCACCTTCAAATCCAATTCTAAGTGTAACATATCTACATCACGTAGAAATAATCCTACTATATCCAAAGCATCGCTACAAGATGACTTATCCATGCATCAGCATAAAAATAATCCTACTATATCCAAAGCATCGCTACAAGATGACTTATCCATGCATCAGCATAAAAATAATTCTACTATATCCAAAGCATCGCTACAAGATGACTTATCCATGCATCAGCATAAAAATAATCCTACTATATCCAAAGCATCGCTACAAGATGACTTATCCATGCCGCAACGCAATAAGGTTGCTTCGATTAAAACTACAACTAAATCCAACGTTTTCGAAATAACAAGTAACCCAGCGAAAACTCTATTACCTCACGTCCTAGTTATGTCTTCCGTGTCAGACATTCCTCTCTCCTTACTAGTTGACTCTGGATCCTCTGTTAGCTTAATAAAACGTTCATGTATTTCTTATAGAACCAAAATCGTAAAGCAAACTATCCAGTTAAAAGGCATTGACTCCACAGTAGCATCTATCCCTACTCTGGGACATTTCTTATTAAAGATCCAACTTTCTAAACACAAAGTATCACATCAATTTCACGTTTTAGATACAATACACCTGCCTTACGACGGTATTATAGGGTCTGATATGCTTAACGCACTTAACTGCAACATAAATTATAATAACAACCTACTCTGGATTGGTAAATCATTCTTGAAATTACATTTCCACGACCCTGCCTACATAATTCCACCCAGATCCGAAACGGTGATTGAATGCTCCATCTCAAATCCTGAAATGAAAGAAGGGTTAATCATGGACCAAAACCTGTCAGACACTTTATTAATCGCAAATTGTTTAGTACGTGTTAAAGAAAATAATAGGGTTAATATATCCATTGTGAACACCTCCGAAAAGCCTGTAACTTTAAATTCTAACCTTAACCTGAAACTCGACTGCCTTGACTCCTTTGAACTCAAGGAACAGCCAACTAGAACAATACACTACATAAATAATTCAATTAACAGTTTACAACGAACAGAAGAAGTACTGAAACAATTACGGGTGTCACATCTTAACAAAGAAGAAAGAGATGCCCTCCTACAACTATGTTCTGATTTCTCTGACATATTTTATCTTCCAGGAGAAAATCTTACTCACACAAACGCCCTTAAACATGAAATCAAAACCACTACAGATGTCCCAATCTACACAAAATCTTATAGATTTCCTGAAATCCACAAAGCCGAAGTCCGAAAGCAGGTCGATAAGATGTTGGAACAAAACATAATAGAACCTTCCGATTCCCCATGGTCATCACCCATATGGGTGGTTCCCAAAAAGCTTGACGCTTCCAATGTACAAAAATGGCGAGTAGTCACTGACTACCGTAAGCTAAATGATGTCACAATCGGTGACACCTATCCTATCCCTCAAATTGCTGAAATTCTAGATCAACTTGGCAACAGTAAATACTTTTGCACCCTAGACCTAGCCTCTGGGTTTCACCAAATTGAATTAAATGAAGCCGATAAACCTAAGACTGCTTTCACCATTCCAGAGGGACATTTCCATTTTAAAAGAATGCCCTTTGGCCTAAAAAACGCCCCGGCGACGTTCCAGAGGCTAATGAACTCTGTTCTATCCGGTTTACAAGGCATCAAATGCTTTGTCTACCTTGACGACATCGTTTCTTATGGTTATGATCTGAAATCTAGCATCCTTAACCTAACAGCCATCTTCCAAAGAATCCGTGATTTTAAACTTAAATTACAGCCTGACAAATGTGAGTTTTTGCGACGAGAAGTCTGCTATCTCGGACACATAATCACCGAACAAGGTGTAAAACCAAATCCTGACAAGATCAATGCTGTGACTGATTTCCCTATTCCTAACACTCCTAAAGACATCAAGTCTTTCCTTGGACTTGTTTCCTACTACCGACGTTTTATTCCCGAGTTCTCTAAGACTGCAAAAGCCCTAACCAATCTCCTGAAGAAAGATACACCCTTCCGATGGGAAAACCAACAGCAACTTGCATTCGACACACTGAAAAATAGATTAACAACTGCTCCGCTTCTCGTCTATCCCGACTTTTCTCAACCTTTTATACTCACTTGTGATGCTTCAAATTACGCTGTTAGTGCCGTACTCTCTCAAGGAACCGTAGGTAAAGATCAACCTGTGGCCTTTGCTTCTCGAACGCTCAATAAGAGCGAATGCAATTACAGCACGACCGAGAAAGAGTTGTTGGCAATACTATATGGGTGTAAAACATTCCGCCCTTACCTTTACGGACATAAATTCCTCATTGTCACAGATCATAGACCTCTGAAATGGCTGTTTAACCACAAAGACCCCAGCAGTAAACTCCAACGATGGAGGTTAAAACTGGAAGAATACGACTATGAAATAGTGTACCGTAAAGGCAAATTAAACTCCGCAGCTGATGCCCTATCTCGATATCCTGTAAACCCAATATATCCTGAAAATAAAGATTTATTAACCTCTAATGCAAGTCCTAACCTCAATCCTCATAACTCACCTGACGAAGCAAACAATGACCTACAAGATCTCCTAATATCTCCACCCTCTAGCCTGGACGCAGGCCTTATAAATCCTGAAATCGAAAATGAAGTAATGGAATACTTAAGCGGCAGTGAACCTCAACCTTCCACTAGCCAGCAACACCCTGAAACCCTACCTATTTCTCCTGTCCAGCGAAGCCCGCCATATACTGAAATAGATCCTCAACCTTCGACAAGCTGGCAGAACCCAGAAACCTTACCTGTTCCGCCGGTTCAACTCAGCCCAGATACCCCTCTTCCAGAATCTGCAAATTCACCTTCACCAGAGAGAACCTATAACCAATTCCTAAGATCACCTCCTGGATCACACAATACCCCTATCTTAGAACACAATGAAAGTTTGATTAAAGGAGCACAGAAATTGATAATCATACCAACGTCAATAGACATGGACGAATCCATGCCCTACGTTCAGGAAATTCTTAATAACTGTACAGAATCTGAGCGTGTAGAACTTCTGGAACGAGAAAAATCCCTGCACTCCTTCTTACCTCTTGAAACTGAGAATAAAACTTACCTTTTCTTATTTACAAAGGTTCACCATTTCGATGATTACTCATATCCAGATATTTTTAAATCCCTAAAATTCGCACGCGATCAAATAATAATGTCGTATCCCTTAATAAATGATGTTGCAACATCTGACTTCGAAAACCCTTTTGATAAACACTCCTTCGTAAGAATCTATAACATGTTTAGTTACCTGTTTGATGGGACTAACATACGAATCCACATATACCACAACAAAATAATATATCCTTCCCTGAGTGAAATTCCAAAAATCCTTAAAGAAAATCACGACATTCCGATCGCGGGACATCTCGGAATTAACAGAATGCTAAGTCGTATCCGAGAAAGATTTTATTGGAAAGGCATGCGTAGTGACATCGAGAATTACATCAAAAAATGTTCCCCTTGCCAAACCAACAAAGCTCTACGCAGAATAAATAGAGCCCCAATGATAATAACATCCACTTCAACTGCTCCCTTTGAAAGACTATCCATTGACATTGTAGGGCCTTTGCCCGAATCTGGAGCAGCCAAGCTCAAATTTATCTTGACTATGCAAGATGACCTTACAAAGTTTTCATTAGCGTATCCCATTCGTAGCGTAACCGCTGAAGAATCATGTGAATGCCTTCTTCATTTTATATCCCTATTCGGTATCCCCAAACACATACTTACTGATCAAGGAACTAATTTCACAGCCGACCTATTCAAAAAGACATGTGAATTTTTAAAAGTAAAACAATTATGGTCCGCTCCGTATCATCCGCAGACACAAGGGGCCCTAGAACGAAGTCATTCTACACTCAAAGAGTATTTGAAATCCTACACCAACGAAAACCAGGACAATTGGCCTCGATATGTCTATACTGCTATGTTAGCATATAACACTGCTGTCCATTCAACCACACATTACTCACCATTTGAATTACTATTCGGACACAAACCTCATATTCCAGATTCAGTTTATAACGATAGCTCTAACGCTACATACCCCGAATACGTAAAGATGTTACAACATCGCATGAAATACACACGTGATAAAGCTAAAGAATTCATCGAAAGATCTAAAAAGAATTCTAAAAACTACTACGACTCCCATAGTCGGTCAGTAGAATACAAGGTTGGTGATTACGTTCTTTTAAAGAACCACCTTAGACTACGTAAAGCCCTATCACCTTTATGGAAAGGGCCGTATAAGATTGTAAAGGTTCATAGTAACCACACATTAACTTTACTTATAAATCGACGCCACGTGAAACACCACTTCGATGAAGTTAAACACGTGGAGGTCCAAGAGGAACCTACCTAATACTTATTATCAGTCGGACCTATCCGATTATACATTTGATTTTATTTTATTTTATACTACCTTTGCAGTATATATACACATACATATATACACGTATACACAATTCCTTTTAGTTTTAGTTTATACATTATAATTTAGATATACGTAACGCATTTAGTTTGTAACAATGGAAGTGTCATTTAAGGCTTGTTTTTATTGCAGCATACTGGCCCATGGTCATCCGGAATTTATACAACAGATCAACACGAGCCCGGGTATATACTTTGATCCAATTGGTGAACTCAAAATCCGTGTAAACCACTTAGATATAGTTACTCCCCTTGACATCTCATACATTGAACCCCATTTAAAAAATATAAACTCAATAATAGGTACATTACGTCTGATATGTAACCAAATTCAAATTGAAACATCCAACAAATTGGAATGCCACAATACACTGGAACCATTGACGGTGAGATATCACTATATTGCTTCAGAATATTCGTCAATCTCACACCTGATAAACAAAAGGGTCAAACGGGGAGCCTGGATAGGAGCTATTGGTGGTCTATCCAAAACCATATTCGGTACCTTGAATGAAGACGACGCTATCAAATATGATAACGCCATCCAAAATATTCAAGATAATGAAAAAAGACTGGGCTCAATAATGAAAGAAAATATTTTAGTTACTTCTTCAATCTTGTCAAAATTTAATAATACATTATATTCAATGAAAATTAATGAGGCCAGCCTTAATCAAGCTATCGACAATTTCTCTTCCAAACTAAAAAACATTACAATAATATCCAATGAGCAAAGCGTAAAAGCAAACATTAACTCTATTTTAAACAGTTTAGAAGCATCCATCCTGACAATATCATTTCAATTAGAAGACATAACAAACGCTATCATGCTATGCAGTAAGAATATCCTGCATCCGGCCGTGTTATCACCCGCTCAGTTATATGAAGAAATTGTCGATAACTATAGACACTTACCTGTAGATTATAAGTTACCTGTAAGTTTAGCTTTAAGCAACATTCACACTTTATTGAATGTCTCTAGTATAGTATGTTATAGTTTAAACAACAAGATTGTTTTTGTTTTAAGAATACCTTTAGTATCGCCTAGAGAATACAACCTGTTTCATAACATAGCACTGCCTACCCCGCATAACAATGTAAAACCAAACTCTTTTAGTTTTATAATACCTACTAGTAAATATACAGCGATGACCAAGGATAAATCTGAATACTGTAACCTTGACTCCCTAACGGAATGCACAGTGATAAGCTCCCGCGAGTACATCTGTGACGTCATGACAGTGTTCCCATCGAGTGCTAACCCAAGTTGCGAAAGTGAATTCATGTCGAATGTGATAAGCGTTCTACCAGTGCAGTGTCAAACAAGGTACTTTCATGGACAAGTAGACTTATGGAAACCGCTTCACAACAATAACTGGATTTATGTACAGTCCCAAAGTAATAAACTCTATGTTGAATGCCCTAATCAAAAAATTATCGATTTAAGTATTATCGGTACAGGAATTTTAAGTGTACCGAATAATTGTATTGCATATTGTAAGAGTACAAAATTAATACCTAGATTTAACAATTTAATTGTAAATGTTACCGTGTTACATATCTATAAGCATACTCGTTGTTACATATCTATAAGCATACTCGTACATGTACATATTACTAATTACATTATTGTTACCCATCTAATTAGATTATTGTTACCCATAAACATAATTATATTATTAATTGTATAATAACTTAACATAATTTATCTACCACTTATATCCTTTAGTTTAGCTTATTATCTTTTATCACGATTTTGTCACCACTTGTTACCATATCTGTAAGCAATATTTTAACACACTTTATCTGGCTACCTTTTTTTGTCCCTTTGACCCACTAACACAAATGTAAACATCCCCAACACGTCCCCACTCTGATTCGATTCCTTTAAGTACCCAAATCCTGGCTCTCACGACACATTCTATTTCCTACATTCGCTGTATCTATATCTCTTAGTTACTAAATCTAGTTATAATAAATATAAGTCTAGTTATAATTTACTATTTCTATAATTAAAATAAACACAGTTTTTATAAAGACTAGTTTTGTCTGCACCACCTAACAAATTTGGCGCAGTCGGTAGGATCTCGCTATAAACACGCTAATAAGACGAAGTGAAACGCGTCGGAAACTCATCGTCGGGACAAGCATCGCCCAGAGAACGAAGAATTACGACGTGGTAGCTGCAGGCTTTTGAAGAACTTCGCCGAACTAGAACGCGAGTCCAGTATTTGCTGTTTGTGTGGTAAGTGGCATAACTTGTCTGCTCTGATTTCCTGTTCATATTTCTATTTTACACCTATTTTATTCTCTATGTTTTTCTAAATGCAAAAAGATATCAATAACGAGACCTCCCAACAGCTTTACTCTAATCTATCCTCGTTTTTCGCAAAGTCTTATTATTCTAACTCTAACATGACTCTAGACATTGCAACTCTCTTAAAACTTGTACCATCTTTCGACACGGACAACAATGGTCAATTATATAGATTTGTCCGATCCTGTGATTCGGCCTTTACCTTAGCCACCGCGGACCAAAAATCTGTGCTACTCATATTTGCATTGAACAACATAACGGGTTCTGGTGCATCTGATGTCCATTGTAAGCAGTACTCTTCCTGGGAAAATCTACGGGGATTTCTAATTGATAGGTTTTCCAACAGCAAAACTATCTCTCATCTTAACTTAGAATTACAATCATTATTTCAAAAGCCAAACGAAGGCATCACTGAATATCTCCATCGTGTTGATTTATGTAGAAGCCAAATCATTGAAAAATTAAATGCGGACATCACCGACAAAACTTTAGCAGGTCGTATAGCAACAACCGAAGAAACGGCGTTGAACGTTTTCGTAAACGGGCTCAGTTCTGACATAGGAGTTATGCTCCGTACGAAGGGATTCGCCACCTTAAACGAGGCTGGGCGATTCGCTTCACAAGAGGATAAAATACGCGCTATGAACAACACGCGGCAATCCATGTTTAGATTGACAACCCAACGACCCATCAATACTAATTCCAGTCCAATAAGAATCGCTCCATCACGGTGTAATTTTCCAACAGTAAATAAATTTCCCCCATCTAATCCACAACCTAGTCGACCCCCTCCTATTGTAGCTAGTAATCATTTAAAAATTTGTAATTATTGCAAAAATCCAGGTCATTCGATAACGGAATGCCGAAAACGGGCGTATAATAATAATAGAAATTTTCAATTAGCTCTGCCAGCACCTCCAGCAGGTACACGCGTACATAATTTAAACTCCAGGGCGACCAACGAAATGAGCAGCCCGTTGGAGATCGCCCCCATT
Organism: Eilema depressum; assembly: GCA_914767945.1. Classification (NCBI taxonomy): domain Eukaryota; kingdom Metazoa; phylum Arthropoda; class Insecta; order Lepidoptera; family Erebidae; genus Eilema; species Eilema depressum. The sequence goes on along the minus strand of OU612027.1, from coordinate 2,597,867 downwards.
CATTGCTCGCCTTCACAAACATTGACCGAAGACCTGGACAACCTTCAACTTTGAACAAATCACCTTATACAGACAGTATCGTTCACAAAAAACAGTTTAAAGACGCATCCATACAAACTCTTTCTATCTCCACCGAATCGATGGTAAGCGAATCATACGAACAGGGTAGCCAGCCCCAAACCCTTGGTTCTGCTTCATCAAATGTTACTAAATCTTATAATTCAAACTCTACTAAATCTACTATATCAGAATCTAAGTCTACTAAATCAAATAATAAATCAATTTCTAAGTCTACTCAATCAAACATTAAGTACTCTAAATCAAAGTCTAAACCTAATAAATCGAATTCAAAATCTAATAAATCAAACACTAAGTACTCTGAATCGAAGCCTAAACCTAATGAATCGAAATCTGACATAAAATCATTTACAATCTCATCCTTGAACGATGTTCCATGTGAAAAGCTTTTACACTGCATTTTCCACATTGATGGAAAACCCGTGACTCTGTTAATCGATACCGGTGCAGGAATTTCCGTTATCAAAACAAATAAGATAGGATCTTCTCCTTTGAACAAATCTAAAGTCATGTCTATTGTAGGAATATCTAGCACACAATCGTCCACTCTCACTTCAGGTACTACCGAATTATCCTTAGACGATTTACCCAAGTACGAATTCCAAGTTGCCGACCTAAACATTAAAGCAGATGGCATATTAGGGAACGACTTTATGTCTAAATTTAATTGCCAACTTTATGTCCAGTCAAAAACAATGAGACTAAGCAACAAAACCTACAATCTACATTATCTTAACGAAAGTCCTAAACAAAGTCCAAATCTAGACGAACAAATACTTAACAGTCGCTCTCTCTATAAAGCTGGTAAAAATAACACAAATGCTGATGCACTCTCACGACCTCCAATCTGTAACACAAATATTGTCAATCTCACAGGCGATAACGAAATCACTAACTCAAGCTCTGACATGCCCGATAACTATCTACAACATAATTATCAACATTTCTCAGAAAATGCCCAATATAGCTTCGACACTCCATACTTACAAATCTCACCTGATTACCTCTTAGACGACCGTCATAAAAATATTTTCATCCCTATCTCGTGCGAACCCTCTGATAAGAACGACCTCTTCAACGAAGCAATCGCGAATTGTTCTCAAGTAGACCCATATCTCGACAAGCAAAAAACCAATTAGTGCATGCCAATCGCCTACGACCGGTACATGACTCTCCCTCTTAAATTCTCATCTAGGTTAGTTTAAAATAAGTCTCTGTTTCTCTTAGAACAAACTCCAGTTTTAATTCATTTTCAGGATGACCAGATCTATGGCCCATCCTACCCCAATTCGCGGAATCAATAATATTACTATATCAAACAATTACTTTACAACATTCATAAACAACCCTTATGTCAGTTTCATGATTTGCTCCTACATTAAATTAATATTATACATGATTCTATACAAAGCCTACATGTACTTTAAAAATCCCATACGATGAACATCAGATACACTAAGAACATCAAAAAAATTAATAATTACTTCAATTTCCCCTACTCGTTTAAATCAGGAGTTACTCTCAACCTGTTCAGCTAGGTCTAATAGACGCCTCGTTGCTCCAATAACTGTAGATAATATCCATCACATCTTAGAATGCGCATCCATCCTCATAAATCTATCTATATGAATAAGCTTATTTCTGTACTAGAATTTCCTTTAGTCAGACACGATATTTTCACTTTATATTATTTATATTCCATCCCAATACCTTATCCTGACTCTACCATCCTTCCGGAGCAAACATATCTTGCCACTACTTCTAGCAGACAGCAATACATCGCGACGAACGCACTGGACAGCTGCAAGACGTTCGCACCCAACATCGCAGTCTGCAAATTCATCGTCTACTACGTCAACTCAATCTGCAAAATTCATCGTCTACAACGTCAACTCAATCTGCAAAATTCATCGTCTACAACGTCAACTCAATCTGCAAAATTCATCGTCTACAACGTCAACTCAATCTGCAAAATTCATCGTCTACAACGTCAACTCAATCTGCAAAATTCATCGTCTACTACGTCAACTCAATCTGCAAAATTCATCGTCTACAACGTCAACTCAATCTGCAAAATTCATCGTCTACAACGTCAACTCAATCTGCAAAATTCATCGTCTACAACGTCAACTCAATCTGCAAAATTCATCGTCTACAACGTCAACTCAATCTGCAAAATTCATCGTCTACTACGTCAACTCAAGACCTCAATGCTGATGACGACCCCATGCCTAGAAGATCAACAAAATCCTTTTATGAAATATTGCCAAAGAACACCAACCACACATCACAGCGACGGATGCATTCAAATATTTAACAACTGATTCGAACGATCGCAACGACGTCAAATTCAAAAACTCATGGTGTTGTCGAATAGTCACACGAATACACCCTGCGGCAGTGAAAACGAAGAGGACGAAGACATCGCCCGCCCAACTACCAGCTCTCAAAAATCGGGCAACACGGCCCAATCTTTGTTCTAAGGGGGGAAGTGTTACATATCTATAAGCATACATGTACATACTACTAAATTATATTATTGTTACATATCCATAAGCATAATTATATTATTCATTGTATAATAACTTAACATACTTTATCTACCACTTATTCTTTAGTTTAGCTTATTATCTTTTATCATGATTTTCTCACAACTTGTTACCATTTCTGTAAGCAATATTTTAACATACTTTATTATAACTTAAGTTACTTTATCTCACCACTTGTATCCATAGGCATATTATTTTATCATGATTTACCTTACCACTTTATGCATTGGCAATATTTTAACACACTTTATCTGGCTACCTTTTTTTTGTCGCATACCTTTGACCCACTAACACAAATGTAAACATCCCCAACACGTCCCCACTCTGATTCGATTCCTTTAAGTACCCAAATCCTGGCTCTCCCGACACATTCTATTTCCTACATTCGCTGTATCCATATCTCTTAGTTACTAAATCTAGTATAAGTCAAGTTATAATTTACTATTTCTATAATTAAAATAAACAGTTTTCTATAAAGACTAGTTTTGTCTGTGTTACATATCTATAAGCATACATGTACATACTACTAAATTATATTATTGTTACATATCCATAAGCATAATTATATTATTCATTGTATAATAACTTAACATACTTTATCTACCACTTATTCTTTAGTTTAGCTTATTATCTTTTATCATGATTTTCTCACAACTTGTTACCATTTCTGTAAGCAATATTTTAACATACTTTATTATAACTTAAGTTACTTTATCTCACCACTTGTATCCATAGGCATATTATTTTATCATGATTTACCTTACCACTTTATGCATTGGCAATATTTTAACACACTTTATCTGGCTACCTTTTTTTTGTCGCATACCTTTGACCCACTAACACAAATGTAAACATCCCCAACACGTCCCCACTCTGATTCGATTCCTTTAAGTACCCAAATCCTGGCTCTCCCGACACATTCTATTTCCTACATTCGCTGTATCTATATCTCTTAGTAACTAAATCTAGTATAAGTCTAGTTATAATTTACTATTTCTATAATTAAAATAAACAGTTTTCTATAAAGACTAGTTTTGTCTGCACCACCTAACAAATTAGGTGTTACATATCTATAAGCATACTCGTTGTTACATATCTATAAGCATACTCGTACATGTACATATTACTAATTACATTATTGTTACCCATCTAATTAGATTATTGTTACCCATAAACATAATTATATTATTAATTGTATAATAACTTAACATAATTTATCTACCACTTATATCCTTTAGTTTAGCTTATTATCTTTTATCACGATTTTGTCACCACTTGTTACCATAATCTGTAAGCAATATTTTAACACACTTTATCTGGCTACCTTTTTTTGTCCCTTTGACCCACTAACACAAATGTAAACATCCCCAACACGTCCCCACTCTGATTCGATTCCTTTAAGTACCCAAATCCTGGCTCTCACGACACATTCTATTTCCTACATTCGCTGTATCTATATCTCTTAGTTACTAAATCTAGTTATAATAAATATAAGTCTAGTTATAATTTACTATTTCTATAATTAAAATAAACACAGTTTTTATAAAGACTAGTTTTGTCTGCACCACCTAACAACCGTCACTCGATCCGATTTTAATATCATTAACGATTCTTGTTGTACTTTAGATAAGTTTATGAAGACCATGAGTAATGAACCTCCTTTAAAATTGCAAAACATTGATTTAGACGTTTTTACATCAGAAACCAAATCGAGATTAAATTCCATGACTGACGAAACAGATAAAATCCTAAATCAACATCAGATTATAAAATACGAGACTCATTACTCAATTTTAATCATAATCATACTTTGTATTCTTTTTGTTTTTTGTATTTTCAAATTATTTTTGTATATTAAATCGCACAGCCGTCTTATCCCTTACTTTCCTAGATTCTCCCAAACCATTCCTGTAAGTTCACCTACAGTTCAGACTCCAGACCCCGAACCTGTCACTCCTATTAGAATCAATAGACGCCATCCTGAACCTGAAGACATTCCATCTCCTGGAATTAGAAGAAACGTGTAAATTACCAATCTGCTCCCCTAAACATCGAAACTTCAGCCCCGATGTTTAGTCCACCCCTGGGAGGTGTTACGGTTGGCACCTGTACCCTTTCCAGCACACCACGCGTTCCCTACTTGCACACTCAGCACCTATCCGTCCTACTGACATCACTCCCTTCCATTTGCAACCAGTCTCGTTCCGACCTCTATGCTAGACGGCTGTCTTTACCAAACCCTCGCTTTTTATTTTTTAAAAAACCTTTTATCTCGAGACCCGTAACAGAACGCGACCGCTACGCAGGAGGCGCGGGTACGATCCCCACCCAGTGCAATTATTTGTATGCATGAATATGGGTATTTGCAATGGTCTGATTGTGCCTCGGAGAGCACGTTAAGCCGAACATCTATGGCAGTCGTTACGAGTAGTTGGAGCTTAGAAGTTCAAAGTATCCTAACTTATCAGAATTATTTCAAAGACAGATAAAAAAATACTGCTAAGATAAGAAAGCCATAGAACAGCAGAACGATGGAGCAATCTTAGTTCATTTTATTTATTATCATATTTATTGTCCCTCTCTTTGACTCAATTTATTTACGCATCATTTACAAGGGCTTAGCTGAAGATTTTGGAGTCGTAAACATAATTTAAGTTTGTTGATGGCAGTTAAGATATTGCTGAAGTGGATAAAGGGCTATTTAGTAACAGACTACAACACAGATTGTATCAAATATATACATAGAACACATCAAAACTTTTGTATTATTAGGGTTCTGTAGTTCGTAAAGAGAACTGGATCGCTTGAAAAAAATACAGGCAGATAAACTCTGTAGTTCTTTCTTCACAAATATGACTTTTTATGAGACTTCACAAACTTAAATAAATAAATCGAACGTTATAATACTTGGATATCTGTTTAACCTGCCCGTCAAGATATTAATTCTCGGGAATGAATACCAAAGCAAAGCCTTCCAGTCCAGAATGTCAAATTCCCAAAATGTCAAGTTCCCAGAATGTCAAGTTCTCAGAATGTCAAGTTCTCAGAATGTCAAGTTCCCAGAATTCTGTAACAACAAAATGAAGCTTATAAGTCAAGGCATTAAAAAGCAACATTCATTTATGTCATACTTATATTCATCATATTTATATTACGCCTATATTTCTCGAAGGGTTACATTAGAACAGTGGTGTTACTCAACAAATCCTCATTTCGTCAGCTACGTTTTCATTGTTATATGGTAGAGACTGGACCTGTTGGCATTTTTTAAATTAGTATTTGTAAAACATAATTATAATGTTCGGTACCCTAACTGTGCGAATTCAGCTCGCCCTTTTCTGACTCTTTTATTTATATATCCCAAGTTTACTAAGGCACGACATCTACTGTCAAGTTCATACCTATAAATCATCGTGTAGAAAATGATGAATGGACGAAACCCAACGAAAACCGTTTATTTCGATATAAAAGGATTTACAATAATTTGATGTGATTAAAAGGGTTACAAAAAAAGGTTTGTAAAAGAAATTTGCCAGAGCATATCATTAATTACTTCTTAGAAATGTTTTTTCGTAAATGAGATCTTTTAAATTCATAAAAGCCGTACAAATTGACGGCAAAGAATCTCTCTGTTCTTACAGGGTCGGCAGCACGAGTGTGTCTCCCCTGGTGTTGCACACAATGCACACGTCCAAATAGGCCATGGTAACCTTTTCCATCAAGAGGGCCGTGTGCTTGTCTGTCATGTTGTATAAAAAACGAAATGCAACATACTACTATTTATGTTTGATTTAAATGAGTGGATGCTACTCTTAAACCGGTAGGTATATAAAATACTAGCTGACCCGGCGAACTTCGTACCGCCATATTTTCCGCCCGCGTGGTAATATCTCTAAATTTATCAGTGTTTCTCTACAATATTATACAAACAAACCTTCCTCTTGAATCACTCTATCTATTAAAATAAACCGCTTCAAAATCCGTTGCGTAGTTTTGAAGATTTAAGCATACATAGGGACGGACAGACTATAATATGTAGTGATAGTGAAGTGATGATACATGTTGTTCCCGGTGGAGTAGAATACGGCTTCCTGTGGGTGTCGTGAAAGGCTACTCAGGGATAGGCTGTTCTTCATCCGATAGTAAACAATGCCCATGATAAAGTACCCGCTTGACGGCAATAGGCTCGCCCACTATTACGTGGGACCAAAAATCATAGTTGGCGAAATGTGGCTGTTAGTACACCTCTGCCTACCCCTTTGGCGGGTGAGTATTATATTGCATTTCAGATTTTTGTTGCTATGTAATAAAGAGGCCTAATGAGTCTTAGCATAGGTGGATTGATGTCATTTTTTTTTTTTATATAGGACACGTCAATTTGACTTCGCCTCGCCTGATGTTAAGCTGAAAGCAAAGTCTCTGAAAAGAGGGTCACCATTACAGACATGTACCATGTTACAATGGTGGCACTCAGCTTGACGGCCTCATCAAATGCTTTTTCACGCCCCGCTTAAAGGACCCGGGACTGTAGGAGGAGGGAAACACGTGAACTGGTAAGGAATTCCAAGCTCCTCCGCTTCCCTAGCACCTCATGCCATCTCAAAAAAAAAACCCACAAAAATCCCGTACTGCGCTTATGGAGTACATTTTATGACGTCACTACGGTCACGATATACGCCGGTACCTATAATAATAGGGAGCTCTTGTAATCTACCTCGCCGAGAACCAGGAGTTACAAATTTTATTTATTTTTATCTTAGTTACGAGCACTTGGTTTAAAGTAGAGCACTTACACTGAAGCGCTTGTAAAGGTATATAACACGCAGTGAGGCTTCGCAGCTGTTTCTCTAATAAATGGAAGAAGCAGTCGCATGTGGCTTGCTCTTAAAACTGTTAGAAGCACATTAGTTGCAATAATAAATAATCCAGAGAATAATATAATACTAACTTTTGAACTCGTTCCATGATATACAATAATGTTAACGGGAATTTAATTTGCCCGACGTTTCGACCAGGTTTCACGGGCCTTAGACAAAGTGACATTCTATAGGCGAAAACGCCAGTGGAATCGCTAATTGTAGTATGAAATTGACATATAACTATATTATTCTTATGGAATTTGAGTCTTTGTAACTAGATATACATTATTTAACTTATCATTATTGCTATAACCACCGCAATGTCCCAAAATCCATTGTTAAAACCTTAAAAATTGTTCGCTTCAGCGCGATTCCATCAATAGAATGTCACTTTGTCTACTTAACCAGCGCCGGTCGCAGCTTGAAGTTTGGGAGGTGACCCCCCCCACTTCGGAAATTCCTTAAGAAATTTAAAACCCTCTCCCCTCGTACTGGGACTTTTCAATATGACGTGCATGGTTTGGGGGGGGGGGGGGGGGGGTCATGTCCCCTGTGACGTTGAAAATTGCCAACTCGCACCCGCTAGCGAGTTTAGGATTAGCGAGTTGATGAATGACCCAATGAAATAAATGAAAAAACAAAAAAAAAACATTAACATACCTACCGTTTTTTTTATTTCTTACATACGGAAAAAAAACTTATTAAAACAAGTATAGATACTAATTGTTTGACTATTTAGTAAACAAGTTTAAAGTAGCTACCAGATAAATTAGATTCTAAATATAAATAAAATTCACACGCAATATCACAAAATGAACATTTGTTTTACAAAAAGGAGCTTTCACTATAATTAAAATGAACGATAGTTTCGATTTAAACAAAATCGTGAGAGATACGACGTATCGTGAATTATTCAGGCATTAAATAATTTATAGCATGCAACCCGCACTTTCCCATTTAAATCGAAATATTTAATACTTTGAGTCCATTCATATTTATTTTTTGTGTTTATATTATTCATCGATTACAAATTCATCTGCAGTTAAATTGATACAGTTTATTGATAATTTGATTCAGGATACTGTCTGAAGTTTACACGTATATCTATCACTCATTGAAATAAAACCACTTTTTAATGGTTAAAATAATACCAAATAAATCGTGATAGAATCCGATTGAAAGTTGGTTTTATTTCAACTTGTTTCACTTTAATGTAAGTGTTCTTTCACTTGTAAATTATGAAGTGGAGGAGTAGTGGAGTTGCCCTCGGCTCCAAAGTGCAAATTTTAATCTTCAAGTCGGATAGTGCTTGGGACACCCTCAATTTTTCCCATAAAATACGGTTGCAGTGCTACGGTCGCAATGCTTTGTTAATAACGCTCGGCTGCCGCGTGACTGCGGCGCTATTGCTGTTGCGCCGCATTTTGCAGCAGAGGGCACCTAAGGCCCATATTCCGCAACAACACTCAGTTGACAGAACTCACACTGACATTACAACAGACTGTCATCTAGAATACAGATGTCTAAGATCTAGTTATAAACGAGATTCAGGACTAAGTATCGTTCTTGAATACGGGCCTAGGAGAGTGTAGCCAGAAATAATTCTTTGGAAAAAAATAAGATCGGTAGCTTGCGAGTAACATTTATACGTTGTGTTTGTGACTGAGTAAACGACGGTAACCACTTATCATTTGGTAGACATACAACAAATTTGCATTGATGTACATACTTACAATCCCTAACATTGTTTTCATAGTCTGATTTATGAGCAAACCACAGCAGAAAATAGAACTACATATAAATATGTATATATTTGACGAGGCATGTTCCACGCTCAGCCTTGCCAGGACACACGATGTTCCATTGTTTTGCGCACTCGGCGTTTTTAATGTGACTGTATTCGTCCGCTGAAACCTGTCGAACATAAATCATCTCGTATTGGATCAGCCTGTATAAAAGGTTTTAGTTTTTTGCACGGTAATGTATTTTGAGTCAACTTTCAACAATAAGGTATTTTTATTCATAAATTTTATGTTTTGATGAAATTATTGATGAATAGAAGGTATTCAATTTTGAGTTTTCAAAGGTTAACTCTCTCATCCTAGCGTTAATTCCCAGTCCCATCCGAAGCTTTTTAGCTCGGAGTCTGGGGTCCGCTTTTACCAGTCTTAACTACAGATTTAGCTAGACCTCGATATTTTTTCGTGAAGCGATTGCCATCTGACCTCCACAGCTCAATGGTAACATTAGGCGATATCGAAGCTTTGCAGCTAGACCGTTGTTTTTGGATTTTTTAGGGCTCCCAACTACCCGTAACGACTGCCATAGATGTTCTTATGGCAACCGGGACCGACGGCTTAACGTGCTCTCCGAGGCACGACCAGACCAATGCAAATACCCATATTTCATGAACACAAATATTTGCACTGAGCGGGGATCGACCCGCGCCTCCTGCGTAGCGGCCGCGTTCACTACCGCTACGCCACGGAGGCTGTCTGACTTTCAAAGGTTAACTGAACATTAATAAGAAAAAAATTGCTCGTAAGGGTTTAGTAAAATAAAATCTGCTCTTAAGTGCTGAAAATAAAATTTATTTAGGTTCTTTATTGAGGCTTATTGAGGTATTTCTGTGTAAAGATTTAATATCTGTAAAGCGTATATACTTGACCTGTTCCACCTTATAAGTGAATATATTTCAATATTATTGAAAAGCTCACGATAAAACATTCATAAATTTATTTTTCTTTGTACACAGCTCAATATATCTATCTATACTATTATATAATAGTTAAGTGATCGTGTCTGTACATTGGAGATATTTAAAAAAAAAGATTGTGTTATACTGTTATACGATACTGAACACAAAAATATCTGTTTGTCTGCGTGGTTCCCGGCAGAGTAGAATTTGGGATTGGGTGGGTCCCTTGCGGTGTCGTACAAGGCGACTAAGGGATAGGGCTGTTTAACATCAGACAGATATATACAGCCCAGTCTCAGCCTCAGATGCATGGCTCGAGTCAACAATAGTACCCGGAATACGGCAATAGGCTCACCCCCCATTACGTGGAACCTAACACAATGGCTGGTGAAATGTGGGTGTTAATTCACCTCTGCCTAAACCTCCGGGGATGGAGGCGTGATTGTATGATTGTGTTGTCTGTCTGTAATTGACGCAAAAACTACTTAAAGTATTTTGATACGGTTTTTTATTTGAAAGGTAATTGATCAGACTTATAGTCGTACGTTTGTTTTGTTGCAATCGGTTCAAAAGGACCGGAGACATTCACGCGGGCAAAGCCGAAAGTGGAGGGCTAGTAAAATAATATTATCGTATTGCTTTAGTAGAAGTTAACATAACATTATACTGCCAAATACATAATAGGTAGAAATTATTAGTTAGACTTAGCGTAATAAATGCCAAACTGTAATCTACAACATGGCCTTCGCGTCTATTGCGACGATTTAAACAGACCCTAAAGACACATTTATGGTGGCTATAAAAGCAAATCTGTGCACATAATGTTTACTAAGCTACTAATCTGTATATTAAGTCACAACATGCTCGAGTTGCCAGAACGTAATCTTGAAAAGACATCGTAATACGGTACTATGAAATTTATATCAGATTCCACACTAGGGGTGACAGGTGGAGATGCCTGTCACCCAGGCAGAAGCAGGCCGAAGTGGCAGTGCGATGCGCGCCTCCCTCTTATCAGGGAAAGTTGAGAACACCGTCCCCGCACACCCGAGGGGACCTTTGATGCCCGTGGGTCAGCCGGGGAGTAAGGGACCCTTGACAACTGATGACCCGAAACCACACTGCGGTTTTGGTTGGTTCAAGTCCGATATAAGTACCCCAGCAGGCTCCGGTAGTTTATCCATGGGGATTTTCGGACTGTAAAAAAAAGAATCAACACTGGGAATCGTTACAACATAGCTCACAGAATAAGCAAGCTGAAGCGTCAGTGGGTAGGCCACGTCTGGCGAAGGACTAATGCCCGTTGAAGCAAACGAGTCCTAGAGTGGAGAACGCGGAAAGCGGAGAATAGGGAGCAATGGCGCACCTTGGGGGAGGCGGAGGCCCATGTCCAGTAGTGGACTGAATAGACTACAACATTGGAAAACCATACAGTGAATTCAATATCAGTCCTACTGCCAGGAGAGGTGCTATACCTACCTACTATGGCAAAAATGTCCATCGAAACCAGTCAGTTCTTTGTAACTATGGCTGATGACACCGCCCTTTAAGAAAACAACAAAACTTAATTTTATACTCGTATCATTTCAATAACTTAACAAAAATCTAGTGGTCTCAGATTCGAATTCTGGCCATTACACTGCTCATGTGAACCAATTCCTTTGCGTTGCTAGAGGTTACCCCTTAGGGAGATATAGAAATTTCGATTTTACGAAACTCCACCCCTAAGGGGTTAAAACGAACTACACGCGTACGAAATCGCAGGCGGTTGCTAGTCACTACATCATCACTACATATTATAAAACAAAGTAGCTGTCACTGTCTGTCCGTCCCTATGTATGCTTAAATCTTCAAAACTACGCAACGGATTTTGAAGCGGGTTTTTTTAATAGATAGAGTGATTCAAGAGGAAGGTTTATATGTATAATACATGCATAATATTGTAGAGAAACACTGATAAATTTAGAGATAATACCACGCGGGTGGAATATATGGTGGTACGAAGTTCGCCGGGTCAGCTAGTATTATATATAAACTGCTCAGTCCAGCGATGAACTTGTTGAAGTAAGAGTTTTAACAAGCAGCCAACGGTGCATGTTTTGGCAGGTACATTCAGTTCAAAATATAGTTTGTTTTGCCGAGGAAGTTGTCGAAATACACGCTTGTAAAATTCATAGCGCTGGAAATTTGTACAGTTGTTTGGTTTATAGTTAGTGTTAAGAGTTCTATGATCATTTTGATGTTTTTATTTTATTAGTAGATAGTGGAGAAGCTCACGATCCATTTAATATTATAAGCAGTTACTGTGACACATGAACAATGATTGTCGTACAAAAGCATGGAGGCTGTCAAGCTGAGCGCGACCATTGTAATATGGTACGTGTCTACAATCAAGACCCTCTTTTCCGAGACTTTACCTTCAGTTTACCATAAGGCGAGGTGAAGTCAAATTGACGTGTCCTACTTAGAAAAAAGAGATAAATATACATATTTGCTATTTTATATTTAGTCAAATTTTACTAACATCATGTCAAAATTAATCAATTAACCCGCTCGTCACCGTACCAGGGGCCATGCTGCCCATGACGCTAGCGGCATTGCCCCGCCCTGTATAGCAACGGCCAACTTAACGGAAAAGTTAACTAGATAGGTAAACAGCAACGCGTGTAACACGGAATGGACAGATACAAAGTGTAATACGAAAGGTATAAATAAATGATTACGATTATGACTATAATATTGCTGCAATTATCGTAGTAGTGTTGTCACTCACGAACTAATTAAGCTACGCACAATCGATTCATCGATCGTCACTCGATTACAAGTCTCTCACTGGCATATCAAGTTAACCTCCTTTACCTCAATCAGCCCATCAAATTAATTTTCAATTTGTCGAGCTAAGCCCGACAATAGTCAGATAATTACAAGTTGAATTCGAACCTAATATTCTCAAACAATTAATTACATTGATTACTTGCCGAAAGTAATTAAGGTCTGTGAAATTAGATGGGCACAATTAGTGGACAAAGTTGAATACTAAAAGGGCTAATTTAGGAAAATTTAAGTGAAAAGTCAAAACATTTGAGAATAAGGATTAAGTACAACTGCCATTTCAGATTGTACCTAATATATATTGTATGGTTTTGAGTTTGTGTTTTATAGCCTTTATTGTAATTCTGTTTGTAAATTTATATTTTCAGTAAAACGAAACCAGTGATATCCATTTCGTTATCGTCAATTAACTGAAAAATGAGTTTGCCGTATGCTTGAATTCTATTTATTTGATACGAAAATTTATTTATTGAAACGGTAATGGGTGCCACTCTTGTACCTATATGAAAAAATCTATGTAGGTACAGTGCACAGACTACAATTTGATTGTTCGCTGTGCCATACGTCATCCAAATCTATTCAACCATTCTGCCCTATGTCTTTCCTCCTGCACTATGAAAAATTTCAACAAAACATAGTTTGGGCAGATTTTTATGCCCAAACTACTAGTTTTTAAATGGATGAATGATTAAAACAAAAGAAGAGAAACATCATCAAACTTTCGCATGTATAACTAACAACAGTAAAAGAAAATAACCTTTACAACTTTTCTTCTGCTAAAAGACGTGATTGCAACACGTCGTAAATATGAAATACTTGTTAGTGAAAACAAACACGGTTGATGAAAAATGCAGCATACGTCAACACAGCGCGGCCTAGCCGAACCATTGACACACATTCACGAGTAAGCTGTCTTGACGCCGTCTTTGAAGTTCAAATATTATGATTTCATGTCAAATATTATGAATTTATTGCGCAGTATGTGTGGGGTAAAAGTAGTTGGATAGAAGAGTTGAGAATTAAATTGTTTATGTTGGTGCGAGTGGTGAGCGTTAGAAAAATATATACTAAGATACAACGTAGAGTGCACGAGTACCCACTGATCAGATCACAAATCCTCATATATCTATATCACTAACAATATAATTCTCTCAATTGTGTCAATTGAGACCTACACTCGCAATATAACTTCATAGAAGACTGCAATATGGAGACCTTCAAAAAGATGTAACAATTGTTAAATAAATAGTTACTATATTTATATTTGTATCTATTTCATATGATAACTACACCATATCTATTGTGTTGTCTCAGCACTGTCAATCCCAAGGTTGTCTGGAAAAAACCGCTCCGAGCGATAAGGCCGCCCATTGTACTTTAAACTGTATACTTGTTACCTACTTGTCCTACTGTAAATCTATTGGTGTACAATAAAGTATTATCTATCTATCAATCTATATGTAAATATTTTAGTTATTTGTGCCTAACTCTTAACCTCCCTCCAAGCATCATCACATCTAAGCTGTAGTCAAACTATCAACAAACATTTCTTAATTAATTTGGTGTAAGCACGTATAACAAAAACATATTAGGTACGGTTAACCTTCCGCACATTTTGTTGGCTAAACATTTTTTCATCAGATTACTAGAGCATATATTTCAAGATAGTTTGCCAAGAAACATAACAGTAACCTAGAAAACGAAGTTTCATCAGTGCCTAACAGTTAAGAACTGTATGAATAACAAAAGCGTTTCGTCTATATTGTAGACGTTATCCAAAGTATAGCTAGGCCTAGAGTTTTATTGTCCCAAGGCTGACCTACGACAATTCATTCAAAAAACGATGTCCAAACCAGAGCAGGCAAAGACAATCACAATAATGATTCCCAAGATACAATGGAGCCAAACTATCGAAGTTTAAATATTCATCAAATACCTTATATCTGTCGTGAGGACGTCGGAACGGCCAAAGTTTCCGTGGAATCCCGGCAAACGACATTAGGCAAGTGCCGGAGGATCCCTGATTTGTAACTTCGCTAAAGTAGGCCGGGGATTGGGAATTAATTGTCTTTTAGGCCTGTTCCGAGGACTTTCTGTCGGTTTCTTGCCGATTGTATGCGTCTGCGAAATTAATTCTTCTGTTTCCAACTTCGTCTTGACTTATGGTCTTTTTTTAAGATATTCCCCTTGATTATTTTAATTTATTATTGTAATAAAACATCTCTGAATTTGTAAGAATTGCTTTATAGCAGATAGTCTGTAAGGATTAAAACGGATATTGTGCATCTGTCCAAATGAAAGCTCTCGGGTCCGAATAAAATTATTACCGAAACGTCCACATATTCAGAAATATACAAACGCTAAAGTAAATGTATGTGGTGTTCAAGAAAAAACAACAAAACTGTCATTCAGTAGTACCTGTACTGTACAATGAAACAAACGCTTCACAAGCAGAGTACATAAATTGTGTTAAACGCTAGCAAAATATTTGTCTACCTGATGCTGTGTTAGTAAACTGTCCCACTGAAACAGGATATAAACTACACGTGAACAGTGTTGTCTCAATTCTTAAACGGAATAAAGGTTATTTTACCTGGCAGACATATTTGGACAAGCTCTGCAAGAGGGGTAGTGCGTGTTAAGTGGAAATATTTTTAGCTTTACTTTTTATAAACGTTTTATCGGTGAAGAAGAATACAAAGGCCATTTCATCTCTTCTCGTAGGTGTCTTACAAGCCCCTCTAGACAAGTAGCAATTCGTTGGCCTGCATATTGTTGAATACAATAAAAAAAAATATTGTAGGACATTCTACACAACGCTATCTAGACCCAAAGTATGCATAGCTTAACTAGCTTGTGTTATGGGTTTTAGAATGCAGATAAACATACTTAGATACATTTTTTTTTGTAAATACATACATATTACACATAGAAACACCCAGACCAATGCAAATATTCATATTAATATGCATACAAATACTTGCATGGATGATGTATGGGATTTGACGTATATGACAGTCTTCAACGTATGTCGTGAACGTCAAAATACCAATAATTCATCATTTTATTCTACAATACGTCTGCCAACGAACTACCACCAAAAAAAAAAAAAAAAAAAGGTGACGGGGAAACTTATTTTTCGTTTACTTTCTTATTATTGATATTCACCATATTATCTACAGAATGACACTATGACTATCTACTAGTATGAAAAACACTTGTAAGAACCATAATATTACTAATCAATCATCACTATCACTATCACTACATATTATAAAACAAAGTCGATGTCGCTGTCTGTCCGTCCCTGTGTATGCTTATTCTTAAAAACTACGCAACGGATTTTAAAGCGGTTTTTGCAATAGATAGAGTGATTCAAGAGGAAGGTTTATATGTATAATATATGCATAATTTTGTGAAACACTAATAAATTTAGAGATATGCAGCGGGAACGGGATTAGAAAATATGGCGGTACGAAGTTCGCCGGGTCAGCTAGTTACTAATAAAAGTCAAGGATTAGTTTATCTATGTCATGTGTAAGCCTAACATTTTGAGACGCAAAATTGTCAAAACTAAAAGTGAAACGTTAAAACCGACGATACTTGGAATGTGAAAATGATAAAAACATCACATTTTTTCATCGAACGATGTCCCAACGGTGCTTTCAGAAACGATTTTCCACGACGGGAATGAAGTGAAGAAAATGTAGTCGAGCCTGTGCACCCGATATGAGAAACAAATGAGTTTATTTAGAACAGCCCCGGGCGTAGATCAGTGCGGTGGATCGAACGCCTGGGGTACGTAACGCTTGAGGTGATCACGCATATATCAGGTAGCAGATAAAACACAACAAGACTTCCTTTTAGAAATTTGAACATTGAATTTCGAATTTATACGCCTGTATTGCTCTAAGGACTCCTTTTCACCTTCTTCTCCTCTTATGCTTCGTTTACATACTCGCGGCAGAGCGAGGGAAGTGGCGAGAGAAGTGGGCAGAGACGTGGTGTGAATGGTATATTCGTCATGCCGCGAGTACTGCCGCGTATGTTGCGCAAATACTAGCGCGATGAACTATACGAGACCGCTAGATGGCGCTAAGCTAAATAAAACACGACTTTCGTTATTGCTCCTCGAATATTTACTTTTAAAATTATTTATATCGATCTACGGAAAGTGTATATTAGTTGAAAGTGATAGTTTTTATTGATAATCTATTTAATTAATTCGCTATGCTGTAAAAGCTTATTGCGTACACTGCTACAGCGTTGTCCTCCATACGTTTACGTCCGTCTCCGTTGCAGGGCGAATACTGTAATGCGGACCAACGCGATGATGGGAGTGTGTGAATGCTAGGGCATTAATCGCGCGAATATTTCTGGCAACACGATGAGCAATGCGAGCGGCAGTATGTAAACGCGGGGTTATCTTCTAATATATAAAAATCAGTGCCACTTTTCGTTGTTAGTTTATAACTCAAGAACGGCTGAACCGATTTGGCTAATTTTAGTCTTGAAATGTTCGTGGATGTCCAGGGAAGGTTTAAACGGTGAGAAAATAGATGTAGCGGGAACGGGAAAAATATGGCGGTACGAAGTTCGCCGGGACAGCTAGTAGTCTATATATTATCGTCACCTACACTGTCTTCCTAGACGAGTGGCAATATGTTAGTAGAGTTGAGTGATATGTACGAGATACTGTCAAAATATGTGTCAGCCCCATACAGTGGTATTCTATTCTATTCTATTAACGATTGTGCCCCTTATCTAAGGGCGCTGGGCTGCAGCTGCAATAAACAAGCTGATTTAACAAGCTGACACTACCCTAGTATGGCTAGTGTTTATCAAGTCAAGTGACAAGTGACTGATTAATTACGATCAGGTGAGTCACGAGCTTGTTTGATATCTTAATGGTATAAATTACTAGTTCTATGTAAATAAAACCACTTTTTAACGGATTCTATCGCGATTTATTAGTTATTATTTACTTTTAAATAATAAATTTAAATAATCTTCTTTTAAATAAAAATCAATTGCTGTTCGTTAGTCTCGCTAAAACTCGAGAACGGCTGGACCGATTTGGCTAATTTTAGACTTGAAAATAAATGTTCGTGGATGTCCAGGGAAGGTTTAAACTGGCTAAAAAAATATGGTGGTACAAAGTTCGCCGGGTCAGCTAGTAACAAATAAATCGCGATAGAATCCGTTAAAACGTAGTTTTATTTCAATGAGTGATATGCGCGTGAACTTCAAATGATATCACTTTCTAGTTCTATTCTAAAAATTAAACACATGAAAACATCAAAAATTACCTGCCTGTCTCTTAGTAATAATAAAAACACCATGAGAGTAAAAATAGGCATGAAAATATCTTAAACCAGTTAAAATGAAAACAGCTACTCTCCATCTCTCTGTTAGTCCCTTTTACACTTAAGAACGTGATTTACCGTGGTTTGAAAGACATTTTCTACATCAAAATTATCTATTTTATAACAGCAATAAATTCTCTTTTGATGCTTGAGTAATTAACCAACAAATAAAAGAGCAGTATAATCAGATAGATGGGTAAACTTTTCAGTATCGTATATACATATACTCACGCCTGTAAATCGCTGGAGGGGTAGGCAGAGGCGTATTAACACCCATATTTCGCCAACTGTGATTTTCATTCCCACGTAATAGGCGTGGCGTAGCGGTAGTGAACGCGGCCGCTACGCAGGAGGCGTGGGTTCGATCCCCGCTCAGTGCAAATATTTGTGTTCATGAAATATGGGTATTTGCATTGGTCTGGTCGTGCCTCGGAGAGCACGTTAAGCCGTCGGTCCCGGTTGCCATAAGAACATCTATGGCAGTCGTTACGGGTAGTTGGAGCCCTCAAAAATCCAAAAACAACGGACTAGCTGCAAAGCTTCGATATTGCCTAATGTTACCATTGGGATGTGGAGGTCAGATGGCAATCGCTTCACAGAAAATATCGAGGTAGCAAATCCGTAGTTAAGACTGGCAAAAGCGGACCCCAGACTCCGAGCTGAAAGCTTCGGATGCGACTGGGAATTAACGCTAAGAGGAAGAAGAAGGGGACTAGCCTATTGCCGTCAAGCGGGTATTTAGTCATGGGCTGTATGTTTACTGTCGGATAGAGAACAGCCCTATCCCTTAGTTGCTATCTACGACACCCACAGGAAGAGATGGGGTGGCTCTAGTCTACTCCACCGGGACAACAAAGCTATGTGTGTGTGTGTTAATGTGAAAGCTGGTTTATGTATATGTGTTTATGTTTGTGACTCAATCACACTCTAATTGCTGAACGGATCTGGCTGAAATTTGTAACAGGGATAGATTTCAGTCTGGAATAATACATAGGCTACGCTAATAACACTTTATCCCGAGAATATTTTATTATACACTTTATTTATTATAAACTTTATTGTACACCATCAAAATATATTATTACTAGCTGACCCGGCGAACTTCGTACCGCCATATTTGCCGCCCGCGTGGTATTCCGATCCCGCTGTACCTTCTATTCAAATTTCCAAGTTAGATTCTAATCCCGTTCCCGCTGCACCATTCCCGACCCGTGTTATGAACAAACATGACCATGGGAAAAACATGGCTTTTCTAGATTCAGACCCGTTCCTGTTGTACCTTCTATTCAAACTTCCATGTTAGAAGATTCTGATCCCGTTCCCGCTGCACCGTCCCCGACCCATGAACATGCCACATCTAATTGACCATTGAAAAAACATGGATTTTCTAGATTCAGTGTGGTCTTTTAAGGATTGTCCTTTGTGATTTGTTTATGGTCATGGCCAATGCAAGACGGATCGAAAATTGAAGTCTTTTAAATTCAAGCGGCATGTCGGTTGGGATCATCGGGATCCTTGAAATGAGAACTTCCTCACCTTCTAATTTTCCTTTGAGTGAAAAAAAAAATTAAAAAAAAAAAATTAAAAAGTATACTATGTCCTTCCTGGATCTAAGCTACCTCCCCACCAATTTTCAGCCAAATCAGTTCAGCCGTTCTTGACTTATAAGTGTTGTAACAAACACGACTTTCTTTTATATACAGGGTGGAAGATTTTAACCTCACCTGGAGGGAAAGTTCAATAAATAATGGAGATAGCGAATTTCACTCAAAGGAAACATTCCTTTATTTTTTAAAAGAAATAAAACTGCATTCATAATTTTTTGAAAATTCGCTTGCCACACCCGGTAATCAAACCAACTATATTGCAAAAAAATAACATCCTGTGTTTTTATGACATCAATCAATAGTGTAAATCATAAGGATCAAATCTGTCTAACAAACATGGTTAATTATGTGATACCACCACTGGCCAGCAGGGGTATTTATGTGGCACTCAAACCGACTAAAACCGCATGCCGTCAGGTTAATTCAAGTCTCAATTAACGTATTATAAGGTGAACCAATAAAGCAATTCTCTCGCCATCTCCGTTGCCCAGGGTGCGATGCGGTGTACCACGCAGAGGTTTCCAAGCCGAACCAAGTATACCTCGAGACACGTATCTTGGACCTTAATCGGGAGAACTGAGTACTTTATGGAGTTACCCAATAACGTTACATTCTAAATCGGAATCAAAGTTCAGTCATTTAGTACTTATTTTAATAAATAAATGGCGTCAAAGATAACTTTATTGTTGATAAGGTATGTGATGGCTCCTTGACCAAAAGTACTGTGTCTGTCGGAATGGAATTTATAAGTTAAGATTTTATGAACTTCCTTTCATTTAATTTACCATGTTTGTTAGAGAGATTTGATCCTCATAATTGACACTATCGATTGATGCTATAAAAATACAGGATGTTATTTTTTCGTATTTTAGTCGGTTCGATTACCGGGTGTGGCAAGCGAATTTTCAAAAATCTATGAATGCAGTTTTGTTTCTTTTTAAAAATAAAGGAATGTTTCTTTTGAGTGAAATTCGCTATCTCCAGTATTTAAAGCACTTGCCCTCCAGGTAAGGTTAAAATCTTCCACCCTGTATATAGATTAAAATCTACGACTACGGAACCCGTACAATGGGCGGCCTTATCGCTTTAAGCGATTTCTGCCAGATTCCCATGGGCAGTAGTAACGGGGTCAGAATTTCACACAGGTAAAGCCTCGGGCACCACCCATTAGCTAGTGATATATACACATGTGAATACCAACCGATCCGACGAGACAGGTACAAAATGCCAATAAATGTTAATTTCCATTGCACGCGGAAGGAATTTCAAGCGATCCAATCAATTTTTATTACACCTTAAAAGGGTTGTAAACGAGCGCATCTGTTCCAATTGTTGATCGCTCGCTACAGGACGCTTGCTGTTAGCATTTCACGAAATCGCTTATTCATTTTTTCTTTTCAAGATCAGTTTATGTTTCAAAATCAAATTTTTGACATTTAATTTTTTATTATGGAGACCTCAAAACGACTTTAATCTCGCCTGATGATAAGGAATGAAAGTCATCATTATAGCCTGCTGCAACAATAGTATAGTGGCCGGGTTATTCCTTGTGCGAAGAATTGGCATTGCCATTGAAAGTGGCGATGCCGCTAGCCTTCTGGTTGATATCGATAGGGACGAATTCTTTGACGTCTGAAACTGTGTGTGAAAACTTTTATTTTATTCAGATTTTAATAATGTTATGTACAGTATGTAAATATGTATGGTATGGAAGTATGTTATTTAAAGTATGTATAAATAAAGGAAACACCTGTATATACTTTAGAATAACAAGTCTTTGTAGTACAGCAAAGAAAATAGGTGCTGAGCTATCGAGTTCTTGTTGTAATTGCTTACACTGTATAGAGGTGACGCCGGCACATGATGTTCTTTGCAAAGCTGGTTGGTCATTGTATTTGAATGAATGAATGAATGAATATTTATTTCCAGGAATATGGTACATCGAGGTCTTCATGTCAATACAATGATTCCAACATATTCTACCATTATAGGTGTAGAAATATAAAGTTTTACAATAATAAATTAATGATATAGATAATAATGTCAAATATACCCAATAACCATTAATAATAATAGAGAATAATGTCAAATATACATAAAATAATTAAAGAATACAATTATAGATATATGAAATTAAAATTATAAATGAATGTCAAAATAGTTTCTAATCATTTACACAGTCTTCCAGTCAAAAAAATAAATATTTCAAAAGTATCAATTAAAAATTAAATAAGTATGCATTATGTCAACTCATAATGTTTTCATCATTTATAAA
This sequence comes from Eilema depressum, assembly GCA_914767945.1. Lineage (NCBI taxonomy): Eukaryota > Metazoa > Arthropoda > Insecta > Lepidoptera > Erebidae > Eilema > Eilema depressum. The sequence goes on along the minus strand of OU612027.1, from coordinate 2,575,603 downwards.
TTCACTGATTGAGTAGTATACTTTAGTGATCAGTAATTCTCGAAGCCTTTTTTTAAAAACCTTAATAGACTCAGAACTTTTAATAGTACCCGGCAATTTATTATAAATTTTTGTACTCATGCCGAAAACACTATTTCGGAATTTTGTAGTCCTACATTTTTGAATACAAAGAGTGGTGTTATGTCTTGCACTTTTAAGTGTTGCATAATTTTGTATATCTTTCCTGACTATAATTGCGGCTTCGTAGATAAATAGTGCAGGTAAGGTGAGAATCCCTAGTCTAGCGAACGATGGTTTGCAAGATTCAATCTTTTTTAGTCCGCATATACTTCTGATGCACTTTTTTTGGGCTCTAAAAGCATCCTCCTTGTTAACAGAGTTTCCCCAAAATAGTATACCATAAGTAAGGATAGAACCAACATTAGCATGGTACACTGTTAGTAATGTATCCTCACTCGCTACTTTCTTAAGCATATATAGGGCATACGAGAAAGAATTCAGCCTATTACAGATTTGATTGACCTGGGTTTTCCAACTCAAATCGGAGTCAATGTATATGCCTAAGAATTTTGTAGACTGAACTTCTTTAATTAATTCACCATTATATTCTAGTGTCACAGTTTGGTGATTAGAATTTTTATTTTTAAATACCATAAAATTAGTTTTGTCTAGGTTCATTTTTAAATTATTTTGTGTTAGCCAGTCAATTATGCCTACCAGAGACCTATTTACATCAGTTATATAATTGGAGTTTCTCCCATCGTCAGTAAAAATAGCCGTGCTATCGTCAGCAAACAGTATCATATTCTGGTTAATAGAGGTTGGAAGATCATTGATATACACCAAGAATAATAGTGGTCCAAGTATGCTGCCTTGGGGAACACCAAATTTTACTATTTTTGATTCTGAGGTGTACTTTGTGTTAATCTTTGACTCATTGTTAATTCTGTACATTGTTGTGACCTGCAGGCGATCAGAGAGGTATGATCTCAGCAAAGCGAGAGAGTTACCTCTGATTCCATACTTTTCTAGCTTCGATATTAATATGTCATGGTCTACGTGATCGAAGGCTTTTGTCATATCCATGAAAACTGCAGTAATGCACTCCCCCCTATCTAGTCCCGTCAACACCTGTTGCAAAAAGTGAAAGAGTGCTATGTTAGTGGACTTCCCCTTACGAAATCCAAATTGTTCGGTTGCAAAGATATTATTAGTTTCAAAGTAGTCATAAATGTTATTATAGACCACCTTTTCGTATACCTTCGCAATCACTGGGATCAAAGCAACTGGTCTGTATGATTTCATACTCTCCCTATCATCCTTTTTAAGTAATGGGTTGACTACCGTTACTTTTAATTTCGATGGAAAAATGCCTTGCTGTATGCTCAGATTAATCAGGTGACTTAGCACAGGCGCAATATAATTAGAGGTTAATTTAATAATTTTTGTATGTATTTCATCATATCCAGTGCTTTCGGAGTTTTTGAGTGTCATAATTATATTCTTTATATCAGTTGGATTAGTAGGTTTCATGAACAAAGAGTTTGATTTATTATATGTTATATTTTTATAGGAGTTGATATTTTTACCATTATTCGATTTTATGTCTTCAATGAAAAAAGTATTAAATGAATTTACAATACTCTCTGGTGCTGTAATTCGATCTCCATTAATATTAATTTCTTTTATTTCCTCTTTTACTGTAGTCGTCTTATATTTGTTTATTATTTGCCACGTTGCTTTGCTTTTGTTTGTAGCTGTATTTATGTAGTAGTTATTTTGGGTTTTCTGGGTTTTATTAATAACATCTCTGAGTCTTCTGGTGTAGTTTTTATATTTCATTTTATTTTCCGGGCTCGGTGATAATCTATAGTGCCATAACATTTGACGTTTTCTCTTGGCACATAGTTTTAAGCCCTTGCTAATCCATTTATTTTTCTTTATAACAGAAATTCTAACTTTCTTAATTGGGAAACACAGGTCATAGAATAGTTTAAATAGTTCAAAAAAGTTATCATATGCCTTTTCTGCGTCATTACACGTGTAGCAGTCTGTAAAACTGAGACTACTGATACAGTCAATAAATTTTGAAGTATTTTCATTTTTATAGTCCCTTTTCAATTTGAACCAGTGAGTCATTGCGGGTTTTTTTCTCATTGGATATACAAAAAGTTGGGCCGTATGATCGGATAGCGAAAACTCAAGAACTTCTGATTTTGAGTTCCTGATATTATGGGCTATATTATCTAAACATGTCTTTGCACATAATCTTGTCGGTTGGTTTATAGATAATTTTAGGTTATATGTTCTTAAAAGAGATTCAAATTGACGAGATACATTACAAGAATCTGTCCTATTGATATTGAAATCGCCACATACAATCATTTTTTTATTCTTGAAGCCTATTTTGTCTAGCAATGATTCTAGCCGATCAAAAAACAGTTGAACATCGGCCTGCAAACGTCGAGGCGGTCGATAAATACATATTATCACAATTTTATACTCTATTAGTTCTATTCCACAACATTCGAAAACATTAACAATACTCAATTTTTGTGTTTCAGGTATATTCTTAAATTTATAAATTGGTTTGAGAAATATACATGACCCTCCATGTCTATCTTTTCGTGCATAATATGAACCGAGCACAAGATTAGGTAGTTTCAACAATTTAGTATCTTCCTGAATCATATTATGTTCTGTTATACATAAGATGTCTATAGGGCTCTGTTTCCCATCATTACTCATCGAATGTAAGTGTATCATTAATTCATTAGCTTTACTCATGAGGCCATTTATGTTTTGGTGTAGTACACTAAAGTAATCGTTACTCACGAAAAAACGAGTTCACTGGGGAGGAAGAAGGTATCTCCTCTTCTCCATGAAGAGACGAGGGAAGATCCTCGGCACTGTGACGTTCAGTTTGAGTATATTTTATCACAGGTCAAGCATTTCGGTATAACACTACTGGCGCATTTGGGACCACAAATTGATTTTTTTGCGGTGGTTTTCCCAAGCGACTACAATATGGGGTTCTTCAAGAAGGGCATTTAGAAGGTTTCTTCAGGGTCGGCATCGCAAGTGTGACGCCCCTGGTGTTGCATACGTCCATAGGCCACGGTGACCGCTTCCCATCAGGTGGGCCATGTGCTTGACTGCCAACTAAGTGGTATAAAAAATTAATAATAATAATTTCCTATCTTTTCTTTTTCGCATGTCAACCCCGCTACGCTAATAGATTAGATAATGGTTTGTCTTTATTATTTTATCGGTGCTCGGTGTAAAAAAATGTATAGTAGTCGTTTTTTTTATACAACTTAGGTCGCAGAAAAGCACACGGCCCACCTGATGGAATGTGGTTACCTACAGTTCCATGTAACTTCTTCTTCCTCTTAGCGTTAATTCCCAGTCGCATCCGAAGCTTTCAGCTCGGAGTCTGGGGTCCGTTTTTACCAGTCTTAACCACGGATTTGACTAGACCTCGATATTTTCCGTGAAGCGATTGTCATCTGACCTCCACAACCCAATGTTAACATTAGGCGATATCGAAGTTTAGCAGTTAGACCGTTGTTTTTGGATTTTTGAGGGCTCCAACTACCCGTAACGACTGCCATAGATGTTCTCATGGCAACCGGGACCGACGGCTTAACGTGCTCTCCGAGGCACGACCAGACCAATGCAAATACTCATATTTCATTCACACAAATATTTGCACTGAGCGGGGATCGAACCCGCGCCTCCTGCGTAGCGGGCGCGTTCACTACCGCTACGCCACGGAGGCTGTCAGTCTTCCTATAGTTCCATGTAACTATAGGAAGAAAAAAATCCCAGTAGTGCTATAATGGAACTAGACAACGGTACTACTGGGATCTCCCGGAAAAATAGTCCTACATCGGAAAATTTTTGTTCTTTGATTTCTTACATAAAATGATGATTAATTTGAAGGACTTCAAATGAATCATAAATGGCTTTCCAAAATAACCGGCTACTGCCAGTATAACGAAATTAAGCTCGGCTGACTAACTTTGAGAGATGAAGAAAGATGTGGTTGCCTTTGAGTCGCCGAGCTCGTGAACAATTCAGTCGAAGAGAATTGGTGAATTATATACGAAGAGCACATATTGCAGCAATATAATAGACCAAGTTATGGTATTCGATGTTGCGTAGAGATGTGGCATCTTTGGCGGTATTTTACCGTCTCTACCATGGTGAATGTTCTGATGAGCTCTTCCAATTAATCCCACCCTCTCCTTTCCTATATAGTACATTAGATACCACCCGCATACGGTGCAGAATATTCCATCAAGAACCAAGCGGTTCGGCGACTCCTTCTTCTGCCGCACCATTAAGTCTTGGAATTCCTTACAAGTTCACGGTTTCCCTCCTCCTACAGTCCCGGGTCCTTTAAGCGGGGCGTGAAAAGCATCTGATGAGGCCGTCAAGCTGAGTGCCACCATTGTAACATGATAATGGTGACCCTCTTTTCAGAGACTTTGCCTTCAGCTAATCAGGCGAGGCGAAGTCAAATTGACGTATCCTATATAAAAAACAAAAAATAAGAGGCAGCTACTCGTTTTACAGTTTACTAACAAGGTAGATATTAAAGACGAGGGCAGATTGAGAAAATTTATCCACGAGGTCCTTCTGGACTACTAGGTTCAATTTACAAATTGTTGAATGCCCAGTCGTGGAGACTGAAGACACTTCACCACCGTTTTATTAACTGGCCTTGGAATTTTGGTACACGATGATCCGCAGAGAGCCAGAGGTAAATAATAATAGCAGTCTGAAAATGAATACATTAATTTTAGAGTTCAGTTGCACTTTGGGATTAGCAAGCATAAGCAAAGTTCATGCTTCGTTTACAGACTAAGAGTGCGCTTATTAAATGGGCAAGATCATAACTGAAGTGTCGAAGACCAAACACGATTCGACTATCTTTAAAATAGAATAGACGTTAATCACCACAACATTTGCACAACACAGCAAAAAAAAAACTTATAATTCAGAGGTTACGGGCTTGCGGGTTGCAATCTAGTAATTTAGTTTGATGAACAATATCTTTGTGTAATTGACAAACATAATTTAATAAATAATTATAGAGGCTGACACTAGATATAGTGGTTTTTCATGATTGATGACATGTTTTTCTGCAAACACAAGGATAAATGTACAATTAATAAAAAAACGTATCTTAAAATCACATAGCAGACAGTACCTAGCCGGAAGCTTCAGACTGATGAAGTTACCAGAAAAAAAAATTTAATTCCATTTTATAAAATCACGCACTTTTACGCACAATTTAGTTTAATGTCTATAAAATAGTAGCCTTACAAATTTTGAAAAAGGAATATAGCAACTGATAAAAGTAGATTGATAAGGAAAAAAGGACTTCTCGTTTTTAAGCCGGGTCACTCAAGGGTTTTTACGCACTATCAAAACCAACTTGACTTTTTTATCCCAGATCAGCCTGTCTTAAAATCACAACGATTGTAAACGAGCAGTGACAAGGGGTTAACCCGTCATTGCCAGAGGCTCAATGTAAGCCGCTTACCGTCGGCTTCCACAACTGCTGCTGGATTACAAGAACCTGATACCATCTATATTTTTGTTCATTTGCAGTTTTTATTTGCAAGAACTCACGTATGACTTCAGCCGGCTTTTCCGTTTCAGGTTTGTATACTTATGTTGCTTGCTATTTGACTCAAACTATTTCGCTCTCTGCAAATACATAGATAGGGAATAAACAATGGTCATGTTTGTATATTGTACACGTAAGTCCTGATCTCTTGGGAATATCGGGATTATGTTACTCAAGGACATTTATAGCATTCCGTTTGTGAAATAATGTTTAGAATCGGCCCAATAGTTTAAAAAAATATTTTCTTAAAAATATTTCCTCTGTAAGTATTTTTTTATTAAACCAATTAGGTAGCTGACAAGCACACGGCCCAACTGATGGAAAGTGATTACCGTGGCCTATGGACGTATGCAACACCAGGGGCTTCACACTCGCGCTGCCGACCCTGAAGAAACCTTCTAATGCCGGTCTTGAAGAAACCCATATTGTAGTAGCGTGGGAAAAGTTAGTACAGTTACAGTGATGTGTACCAATACACATTATATAACCTGCCATATATTAAATTCTGGTTTTAATATCCAGGTTTACATACTATTACATAATATGTGAAACACTTCATCGAAATCGCTCAAACTGTTATTGCGTGACTGAGCAACTAACATAAACATATTCTTTCATCATCATTACGAAACTGTACACACAATAATGTAACCACTTTGCTTACCAAACTAGTGAACAATATCAAAGTTATCACGTTCGGCCACATGAACGTTGGCACTTTAAGTTATGCGCATATCATGATATATGTGCTCAGTTAATTTTAGATTACAACGCGAGAACTTGTGGCGATTTATCATAAAACGCCGTACGCACGTGGGGGTTGCTCTCTACGTAACTATAGGCGAGGTTCATACTGTAAGCGAAAATGCTTAGCGCGTTACAAGAGAAACTGTTATTTATCAGGAATAATAAACAGTTTATTGGCGTATATCTAGACTATTTTCTCCATTCTAGCGTTAATTCTCAGTTGCATCCGAAGTTTTCTTTCACCTCGGAGTCTTTACCTGTTATATTTTGGTAGAAATAAACATGGATTATAATTTATATCATGTATTTATTTAGGAGCGCACAAGGTACATGTTTCACATTCTAGAAGCGTAAGAGAGAGAGAGAGCGAGAGTGGGTGTGTGAGCATAGCATCCCAATGCAATGTTGCCACACTCTCATCTGCGGATTTAGCTAGACCTCGATATTTTCCGTGAAACGACAGCCATCTGACCTTCACAACCCAATGGTGGCATTAGGCGATATCGAAACATTGCAGCTAGACCGTTGTTGTTGAACTTTTCAGGGCTCCAACTACCCGTAACGACTGCCATAGATGTTCGTATGGCAACCGGGACCGATGGTTTAATGTGCTCTCTGAGGCACGACCCGATCTATGCAAATACCCATATTCATGCATACTGAGCGGGGATTGAACCCACGCCTCCTGCGTAGCGTCCGCGTTCACTACCGCTATGCAGACCTAGACTATCTATACCTATTATAAAAATGATTGTTTCAATTGCAAAACTTGAGAACGGCTAGACCGATTCGACAATTTTTTTAGAATGTTCCTTAAATGCTATGGAAAGTTTTTATGTATAATAAAAAGAAAGGGGGAAGATAATGAAGAGATCGCCACGCTCATGATGCCGCGGGTTTCAGCTAGTTTTACTAAATAGGTATTGGATTGGTATCGTAAAATTTTATTAATGAGAATATTAGTAATCACCATTTAAGTACTCCAAAATCCATTATGCTGCAGCTAAGCTAAATTACTTGTATTATGAGTTGGTCCTTGTTGGTACCTCTCGATTTACCGAATTACAGTCATTGGGCTGTTATAACTTGATTGCCAATATTGTAGCCTCTTTGTTGCCCAATTAATACCTTTAGTGATATATCTACATCATGATCGATAATCGGTTGATTGTACTTACAGCCTACAATTTTAGGCTTGCATTGCACGCTGGTAGCGGAAATTGGATAATATTTGTAACGCTTTCCGCTAGCATACAGACCACAGTTATCCCTGAACTAGGTCATCGATTTAGCGGTTAACGCCTTATAATAATTCACGTATTCAGCGCGTTGATTGGTCGGCCGCGTTACATGAGTGTGGAGTATATTCGACTGGCGGTGAGTCGGCACGATTACACCTATACAATTCTTCCTGAACAGTATCCTTCGGTGGGCATGAGTAATTATGTTTTTAGTTTCCGGGTGGTGATGGGTGTATAGAAGATGATTGAAACTTTTCACCTTTAGACCTTTGTGTGAATAGGTGAGTTAAAGCGTTGGTAGCTTAGTGGTTAAGTAGTCGGCCTTACGATTGAGAGGTCCCGGGTTCGAATCCTGGCCATTACACTACCGACGTGAACGCCTCCTAGCACAAGCAATTTAGCTTAGTTGGAGAGATTAAAAGGAATATTAGTAATGTTGGTTACTAATATTCTTAAAAAAAAGGAAAGTCAAGATGAAATTACTTTTGATTAGATTTAACTTTTTTTAATGAAACTTGTTGGCCCGCCACTATTTAGACGACGTTGCCCGACTTTTTAATCATAATCGTAATCATAATCATAATCTTTATTTGCGAATACAGGTACAGTGAGATATTACATAGATTTGTAAGTTTGTTCATTCCATATTCCACCTAATTGGTATGCAAATCAAAGAAATTACAAAATAAATAAAACAGAAGTCAATTATGTCACTCAAACTGATTTACAAAATAAGAAATTTAACAACTGCCACCCACGGCTTAGCGTGTTTTCTAGGGCACAGAAGAATCTCAAGGGGTTAGGAATGGTCACCCATCCTAAAACTAATACGACTAGCATTGCTTAGCTTTTCATCACTTAGCGCCTTCAAAATTATTGCTTCTTGCAAAAGTAGCTAATAACATTAAAGTTCATTACAGAATTTCATCATTGAATTTTAATCTATGTAAGAAAATCTTCGATCTTCTTCTTCAAATTGAAATTATTAATCTTCAGTGAATCATGAATTAATAGCCTTCATCAAAAGTTTAATTAACCTTGTGTTAAAGAATAATTACCTGAACGTATTTCCGAATTTTGTCTGATGAAACAGAATATACTAAAGTTATAAATTATTTGGCAGCCATTTTAAAATAATGAAGCGTTCGCTCGCGTCGTTCATAAGCTTTCGCTTCCTGTCGTATAAGTCCGATCGTGATATATATTATTCCCAACTCGAGCTAAGCGAACCATCATAAGTTTCTCTATAAGAATATTCTCAACACTATCATGAGTTCTTAGTAGAATTGCCGACTTAGTCGATGAGACCTACACGATGCATATAAGCCGTATAGGTGACAAAAAGCAACATCAATGTACTCCTACTTAATTGCTCATACTGGTGTTGTTTTTGTCGCCTTATCGGTAGCTGGAATTATTATCGTCATCTGAAAATACTCATCAGCCTAGAAATTCAATGCAAAAGCTCGTCTATATCTGACGCCCTCGATAGCACAGCTAGATTTATTGCACATATCGTGTAATTAAGATTTTTAGTTGTTTTTAGCCTGTTTAAAAGATAGCAAGAGTCGTAAAACTACACAATAATAGCTTCATATGCGTTAAACAGACGCGTTCTAATTGTAATACCAAAAAAATCTTTCTTAGCAATGTGGCACTTGAAAAAACCATGGTTACTGTCCCAAAAAAGTACTAAAACTCAAAAATTCGTACGATAAAACCAAAACATACCACCGGCCCATTTGAAAAGGAATTGTCTAATAATAAATGGAGCGAAAATTTCACATCATCATTAGCTGTATGGCCAAACAGAAATTTCTTTGACTGACCCGTTCTCTGAATGGCTAAACGTACCATGTTTTTTGTTCATTATTATCGTTTAACTAATTCGTTGGGGCTATCTCGGTCGACCGGTAGCCGACTGGTCATTGGGAACATTAGAGACAACATTTCAGCGGTCGGTAGTGACCATGAATAAGAGATTTCTGTCCCAAATTTTCAGTTGACTTTTAGTTTGAAATTCGAATTTGCAAATAGGAATTTATTTGATTTCAGAAAAATTGAGAGTAGGGAACAATGCTGGAAGGGTGACCATGGTTATTGGTAGTTTTTGCAGGAAAATTGTATGTTGTCGGCACGCGTTAATCAATGGTTAAAACATTCTCAGTAAAAATATACAATTTGAAAATGTAGCCGGTAAACGGCAAATAATAGACCCACTTGCTGCTTCGTCGTACCCGAAATATACCTAATACGTGAAATGTGGGTGTAAAAACCTAAGTCTTGTTCGCATCGTATTATGTATATAGTTAAACATACTTAGGCAGTTTTCTACAGAAAAAAAGGACCCAATGTATAAGAGCGTTAGAATAAATGGCCCTTAGTTGGAGCCCGGAAAATATCGAACATAAGCCAAATCCGCAGTTAGACGGGAAAAAGCGGACCCCAGATTCAGAGGTGAAAACTTCAGATACGACTGGAATTAACACTAGGATGAGGAAGCAGAAACAACTGGTATTTAGAAGTTTTCATACATAACATCTGTATATTAAAATTACACAGATATCCTGTTTTTTTTTATTAGTATAGGCCCTCTTTCCCAACTGTACCATTGATTAGTACCATTAATGGTACACACGGCGTCAGACTTCGGTTTACAGGCCACACCAACATAAAGGAAGTGTGCGTGACAGCAATACTATTAATACATTGCTTAAAGATGTGTGTCTCAGGGCCCTTGACGCACTCACACATTCGCTATTTTACTTACATGAAATATAGGTATTGATGATAGCCACTGCACCAAGTTATAATAGCATATTTAGCGAAAAACGAATAAGTAGATATAGCTGAATGGTTTAAATATGCAGCTGAACCAATAGAATCAATACCGGGTTCGGTCCTCGAGCGAGGTGCACTTTTTGTTCCTCAATATATTGAAGTCCTATTGGTCTAGTTTATTTACAGGAAACTAAGTGTATAAAATTCATATATATTATAATTTAATATATTTTTTGTATATTTCCTTGATGATACTATTACTTCTTAATGGATAAAAGGAAAGGAAAATAAAATAATTAACTTATTGTTGCAATGCAATAACATATTTACTATTATAAGCATGATATTTTTCTTAATTATGGGTATAATTAATTATTTATAGATAATAATTAATTAAGTATCAGATAAAAATATTTGATCTTTAATAAAAAATATAAAAAAAACATAAGTATAATTATTATAAACTTCTAAAAAGATATTGGAACATAAAATAAAATGTTATGTCTATTAAATTGACTGACATAAAGATGCACGAATGACAAAAAGAGAATTCCGTTGTTAAGTTCCGAACCAACGACCGGCGACAACGGTGAGGTCCAAACTTACTTACTTGCATTCTTATCCATCTCGACTATGAGAACAGATAGCACAGTGACTAAATTTGATAACTCCTATTAGTTATAGAAACAAAATGCTGCATACATTTCATAAAATTAGTTTAGAATATGATATTATAACCTTGGTGCATTTTATGTAAGTAAAATAGCAATTGTGTGAGTGCGTCAAAGGCCCTGATTGGTTTACTTGTTATGACACACATCTTTAAGCAATGTATTAATAGTATTGCTGTCACGCACACTTCCTTTATGTTGGTGTGGCCTGTAAACCGAGGTCTGGCGCCGTGTGTACTACTGGGAATCTTTGTCCCACTAGTACCATTGTACACGATACTAGTTTTGCAGCCGGGTTTACATACAGCTATACCATTGATTAGTACCATTAATGGTACTACTGGGAATCTTTGTCCCACTAGGCCTAGTAGAGAATGACGATGCGATATTGTTATTATGGTACATTGACCGCTAGTCTAAACAAGCCGACTATCTCTATTATACGACTATGAATACGTTCCACACTTCATTTAACGTTAGCTGGCCAGCCAATAATCTTGTTTTATGTTTATTACTATTTTAATGCTGAATAAGGATAATCAAAACAGTTATTATAGGTATTGCCGGTTTAGTTATGGGATACAAACTTTACTCTCCAATAATTATGATTACTAGCTTTTGCCCGCGTGGATGTCGGTTATCGCGACCACACATAGCCTATGTCCTTTCTCAAGGTCTAATCTACCCCTATACCAAATTTCATCAACATCGGTTCAGTGGTTTAGGCGTGAAAGCGTAACAGACAGACAGACAGGGTTACTTTCGCATTTATAATATTAAAGCATGGAGTATGGATGGATATGGATATGGATGGATGAGCAAGCACGCTAGCTTAATATGAATTGTGTGGGCTTTCGCAAAGTTAAATATAATAGTTTTTAAATTTTTTATGCAGTTTGCCTACAAGCCTTCTCTTTTGAGGCCCGGGGTCTACCTTTCTACTCCTCTTTCTGATCATTTTTGCATACATATCGGCTATAACGAGAGAGACTGCCGTCTGAAACCTCAACCGTGAAAGGAAAATCTGCGCTCAAGTCTGAAAATATGTGAAATTCCCGTCGACCCAAGACGGTAGTATAGGGGAACTTGGAACGCTTCAGACGGGTACCGGTAGCTGAGTGGTCAAATCATACCCCTGTAAGGGATTGGTCGCAGTTTTGAGTCCCGCCTGGGTGATCACTTTTTCTATTCTTAATCATAATAATGACCGACCTCAGTCGGTACACCTACTGTGGCCTTACCATAAACCTTAAAACAGGTCAATAATTGAACTGCTGTCATTCTTCCATCTGCAAATGTCACTTTGTAATGTCATATAAATATATAGGACTACAAAGGGATTACAAAGTGACATTTGCAGTTGGTAGAATGACAGCAGTTCAATTATTGACCTGTTTTAAGAGTTCATGGTATGGGCCCTGAACCACAGTAGATGTATCGGTTAGCAGCTGAGGTCAATTTATGGGTAAATGGATTCCATTTAACATCTTTGAATTTGGATAGGGACCCAAATACCCCACCTAAACTCTGGAGGGTTAGTTGAAACCAATATGTGCAAAATGTATAGTTACTACATGTAATAAAATGTATACGCTTACATGAAATTTTTAACTGAAAGAAACGAATATTTGATAGGAAACCTACATATTTTTTCGTTTTTTATTTTAAGTACTAAATGTATGGGGACGTGTGAGTGTGAGTATCTATAAAAACCTGTTGAGCGCCTTTCTCTGTACTACAACGTTCATACTTTTTAAATAATAAATCATAGTAAGTTACTAACAGAACAAATTCAATTTACTCGTACAAAATAGACGCCATTGTTATTGTGAACTTCAATGCCGTAATCAGAATCCGATTGAATATTTATGACTGAATTACAGCTAAATGTTATTTTGATGGGGAAATGAATGGTATCGAGTTACAGGGTTTGATGCTCCGGCTGATAATAAAACAGAAGGTGAATTAATTGTAATCGTGCACGGAATACAAATTACGGGACGGAGAATATAATTATGTTTTATTGTTCCACAGGCCTGTTATTGGAATAATTACTTGTTCATTGGTTATTGTCTTGTTGGATTATATAATCAGATTTACTGGTAATTATTCGCATTCAGGAGATATCGGTGCTTCACCGCATAATGATTTCAGTTAAATCTGTGTTGTACCCTTTAATTATACACAATTAACACGGTATTTAGACATTCATAATATTTTAATGAAATTTTAAAGCAATTAGTGTACTATTCAAATTGATTAAGATTGGAAAAAGTGAAACGCTCAGACGGGACTTGAATCCACGACCAGTGCCCAACAGGGGGAATGCTTTGACCACTAAGCTAGCTAGCCACAACTTGATCATTCCCACCGTCGTCGCCCCAAGTTGATTGTATAGGAGAATTTAGAATGCTCTAGGCGTGGTTCGGTAGCTTATTGGTCAAAGCATTCCTCCTGTAAGGAACTGATCGTGGGTTCAAGTCCTGTCTGAGCGTTTCGCTTGTTCCTATCTAAACCGATTCATAATATTATTTTCTCAATGCAAGAACGCGTACTGAATACCCTGTTCAAATCTGTTTCCAGATAGCTATAACTTTGGAGTCTCAAGACTACAGTGAATAGATTACTTCTAGATAAGCGTGCTCCACCGTCGACCACATCGTCACTAACCAAAAGGTAAGATAGTTGTCAAACGCAAGCCTATCAACAATAAAAAAGCCTTTCTGACCTTAGGGTTAAAAGGTCTGAAGTCGCTAGCATATAAGCCATACGAGCCAAACCAAAAGGAGGCAAAATAGCACACCACGGAGACCAGGTCTCAGATCCAACAGATACAAAAGAAATAAGACCAAGTAGGCCAAAAACTGTTCAGTAGAGATTAGTGTCGTAGTTCACGCGCAATAAGGATTAATTAGAAGGCATTTCTAGGTTCAATTTAACTTAGTAGGAAGCTTCCTAAATTGCTTCAGGTTTTACGTTTCATTACTGTTAATTTATAGTTTTAATTATTCGCTAAAGTCTGAATTGTATTTTTTATTTGTAACTTTTGGAGTAATAATTATTTATCCTATTGAACAATTAAATACATTGGTTATTTAGTTTCAACATGCAAAGGCATGCATTTTTTGTAAGGCCGCTTGAATCTACCAGATTTCTTACTCGGGAATTTCAAAAGTAGGTAGGTAGTGCAAAGTTCAGATAGTGTGAGGACTTTAGCAATTACCTTCCTCTCCCCCCCCCCCCCCCTCCCTTCCCTTCATATATGGAATCTAAAACTGTTAGCAAAATGTAGATGGTGATAAGCCTCTGTCAAATAAAATATCAACTCTAGAGAAGAATAGTATTTAAGAGTTCGTAAAAACTTAATCACTGTTATAAAGGAAAATAATTCTGAGATCAGAACAGATCTCAGTGTTTCGCTAAGCTGATCCTATAAGTCCCTGAAACTCCTGAGTTATAATACAAATTTTAAAACAAAACGCTTTCATTTTCTTAAAAGTAACCATTTTCATAAATTCAAAGGGCCGGTTCTACGCAGAACCAGAAATATTTCAAGAAAACAATATTTCATTCTCGTAACATTAACATGATTAACTCAGAAACATTACGAGCTGAATAATCTACATATTATGTATTTAGATCTTCGCAATCCCACGGGAAATTAGAGCCAGTTGTTCAACCTATCGACACAAACATAATTGAAAAGAGGCAAATTTTATCATTTGGGCACGGACATAAAATTTGTACCTACATTTTGCGGTTATAAACCCTCGGTCGCACCATGCTGGACTTAGGCAGATATATTTTATGAGATATTGTATTATCTTTTATGGCTATGAAACAGGCTAGCTTAGAGTTTTAGGAAGTTTATAATCGAGTTATTGTGGAACTTGGATTAACAATATGTATCTAACAAGAAAGGAAAGGGATAATTATTGAAATTCCTTTAAATAATATTACGAGTACTAAGATATTTTTTTTTTTTTCAGCTTATCTTAATCACTGTATGTTCTGAATTTTAAATACCAGCTCGGGTGTCACTAGCTAAGTGCTCCTACCATCTGGCACAACGGATCAACGTCACGGCAGAATATTTTTATATCGAACCTACCCCTGAGGTTCCTACCTAAATACCTTTTTATATAAATTTATGTAACGCTCTATTTTACTACGATTATAATTTGTAACACTATTGTAATCCAATTTTTCATTTGTCTCATCTCTCCTAGCTAGCCAGGTAGATTAGACACTATATATACATTACATTCACATATTCATTACTCTTTTTACAGGCTCTCAGTGGCCACCTAATTTAACTTACATTAACTTATTTAAGGTTCCGTTAAAACCTAATTAAAAAACTTCTCTTCGTTACAACACCTTTATAACTGATCGAGTAGTTTGCCGCCTGGTCTGGAATGACCCCAAGTTTCGCTTCCACCAACGACGTTAGGTCACGTATTGCTCTTGCCACTTTTTATACGAAAGTAGGTACTTAGAAGGCCTGGGTGCACCATTACAATGGCGGCTAAACTTTTTAAATTTTCTTCAAAGTTCAATTTTAATTAAGTTAATAGTTTAATATCCTGTTTAGTTTTAAGTATAATTTGGCAAACACACACGTGAAAATATAATTAGCAGCGATTGTAAAGGAATATTATCTGTGAGTTTATTTCAGGATTGCATATTGCAGATAGATGCAAACGTGTATTCATAGTTTTGTTCCTTTCTTAGTGGACATAATTTAATGAAGCAATGAGTTTATACATATTTATGATGTGAACCCGTGGTTACACTTTTCTGCTCTTCACGTTGAGCACTTTGAGCACATGGAGTCGAAGGTGTTTACATATTTTAGAAGCTTTGACAATGTATACATACGTAATTGCTCGTGACTGTACACTATCCTACAATATGTAATTTGTGTTCCAAACGTATACCACTTTTTTAAACGAATACTGCAACAAGATCCAGCTTTCAAGAACTTTTTTATATAGATACATATTTGGATATCTACATATAAAGTTACAAAGAATATAATATAAATCTACGAAGTTTTATCTGCAGAAAATGAAATTTTATAACGGACTAATAGAAATTGTTTGCAATTTATAATTTTGTATTGTTGTTGGCTATTTTGGTAGCCCGCGTGTCCCATAACTCAGGTGAAAATGAAATTCTTGTTTCCAATACAGACCCTATACTAATATTTGTATTTGCAACTGGATGAAAACCTTATAAGTCCCATATTTGTATGTAAACTTGACGAGGGTTAGAGGTGAATGGTAATATCCCAAGTGGCAACACTAATGTTATTATTCGCGGAACTCAATGTGTAAATATGATTACCTGGAAGTGTTTGGTATTGGGAAAGTAAGTTCGTAACTTTTAGGGACTTCTTCTTAGATTGTCCACTGTACGAAGATAAATGATTTCATAAATTTTATTTTATTTTTGATAGTTTTGAAACATTAAACGAATTTTTGAAAATGACTGATTTTATCTTTAAGATTGAAATGATAAAACCTTTTCGTTATTTATGATAGGAATCTAATAATTGAAGAGCACAAAATTAATAATAGTATTACAGTGTTAAAGGTGATAGTTACCGTATCTAAACAATTCATTTTCACTTCTTTTTCTACTAAAACAATTTGAAATGAATACTTCTCTTCTATGAATCGATTCCTAGTCAAAAGATTATCATCATCATCATGTCGTATGACTTTTGCTCGAGTCCTCATATGTAGACGTCCAGTTGGCGAAGCCAGTCTATTGCTGCCGGTGTGAGCTGCATGCATGAATGTACAAATGATTCTTTAAAGTTAATGCACCACAGTTGAACCTGCGCTGCGGTTGAACTATGTAAACACTCAAATACCTGTTCTAATTTTACTAGTAGTTAATATACAATACCATAGACATACCATTAATGAGCATAATCTCTAGAGACATCGATACCAAAACGATCTTTTCAAAGGTACCCGTGTAAGGTTCTCGAGTTGGGAAGCTGTATGGAAAAACCTTTTATGCATTCAGTAACGTAAATGGAAGCCAGTCACGAAGGTTCCTTCAAAATTAATAAACGGTATTGGATAAATTACTTCGCTACTTTCCACATATACATACAAATTGCATTCTTTACTCTCTCTTCCAGATCAGCGAAACGTCGTTTGTTTACAGCACTCGTTCGGTATAAAATTGGTTTTTCAGGAATATTGGGAATTTGCATACAAACATCGCGTGTGAACGTTCCGAATAGAGAAATTCAGACGAAGTCCGAACGAAGTATTTTACTATCAATAAACAAAGCTCGCAATCTTTTTTGTAAATTGAAAAATGTTTTTGTTAAATAATATTATGTCGAGGAAAACGAAAGATGTTACCATCTAAAAAAATGTATTTTGCTTTTTGTTTGTCGTTTATCAAGTAAGCCTTAATATTTTTCACCTCGCTAACAAACAAAAGGACAGTCTAGTGGTAAGTGATTAACATTTGCAATATTTATTTTGGGCCAGAGAAACCATAACATGTTTACATACACACAACGCCTTGCAAAAGTCCTACACACATAGTTATTGTATTACGATTGTATGACTAAAATGTTTGTATGTAAATAGCAACGTCACGCGATGATCGCATCACTACTTCGGGTGAAAAGCGTGCAGTCGTTTTGGATAAGGGTGACGCTAAGGTAAAAACACGAGTCATTCCGAGATGCATTCCACGTTTGAATTCGGGTGTGACTGGAATATAAAGAAATGAAACTATGTACCTACATACCTATGCTTGAATATTTATTATCGTTTCTGCTCATGTCTGTGTAGAACAAAATTGTTTATTTCTGTCTTTCTACTTTTTGAACTTATTAGAAATAAATATAGCTTCCTACTTTTTAGTTCACAAAATGTCAGTATCAAATTGTCTCCGAATACAAATTCTGACTCCCATGCAGACGAAATCACGAGCAGAGGCTAGTTCATTTATAATATTTGCGAAAAGATCAAAGATGGAAAAACGTAATAGAAA
Source organism: Eilema depressum (assembly GCA_914767945.1). Lineage (NCBI taxonomy): Eukaryota > Metazoa > Arthropoda > Insecta > Lepidoptera > Erebidae > Eilema > Eilema depressum. Next base: position 2,557,493 of record OU612027.1, on the reverse strand, counting down.
TAATTTACTCAAATCTCGTACGGTAAGAATAACCTTCCCCAAATTTATTCATTGTTCGATTTTTTTATTAAATTACGAAAGTGACAGCGCCATTTCCCTCGAAACCGAAGCTTATGAATTTGCAAGTATTTTTTTCCAAAGCCTGTCTGTATTGTAGGTGTTTTATTTAAACATTCGCGCATAAAGCCGCGCCCTGCGGGTGGCCATAATAAAGGTTGGCATTCAACTACGCGATGTGATCTTTTACTGGTGAAGGGTCGTGGCCCACTTTAGCGTAGTGAAGTGCATCGTCAGTTCTTGGTATTTTTGGAGTTAAAATACAAAAAAGTTAACCAGAAAAGAACTCGTAACCAAATAGGATAAAGTTAAATTAACTTTAACAATTCACATTTATTGAGAATTGTTTATAATGGAGATTGATGGCACTTGGTGGAACTTGCTACACATATTGAATAAAGCACTTAGGTATTTATACTTTTTCACGTTTTTATTTTATTTTTGAACATGACTGGTTTCGCCCCACGGCGGTGAACGAAATATGTTGTTGAGAATGAAGCATTCATTTAACACTGAATATAGTATACAAAAAAAAAAAACTTTCCCCAATACGAATGGACTGGTTTTACAAATTTAAATGTACTACACGTTTAACACCATTTTTAGAACTCAAAAGTTTATAGGCTTTAAAGTGGCATTGTCAATTACGTTCAGGATGATCTAATTAATAAATTTTTAGTTGAAAAAAAAAAAAAAACTTATGAAAACTCCAAATCAAATTTATTATCGGCAGATTTTCAACCAAACAGACATAATATTATGATGTCATTACACCACAGTGCACGAACACCCTAACTCGATAACAGCCTTACTCGACGTCATAACGGATTTGCCTTGTCTCGCGGCTTCGCTTACATATATTCGTTATCAGGATCCAAAGTCTGCCCATTGTGTTCGAATTCCGAATAAAGACTGCCTTCTTTATTCGTGTGACGAAATGAGTTCTTCTTATTGCAAGGAGGTGGATCCGCGAAGGTTTCAGTCACAAACTTTAACTCACGGAGGATCTTTAGTAAGGGGATTTGGATAATGGCCGTAAAGGGGTGTAACGTGTAGCAGTTGAGCTTAATGTTATTAGGTTGTAACGTGTGTTCGTTTGTTTACATATTGGGTGATATTTTTGTGATTCGGTTGGGAGATTTGGTTTTTGCTTTATGGTGGAGTGGTTGTAAATGTCACTGCTTTGCTTGACGTCCTGAGGTTGATTTCTAGTTGGTTTAATTGTTATTAGTTTTATGACTAGTACGAGCACGAGTGTGATTCCCCTAGTGTGTTTTCTATCCGGTGGTGCGGGTGCTTGTTTGCAATCTAAGTGGTTTAAAAAAAAATACAGGGCTCTGTTTTTAGAAGTCTATCCGTCTCTATTTGACTTAGCTCATCTCCAAACTATTTATGCCGATTTTAGCCGGATTTTCATAGAAATATAAATATAAATCAACGTAACTTTGGCTACTTTTGTTTTATTTTGTAGCTATTTGTGTTAAATGCGAAAAATAATAATCACAGACCTAAGTCCACTTATAAAATCTAAATTATCCAAAGGTTTAAAAAGCAAATAATGTACGAATACCAATGATAAGGGCACGCAAATAAATAATATTTAGCGCGCCGTTCACAAGCCCGCCGCTCCCAATATTACTTGAATTTCAATTTTCTCCCGGTCGCAGTTATAAAGCGATTGTATTTTTACCCCACTGGCTGATAACGCTGCGGTTTCATACCGGCGGAGCGTTTATTGGAATCACTTATGAACCTCATAGCGATTTCTCATTTGCGTCCAAAGTTTTCACTTTGGAGTTTGAATTGTAATAAAACTAAAAACTTTTTAGCGGATTCTATCGCGATTTATTTGTTATTATTACTTTTAGTCCGACCCAAAAGTACCCAAATCACGATGAGTTGTTGGTGTTACTATTTAAGCAGAATGAGCTCACTGTGTCACTGTATTTTGCTGTTTACTGGGCTTGATTAAGAGGATATGGACTGTCTTTGAGTGACTACCGTCTGATCTCCCAACCCTGAGAGTAAAATCGGCAACAGAGCTGTTTGCCTGCTAAACAACAGCATGGGCATGGGCTAACAGGGGAGGTTGCTTTGAGCCTCAAGGATGTTGGTAGAGCTTTGTAAATCCTAGCGTATATTAGAAAAAACTGCTAATAACATTGTTTGTTCATTATCAAGAAATAGTACAAAAAAACAAGCTTACTATTACATACCTTGTGCCACAATAGTTGTTTATATTATGTCTGAGGTCTAAATATAATGGATTTTTGTTCGAATAAAATTCCGCAAAATATAGGGTACGCCTTTTAGCTGCTAAAGGGCCTGTAAATCATAAGACTAGTAAAAAATAATTACTGAAATATTTTCTTGAAAGTATACCAGCATCGTGATGATATTGGCATCATTAGGAATTTTAAAAACGCTCCGCTCTCCTCTCCACTGTTCTAAATGAGCTACCTAAGTGTTATCTTTATAAGGTTTCTATCTAATTTAGCACTGTGGCAAGGGTGTGACGATGGGTTTTTCGTACACTGGGCCTTAAGAGTTAATGATCTGTCACTTTTTAATATAGAAGATTTAAAGGTAGTTCGATCTTTTTTCAGCACAGACGAGAAGATTTTTTTTACCCTACTTTACGAGTCCCAAACCCGGTTTTATCCAACACTTGCACTTTTTAAACCATTCTCTTTCTCCTCCTAACCATAATTCGACTTGCGTGGCTTTGACGGGAGTGATGTTATTTATAGAGTACTAGCTTTTGCCCGCGGCTCCGCCCGCGTGGATGTTGGTTATCGCGACCAAACATAGCCTATGTCCTTTCTCAAGGTCTAATCTACCCCTATACCAAATTTCAGCAAAATCGGTTCAGTGGTTTGGGCGTGAAAGCGTGAAAGCGTGACAGACAGACAGACAGACAGACAGAGTTACTTTCACATTTATAATATTAGTAGGGATAATTTCCTTTTAAATCTAAATGGAAAAGAAATAAAATCCAGAATGGAATTTGAATTCATAGCAATCACATTTTATAGGAAACACTCTACTAACTAATCTACCTGACGACTATGTGAACGTACAAGATGGGACGGAAATAGCATAGGTACTAATTGCTTTAAAATTAGAAAAAAAAACTACCTGTATCAAACTTGGTTACTCAAAATTCTCATCAACACTCTACAAAAAAAAACAAAATTACTCGATTTATTTAACCCAAAAGGGCAAAATAATATCGTTATCTGAAGGAGGTAGGGCGTTTTGGCATTTCCCGTTCGAATTTAGAACTATCCAATTGGGAACCCTGTAGGAAACTACAGATAAATAACACTTGCTTAGTACCTATTGTATTTTCGTCCGTGAGTAGGGTTGCCAGGGTTCTTGAGGAGAGAAGGTTAGGTTATTACTGGAAATTTTATAGTATAGGGCTGCGTACTTCTTTCTGTTGCTTGTATAAAAAATATATTAACCCTTCGTTGCTAACTGCCAGTGACGTTTTTAGTTACCTACTAAACATTCGCTAGAATATATGAAAGTGAAGCGAAAATAAAATTAAAGAATATTTCTTATCACCTATTATAAAACTAATAGTTATATCTATTTTTGACTACTACCATGGACGCCCAAGATCGTGTGAAGTGGAGGAGGAAGAGCCGGAAGGCAGACTCTGAGCTCCGAGGTCATCTTGGCCACGGATGCTATCAGGAAAATGCGTCTATATGCAGATGATGATGATGATATCTATTTTTGACTTTAAGATACCTATTTTATAACGAAAATTTTGTATTGTTTACTTGCTCACCCTATAATGACCTTTTACGTTTTTTTATATCATTTAGGTTTCAGATAAGCACACAGCTAACCTGATCAAAGTGGTTACAATGGCCTATGGACGAGTGCAAGGCCAGGGGAGTCACACTCGTGTTGCCGCCCCTTCAAGAACAGAGAGATTCTGTGCCATTAAGGGACGAAGACAAGCAGGACAAGCCTTTGGCCTTCCCACTGACACCACAAAGCCTCTCCAGTGAGTTCGGGCTACCCTTCTCACCGCCCATTTCTGTGTATTTTTTTGTATTTTTTTTAAAAGAAATAAATAAAGTAATATTATATGTACAAGCGTACTCATTCGAGTCAGAATTACATAACAAAATCTCAGTTAATTTCATAAATGTTACAAAATCCAATTGCTCTTACCTTTAAACATTTTGAATATTCACAATAATTTATCTTAAGCGATTTAAGCTATGGGTGGACGAATCACTTTAAAGCAATTCTCGATTACAAATTCGGATTGAGTGCAAAGTAAACACTCCTCTGATCTGAAATTGTAATGCAAAAACTTTGAGTAAAGAATTGAATATCCAAGAAGTTTGACCACGAACGGAGTAAGAATTCATTATGTTAGCAAAAACTTTTTTCCTAATTGAGTCAGTTAAGTCTGTGGTTGTAGTAGTACTAGTAGAACTAAAAGTTTTATTGTTTTTGTATGTTCATCGCAGATATTTTTTCTTGTCTGTGACTTAAAACAGGGTAGCATTTTTAACAGACTTTTAAAAAGGGGGAGGTTCTCAATTCGGATATGTTTTGTGTTCCAACATGAGTAAATACGAATTTGCAAAATTGTTTTTTCAATGCAGGTTTATTGCAAAATGATATGATTTGTTATGCTGTATGTTTTTTATCTATTGCTATTATATTTATATGTCGTTTAGCTAGTAACATATTATACATTTTAATATTATTAAAATAAGTCATTTTGGGTGGGTTAGGTCTGTCATTCCTTCTTCGAGTATTCATTTTCACTTATTGTATTTTGATATAAAAACATTGATTTATTTAAAACCACAATAATCGGTCGTGTCCAACACAGGTGAACAAAGAAATATTTACACTTGCATAAATATTTTAAAATATTCCTGTATTTATTCAGTCATCTTTATCAAATTCTTCTTTATGAAATCATAATTTTAGTGCAGTTGAAACTTTAATGCAGCCCTTAAAGTTTAAACTGCACTAAAATTATGATTATAAACGTTTATATTAAAGATATAAAATACGTTCGTAGTTATAAACCTGCCCACCCTGGCCCACCTGGTTAAGAAATGCAAAATTAAATCAATTGTGAACTGAATTTTAAGCAAAGTCAGAATTAAGGTTGTCGTTTTAGAGGAGAGGGGATACTTTGAACTTGTACAAAACGAAAGACGTAATATACCATGAGGTTATTCGGTTTTTTTCGGTGAGGTTAGGTCTAGCGGAGTGTTTCGTACCGTGACGAAACACTCCGCTGATAAAGTCTGATTGTATGGTACCAAATGTACCAATAGATCGAAATTTTGGTCCGCAACTTCCAATAAATTGTGACAAGCAGGCCTAGAGTGACAAATGAACAAAGAAAATACCAACAGTAATACCAAATAAATTACCATAGTTCCTTTGGCCACCTTTGGGCTATTCATTAATCACGTGATCTTTTTAAGTAATTTTTTAAATTAAGCATATACATACATTTGGCATTAAGTCCGCCTATGTACATTCTACTGTGCATAAAGTTAAATAAATAAAAAATAAATAAAAAATTAATAAAAATAACACTATTTAAAAAAGTTACTTTAAACTTGTTGTTCACAACTGTACTTAATCAACGGATTTTATGTAAAAAATATAGCTGTTGGTGTATGATGGGACCTATGGGCACCTGAATAGGGGTCGAATCTATTAATTAAAATTTATATTATTCCAGAGGACGAATGGGTGTCTTAAAAATTAATTAATATTATTGGTCCCCTACCGAAGGACCAATGGGCTCCTAAAAAGGGGTCGAATTTACAACTTTTATGCTAGGGGTCGAGTTTTAGAGGACCAATGGGTGCTGACCCTATTAGAAATAGTTTTAATTAAAAAAATAAATTCACTTCACACACTATGAGTGTTACACTAGTTCGATTTTTTTTGTTAAAGCCAATTTCCATAGATTAGACTCTCACTTGACTAATAATATTTTTTGACAGAGCACCCCAAGTTGACGTAGCGCTCCATTTGACGACGCAGGTCGTAAAGTTTAAGTGCGTGAGTCGCGACCAAGAGTAATTGCATCATTTTAATGTCGCTGACTTAGTTGCTTACCAAATAAATTGAGGAAAGGGAAAATTATTCCCAGTGGAGCCCTTTTTCTATTACCATAAAGACTTGGGATTCTTTACCAGTTTTATGCTGGTAAAGAACCTTACTTCCTTCTTCATACAATACCAGTTCCTGTCAAAAAACATCTAAAAAGGCCATCAAACTGAGGGCCACCATTACAGTAGTTTTTGTATCTGGTAATGGTGACCATCATTTCTGAGACTTTAGCTTACCATTAAGTGCGATGACATAATAATGACGCGCCCTACAACAAAAAAGAAAAGATGTACACGGCCTGCTAGTAGATAAGCCGTTATCATGATCTATGAATATTGCCAACATAGTACTGCGTAAATTGAGTGGCGCCTAAAATAAGTAAATAGCGGTAGCGTTTAATTTGAGTTTCGTTTAGTGCAAATATTTGTATAGTATTCTACGCCAATTTTGTTTCTGTATTACGTATTTAGGTACCGTAAAATTATTCCTAAGTAATACATTGTTCGACTGCCTCTGTGGCGTAGCGGTAGTGAACGCGGCTGCTACGCAGGAGGCGCGGGTTCGATCCCCGCTCAGTGCCAATATTTGTATGCATGAATATAAATATGAGTGTAAATAATTGCATTGGTCCCAGACCATATTGTTTGTATGTATAATATGTATGTATTTACAAAAAAAAAAAAATCTAAGTATGTATATCCGCATTCTAGAATCCATAACACAAGCTAATTAAGCTTACCATGGGTCTAGATAGCGTTGTGTAGAATGTTGTAGAATATTTATTATTTATTTATTTATTGTTACCCACATTGATGGACTGGTAAAGCAGACCCCAGACGCCGAAGTGAAAAGCTTCGGATGTAATAAACGCTAGGATGAAGAAGAAGATAATATTTTTACCCACATTCTAGATCTCAGAACACTCACTCACATAGCGCTGTATAAAATCTATACTATTATATAATTGTAAATTGCAAATGTTTGTCCGCGATGGACGCAAAAACTACTGGACGGATTTTGATGCGGTTTTTTTGTTAGAAAGGTCTTGGTTAGACTTAAAATCTTACGTAAGTTTTATTGCAATTGGTTGAGTAGAACCGAAGATAAGAGTACACGCGGGCGGAGCCGCGGGCGAAAGGCTAGTTACCTTATATATGTTTTATTTATTACATCAAAGGTGTCTCATGTGCTTCCTTTTCAAAAGCGAAAAGGAACAAAAATAACCTAAGCCCACATTAAAAAAATTGCTAAAGATTTATATTTTCCTCAAACGGCAAAACGACATACATTACCTTACATTTACCCATCAAAATCAAGTTAATAATAAGTAAACATGGCTTTCCGAAAAACGCTGTCACAATTTCGCCATCACTGCTGCTCCCATTACCGTTAATATTCCGCATTTTGATAAAAGCGTTGAGCGCTATAATAAAGACAATTAGCTTAATTGCCGGAGTCCTTAAGTTGAGCGACTTTCGGGTGCCATTTACCGGCGATGTATTACATAATGTGAGTGAGTGTTAGGGCTGAGACGCAGATTTGGTACGGAGTGTTGTGTTTGAAATATTGAAAGTGGTTCTGGGGTTATGTTAGGTAAAAGGATCGTGTTTGAGTAAGCGTAGATATAAACATTGGATTAAGTAGTTTGTGAATGATACTTATAGCTCTATTTATTTATCGACAAAATCCAGATTATTGGGTAAATCTACAAAATTTTATTATAGGATAGAATGGAAAAGTGGTCGGGGTACGCGTGTTAATATTTTTGTAAATCTTTCTAGGAATTTTCTTTTCTAGAAATATATCAGGAAATATATTTCTGTGATTATATTCGTCTATTTATGTATACAAACAAAAATAACTACTTAACGTTAACTTAATTGAAATGTTAACGAAAGCTGTCAATCCTGGTTGCAACCAATGCACCATGTAGACAATGGTCCAATTTTTTTTACTTCTCCTTTCCAGCAGTGATTTGGCTGGTCGTAGTGTCGTGGCTTTTCATCAGGAGCGACTATGATCGGACCCCCTCTCCCAAACCTAAAACTAAAAACAGCAGGTATACCTACTGCCAAGTAGGGGAAGTACTCGTACCTAGGCTTGTGCTGAGTCTTGTTGGGACTTCATAAATGCTGAGATATTTGTGATACAATGCAAGTTCATTAATCATTAGAAAATATACTGTGACTAGCGGCCGCCCGCGATTTCGTACGAGTGGAGTTCGCTTATGACAGGAGTTTCGTAAAATTCGTTTAGGTACTCTATAAGGAACCTACCCGCCAAATTTCAAGTTTGTAGGTGTTATAATTACTGACATTTAGTGCCCGTGGTATTTCGCTTTTATATATAGATTAAGTAGTAATGTATTTTATTTTGTTCGTGGCTGAATATAATTCGATAAGATATTTTTTTTACAAAATTGCAAAATCAGAATTTATTTTTATTTATTTATTTATATACACTTTTTGTACTTACACCATTAAAAATAAAACATTAAAAACATAAAAGTAATCAGATCATCAGTTCAAATCAGAGTTTAAATTTCCAATCTAATCTTAAAAATTTAAAACTATCTATACTAAAATTTCAACAACTTTCAAGTATACGAATAAAATCCAGATTATCTTACAGGGTTACTACCCATAACAAAACTAGTTAAACTAAAGATATAAAATAATTTTGGACTCCTCCAAGGTTTCAATTCGGTCCCAAACATGGAGAAGGAAATGATAGCGGAGTTGTTGCAAAGGCAATCGAGTCGCGTGCTTCCATACTGTCAAAAGGACTCCTATATATAGACGTCAGTTCTGTGACGTCACCACTCAGTTCTAGTGGCACGTCGTTGCGATAGGTTGTCATTTTTTATTAAAAGTTCAAAGATAAAAATAGTTTTGACCCGATTTAAGAATGAAGTGTGCGGTACAAGGGTGTACAAATTGTAGAGATAAGATGTTTAAATATATTGATGATATAACATTTCATCAGTAAGTCCGCTATATTTTTATTTTCATTTTTAGAAAAAAAATGTCTTTATAGAACCATCTAGCGGAGAGAAGAAATAAGTAACCTTGTCTTACTTGTATAATGTTGTAACAACAATTCAATTCATTCTATAAAAAAATCACCACAATAATTTCACCGGACTTCATTAGTAATTCCGCAATTGTTATTTTATTAATTCTTACATTATATTTGGGTGAAATTGAAAATTGGAAATAAAAAAATTGAGCCATCTGTCGGTATCTGCCCAAATCATTTAGGGGGGCTAAATGATTCTGCTATAATTCTACAGATGGCCTTATTTAAAATAAATGGTGTGCATCATAGTAGTGAGACCACTATATTCACATTATTTTTAGGAAGCCAATAAAATTGTCAACATTATATTATATCATTTTAGATTTCCCAGTAACCCAGAAATAAAAAAATGCGTGGATAGGTACGTATTTTAAATAGACCTTCCAGCTGGTAGGTACCCCACAAAATATTCCAGAATCTGTTCGAGGTCCTTCAATGAAGATGACTTCTATAAAACAAAAAAGTGATTTAAAAAATTACAGCTTAAATTTGCTATACCTAATTGTATATACGTATACCAGAAATACATAAGTGAAAATTTTACAATATAATTTTTTTTTTTTTTTTTTTTTTACTCATACAATTACAATCTAGACCTTTGGGCTAATAAGTAATTTAAATTTAACTTAATTTGCTAACACTTATATGTTAAGAATGTGTCCATTGGCACTTTTCTTATAGTCTCTATTGATATTGTACGACACTTTGTTCTTGTGTTCTTTAAGCGTAGCACTCACTGCACTTCGTTACACTGATTTTATTAAAGTAACTCAAAAGGTTTAGTTCTTTTTAGTCTCCTCACTATGTCCGTGGTGTCAAGTAGCTGAATAGCCTCGACGTTCACATGATGCAGAAGCCTTTGTTCGTGTGCTTCGGCGTGTTTTTTTATAACTTCGGTTACAAGATCAACTCCAAGATCACGGTGGATGTCATCATTTCTGACGTACCAAGGAGCATTTACTATAGTCCGAAGTACCTTATTTTGGAATCTTTGTATACAATATAATAACATCGTTTTTTTATATTTCTACATTATTTTCTTGCTTTATTAATTTCCTTTTTGAAAAAGTTAGGGATCCGTACTTAGCGCCTTCGCTCGCATAGGCGGGTGCGGGTCGCGGACGTCCGCTTCGCGTGCTTGTTTCATGTTATTTCAAGAGCAGCGCTACGTGAGGCGGATACCCGTCACACGTGACGCGGGCGGTGGGGCCCGCCACGCGGGCAGCGGGGCACGCGCCGTGTGTCCGCGCGACGGAGCACGCGAGCGGGTCTGTTTCAACAAAATCATCGCCCGCCGCTACGTTATCCGTGTCACACGCGCCGTGCTTGTACAGTCGTTGCAATAAACTTAGAATAATCCTTAGCTGCAAACTGAAAGCTTTTTTACGGCAAATACCTTTGAAATTTTTTGGTAAACGAAACTTAAATAGAATGTTATTTTGAAGGTCAGTCTTATATTATTCATAGAACAACATAATATATCAATATAAAATGCAAAAGCAGGAACCTGCTCCCGGATGCATTGCACCACTTGTACCCCCAAGCGAGTCGCGAGCCAGCCCTGCTAATAGGTATATTGTGTAAAGTAAAACCAAAAATTCCGTGAACCAAAGGAGTTCGCCTCTTTCTTTTCAGTTTTGACAAACCGTGCAAAATTGTCTTTGATTTACAATAAACTAATTATGATAGCTGTACATTCTTATACGAAAACTTGGTTACAAATTCGCCACACAACAATCTAGACGTGACATAATATGGGCTAATTGGCTGACGCCTTTGTTCACGTCGTCGTCTTTTGGCTAAGTAATATATCAATAAATGATCCATAGTTATCGACTGTACACCGACGCTATTGAAATTATACTGGTGACAGACGCCCGTCGCGGACGTCAGCGACGGAGCAGCGGACAGGCGGGCGCCCGGCACGGGCGCCCGCGCCTGACGTTCGCGACCCGTACCTGCCTATGCCAGCGAAGGCGCTAAAACTCCAATAATGCAACCCAATCATTATGTCCTTATATTCCTTATATCAGAATTCCACGCGGACGGAGCCGCGGGCAACAGCTTGTATATATAGTGGTCAATATGTAAGTGGTCCCGCTGTCATGAAACACATAGATTATTCTAGAATTCTGTGCAGCGCTTTGTGGCGAGTGGTAAAACTACAATGGAAATTGCATGCATTATTTCTATTTGGTTTCGCCATGCCACACTAGAGGGCATTCTAAAAAGTGGGAGGGGCTTAGACTTAGGAGAAGAGACGCGTGGGGGACGAGGTATGGCGTCATGCCCCCCGCGTCTTCTTCTCACCCGCATTTGGCGACGCGTTTTTATTACGAGAAATTTCACTGGAACATCTCCGTTTACTAATCATATTCTGTCCTCCGTGGTCCCAAACTATTTTGTACGTCACTGGGGAGTTATTAGGATATAATTTGAACCCCTTCCGCTTCTTACCTCGTGTCTTGAGCAGACTTTATTGCTGTATTTCCATTAGAGGATACGTAGGACGTAGGTATCTTTTCACTTTAGATATTCATGACATCTTGATATCTGTGAAATGTAGACGAAATTAATCCGGTAATCATCACACCAAGAATCTATATTTTGATTTATAATTATTAGATACATACATACATTATATATACGCCTATAAGTCCGATAAGGTGTAGGCAGAGGTCTATTAACACCCACATTTAATTTCACGCGTTTATTGAGTGTATACATTTTTTCAACCATTTGCAGTGTTGAGCTGAAGTTTAAATAAAATAAGATTTTTTCAGTAGATAACATCTTAATACGAGTATTATTATATATTTAATTTATTACGTTAAAGTTTCATTGCATCTGGAATATGTAGCTCTTATCACCCATATCCGTAACTTAAACTTTAGAAATACTTTCCTATAAATATGTCGATTGCTATCTATAGTGTTGTACATAATTTGATTGCATGAATAGATTGAGTCAAGTTTCTGTACTATCAATAGAGTAATAGCAAGTTGGGGAATACATTTCACGAAGATAAGACAAAATTACCTTATATATGTTTTATTTATTACATCAAAGGTGTCTCATGTGCTTCCTTCAAAAGCGAAAAGAGACAAAAAGAACCTAAGCCCACATTAAAAAAATTGCTAAAGATTTATATTTTCCTCAAACGGCAAAACGACATACATTACCTTACATTTACCCATCAAAATCAAGTTAATAATAAGTAAACATGGCTTTCCGAAAAATACTGTCACAATTTCGCCATCACTGCTGCTCCCATTACCGTTAATATTCCGCATTTTGATAAAAGCGTTGAGCGCTATAATAAAGACAATTAGCTTAATTGCCGGAGTCCTTAAGTTGAGCGACTTTCGGGTGCCATTTACCGGCGATGTATTACATAATGTGAGTGAGTGTTAGGGCTGAGACGCAGATTTGGTACGGAGTGTTGTGTTTGAAATATTGAAAGTGGTTCTGGGGTTATGTTAGGTAAAAGGATCGTGTTTGAGTAAGCGTAGATATAAACATTGGATTAAGTAGTTTGTGAATGATACTTATAGCTCTATTTATTTATCGACAAAATCCAGATTATTGGGTAAATCTACAAAATTTTATTATAGGATAGAATGGAAAAGTGGTCGGGGTACGCGTGTTAATATTTTTGTAAATCTTTCTAGGAATTTTCTTTTCTAGAAATATATCAGGAAATATATTTCTGTGATTATATTCGTCTATTTATGTATACAAACAAAAATAACTACTTAACGTTAACTTAATTGAAATGTTAACGAAAGCTGTCAATCCTGGTTGCAACCAATGCACCATGTAGACAATGGTCCAATTTTTTTTACTTCTCCTTTCCAGCAGTGATTTGGCTGGTCGTAGTGTCGTGGCTTTTCATCAGGAGCGACTATGATCGGACCCCCTCTCCCAAACCTAAAACTAAAAACAGCAGGTATACCTACTGCCAAGTAGGGGAAGTACTCGTACCTAGGCTTGTGCTGAGTCTTGTTGGGACTTCATAAATGCTGAGATATTTGTGATACAATGCAAGTTCATTAATCATTAGAAAATATACTGTGACTAGCGGCCGCCCGCGATTTCGTACGAGTGGAGTTCGCTTATGACAGGAGTTTCGTAAAATTCGTTTAGGTACTCTATAAGGAACCTACCCGCCAAATTTCAAGTTTGTAGGTGTTATAATTACTGACATTTAGTGCCCGTGGTATTTCGCTTTTATATATAGATTAAGTAGTAATGTATTTTATTTTGTTCGTGGCTGAATATAATTCGATAAGATATTTTTTTTACAAAATTGCAAAATCAGAATTTATTTTTATTTATTTATTTATATACACTTTTTGTACTTACACCATTAAAAATAAAACATTAAAAACATAAAAGTAATCAGATCATCAGTTCAAATCAGAGTTTAAATTTCCAATCTAATCTTAAAAATTTAAAACTATCTATACTAAAATTTCAACAACTTTCAAGTATACGAATAAAATCCAGATTATCTTACAGGGTTACTACCCATAACAAAACTAGTTAAACTAAAGATATAAAATAATTTTGGACTCCTCCAAGGTTTCAATTCGGTCCCAAACTATTTTGTACGTCACTGGGGAGTTATTAGGATATAATTTGAACCCCTTCCGCTTCTTACCTCGTGTCTTGAGCAGACTTTATTGCTGTATTTCCATTAGAGGATACGTAGGACGTAGGTATCTTTTCACTTTAGATATTCATGACATCTTGATATCTGTGAAATGTAGACGAAATTAATCCGGTAATCATCACACCAAGAATCTATATTTTGATTTATAATTATTAGATACATACATACATTATATATATGCCTATAAGTCCGATAAGGTGTAGGCAGAGGTCTATTAACACCCACATTTAATTTCACGCGTTTATTGAGTGTATACATTTTTTCAACCATTTGCAGTGTTGAGCTGAAGTTTAAATAAAATAAGATTTTTTCAGTAGATAACATCTTAATACGAGTATTATTATATATTTAATTTATTACGTTAAAGTTTCATTGCATCTGGAATATGTAGCTCTTATCACCCATATCCGTAACTTAAACTTTAGAAATACTTTCCTATAAATATGTCGATTGCTATCTATAGTGTTGTACATAATTTGATTGCATGAATAGATTGAGTCAAGTTTCTGTACTATCAATAGAGTAATAGCAAGTTGGGGAATACATTTCACGAAGATAAGACAAAATTACCTTATATATGTTTTATTTATTACATCAAAGGTGTCTCATGTGCTTCCTTCAAAAGCGAAAAGAGACAAAAAGAACCTAAGCCCACATTAAAAAAATTGCTAAAGATTTATATTTTCCTCAAACGGCAAAACGACATACATTACCTTACATTTACCCATCAAAATCAAGTTAATAATAAGTAAACATGGCTTTCCGAAAAATACTGTCACAATTTCGCCATCACTGCTGCTCCCATTACCGTTAATATTCCGCATTTTGATAAAAGCGTTGAGCGCTATAATAAAGACAATTAGCTTAATTGCCGGAGTCCTTAAGTTGAGCGACTTTCGGGTGCCATTTACCGGCGATGTATTACATAATGTGAGTGAGTGTTAGGGCTGAGACGCAGATTTGGTACGGAGTGTTGTGTTTGAAATATTGAAAGTGGTTCTGGGGTTATGTTAGGTAAAAGGATCGTGTTTGAGTAAGCGTAGATATAAACATTGGATTAAGTAGTTTGTGAATGATACTTATAGCTCTATTTATTTATCGACAAAATCCAGATTATTGGGTAAATCTACAAAATTTTATTATAGGATAGAATGGAAAAGTGGTCGGGGTACGCGTGTTAATATTTTTGTAAATCTTTCTAGGAATTTTCTTTTCTAGAAATATATCAGGAAATATATTTCTGTGATTATATTCGTCTATTTATGTATACAAACAAAAATAACTACTTAACGTTAACTTAATTGAAATGTTAACGAAAGCTGTCAATCCTGGTTGCAACCAATGCACCATGTAGACAATGGTCCAATTTTTTTTACTTCTCCTTTCCAGCAGTGATTTGGCTGGTCGTAGTGTCGTGGCTTTTCATCAGGAGCGACTATGATCGGACCCCCTCTCCCAAACCTAAAACTAAAAACAGCAGGTATACCTACTGCCAAGTAGGGGAAGTACTCGTACCTAGGCTTGTGCTGAGTCTTGTTGGGACTTCATAAATGCTGAGATATTTGTGATACAATGCAAGTTCATTAATCATTAGAAAATATACTGTGACTAGCGGCCGCCCGCGATTTCGTACGAGTGGAGTTCGCTTATGACAGGAGTTTCGTAAAATTCGTTTAGGTACTCTATAAGGAACCTACCCGCCAAATTTCAAGTTTGTAGGTGTTATAATTACTGACATTTAGTGCCCGTGGTATTTCGCTTTTATATATAGATTAAGTAGTAATGTATTTTATTTTGTTCGTGGCTGAATATAATTCGATAAGATATTTTTTTTACAAAATTGCAAAATCAGAATTTATTTTTATTTATTTATTTATATACACTTTTTGTACTTACACCATTAAAAATAAAACATTAAAAACATAAAAGTAATCAGATCATCAGTTCAAATCAGAGTTTAAATTTCCAATCTAATCTTAAAAATTTAAAACTATCTATACTAAAATTTCAACAACTTTCAAGTATACGAATAAAATCCAGATTATCTTACAGGGTTACTACCCATAACAAAACTAGTTAAACTAAAGATATAAAATAATTTTGGACTCCTCCAAGGTTTCAATTCGGTCCCAAACTATTTTGTACGTCACTGGGGAGTTATTAGGATATAATTTGAACCCCTTCCGCTTCTTACCTCGTGTCTTGAGCAGACTTTATTGCTGTATTTCCATTAGAGGATACGTAGGACGTAGGTATCTTTTCACTTTAGATATTCATGACATCTTGATATCTGTGAAATGTAGACGAAATTAATCCGGTAATCATCACACCAAGAATCTATATTTTGATTTATAATTATTAGATACATACATACATTATATATACGCCTATAAGTCCGATAAGGTGTAGGCAGAGGTCTATTAACACCCACATTTAATTTCACGCGTTTATTGAGTGTATACATTTTTTCAACCATTTGCAGTGTTGAGCTGAAGTTTAAATAAAATAAGATTTTTTCAGTAGATAACATCTTAATACGAGTATTATTATATATTTAATTTATTACGTTAAAGTTTCATTGCATCTGGAATATGTAGCTCTTATCACCCATATCCGTAACTTAAACTTTAGAAATACTTTCCTATAAATATGTCGATTGCTATCTATAGTCTTGTACATAATTTGATTGCATGAATAGATTGAGTCAAGTTTCTGTACTATCAATAGAGTAATAGCAAGTTGGGGAATACATTTCACGAAGATAAGACACGGTGCAGTTTTGAGTAGGTATAGGTACATAGTTTTTCAGTTTTGAGTAAACATTTGTAATTACTTATGTGGCACGTGGAAAGGGGTTACCATGGGCCTATAATAGGCGTATGGAATACCAGGGGCGGCAGACTCGCGCTGACAACCCCGTAAGAACATCATACATTTTAGGCATACAGACATACAGTCATGAACTCTCAATATTTAGGGGTTCTGCATGAGTGCCATCCCGGGCTCCGAGGTGACTGTTTTGGACAAGACAAGGCTGAAAATAGTATAGAATAATATGATGAGACTGTAGCATGTTATTGTATACTATTTTAAGTTGATATTCAATTGCCACTTGAACACTGCTCAAGCATTTTTTCGCCTGCTGATGAGAATGATAAGATGAGAAACGAGATGACAGAAAGATGAGAGAGAGGTGAGAGATGAGGGACAGGGACAGAGAGAGAGAGAGTTGAGAATGATGAGAAAGATGATGATGATGAGAACAACCTACAAAGAGAGAATAGATCTGTGAATTTCTTACTTTTCTATTCCTTACATATTTATTTCATGTAATAGCACTCCATTCACTTTCAATTCTCAACAAAAAAAAAACAACTAAATCCATCAATCCATTTGCGCAACACGAATGCACTACCAAACGTACACACTATACACAATACGAGAATTGATCCGAACAATACAATAAAATATCATTTTGGTTCACGCAAAGCCGTAGTACATTCAGTAGTTCAATAAAACAGAATTCCAAAAATAAACACGAAGTAACTCCAGAGACACAACACATTTCACATCACGCATTCTTAACCTGTGTTCCTCTTTCCTGTATATCCCTCCGGGTCCCTCCCAACCGTCGATAATTGACTGGAGGGATTAACTATACGATCCCGGATATTGGGATTGTAATAATGGTTTGTTTATTTAATTCCGGCATGAAACGGTATCCAGATTTCGGGAATTATGTTGCTTTATGTTGTTGAAAGAGGAGAATTGGTGTTGGCATTCATTGTTTGGGTTGAAATTTAAGTTTAATAGGTGGTTTTTGTATGCTACTATTGTAGTAAACCATGAAAACCACTTCATCCATATCCATACTAATATTATAAATGCGAAAGTAACTCTGTCTGTCTGTCTGTTACGCTTTCACGCCTAAACCACTGAACCGATTTTGATGAAATTTGGTTTAGGGGTAGTTTAGACCTTGAGAAAGGACATAGGCTATGTTTGGTCGCGATAACCGACATCCACGCGGGCGGAGCCGCGGGCAAAAGCTAGTAGTGAATACGAGTATTACTTGCAATGTGTGCAAAGAGACGGTGAGTAGGGTAGCCAGAGCTCACTGGAGAGATTTTGTGCTGTCAGTCGAAAAACCAAAAGGCTTTGTCCTACTTATCTTTTGCGCTGACGGCACAGAATCTCTCCGTTTTTAAAGGGTCGACAGCACGAGTGTGACTCCCCTGGTGTTGCATTCACCCATAGGGCATGGTAACTCTTACTCTTACCATCAAGAGGGCCGTGGGCTTGTCTGCGACCAAAGTAGTATAAAAAAGCTAATGACAAAATGCATTTCAAAAATTATAACACACGTTTTATTGGTGTGGTCGTTAGAGCACCCAGCTGAATAGCACCTAGCCTAGTACAGTTAGAACACCTGCTGAAAATTTCTTCTGCTCTTCGTGGACTAGAATAAGTGCTATTTAGGCAGGTGCTCTTCGGCTGGGTACTCAAAGTGAACTACACCATTTTATTGGCAGCTTAATTTTGATAAGTAATCCCATAAATATATGTGTTTTCTTCTTCTTCATAATAGCTACATCAGAATCACCACAATTTGGCCAATGTGAAGCTTTTCAAGAAAATCAAATCCAAAGCCACGTTTAGCCACGACAGTTTAGGTTCCGTGTATTGCTCCCAATTAGGAGATTGACCACCTGATCAGTGGTTGAATTTTAGGGGTTATGTGTTTTCATTTGTAATTTGTATCATTTCGCAGCAGATTCTTGTAAGATAGCGTTCATCCGTAACCTAGAATTAA
This sequence comes from Eilema depressum, assembly GCA_914767945.1. Lineage (NCBI taxonomy): Eukaryota > Metazoa > Arthropoda > Insecta > Lepidoptera > Erebidae > Eilema > Eilema depressum. The sequence continues at coordinate 2,538,753 of OU612027.1, read as the reverse complement.
ATAGGAATAAATTAATACCACTTTCCCTAGCTTGTGATACAGTTTATCTAAAGAATAATCTTTGAGAAAGATTAAAAATACGGTGAAGACTGATGTCGCCCAGTCCTTTTAGTTAATTAACTCCCAAATTAACGGGGCAATGTTTACTTTTGCCGTGAAATAATTAAATTTTCTAATTATCTTGGTAGAATGGAAATAAATTGCTCGCTAAGATGAGTTTATTTTTACATTGAATTTAGGAGCAACTATTGGGAAGAAATTGCTTTATGTCTCCCCCCTAGACAAGTGGCAATTCGTTGCTCGGCGTGTGATGGAATAGAATGACAAATGGATTTGACGTTTTTGACATTCGTTGACGCCTGTCATATAGGTACGTCAAATCTCATACATTTGGCATTCTATTCCATCATACGCCGAGCAACGAATTGCCACTTGTCTAGAGGGGCTGTATCGTCGCGTATGAGCGAACCCCTGACTCCGAGATGAAGACTACGGGTGGAATTGAGACTAACGTAAGGTTGACGATAAATTATCACTGGAGAGGTAGATAGGTGTATTAACTCCAACAGAATAAGTGGTAAATACGAAACTAAAAATTCAGGCCTAATCCGCACTGCGTCACATTCGTAAATTGTGAAAAACAAAACTAGGTACGCGAAAATAAATCTGTCTGTATTTGATACTTTTATTACCGTACGAACACAATAAAACTGAAAAGAAAAAAATATTTCACGTTCAAAAATCTCCAACCTACAAAATTTTTATACCATTTTAGAGCTATCTCAATAGCTTTTGCAGAAAGCCAAATAATAATAGTTTGCTGTTTTATTCAATCGTGAATATTAGTGCAGCGGAGTTATAGGAGCCTCTTCATCTTCTTCATCTGATTGGGTTCTTCCATCAAAAGGTACCCGGTAGACGGCAGTAGATTCACCCCTATAGCATAAGATTAATGACATGACATGACGAAATGAGTAAATAATATGTCAACCAATTAATTAGCCAGTTGCATATACTGGATATAGGCCTATCCTAATGTGTGCACTAGTATCGATCCTAGCTTTGCTCATCCAGGAGCGGACTATGGAATGAGCTAAAACTTTTGGGTTTTCTTTGAAGGATAACATTCGTAATGACAACATTCCACAAAGATTTGAACTTACCGACATAGTTTGTAGAATAAACAAACAAAATAACTGAAGAAAAAAAGAAAATTTGCCGAAGGACTGTTATCTAGGAGTACAAACGAGTCAGAGTGGAGACCGCGAATCTCAAACTGAAGATGGAACGCTCCGTCCTTCAAGATAGATTCCTTCAACCTAAATAAGGTATCTGGAAAAGACTGGATGCACAAATAATATGTATCAAGTATGAAATTCAACCATTATTTTATTTATGATGCAATATTACAGGAACTAATAAAGTACGTATTTTTGCTTATTTAGCGAAGCTGAAAAGCCTCAATCGACAGCTAGTATTATTTATATGTAATACTTGTGCTTACCCACGTACGCATAGGATTTCTCCTTCAATGATGATATACGATGTTCCTTTTCCTTCGTACAAATTAGTGCCTAAGCTTCTTACAGCTGAATGCCATCATTGTAACATGGTACATGTTTGTAATCCCTATGACCCTCTTTTCTGAGACTTTACCTTCAGTTTACCATCAAGCGAGGTGAAGTCAAATTGATGTATCGGTTTAGTTCATTTAATTTTTTTTTTGCCTTATATGGAATTGACTGCCGTTTGCCCGCCTAATACCGAGAGAAAAGCGCCAGAGCTTCATCCATCAAACATTAGGTTGCCTTGGGGCCCATAGATCTAGGTCGGGCTATATACGCCCACAAGACACGAAAAATCTGATCTGGTTAAGTAAATATATTTAAGCTATCTGCAGAACCAAAACTTAACAATTAACTCTAAAAGTATTTTTTAATGATGTAAAAAGGAAACTTAAAAGGCTTTTGCAGCTTGGTTAAGCTTATCTTCAACTAAATATTCAAAAGTTTTGAGCACTACTATAGGTTCGTATTGATTTTTGTGGATTATTCAAGTACCTTTTTCGAGAACCAGAGTGCCCACTTTACTACTCGTAATAGAGAAAGGGTAGGAAAGGCAAAATGGGTAATAGAAAGTTAGAAAAAAATTCCAATAATCCTACCTACCTAATGAGAAGGTCAAGTTCGATTATTCTTGTTAGGATAAGAATGGCTCTTTTTGTTATAATATTGGCTTCGACTCGTGATTAAACCATTTAATCTTTAGACAAATTCGTAAGAATGCTTGAGGGTACAAATTCGACATAATATCGACACATACACGGTTTTTCTGATGTCCGGGAAAAAGATTTATTGGTTGTCAGGGCACGAATAAGGTGTTAATAATTGTAAGCGGCTATTCATCAATGGATGAGCCTGGGCCAGGCAAAGGGAGATAAGCTAAATTAGGATATATTGTGACGTTCAAAGTTCCGTCCATGTCACTTGCTCCTTAATATCTAGGTTATCTAAACGAGTCTTTTTTTGTTAACTGCCTACTAACTAGGGCTTTACAATAGTTACCCTAAAGGAGTTACGAGAATACGAATCCTCGTTAACCTCTCTAGGTATAAATTTAAATTGGCAGAAGTCGACATCCAAGACCGGGCTTTTGTATTTGTTTATACTACTTAAGTCGCAGACAAGCACACGGCTCGCCTGAAAGGTTACCGTGGACTATGGACGATTGCAACACCAGGGGAGTCACACTTATGCTGCCGACGCTCTAAGAACAAAGAGATTTTGTACCGTCATTAAAGAAGGCAAGCAGTATAAGCCTTTGGTTTTCCCACTGACAGCACATAACCTCTCCAGTGAGCTCTAGCTCACTTAAACATTTCTGCTTTCCAAAGGGAAACTACGACTGAACTAATGTCTAAGGTAAGACTTTGGTATTAGACTAATGAACTAGAACATAGTATATCCCTTAAAAGTACAGCATTCGCTATCGTAGTACAAAAATTATTAGCTGCAAAAATTTTGAGCGATAACAAAATGAGAACTAATAGTAGTGTAAGTACACACGAACTTTTATCGCTTACTTCGTTTGTCCTTTTATTCGGGCCACACTCGGCGCGGCCAGACCTGACCTCTCTTTTTTATCTTAATGTGTTTGCTAACTTCTGACAGATACTTACACAATACACACTATTGAAATTGGAGCACTTTTGGTTTGAATTCGTAATGCACATTACTATTTAGTACCGCTTTATCAGATGAGAAAGTGTGTTATATTTGTTTTAGTTTCAGAAGCAAATGGTACTGGTTATTAGACAGGTAGATAATTCATAGTTTACATTTTTTTGTTTACATTTTTCAGTTGCCACCTTGACGGCAATGGGCTCGCCCTCTGTGTTGTGGAACCGAACATCATAGTTGGCAAAATGTGGGTGTACCTATAACCTTTTGGCAAAATGTCGGTGTAGGTACCTATAACTTTTCTTCTAAGCTCTGGCGCCCTTTTCTTTGTGTTTTTGTAACTACCTTATAATTTTATACTTTTTCGCATTAAATTTAGGGTAAGCTTTATAAATGGCAGGGCAGAACTGTTTTATGTGAGTACATTTTTAATATCAAACACCCCATATAATACTCCTAGTAGGCAATATCTTGCCAACACTGATACGTGTTTCTTTCTTTTTATTATACCCCAAAACAGTGTTTGAATATTCATAAATGTTTTTATTGACAATAAAATTGAAATAACTGTACATATTTATACCCACATACGGTCACACATCCCCCTGTAGCTATGGTTAAAATTTTACAACACGCCGTATAAAGTTTTATGGGTACGAAAATTTCAAATATGCTAAGTTGTATAGTAAAGTGAATGTGTGTACATTGAAACTTAAGCACTATACTAAAATAATGTTGAATCTTTCATTTTCAGTTGACAATAAAGATTTTTCTTTTTTTTTCTCGTTAGTCATCCCGTGATAAATCTCATTTCTATTTTCTCTAACGTAAATACTAGTGAAATAAATCATTTATACATTCGTTATTCATACAAAACAATAAAAATGTTGCTGTACTCAAAATTCGCTTAGTTGACAAACGTGTAGCAGTGCTACGCTGCTCTACGGTCTACGAAACCGTAGCCTGCTACGAATTTTATTACGTATTTAGGTGGACTGCACACGGCTGCATGCGGTTTGCAAGCTCAGCTACTGTACCGTTTTATGCCGAATAAATTTATAGCCAAAACGGTTTCAATGTATTTGGTTTTAGCTCGAATTTGCTTAGATCTAACTGTGGGATTTACGAGTCGGGTAATATAATACTGACTAAATTAAAGGAAATAGATCTGAAAATAAAATTTTCTTATCGTTATCCGATTTTAGAATTGAATTTTACTACAGAGTTACAAAGTATTCAGATGAGACGACTACGGGTGCTAAAGAGTATTTTTGTAACTGTCATAATAAGCCTTTGAAAATGCCGTGAGGCGACACCGGCCAGGTTAAGAAATAAAATATTGAGAAAAAGTACAAGTCTACTTAACCCTGAAGGCGTGATGCATAATTTTTTTTTTACAAAATATTTTTAGCAGTCTATCAATTTAAATAAATTATAACAAAATACTAGCTTTTTGACCAAGCAATAAAACTTCAATGACTAACCGTTGGCGTTTTGGGGAACACAATTAATAATTAGGGGGAACTCAAACTAGCCGTTCAGCAAAAACGGGCGAATCTCAAAACTTCGCCCAACTTCCCCAATTCTAATCAAAGAAAAACCTTAGACTAATACAACATTAATCCACGATTCCTTAATGAAAACGCCAAAAGTTTAAGTAATTTGCATCAAAAAGTACCGGTTTGTTGAGTTCTCATAAAGTTTGTAAATTAAAATTAAGATTTAACGCGTTTCAGCGGTCAGAGACTTATTTTCAACTTTTTTTATTATTAACGAAACGCCCACTCGGGCTTGACGCTGATTTTCAGTTGTTCCCCGGAATTATAAATATTTATTTACACAAAAGTATGAAATATTAACAGCAGCTTAATGAAGCGATGGCGGGTCGCTTTGTTCTTTATTAACTCTGAGGAGCTACTTAAAGGGGCTAATCTGGGCGCTTATGTTTTTATACTACTAAGGTAGCAAGTAGAAGACCTATCTGAGGCTACATTGTTGATATATTCAATGCAGGAAGGGAGAAAGAGAAGGATATACAGTTAGTAATCTCATTTTACCGAGCGCCGGGAACGCACCGTATAGAGTTACACAATAGTAACTATATAGCTATCAACGTGCCTCCGAGCTGGTTATAGCCATTGTATTGAACGTTTAGTAGTACTTACACAAGAACCTGGTTTACAATAAACAATTTTTTGACCATTCAACTTGTGACGTCATCATTGGTGATATTAAAATGCACTTGTTTTTCATACTATTGTATTTAGTCTATAATTATCATACTCTTGGCAGTTCATTTACACCCTACACTTAAAATGTTCCAGCCTCAAATTTTACTGTATCCTAGTACGTAGTGTTTATTCACCGTATAAATTTTCTATTAATAAGCGACTTTCGTCCTAAAATAGTCGTGTTGTTGTAACGAAATGGTAATTTATTCGGTCTATAAGTCTCAAAGCGACAACAGGCCCTTAGCGAGTCTGAGACCCTCATTTTTCCTCCCAATTAACCCTTAGAAATTGATGATACTCGTATGTTATTAATACATTTACTGTTTCGCTCTTTCTGAATTCATAATACTGCGTATGTTACTGTTTAGTAGGGGAACACTCTTTAGAAAATCGGGATAAAACATTTCAGAACGCCGGATGTTATAATTTCTGAGGAATAAAACTCCGATTATTCAAAAACTCGTTATTTATTTGCGCAAAAGTCATAAATAGCAATTTTTAAATTTCGAATTTGCGGGATTATAAAAATCTGACTTTAGAAATTCGTGCTTGTAACTTTCGGAATTAAGTAGTATACCGGTTAGCTGTCTTGGTTCTTGGTTTACAGATGAGGTTCTGATGCAGGCCTTCTCAACTTGCTTGTGCGGTTGGTTCGGGCCCCGAAGACCTTAGTAGAGCTCTATGTACCCTACCAAAACCAGATTTACATACGTTTAATATTGGAAATATAATGTAGGTAGTTATGATAATTATACCTTCTGGTCACTTTCTCTAAATGTATTCCAAAAGGACACAACATTGGGAAACTAGATCCTTCACAAAGAACGGCAGGACATTGTATCCCACGGTAAAGCGGAGTAAGCCATGGATTTCCTCAACCATACCTGCACGAATATTTCCTGATTTATTCTTAGCCGAATTGGACTTGAAAATACGTTTGTAAAGGTGGATTTCACAATGGAGTTGCTTTTTTATAATCTGTTCGTCTAGTATGGTAAGAAGTTAGGCCAGCTCCGAACTTACGACTTACACACAGCATGCGTTTTAGTCGGTTCAAGCCCGACATAATAATAATAGCCCCTCTCCAAAAGGTGGGGGGAGGGGGGGTATCCGTGGGGATATTGCGCTCGATAAAAAAAAGGTGGAGTCCTGGAGATATAGGCCACCATTCTAGATGCTGATGATCTTAAATACCTTGACCTTTTTCAAACCTAACTTTAGGATACGGAAGATTAAAAAGAAGGAAACACGTTTGTGCCCTCCCTAAACTAGGAACCACAGTCAAGATCCACATGTGGATCATTGGATACTTTTATATACGCTCCGATCCCCATGTGGATCTTTGGATACTTTCATATCCGCTCCGATCCACATGTGGATCTTTGGATACTTTCATATCCACTGCGATCCCCATGTGGATCTTTGGATACTTTCATATCCACTGCGATCTACATGTGGATCTTTGGATACTTTCATATCCACTGCGATCTACATGTGGATCTTTGGATACTTTCATATTGGGTTGAGCACACCAGTTTTTTATCGTTAAGTGCTATGTCTTACGTCCGTGTTTCGTGCGGGCCCTAAGTTCGGATTTTGCTTGGTAGCTCCCCAGCTTTTTATCTCCTCTCAATATCATTGCTGGAAGAAGCTGACGTTAACGTGGTTATAAGTAGTTCAAAATTGATATCACTACCTCGTATTTAACAAATTGATTAACAAAACTATAAAGCGATATCAAATCAAAACGTTATCCATTAAAAGATGAATGGTTTAGTTTTATTTCCCACCCTTTTCTACCCCGGAAATATCACTCGCATACCTGTACTTGCCCTTACAGCGGTATGTAAATTTAATTTTTCTATACCATTCGAGCCCCGCCGTGAGCGCGCCTACGTTGTAAAAAGTTTATGGCCAGGTATATCATAAACGTACACAAATGTATAACGGAAAATGAAATATAATTAACTGAAAAAATATTGTGTTTCAGTTAACATGATACTCTACTTTATGTTTTTGAATAAAATACTTCAAAGTATCTTTGTGTTTATGATTTACGGTTTCCTGTGTACCGAACAAAACACATTGAAATAAAACCACTTTTGCGGACTCTATCGCGATTTATTTGTTATTGTTTGCTTTTAGCCCTACATTTCGTCTACTGTAATACGTTCAAATAATATTAAAATAAGATAATTTTTAGGCGGATTTTGATTACTTTCTTCCATTCTCCTCCTCCGTAGCGTAGCGGTAGCGAACGCGGCCGCTACGCAGGAGGCGCGGGTTCGATCGCCGCTCAATGCAAATATTTGTATACATGAATATGTCTATTTGCATTGGTCTGGGTGTTTTATGTATAATATGTATGTATTTACAAAAAAAAAATGTATCTAAGTATGTTTATCCGCATTCTAGATTTCATAACACAAGCTAGTTAAACTATGCTTATCATGGGTCTAGATAGCGTTGTGTGAGATGTTGTGGGATATTTATTTATTTATTCTATTAGTGACCGGTCAAAAATCTAGTTGAAACTTCAGTTTCGGCCTGTAGGTACCAATCGCATCAAAAGCTTTCCTTTATAATTCGAATTCCGCTATCAAACTTCGCTATAGATTTGTTTCTTGGCTTTTACAGGAGTAAATACCGTTCCACTACTTAAAGACTAGAGCCTCATCCGTCATAATTATCAGATATAACTTGCCCTGGAGATCTTGGTGTTACCCCAATCATCTATACAATTTTTCTTCTTCATCATCCTAGCGTTAATTCCAGTCGCATCCGAAGCTTTCACATCGGAGTCTGGGATCCATTTTTCCAATACAACTGCGGAATAAGCTGAACTTCGATATATTGCGTGAAGCGACTACCATCTGACTTCCACAACCCATTGGCGTTATCAAAGCATTGCATTTAGACCAGTTGTTGGACTTTTCTGGGCTCCAACTACCGGTTACAATTGCCATAGAGCACCGATCCCATCTGACTGAGGCACGATCAGATCTATACAAATAGCCATATTCATGTATAGGTACAAATTATTTACACTGAGCAAGAATCGAACCCACATCCTTTGCATAGCAGTTGCGTTCACTACCGCTACAACACAGAAGGTGTCATCTTTACAATTGAATATTCCTATTATTTAGTCAATTGTGAGTACTTACCGTGAGTTCGATACTACGGACAGATTTGCTATTATTATTCAAATGAATATATTATGTTTACGTACGCAAACGACGGCTTACCGTGCATCGGATTTTGGGGTTCGTGATGGATTTGTGATGTGCCGATTTATATTTTCGATTTCCGTTTCTCGATTATTATTGTTGGTTTTATTTACTGTCAACAATAAAAATTACGGTGTGAAAATAAAGTATTTTTTTACATTTGGTCAGTCAGTTGACTGCACATTGCTAGGTAGTAAAAGCTCACACAAAAGCTCAGTACAAATCAGAAGATAAGGACCACCATTTGTGATGCTATTTGCCTTAAAATGGTGGTCCGTTACTTGACGGCCTTGATAGATGCTTTTTCACGCCCCGCATAAAGGACCCGGGACTGTAAACTGTAAGAAGAGGTAAACACGTGTGCGGGCAGATCATTCCAGCTCTTTATCGTGCGACAGAGGAAGGAGGCCTCAAAGCATTTGGTGCGAGACGGAATGGATTCTAACGTTCTATCGTCCACCACTGATTCTACAACATTGTACACAACGTTATCTAGACCCATGGTAAGCATAGCTTAACTAGCTTGTGTTATGGATTCTAGAATGCGGATAAACATACTTAGATACTTTTTTGTAGATACACACATTTTTTTACATAGCAATACTCAGAACACTACAAATATACATATTCTTACAAATATTTGCACGGAGCGGGAATCGAAACCGCGCCCCGTGCGTAGCAGTCGAACGTTCTACCGGCCAGCAAATTGAAAATTATTTCGTACTAAAATAAGTATGTGCAGATACCTAGTTATTGGGTATCAGTTTGCGATCAGCTTCCTTACTACGTTATAGTATTAGAGTCATGGTGAAAACACACAGGACTAATTGACATACTTTGAACTTTTTAATTTTATCGATATTATTGTTTGCTTTTAGCCCGACGTTTGTTCTACTTTTCTAGTCGGAAGGAAAGTAAGTAATAACAAAAAATACATTGCGATAGAATCCGTTAAAAAGTCGTAAGGAAAGCATTAACTATGGAAGTGGATGACTATAAGGGGAGAGGAAGACCTAAAAGGAGGTACATAGACTATATGAAAGATGATAATATGGTTAAGAAGGCAGTGAATGTTGAGATGACTGCAACTAGAGATGAATGGAAAAAGCACACATGTTGCGCTGCCCCCCTAGACAAGTGGTCAAAGTCAAAGTCAAAAATCATTTATTCTGTATAGACCATCAAAACGGCACTTACAAAACGTCAATAATATACATATATGTACTAAAGACTAGCTTAGCAAATGGACCACCGGTTCGAAACGCGGCCCCGGCCTGAGAAGACTCCGGCAAGAAACTCAGCGGGCTTTTTTTTTTTTGGTCTATTTACAAAAAATGCTTAGTCTACTTAGTCTAAATACAATCATTTGTTTGAGAAGCATGCATGAGTGAACAGCTCAATTCCAAGCAAGTTTATCATCTAAATATTCTTGTATTTTATAATAGCCTTTTTGGCACAATTTCCTCTTAACTTCATTTTTAAATTTATTTATAGGTAAATCCCTAATTTCATTAGGGAGCTTGTTAAAAAAGCGTATACAGTTACCCTGGAAAGAATTACTAATTTTTTGGAGTCTGCTATCACAGACTACAAGATTGTTTTTATGTCTCGTATTTACGTTATGCCTGTCACAAATTTTTGGAAATTTGGAAATATTTTTCCTTACATACATTAGGTTCTCGAAAATGTATTGTGACACTACGGTCAGAATGTCTATTTCTTTAAACTTTTCTCTGAGAGAGACTCTTGGGCCCAAATTATAAATAGCTCGCACAGCCCGCTTTTGTAATATAAATATTGTATTCAAATCCGCGGAATTACCCCAAAGGAGAATTCCGTAGCTCAAAATACTATGAAAATAACTGAAATAAACTATTCTAGCCGTATCCACATCTGTCAGAGTCCTAATCTTTTTTACAGCGTAGGAAGCTGAACTTAATCTACTGGCTATTTTATCAATATGTGATCCCCACTGCAGTTTGGCATCAATACTTAAACCTAAGAACACTGTTGATTCCACAAGGTTCAACACCTGACCATTGAGTTGTACATTGGTTTCCACCTGTTCAACATTAGGTAGGGTAAATTTAATACATTTAGTTTTATTCCCATTAAGGCAAAGATTATTTGTACTAAACCAATGGACCACTCTTGTTAGTGCACTATTCACTTCGTCATAATTGTTTAGTTGCCTCTTAATTTTAAATATTAACGAAGTATCGTCAGCAAATAAAATAATACTATTTTTGTCTCTTACGTAGTAAGGGAGGTCGTTTATATAAATTAAGAATAAAAATGGTCCTAGTATCGAACCCTGTGGAACGCCCATCGAAACCACAGATCCTACTGAGCGTGTACCGTTAACATCGACCCTCTGAATTCTATTGTTCAAATATGAAGTCAGAAGATCGAGAGCCTTGTTCCTTATTCCGTAATGTTCTAATTTCCTGATTAATGTGTCATGGTGGACGCAATCGAAAGCCTTGGATAGATCACAGAAGACACCCAATGCATCATGCTTATCTTCCCAGGCTTTGTGAATACAATTTAACAATTCTACACCAGCATCGGTGGTCGAACGTCCTTTAGTAAACCCAAACTGTTTATCATGAAACAGTTTGTTTTCACCAAAATGGGTTAGCATCTGTCCTAGAATTAGTTTCTCAAATACCTTACTCAAGGTCGGCAACACAGAAACGGGTCGGAAATTAGAAGGATCTGTGGTGCTGCCAGCCTTGAACAAAGGTATGACTTTGCTATGTTTCATTAAATCAGGAAATATACCGTTGCTGACACAGTCATTAAACACAGTTGCTAGGTGGGGAGCAATGACATCAATAATACTTGATACAGTTTTGACTGATAATCCCCATAGATCCGCGGTCTTTTTGATATCAATAGATTTAAACGCTTTGGTGATATCCTTGCTATTAACAACTGAGAATACGAAAGTGTCCTCACATTTTTTTACTGATTCCATAAGCAATGACTCGGCGGAGGTGGAAGACGACTGGAGAGTTTTGGTTGTCAATAAGGGAATGTTTGTAAAAAAATTTTCAAACTCTGTCGCAACTTCCATGTCCTCCGTGACATGGCGATCTTCTATTTTTAAATGGAAATCTCTTGCAACTGATGAAGATTTCCCACATTCAGAATTTATTATGTTCCAAGTAGTCTTAATTTTATTAACAGAATTCGCTATTTTCTTTTTAATGAAGTTTGACTTCGCAAAGGAACAGGCTCGCTTGAATATTTTGGAGTAATTTTTAACATAATTCTGAAAAGCAGGGTTGAAATTGTATGATTTTTCAGAATACAGATCAAACAATCTCCTCCTACTTCTATAGATTCCCGTCGTTGCCCAGTCACTGAAAATAGGACGCTCGCCAATCGATATTGTTTTTGAGGTAAAAATTCTCCCAAACTCAGTATTGATTAGGTTAATTAGATCCGCATAAGACTCTTCTACACTAGTATACGAGGGCAAGTCGGGTAGTTTATTCACTATACTTTCTTTAAAAGAGTCTAAACGATGCTGGTTAATCGGCACAAATTTAATTTCCTTTTTACTAACTTTACAATTATTTCTCTCACAGGATATTAATTGACCACGGTGGTCCGAGCCTACCGCATCCACAATACATTTATTAATTGGTTTAATATCTGTGAAAATATTATCAATACATGTGGCACTAGTTGCAGTTATTCTGGTAGGTTCCAAGAACATATTAATAAGATTAAAGGACTTGAACAGATTTAACATTTTGTTTCTCTCTACTGGCACTAGGGTGTTTTCTAAAATATTTACATTGAAGTCTCCACAAACTATTATTGCCTTTTTGGAGTAACGGCATTTAAAAAGCGCTTCTTCCATCCTTTCTTCAAATCTTGCATAGGGCGCGTCCGGGGGGCTGTATACGCTTAGTACAATGAACTGCTCAAACTCAATACTCGCTATCTCAATAACTCGCTCAATAGAGAGGCTTACTAAGTCTTTACGTTCTTTAAATTTTATATTCTTATTAATAATTATTAGGCTGCCTCCACGTTTGAAATTTCTTCTACTGAACGAGCTTGCGACCTGGTGCTTTTTGAAGTTGAACATGATCTCATGGTCTTTCAACCAATAAAAAAAAATCGATATTTTTTGTGTAACTGAGTTACACAAAAAATATCGATATTTTTAAGGGTCATGTGCAACTCCAATTCCAATTCTTTGCCCTTTATCAAGCCCTCAACATTCTGGTGCACCAGGTTTAATATCTTATTTTTACTATTTAAATTGCATACGGGAGACTTGACTGTCTCAAAGGCCGTATGACCATGTCCAGTACATTGGGACATATTGTAAAAAAAGTTGCTAGATTTTTTATCTGTTGTCAAGAAGTCCTGTCACTTATTTTGGATAAAATTATCCACTATGTCAGTATTGTTATTATTATGTCGCTCAATAAAAGCTATGTTATTAGACAGAAAGTTGCCTAGTACATTTGCAACCTGTCGTTGCAAAGATTTCGATAGTGTAAAACTATCAAATGTCAATATAAAATTGTTCTGTAATACGTAATTACAGTCAAATAAATCTATGGTCCTACAATATGTAGATATGGTATGTAATTTTCTATTTATATTATACCTTATGTTATTTTCCCCAACTGTAAAAGATTTACTGTAAGGTAATGCGCACAATATTACCTGTTTAATTGTTAACCCTTTCCCCCCGGGGTAGTGATTTTTAACGAATTTCCGGTTTTGAAGTTTATTATCATAATAAGGTAGGTAAAAGGAAACGCACAGATTTTTTTTAGATTTTTATTATACCTAGAAGTACTATTTCCTAGACCTAGACTTAAAAGTACCGTCAGGAACTTTGTGTTATCATAATGTAAGGAACTGTAATAGAAACTACAAGAGTAATGAGATCCAATAATTGACTTAGTAGTTATTAAATAAATAGGATTTAATTACTGATTAACCTCGTGGTATCCAGCAAAACAATTATTCTTCTCATTTACACACAAAAACACGTTGCAATGCGAACATTTAAGTACTATGAGGTTTCGACTGAATCTCTTTCAAAGTACAAACCTCACATCTTCCCCTGTTCTCTACGAACGTAGGACAATGGATGCCTCTGTTACCCAAGTGTACGTCTTTTATGGTGGATTGGTCAGATTTACGCCTTTTGGAAGGGCCGCTTTACTCAATATTATCAGTAGAAGTCTTTCTTTTCTGACTAGCATCTTTCATTGCCATCAAGCCTTGAGTAACAGAGCGTCGAAAATCTTTTACGGTAGTCTGTTCCATTATAAGCCCATGAAAGACATATGAATTGCCCAGAAGGATGTCCAGAAGGCCCCAAAACAACCTGTGTCACCATTTCGGTGATTTACGATCTATACAGTAAAGGGCTCTCAAACGATCCGCTGTAGGTATCTACGCCGCCCATGTAACTACGAGTATTGTAATCTTTGACAGCCACAGGGCATGTAATGGCAGACTTCCTTCCATTTTTTCTTTATATGACACAGTTGCCTCTTGGTTCCCTTGATTTCCCATTAGATACTAAATGAACCACTTTGTTATCCTTCCATTTCCAATATCCTTCTTCATCCTTCCTAGCGTTAATAATTTCCAGTCGCATCCGAAACTTTCACCTTGGAGTCTGGGTCCACTTTACCAGTCTAACTGCTGATTTGGCTGGACATCGATATTTTCCGAGAAGCGACTGCCATCAGACAGATGCCAATATCTTCAGACGGCATATCAGTCTGAACATTAGATCGAGGTATTAGAGATGTGGGTACCTGATTTATAGGGCACTCCAATACATCCAATACATCTTCATTTGATGGCGACGATGGTGGAACTTCGGCAAGAACACTATCTAGAACCCTTTCAAAAACTTCATCGAAGCCTCTTGGTGAGGGTAGTTGAAGATTTTCCACGTCATCATCGGATACACCTGCATCAGACTCTTCGTCGCAGTCCGGAAGCTCTTCTAATAACAGGGCTTCAATTAGAGCAGCATTGTTTTTAATATCCATCTCAATAGCGAAAACAATAAGAAAATAAATCAGAACAATAATAAAAGCAAAAACCATTCGTTTATGATAAAACAAAATACCCACTTCATCTAGTACCTATGTGTATTATAAAAACCCATATTTTTTGAGACAAAAATCACCTGACGGTACTTATAAGTCTGCATCAATTTTTATCAAATAGTCATATAAAATAAAGTGATAATATATTATAACTGTTTTTAGAAATGTAGTCAATAATATAAACAACGTAAATAGTAATAATAAATAGGACTTACCCATGATATTCTATTTATAAAAAAATTCCAAACACACCGCACAGCGAAGTGACAAAATGTTCGACAGGTTGTAACTTGCTGTTCAAATTCTTTGGTAACATCACGCGGGAATTTAAATAACGCGCTGTGATTGGCTTACGGATTGGGTACTCTAAAGGATCGTCAGTTGTAGATATCATAAAGTGTTTTCGAACTTAAGTTATTAGGCGAAAAACGTGGTGGTACTTCTAGGTACCGTAAGGAGGGAAAGGGTTAACTTTGTTAATTGATCATAAAAACTTATGAAGTCATTTATATTTGATTTACCTCTTCTGCCAACAAGTATTACTAACGTTGTCTGTGAACAGTGTGTACTAGATACTGCTCTTTTAATTATTTGGGAGTAGGAGGCCCCAGGAAATGAATTTATTATGACTGAATGACCCAATTGACCACTCAAATGACAACTTAAACCCTTACCAATTTCATCACAATACACAACCGTTTTACCTGTATTTAAAGGTTTATTTATTGTTGTTGTTACAGGGCTACAACTGATGGACATGTTATACTTTGTAGAATTGTCACTGTCTACAGGGACAGGACAGGGCAGAAGGGTCAACCCTTCCTGGGATGTTACAGACAGGGTGGAGCACGGCAAGGATGTATCCCAGTCACATCTCTGCCTGTATAGGTTTTCCAGTGAATGAAACCTTGCTTCATTACTATGACATGAGTCCACTAGGCTATTTAATGCCTCAATGTACTCCCCTATTTCTTTTTGTGCAATTTGGTATTTTTGTGTAATGGAATTTAAGGAGTCATTCAAACGCCTGATTTGTAGTTGTTGCTGATACATATCAGACTCATATTGCTCTGTTTGAGCTTTGCCTACCTCTATTATTTGTCTTAGCTGCAAATTAGTTTTACAGGCCCTACGACACTTGTTGATGCCCATTTTGAGGCACCTTTTCTGTTTTTGTGAGTTTGAAATAAATTTATTTATTTTTATATATTTTTTAAACTTATTTCTGCCACTACCAATTAACCCAACTGAAGAATCCAACAGTGATTCATTAACACAGGCTTTAACAATAGATGTACCTGGAATGTCAGGTGTTCTAATGTCTATCAACTCCGCGGTGATGCATGGCTCAAGACAAATCAGGTCAGGCTCCCCAGCCACCAGCTCATTATAGAGGCTATTGGAGAGGGCGGCCTCATCTGCCAATCTGACTGATTCCATGTGTGTGACATGTGACTGTGGCCATTCGTTGCTCGGCGTATGATGGAATAGAATGACAAATGTATAGGATTTGACGTTTTTGACATTCGTTGACGCCTGTCATATTCCCATACATTTGGCATTCTATTCCATCATACGCCGAGCAACGAATTGCGACTTGTCTAGAGGGGCTGACCAGAAATACACTTGGGATAAGGGCAGGAGGTTGATAGAGAATCCGTTAAAATGTAATTTTATTCCAATGAGTGCGATTCGCGTAAGCTTCAAACAGCATCATACAGGACTAAAATATAAATATACTACAAAATATATTGTAAATGTCTAGAAAATACCTACGTAGACCGTAATAAAAGGCGTTAGGATAACCCAAATGTGGAGGTTTAATAAAAGTTGGTGGAAATTAGAACTAGTTATAGGTTTAGTTCAGGTGGCTGTTTGGGTTGAATGGGAGGTGATTACGATACCAACCACGAAAATTGGCCGATGCTAAGCTTAATAAAATCGAGGAAAGTGTACTGGGGATCAAATAAATAGACACCATTTTAATACGATTTTATTTGAGGTTATCTTTGGTGTAGGTGTGATTTTTGGCACGTCTTGATTCTTATTCTTATCCTATCCTGCTGATATTATAAATGTACAAGTTCGTGAACATGTTCGGATATTTGCTAAGCCGCCCGGTTTTGATAGTTGTCGCACGGTGTGGTCAAGGGTCAACCGGTTCAGAACTGGACATGGGAGAAACAACTACCATCTTCACAAGTGGGGACTTAAAGAAGCGCCCGACTGTGATTGTGGACTCCAAAGCAGACAATGATGCAAATAGCAAAGGAGTGTCCACTCCGTCGTTTCCCTGGAGGAAAGCGTGAACTACATGACCTCACACGGGCAGCAATAGACTGGCTTCGCCAATTAGAGGTCGACATATATTATGAGGACTCGAGCAAACGTCATACGACATGATGATGATGATGATGTTCAACGAAGTTCAACGGTTAGAGCGTGATTTGATCATTCAAATCACGCTCTAACCGTTGAACTTCTCTGGCTGGAAAGTACAGAAATAGTTTATAGTTTGGAATAACACAAAAGTTATATATAAATGCAGGAATGGGTGCATTAGGTACCCATGGCTTGCGGGAACGAAGTCAAGATTTCACGCGAGCAAAGCCGCTTAGGCCCCATAGATTTTTCAGGTTGTTGAATATTTTTTCGAGAAGTTAGAAACTTATAATAATATTTTAGTGAAATAGGTCATAGTCAAATAAGAAACCTGTACACTTAGTTTGAAAAATAATGATCAAAACTTATCTTTAAGGTTAATACAACATTTGGAAAGTTTTTTTTTACAGTTAATTTAACTAATAAACTAAAACTAAATTAATAAACTAAAATATTTACAAGAATAAAAGAGGTGTCAAAAACTTAAGGCGACGAAAAATTCCTCGCCATCGATGTCGGTAACGTATCCAACAGGCTAGGCAAAATATAATGACACTATTTCTAAAGGATGAACAAAAGAAGACTGACGAAACAGATTTATGAAGAGAGAGTGAACGGGCAACCCGGTAGGGGTCGACCTAGACATACATAAATGTCAGACAGATTGAAGACATATTAAAGAAAGGACATGTCAAGAGTACCCGAAACCGGCGAGCACACGAATCCGGCGAGCATGTATGAAAACAATTATGAAAGTAGCAGAAGCAAAAGATGTATGCCAGGATTGTAGCAAGTGGAAAACAGTATTAATTATGTATGTATTTTTTGAAGAATAAGAAAGTATCTCCAAGAAATCACTAAGGAAATATTTTACAGTATTAGCCATGCTACAGGAGCAATCTTAGTAATTAATATAATAGCGTTCTTCACATTTTTATCATTTAGTTCCTTTCATCTATCTACTTTTCTTCAAGAGAATTTATTTAATAAAATACTTCTTCATTTTATGAATCTGTTCTTGAAGCTTATAGGTTTTTTTTATAATAAACTAGCTTTTGCCCGCGGCTCCGCCCGCGTGGATGTCGGTTATCGCGACCAAACATAGCCTATGTCCTTTCTCAAGGTCTAATCTACTAAATTTCATCTAAATCGGTTCAGCGGTTTAGTCGTACAGACAGACAGACAGACAGACAGACAGACAGAGTTACTTTCGCATTTATAATATTAGTAGGGATGAGTGAATAGTCTGTGTAATGTGAAATATGTTTGCTTTAAATATTTTATGTGCTGCAGATAGTCAGATCAAACGTATTTTTCTTTCTTTCCTAGATTGTGACGTCATAACATTAGATGTAGAAATTTTCTAGAGACATCGAATATTTTATTTTTTACCTTTTTATTTATATTCTGAAGATCAAATCGATCCTATTTCATATGGAGAGTCTACTAGAGCATTTAAGGTATCTTCCTCTTTTGTCGAGTCGACGGCATATCGTGTCATATTTTGTTTGCCCAGTGTGCAGCCACTTCGATAGCGTTCTCAGAGGCACACATGAGTTCCTCCGGTGTACCCGTGTTTGTACAGGCAGCACACGTTAGCAGGTGGGTCATAGTCTGCGACGTAGCTCCGCATTCACACCGGCACCGTGGGTTTACAAGGAAATTTTATAAGGAAAAACAAAAAAATCGACTATAATTTTATTATCGCCAAATGATACTACCTCTTCAAAAAACTCTTTAAGACCAAGTGAAATTTCCGAACAGAAACCATAGTTCAGTGGTTTCTGTACTAAAATATCACTTGGTGTTATACTTTTAAAGTAGATACGAGTAAAAAAGAGATACGATGTTAAAAATTAAGAATAAAACAACCTTAAAATTGAGTCCTGAATTTATGGATTGCCTGACATTTGAGACAGTGCTTGAGTGGGCAAGCCGGTGTTTTGTCAGTTGGCAGTCGCTCTTGAAAACGTCAAAATTAACTAAATAATGGCGTTATAGAACAACGAACCCCAATATAGGATTTAAACTATCAAGATCATTCACATTACTATTGGAGCTATCGGGATATTTACCATGTATTGTTTTGATTTTCCGATATTTCGGTGATCGAGATCGAGTTCGAGTTTGTAGTGAGAGTGAAACCAGTGATAGTGTCCATACGCTTTTAGAGCTACTACGAGGATTAGTAGTATCCCCCAAGCTTGACAGTACAAACTGTGTGCAACCGGGACAGGTATGCAGGACACTTATATGTAAATTAATAGTTCAAACCATTACACTGCTTCGTACCTTATATTTAATGGTTTCAAGGTCCCTCATGGTAAATTATCTTACTCACGAACAATTAAGTAAGGGTAAATTTATTGTTAAAATATGTATAGTAAATTTATGGGCTAAAACGAAGAGTTATGGTTGTATTACTTCAGGGACTCGCTGGGTTATAAATTAAGTTGGGTGACCTATGTTTTAATCGTTAGTTTCACTATCTAGTATAATTACAGGCTATTTAGATGGCCGAGGGAGGTACTTTTCACTTAATATGACTGTATTCAGACTGCTTTGTGTATGATAAATTAAATTACTTTCCTAAACTGCGTTGGTTCGCAATCACAAGCCCCCAGAGGGAAAATATGGCTACATTTTCATTTACTATATTCTTCAGTTCCACTTGAGGGGAGCGAGCCAAATACCGTATATTTACTGCAATACGAAGATTAGCTGTTATCTTTAAGTCACCTTATAACATCTACCTATAAGGTAATTGCCGGAGGCAGGACACGACAGTTTTTGCGTCCCAATTAAGCATTCCGACTGGGGAAGTACCTACCTCCGCCCTTCAGAATACCGCGGCCATAGTAACAACGTCGTGTTATATTATTGGCCGTGAGTAAGGTAGCTAGAATTCACTGGAGAGTTTTTATACGGTCAGTGGGAAGGCCAAAAGCTTGTCCGGCTTTGTCTTCTACACTGACGACACTCTCTGTTCTTACAGGGTTGGCAGCACGAGTGTGACTCCCCTGGTGATGTACACTTCCATAGGCCACGGTAACCACTTTCCAACAGGTGGACCATGTGTTTGTCTGACCCTAATAGTCTACTTTGGAACCACACGGTATTAGACTCAAATAAATCCGTACTAAAAATCTATATCGAAGAAAAACATTAATCCAGAAATACATTTAAACAATCTACAAACGTAGAAATGATAATTTAAACGTACCATTATTCAAACCGCACCTACAATTCAAGTTCTACGTCTAACGACGCTTGCTCTAAATATTCATCGAAACTTGAAACTTGTGTAAAATTAATGTTACAAGTGAATCACTACTCAGCATCATAATACGATTCCGGGGACAAACTTATGCAGATGCCGCAGGTCGGCTATACACTTGTACGCCGTGGCACCTGCTGCTACAAACGAATTTGCATAAATATAACGAGTGTGCCGCCAGCCTATTGCGAATTCAGGCAATCCGGGCTGCTATTTACTTATTATTGTTTTGTTTTAGTGGAAGGGAGCTTTGGAAATTGTTAATATAAAATGCATTTTTTGTTACGTTTATGGTAGTGTAGGGACACAGTTTTGTTAATAGGACGAGGCAATATGACGTCGATGCAGAAAACGTCGTTATAATAATCATTTATTTATTTGTTAACATAGTTATGACAAGCTGTGGGGTGACGGGTGGAGCCGCCTGTCACCCTAGCAGAAGCAGGCCGCGGCGGCGGCGCACGTTGCGTGTGTCCCCATACCCGCCCCCGAGTTGGGGACTCTGTGGTCCCCACACCGGAAGAGGGCCAGATCGAGAGATATATGACCCTGGGTCAGCCAGGGAGCGAGGGATATGGCTGCGACAATCTCACCTCCGGCAACCGACGGCCCACAGACGGCGGCGTGCTTTCGGTTCGAGTCCGACATAACCTCTTCCATCGGCTCCGGCGGGGGAGGTATCCATGGGGATTTTTCACACGATAAAAAGAAAATGGTATGAGAAGCTGTAAGTGTAGCCTACCGAATGCAAGCCACGACTTAAACTGTGGTTCTAAGGCCTAAGGACCCGGAATTGTAGTAGGTAAGACAGAAACACGAGTGTGGGATGTGATTATAAAGAGCAACAAGTCTTTAAGGTATGGCAAAAAGAAGATGGCCAGAATCGTTTATTTCTGGATGGAATTTCTGCACCGCATTAGACACAAAGTCACTGTCGCTGTCTGTCCGTCCCTATGTATGCTTAAATCTTCAAAACTACGCAACGCATTTTGAAGCGGTTTTTTTAATAGATAGAGTGTTTCAAGAGGAAGGTTTATATGTATAATACATTCATGATATTGTAGAGAAACATT
This sequence comes from Eilema depressum, assembly GCA_914767945.1. NCBI lineage: Eukaryota > Metazoa > Arthropoda > Insecta > Lepidoptera > Erebidae > Eilema > Eilema depressum. Next base: position 2,517,274 of record OU612027.1, on the reverse strand, counting down.
GATAAATTTAGAGATAATATCACGTGGGCGGAAAATATGGCGGTACGAAGTTCGCCGGGTCAGCTAGTGTATAATAAACGTCTAGCCATAGCACTTTCACCGGGTCTCGATAGGAGAAGTATATCCTTTGTCTACTAGTTAAGTGTACTAGAGTATTTTCCACGAGCATAGATGTTTCGAACCTATGAGTTGTGTTTAATTGTGAATAAATATCCCAACAGTCCTTAACGCACCAATAAACTGTCAACGCGAAAACCATTTTATCCCTTTCTGAACCAATTTAAACTAATTTAATTTAAAGTTTTCGAATTTCGTGTGGTAAACGCCTACAGGCTTCGGTTAACGAACTCTATACTAGTTTCCCGGTGCTTTATACCAGTTACTATGAAGTAGGTACACTCACCTTGGTCCCCACACCGGATGAGGGCCAGTTCGAGAGATATGGCCCTGGGTCGGCCGGGGTGCGAGGGATATGGCTACGACAATCTTACCTCCGGCAACCGACGGCCCACAGTCGGCGTGTGTTTTAGTCGGTTCGAGTCCGACATAACCTCCTCCTCCGGTTCCGGCGGGGGAGGTATCCGTGGGGATATTTCGCACGATAAAAAAAAAAAAAAAGTTCACACTCACCTTTCTCTCTTCAACGTAGACAGAAAAAGCAGTCCACCATATGCTTATACCAATGTTTTTTTTTATCGTGAGAAGAATCCCCACGGATTCCCTCCGCCGCCGGAGCCGGTGGAGGTTATGACGGACTTTAACCGATTAAAACGCACGCCGTCTGTGGGCCGTCAGTTGCCGGATGTGAGGTAGTCGTAGACGTATCCCGCGCACCCCAGCCGTGCCTATATCGATTATTAATTCGGTCTGTGTACCCAATAGGAACTCTAAGAGAGGACTATAACCAATGAAGGAATCAAGACCAAAGGGCCAAGGATTGCCTAGGACCGGTAACCGACGTATTATAAGCTACGAGCCCACTCGTCGCCTAAAATTCGGATCCTGTGACCACTCGGCTCTTATATAAATATAGCTCTTATAAGAAATAAAATAAAAGCTTCTAAAACCCGACCACTGAAAAATTATTCTAGGGAAAAGTGGCGTACGACCACGGCTAGCTTTATTTTCTTGTTTAATATTCTTTAGAGCATAATTTTTCAGTTGTCGGGTTTTAGTTTTTAATTTTTTTTTATGTATATTATTTGGGGCAAGCAACAGGTAATAAGTTAACTAGAGGGAGCCACATTAGATTCAATGACACATCATACAGCCTATAACCAGCGGACTATCAAAACGCTTTTAATGATACCTCATTTGTCCAGTTCTATTATGTAGTTGAAGAGCTTTGAGGGAACAGATACACACACATACGAGTACATAGCCTGTAAAAATCATAACCCTCTTTCGCTTTGCCGTAGTTGGGTAAAAGCAAAGTTAATTTCATTTCAATTCACAACAACTTCTACACCCTTAAACTTGACTTGCTATTTTTATCCTTTCACTCGAACCAAAGAAACATTGCATATTCATCACTCTCCTGCCACGGACTTGATTACTTTCATATTTTATCAGTCTAAGCTATTTGTATGTGAGTTAAAGTGCCTATATCTTATTATTTTTAAGCAATATTTTACAATAATAGGGCGCAAACGGACCCCAATTCTGTCAGGCGCCTAGCAAACATGTAAATTGGCCCTCGGTCCTTTGGCGCAGCGTCTAGAGGTCGTTCGTCAGTTCACGCATCGTTCGTCTGACGTGTCTTCATGAAAAGGCGCCGTTTAAGACCTTTTTTATAACAACGTGAGCTGAATGTTTAGGTAAACGGTTTAAACCAATTGAAGCCTTTAATATTTTATAAATTACTAGCCGTCCGCCCACGGATTCGCCCGCACGGATGTCGGTTTTATGGTCATATCTCTGGTTCTACTCAACCGATTGCGATTAAACATGCATAAGATTTGAAGTCTGATCAAGACCGTTCAAACGAAAAAACCGCATCGAAATCCGTTCAGTAGATTTCGCGTCTATCGCGGACAAACAGACAAGAATAATAATTATTATCATGTCTCAAGTATTATTTTTTTAATAATCACCAACGTACTATCCAATGACTACTTTACAATTATATAATAGTATAGATATAGATTTTATTTAAATTAAAATGGTGTATCTTTATATTTGTACTAACTACCCATAACCCTGGAATTCCCCGAAGATCTTAGTATACTAACAGGTTATTAGGGAAACGTCATTAGAGATAACTATATTTTATTTAAATCGCCAGATGCATCGCCAGTTTTCGTTTACATGAGAGATTCCCTAAAACCCTAAATAACTGTACTAAGTTCTTCGGGGCCCATACTAATCTCAGTGTTAAGCTTATTTATTTACTTATATTTTTAAAAGAAGGCTTACAGACTATTACTGAAATTGAGTACACAATTAATATAATCAGATCGCTAATTAAAAGCCCCCACATTCATATAATCGATACACAAGGCTTTGGGCCTTTCCTCTTGGGGTTAGGAGGTCAAAAGGCAATCTTCCTGTATATATCAAGTAAACTACATTATAAAGAAGTAGGAGCGCGAACTTTGGGTATGGAAGCCATGGATGCCACCACGAATCTTACTTGAATGATAACCATAATGCAGAATTGAATGGCTTGAAAGGTTGCTAATTGGTTGCCTGCAAGATATCGCTTGCAGCGCAGACCGCCTTTTATACATATTTCGGTACATGCCCATCCAGTTACACCCAAACGAGTAACACTGTTACTGGTTAAGAAAAAAATTCCCAACGTGTCACAGATGTTACTGGATACAACAATTTTTGTCCCAACGAGTATCACCTCACGACGACAACGAGTGTTACTGGTTGGGAAAAAAAATATTAAATATTACTGTCATCAATCAATCAATCAATTAGCCTATTGCAGTCCACTGCTGGACATAGGCCTCTCCCAATATGCGCCACGTTTGCCGTTTCTGTTACTGTCATATGTTGTCCGAATGTACTGTAGGTTTTGTGTAGATTTATCTTATCTTAAATTACAATGGGGTACGGGGGCAGACACAAAGAAAACAAGTTATAGTTTCATAATTCTAGTAAATTCCATTTAATTGATATAAATTTGTATGTAGAAAATAAAATACTATTGACTAAAGACAAATTCTATTTAAATAGATTTTTTAAAAGACAGATAGCATCTTCGCTATCTTTTTGTATTAAACAATCAGCCAAGAACTTGGCTAAACAAACTGCTTTTTTTGAGCATAATAATGACAATGTTTGTGTTGCGACCTTGGAATATGTTCCAAATAACAGTGACAATCATTTAAATTTAATTCTAGGACAATAGAGGAAATCTCTAGCAAATTAATTTTAGGGACTAAGGAAAAGCCTGCTCTCATGAATATTATTCATCAAAATATTCAGGGTATTTCTGGCAAAGAGCTGCAACTAGAATTATTTTTGAATGAAAATCATATTCATGTACTCTGTGTTACTGAACACTGGTTAAAAAAACATGAACTATTAATTAGTATTGATAATTATAAAATAATTAGTTCGTTTACTAGAGATTCCGCTACGAGAGGTGGGTCACTCATCTTAATTAATAACAAATTAAAATCTAAAGACAGAAAAGATATAGTAGCACTCTCTAGTGAGCGAAATATTGAACTATCATGTGCGGAGCTTGAGCAATTTATTATTATTAGCGTCTATAGACCTCCTTCTGGAGATTACAACCTGTTTGAGTCTATTATGGAAGAAACCTTAAAAAAGATATATAAATGTAAGAAGACGGTAGTTGTATGTGGCGATTTTAATATTGATATTTTAGAAAACTCACAGAAAGCGGTAAGGTTCCTTAATCTCTTTAAATCTTTTAATTTACAAAATATTTTCTGTGAACCAACTCGCATCACACCCACAACAGCCACCTGCTTGGATAATTTTTTTTCTGACATTGATGTAAAAGATAAATCTATAATAAATTTTATAAAGTCAGATCATACAGGTCAGTTAGCTAGATTTGAGCACCAACATGTTCCATTGCCTAAAAATATTGTGTGTAGAACAATCACAACATACAGATTAGAAAAATTTAAAGAAAACATTAACAATAAAATACCTCTTCTGGAGTTGAACCGCGATGAAAGCCCGAATGATCTTTACAGAGATTTGTTCGGAGTAATAAACTACGAATTTAATAACATTTTCACAAAAAAAACAATAAACGTAAATCAACTCAAAATTAAATTTAGTGATTGGGCTACACCTGGAATCCATAAAAGTAGAAAGAAACTGTATGAATTATACGAGATAAAGGCATCTACAAATGAGCCACAAATAATTGAACAAATTAAAAGGTATTCAAAGCTGTTCAAGAGAGTCTGTTCAATAGCCAAATCTAATTATATTCGGGCTAAAATAGAAAAATCTGATAATAAAATAAAGGCAACATGGAACATTATAAACAAAGAAACCTGTAAGACAAGGTCACGTGATCGATCCTTCGAGTTGGAAGTGGATGGTGAGCACATTAATACTGATGCTGCAGTGGCTAATGCGTTCGAATCTTTTTTCACAAATGTTGCAACTACAACTACAAGTAAATTAAACTCTTCAAAAAATGCGGCTGCTTCTCTTCTTAAATCTAGTGTTGATAAATGTAGTGTTAACTTTAATTTTCAGTATATTGACTCTGAAACCATTTTTAAAACTTTTAAGCAACTGAATATAAAAAAGACTGAGGATCTTTGGGGCATTTCAACCAATATAATAAAACCAATAATGCCCGCTATTGCGCCTTATCTTGCATTCATATTCAATAAATGTATAGATGAAAACCAGTTTCCTACTCTTATGAAGTACAGTAAAATCATTCCGTTATTCAAAGCAGGGGAAAAAAGTGATCCATCCAATTTTCGACCCATCTCTATACTCCCAGCCCTTAGTAAAATTTTTGAAAAAATAATTTTTAATCAACTGCTTTCACATTTTACATTTAATAAATTACTTCATGAGAAACAGTTCGGGTTCACTAAAGGCAGAAACACGACGGATGCAGGAGTTGCACTCGTCAAACATATATTTGATGCATGGGAAAAGAAGCAGGATGCCATTGGTATTTTTTGTGATTTATCAAAAGCTTTTGATTGTGTTGATCATGAGACTTTGTTATTGAAATTAGGTTATTATGGTGTTTCTAGTGGCTCACTTAGCTTAATAAAGTCTTACCTCAATGGCAGAGTACAAAAAGTCAACATTAATGGCACCGACTCTTCTGGCGCCCCTTTAGTCATGGGAGTACCCCAGGGCTCGATATTAGGACCCCTTTTATTCTTGATATATGTAAATGATCTTCCTTACTTCACTAAAAATCTTTGTGAAATAGTATTATTTGCAGATGACACATCATTAATTTTTAAAACTGATAGACAAAAAGTAGTACTTGACGATGTGAATAATACCCTTTCCGAAATATTGCATTGGTTCACAAGTAACAACTTGTTACTCAATGCAAAAAAAACAAAATGTGTAAAGTTTACTATGCCCAATGTAAGACAGATAGATACTCATATTGTAATGAACAATGAATCAATTCAAGTAGTTAATACCACAGTTTTTCTGGGAATAACTCTAGATAGTAAACTGCAATGGGGTTCTCATATCACAGCCTTGGCAGGAAAACTTAGCTCAGCTGCCTATGCGGTTAGAAAGATAAGGTCACTAACTGATGAGGAAACGGCACGATTAGTTTATTTTAGCTACTTTCATAGCGTTATGTCATATGGTCTGTTGCTGTGGGGCTCAGCTGCCGATATTGAGACTATTTTCATATTACAGAAACGCGCGATACGAGCAATCTACGGCCTCAGACCCCGTGACTCGCTGAGAGAAACATTTAAAGAAATTAATATATTAACGGTTGCTTGTCAATATATTTACGATAATATTTTATACATACGGAAGAACTTAAATCTTTTAAAAAAGAACTCGGACACACATGATTATAATACGAGAAATAAAGATAAACTAGCAGTGCCAATACTCAGGCTTCATAAGGTTGGTAATTCATTTGTAGGCAACAGTATAAAAATATTCAATAAAATTCCTCAGGATTTGGTTGACATGCCACTTAATATTTTTAAAATAAACGTGAAAAAAAGTCTAATGGAAAAAGCTTATTATAAAGTAGAAGAATATCTTAATGATAAAAATGCATGGTCAACCTAATCACTTTCTTGCCCGCACATTGTAAATTGTATAAAAACCGTATTAAAAAATAAATAAATAAATAAAAAGGATAATTGAGTTCTCTGAGTTTCTTGCTGGTATCTTCTCAGTAGAACCAACTACCGAACCAGCGAAAGAATCATTTTCAAATGGTTTACTTTAATTTATTTAATATTTTATTTTTTGTTCACATACTTCTTGACACAATTGTAATATTTTGACGTTCATATGTGCTCTATATGTGCCTAAATTGAATAAACGAAATTGATTCTTTGATTCTTTGATTCTTTGATATACCCTCTGGCATTATTACAAGTCATTAAACACTACTCGTTCTACCACTATGCTTGTTTTTATCCCTCTTTCACTGTGAAAAATAACCTGGCCAATTGCAAGCTTGTCCATAACTTTATCTATCTCTAGTTGTATGGGAGCCGTATGTATTTAATTTACTCTGTTTTTCGTATTTTTTGTTATAACTGCAAAATACATCATCTGTGAAAATTTCAACTAGTCAGATGAAATTTTCACAGATGCTAGACAGCTAGATAGCTATCACGGTTTATAAGATACAGACAGACTAGAAGTAATGTAATTAGTAATGTAATAGCTCAAGTAATCTATACTTTATTCAGTTTGGTACTTAACTAAACGAAAACAATCTTGATGTGTTTAGATAGATAATTCTTTATTGTACACCAATAGATTTACAGTATGTCAAGTAGGTAGCAATTTATATAGTTCAATGTACAATGGGCGGCCGAGCGATAATTAAAGCGATTTCTTCCAGGCAACCTTGGGATGGACAGTAATGTGATAAAAATAGGATATTATGGTGTAGTTATGAAATAAGCTAGATGCAAGATGTATTAAAAAAAAAAACAAAAGGAAGAGAGAAAAATACAAATCAAGTAAAACAAAATAAGTACATAGGTATACGACTTTACACATGTAAAGTATTGAAATGTAAACATAATTATTATACAACTATCACATATAAACAGATATATGAAATAAATAATACATACTATATGAAGGGAATAATATTAATATACTTTATTTCAGAATTCCGTTTTTAAATAATTATATTTCCGTTTAGAAACTTATTTCGAGGTCTAAAAACCGAAATTTAACCAGTAGTTAGTCAGTTAGTTAGTCCAGTTTTTTTTTCTTTCTTTATCGAACAAAATACAGTAAACAAACAAACAATAATTCAGTAATACAATAGTACAAGATATTCGGTAGTAAGGAGTTATTGAACAGAGGTGAGCTAAAACTTTTTTTTTTTTTTTTTTTTATTTATTTAAAAACATTAAGTATAACATTTACAATTGTTTTATAGGTACCAGTAAGCCGAAAGGGTTTGTATCGGTATTAAGTTAGTTTAGTTGTTTACAACGTTGGAAAAATTAAACACTGTTCTTTAAACTAGGTAAAGTTTATTTGTATATTCTTATTATGTGTTTTCATAAAAAGTCGTTACAAGATCGTTTACCTTTTGTTAAGTACCTACCTAACTGAATGAAGTATAGTAATCTAATAAAGAAGAAGGTTACAAAGTGTGGGACTGATAGGTGAGTCATTCGCTAAAACTACCCAGTGAATACGTATTATGTAAATGAAGCAATAAACTATAAATTGAAGTTCCTCGCTGAATTACAAAAGGAATGTAATAGTTCGCGTCAGCTCCATACAAATCACTGCTGGGAATATAAACTAAATTATCCTTACTAATATTATACCTAAATGCGAAAGAAACTTTGTCTGTTACGTTGTCACGCCCAAACCACTGGAACGATTGTGATGAAATTTGGCACAGAGATAGATGAAACCTTGGGAAAGAACATAGGCTTATGGTGCGGTTAAAAAGTGGTACTGAAACGTATAATTCAAGATGGCGTTATTTGCAGGTAATGTGGCTTTCGTAAACTTCAGTTTTATATTTATTTAGCTGCTACCCATGAATTCTGATCCTATTCCTTCAACCCATAGCAAGCTATATACAAAGTAGTCTATATTTTATTTCAGACTATAGACTATCCTTATACCTTATACAAAATTTCTGCCAGATTCGTTGGACCATGACTGAATAACAAACAACCAAACATACAAACATCTTCACGTTAGTAGGAAGTAGCACTAAGTAAAGTAACATGGTTTGTCTACATAGTAAACGAGACTACAAAAAAAGCCATGTAATGAATGTATTTGTAATTGTGTACTACACAATGTGTAGAGAGTTGTATACTTATGTATATTATACACGTAATTTATATCAAACCGCTGAATTCTCCCTGAGTGATATACACGTGAAGTGGCCCGTTTGATTGCTATCTATTAATTGAATTCAATTAAATTGACGCTCGCCATAAATCGGCCGAGTTGGGGAACAATGAACAAAGTGTTTTACATTTGTTTTGTACAGATATGTCACTCTATTGAGTTGAATATTAAAGGTATGGTTCCGAAGCTGACCGCATACGAGAACTGTGGTCACATACAGCCTGCAGATACAGTGTACCCATTACTTGTTTAACTCCGATACGGAGAATGGGGACCATTGAAAAGCTGCAGTGAATTACGCGTACCTGGTGCGTGCGTCTGCAGTTGTCGTATCATACCTTTATTAGTTACCGTATTATACAGACTTTGAAACCAATCGTTATGAAGATCATGCTTGAATCATGACGCAGATAATGGTATTTTTTAAATATAGAGAATGCTCTAGCGACTAGAAAAAGTGGATCCTGGAGTTCGAAGTAAAAGCTTCGAATGTAACCAGAATTAATGCTAGGATGAAGAAAAAGAAGGCTCTGGCTTAAGCTCTCCTGTTGTTGAGGAGTCAGACAACCTCACATCACGACCCCCAAAAAAACTCTTACTATAAACCATATTAACACTTTTTTGAAGAGTTGGGTAACTGCAAAACATTACCATGAACAAACGCACAACGTAACAAAGATATAATCAGAAAATCTTTCATATAAAAAAATCGGCGAACAATATAGATTTGTCACACACAAATCACACAAAAATCAGAGCATCGATAAAAATCAAATTTATTAATAATAATATTTTATATTCGGTTCGCAGAAGAGATATAAAAAGTATATTATATTAGAAAACCTTTGAGAAAATTTTATGAGTGCTGAATCCCACATGGACTATAAATCATGCTCGGAACAAATGAAACTGACGACTGCGGGGCTCTTTGAAGCTGCGATGTAAATGAAAAAATTCTTAGTTCATTACGGAACATTTGCGACTGTCATGTCCTAAATTAAAATGCATAAGTATTCTAATTTAGAATGTGACATTCACAAACGATTCAGGCTAAAGGAATTCAAAAAACACCCTGTATACATTCGGCTATGTGTGTCGCACAGACACTACGACAGAGTGGGTTGTCTTTCAAAATGAAACTTTCTGTGTTATTAAACATCTAACTTAACTTACCTATTTCTTCTACTAATTTTACTCTTATCCCAAAAAATGAAGTGGTTTTTTTTTTTCTTACAGGATCGGCAACATGACTGTGTCTTGGTGCACTCGTCCATAGGCCACGGTAAGAAGTAATACAGAAGATAAATATTTGACATTAAAACTTTACAACGTAAAATTACATATAAAATTTGTACTAAAAGAGTTCTAGCCTCAATTTTCTAAATAGTTTTGCAGCTAGCATTCAAATCACGTGCAGAATATAAAAATTGACTAAGTTGGTCAAGGAGCAGCTAGTGTCGCGCGCGCCGCGCATGTCAAGCATTCTTAACTTCATTTTACAATTTCTGTGATTTTAGTCCTCTCTTCTGAACTTAATAATATTTGAAAAGAGTTGAACCTCACCGTATAGGTATTATTTTTTTATTTTCAGTTAGATAAATTCAAGGTTCTAATAATAAACCTATTTGTTTATCTTTCTTTAAAGTTTAGCATTTATTCTTTTGTGTAATCTATTGTATTTTTTATGAGTTCTCTGACTTTTGACTTTGAATAATTAATTAGTAAATTATGCAGATCGATGCTGAAAAATTTAAAATATTTGACTCTTTTAGAATAGCACGGCTTCTGAATAAAGTATTTGAACAGATAGAAATTTTATTGCAATTAGTATGCTAAGTATTCAAATCAATTAAGATAGGAAAATGTGAAACGACTCAGGCGGGATTCGAACTCGCGACCAGTCCCTTACAGGGGGAATGCTTTAACCACTGAGCTACCAAGTCATGCCTTGAGTGGTCCAAATCTTCCTGCACAACCATCTTGAGGTAACGTAAAATCGCGGGTTCGAATCCCGCCTGAGTCGTTTCACTTTTCTTGTCTTAATCGATAAAGTATTTCATTTTAATAGATGGTTTTATATCACAAGAAATACGTACACAAGTCCAATAACTGAATCATTTACTGTTTACAAACAGTGGAAGAGAATACAAAATCATGTCAACACACAGAAATCTAACAGCCTCTCATATGCAATAACATGTATCTTCAGATCAAGAACTTGACAGTTGAGCAAATCAGCAATATCTCCGCGGATTCAGTGGAGCGCAATGTAATTGGTGTGTATATTTGAAAAATAAAACCAGCTATTTGGCGTATATCTGTCTTCGCGTTACATAATACAGCTAATCCAGCAAATTGCTGCAGGGACTCCACTCGACTTTTTCTCAAGGGATACTAAATAAATGTGCGCACTAAATTCACGGATTAGAAAACAAAAGAGCTGACGGCTTGATTTTTGATGAGCTGTTTCTTTGAGTGCCGAGCTTGATGTTATTGTTTTACTTGTTTGTTTATTGTACGTTTTATGCTATAAGTAATCATGAAAAATAAGTAAACGATGTTCTTTTTAGTTGGCAATATCGTCCGCATCCATTATCGGCATTTTGCGGATCGCGGATTTGGCTCATAACCGCAAACTGAAAAATGTTGACGGTGTATGGGGTGTAACCGTTACCTGTTAATTATTATTCTTCATTTTTTATACTAAAAACATAACCCTTCTTGGCAGTCGGGTAAAAATACCACCCAATTGATGATACGAGTAAATTCAGATTTATGGATATGTGCAGCAATGAAGGTGAATAATACCTTACTGCTCCGTACTTGCAAAGAGAACTTTCCTAACCTTTGAAAAGTATCTTAGTAAAAAGAAATAACAAGAAAGAAAATGATAAAGTGTAAACACAATGGCTTGTCTATCCAATTAAAATATTTAATCTATGTACTGACAAAATCAATTGTTTTATTTCGGTCCCTCAATCAAGGTTTACCCTCTACGGTGTGGTTAATTACTAGTATAATAAAACTATTTATTGCTATTTTTTACAAAAAAAAAAAAATATCCTCAATTTACTCGTAAAAAGTAGGGTGAAGTTTGTATCAAATCAGTAGCAACACTTAGGCCAGTATTCTAGAATTCTCACTGTACTCAGTTCTAAATGTCGATTTATTTGAGGACAGATTGTCAAATACAATTTGTCCTTAGTTAAATCGAAAAGAAGAAAAGAATCAGACTAAGTGTCATTATAGAATGCGGGCCTGCCCCTCTAGAAAATGTATGGGATTTTACGTATATGACAGGCGTCAACGAATGTCAAAAACGTCAAATCCTATACATTTATCATTCTATTCCATCATACGCCGAGCAACGAATTGCCACTTGTCTAGGGGGGCTGAGACCTGCTGCGGTCACAATCCATTTTTTATTTGAACTGGTTTTAATAACGTTGAAATAAAGTAAGTCAGTTTTATAGTTCTTACGGAACTCTTTTTATTTAAGCGCCAATCCCATAACCTTCATACTACACTTTGGAAATTCGGGTTTTTTTTTTTTTTTTAATTTATTTCGGTTCCTATGAAAGTGTCTCTCGTTGATCCAACCCTGAGTGAGACTAAGGCCTGCCTCGTCCGTTTATAAGCAGGTGTACACTCTGCTTAGATGGAGTTGAAAGGAGACGCCGGGATGTAATATTATAAAAATAACGAAAACATATATACAATTAGAAATTTGAAAAAAAAATAAGAGACATTAATTCTCTAATATATTATATTTACTTTTGTTACTCACTTTTATACAAATTACTAGTAAATTTTACATAACCAAAATATTTTGTTTCATAAAACATGCAGTACCTACATACATAAAGGTAATAGGACACTGGCGTAAAAAAAATCTGCAATAATTATTTACGCCCACCGCCAATGACAACACGCCAGATTTATAAACGTGCACGTCCATTCATTACCGAAACACGTACCCGTAACATCACGCCAGCAAAAATTAAATTTCGCGTACCCTAAGTGCCTTTTTAAGCTTTGTAATTAAGAATTTCTCTTAGTTACCTCATTCCTGATTTACTGCTTGAATTATGGCCTAAAGAAAAAAAAGCGCTCGAAAAATAGCGGCCAAATTATTTCGCCGCTCGCTTAATTTAAAAAGGTCTCTTATCAATTAGCTTTTTAAAGAATAATTGGAGTTCTTAAGATTTTTTTTAAAGTAAGAATATTAAGTGTATTTTGAAAATAGAGAGTGAAGGAAAATATTTCTGAAAGAAAAGAAAATCTGATGTTATTTTTTTTTATTAAAAGAAAAGAATATTAGCAACTGATATTACTAATATTTCCTCTATTAATTATTGTTGCATCTATTAGTTTTGAAGGTCACAAACCTCTACTTTGGGTAGGTACATAATATATTATAACAATACGAGAACATGGAGCATGACATCCACTCCCAGGAACATTATGAACACTGTCGCGCAACCTGTAACGAGTGTATCAGACGTAAATTAGAACAAATTGGAAGTCAGTGTCGGATTGCACCAAAACCATTTCAAGTACGTACAAAATTTATTATTTGCAGGCAATTTGTATAAATTTCTGTCGTAGCGAACTTTATTTTATTCTCTCGATGCTATAAAAATGGGGAGAAAAAGAGAATTTGATCGTGTCTGCGGTGCAATTGAATCAGACAGCAATCTTCCATCTTGACTGAATTAGTGACTTTGATCTACAAGTGGTTGATTCATATTTTAATACGGTTTTATTACCTTATCTGTAGCTAGAACCGGTCAAATGCGAATTTGATGGGTTCTAGCAACAGATAATCTATCTACAGATAGGGAATGACGTAGCAGTGGGCTAGCCACATCTGTCAAAGGACCAATGGCCCTTGGAACAAACGATTCCTAGAGTGAAGACCGCGAGAAAAAAAAAACGGAAGGTCTGACGAAGGACCCCTAGTCAGATGGACTGACGACCTGGAAAGGGTGACTGGGATAGACTGGATGTGGAAGACGGAGGGTCGAAAGCAATGCCGTACATTGGAAGAGCCCTATGACCATAATATAATATGATTGATTGATGGGAATCAATAAAGGCGAAACCAAAATTTCAAATTCCAAAAAGAATGAAGGAGTAATGTCGTCGATAATGGTTTTAATACGTTTAGAACGAAATAAAGTGTAACCTGAAACCATTCAGCTAAACTATGTCGGGAGTGTGGTATGATTTACAGCACCTACGTTCAGGGATTAAAATGTAGGAAACCTCTAAACCGATTTGTTCCAATATATCAATAAGTGAAGAAAATTCTTGGCATGTTGCCCAATCATATCGCAATGAAAACGTATAAAGTTTTCACTTAAACACCCTGTACGATTATGAGAAATATTATGAAATAGAGTTGGAATATTAAGGTCTAGAAGTAAATACAAATACTACTTCGAAGGCGGAACTTTTGCAATAGTGGTCCAGGTCCCAGGTTCGATTCCCAGATACCTCGAAGTGTTGTTGGATTTTTCGGCAGCTTTCCACATAATCACGTAGGATCCCTAATGAGATCTAGAAATAAACACAAATACTACCTTTTTTTTATCGTGCGAAAAATCCCCACGGATACCTCCCCCGCCGGGGCCGGAGGAGAGGTTATGTCGGACTCGAACCGACTAAAACGCACGCGGTCTGTGGGCCGTCAGTTGCCGGAGGTGAGATTGTCATAGCCATATCCCTCGCACCCCGGCCGACCCAGGGCCCTATCTCTCGATCAGGCCCTCTTCCGGTGTGGGGACCACGGAGTCCCCAAGCACAAATACTACCTCAATAGTGTAACTTTTGCGATAGTGACCAAGTCACTATTCCTGATTCGATTTCCAGATACCTCAAAGTATTGATTTACCTTTGCTCATATCCTGTGGGATCGTAAATTAGATAACAAAACATGTGTATTAATACTCCTCAGCCTTGGGTAGGCTGTCTGCCTCAATCATATAAAAGCTGAGCATACGAAAAAAGTTCTCATAAATATATTAAGGCCCTAAGGCAAGCAATTTATACAAGACTAAAACACAATATTGTAGCACCTTAATACCAAAATAATAAAGGTATAATAAATGGTAAACCTTACTTTCCACGTAATATACGACAGTATGTAAATACATGCAAATTTATCAAACTAGGATTTTCAAATGTAATTTGAGACGAGTATGTCTTTAATTATATTGTTTGATATGGTGAGATGCTGTGAGACAGACATGCTTAAAATTAAGATCAGTGAGATCAAAAGTTAGTAAGGAAAGGTAATACTACGCTTACTGTGTTCTCTTCAGGGGGAAATTAATAAGTAATCGCGCTCTGAAGACTAACTTTATCGTTTTAACTGTTTTAATATAATGTTTTTGATGAGTTTTAATGTACTTCATCATCATCCTCATTGAGACGTATTTTCTTGTCTCATTGAACTCGGAGCTCCGGGTCCGTCTTCTAGCTCTTCCTTCTTTACTTCGCACGATCTTGGGCGTCTTGGTAGTGAGACCATTGGTACGGATCTCAGCCTCCACGACGACGTCAAGCCAGGATTTCTTGGGCCTACCCTTTCTACCTGGACTCGGCGGGGGCGCCATTCGAAGGCATTTGTTACACACGTAGCCCAGCGGTTTCCGTAAGAACTGACCACACTTACAAGGGTGGCTGTCTTGCATTTTGTCTGCGATGTCATGGACATGAGTTTTTATGTACTTATGGTGTTATAAGTCTTATTTATAGATGCACCTGATGAGTGGTTGCAAATGTATTTTTTTCAGTAAGTAGTAGTTTTTTTGAAAATATTCTTCTTCTTAGTCGTACACTCCTGACGCAGAGGTCGCGGTTATGGATCATCCAGCTGATCGCATCTTTTGCGAGACTTCTCCACTTCTCTCTATTTTGCTTTTGGCTATTTGGCTATTTTGAAAATATAAGTGAAACGTATTTTGTGCTTTATATACACAATCACAATATCATCAAACAAACGTACATCAATATCGGTTCAACCGTTTAGCTAGAACAATAACAGAATATTAAACATACATAAAATAGACATACAGAAAAATGCAACATAACCCTCCTATTTTGACTTCAGTTTTATTACCTAAAATGCTGTTTAACGTTTACTACATTGTCACATATTCTCTTGAGTTTTACATAATCCACGTAATATTACCGCCCAAATTCACGAGCCACCTGTTCAGGAACCTTTAGTCAGGGTAAAGCATCAATCTTGCCCATCTTCGTGGAAGATTGATGCCAGGATAGCTAGTGTAACTGCTGTAAATTGTCTCCAAAATCCAGTTGTACTGAAATTGATGTAGGTATTTATATTAAAAGACTGTGTTGGTTCGCGGTGGAGTGAAATAGGGCTACTCCGTCACTTCCTGTGGTGTTGTAGAAGGCGACTAAGGGGTAAGATTGTTGTTCATCCGACAGCAAACATACCGCCTATGACTAGGTACCCCCTTAACGGCAATAGGCTGCTTACGTGAAACTGTATAAGTACCTATGGCTACCCATTCAGGGATTTAAGCATTATGCATGAATATACATATATTTATGTATTATATATCCATAAAAAGGTAAAGTTATGTAGGTACGCTTGTATTGTTTACGTTACAAAAACTCAAAGCGTTTTGCTACAAATTTTAATAGTGATAAACAACGCGTTTCGAAGAAAACTAGCATCAGTTATCTTTTCGTGTAGGTAGAGGTCACTGCAATCGAGTTGTGGAATTTATGTTAAGAATTTATTCTGGGGCAAAGCTAATCGACATTTGTTTATTACTATAAAACAAAATGTCTGACTCTTATGTGATGTAAACAAAACACCACATTGGAACATGAATTCAAGCTGCAAACTCTTTTGGCTAAGCCTATTGGTGCCATAAAACAGTTGCTCCTTATAAAACCCACCGCCTAAACAAAATTATTTGAACATAATTCATGATTGTTGATATATTTCCAGATTTATATTAAAGCAGCAAGGAAATTATTTTCTACACTTAACATTAAGGCAGTTTTAAAACGTTCCTATATTTTCTGTAGCGATTTGCAATTTCAACTTTGCGTTCAGGACTTGGAGTTGGAATTTAAAAAATAAAGGAGATTCGATTACGCAAAACATGTTTTTCTTCAGATATTTTTTTTTATAAAGATTATTAATTCTTCAGATGCTGATAAACTTGAGCATTCTTGCGAATGTTACATTACAGAAAAATAAACGAGAGCGTTTTAGCGAGCATTCTATCGAGTGTTCTGGCGAGCATTGTGGCGAGCACGCTTCTAAAACGACTGTAAATTTGCTTTGATTAGAGCGTTCGCTAGAAAGATCATGTAAATGTTCGTAGCAATATTTGGCTCTATGCTTGGCTCGGCTCGTTGTTCAGTTCGACAAATATAAAAACAGGGAATGCTCGATGTTCTGTTACAAGTGAATGCTCAAGTCTATCAGCACCTTTATACTTACATTCCTCCCAACCTATCCAGCTAAACCAAACTGCTTGTGTTTAGGGGACGGTTCATATCGGTCTGTAATGGACAGGATTCGAATCTAGGACCTCTTGATGGTAAAGCGTACTTCGCCACTAAGCTACTGACCATCGTAATTGAGGTGAGCCCAAAGTTGTAAGCTGGGCACGTTGTCTTGTACTGAATGTTTACTATCGAATGAATAACACCCGACCCTTTGGGCATCTTGATACCTACAAACAAAGAGGT